>JAUPFV010000003.1:146024996-148424996 GCA_036936605.1 Limnanthes douglasii subsp. nivea | reverse complement strand
GTCTATCCTCTTCTATCTCTTCATCTGCCTCTCGAGAAATTACTTCCCCTTATGCCAAAATTACTTCTTCCACTGCCTTGTCCATAACTATGATCACCCTCAACTTTCAGGTTTCTTTCTTCAGAGACCCTGCGTCGTAGATTCTGTTCATGAACAAGTAATGAGCTTTGAAACTCATTGACTGTCATTTGATCAATATCTTTTGACTCCTCAATTGAACATACAATATAATTAAAATTATCCATCATCGTGCGCATGATTTTCTCAAAAATCTTTACATCTTACAGGTCTTCTCCACAGTTTCTCATGTTATTTGCTATGACCATGACTCTTCCAAAATAATCTATCATTTTCTCACCCTTCTTCATCTCCTCTGTTTCAAACAATCTTCGAAGCCTCTGGAGTTGAGCACACTTCACTCTTTCATTGCCATGATACTTGGTCTTCATTGCTTCTCAAAGTTGTTTGGATGTCTGCTTTTGAGTAATGGTATTTAAAATAGTCGAATCGATGGACTGAGACAAGTAATTCTTTGCCTTCAAATTTTTAATCTTAGCTTCATCCAACATCTTTTGCTTCAGTGTCGTCTACACTTCATCTTCTCTAGGTTCCTGGTGACCTGGTTGAATCACACACCAGTACTCTTTCAAACGTAAGATATTCTCTATTAGTAAACTCCAGTGATCGTAATCTCCATCAAATTTGGGCACACATGGGGCACTAAAATTGTTCGAATCAGATGTCATTTTTCATATTTTCTTCACTTTTTTCCACTTAAAACACTCTTGTTACTTTCCCCACTCTTTCTTCACTCAAACACCATTGTTTTACTCAAACATGCATACCTCACTCTTTCTATGTTTCACTCAGACACACATACATCACTCTTTTTGTGTTTACTCAAACACACATACCTCACTCTTTTTGTGTTTCACTCAGACACACATACCTCACTCTTTTTGTGTTTCACTCAGACACACATACTTCACGCTTTTTGTGTTTCACTCAAACACACATACCTCACTCTTTTTGTATTTCACTCAAACATACATACCTCATTCTCACCCTCTCTCTGATACCGTGTTAGAATATCAAAGAGTAATATGCAGAGAGAATAAGACTCAATGTATTAAACTGCAACACAAAATGATATTTTCTATTTGACCGAAATAGTAACGTCTAAAATACTAATTGATGTAACGTCTAAAATACTAATTCATATAACGTCCTATTATTAAATAAGACAATTAAAGCAATTAAATCAATTCCAACAAGGAGTATGGTTTATGGGTAAGAATAATATTTTAAAAAATAAAAAGATTTTACTATTTTTTATGGAGCGGGTACCTGCGGCAAAATATCCAAAACCAAAACCTGAACCGAACCCGAACGGGTAATAAAAAAAAACCATAACCTGCCTTTTTTTGGTAACCCACCCCACCAGATCAGCTCGATTTAGATACCCATGGTTTCGAGTTAAATTTCCATCTTTAAAAAAGAGTAACATCTCCACATAATGACGCAATACTGATAATAGTAGAGCTGATAGGAACACATATTAAAAGGGTAATTATCAACACTCAAAAGCTCAACATTTATACATAGAAAATTATGAAATAATGAGAGGGGTACCAATTTTATTCATAAGTCAGGAGTCTCCATCGACTTCACCAGAGCAAATACAATTGTCTTGGGAAAATCAACTTTAGACGTAACTCTCGGGAAGCAGGAATTCAAGAAAAATGTACAATATCTTTTCATGATTGTTGATGAACTATCTTCTTATAATATTATACTAGGTCGATCATGACTAGATCAAATGCATGTCCTGATGCTTATGGTTCACCAATGTTTAAGACACTCTTTAAATGATAAAGTGGTCGTGATCATAAAAAAATAGAAAACATAAAGAGAATGCTCTACATCATCATTGTGTCTCAAAGCTTAGCAACCAGAAAGTGAATATATCATTTTAGACGAAGTAGACAACCATATAGAAGGGCATCAACTAGTGTAACTACAAGAATAAGCAGATGATGTAATTATAGAACAAGAAAACAATTTGAAGATCAGTCAAAATATCCCAATCGACCTCAAGTATAAAATTTTAATTTTTTTATAATAACTTAGATATGTTTGCGTGAAGTTAACATGACATAACAAGAGTCATAGAAGAGGTTATTTATCATCAATTGAGCATCAAAAATAACTTTCAGCCCATAATACAAAAAAAGAAGATCTTACTCTCAACAAAACAATGAGGAAATGTTGCTAAAATAGACGGATTGACGGTCATATGGTACATAAGAGAGTCTCATTATCCAATGTGTATAACTAATCCTTTATTGGTAAAAAAGAAAAATGGAAAATTGAGGATGTGTGTAGACTTCACAAAGTTAAATAAAGCATATCCGAAAGACACTTTACCATTATAAAAAAATCCACCAACTCATAGATGCAACATCATGAAATAAGATATTATCCTTTATGAACGCCTTCATAAGATACAATTTAATACAAATGAAAGAAGATGATAAAGAACACACAATGTTTATCAATGAAATAGGGTTACATTACTGTAGAGTAATGCATATATCCGACTAAATAATGTCAGAGCAACCTATCAAAGACTGGTAAAGAATATTTTCGCAACTCAAATATGTAAAAACATACAAACCTATATTGATGCATGTTGGTAACTAGATCATACATTTTCTAAGATGCTAGACAACCTTAGGTAAGGAAATCCAAAGCTAAATCTAGAAAAATACACATTCGGTGTCCGATCTAAGAAGTTGTTATGAAATATGGTGAGGGAAAATTGAAACAAAGCATATCCAACACAACTTACCAACATATCAGAAATAGAGCTACCAAGTAATGTGAAGAGACTCTAAATTCTGACTAGAAGACTGATAGCTCCTACAAGATTCTTATAAAGATCTTCAGATTAATGTTATTCGTTCTTTCAAGTTTCGAAAAGGGCATGAAATGATCAATGGCCTCGACATGCTTTGAGATATCATTTTAAAAAATTGAGCATTATATGCTTTTGCGGTATTCTTATCAACAATACTCCTTTCACTATCTTATCTATATTTGAGTGTTGCTGGATCTCTAATCTTATTCTCCTTGATCACAAATGCGCTAGCCATTTTTAGTCCATTATGACAAATGAGGAAGAGAGTCATAAGATTTATTTGTTTAATCAATGTTATTTGGTAACTCGATTGCATGAGAATTATACAAAAAATGATTAAATCCAAGGTTAAAATACTCTTCATGGATTTCTAGCACTAACTTAGAGCGAGCTTCCAACCCAACTTCTTGCGTATTAGAAATCTTTAAAGTTTGATAAGCATTAAAATCTTCAAAATGAGCGTGAGGTTCGACAGTAAGTCGATGAAGAACAATATTATACTTAGTTGTCATGGAATCCAATTACTCATACACCTCAGACTTGATAGCCTTGGTTTTCATCATCTTTGTCTTAGCAATTTCAGGTATGGTTTTGACACCCAAACACATAATTTGGAAATCCATCCACATAGCTCCAGAAGTAGTAACTTTTGGTGGACCATCAGATCTTCTCGACACTGCAATAATGTACGAGTTTATTTTCTAAAGCTTCAGCTTGACACTGCAACTTAAGAACTGGTAACTTTTTAATTTCCCGAATAGTATCAAGATCTGATTACATATGCATCTATTTTCAGCTTTAGATTAAAAAAAAACCAAACCAACTTATTCTTCTATACGTTCAGAAACAGTGTTATGAAAAAACTGACTATCTAATAAAGAACGAAATGATTATACTTGACCTGATGAAACACGGTCAACATTAATAATGATATGTTTACATAAAATTATCCAACGAATATAATAACACAAAATAAAAAATAAACAAACAAATAAAAAAATAAAATATTACCACAATTTTCAAATTTGAACCGCAATTATCAAGAATGGATTTATAATCTATCGGTGGATAAATAATAAAAATAAAAGTAAAAAATTTACTGACGCTTCATCCTGATTTAAGGGATAAATTATGGTGGTTAAATCTAGTTGAGGTGAAAGTTGACTTGGAAGGAGTTAGACAAAATAAAAACATAATATAAGAAAGTTAAATGTGCAATAAAATTGAGATTGTTTGAGGGGAACTTCTTTCAACCCCAAACAGAAGATTCAAACGTTGCACTATTTGAAAATGGAGATAGTTTTGTTACGAAAACGAATCTAAGAAACCATTAATGACAACTATATTCAAACGTTGCACTATTCGTTAATACACCAATAAATATAGAAAGTTGTTGAACTACAATAGCCAATAGGTATACATGAACGACGATTATCATTGTTTTTTAGCCGTTGAATGGAGTTGCACAAAATCCCTTTTTCCCAACCGAAAAAAGTACATAGTCCATTTTTACTCATGTCTCTGACCGGGACCCCATTTGGACGTACATTTGCTCGAGGAAAAACAATGTCTTTTGGAGTCCAGATATCTTAAAAGGAGCATAATTTTTTGAGCTAAAACTACATCAAAGCAAAGAAACGGAAATAAAAAAAAGAGAAACATACAAAAGAAGCGGCTCTTCCCGGGTTACTATAAAAGTACGCCAAAGCAAAGAATATGTGTTTATCCAACGAAGCGCAAATTATACAGACTTACCTATTATTTATACAACAAAATCAATTGAAAGTTTTTTGCTTATATGCTCCTACTACCTTCTTCATGTCATCATCAGTACACCACCCGTGGACTACAATGAGTCCAGACAAATAATATTACAAATAAGGACACAGCAGTACAAATCTCTCTGTCCTTAGAATCATCAATGCAAATGTCTCCCACCTAATCAGAATCTGCATTTCAATGAAATTTGGGCAAACTTTCGTCAGTCTGAAAAATACGTATGTTAATTAGATAAATACATTTCAATCACTTTGTCACATCCATGCTAGGGCCACAATTCATAACTTCTTACATATTGGGCCTTTTATGACTCTTACCTAATTACCCAAGTACTGGTCATACTAAAACTATCCAATAGAAACTGTAAACACTTACCAGATCCTCCTTCTCTAATATCCTCTCCAACTTTGCCACTGTTTCTCAGTTGTCTGATGATCATTGCACAAATGAGATACCACCAGTATAAGTGGAACACAAAAAGCATCAGCAACAAACTATTGAAGGCGTAGAATATAAAGCATGGATAGTTCTCTGATAGATTGAGGTGATTCTTCATGTCGAGACTAGACAAAGCAAAACGCAAGAATTGATAAGCCTATAGACCAATGGCAAGATAAATTCATAGAAATACCGTATTACTAGGAGAGCAGACCTGGTAGTTCTTATCACCCAGAAGGGAAAGAATATGAGTCGTAGTATCAGCCATGAGATGGCAAACAACCCAAAAAATACACTTGCTCCAAGCTCATTTCCCGAATATTTGAAGATCTTAGCAGTTTCCATAAATACATCACTTGCATCGTGAAGAGCAAGGACAACTGCGCCTATCCTGAAGAACCTGTCAACAAAATTATACAAGTTTTAATTAATCTGAGCAGATGGTTTTCTAAACATGCCAATTGAACTACTGGAGATCACATCACTCTCAAAATAATGAAGTTCTCTAATCAATTTTTCAAAAAAATATCCTTGTAAATTCGGATAACTAAACATAGCCATAAGAGAAATTTGAACAAGAACACATTTATAGTTAAAAAGAGACAGGAACTGTAGATAATATACTTCCTCAATAGGGTAAGTTTATATAGGCTTACAATACTTCAGTTGTAGTTATATCATACATATTTTGATTAGCTAACTTACTTATCATCAAATTCCGTTGTTTTTCTAGTATCTTGTCAAGAAATTAAGAATCTATATACGCATAGTAAAATATTCAAGATATACTACCTTGTAATATATGAATATCCAATAAGAAATACAGTAATTACATGATGAGACATCATCACAGAAAAATCCTTCCTTCGCGTCTCCCATAGGGTAAGAGCAGCAATGCTGTAAGTATAAAACCCACATTGGCACATGTAGTAAAGGGATAAGGGAAGCCTGTGAAAGAATAAGAAACAGATAAGTCAAGGCATTCGATGTTATCAGCTGCTCGTACTTATCTAATCCTAAGAGACAAATTCCATTCTCTATATAACAAACCAGTGTGGTATTGGCTCATTCCTCATTTCAAAGAAGTGAATCCCTAGAGACAACCTCGTTTTTATTCATCCGAAAAAACAAAATCTATATGTAAATGGCAGCAGACAACCACAAAGAAAATTAATTGCTGCACCCTGTAGGTGCAATGGGCTAATTTATGAGTCAACTACATATACATATCTACCAAGCATTAAAAAATTTATGGTTTAAACATGGATAAGAATTTTCATCTTTACAATAAATAAATATAAAACTGTGTGAAAGCAAATGCAGCAATCCTGATGTAACTCTTTCCTCTAACATGATAATAACTCAATACACAAAAAGGCTAATATGGAAGATTAATTTAGGACCAGGAAAACGTTTGTAAAAACGAGAGTGTATGATATAAGTAATCCTGGTGTTCTGGGTTTGAGTCGAAGGGTGTTCAGGCATAAATAAATAAAAATAAAGAAATGAATAGGTGTGGATGGTTATCAAACAGGAGAAAAATTACTACCCAGCATATTAACTACTCACTTCAACTCTTGATTTGGCCAGCCTCGAAAGTACTCATCGGTATCTGTGAAATATGGCTCATGGTAGATAATCTTGAGAACAGATATTTCACATGCTGCATAGTATGTTAGTTTCCACATGGACTCCGTACATTTTGAAATTTTTGATCGTGCACTATCCTCTAGCTTCAACGGACCGTGCCCAGTACTCAACAACCAGGCCGCCAGATACTGAAAATATTCAGATCAAGAGTTGAAATCAGTTTAACTGCATATGACAAAGCTGTTACTTCATCTGTAGCAACAAACATCAATATGAAACCTTGGCTAGAGCCTAGAGCTAGTTTCTTGTCAAACTATTTTCACTTGATTTATAAGCTTATTCTTTCATGTGTTAGAATCCTCGCAAGTAGTCTGATGGACTCCATCACAGATGACTACAGAATAATGCTAAATTTAACCCTAGAAGCCAATAAAAGTGGTTATCTCATATGTAGGCCTCCTAAATTTTACTAATTAAGGCAACTGTATCAGATCTTAAGCTTTAACTCTTTGCATGATGTAGTTACTCTTCAGTCTTATCTCTTTCTTAAAGCTAGGGATTTCAGTCTTTTTACAAAAGACTCAGGAAAACACTAGGGATTTCAGGATCAAACAAAGCATCACATACGCATCTCATGCAAAAGTTAAACAACTAAGATTTCAGGAAAAAATGATAAAGTAATTCCTTGAATTTTGAACTTTTCTTTTGCTCCCAATTGTGATTTAAGGTTATTCTATTCCATATACATTTCTGAACCGATCAATAAAACTCCTAGATAAAAATTAAGAGAATGTGAATTAAGGTTCTTCTATGCCTTATATTTTTTTTTAATCTACATTTCTGAATGGATCAATGAAATTCCTAAATCTACTAAATTAGATAAACCTAAATAAAAACTAAGAGAATGTAACTCCATAAACCTTTCAACCTCGAGTTATCAATACACTAGGCGACCAAGCGGTAGCTTATGAATATATCATATCAATAGAATAAGTAAAAAAAGAATCAGATCAATAATAATCCATTGGAGAGCTTCACAGAAATTATTAACCGAAATAAGAACTTAGCGAGCAGCATTTTCCAACATCTCCTTCACATTCCAAAGGAAGTTGAACATGATAGTATAAAACCATAAGAATTCATAACAAAATCAATCAGGATTCAAGATAAAATCCTCCATTCTTTCGGAAGCAAAGGCGCACGTTATATCTAGAATCTGAAACAACAACACAAGTATAAAACCTTACGCGAAAGACGCATTTGTCGAGGAAGAACCTAACGACAATGAAACCGAAAGCCATGTAACCTGCGAGCGAGAAATGCCAAGCCTCTGGGACGCCATTGTGACTGATGATTTCATTCAAATCCATTTTTCCAGGATGGAAAGCGACTAATTTCACAATGAAAGCATTAAAATCACAGATAAATAAGAAATCGTATCGGAGATGAGTCGATTGAAAGCCGGCTTGAAGTCGCTACTTCGTAAAGTTGGAGAAAGCAGATCTGGATTTCAAAGGTGGAATTGAAGGGATATAGAGATAGAGAGAGGAGAGATTAAAATGGATAGTCGACGGTTTTTCTGGTTAGAATTAGAGAGAGAGAATGGTAGGCTGATATGGCGTGAGGTTCTTGTTTTAACAAACTATTTTTCATTTCTAATGACGATAGACTGCTCTCTCCAGTGAGAGCTGTTTCCTGACGATGCTTCAAAAAAATCGAATTGAAGGTGTTCGCTTCCCGAAACATTGTGGGGCCACGTTGGATTGCCACGTTGCTTTTGTGTAAGGGGCCGAAGCCCAATTCCGAATGAATTCGCGTTTCCTCCACTAGATTTCTTGACTCGTCATTTTCATAGTTCAGTCTTTTTCTTTGGTTGAAAATGGTATTTTGATAATAATAATAAAACGTCCGTTTTTAGATTATTATTATTTATGATAGTGATATATATTGCTAGGCTAAAACCAAGACTCTTTTGGTTTATAGTGAAATCCGAGATCTAGCTTTAAATTACTAAATTATCTCTAGATATATAAATTTTAATTTTTCTATCCATCTCATTTTTATCTCTCTCTTTTTTTCTAACTATCTATCTCTCTAATATTTAACAAAAACCCATAAACCCATAATTCATACATAAGAAAAAAAACAAAAAATCACTTCCAAATCTATGGATTTGAGTGACTATGACGACAATTTTAGTTGCAATCTTGAAGATTTTCGTTCGGACGAGAAGGAACATCTGGATACCGGACTAGAGGTAAGAAACAAAGTTTTATGCACATTAATTCACAGGATTTCGTGCTTTGCATTGTACGGTAGCACATAAGAACATGCGGAAAAAAATGCAAAATCACGCATGTTCTTGCGTACATTTAGGTAAATCATATTAGGTAAATCAAAGCACAAAATTGTGCCTGATTTTGGAAAATTCAACGCACAATCCTATATGGATTAGGTGTAATCCACACAATTTTGGGCTTTGATTTGTCCAAATCCAGGCACTTTGATGTCGAATTTTGTGTTTGTGATTTTTTTTCGATTTTTAAATAAATACATGAACTTGTTGTCAATTTAATGAGTTGAGTAGGTTTTATTTTTTTTAAACAAAGCTAGTTGTTAGCGAATGTTTTATTTTGATTTTTTTATTGTAAGAAGCACTGTAGTACATTTTTTACTACGGTGTCTTGAAAACAAGTGTTTATATTAAATAGGTATAGGAGGATAAGTATAATAAATCATAAAATTGTAACTTACTATTTTATTAAATAAAGTGTAAATATAAATATTATTTAAAATACTATATAAAGAAATCTGTTACCATATATATTTATAGAAATATTGTAAAGTTTTATTAATTAAATTTAAATTTAAATGTATTAGTAACTTTAACATATATTATCTTTATTAAAATTTGGATTTAAAAAAAATCTAACCGATATTAATGTGTTTGTGAATTAAAGTTCAAAACTAATTATTATTTTAGATAAATTGGTTCATTACTATATACATTTGTAGTGAATTTTAATAAAATGTATAAATAAAATAATAACATTTAATTTTTTTATAACTTATCTCATCAGTGTGTATTTATTCAATTTTAATGAAATTTATTTAAATTTTTATTATTTTTTTAATTGATCCCATTATTTAATGTGTGTATTTATTCAATTTTAATGAGATTTTAAAATTTAAAATTTAAAATTTTCTATAACCTACAAGTTAAATAAATTTCAAACTTATAATAAAAATAAACTATGAAACAACTAAAATTCACAAATAAAATTAGATTATTTCCAAATTTACATATCTTCAAAATATTCAAATAATATAATTTTGCATAATATATTTAAAAAATAAATATATAAACGCCTATTTGGCATATAATTTAAGATAAAACAAAAACCTTTGTTTGTTTTATAATATTTCTTAAATTAAATTTGTCGCCCCATGCATAGATTTCTTACTGCCAATTCACACACATGTAATTGTGCCAAATCAGGCACGAAATCGTGCGTGGATTGTGCACCCGGTTTTTTCGTGCACGAAATCGTGTTTGTTCCAGAATATCCGTCCGCATCTCTCAAACTTAATTCATATGATGCCAAATTAAGTAAAATACATACTAAATCGAAGCCAACCTAACTAAGCATATACATATAATTATTGATCGAAATAACAACTACAAATTTAGGAAAAATTGATTTTTTTATCTGAAAAAATAACTCTAAATATCACTACAAATAGAGATGAAAATTGAAAAAAAAACACAATAACATAAAGAATTCATGCATTGACAAGTTGGGTTGTTGGATTTCAAAAAATCTATCGTTTTTAAAATTTGAGGTAGAGAGATTTAGGGTTTTCAAATAAAGAAAGAGGGTGGATTTGTGTATTTTCGGTTTTATATCAATGACAATTTTGTAAATATATTGGGTCTCGTTATAGCCATGACAGGTCTCATTATAACGGGGCTTGTTATAAAAAAAAGAATCTTGAATTAGCCTAGCCCATATATAATTCATGGTAGAAAATTTAATTTTTTAGCTATCTATTTTATATAAAATCTTTTATCAGACAATAATTTATTTAGAAAATTAATTTTATCGAAGTTAAATAATTAAAATACTAGATTTTTTGACTATTTATTTTATATAAAATGAATCATTCGCACATATTTATTTAGAAGATGACTCAAAGATAAATAGTCAAAATAAATAGTAAAAAATATTTTTTCTATATGAGATTCTAAAATTTGATTTTTTTCTTCAAAAATTAAAATTATCATTTTGTCATTCACATATAAAAATCCATTACGAGGATAAAACGAGCTTTTTAAATATTTAGTTCAGATTTTAAGATCTTATTGTAGTGGAAACTCGTTCTAAAAAAATCTTAATTTAACTTAACTTTAATAAAATATTAATTTATTAAAATCGAATAATGGCTATCGGGAATGTCTCGACTACATCTTTTTGTTCGATCCATGGGTTATCTCTACCTCCCTTGTAAATCACTATGGATCCGATATCATTGACGATTCGAGACTTGGGAAGAACCTCAAAGTCTCCAAGATCATTCGCAATGGTAATTGGAATTGGCCATCTAACCTTCGATCCGCTCGAGCTAAAAGCAACGCTAATCTCAAAGAGATCAACATGCTCCAACTCTCCCCCCCCCCCTCCTAACATATCTACTCAAGACGTCTATTATTGGATTGCGAAAACTGGTTGCATCACATTCACCATCCAGGACACCTACAATGTCATTTGTAAGCCCAACCCAACAGTGGGGTGGGCCGGGTTAGTATGGAATAAATACAACATTCCTCGACATTCTTTCAGCCTTTGGCTTGCTGTCCAAAACAAACTATCCACTAGGGATAAGTTGCTCAGTTGGGGCTACAATACCCCGACTGACTGTGTACTTTGTAACTCTGCACTGGAAACCTCAACTCATCTCCTCTTTGACTGTAGTTTCGCTCAGAGTATTTGGACTCAAACTAGTTCAGAATTGGGTTTTCCTATTAACTCACTCTAACTGGCAGTCTTGGATTAATGAGGCGTCAAACTGGTCTCAATCTCGAAACCACCATCTCTGGTGTACTAGTTTTGGCGCGGTTATCTACCACGTTTGGAAGGAGAGGAACTCAAGAATCTTCGGTTCCCCTCCTGTCATCGCCTCCCTGGTTTCTCACCGAATATACTCTGATCTTCGGTTCAAATTCCATGATTCCAAGATTTGTTGGCCTTCGTAACTGCTTACCCCTAACTATCTCCTTCTCTTATTGCAGGTATTCTCGATTGTCCAGACACTTCGTTTGGGACCTTACAGAGTCCTTACCTCTCGAGCTTCATCAGGTCGTTGGAGGGTCTCTGGATGCTCAATGATATTGTTCGCACCTCCGCTCTTTTGTTTCTATCTAAGTAGTTATGCCGATGTTACTACTATTTATACCTCGGCCACTCAGTACTTTTGTATCAGTTGTACTTATTTTTTGTATCTCCTCGGGGTATGCCCCAATATTTGTATGAACTCTCTATTTATTTAAATATTTTTTATAAAAAAAACTCGAAATAAATAATTAAAATAATAAATTTGGACAGTTATTTGTTAAAATAATAATTATTATTATTTAAAACTTTTATTCCTGTTGAAAGAAAATTGTACTACAAATAAAATATGATTCATGAACTAACGCACATGGAATATATAGTTTAGGTAGAACTTTGATCCCAGGTCCCAGAAAATTATATATGATCGTTCCATTTGCATAGCATATTATAAGAATATGCTTATGATCCTGTATATTATATTTATAGGTTAGTCTTCCTCCTTAAAGAATATATAGATTCATAGGTTTATTTTGGTTGAAATCCTAAATAAGATTATAAGTCTTATCTAGAATCCGATCTTGGATTATTGATGGACAAGAAATTTCAAATACTAATCAATTATTTTTATTAAAAATATTTTAAAAGCAGTAAAATATTTGTAAAAGACAGTTTATTTTATTATTGTTTCCATCTTATGGTGCTTTAACATGACTTTTCATTACCTATCCCTCTAATAATCACCAAACTATTATTACCGTCAAAGTATTAGTATAAGGGAAGTAGTGCTAAGGTTTGAATATTTTATTTTGTCCCATTTAAGAGTTTATAAAAAATTATTTTCAATCCGCGTCGCGTGGGGATGTTCCATTTGGTAAAGAGATTCCGGTTTAAAGAACCTAAACAACCCCGACAAATGTAAAGGTCTCATCCGGCGGTGACCTATCTCGTCGGAGGATAAGAACCGTTCCGGCAGGTGATTAAACAAAATCTAGAATAAAATAATAATAAAAATAAAATAAAAAAATATTCCATTTTTCGAAATGTTTATAGCTTTTGGATCAAATTTAGCCAAAGCCCTTTCATATTTTATACATTCTAACGAATGATTGAGCATTTGGAATGATAATGTTCCGTGTAATTAAGAGTTAATTTATAACTTAGTGTTTACTGCACTAGAATCATATTTAAAACACGTTATTTAAAAATAATATACTACATTGGTGTTTTATGTTGTTGTGATTAAACACAAGAAAAGAAAGACAATTATCATATATGTGTTTTTTCAGTTATGTTTGTATTTTAATATCAAGATGTTTGATCAAATAATAAACGGTATCTAGTTTTGTTGAATTTTAAACAACTTGTTTGGAGTATCTAAAACTTCATTTTAACCGGTTGGATTTTAATTTAGAACTATAGTTTGGGAGAAATCTCTGTTAGAATAATGCAGAATTTTTCTGATATTTTTCCCTTGTGTTTTTCTTCTTGTTATCTATTATTTTTGTCATTGTTGGTGGGTTTATAGATTTTTATGAGATCGATCCAGATTTACTTGTACCATAAACTCATTATAATAATAGAAGTGTTTAGGATAGACTCTTTGTTAAGGAACTAACAAGTTCTGCCAAAGTAGTCTACTATGTTTTAGTCAAGAAAAAGATCACTTTATTCATCAATAGGTTTCCCCTATTTATAATATACACACGAGTGGGTAGTTACATTTGGTTACGCTAAAAGCTCCACTAACCCACTTTAACCATTATTCCTATAATTGTGGAACTAACAACTCTTTCCACTATTATCCCTATAATCGTGGAATAACTAACACGCCCTAAACCCGTGGATTTAATCGTGTGTTAACATTAAAAATAAAAGCTCTGAGTGCAATCTACACTTTAATCTGAGCTGAACTCTTCTTTTTAAGAACACCAGATTCGATCTAATTTGCTGAGCTCAAACTTGAGCTCAGAACCCAGTTTGATCTGTTGTGTTGAGCTCGAGCTAACTTATGACGCGCTCAGGTCTTTTCCTTTTACCACCTTCATTGTTATAGTCAATCAACTCTACTATGTCGTTATCGAGCTCGTCTTGAGCTTGGATTCAGTCGATCAACTCTTCTTTTACATCACCGAGCTCATCATGATCTTGAGTTCAGCAACACCATGCATGCTCTTAAATTTGCTTCCATTATCATTCTTTGTGCATCGTTGAGCTCGGTTCATTGATGAGCTCAGTATCTCTTTGACATCATCCCCATTATCTGTCAATCCTGTTATCGACCTCTTCCGCGTTATCTATTGTTGGTGTTGACCTGGTGTCGAGCTCATCCAAGCCATAGAGCTTGTTCTCTACTCATCATAATCTCAGCTCTTAGTGCTCCTTGCTCGTGTCCCGGAGAATCCTCCTTATCGCTCTTCATAAATCCCGTGATTTTTTACTCTTCACATTAAAGGGGGTTTTCCACGTTATATACATTTTGTAAAATATTGTATAACATCATTTAGTATAATATTGTATAAATCTTGCGTGTTGATTTTTTATTTTTGTTGATTTACTAATGTTTATTCTATTTGGAGACCAATGATTGAGGATTTGGTATGCCGCAAAGATTTGTTGATACGATTAATCCAATTAAAGATGATGATGGCAACTCTGCTAAATTGGTAAAACGCAAGACAAGCAAAAAAAATAGATAAGTTGAAAAGAAAGGCTTTGTGAACTATTCGATAATGGGTTGATTTTAATATCTTCGATAATGGGTTTCTCAAGACCCGTATGATATTTGTAATTAATCTGGATGTTTTTATAAAAGAAAAACCATACATAATAAAAAAAAATTCCTATTCAAAGAGTTGTTAATTTGAAATTAGAAAGTGGTAAGTCGGTTTTTAAGCATCATAGTGACTTATAGGATATCATTAACAAGTTGAATACTATGAAGATTTCTCTTGATTATGAACTATAGACTTTGTTCTTATTAGGTATTTACCAGGAAATTGGGAGACTTTGGTTATGATTATTAACAACTATGCTCTAGACGGTGTTCTATCGTTGAACTTTATCAAAGAAATCATGTTCAATGAAGATATTAGAAAACAAATGAGAGTTGACATTTTATAAGATCTTGTTGTTGATAATAGATGAATAGACAATATTAGAGATTTTGAATTTTATGGTAACTCAAACGGAAGATCCAAATCCATAGATAGGAAAACGATTAGGATATGCAACTATTATAGCAAACCTGGTTATATACGAAAGTATTATTATCAATGGAAGAAATAAAAATATAACAACTTAGATTCACAAAATGAAGGTGATAATAAAAATACTAAAACTTTGCGTATACTACTAATGATTATGCATTGTTGGTTTGTACTATTGGTGAGTGATATCATGTTGGTAGTTTAGATTTAGAGTGACTTCTAGATACAAGTGCTTCATATCACCGTGTTCGTAATATGAAATATTTTTTGTACTAAAAAAGTGGTGATTTTGGTAGTGTTAAGATAGGAAAACAGGGCTCACATAGCATTGTTAGGTTGGGTGATATTCGTGAAAACATGCGTTGGGTACATACTTACACAAAATGATGTGCACCATATTTCTGATCTACGTTTGAATTATTTGTGTAAATGTCATTGGTCAATAAGGTTTTTGTCACACTTTTGGTCATGGTAAGTGAAGTCAAAAGTTCAATGATAGTTGTTCGAGGTAATTTGTGTTATTCATCGTATATGACATATTTGGGTATATAATCTGATGAGCTGAATACAATTGATAGAAATAATTCTCATAACTTATGACATCGAAGACTAAGATGCATGAGTGACAAAAATGAAAACCTTTGAAATTATTCATTTATTCATGTTGATAGCTATTATTATTGACCTATGTGACTATTTATTGGCACATAAAGAACACATATCTTTGTTTTATAGGAAGTCCACTAAAAACAAGGAAACTTAGAGTTAGTATACTCGGATATTTGAGGTCATATGCAAGTGGAGTCTATTGGCGATAACAAGTATTTTGTTATACTTATTGATGATGTTACTAGAAAAATAATATATATTGCAGATAAAAAATCAAGTCTTCAACATTTTTTAAAAATTTCATATCATTATAGAAAATGAGACATGCAAAAAGTTGACATATATTCGATATGATAACAGTGATGAGTATACTTCGAATGAGTTCAAAAATAATAACTCACGTTTTGGAACTAGACATAAGAGTACAACACTAGGTACTCCAGATCACAATAAAGTTGCCGAGAGAATGAACCAAACCACTATAGAGAAGGTGAGATATATGCAAGAAGTTTTTAAGCTTTCTAAAATATTTTATGCGGAAGTAGTTAATTGTGTTGTGTACTTGATTAACAGAGCTCCATGAACAAGCTTTGATTTTGATATTTCTGATAGAGTATGGAAAGGAAAAGATCCTACATATTCACATATTAGAGTTTTTAGGTGTAAGACATGCATGCATGTTCCAAAGGAACATAGATCAAAACTTGATTCAAAGACTAATCCTTATGTATTTTTTAGATATGGTAATGAAGAGTATGGCTTCAAACTCAATGATACTAAGAAGAAAAAAGTATTAATAAGTAGAGATATGGTATTTTTTGAGTACGCGAAAGGTGCAAATCCTTTGAGTACAAAGTTAACTTCTACTTTTTGGTGAGTTATTATCTGGATTCACCAAGTAAGATTGAGAGAAGTAAAGAATATAAAGCGAAAATTAGATTTTAGAGAGATAAAGTCAAGTAACAATAGTGATTTATCTCAAAATTCAGAGAGCTTTATTAGATTAGCCTTGAACTTTATATAAAGGCGCAAAGACTTAGCTTTAACCGAAACGGTTACAAAATGGGTCTAATTGCATATTAGTCGCTCATTAAAACGTAAAGCTTTGATTCTATCCTATAATTATACAATCTGTCATAACAGGTTTTATTCTTTTACATTTAATCCTCGAAGTTCTATATTTCTTATTAGTAGCCCCCTTAGTTCTTATGAAAGTAAATGAATAAGAACTAAATAGCAGTGGAGGTATTTAGAGGTGAAAAATACCCCTTTATCCATAATTCAAACTGCTTCAAACTTGCTGTTTTCATATTTCAAATTCAGTGCCTCGAATTATTTAATACGAAACCATTTCCTTTTTCCAGTCTTCATGATTCGAAGCTGAGACTGAATAGATGATGACACTCTAGATGCCAAGTCTACCTCTAGGCAAATAATGATGCCCTAGGCACTAGGTCTGCCACTAGATTTATAGTATGACAGATGTTATATCCTTATCTACGTAATCGTTTCAAATTCTATCCAATTACTTTTCATCCCTTTCACTTCTCAATACTTTTTTTACTCTTCCTATAAATACTTCTGAAACCATTGTTTGATTCACAAACATAATGTATTGAGAGAAAAACTGCACAAATTAAAAAATCTTTGGCTACCTTCAACTGTTTCTTCAATCCAGTGGCTAACTTCATCAGAAAACTAAAATTTTCGTTCAATCTTCAACTGGTTTATGAGAAAACATCCAAAAACTAGAAGATCCAAAGCCAGAATTTCCAAAAAACCTAGCTCTCCAAAGTCACACAACAAAGTCTTTGGATCATACGACTACTTCTATATAAGCGAAAGAACATATGAATATATAGTAGCTAGACTAATAAGCAACGCTCCTCATGGTTTATCTACAAAGATAATATATTATGGTAACTTTGATCCTAACAAAATTCCTGTCTTTTCACCTTCTCCTCTTCTAGAAGAAAGTCAGTTATCAAGAACTCGAACATAAAAAATACCTCGAATCTCACATTCTCTGACTGGATCATCAACTCAAATCAATCGTGAGGTAACCAAATCTTCTTCAAAGAAATCTGAAGAGGATCCGTCTTCAATAAATCATGAGCAATCTTGTCTATTGCAAAATGAAACAAAAACTCACCCTCCTTAAACTCCAAAGAGAAAAACTTTCATAGTCATGGGTGATGATGCCAATGTCACTTCAAATGCTGATGTTGCTTCTAATCCGTTAACCGTTTCTTCTCTCCTGAGGGAGATTGTTGAGACAACAACATCTCAACAAAATCCCCCAAGTAACCCGCCGCAATTGGTAGACGAGGCATCCGAGAAAGAAATAGATTATAATACCATTCATTCAAATAACAAAGCTGAAACAGAAAAAGAAGCTTCGAAAGAATCAGAGAGTGAAGTAATGAAAAAGGTTTGAAAAGAAAAAAACTTGTAAAACAAGAAGAAAGAAATATCACGTGACGATATCCGACGAGTTGCTTGCATCAGTTGGTGAAACTTTAAAGTATCTCGAATCACACTATATCTTAGATTTAAAAAATGTTGCTTATACATATTACCAAGAGAGCCAAGTAGTTGATCTAAAAATACAATGGAGAATGAGAGACAACATTATATTTCGTCTACCCAAAGAAGGGGAAACTTCTTTGGATTGCAAAAAGGATGAAATGGTGGTCTACCCAGAGATCATCAATTGGGGTCTTCGATTGCCACTAGACCCCATGATAATTGAGTACTTCGAGATTCTGGATTTGTGCCCAACTCAGGTGACACCAAATCAGTGGTTCACTTTACTCTCTGTGATCATGGTTTCTTGATTGGCCAAAACTCCTCTCTGCATCCAAGACTTCATTTTCTTGACCAAATTGTTGAAGGGACCGGTACTTCCATTTTACTATCTAACACTAGATGAAGATTTGAGGATTATTGATGACTTGTTAGAGGCAGACAAATTTTGGAAACAAAAATTTGTCTTCGTCTCAGGAGCTTGGGAGAATGGTAAATAAATTTTTGAAGCCAACCCATCAAAATTAAACATCGCCTGGAGGAATAATCATTAGTCATTTTATTCTATTACCTTGAATTATACCTCAAACTGATTTTTTCCTTAGTTCTTATCAAATTATGTGTTTCATGCAGAAATTTTGAGGCGTTACAACCTTCGACGAAAATATGCCAAAAAGACTTTTATCAAACTTGCAGCCTGGGTTGAAAAATAATGGAGTAACGCATTTCACACAGTCTTCCAACCTAACACCTTTCTCAACAACCATCCGTGGAGAATCAACTTGGGAGCTCATCTTCCCGAAAATCTAATAGAGCCACCCGACCCTTTGTATGTTGTCAAAAGGTTAGTGCACCATGACTGCAAAGTATTTTTTCTTGTTCGAAACAAATCAGATAGCCACCTTCCCCAGAAGAAGAAGGCAAAAAAGAATAAAAAGACACCTATCACATTTGGTGCTAGCCCTTCAAAAACTTCGAAGATAAAAAAAATCAAAAGTGACCTCCCCACTATCAAAGAAGGATTAAAAGGCGATCCTTTTTTAAAAGGAAAAAAAATAGTCGTTTCGTCAAAAAGAGAAGCACAACTAAAACGACTTCTCAAAAGAAAGAAAAAAAATAAAACTGTGCAAACCGTCGAAGAGGTACCGCCTGATGGTGACGAAATTGTGGTTGTGGAAGGTCAGCAAGGTCAGCAAAAAGAAAATGAAACAGGTCGTGAAAACGGTGACACTCAACAAAAGAAAACTGTTTCGGACAATGATCGAGGTGATGACTACTTTGATCCCGACAGCTTCAATAAATTTGATCAATCTCAAAGCTTGGTGGAGATGGAGATCCAATAGTTTAAGAAATTCAAGACTAACTACATAACCTTGGTAAAATATTTTCTCATGCTATTTTTGAAGCAGTATCACCTGAAGCCTCTTTTCCTCCAACCTCCCCTGCTCTTATACCTCGTCCCAGCCCAACGACTATCCATCTTGAGGAACCATCTGAAGAAGTTGCAGTTGCTCTTCAAGATTTTGTCGATCTTGGTGTTGCAACACAACAATTAACCCTAGAAATCAAATCCTCTCAAAGTCAATTAGAATACATGTCAAAGGAGATGGTTTGCTACAACAATACTGCTGCTGCTGAAAAAAGCATGAGAAACATCTTTGGTGGCCTTGTGGAAAAATAGTTTCATGGATTTCAACTCGCAAGATATGAATTTCTCAAAAATCTCATATATCTTAAGAAGCACCTTAGAGATGTGCATCGAAAAGAAAAGGAAGAGCTCAACACTTCTCACCATAATTAGATTAATCAACTCAAATCCAAGCATTATGAAGAATTAACTACAGAGAAGCAAAAATTTAATGATCTTTAGGTTTCACTTAGCAAAAGTGAAGTCGAGAAGAAACAATTAACAAATGATATGACTGCTCTCAAAGCTCAATTCGATAAAGAAAAGAAGCTTGATGTTATCGTTGCTTAGAATGAATGTGTAAAATACATGCTAGCAGCTATCTCAAATGCCGAAGAGTAAAAATCCATCAACCTTCTTCTCGAGATTCATGCTATATTTCTTAAAGATAACCTCTCCAGATTTTGGGAGAAAATTCCCATCAAAAGTCGTCCTAGGCAGGTTTTGATCATGCTTATGGCTCTTCATCTGAAGAGGAAGAATTAGAGGAAAATGCTTCTGATCAAAAGGAAACTTATAAATAAAGCTCCAAAGACGAGTAACTTTGTTATCTCCTTTTTGTGCATGCCATTCAATCATTATAATATTTTATTTTTGATATATGTCTTCTTACTTGGAATTTAATAAATTACTTTGTTCTCATCGAATCGAATTGAATGCAAAAAGGCTTTGCTTATCCTTTATTTTCATAAGTCATGTTTGCATCGAAATACTCGTTTAACTTCACTGGTGTATTTAAAAAATACTAACACCTTAAATATAAACAAAGTGCTTATGTAATGTGACATTTTGGAAAATGTTATGCATAGCACCTCGAATATTATAGTACGTTTGGAGAATGTAACATTTCAAATATAATAGTACGTTTAGATACCGTAGCACTTCGAATATTATAGTGCATTTAGAGAACGTAGCACTTTGAATATTATAGTGCGTTTAGAGAACGTGGAGCTTCGAATATTATAATGCATTTAGAGAATGTAACACTTCAAATATGGTTTTTTCTTCAAAAAGTATACTTAACACTTTAGAATATTCTACTATTGGTCAACCTCAAATATGATCAGT
Source organism: Limnanthes douglasii subsp. nivea (assembly GCA_036936605.1). NCBI lineage: Eukaryota > Viridiplantae > Streptophyta > Magnoliopsida > Brassicales > Limnanthaceae > Limnanthes > Limnanthes douglasii. The sequence goes on along the minus strand of JAUPFV010000003.1, from coordinate 148,403,840 downwards.
CTTTGACTAGTTACTAAAATAATTTAAACAAGTATTTGTAAACAACCATTGGACAAAAAAATACATTTTTATTGATAGCTTCAAAAAATTACATAGCACCTCATTAAAACCTCACTGGGCCAACAAGACAGAAAATAATGTGCTAATTAATCAAAGAAAACAATTTCAGAATACAACACGGTTAATGCCAATACAATTGTAGATGCTGTATATTCCAAGTATGTTGAAGCATCCTCCCCTGATTGTCAAAAAGGCAATAAGAACATGGCTTTATCTTTTCAACAACCATATAAAGACCTTCCCAATTCGGGTCCATCTTACCAAGACTATTTTCCTTAGTATGGAGGAACACTTTTCTTAAAACTTTATCACCCACCTTGAAATCCCTCTTGGCTTTGTATTCTTTTTGATATTTTTAAGGTTGATCATTTTCTTTTTTCTGAATATCCACGATATCTTTTAAAATCAGATCATGTACTTTATATCTCTTTGTCACTAGATGTCACATACCTTTGTTTATCTTTTTTATCCTTTCAAGAAGTGTGACGCTCTTGAGAAGATTCGAACTGCGCTTTGTTCTGTTCACTTCTAATCTGGCGAACTGTGCAAGATCGATCAGATTGATCGCCAGCGCTATTTTTGTCATCCACTTGTCTCACTTCTGATTTCAGCCTAGTTGAATGAATTTCCTAATCTCTCTGATTGTTTTTCTCGTTCAGAGCTCTAATCTTATCCAACTGATTCATTCGCACTTCTATGTCCGATTGAGTTTGTCGAACCAGAACAGATTCTTCTTGCCTATCATCAGCCCCTTACAAAAAAAATTCAACGTTTCAACAGCTGCTTGAACAAATGGATCGTTCTCAGTTCTTGGGTTCATCGTCAAATTGGAAGTTATTTTCAAAGATTCAAAAGGGAAGAAAAGAGAAAATTCGAACAAGTAATTTAGGCACTGATCAATGATCAATCCCCAGTGAAGTTTCCAATTTGGTGAGTTATTATCTGGATTCACTAAGTAAGATTGGAAGAAGTAAATAACGTAGAGAGAGAAGTAGATTTTAGAGAGAGAAAATTAAGTAACAAGAGTGATTTATCTCAAAAGTCATAGAGCTTTATTAGATCAGCCTTGGCCTTTATATAGAGGCGCAAAGACTTAACTTTAACTAAAATGGTTACAAAAAAGGTATAATTGTATATTAGTCCCTCATAATTTTACATAGTGACTTTCATGAGGAAATCTACATGGAGCAACATGAAATGTTTATAGATAAAAGAAAAGAAAAGTTTGTTTATAAGCTGAAAATCTCTTTATGGGCTTAAAGAAGTGTCGAGGCAGTGGTATTTGAAATTCGACTTATTTATGATAAATAATGGTTACAAACAAACTCATGCTGATCCTTATGTCTATTTATGAGAGTTTGTTGAATGTAAGTTTATCATACTTTTTTATATGTAGATAATATGTTAATAGTTGGGAAAGATGCTGAGATGATTATCAGTTTGAAGAAATACTTAGCCAAATCATTTGACATGAAATATTTGGGTCCAACAAATCAAATTTTAGGCATGGAGATTATCGTGATATGAAAATTAGAAAATTATGTATATCATAAGATAAATATATTGAACGTACACTTGAAATGTTTAATATGAAGAATGTCAAGCCAGTTAATACACCATTAGCTACACACTTCAAGTTAAGCAAGGAAGCATGTAGAAATAAAGTATGTCAATTATTCTTTATACTTATGTTGTTGATTCTTTGATGTATGTTATGATGTGTACAAGACCATATATTGCATATGTCGTCAGTTTAGCAAATAGTTTTTATCCAATTTGGGTAAAGTTTATTGGGAAGCAGTGAAGTATATTTTCAAATACTTGTGATACATATATTATTTGAGTTTGCGTTATTTAGGTAGAAAACCTATACTTGAAGGACATACATATGCTGACACAACTGGTGATCTTGATAACCAGAAGTCTACCTCAGGTTATGTGTTTACATTTTCAGGGGGAGCCATTTTATAACAATCCAAGTTACAAAAATATATAAAATTATCAACACTTAAGATAAAATATATTGCGGTAGTAGAAGAAAATAAATAGATGATTTGGCTTAAAAGGTTCATTCGAGAGTTGGGATTGAAATAAGAAGAGTATATTGTATTTTTTTTATAATCAAAATGCTATGAATTTAAGAAAGAATCCAATGTATCACACACGCATCAAACATATTGATGTGAGATTTCATTGGTTGTGGGATATGGTTGAAATAAGATAATAAAAATGAATAAAGCTCACACCGGTAAGAATAGTGCAGATTTGTTGACTAAGGTTGTTTGTAGAAGTAAGGTTAAGCTTTTTAGTAAGCTCACCGGGATTAGGTTCAAGTGGAACACCTCATGATTTTATCTTTCTTGTGATTTACTGGAGGGAGAGATTGTTAGGTCCAGCCCAATGTCTATGAAGTGGTGCATTGAAGCTTTTGGATGTTTTATTGTGCTACAATTTGATATTTCATACATTGCAATGTATATTAATGATTATGCTTTTGAAACACTCATATCCAGTCCAATTAAGACCCAATTTATAACCTAATGTTTACTACACTAGAGTTATATTTAAAAATTATATAACCTTTTCATTGGTGCTTTGTGTTGCTATGCGAGAGTCAGACATATAAACACTAAACCCAAAAGAAGAGAGATAATTATCACATATGTGATTTTTGGATGTGTTGTGTGCTTCAAATTCAAATGATCTAATCAAATACTAAATGATATAAATTTATACTCATTTTTTGATGTTCGGGATGGCTTGAGAGAAATCACAGATGGAACAGTGCAATATTTTTATGGTATTTTTCATTTGTGCTTCTCTTTTTGCTATCTATTATTTTTGTAATTGTTGGTGAGTTTTTAGATTTCTGTGAGATCGGTTCACATTTACTTGTACCATCAAGTAATATAAGTGTTTAGGGTGGAAGCCTCATTAGTCTTGTGTTTTTTTACTCTTTATATTAAATGAAGTTTTCCACATATAAATTTTGCGTGTTGTTTTATTTGTTTGTGTGGATTTATTGTTGTTAAGGACCGTAAAATATTACCACCTCTATAACTAGATTATCATTAGATCCAAATAATTTCTAATATGAATATTTTTAAAATAGAGTTCAACATAAAATTTCATTAACACTATGTTTTTCTAAAAATATTGATATTTTATTCTACTAAAAAAATATGAATATTTTTAAAGTAGATTTCAACATAAAATTTAATATTGTTAACTTTTGAGTTTGAAAAAATTTATACAAGGGTTAAACCTAAACCTATAGTATAAGGAATATTAAATTTCATTATTATTAAATTATAATTAAAAAAATGATTTTTAAAACATATTTAACACCATTGGTTTGATTTGTCTAGAAAATAACACACATAAATGGTTTTTAATTTATTAAAAAATTTAAATTAAATTTTTTGTTATTAAAAAAATAACAAAATTTTGTTTTTCAAAAGCTCCCATACAAAATTATATAAAAAAATGCAAATTAAAATCACTAATATATTTGGTAGTAATTAAATTTTGGAGTTGTTTTGTACCTTAAAACTATTAAGGTTAACATTTATGTATTGATATCCATATCAAATCAAAACTCTCATTTTATCGAATTTTATTTTGTTACAAATATTAAAATTAAATTATTATACTTATAAAATAACAAACAAACTTAAAACTTAAGAAGAAATTTTTTTAAAAAAATTTAATGCATAATGTACTTTTGATCTTTACCATAGTACATGCTTTCAATTTATATTTCGTTCATATTTTTTTATTTTCAGTTTATTTGATCTAAGTTTAAAATGAAATTTGAAATAGTTTTGATTTTATTTTTGCATTACAAATACAATTGTAATAATTTATTTTTTATTAAAAAAACTTCAAAATAGATTATGTTTTGATGCAGACAGTTCGGTGAATTGACAGTTTGGAGCTCCGGTGTCAGATTTTGACCCACATCACCTTGTTTCGAAGGAAACGACGTCACGAACGCAAGTCACCAGCTTCGCTCGTGAGCTATGGGTATTTTTCTATGACTCAGAGTGAAACGCAAGAGAAGCCAAAAGGGATAAAAACACTAATTTTATTAAATAAAAACAACTCCCAGAAAAGTGTATAGAAGATAGGTTTATATAAGGGTTCAAGCGAAACCCTAAAACTAAAAATATGAAAATTACAAAAATAGCCTAAAGTATTAAAATTGCAAAACAAGAGGATAGATGAGCCCGAATGCCCAAAAAAACCCATAACTCACGAGCGAAGCTGGTGACTTGCGTTCGTGACGTCGTTTCCTTCGAAACAAGGTGATGTGGGTCAAAATCTGACACCGGAGCTCCAAACTGTCAATTCACCAAACTGTCTGCATCATGTTTTAAATGAAATAATTTAAATATTGTTTTATTTTATCCATAAAGAATATTTTTGAACATTTTTTTCTTCGAATAATATAAAATAAAAATTGGTATCGGTTTTGTAGTTTTTTTGTCATCGATAAAACTCTAACATGAATTCATTGTCAACGATGATGAGCGATATAGTCACTTGTAGGACATGAATCAAATTTTACATTGAATCTAACAAATCGGTGGTTATGAGGTTCATAGGTTTCAATTATTTTTTTGTTTTCCATTTTGATTTTGAGTTATTTTTTTCTTTGATTCATTATACTATAACGATTAATTTATGTATTTAAAGATAAAATTATTTGAATTATACGCTTACTGATTATTTTCAATAATCTGACCATATGATAAGTTACAAAAAAATCATATATTAATTGGTCAACATTGGTGTTAAACTCGTTGTAGTGTACACCCGAGCATTTTATAAGTTGATGTTTGGAGTGTTGTTTTAAATAAAATTCTAACTTTTATGCCTGAAAATGTCTTTTTCAATATTTTCAGATTACATAATGATATTGAAATTATTTTGGTTATTGATTTAAATGCTACACAAGAGACTTATAAATCATATTTGTAAACTTTATGTTTTGATTAAAGGTTTTGAGAGCACTACTATTTCTAATCACTGGGTGGATTATTTTTGGATATTCTAAATAAATCTACATATAACACAAAATCTTGATCATTGATTAAAAATTTAAACAAACGAGTGAGATATGTTAAACTAAAAAAGTAGAGTGAAGGTTTTAAAATCAATTTCATATATCCACTTCTTCAAAATTTCTAAATTTTCATATTATTTTTTGTCCAACTTGTTGTTGAATCATTGTCAAATTAAATTTCTCTATCAAGGATCTAATTTCCTTATTTTGAAATATATATTCTATTTTATTTCTCTAAGAGTTATTTTTTATTTACGGGCGAGGGAAGTGATGTGTTATGCAGAGCTACCAAAAAATCATTTGGATTTGAATTGTCATAACGATTACAGACTTTCAACCTAATTTAGGAAACTGACCCCCAACACGAATAAGGAATCATACATTATTATTTCAGATGTTAAGGCTGTTCAAATTAATCGGTAGAAATACAACCAATATCGATCAATTCTTTAAGATTTGTGCCACTTTATGCATGCCAAACTATTATAACGACCCCAATGTTACCATTTTGTATGGAAATATTTCAATTAATAGGAATGAGAATATGTATAAATAACAACATTGAGATGAGATATTTAGGGGCCCAACCAAACCACGTATCAAAGAATGTTTTATCTAAAAAGGTTAAAATACTTCAATCAAAAGTTTATTTTAACCAAACTTTAAACGAGATTGAACAATGATGTCGACCTCAAGTACAAACTATTATTTTAGTTCAAGGTCCATTTTCTAAAATCCTAAGATCATAATGCTTCGACAAGGAGGTATGCCAAAAAAATAATGATTATTTTCTTAGCAAATGTGGAAAATGTTTAATATAAATTCATATGCACTCGTTACATCTTTTCCAACTAGTTCAGGCTCATACAATAACCAATCATCAATTTTATGATGGGTTACAAAAAAAACCTTAATAAGGGTCGATGAGATCGACCATCTAAAAGTAAGAGAGGGTCCAACCATGGACGACCAAAAATTCTACAGTCAAGAGCGAGTTTATATTTCTTAAATTAAGTGAAACCACCCCAATTTTATAATTGTCAAATGTTATGGTTATTTTTCAAAGATTGGTCACTTAAAGAACTAGTATTATTAACCATGGTGTTTGAAGTAATCATGGTAATATACAAAAATATCAATCACTAAGTAATTTAAAAATTATACACATTGGGCTTGTTATTGCTTGGTTTGCTATTGTGGCTAAGAGGCGGACGATTTTTAAAAACCAACCATTGGTGAAAATATAACGTGGCAAAATTGAACTCGACCATAAGACAAGTATACTTATACTATACCACATTATTTAAGTTTTCTATTTTTTTTCTTTGTAGACTTTCTATAATATGTTTGATATTTTCCAAAAGAAACATAGCGTATAATCAAAATTTCAACCTTTTACATTTATTTAGATATCAGTCTAATGTGTATGAGATGCTTACATGGATGAAAATTAAATTTAAAAATTTATCCACCGAACGAAATTTTATTATAAATTTTCCAATGCAAGAACCACAAAATAAAGCATGAGCGATGAGCTAATGTTGCAAACGATGAAAAAACCTTGACTCTTTGTAAATCTTAAGAACAACCACACATCTAAATTAGATAAAGATCTTTTTATTGAATATAGTTATATAAGATCGATAATATATCGGGCGAGAGGTGGTTACAAAAAAACGTTATTAGACATTCAGATCAAAATAATATTAGATTTTTATATTATTTGCCTTGGTTTATCCCTCGAACTCTATTAAGAGTTCATTCACGCTGATAAGGAAAATATTCATTTTTGAGGTTAGATCTAAGTAATGTATCTCAAAAAATAATTTCAAAAATAGTTCAAAGAATAGATGGATTTAGTCAAAGATGGTATCACTATATAACCTTAACATGCTATACATGAGGTCAACAAAAAGAAGACTAATGTCGACCCCCGCAGATCATATGTCATCCTTGACGAGACATTTGTCTTTAACAAAAGTCTTCGGATTAAGTAAGAAATTTGTGGGATTTGGATATAGTCCAACCTTTTTTGTTGTATTCCTTTATTTTATACTTGCATGCTATATTAATTTATATTTTATTTGTATTTACGATCCATAACATATTATTATTACTTTTTATCGAACAACAACAAATTACCCTTCATTTCGTAAACATTTAATAACTAAATTTCTTATTAGATTGATGTAGACTCAATAACTTCTCATAGTTATTGGTTTATGTTCAAAAAGTCATTATGAAGTTATCATGACCATGATGTCAGTATGAAGGGATTTTCCCCTGAATAATGTGATTAGTCATGCGTAAAAGAAGTCATATTGGATGTTCCAAACTTCGATTCAGATACATGTTGTATTTATTAAAAAACTTGGATATATTAATTATTTTTGGTATACAAACTACATAAGTTATATTAATTATGCTTGTTGATATATAAGTTGGATCTTTAGAGGGTTGGAAGATGTGTTAACCTTGCACTTTAATTTAAAACAAACTATAACTATAAAAATAATAAAGACAAAATAATTTAATAGAGTCGACTATGTATATGTATAATTAATATATTATTACCCCATTGAGATAGGAAAAAGTATAACACCAAACATGTTGAAAGTACATAAAAATGTGTTCAATATTCCATAGATACGAAATATGTCGATTGTGGGTATCATATACTTATATGTTTTAGATTTAATCTTTTCCATGAACGTGTGTGATCATTCCCAATTTGGTAAGAGATTTCCAACATGTCCGTCTTTCAAAGATTGAAATATTATTTTTATAACTATGTCTTTAACCTGAAGGGCTAATTACTTATATTGGAATCATACCTGATGCACATTATGATTTGATAGTATTGCATACTTAGGTGAGCCTTAACTCATTTTTCTTGCACTAGTTCAAGTTTAACTTTCTTTTTTATTGATATCCATGTAGTCATTTTAGACCCAAAATAAAAGAATAGTAATTTTTTACTAGGATCACAACATTCATAATAGATAAATATATTTATTTAGAGTTCAATTGGCCGCTTAATACATACTATTTGTAGGAGTACATATGGCTTTTTGTATGCAGACCCATCAATAGTTTGACAAATTATCTCTAGTAAATTATTGTTAATTCACTAAGCTTGGTCATTAATCTAGGGTTGAAATATTATTGAGAAGTGTTGTTTGATAAGGATAAAAAATATCCGACCAAATTGTTTAACTAATCGAGCTGGTATTTACTTTATGATGTACGCTTAATAAATGTGTAACATTAAAGGTACTTTATATAATAAAGAAAAAATATATATAACTTAGTATAATAATATGATGAAATAGCAATAAATGGACCAACCATATGGAATTTGGACCCACCACCACTATTATTATTATTTAAATAAATATATTTATTTTTGGGAAATGGTGAAAATTATTACTTTATTACTATTTTTGACAGCCTCTCTCTCTAAAACTCTCATGTTTTTCTTTATCAACTCCCGTGATATTTTAGACTAAATAATCTCTCATATATATCTGGAACTATCAATTCTGCCAATTTAAATAATGACATATCGTACCTTATTAACTTGTAAGTGTTATCCATTATTAGAACTTTTGGAAATGCTTGTAACAAATCCACACTAATCAGGTGTGCCAATAATATATTAGTAATGATATCACTTTGATCGTTGTTAGATTCTATCCCATTCAAAATAATCAAACCTTTTGAGTTTGCATACCAAGTATTGCAACTATAACGATCTAAAGTTTTCCAACATATGATTTTTTTTAGCGGTTTGTACAGTGCTCGTGGACGATACATTTTGATCGTTTAACTTTTTTACTCCACTTAAAAATTTATCGAATGTGAGTTCCCATGATGGTAGAGTGTTCTACAAATTTATACTTTTCTATATTCTAAGTCCCAATTATGAATGACATTCTAAGTGTTTAGCATTTGGATGGTTGTGAATCCCGCATATAACTTTTAAGGACCATCTATCGTGAGTTATTATAGTTCTCTTAAGATAAAAAAATACACCCATATTTTTTGTATTTAATTGACTTTCTCTTAAAATATTTTACGTATACTGCCCAATTATGCAATCCATATCTCTCGAATTCAAAGTATATTTAAGAAATATTTGTACTATTCACCGTATTGCGACACTTTATTATAATAACCAACACATATTCTTTCCGGGTCTTCTTAACTACTCAAATAATATATCTTGCGTATAATATATTGTTATGAAAAAATCACCTGATAAAATCTTTGCATTTTGATCTGTATCATTTCTCCTTTCGACTCCAAATTACATTAAAATGAAAATAAGTAAGCAAAACATAGACCCATATCTAATGCGAAAATAATTCTAAGAAGATGCACCGCCGATGTGGAATTTGGGAACTAATGGTGCCCTACCTACGCCACCGATAATATGGTGGCAACATACCGACGGTATGAGCCAATTTACCATCGATTAAATTTTCCGCAGCGCCGACTCTTATACAACGACGGTGCCAAGCCCCGAACTCGATCGAGAAAAATTTGACATTTGACTTCTAATTTATATTTTACCTCGTATTCTAACTCTATATCTTAAAAAAACATATAATCTTCCATTTTGTGATTCAAAGTTGATCTAAGTTTCCGTTTTGTGATTTAAGTTTATGATTTAAAAAAATGATATTAAATCTTAGTATCTTGTTAGTAAAGTTGTGTTGTTGTAGGATAAGTTTAGTCATTAATGAAAAAAATTTAAATACAAAGGCAAATGGTGGTGCTTTAGGTGAGACCAAAAAGTTAATATTTAGTCAAAACAGATTTTCGGGTCGAGATATCATGGATTTGGATGAAAATAACTATACATTAAAAACTAACTATAATTATATTTTGGTCACAACGGGTAGAAAACCTAATTAATATGAAAAACTTTAACTTTGATAAAATAAAAATTATTTTTAAAATTATTTTTTATTTTAAATCTAACCATTGTCCGAGGGTTTCAAGCAAAAAAAAATCATTGAATTCTATAGGCAAATAACAATTTTAGAAGAACAAAGTGAGATCGGTGGTTTTAACCAATTTTAATTTTTCTTTTTTATATAATTATATTTAAATAAAAAATATTATATATATATATTGAAATTCTTACAAATAGTCGTACATTTTCGGGAGATCACCATGAAGTCCTAAGAAAACATCTAGCTCGACCCAAGATTGGGTGAGAGTAAAACAAGATACAAATAGTACAAAAGAAAATATAAGGACACCAATAGAATGACCCTGAAAACCCTGGGTAGTCGTGGTAACAAGAAACTACTCAAAATTAGTAAGCAAGTAAGTCCATCATATCTAGTAGTATGATGCATATAACAAAGGTAAGTTAGAAATCAAGTAAAGTGTTATAAAATACTATGCAATTATCACAAAATGGCTCAAGCACATAATATATGCGAATGAAAGATTTAAATGAAACACAGGATTTAACGTGGTTCGACAATTGTCTACGTCCACGGGCGCCGCCAGAGAAAAGAGTTTCACTATGATAGAAAAGGTTACAGATTTCAGATTGTGTTTTGTGTCGCCCTAGTAATCTATTTATAGGGAATTAATAGACTTACTAGACTATGGGCCTAATGGGCTCATACCACAAGACTAACTCAAGTAATTGGACAATATCACTATCACAACACAAAACTGTACTGCCGGACACAGTACACTGTCAAGGCACTATTCGACTCATTCACAACAAATCTTCCCCTTGAGGCGAATATCCTTTCTTCACTATCAACAAAGAATCTTCTCTTCTTCTGACTCACCAAATGCCCTTAAGGCATTCACTCTATACTGCGAACACCGATCCAGTTTAGGCATTCCCTAAACTTTCAAACTGATATTGCCTTGGTCATTATATCTGCTGGATTATCGTGTGTAGACACTTTCTTCACATCAACAATTCCCTTTGATATTATATCACGAATAAAATGATACCTGACATCTATGTGCTTTGTACGCTCATGGTACATCTGGTTCCCTGTAAGGTGTATGACGCTTTGACTGTCACAAAACACTTTTGTAGTAGTCCTATCCAAGCCCAAATCTGCCACCAAACCTTGCAACCATATTGCCTCTTTAACTGCTTCTGTTACCGCCATGTACTCTGCCTCTGTTGTAGACAAAACTACAGTAGCTTGCAACTGTGCTTTCCAACTGATCGCACTCCCAGCTAGAGTAAATACATATCCTGTCATAGATCTTCTTTTATCCATATCACCTGCAAAATCAGAATCAACAAAACCAACCAATGATCATGCAACATCATTCAGCGATTCACCAATATCGGTTTTGTTAAAAGTGAAGCCAACGTTCACAGTATTCTTTTGAAGAGATTCAATCTCTTCCCCTATAGCACCAATCCATCGATCTGCCTCTGAACTCGCTATAGCTTCTCTGTAGCTACTAGGTTCCTGCATCTCAACTTCTTCTGCAACTGACAGAGCATATACAACTAGATTCGCATACCTTTTTGGAAGTTTAATATCTCTTCTTTCTTTGCCCAATGCTATGCTATAAGGTTGTTGTTCTGGTTCAGGCGCATCATCGTCACTATCATCCGATGCTGACGCTTCACCTCCTGATTCCGGATCCACCTCAGAACCACTTGAATTATTGGACTTGCTAGGAACTGATTCTACTTCAAGCTCCACCTGTTTACTCACAAACGATCCTGATTCGACCATTTCTCCTACTTCCTTCTGACTGTCTATCGAAGCAAACTCATTAAAAGTAACGTCCCTACTGATGAGAAAACCTGGAGACTTTGGAGAGGTACACCATAACCTATATCTCTTCACTCTAGTAGCATATCCTAGAAATATGCATCTTTTTGCCCTCGGCTCAAGCTTACCATCTCTAACATGAGCATACGCAGGACAACCGAACACCTTCAAATGTTCATAATCAGCCAACGATCCACACCAAATCTCAAAAGGAGTTTTACAATCAATAGCCGTTGATGGAGACCGATTCACCAAGTAACACGCTGTATTGATAGCTTCAGCCCAAAAATCCTTTCCCACACCGGAATGTGAGAGCATACTTCGTGCCTTGTCACAAAGCGTTCTGTTTATTCTTTCTGCGACTCCATTCTGTTGTGGTGTTCTAGAACAAGTGCGATGGTGCACTATTCCCTCAGCTTCGCAGAACTCGTTGAACTCACGACTGCAATATTCTAACCCATTATATGTCCTAAGACGTTTGATTTTTCTTCCTGTTTGCTTCTCAATCATCGTCTTCCATTTGACAAAGGTTGAATATGCCTCATATTTCGTTTTCAGAAAGTAAACCCACGCCATCCTTGAATAATCATCAATCAAACTCATGTAGTATCTGGCTCCGCTCTTGGATGGAATTCTGTTTGGACCCCAAATATCTGAGTGAATATAGTCCACTGTGCCTTTAGTCTTTCTTACAGCCGATTTGCTGAATTTGACTCTAGTTTGTTTACCAAACACACAGTGCTCACAAAATCCCAATGATTCTGCTTTATACCCTTTCAACAAATCTCTCTTTCCCAAAACAGCTAATCCTCTGTCACTCATGTGACCAAGACGCCAATGCCACAACTTATTTTGATCCTGCCTACTTTGGCTATTACTCCCTGATGATGCTACTGCAGCATCGCCCATAACAACACTCCTCTGGAGAATGTAAAGACCCTTCTGCAAACTACCTTTCATGCATACCATTGAGGCCTTTTGGTAGTGGACCAAATGCAAAGCCGTGAGGGCCTTCGGGTGCCAAAGCGGACAATATCATACTAGTGTTGAGATCGGTTGTGTTCTTACTTATATACGGAGGAGGAATATGCAGACTGGACCCCATATTCCTAACACGTGGTATCAAACTAGTATGTCCAAATCCTCCTCTCGAACAAAGTACCACTTAGCCTCCTCTCAATTGACTTTCAATCAAGCTGAAGGGGAAGGTCTTATGACTAGGGGAAGATCTAAAAGCAAAACGAGTTCTTTAAGAAGGAAGAACTTGAGGTCCAAGTCAAGGATGAAGCACTTAAACTGTTATGAATGCGGTGAGCAGGGTCATTATAGGAGAGATTGTCCGAAATTGAATGGTAAGAAGGGAAATCAAAAGGAAAATGCAGCAAACATTGTTGAAGGTGTGAACGATTCCGACGATAGTGAAAACAGTGGTAAAGGAAATGTATTGTCCGTGAGTTCAGACTTTGGGCAAAACTCTTGGGTACTTGATACTGGCGCTACATATCACATGTGTTAGTTCAAGCAGTGGTTTGATACATACAAGCCAATGCAGGGAACTGTCTATTTAGGGAATAATCATTCGTTGACTGTTAGTGGTATTGGTAACGTCAGAATCAGAATGTTTGACGGGGTTGTTAGAATCAGAATGCTCTGATACCAATCAGCGGTATATAAGTAAGAACATACCTCAACTAGTATGAGGCCTTTTGGTAGTGGACCAAATGCAAAGCCGTGAGGGCCTTCGGGTGCCAAAGCGGACAATATCATACTAGTGTTGAGATCGTGTTGTTCTTACTTATATACGGAGGCGGAATATGTGGATCTCCATATTCACAACACCCATATTCCCAACACGTGGTATCAGAGCGTCAGGCCCAAACGGAACACGATGGTGGTGGTGAAAATTCTCAGGAGGTCGAACATGAAGAAGTTATACGTCATGCTCAATGTGATCTGCTCTAGAGATCCTAGTTCAGAGTGCCCGTGGCTCATCAAGCGGTGGTACTTGATTGGAGTGGGGAGTGGCGCTAAGGAATAAGAATCAGGGATATTGTCTCCTCTCGAACAAAGTACCACTTAGCCTCCTCTCAATTGACTTTCATCCGCTCAATCTAATCAGAGATTGCTCCACCTGAGCAATAATGCTTTTTACAGCGGATCTACTGCTCTCGAACATCCTTCCTTGTTCCTTAGCTCCACTATCCACTCCAATCAAGTACCACTACTTGATGAGTCATAGACGCTCTAGCTCCACTATCCACTCCAATCAAGTACCACCGCTTGATGAGTCATGGACGCTTTAGCTCCACTATCCACTCCAATCAAGTACCACTGCTTGATGAGTCATGGACGCTCCGAACTAGGATCTCTAGAGTAGATCACATTGAGCATGGCTACTGATTCATCATGTTCGACCTCCGAGAATTTCACCACCATCGCGTTCCGTCTGGGCCTGATGCTCTGATACCACGTGTTAGGAATATGGGTGTTGTGAATATGGGGATCCACATATTCCGCCTCCGTATATAAGTAAGAACACAACCAATCTCAACACTAGTACGATATTGTTCGCTTTGGCACCTGAAGGTTCTCACGGCTTTGCATTTGGTCCACTACCAAAGGCCTCATACTAGTTGAGGTATGTTCTTACTTATATACTACTGATCCTTCCCATGTTTAACCGATGTGGGATATGGGACTTTGGTCGTCATCCTAACATAAAGATTACACCAACCAGTAAAACTTGGTTCCAAGGAATTTGAAGCGAAGTCTGAAAGATTACGATGCAAAATCACAAAGGCGAGAGCGAAAGAAGACCCAATTTTTTTGCATTCTACTCTGCCATACGTGATATATTAATTTGCCAAAGTATGAGCGCTAGAGATGGTATATACGAGAGGATGCCAGTTCAAAACCTTCTTAAATTAGGTTGGCTAATTAGTGTCGATTAATGTGAACCCAATCTTGGAACTTGATATGACCCAGATACTATGAGTGAAGCAACAACCATGGAGGATATGATTTATGGATTCTATATATGAATTGCACAACACACTTTTGAGAATAAAGTTTAGTCCCAAATTTATACATTTGTATAGAGAGAGAGATATTTTTAATCCCCTGAATATTGCGATGATTTCTAAAACTTGCTGATTTTATTTGGACCAACCAGTTCCAAAAGTTCATCTATAACAATGTCTTATATTATTAGTTGTAGATAACAAAAAAAAATAACTTAAAAAGAAAATAACTTAAAAAAATTGATTAATTCTGAACAAAATATAACAAAATTGAAAAGTAAAGATTGGTTCCTCTAAAATATATTATTGCTTTAATATATATA
This sequence comes from Limnanthes douglasii subsp. nivea, assembly GCA_036936605.1. Taxonomy (NCBI): domain Eukaryota; kingdom Viridiplantae; phylum Streptophyta; class Magnoliopsida; order Brassicales; family Limnanthaceae; genus Limnanthes; species Limnanthes douglasii. Next base: position 148,388,590 of record JAUPFV010000003.1, on the reverse strand, counting down.
TATATATATATTAATTTTCCAAGTTCACACAAGTATGAAAAAACAAATATTATATACGACCTAAAAATTATTATATATAGTCATTTGTTATATATAATATTTAAATTTTTTAAAATCATTACATACATCTTTCTGTATTTTTTTAGTTTTAAACTAAAACTATATAAATATAACAAATTGTTGGATAATTATTTTTTTTCTAAAAAAGTTTACTTTTCTCTCAAAACTATAAAACCAAGAACACCAACTCTATATCTTTGTTTTCATTCAAATTAGAGGTAACAAACGTATATTATACTCTAGATTAAATTTATATGTTATTTTTTACTTGAATAAAACTTGTTTTTTTATTCAATTAGTATTTTTGTGTACTTTTTTTAAAGCTATATTATATTAAGTTTAATAGTTTAAACTATGTATATGCTATAAATGATTGCTAGTTAAGCATGTATGTTGACTTTATAAAATTAATCCGGAGAAATTTGGTGTCAAATAAAAGATTTTCTATTATTGATTCAAGGATTTAGGTTAGTTTTCTTCATTTCATTTTGCTGGATTACACTAATGTCGACCCAGTACGTTGATATTAGACATAATTTTTGATGCATTAGGTCGACATTAGTGTAAACCTGCAAAGAACAAAAAACCTAGCTTGTTTATGATTATTTATTTAGCTTAGTTGTTGGGTTTGGTTATCTGAATATTTATGTTTACATGACTTGTTTTGATATGATGAGAATCAATACAAAGATAAGCGAATTACTAGAATTCATGTTTGTACACATTCTCATGTTGTTGCCCATCATAAGAGATAATGTTATAACTAGGGTATTGTTCCAAAAATATAAGTATATTTGGAAGTGTACTTTGTATTTTAACTGATATTCATGAACATAATTTGGATTTAGGTAAGACTATCATAGCTAGTTATGATATGCCAAAACTGTTAGGATTTAGTATTTTTGTTATGACACTAGTGAATCGCGGGTTGACTAAACTTACCCAATTGCTTTAATTTGTAAGAGAACATGCGGTCAAATAGGTGACTCTAAGCTTTAAAAATTTCTATACTTTAACTAACAATACATATGCATGCATTCTCTGTACTTGAAAAAGTTGAAGTTGACAAACTTTTATTTTGTAATTCCTTATAATGTTTATTTATCTCCGTCGTCCCATATATTTTCATCATTGCAACTAGCCAGTTTTAATGAGAGATTTGCTTATATTATTGAATAAACGCCCCTTGCTTAATAAATTAGTTTTATATAGTTGATATTTGTTAGGTGAAATTCAAGTACCCTCAACTAGTTTAAAGAATTTATCAATAATTTTTTACGATTAGAGTGATGATGATGATTGTCTTATCAGGATTTAAGTATCTAAATCATTTTCAAAATCCATAAAGAACTACAAGTTTAAACGAATGAATGTGTCGTATTTATCCAAAACCAACATTGAAATATATAGATCTAGAGATTTGTAGTCGGTAAATAAAATCCTACAAAAGCTTCATGATGTTGTTAAAATTACTCATAATATTAGTTAAGGCGATGTATGTGTTTTCAACTTTTGATCTATTTTTCAATACTTTTAGTTAATTTATTACACAATTATAATTTGATCTCTTAAGATGTTATCAACATGGACTCCTAAGCATGTGTCTTCTTCATGCTTTAATCATTGCATATACCTAATGCTAGAAGTGCGTGATATGTGTATTCATAGGTTGCTAAACTTGCTACAAATATCACCTCAATTAAAAATGTTGTGATAGATGTAAGTTTGCACTGATAATAATATGATAATTATCGTAATCATAGATTTTATTTTTTCTTACTCAATTTTTAACAGTGTAGTATTTCCAAGAGCACAAATGAATAGGGGGAGGCACGAGCACGAAAAATATTATCTTGTATGAAATCACTAATTTGTTTGCATATCCATATATCTATCTATTGTATTTATGAGAAATATAACACGTTTAAAATGTTAATAAGATTCCTTATTGAAAATGTTATGTTATATGTAATGGGGCTACATACGAGATTCAAAATTTTGTTTTAAACTGCAACAAAGTTGTCATATACCGTGTGTTGGAGCTTAAAAGCGACGTAACATATTTTGTTTTTCACAAATAGTATTTGTATGTAATATTTTGGTTAAGTATTCAGATGTAATATTTTGGTTAGATATTTTGATGTTATATTTTAGTTAGGTTTTGTGATGTAATATTTGGTTGCGTAGTCGAATTTAATATTTTGGTTAAATATTCCAATTTTATATTTTTGTTAGGTTTTATGAAGTAATATTTTGGTTAAGTTTCTGAATTTTATATTTTGGTTAGGTACTGATATTTAAAATTTTAAATGTTATATATAATTTATTAATTTGAATTTATATTGTCAATTATTGAAGCTTGTTAATTTTTTATTGAGTTAATTTTTTTTCAGCACATCAACTGATGTCGAATCATCTCGTCAACATTATGTGATTTTTATAAATATATTATGAACCGAAAATAGGTTTTTTTTAAAAACATATAATATCGACAAACCCATCGGGATTAAGTTTGTTTGAAAAACATGCATTTTAGGTGACATAATGTATTTTTCAAACAAAACACCTAATGTCAACCAATCCCGTCGATATTATATTTATTTCCTGATAAAAACTTAAACACCTAGTGTCGACATGATTGGCGACAGTAGTTCCATGATCTCACTTAACACGTGACGTTAGATTATTGGTCAAATTGTCTAACCTTATTTATCCCACTGGTATAATTTTACCATTATTTCTCTGTCTATATATACCAATCGATTGAATCTCTTATATCTTCATCTTCAAACTTTATAACTAACAAAATCTCTAATATCTACACTATAAAGTGAACCATGCAAGTAAATACCTAGTTGTAAAGACTTGCTTCCATTGTGAAAGAAATAAGGGCGAATGAAATTACAACATTTTTTTTATAAATTACTATACATAATATACAATATATACGATATAAATCGTACATGCTGTACATGTATGGTGATGCATGCATGGGGACGTGATTGAGTCTCTATCAATTTCCAATATTTGAAACAAAATCCAAGTTTTTGGGTTTTTGACCTACCACACGATATCAGACAAGATACCTATACGGTGTTTGACTTGCGTACTACTAATATCATTAAAAAATATATAATGTACGAGTTGGAATTGAAACTTGTTAAAAAATGGCCTCGTACAAATGGAGAATAATGCTTACATAATCAATAAGATATCAATAATATAACTTAATCTCATAAGTCTTGTGCTACTTGTATTGCGTATTTTGATTTCTTATTTTATGTTTGTAAATGATCATATTTTATTATAATTTCTATTAGTTTTCATTTTTTTGTTTAAGTTAAATGTTTGATACCGAAACAATGTCATTAATATGAATACAAAAATAGTTTAAAAATAGCAATAAACAACAAAACATAGTTTATAATTAACAATACGACAAATTAAGATTACAAAAAAAACTAAAGTTACAAAGTAGACATTTTCGGTCCTAAATATGTTCATCACTATATGGTTTTGGTTAATTACTCCATGTAATTGCATGTATATGCCAATCCGATCAAATAATGAATTCATTCAGCCAAGACTTTCTTCTCTTCAAAATTGTTTCCAACCAGTAAGAACGAGAGAAGTGGTGCGTTCAGATGCATCATAACCTATTAATGGAATAAAAATATTATTATAAAACAAAATCTTGTTATGAACATAATAAACAACCAAAATCATAGTTTTTCTTACGTAAATGAAATGATTATCATTACCGTGAACAATGTAATCTTTTTTATATGAGATAGGGAAAAATAGCTTTTAGTAAAAACATAATTGAAGAGTCACGTAGTTAAAATTTTATGCATAATGCATTTAAACACGACCTCGATGACGAAATAAATTTCAAGAACTTGCATCAAGGTCTTCAAGCCGACAATTATATCAAAGCATTTGAGCCTATTTCATATACTTTTTTGTGAGGATCGTACATAAATTCATACAAAAGAAATTTTTGTAGGATTTCACTCATTATCTGTTCTCGCATATACCTTAATGTCTTTTGACTTCTGACCAAAGAGTGAGTTATAAACCTCAAAACACAATGATCATCCATTTTCGTATATGTTACCTCAAACAGAGGACGATGATCGTGAACAAAAACTCTTTTTCACTTCATGTTTAACTTTTCAGTGTTTGAATATTATATTATATATATATATATTATGTATTTTGGATATGTTTTCGATTTTCTCATTCCTCGAACTGACTAAAATTTATCGAGGATGGGAACCAACGGTAGACAATTTCTGAACAAATTATTCTTCGTCTATTTTTAACTTTCTCGCTATACGCATAATTCCAAGAATCTTGCATCGTCATAATTATATGTTATCTATATAAATATTAGATTCCATAATCTATGTTCACCTCAAAAGGGATAAGACCCAAGTCTAAAAAGACAAACACAATTTTTATCCTATGCGTTCTTTTTTTTAACACTAATTTTTTTAATTTATTTATTATACGGTCCAAATTTCTTGCAACTAAACATTAATCTCGGAGCTCTCCCAGTCTTTTCATCATCATAAAAACTCTTATCTATAATATATTTAATACTTTTACCCAAACGTCATATTCTTCAAGTTCAGGTTTAGTATAATGTCCAAAAATTATGAATATGTGTGAAATATTTTCATACATTTTTTATTTTATCACCTTTAATTTTTAACAGAAACTAATTTAAGTCATAAGCTAGACTATAAATATGCATTCCAAAATAAATGATAACTAATATCGATGCACTATGTTGGCATCGGTTGATGTGTCCACTAGTGTTGATGCATTCGGTCGACATTGAGGGACATGTTTTGACACTCAATGTCAACTGGAGGTGCCGATATTAGTTGACACACGTTAATCGATGTCGATACTAGCACGCGCACACGTCAACCTATGTTAACATAGTATGTCGATATTAGTTTTCATTTATTTTGGAATCCATATTTTACAGTATAATTTGTAATTTCTATTAAAGTCTCATTGTTAACTTTTATAGATGATGGATAAACAATTTTATATAAATATTTCGCACGATATCAAATTTTTTTATTTCATATTTGATACACAAACTATAGTTTGAATGGTGAAGTTTTAAATTATATTATTGTTAGATTTTAGAAAAAACGACATAAAAATATGATTTATTAAAGGGAGAGTTACCGATAACTAACAGAAAAAATGAAAATTATAGATAACCACGTGAGTTTTGAAGTTCATCGAAAATCAATTGCAATATAAATGCTTCAACAATACTTCCGAATAAACAAACACGTACAACATTAATCTTCAAAACTCTATATCTTTCAAACCGTAACTAAAAAAAATCCAATATTTTTTTTAAGACGAACAAAACAAAATTCATGAATGATATTTTTGAAGAATTTTTTTTTTCATCTTATTTTCGCAACCAAATTACACTTAATTACGCAAATGGAACACAATTATATTTAGCCACCCAGTTACACATAATTTCGTAATTAAAACACATTTTCTTTTCGTCATGGCTAAATTTGGTCCCAAATAATGTTAACCAGCCCAAAAAATATAGGATTTTTGATATTTTACTATTTTGTCCTTACAACCCATGTGTTCACCCGCCGATATTTCTCTCAAGATCGGCAAATATAAAACTCGATATTTCTTAAAACCAAACTCACAAACACGTTAAGGTATAAATCCTATACTTATTGATGTAATTTTTATGCAATTTAGTTAGGTATTTTTAGTGATATTTAGAGTTATAGGTGCTGCTGAAAAACTCAAATTTAGATCTAATTGTTGTTGTGTTTTTGGAAAGTTAGTTATAGGTATGTGTAGTTTAGTGATTTTCGACGTTTTGGTATGTTTTTTGTTGAATTTGGGTTAAGTTTTACGGATTCGTGTTCGTTTTGTTTTTTTGCAGAATTGGGGCTCCTGTTTTGTGCACAATTGCGAGAAGCCCCTTCGCAATTTTGCCAAAATAGCGAACATGGACTTCTTTATTTTGGCAAAATTGCGAAGAGGATGCTCGTAATTTTTCACGTGAAATTGCGAACAAAGCCTTTGCAATTTTGTCAAAATAGGGAAGTCCCTGTTTGCTATTTTGGCAAAATTGGGCATAATGTGCTCGCAATTGTCCCTGTTTTATTTAATTGAGCATTTTCGACCCCGAATTGACTTGTATATTCATCTCGCTAGTTTTTGTCTTGCATTTAAACATATACCAATGGGTTGTTTTAAATTTCAGTATGCCTCGCAAACAACAAACTCTTGTTCGTCAGTCAGGATCAGACAATGATACGGAAGAGCATGAGCTCACGGTCACCGTCACTCATGCGCTTACTGCATCCTTTGTGCTTGGGAGTCTGGATCAGCAGTTATGAAGAGTTAATCCCCACATGCCGGCTCTTTCTGCGGAGTACACACTTCACGAGGCATACAACGTGTTTATGATGACGTATGTTATAATTTATTTAATATGCATTGAATGCTATTTTATATAATGTTTAACTTACTATAATATTGTGTAGATTCGTCGACCATCGCGGTGCTACACGATGTATGGTACCCATCGTACATGGGATCTTACCGGGCAAGGCAAGGTGAGACATCAGGTTATTATGTTTTGATTCGCTCTCCTCATTGGTGTCTTGGAGCTTTGGAGTACCGACGTGTACTTGGTAGATGCGTTTATCGAGAGGTGGCATTCAGAGACCAACAACTTCCACTTCTCGTTTGGTGGGATGGCGGTAATGTTAGACGACTTCCATGTTACCATTGGTCTTCCGGTCACAGGTGATGATTTCGTGATTCAGTCTTTTCCTAGTGATGGACAACGTTTAGCATAATATTGTAGTTCACTAGGTATTCCCGTGGATGCTCTTAGATGGAGTTAGCGAACAACAAAGGGGGTAATTCGAGATCTGTATGGTTACAGTTTTTAGGTGAGCAGTACATCCAGTCCTATATGATGGATGGCGTTATGTCTGATGCTATGGTAGAATGTATCAGTATGGGTTATTTGTTCCACATGTTAGGCTGTTGTGTTCTGTCGAACAAGACGGGGAACAGTATATCGTTAGATTACTTGCAGTTTGTAGAGCGGTATATGATATCTGTTAGATATAAATGAGGCCAACATTTATTAGCTCAGATGTATCACCATCTAGGGAAGTCGTCCATATACAGTACGTTAGGGATAGATGGTTTTGTTGCCATATTGGATACGTGGATATACGATCATTTCTCCCCTTTCTTGACTACAGTTTCCTTGTATGCCTACTATGTGCAGATTCGTACCTCCACCTTATCGCGCGAATGATGAGACATGTATCAATATCCGCCATTTACTGTCTTTATTGAGGGAGCACAATGTAAGTTACAAATATATTTTTTTGTTTATTAGTCATTCTTTTATTATTAGTTAGCGTTGATCAATCATTCTTTAATTATGGTGTAGGTTTGGTTAATGGCTTACGGGCATATACACGATCATTTCTCTTTATGTGCTGTGGCATGGATAGACCATACGATGAAGGCATTTGACATAGTTGAGGCGTATTATCCATTGCGGATCGCTCGACAGTTTGGGCATATTCAGGATATACCACAGGGACTGCAACCTATTTTACCAGCAGACAGGAGAAGGTGTGTCAACACGCGCTATCTGTGAGATGAGGCTACATGGAGCTCATGGCAGTCGCACATCGTTAATCCAAGGATTCGTGGTGACACATATGTTATAGGCGATCCTAATACGTCTTCTTTGTACGATGTATGGATCTAGAACCACCTATGGTACACCCTGTTTGTGCGAGGCATTCAGTGTACATGTTCCAGATACCCAAAGAGCGATAACTTTGGAGGCACAACTGTTTGACTTGGCTGATCATGTGATTAATGGATATTTGAGAGTAGACAAGATGATTGTATAGAAGATGCGTCGGGAGATGTATGAGTGTTCGCTTCTGGCACACCGGTACCGCGTGACTGATTGAGTGGATTTGTATTATATGACTACTTTGAGGATTTCTTGGGACTATCTTATGTTTTGGCTTTGGTTGTTGTTTTAGTTTTTAATTTTTATGTTTTTGTTAGTTATTCTGAATTTCTTGTAATTGATGTTTTTATTCTGAATTTTATTTTTTAGTTTTCATTTATATTACTAAGTTCTAAATTATAAAATAAAATAACAATCAAACCCACATAATTAAAATAATTAGTTAAAATAATAATCAAACCCACATAGTTAAAATTTCACTTAAAAAACCCGCGTACATAAAATTTCACTTAAAAACCCTGCACACATAGTATGGTAGTTGAACGCAAACAACTTAAGACCCAAACAACAATTAGAAAACAACTTAGGAAAACATGCAAACTCAAAACAGAACGAAATAAATCAGGATGCTCAATCGTCTAAGTCCTATCCCATGTTGTCTTCAGAATCATCCCCCTCCTCCCTTTCTGCAATCCTATCCTCAAGATACTCTACCATATCCCCTAGTGATGTAGTCCACCACCATCATGTTCCAGACGATAGCTGATTCTCGCTTAATTTTAAATGACAAAAACAACAAACGCTGGAGTGGTTTGACAGAAAGGTACCGACGTGTGATGTCGTCATGGTTGCGCACAACAAGATCTCTTGTTCCTAAACGACCGTAGTTGAAATATATCATACACAGGACACACTCAAAAAATGCATCGCTGATATCTTCTACCATCTCTCGGCTGTCAACCTTCACCGCCTGAAGCATATGGTAGTCTTCATCGGGCGTAAACTCCATCTGTAAAAGTATTTATATTTTTTTTAATGTTTGATGGTTGTTATGGTGCATGATATTACATGTCCTTTTATAGGTGGTCGCCAATTTAGGTGGGACTTGATTTTGGCGGGAGTCCCATCTGGCGGAAGTTGATATTAGGTCTCGTTATAGCGAGACCCCTAATAATAGAACCTCCACTATAATGAAACCCCTAATAATGTTGAAGGAGATGTTTGTACGTTTGTAAGTATTAGGTGTCACACAATTATTGGTCTACTTGGTTTGCGTTATCCTTATCTTACAACTGTCGTTTATTGATTGGTCTACTTGGATTACACTATATGAAGTTAATAAATAAAACTTCTGCCATAATCACTCACCGTATACCCAACTTTACGCCAACAAACATTTGGAAACAATAACAAAAAAATAATAAAAACCAGGATACTATTTATAGATTTTAGTGTGGCTGAAGACTACAATTTGGTTCAAGTGGTGAAGGTTGTCCTTCGATACATGTCTGAAGACTCGAGCGATGTTTTCTTCGAACGTTTCTTGTGTAGGATGTATTTCAATTATGGTATAGCTGGGGAAACTAGTTACATAGCGCACAACCGTGAGGAAGTGAAAACCATGTATTTAGCTATGGAGATGTTTTTATTATGAAAGAAGAAAAACATGTGTGGAACATAACGGTCGACATTTTCATTACTACAGAGATGATACCGATAGCATTGCATGTGAGGATGATGTTATTTCCAACGGTGTCGATGTTGAAGACAACACCGGTTACGACTCCGACTACTAGATTTTATGTTGGCGCTGTTTTATGTTTTGTTTTTATGTATCGTTTATTTATTGTTATTTTGTTGTTGTTTTTATGTTTTCCCATGTTTTTGTTTTTATGCTTTAATGTTGGCTAGGTTGATCGTGTTATTGATAAACATCATATGGTATTTTTGTTGTGTTTATGTTTTCGTTTGATTATATCTTATGTTATTAGAACAAAACAAAAACTAAAACTAAATTTTTAATTCGAATAGGTGCGTACAACATACCATCCAACATACTGAGAAAAACAGAAAAATAGAAAAACTAAAACAACTAATAAGAAAATCACAACTTCAAACAACAAGTTAAAGAAACATGAAAACTTGAAACAAAAACGAAGAAGTAAAAAATGCTTAGCCGTATCTCAGTTTGTATTCAACATCATCCACCCCTTGCTATAATCCTATCCTCAAGATGCTCTACCATATCCCTAGTGATGTAGTCCACCAACGTCAGGTTCCAGACGGAAGCTGCTTCTTGCTTAATTAATAATGGCAAGAAACACAAACGTTGTATCAGTTTGATAAAATTGTATCTGCGTTTGATCTGGTCACGACTACGCACAACAAGACCTCATGTTCCTAAACGCCCGTAGTTAAAATACATCTTACATAGGACACGCTCAAAAAATGCATCACTAGTATCTTACCCCATCTCTGAGCAAACAATCTTAACTGCTTGAAGCATATGGTAGTCTTCGTCAACCGTAAACTCCATCTGTAAAAGTGTTTGAGTTTTTTATTTTTGGGTTGTAAATGTGTGGCATATGTCTTATTTTACTAGATTTTATGTCCTTTTTTATAGGCGAGGAGTCAATTTTGGTGGACGTTGATTTTTTTATAGGGTCTCATTTTAACGATATTCATACTCTTTAGAAGGGACTTTCATCCTATGTTATAACGAGACTCCCGTCTAATCCACATGGGTTATAAGAATACTTGATCGAGATGTGTGTGCTTTTATATCTATTAGGTGTCACAATATTATAAGTTTGCTTAGATTATGTTATCCTTATCCTACATGTGCCATGTTTGATTGGTCTACTTGGATTATGTTCTCTAAAGACAAAATTGTCAATATATAGAGACTCTTCAAACATTAATAGATATAATACAAAAAAATCTACAGATTTGTCTCTTTGGAATGAGTTGGAAGATGAATATCTCATGAAATCATCGATCAAAGTTGTTAAAACAAACCAACTAGAATGGGGTAAACCATACTAGGTAGCAATGATGTCCCAGATGTACTTCCTATTCGGCATGGATAGAGTTCAGCCGCTTGAAATTTCAAGGCGCTTGGATGAGGTGAAAGCTAAGTGATATGTTCTAGTGAATTTTTGTGTACATCTGGTTTCAGACCTCAACGATTTGGAATGTCATGTTGCGTTCAACCGGTTCAAATGCCAGCCGACGGAAACTATAACTAAGGATCAGTTGGATTGTGTCCGTTCCAACATTGATACCATCAAGGAAGAGGAAATGCGTGGCTACCAGATTGTGAAAGAAGAAAGGAAGTTGATGAAATTGAACCGACCTGATAGATAAACTTCGTTTAAATAAGAGTTATTGAAAAGTATTCTGTCAGTTGTTGTTTGAGTTGACGTTTTATCAAGATTTTGTTTCAGTATGAGTATCCGTCAATGCTGTTTTAATTTTTTTGATTTCTAGTGTACTTTTATCGCAGTTTGAAGCTACTTTGAACTTGTTTTTTTTACCACAGTTTGGAAGATTTGTTTTTTTGTCTAAATTTTACATCATTTATCGAAAATGACTAAAGTATAATATTGGTAAAAAAAATGAGTTTCAAACTCAGGAACTTACAAAAAATGATAAATGGAAAAATTTCCAAAGGGTTTTGCGTATATAGAGTTTGCATTTTAGCCAAACTCGCGAACACGGAACGATTGATTTTGTCAAAATTGTGAGCACAACGCTCACAATTTTGACAAATTATAGCTAATTTTAACGAAATCAGGCACTGTGTGCTCGTGAATTTGCTATTGTACCAAATTATGTTAATTTTATTCCGTAATTTTTTATGAAATGGAAAGAAATAAGTTAAGATGATTAAAAACAAAACTAATATTTATAATAATGAAGAAAGTGGAATTTGCGAAATAGATAAAGCATAGTAGTATAGATTACAAACCATGAGGAAATTCAAATAAAGTATTCGTAATTGCAAAAGGAAAAAGCTACGGATGCATCAACAAATCATGAGTCCTATTGGCCAATTCGTAGACATGTGGTGGCTCTCTACGTGCGGTCGATGGTTAGGTGGGCTTGATTTGGTTATGTTTGTTGAATCGTTTTGTCGAGCGGTATTGCCCAACCGGTTACAACTTCTTCGGTACGAAACGGAAACCAAGTAGGATATATTTCTGAAAATGGTCCATTCAACACAACCTACACAAAGAAAACTAAGTTAAATATTCAGTCACAAAATAAGATATAATATTAAAGGATTCATTGGTATACTTACTTTCATGAAATGGTTACCGTGTACGAAACCTATACCAACTTTCATGTTAGGACACGACCAAGGAGGCACACAACATAGAGGTAGATACATGTAGGATTGGTGGAGCAACACGTGGTATACGATACACTGGTATCTAGTGGCTATCACTAAACCGTAGTCGGGTCACGTCATCCAATGCCGACTACCGTTACCATACATTTCAAAAACGTCCAACCTTTTGACTAGGTTAACTACACATTATGAACTATCAAACACTCTCTCCCATAGATCACGTTGATTTTGCAATTCGCCGATCAAATCCCGTCTAACTTGGTCCCATCAAATCGGAGTTACCGTAGACCGTTAAAGCAATGGCTCGAAATCCGAAATTACCACCGGGAGACACATCTTTGACGCTAGAAATGTACTCATGCAAATAGTTGGGAAACCAACTCTCGTAGTCGCTAAATTCTTTGTCCTTCAATTTTTTTTTGATCGAGTCACTCTCTCCTTTTTGGGTTGAGCCTTGGTTTTTGCTTTCTCTTTCGCTTTGTCTTTTGGTACCAAAAATGTTTTATTAGCACCGAGGCGGTCGAGCTACCTATCGTACCGGGAGTACTAGCGCCTAGACTACCATTGTATTCCCACTCGGATGGGTAGTTGATTTGTCCCAGCCAGCTTTTTTCCTACCTTTAGTGACAACCGGCTCCTTAGGTTCCAAAACATGACTTCTAGCGGGATCTAAGATTTACATCATCATATTTATGATGTGATCTTGGACGTGTGCACCGCAACCGCAGATGGTGCTATCTATTAAAGAGATTTTTCTCGTGAGCTCATCTTCGGTACCAACCTCATCCTTAGCTTTGATCTTTAACGTACTTCAGTAAACATCACACTCGTTTTTTTATCTCCCTTCATTCTTTATAAATCAAAGCTAACTCGCATGTACATGGTAAATTATGAGGCGTCCTAATAACACAACCACACATCCCAAGAGTGAACCATATTTTCAAGATCGTTGCAAGATTTATCTCTATTAATTCTATATCCATACATGAAGGTTCACCTTTTATATCCTTATAGATGTTTTCTTATCCCCCCTAGTTGAGTTTCTTGGACGATACCTACTACGCTCGAAGGATTTGAAAATTTTGGAGTGTTGAGCGGTAAGAAATGCATTAAAATCTTTCCAAAATTGCTCAAACGTGCATAGACTACTACCGATTGCCCGCTTGAGGCTCGAGTGAGCACTATTCGCCCTATAATGTAAGGTAAAATAAATTAGAAGTCTAACACTTAATATTTACAGCTAATGTATAGAGATGGTAATATAACTCGCTGATTGCTTTGATTATCCAAATGTTTAAATTTGTTCGTGTAGATATTGAGAAATTTGTGTCCATAATCGGTTATCCATTACTTCATCACATACTCGAAAACCATTGAAAAAAATGCGTACATGTAGTGTAACTCGACAAGGTTTTTGTTATAATCTTTAATCGTGGCGGAATAGGCAACCCTTTGATAATATTCGACGAACTCATCGACCATGCCCAAATTCGGTAAAACTTTCTTATCGTAAGAGTTAATGTTCCTACTAATAGCCAAGTGCATAACATATGAGTGACATCCAGAAATATATCATCGATAGCGTTCATTAAAGCCAACTCTCTATCAGTGACAATAATGTTAGGCAATCACACATGTTGTTCGTCAAAATATTCTTTAGAACGCTCAATTCCCAAGTGTAGTTCTCTTGTTTCTCGGAGCTAAAAAAACAAAAGTGACACAAAATGTCTTCTTCGTCAAAGTTTTGCCAACTATTTCTAGCAAAGGTATTTTATACCTTGTAGTCTTATACATGATATCCATTATAAAAATTTGAGGAATAGTGCGCATGAAATCGATGCTTTTAGGATATGCAAAAAACAACTCGAGGATCTCATTCGTTGCTTCGCAAGTTCGCTCCCAAACATAGTAATCGTGTTCTTTTAACTTACAAAACAATTATTGCATTTGAGTCTTGCCCTATTTATCAACCAAATCATGTTTTTGCCGCATGTTGTATATCGTGCGCATGTTAGATACATTTTGCGGGTCTTTAATCTTCAAACCACGGTATATATCTCTTGGTCGACAACCGACTTCCGTTTGACTACAAACAAACACCTCTTCTTCTACATTTAGTCTAGCGGCTCGTGAGTGACCATCCAAGTGCAAAAACGGTTCGTGGTTGTGTTTCCCATTTAGCACTATCAATTTCTAATAATCGGGTAGCTCTAAGACCGGTTTTCCCCTTAAACATAACGGACACCCGCATTTTTTCGATGAACATGCTCGACGCTTCTTAACATATCCTGGTTTGGGGTTAGGTGTGTAAACTTCATGCCTTTCGCACCTAAAATACATCATAGGAGTTTTCATATTTTTTCTACCGTCTTCGTCTTTACTACGCAACACAATGAATCCTAGTTTTATGCTTTTGGATTCGACCATAGAATCAAATCGGGTTTGGTGTACGAGGTGTACGTACTAAACATTTCCGTGTAATCGGTCATCGAACATGGCGGTTGGTCCGATCCCCACAAATGGATTGTGCCAATTATATAATAACATCCTTAATTTTAATTAAGCCGATCACCCAATAAACATGCATAGAAAAACAAAACTAACAGGTCAATATCTCGAACAGAGAACTTGAGTTTTTGACAAAATTGCAAACATAGCACTCACAACATTGTCAAAATCGGGCGTTCAATACGCTTGATTTTGACAAACAAAAACATGTAGATTTGCGAATTCGGAATTCGCAGTTCGTTCACTTCATAGCGTTGGGAGTGCTATAATCGCACTGAGAGTTCAAAAAACTCAAAAAACACCTCCTCTTGGGTTTCGAGACGGTCCGTCAAAAGTCCATCCTCCTCCGACGCGAAATCATTGATAATGCAACTGAAGTCTTCGTTTAAATCGCTCAAATCCATAAAATTTTGTGTTTTTTGTAATTTTTATTTAGTTAGAGAGAGAAAGCTATAAGAAAAAAAAAAGTTGGTTTTTTTTTTTTTATAAATTTGGTTTTATATATAAAGGATAAATTTGTCAATTTGCATAAACATAAAAAGTTTGTGATTTTGGAAACAATTATTTTGTTTAGACTTATTTGACGATCAAAATTAACTAAAAAATTTAAAAACTATTATTTAAAGATACCCTCCGAAAAGAAAAGGGTTCCCTCCGAAAAAAACACGTGTTAAGCAACGAGTCAACCTCCTCTATCACCATCAAATCTGTCTCATTTTTCTTCTAACTGATATACTGGCCCACTATATCCTCCTCTTCTTAATCACATTTCAGATCTCCGACAATAAAAAAAACCTCTTCTCAATTTCTCCATTACCGAAACCAATCACATCATCTCCTTCTCTAGCTTGAGTCTTCTCGAATGGCTGCTTCTTTCTCTACTGCGTATCACTCATCGCATTTACATTCCTCTCCTACAAATCAAATCCCGATTTCCTCTTCCTCTCAGCTGAATCCGACGCTCCTCTCGTTTCCATTTCGCGCTAACCACAGATCTTTAACGTCTCTTAGATGCTCGCGCCTTCCTCGCAAAGTTCTCTGCATCCACGCAACACGAGGTTACCGTTTTCTCTGATCTCTCAATCTTTATTAATTTAGCGATTGTGATTTGATTTGAGTGTGATAGTTCTTTTTCTTCGTATGATCGTGTTTTCTGATTTGGCAATAGAGACTTTTAGTTTTCTTAGTTTGTTTTATCGATTCTTGGCTGCTGTTATTGTATGATGCTTAGTCCATGGAGAAGAACTAGGTTTCGGCCTTACTTCATTCAAAGAGATTAGGAAAAACTGTTAAAGAACTATGTTGCCAATCTTGATTTGATGTAAGGTCAGTGATGCTTGTGTAATGTTGGTGTAATAATGGGATGCTTGAACTTAAAAGATGACATGATATTGTAATCCGAAGAATCAGTGTCACTTTTGTTTCTTGCTTAGCTTCTGTAACTTTAGTTTCTATGTTTATCTTGATGTATGTGGCGCCTGCTTTATTCTTCATTTGTAGTATCCCTGAGATGTTGCATCATGGTGATAGCTGATTGATACGGCCATACTGATGACATAGTTGATGCTTTCAATAGTTAAACTCGTGTTATATTTTTCATATCAATCGGCTATTTCAGTAAGTAACCATATAATGCTTGGTTTTTGCAGCTCGTCGAGTTGGTAGAGACTCATGGGAAGACTCCGTTTTGAAAAGTGAAACGCCTGTCATGGTTATATTTTATGCGAGTTGGTGTGGGCCCTGTAGGATGGTCCTCCGAGTAATTGACGAGATTTCTTATGAATATGAAGATAAACTGAATTTCTATGTTCTCAACACAGACACTGACTTGCCAATAGCCGAAGACTATGGCGTAAAGGCTGTACCAATTGTTTTGCTGTTTAAGCATGGGGAGAAACGGGAATCTATAACTGGTACAATGCATAAGGAATTTTACACTGCCGCTATCGAGAGAGTTTTGGCTGCATAATCGACATATAGTCAAGTTGGCTGAACAGTTTCCGTATGCTAGTGTATTTTCTTGAATTTGGCTCTCGTGTTTTCGGTATGGTAAACTGTAACTAGTTGTAAATAGTTGCTGGATTGTCATATGTAGACGTTTTTTTTGATTCTATGCTTCTGATGCAGTAGGTTGTGATCAGAACAGCGGGTTCAAATCTTGTGTCTGATTTTGACTTTAGAAATACATATGGAGGTAACTGCGGTTGCCCTACATTACCTCTGATATTGTCACATCCAGTTAATTCTCTTTTTCTTACTATGGGTTCCCAGGACATAACACATATGTTTTGGCATCCACATAAAAAAAATTATGCTTACTTTTAATCATTCAATGCTCAAGATCATACATTTTAGAAGTTCAAGGTCATAAATTTGTATTATACTATTTAATTGATTAATGTAGCCAAAAAAATCGTTAAAACGCCGATAAGTGATTACATACAGTCTACAAGTTTTGCAAGTAAAGAATGAAATTTCTAGTACAAGTTTATTTTCCGACAATGGTTGATTGCACTTAGAGAGATTGTGGAGATCCATTTTCTAGTAAAATGCTTTTACTACAAAAGGATCTTGAGGTGCTGGAAGACGAACCAAGATACCGAGCATCTCCACCGTGGAACATTATTTTAGCTTTACTTGTCCGTCCTCTCCCTTCTTCTTCTTCATACTCTTCATCTTCAACTGCTCGTACAAAACCACTGTGTAACGGGTCAGAGCTTTCGTACAAAAGCCTAAGAACCTGCTTTATGGAAGGCCTAGACCTGCTTTCTTTCTCGGTGCACCATCTAACGATTGTGACGATGGTTTGGAGCTGCTCTATGTCACACGAGTCTTTGATGCGTGAGTCTAGTAGCTCAGTTAATCTTGACTCGGATGCCATTAGTGGTTGTGATACTTCCAA
This sequence comes from Limnanthes douglasii subsp. nivea, assembly GCA_036936605.1. NCBI lineage: Eukaryota > Viridiplantae > Streptophyta > Magnoliopsida > Brassicales > Limnanthaceae > Limnanthes > Limnanthes douglasii. The sequence continues at coordinate 148,370,959 of JAUPFV010000003.1, read as the reverse complement.
TAGATTCTTGCTGTCTTGTACTGCTCTCTTTGCGGTTATTATTTCCAATAGTAGCACACCGTAGCTGTATATGTCGCTTTTCTCAGTGAGTTCTTGCGTGACGACGTACTCAGGATCCATGTAACCTGAACACAAATTGTTAGTAATTTAAAATGGATTAGTTTTTTGCTCAGGTTATGAGATTTTTTGTTTCTAACCTGGAGTTCCTCGGATATCTGTATTTACTGGTTCAAAGCATATGGAGCCATCTTTAGAAGCATGTGCAAGACCAAAATCCGCAACCTGAAACATACAACCCTGTTTTGTTAACAATTTAGAAAGAAATAAGACTAACGAAGTAAATGAACACGCTAAATTAACAACATCCTGCATCAGGATTCCTGATAGTTGTGTACCTTCGCGACGAAATTCTCATCGAGTAAAATGTTGCTGGACTTAATGTCTCTATGGCATAGAGGAGGATCACAGTAGAAATGGAGGTACTCCTGCATTTTAGAACGTCGATCGAGAAGAAATTGGAAATCGCTTGTTATATCAGTTACGGATATTCACAACACTAAGCAAATTCATAAAACACCAATCTGCATATTACCAGGGCATTAGCTACATCGATGGCAATTTGGATCCTATTCCGCCAACTTAATGGTGTCCTCCCCAAAGCTGCACAATATTTAGATAAATAATAAATTTGAAATAATAGTTTCGGCTAATAATCAAAGTCGAACCTAAATTAAAGTGAGAAGCATACAGTGTATGTGATCCTTTAGACTTCCATTTCCCATATACTCGTACATGAGAAATCTGGTACGTGGGGATCACTAGTTAGTCCTGTTGGTCTACAATACAAGATGTATTTAAATGAATGCAACAAGTAAGATACCTCTGGTTCTTTTTAATGCAAAAGCCTTTAAGGGAAACAAGATGGCGATGGTGCAATTTAGCAAGCAGCTCTATCTCCCTGCAGAACTCATCCTCAGCTTGTTCTGAACTTCTGTTCATCCGCTTTACTGCTGTCACTAAGCCGTCACTGAATTTAGCTTTGTAGACAGTTCCGAATCCCCCGCGTCCAATCATGGTGTTGAAATTATCTGTTGCCTTCTTTGTTTCCTTGAAGCTGAATTTCCTAACCATTGATGATCCACCTTCATACCAAAGGAAACTAAGCATGAAATAATTTGTTTTCTACAAAGCCAAATGGTGTTTGATGCATATAAGAAAAGCTGATTCTGAAGCTCATTGTTTCTTACAATGGTGACTATGGGGGGATAAAGAAAGTCAAAATGTTGACACAAGGTTTTTGGTGCATGATTTGAAAGGTAATTTTTATACTAAAAAGGCAAAAAAAAGCTCATACTGTTAGGCTTCTTTATTTTTCAAAACCAAAATGCTTTAAGAACGGCCCTTTTCAAGCCTAAAGAGCAAAACTAAGCAAATGACCTTTTTTGTTATCGAAAAACAGAATGTGCACCAAACAAACCATGCCAAAACCACATTAAGTTGCTCCGGAGTACACCAAAGTAATCACCCTTTTGGTCTTCGGAAGTATCTACATAACTATTTTATCAATTTTATAAATAAGCTTCTCATAAAGAAAAGAAGCATTGCACCTTCTGACAACTTCCTTACAAGAGGAGGAGAAGGGGTTGGCTTTGAAGAGTACTTATTTATACTCCCTGAATCCTCGAGTTCTCTGCTTTTTCGACGGATAAGAACTATCAAGACACTCAGCATTGCAATGGCAATTGCTGTAATCACAAGGCCAATAATTGGAATCGTGGTTAAATGGAAGGAATGATGATTCCTCAACAGCGGTGCATCCAGTATGTGCTGGCTCGGGCTATCTGCTACCAATGGGCTTGGAGACGCCATAGGAGTAACCGATGGCGGAGATGGTCCTGAAACTATTATCATCATCACCACGACAACAACAAAACGAGTTTAAGAGGAGAAAAAAATGGTGCTACATTTGCTTCATGTTAACTTTCACCCAAAAAGATACAGTTTACATTCAGCTTTTGGCTTTTACACACGAAACATTTGAGAAAAAGGAAAAAAGTTTCATTTTTGCCAAAGCTAACTATACCTGCAGGAATGCTAAGCCCCTGTACTTGAAAGAAGCAGTTAGCAAGCTCAAAAGCAGAAACACTATCAACTTGACTTGCAAGTGCAGCATAAGTAGCGTCTCGACAAATACTAAACGTTGTATTATTTTCCGATCCATTGAGGAGATGACGAAGATACGCGATTACAGTGTTCACACATTTGTTGCACTTGACTCCGTCTGAAAGCGGCAGTTTGCAATGTTTAGTCACGTCTTTATACCTCGGAGATTGTAGCATTTGCATTACAGTTGTTCGTCCCTTACAGTCATAATTAACGGGAATTTTAGTCCCTAGACCACAGAAACCAGTGGCATTTTTGGGAACTCCATATAGATGCATAGTTTGTGAAATGGAGTCAAGGCAGGCTGTGGTTAAGTCTTGTGTAACACCTAGATTGCTTGTCGCATTTGCGTACCGAGCAATGGAAACTGCGATAAAAGCATTTATATATCTGCAACATATTCCTCGCTTTTCTTTGACCGAACACATGGACGCCACTAATGTAAAGTTCGATTTACTCAAATCTAACGGACAATCTGCAAAGACAACAAAAATAGGAAACAAATTTGTCTGAGCTTTACCAGAATGTTGGGAACTCTGTCAGATTTCTAGCTGACAACAACATTTTAATATGTTCAACAAAACTTCTACCTTTTATTTCTTCTAATGTGGTTAATTACAATGACATCAATAATTACTTCTAAAAACACATGGCTAAGTAGAAGACTAAGTATTAAACATTGCATTGAAGTCTATACTGAGCTCAATCCAAACTAAACAATTTACTAATTATAAAAATGGATATAATTAGATATCATTTTATAATCTGCAAGTACTGTTTAAGGTCATAATTAATTAAATAATCACATTTAGATACCAAACGAATGACTTAATGTTGGATTCTTAAATCTATAACTAGAGTTCACCAATTACAGTCTGATCTGGTGAAACTTGACCTAAATGACATGGTAAAAGAAAAGCTAAGCAAATTGAAAGAAATATGTAAAAATGAGGAGAACTAACCTGCCATTATAAGAGGAATATGTGCTCCTCCAAGAAATGCAAGTACTCCCATCAACAATGCGACCCCATAAACCACCATGGCCGGCCAAACCCAGAGACAGAGACAGAAGAGTAAGCCTGTACAAACCAAACTGAGAGGGAGAGAGAGAGAAAAGGACCAGCGTGAAGGTATGGACTGCTAATATTTGACTATTTTCTTAAAAGTCCAGAAACTTTTACATTTTTGTCGACAAATGGACTGACACAAAGTTTATTTTCTATTTGGACCCTCATTAATTGACATGTTTTGTTTCCTTTTTGGTTTTTATATTGAGAAAAGTACCGAAAAATATCAACTCAACTATCTAATTACCCATCACTACCCAAATATTATATAGTGTTATTTAATATCTCGACTAATAAATTGGACAAAAATACCCCTCGACTATATATACCCATTTTTCAGTTGGAACCCACTTTTTCCACCTTCCTATCATCCTAAACAAACCCAAACGTCTAATTTTAGAAATCACCAGAAAACCGTTCGACTTCGTGATACTCTCTCTCTCAAACCCAAAAACCCTACAGCTTCTCACCGTTCGCACCTTCAACGCAATCGCACCGGTCACCGTCTTTTACTCACTCAAACTCCACACCTTCTGTTCGACAAAGTTGTCGTGAAGTCGTCTCCGACCGGTGAATTTTACAGTGTTCAGAAGTAAACAGGTATGCATTATCGTGCAAAGTGTATTTTTTTTGTGTTTTTGACTGTTCGAACCACTATTTTCTGTTAATTCACGATAGGCGTTGCTTTTTATCATATCATCATACCTACTGACGATAGTTGCTCAGTTTCTGGGTTTATCATCGAAGGCAGGGTAGAAGTTTGGTTGCATGTAATGCTAATACTTTCCTGAAAACTATTATGTATGTTAGATGTGCATTAGGTAGTTGTTGTTGGTTTTGGTGTTTGTTCAATAATTCCCAGATCCCTGCAACGTGCATGTAAAAAGTAGAACAGTTCGCATCCTGATCACCCATTATGCAAGCAATTCGCAGCTCGATTCAATCTTCATGACGTTTATTTACAAACAATTCGCATTCCAGGATGCGAATTGTATGTAAACAGTATTCATTTTATAGGAAATTTGCAGCTTGTCATGCGAATTGTGTGACATGTTAACTTATAATACATGGAATTCGCAGCTTGTCATGCGAATTATTTGTGACAGTTTAACTGATAATACATTAAATTTGCAGCTTCTGATGCGAAGTTTGTGACACTCCAACTGATTTGTGTTTGTGCAGGAAGTATGACAGCAAAACCTAGCTATTATAGATCAGGGTTGGTGAGCCTTCTGAAGCTACTTAAAGACATGCGTATTACCAGGGCCCACATTGAAGCTGCGAGAAACACACCCTTCGACACACTTCTGAAAACGGCTTTCCAAATCCGTAATGAGGCAGAGCTGCCAAAGAAAAAATTATACTCAATCATTCAGTATATCATCGAGCAATTCTTTGTGGATTGAGACGCCTTTAAGATTGGCAACAAGTTTGTAAAGATAATTGAAAACGATGTGAAGGTCATATTCGGGTTGAGGCATGGCACCGAGGAAATGCAGTTAACAAAAACCAGAGATTTTCACAACAAATATGCACCCGGCGAGGAGGACGAATCAAGGATGATGAAGAAATACTCCATGGGTAAAACTGGCCGGAAAGTAGCAGCTAGTAATACCAAAACAATAACAAATGCCATTATAAAGGTGCGTCTAAAATTGACTTCATCTTTATAAATCAAGATTATGTACTTTTCTAACATAACATGTTGTCATTGGTTTTACATGAGGGTATAGCGAAGGCCATAAACGAAGGAGGGGAGCATGAGTTGGAAGACGTTGCGAGGCTGTTGATACTGTTTTTGTGCTCCACCCTATTTTACTTCGTATCTGGAGATATCCTGGGTTGGAGCACGGTTTATTATGTTGAAGACCTTAGCAGAATAAACAATTATGACTGGTCTGGATCCATACTGTACAAGCTTCGACAGTCTATCAGGAGTTGCCTTAGCAATAGAAAGACCTGATAAAGTCGTCGGCTGCGTAGCCCTTGTAATTGTAAGATTAATATATTCAGTATAAAAATTAGTTATGTACAAAGTATCTTGTTGATAAAACTTATCCCCATGCAGCCCTTTATCATGGAGCACACAATAGTCGGCCACGAGGTAGCGAAGCCAACCTCAATACCAAGGTTTTTCAAATGGTTGGGATTAGAGTGCCAAGCAGCAACCATGACAGTGCTATTTAGAACACCCTTGCTGGATAATGACCAGGTATAAGCTTTGTATAGGTATTGAACTGGGGGTGCAAACAGTTCGCAACATATCATGCGTTTTGCTTAGAAAAATGCATCAATCATTTCGCAGCCTGACATGAATTTTACTTCGCAGCTTCTTTATCCACATAGTTCGCATCATATAGTTTTACACACATTTCGCAGCTCAGCATGCGTTTTAACAAAGTGTTGTAATAGAACAATGCATCAATCATTTTCGCAGCCTGACATAACTACTTAGTTTGCATCATATGGTTCACACATAGTTTGCAACATATGGCTCACACACAATTCGCAGCTCAGCATGCGAATTCTTTACAACTCTAACATGGATAGAATTCACACATTTCGCATCATATAATGCGAACTGTTTGTAAAAAACAATTTGTTTGTCTACACTCTCATACTTTCAAAACAATTTATTTACTTACATGTGCCTTTGTTGGTAGGTTTTCGAAGGTCCATTACGTCTTACCGAGGCTGAAAGTGAAGCTTTCGGAGAACGAGAAGATAGTGGAGATGCAGAAACCGTTTCTACTTCACCCGAAGAAAGACCAAGGAAGAGGACGAAAAGCACAACATCAAAACCAAGACAAAGGAGACGAGCATCACAGAAAGTAATGAATAAGGTGATGTCTCCCAGACCCAAACAACCAACACCACCCGAGCCAACGATTCCACCACCAAGACTCCCCAAGCAAACGATTCCGCCATCACCGAAAGGAAAATCCAGAAAGGAGCCCGACGACGATACCACAACGAGTATGAGTGAAACAATCAGTGATTATTTATTCAAACGCAGAGAACCTAATCCCGAGATTTCTGCAATTGTTGTTGAATCAAAGCGTTTGAAGACATACGCCGACAGGAACAAGTACGAGAGAAAGATAGAAAAACAGGCCAGAGAAGTAAGTATGACTTGAGCCTTAAATAATCGCTACAATCAGCACTTAATATGTTTATGAAACGTTTGCCATTCATTTTTCCAGCTGAAAGAATTGAAACGCAAGATAGCGGAACTTGAAGCACAAGAACTCCACAATGTTATCTCTCATCCAATTTGTCGGATTGAAAGCCCAATAGCTGAGCAAGTACCAACATTTCCAGACATAGAAGAATCCACTAATCAGCAAGCATCCGTGTCTAATGCTGATCAGCACCATGCTGATGGAGTACTGCCAGAAGAAAGGGATGATGATGCCAACCATTCACCCATACCTGTACAATATGTAGAGATGGACATCACGGAGACACAGACAGAGAAAGAAAGATACGAGTCTCCTCCGAATGACCCAAATGAGATAGAAGATGTAAGTGGATGATATGATGATATCAAACAAATATCAGGACTCTTGTGTAGTCCTGTCCAAACATTTCGCATCTTATATTGCGAATTGTGTATTCAACTAGTGGATTGGTTATTATACAATTCGCATGCTGAGCTGCGAATTGTTTGAAGTGGACAAAACAAATATCAGGTCAGCATGCGAATCGTTCGCAACAATGATTATAGTATGCTTAACCCTTCCACCCTTTTTTTTGGAATTTTGTATGAAACAGGAGACCGAAAGACAACAACAACAAGAGCAACAGCAAGAACAAGTTCAACACGAGCAAAAACAACAACAAGAACAACAACAACAGCAACAACAACAACAACAGCAACAACAACAACAACACCAACAGCAACAACAACAACACCACCAGCAACAACACCAGCAGCCATAAGTTCAACACGAAGACCGGCAACAAGAACAATAACAAGAACAACAAGAACAACAACAGATAGCCTTGGCAAAGAGAGAAAGGCTAACGCAAGAGATAGCACCTCAAGAGTCAGAACCTGTCCATCCCGGTGAGAAGACGGAAGTACTCAGCCAGGAAGGACCATCCTTAGAAGACAACACCACTTCTTTAGTGGAACCTCAAAGACCAACGGTGCTGTCAACAAAGTCAGAATTGCTAAGTCAACGTGAAATTGTAGCCCCGGTAACAAATCAACTGCAAGCTCCAGAGTCCCACGATAACACAGTAGGTTTACCCAATGCTTTTGGTGATGGTATTTACACTCAAGTTTCACAGACATTTTTAAATGAAATTGATAATGTATATTACGATTCTATAATACAACGGTCTTTGGAGAACATGTCGGAGGATGACATTAATGATCTCTGCCGACACGATCCAGATCCTATGCCGATCAAGTCAACGGCATTGGTTGTCGCTGACCGTGCGGTAAGGGCTACTTATAATGATTTTGCATCATAACATGAGATTTGTGTTAGCAAATTGTTTGGGGTATTACAAACGAATATCAGGGTATCATGCGAACTATTCAGTGGAACCTCGAACGGTTCGCATCCTACCTTGATAGATACTATGAAATTTATTCATCTGGAACCAAACAGTTCGCATGTTAGCATGCGAACTGTTTGGGATCGTTGCAATTATAATGACTGACACCCTTCTACTTTTGATTTTTGTTATTTACTAAGCTCGAGCCCAGTAAAGAGACAAAGCAGCCAAGTTTTACTCTACTGACACCAACACAACCTCAAGTGGCAGAGGAAGAGGAAGAGTTCATTATAACAGTACGGGAACCGCCAAAAGTATAATACAGCGACTGGCCAAAGAAAACAAAAGTAACTGACCGTATCGATGTGGCTAGAATACCACAAAATACAGTTAGTTAAAGCCTACGAGAGCGACTAGGGCTGTTATCGGTCCGGTTCGGTCCGGGTTTTGAAGGAACCGGACCGGACCGCTAAGCTTATCGGTTCGGACCGGACCGGACCGCTAAGCTTTCGGTTCTAATTTTTGGAACCGGACCGAACCGCTAAGCTTTCGGTTCGGTTCGGTTCGGTTCGGTCCGGTCCGGTTCGGTTCGGTTCCGGTTTTGGTTCGGTCCGAGTTCGGTTCGGTCCGAGTTCGGTCCGGTCCCGTTTCGGTCCGGTTCCGGTCCGGTTTGGTCCACTTAAAATAATAAAATGATTAAAAATTGATTTTTAATTATTTTTTTATTAAAATAAATTATATAAAAACTAATAACTATTAATTTTGGTACTATAATATATAAAAGAATATATAATAATAATAAATAATCGGTTTTAACGGTTTTATTGGTCCGATTTCTTATCGGTTCTACCGGTTTATCGGTTTCATCGGTTCGATTCCGTATCGGTTCCTTCGGTCCTATCGGTTTTATCGGTTCGGTTCCTTATCGGTTCTATCGGTTTATCGGTTCTATCGGTTCGGTTCCTAACCGGTTTTTTTGTTTCGGTTCCTTATCGGTTTTCGGTTTTTAAAATGGAACCGCGAACCGGACCGTTAAGGTTCGGTCCGGTTCTCGGTCCGGTCCTTATCGGTTCGGTCCCGGTCCGGTTCTCGGTTCCGGAGAACCGTCGACAGCCCTAAGAGCGACACCCCTGATCCAGTGGTATAGCAGTTACCAGAGTCCAAATTTACATACGGAATCAGAGTGCAAGCGAGTGATGCAATGGCACTACCTTTAGAACTCGAGCTGGACATAAAGGTATCCAATTCTATTTTTAATGTTTCAAATATGTCTTGTATATTTAACATAAATCTACAAATCCTTTCTTAGGTTATCGATGCTTGGATTCGAAAGATGCTGGAAGAAGCAGACTTCAAAATTCCATGCACTAAAGCTAAAGGAGAGCATCATAACACCGTACTGATTTCGGGCATGACTGCGGTAAGTTTAGCTCAGGTAAATTTCAAAGTTTTCAGAACATGTTCTCATTTTAATATACTCTTGTTTGGATGCAGCATCAAATGAAAGCAGGCTGGCAAGTAGAAAATTTGGTGGACGCAGCTTTTAGAAAGGGGCGCAAAGATGCCAACATCATCATGGTTCCAGTATGCACCGAGACAACGGACCAGATAAACCACTGGACGTTGCTCGTCATTGACGTCGACGGCATGTCAATTTCAAACTACAATCCGGTTCTGCCTAAGCTGAAAGCCATAGACTACACCACAAGGACACCTACACAAATGATAAATATTCCAAACTATACACTTTAAATTTAAACACATTTTAAGTATGCATGTTGCGAAATGTGATGGAGATATGTTGCAAAATATGAGTAAATCAATTGCTTTTCGCAGCCTATACATAACACATTTCGCAACATATGATGCGAATAATTTTGAACGGGTCATTTCAATAAAAAATGGATTGCATATCAACTAATTCGCACCTTAGGCTGCGAATCGTGTGACATGCCCATATTGGATTTGTTGTCATACAATTCGCAGCCTGAGGTGCGAATTGTATGGCACCAACTGTTGTTGTTTTTGTCCTAACACTAATTATTATACACAGATCAAATATTTGTTGGAGAGAGAATTCCTACCTAAAAATAAGACAGGTTGGAAGGTGAAAGTTGAAAGAGGTATCCCACAACAAAAACCAGGCACCCTGGACTGTGGTATCTTTGTCTGCAAATATGCAAGAGATATTATCCAGCATGGATTCGTGCAGAAAGAATACGATGCAGATATGGTCACTACATTCAGAGCAGAAATGTTTTATTACTTTTTAAATGACAAAGACCGCATCGCATATGGCTGATTCGATTTAAAACACTATGCTTTTGCTTGTAAATACATCGGTTGTAATTTTTAGTTTGTTGTGCATACATAAACAAATTACATTTTCAGAAATGTAAATATTCCTTAGAAAATAGTTCGCATCATAACCTGATATATATATATATATATATTTTTCGGAGGGAACCCGCAGCCGCTACTCAGAGTGCAATGAGTGCGCACAGGGTAAACCCTCAGTCTGACGCGATAGCCTGCAAACCAACGCCAGAAGGTAAACCACACAAGGTGACAGGCTCAGCCGAGAAAGCGTATGTAGAGGGACTCGAACTCGTGACCTTTTGGTCATAAGAATGCCATACTCAACCAACTCGGCTACCCCCTTGGGGGCTGATATATATATATATAAGGGTTGGTTAATATTCGAATAATTCCAACCAAATAATTCGCATCAAATCCCTGGCATGTCTTAACAGTTCGCAGCCTAACCTGATAGATCCCTATTTATCAGAAAATAATTCGCAGTCTAACTTATCACCGAACAGTTCGCATCCTAATCTGATAGATGCCTATTTATCAGTAAATAGTTCGCAGCCTAACTTATCAATAAATAATTCGCATCCTAACCTGATAGATGCGTACTTATCAATACATAAACAGTTTGCAGCAAGCCCTGGTATACCACCTTGAAACAGTTCGCAGCCTGGTGCAGAATAAAAAATTCAAAATATAAAGTTCAAGAATACGAACAGGCTGTGGCTTATGCCTTGGTAAACGTTTTCTCCATTGAGCACACAACAAACAATCTAATCAAGTACATAACCCATTAATTGCTGATTGGACATGAAGGCTATGTAATGATTACCTCATTTCCCTATAAATACCTCTAGTAACCAGAGGCTAATTTTACAACAAACTCTATATTTTTTAAAAAACACCTCTTGTTCTCTTCGAATTCAAACAGTCATGTCTTTTTCCACCATTACAACCACCACCTCATACTCAAACTCTGGTTCACTTGGTTCTCTGGGCGACTCCTGGTCATCCTTAACCGTTAACTGGAGCGATGAGTTGATCATGCCAGCAGTACCACCCCCAGCCCATTATATGTCTTTGAACTAGACATGTATGATGGCTACTACTCTGCTGACTCTCAACCAGTGGAAGTTGTTCCACTGGTTGCTGCTGAGCCTCAGCCAGAACAGGTTCCAATAGTTACTGCTGCACCTCAGCCAGAAAAGGTGCAACCTCAAACGATAGCGGTTCGAAACAACAAAAGGAAGAGGGAAGACGAAGCTGGTCCATCAAGGACAAAAACTTTAAGCATGATGGATGTAGATATTGAAGATGAAGAGAAAGTTGAAGAGAAAGAGGAGAAAGAAAAAGATGATCAACACAAAGAGGAGAAAGAGGAAAAAGATGGTGATGAATCCTCTACTAACTGCTAGAGTTGGTTTTTATTTTTTGTTTTTTTGGAATGCAACTAAATAGCAGCAGTAGCTTGTAGTGATTTGTGTAAACATTTGTTAGTGCATGAAAATATTGTAATCCTCTTTTTTGTAATCCAATTTGTTTACAGACTTTCAATCATATAAACGATTCACATCCAATTACAATTTGCACATGATTCGCATGTTAACCTGATATATTACTTGTTTCCAACCTTACTGAATTACATGCAATTCGCAGCCTAACATGCGATTTGCAACACACTGAATATCCTATTATTTTTATTAAAGCATACTTCGCAGCTTATCATGTGACAAATATCAGGACTTCTGGTTGTTCTCCATTCGCATCATATCTATTTACACAAGCAGCCAGGAGTCCTGATATATGTTCTAGTCATAATTCGCATCCTATCATGCGAAACGTATGAGAATAATTATTGGCATATGTTCGGGTCATAATTTGCAGCCAGGAGTCCTGATATTTATTTGAAATGTTTGATATGATTTTACTAACGATTCGCATCCTGGTACTGTTTCACACAAATCGTATGGAAACCTGATAGATGTTTGCAACAATATACCAACATATTGTACACAATTCGCAACACCAGATGCGAAATGCTTACAACTCAAAGCACTTAACATTTCGTAACTCTAACAATATCATTACAAAACACAGGAATGTAAAAATGTTTAGTTTGCTGTACAGAACAATAACAGTACTAAAAATAAATATGATTGGCCAACCACAATTGTCCACAACACGGATTGTCCTTAAACTGGAACATCACAAGTCATCCGGTTATGGCCTGATTTCGAACATCGGCCACACCTCAACTGCTTGGTTGAGATTTCGCCTCTAGAAGGGATTCGCTTTTTCTTAGGCCTTCCGGAGCGTCTCTTAACATTCGGAGGCAGAACTTCAACAAAAGAAGGATCGTTAGCGCTGGACCCTTCGCCGAAATCAGTTATAGCTGGTATGCTGAAAGAGTAACTTTCCGTGTAATTCTTAATTACAAAGAAGGGTTCTATTACAGTTAATGGATCTTGGTCGGTGTATTGTAATGCCGCTAAAGCATGAGGGCATGGAAAACACTCTTGTTGCCATGATCCGCAAGAACATTTGAAATCCAACAGATTAACAACAGCCACAGGATTCGAAAAGACTTCGAACATGGCGGTAGAGGACTTACGTACTACCCAAGTTCGGTACATCTCAACATTATGCTTTAGCTTCTTCTCGTACTCGGGAACCAAATTAGTACTCCAGCTGAGACCTTCTTCGTATCTCCGTGAAACTTGAGTCATAAGCAAGACTCTAATCCAATCAATAAACTCAACAATTGGTAGGCTGCAATATTTTTTAATCTGATTGTTAAACGATTCAGCTGCAGTAGAAGCCATAGAGCCGAATCGCTTCCCTTTTACATAAGCCTGCACATACTTTTCAGGGGGTAAATTTGTAAGAAAATCACTCATTCTGTCACCACCTTCACATAAAAAAAACCGTTAGTATATCTTTAAAAAGCTCTCGATTGGGAGCATAAGCAAGACGATGGAAGAAATTCAACATCTTTTTTTTTTGTAGTCTCTGTTAGTATGTTCCAGTTTGGCTTTCAAATTCTGCATGAGATGGAAATAACAGTACGCATGATAGCAGTTTGGATACAAGACAGAAACAGCATTAACGATACCAGAATGACGGTCTGAAATAAATGTGATCTGGCGATCCAGCAAATGTGGTTTCAAACACCCCAAAAACCACATCCAATTGTCACAATCTTCAATGTTAACTACACCAACAGCAACAGGGAATAGTCCTGGAAAAAGGCAGATCAAATGAACACTACAACAGTACACAAACGTTTAAAAACTGTAAACAATTCGCATGCTGTCCTGGTATAACAATTCGCAGTTTGTCATGCGAATTATGTGTGACATTTTAATTGCTCATACATGAAATTCACAGCTTGTCATGCGAATTGTTTGTGACAACTTCAAATACTACCTAACTCAAGCTGCGATGTAGGAACAGTTTTAGATAATACCTAATTCGCATCCTAAAATGCGAAATGTTAAGATCACAACACTGCTTAATTCGCAGCCTGGCATGCGAATTGCATCAGCATTTTTACACAAAAACATCATTCAGATTAACTAGATAAATGTAACTAACCGTTGTTTCCGTCCTTTTCTACAGCAGTGAGCAAGGTACCCTTGTACTTGCCATATAAGTGGGTTCCATCGACAAACAACATTGGGCGGCATGAATGAAAACCCCGAAGGGACGAACCAAATGCTACAAAATAGCTCTTGAATCAGTTTCCAGCTGACAACTCCAACTGGCAGTCTGAAGTAATATCCCGGCTCTTCAAGCGTTTGAAGTATCCGCTTAGTAAACTAAAAGAACTTGAACTATCTCCGAAAACTCCCCTCCTAGGCTTCTCTAAAGCATTCCATGACAAATGATAAGAGATGTCAAGACCGTAATCTTGTTTGACACTCGATTGTATGGTTTTGGCTGTCAACGAATGTCAGGTCCGTAGAGAATCCTGAATTTCCTCTACAATCAAATCTGATGTCAAATGCCTGTGCCGCTTATGCTTATACTTCTGGGAGAATACAGGACTGCAAGTATGGTCCGGGGCATACTTCTTGATTATCATCAAGCCGGTGCTTGAGTCAATAGATGCATAAAGCCTCCATTTGCACCCGCTTGTGAACTTATTTTCACAATAAGCAGTGATCTTATTTGCTGTGTTGTGCAGGTATTTGAAACAAAAACCATGCTCTAACGTAAACTTGCACAAAGATAACCTAAGACCGGCAGCACCTTCTTCAAAAGCTTGACCCACTCCTGTAATAGCATCAGCCCAACCAGCAATAGCAAGTTGTTTTTTTCTCTAATCAGAATTAACTAAACCGTTACTACTCTCCCTGCTAACTAGTTGATTGGGAGATAGTTCTCCCAAAATCAAGTTACGCTCTTTACGCTTTACACCACAATCCTTACCACCAAAGCTCTTATCAACAGAACTTGTATTACCAGAACCCTTATCGAAGAAGTGTTGTTCTATGAGAAAACCAACCCGTTTTAAACGCTCCACATCAAGATATAACACCAACCCAACAAAATCATTCTGGTTATTAAAGAAACAATTATTGTGATCCCCGCAGGAGTAGGTAATTAGGTAGTCACCTGTGGCAAGCTCCTCCCATGTGTTCTCTACATAAGCTTGGATACTTTGAAAGCTTTCAAACTCCGTGAAAGGCACAATTGCAGTTTGGTGACCATATTTAAAAATACAAACTCGTGATTTGGACATCTCCTACCCTGGACAGAACAAGTTATTAGTTATTAGTCACAAAAACTATGTGGAAACTATTTACTACTGCATCAAACAATTCGCATCCTATCTTGCGAATTGTGTATACCTGCATCAAACAATTCGCATCCTATCCTGATACTTGTTTGTCAAAAGGGTCCTGATATATGTTTCAAAATACAATACTCTAAAAAGTTCGCATCATAGCATGCGAAACGTAAAATCAACTAAAGAAGTATTGATATTTGTTTGAAATGCAATACTTTGGAGTCCTACACAGTTCGCATCATAACATGCGAACTGTGTAGAAAATTAACTAAAATGTCCTGGTATTTGTTTGAACATACAGTAATCTGGAGTTTCACATAGTTCGCATCCTAACATGCGAAACGTATGTAAACTTTGAACTTCGTTCATGTGATTCGCATGGCACCATGCGAATTGATCAGACAATTAGCATCTTTCTCATCGAATACACCAAACAATTCGCATCTTGAGTGTAAGAACTAGACAACTAAAACTCGTAATCTACACAGGAAAATGAAAAACTAAAACACTACAAAATTAGTATATAACATCAGAAAACAAGGACATAAGTATATTACGAACAATATTAACAAAACAATAACATATCACTATAACAAAAAACAAAAAAACAGAGAAAAGCTCGAAATCAGGCAATGGCGTCTAAAAACAGTAGAATAGAACCTATTCCAACAGAGAAAACCAATAAATAACTTCGAAATCGGTAGGTAATTACCTGAAAAGCAAGCAACACGATTACTTGTAAGCCAACAGATTCCAAAAAACCACGATCAACTCCTGTACGTAGAAAACAGTGGTTAGACAGGTCTAACACCACAACCTACATAAATAAACAAACCTTCAGCAGCTTCCGATCATCGGAAAATGTGATTTCAACCGGTCTTCGTGGTGGTTCGTAGGGTTAGGTGGTTAGAGCGGCTAACAAATTCAAATCTTCAAAAATCTAGAAAAAATAGAAAGAAAACAGAAAATTATGTTTATATAGTGGGTTAAGGGTAGTTAAGGTATTAAAATAATATTAGGTTGTAAGTGACAATAAGGTAGTTGAGTTGGGTATTAAGTAACAATTGATCAAACCCTGGGTAGTAAGTGACAATTGAATAGTTGGGTGGGTACTTTAGGTGCAATTTCCCTTTTATATTTTGGGTAAATCCATAAAAAAGATATTTTATTAAAATATTTAGGAAACGATTTTGACCGATAAAGCAGTTTTGATGGTAAACATATTTCCGTATATTTTTTCTATTGAGTTATGAATTTAATTTTTCTGTTATAATTTTTTTCTATAAAAACACATTTTTTTTCAATAATATTTTACGCTATAAACAAACAATTTTTTTAAAAAAAATTTCAAACAAAAAAAAACACTCATTCACATTTTTTTTAGAAATAATCTTTGAATATCTAAGATATTATAGAACATAGATAAACAACTCATATTCCTTTTTATTAGATTATAAACAATAAATATATTTATATGTAATATAAATTTTACAAAATCAATTGGCTTTTAGAATCCGAAGATTATTAAGTTTATGGTAGAATTTTGTAAATAAATATAACGGTATCATTTTATCTAGTTCATATTATATTAGATTGTTTCTAATATTACAAACAAAACATGTATTGATTTATAAACCATTCATTGTGCAACATAGATAAATTCTAGACTATTTTAGGTTATACATATTTTGAAAAACCATTTTATTTCTTTGTAGAATGCGTGATATATTCTAGTAAATCATACTTTAAACTGATGCAAGATATAATTTTTTTTTCTGTCTTGTGTAGGCATGGCATGATATATTATGGTAACTATTTTCGAGCCTTGCAGAAAGAATGATATATTTTGAATACTATTTTTCTTTATTGCGAAGTGTATGACAAAATCTTTAATATTTTAGGTTACAAATTATTTTTGGAAGACACAACAGATTTTGAAAGACCATTTTTCTTTTTCTTTTTGTGCAAGAGAAGACAAATTTTATTAGTGTATTTTCATGCCTTATGTCAGGTAGGACAAATTCTAGTTTACCATACTCCTGCATTGCAAGACAATACATATTTTAGTAGACCATATTCATGCATTGTGCAAGGTAGGACAAATTCTAGTTTATCATACTTTTGCATCGTGCATAAAAATACATATATTAGTACACCATATTCATGCATTGTGCACGATATGACATATTCCAGTACATCATACTCATGTCTTGTACAAGGCATGGAAAAATTTAATACACCTCTTATCCTATCTTATGTAATTCGTGATATATTTTAGTGAACTGTTTCTTGTCTCGTGTAAGGATAAATAATTAATTTTCCTACCTTGTGCAAGACACAACATATTTTAGTAGACAAATTTCTAACATTGTGCATGAAACAATATATCTTAGTAGACTAATTTTCAGTCTTTTGTAAGGCATATTGTATTATAATAGACCAATTTCTAACCTTGTGTAAGGCATGAAAAAATCTTATAGATAACTTTAATGCGTTGTACAAAAACGCTGAGAATAATGTGGGGCAGACAAAGAAGTACCTCAAGGAGTAGACTGAACTGCAAATGCCATCGGAACCTCTGAGATAGGCTTCTCCACAGGTGCACTGGCGTGTAACCGCTCCTCACCACACACCTTGTTGAATGCTCCATCCAGAGTGGGAGTCTGATCCTGAGCAAGTGACTGAGAGCGAATAACACCAAAGTGCTCCTGATGGAGACCAGAAAGAAACGCATGCAACTTTTCTTCATCCTGACTCTGCTGATATGCTTCAGCCATCCCACCACAAACACAAGTAGGAGTAAACGAATATGCACTTAACTCATCCCAGATTTTCTCGAGTTTCCCAAAGTATTCGAAAACAAACATAGTAGAGGTCTATTTACAAGCAGCCAACTCCTCTTTCAACTCATGTTTGCGCTGAATATTGCTAACAGCAAAACGACGCTGCAGAACATCCCACAGAGGTTTAACCTCCTCAAAATACGAAACATATTTGCGCTGCGACTCATTAATAGTGTTCAGAATCCACTGAACGAGTGTGGCTTGAACAACATCCTAATCCTCCAGAGACTTCGGATCTACTGGTTTCACAATACTTCCATCCAAAAAACCAAGCTTTCTCCTACCTTTCATAGATAAACGCAGAGAACGAGACCAAGCATGATACTTAGTGCCGTCAAATTTAACAGCGGAAATAATATTAACAGGATTATCATTGGAACCAAGATAATAGGGAGAAGTCGGATCAATCTTCCGGAACCCCACTACCGCATCACGTGACGTATGAGAGGTTGTATGGTCCATTGTAGAATGTGATTCGTCTGCCATAAAAACTACCAAAAACACCCCGGCTGACGGAGGTTACGCCGGAAACACACTGGCTGATGGAGGGTACGCTGGAAACATGCCGGCTGATAAAGGCTATGCCGGAAACACACCGGCTGATAGAGGGTATGCCGGAAACACGCCGGCTGATAAAGGCTACGCCAGAAACACACCGGCTGATGGAGGGTATGCCGGAAATACGTCGGTTGGTGAAGGGTACGCCGGAAACACACCGGCTGATGGAGGGTACGCCGGAAACACACCGGCTGATGGAGGGTACGCCGGAAATATGACGGCTGATAAAGGCTACGCTGGAAACACACCGGCTGATGAAGGCTAGGGTTTTGAAGGCTATGGCTCTGATACCATGATAAGAGAATTGTGAATGTGTATGAGACAAAAACAGTACACAGCTTGAGTTGAGCGGGTAGGATCAAGAACCGTGTTAATACAAAATCCCCATCCTATAATTACAATAATAATGTATATATATATAGTGTGGTAGAAAGTAAACCCTAGAAACCCTAGCCCATATACATTTTAACACTACCCATATATTATTGATTCTAACGTTAACACTCTAACAGCATGTGAAATGACATATTTGTATATATAATTTTAATACCTTACACAAGACATATCATATTTTTATAGATAACTATCATGTCTTATGCAAGACATGACAAAGTCTCATATACCATATTTATTTGTTTTGAAAGGCATGAACAATTCTTATAGACCAGTTTCATGCTTTATGTAATACATGGATATTTTAGTAGACTATTTGTATTACCTTGTCTATGGTTGAACATATTCTGATAGGTTTGTTTTCAGCTTGTGCATGAAATAATAGATTCTTTTGGATGATTATAAGTTTTACTTTATTTGATGTTTTGCAGGAAAATATGTCGAATGTCGTATAAAAAAATTAAAAAATATAAAATGAAAGATATATACGTGTAAGCATGCATTTAGATGAATGATGATAACTTTGACAAATTTCATTTGGAATATATGATTTAATCAACATCATTTTAATGAAAAATACTTTTATAATTTATTCAAAAGGGCTACATAAGATGAGAGACTCAAAGTCTGATTTTAGGAAATATGACTAGCTAACTAAAGATTATCAATCATTTTGACATAAAGAAACGTGAAATAAAGTTCGCTATACTAATAGTAAAATTATATAATTAGGATCATATATGGATTATCTTGTGGAAGTGAGAAATTTCCAAAGGTATCCAATACTATATAGTCTAAGATTTATAACAAGTACTTCAAATCAATTGTCGACGAAGGATAACAAGTAAAAAAAAACACATTCCTTCTAACAAAGGAGATGGTAGTTGAAGACATTGAACAAAATGTAATCAAAACATGTGAAGAAAACATAAAGTATAACAAGATTGATGTATTTACTTGCTTGTTTCTCATTATTGTTCTTAAAACAAATAGAAAATTTTCGATCCCACTTGACCAAATTAGTAAACAGTCACTAAAAAATTAAAAAGCCATTTGTGTAAAAAAATATTAATGATAATGGTATGATATCAATTAGAGGTACAAAAATCCACTATAGATTTCAATATTGTGTAACATTTTTAACAATAATTTTTAACATATATATATATATATATTATAAAATTATATAAGATATATATTCTTTGTAAAATTGTATATATATAACACGACTAGTATTATATTTTATTTTGACGTATAAATTTTATAAACACACTGCAATAAAAAACACTAGTAAGAGAAGCAATGAATCTAAATGTTTATAATAGAAACGCCATGTCGTAAAAAAATGTTAAGAAAAAAGAAAAAGAAAATGTGGAAGCATATCATGTAAGGCTTATTAAATAAATAAATAACTTTAATAAAATTTTATAAATTTGAAATAATTATATATATATAAACATATTGTTAAAAAAAAAATGAATATGAAAAAATCAAATAGAAAACAAACTTATTAGTCATGAAAATTGTGAAGCAGCATCGTAAGATGATACCAATACTTTAGAAATATAATGTTCAATGAATGAAAAAGATACATCTCAAAACAATGAAAAATCAACAACAAATGAAGAAACAAAACTTATTATAAATGGAAAAAATGAAAAATAACAACTGCAAAAAACATACATCATAAACAATAGAATAATAAGTATTGTAACCATGATTTCAAATTGAAAAATAATTTATTACCTCAAAATATGGTTTAACTAAGATTTTTATATAATTTTACAAATATTACTAAAAGACCGAAAATAATAACTATCAATGCCAAATTGATGAGCAACTACAATGGTTTCCCATGTTAAAAAAAACACATTCCGCTATGACATCGACATTTTGAAGTTTTTAAATTTTATTAAAATGAGAATTTATACACTGAAAAAATACATCTAAAGATGAGAAAAACTAATTTGATATGAGAATATATAATAATGACATACATGATGAAGTAAAATGAAGAAAAACAATCGATGAATAGACGATAAATGAACAACATTAAGAATAAAACAAATAGAAATATATTGCAACAAGTTAGTTAAGATTGCATAATGTCTTACGCTGTAAATATATACCCAATGCTGAATTCAACAAAGATACAATTGATAATATCAAAAAATGAATGCATAATATTGATTGGGAAGAAAAACACTAAGTGAACATGAAATTCACCATTAAACAAATGCATTAATTAAAAAAATAAAAATTAAGAAGATAACAAAATGGAAGACGAACAGATTGATATCTATGTAGAGCAAGAAAACATAAATCTATTAACATAATACACAATACCTACAATCACCACAAAGAATGTTGGAAGTCAAACTGAACATGTTAGGGCATAAATGGATATTAAATTACAAGAAATGATTGTCAAAAGAGAAAACACGAATTCTTTAACAAAAAATACACGTCCAAAAATCATGAAAAAATTATAGATGTTGATACAATAGTGACAGCAAAAAAAACCAAAAATAGTATAAATTTTGTTTTTAACAACACATATATATTCATGAATATAAACTAGAATCAAGATAGAAAACCTAAGATAAAAATAGATTTTTGTATTCTTAAAAACACTTCAAAGAAAATGATTATTATAACAAACTATATAACAAAACAACACGAGGAACTTAAAATACTCAAAGGCATGGATTTCGGTAAAAGTCAAACAACGACGATATGGATTTGGTAAATTAACATAGACATTTATTCATAATATATCATACCTTTTCCATATTTAGTACTTTATCCTTACAATTTTTTTTTATTTTTTTACAAAAAATATATGTTATTTTAAAAGCAATATTACAAAATAAAACAAAAAATACAATTAAATTAACAAATAACGTGGCTCATGTTCATAAGAGGATTTACGATACTAATAAAGTTATTTAAACTAAAGACAGTCGGTTATAATTAGAAAAATAAATTCAAGAAGATTGGGTTGAATAATGTAATAAAATGACCGTACAAGTTGACATTGATAAAGCAAAAATTAAAAGATAAGATGTTTAAGAAAAACTCAACATTTTTTACAAACTCAAAGAAAAAATGAGCAAATATTTATTTTACCATACCAAGTTTTTATGATTCAAAGGGAAGTTTAGAGGAATTGAAAATATATACAACCCAACATCATATACAGAAAAGATATATGAATTTAAAAACTCAAAATCAAACAAAATAAATAAAAAAAATGGATGAATTTGTTTTCCGAACTTTGAATATAAAAAAAATCCAAGCCATCCGACTTAATTCTTATCATACTATTGAAAATTGATATAAAAAAACTAAAGCCGCATGAACCAAAATTGTAAGTGTTCTTATTAAATTATTTGATATTTATTTATTATTAAAATAACTACACATGAATACATAAAAATATAGTACGAGGAACAAATAATCATGTATTTGTATACATACAAACTCTATAAAACTACGACCAAAAGATCTACATAAATAAACATAACAAAAATTGAATTTGAATTTCCCTTAATACAAAATATCCAATTAATATGAAATTTTATTAATATAAGAGAAATTAATATAGAAGACCATATTAATAAGAAATCAAAATCAATATGACACATTTGAAAATTTGACAAGTTACTTTGATCCTATACTTAACAATTCTTCACTTAAGCTCACAATGAAACCTGTATACGTTACCCTGATGCTTCAACTACTTACGTGAGACAAATTGTCCACCTACACGTATAGAGTGATCAATTTTCATACAGTCCGTGAACTCTATCGAGGTAATCCTCTCCAACACCAGTCTCCCGACTTCCTATATCTAAAAAAGATGTAGTATGCCTCCAAGGGGGTAGCCGAGTTGGTTGAGTATGGCATTCTTATAACCAAAAGGTTATGAGTTCGAGTCCCTCTACATACGCTTTCTCGGCTGAGCCTGTCACCTTGTGTGGTTTACCTTCTGGCGTTGGTTTGCAGGCTATCGCGTCAGACTGAGGGTTTACCCTGTGCGCACTCATTGCACTCTGAGTAGCGGCTGCGGGTTCCCTCCGAAAAAAAAAGATGTAGTATCTTCCATCTTACCTAACTCAAGACCAGACTGAACAACACTTGACAGCTGCTACATAGTTTGAACATTGAAAACCTTTGACTCATCAAACTTCATATCAATACCCAAACCTAGCAATAGTTGAACTTCCTTTGCGAAGTCTTATTCCAAACCCAGCTTGATTACATTTCCGTATAAGCATATATATATATATATCCACATTTATGTTCAAATTTCACCTAGACTCTAGCTTCACCTCTAGGGCATATTACATCTTGATGACGACCGAAAGTCGAGGGACTCATGTTGAAGATGATAGTTATCCCCACAACTCCTTCACTTAAACACTTGTTATGTCCAGCTATTAGAAGCATAACCCTTACTCCAAGTAAGCTATGAATCATCTTCTCAACTATTCCATGATTCGAGGTATTCTTCAAAATTTTACGCCTCGATATACCAAACTTAGAAAAATAGATAGTGAATGTTCGGTTCACTAATACCATGATAATGTCAAACCTAAGCCTCTTCATGTACTCTTCAGATTGGATTTTCACACACTTCAAAAAGCCTTCACCGATCTTCAACCGTGTCAAAGTGGACCCATTCCCTATACTAGAAGTCCATTCTACAACAAACTCATCCATGTCTAAAACACCATCAATCCGATTAACCTCCATAACAACACGTGAGTCTTGCAAGATGCTAAGTCTGTCATATCTATCTTTATACTGAAACCCTTCAGAAACATACATCATATTTGTTAAAGTCTGTTTCAATTTAATAAATAGTTTGAATCTAATAATTACCTCATGGAATCTATCATTATGATTGCGCTTGAATTTACTCAAAGATTCATGATATTTGTCCTTTTATTATGTATTTGTTTACCAACTATGAATATTGATATCAGATCTCCACGCTCACCGTACTAATGGTTTAGAAAATCAAAGAATATCAAAACAATATTCAAAGAACAAAGTTAATAAGTAAAAACATGAAAAAATAAATCGCACAATAAGAGATTTAAAGTGGTTTGTATAATTTAGAAATCTTACATCTACGGGTAACAGACACAATCTATTTAAAGAGGTTACATGAAGACTCTCAAACACCAAACACTCAATCAATTTGTTGTTAGACAAATATTTTCTAGATTTATAAAGAATCTCTGAATTTTAGAATGCATATTCAAGTGTTTATCTTCTACCTTACTACACTCTCTACAAACAGACTTGTTGATCCCATTTGAATCGTCGCTCGTCTTTTGTCTCGTTTCGCCACACATTGCAAAGTAATATATTCTTCTATTTATGGGTGTGATATAATACCCAATTAATAGAAAATCTAATTAATATAGAAGACCCAATTAATAAGAAATCTAATTAATATAATATAACCAATTAATATAGAAGACCCAATTAATAAGAAATGTAATTAATATAAAAGACTAAGTTAATAGAAAATCTAATTAATATAAAATACTTAATTAATATGAAACATACTTAATATACAAGACTCAATTAATAGAAAATTTAATTAACAGGAAATATATTTAATATACAAGACTCAATTAATATAAGAGACTTAATTAATAGGAAAATTTAATTAATATAAAAGACCAAAGTAATAGAAAATCTAACTAATAAGAAATCCAATTTTATATATGATATTTGTTTAAAAAAGTGATGAGTTACTTTAAGCATATACTTTATAATTATCTATCTAGGCTCACAATAATACCAATTTATGTTAACCCGATGCTCTAACTACTTATTAGAGACAAATTATCCATCTACGTGCATGGAGTGATCAATTTCCATGCAGTTTGTGGAATCTATCGAGGCAATCTTTCCTAACGTACCAGTTTTGGGATTTTCTATATCCAAGAAAACGGTAGTAACATATGTCTGACCTAACTCAAGACTACACAAGAAACACTTGAAAATTTCTTTAGAGTTTGAACATTCGAAACATTTGACCTAGCAAGCTTCAGATCAATACCCAAACCCATCAATGGTTAAACTTCCTTTGTGAATGTCGAGCCCAAACCCAGCTTGAAAATAGCTTTCGTAGAGGCATTTACATCTCCACCTTTATGTTTGAACTCCATCTCAACTCCAGCTCCACTTTCAAAACCTATTACATATTCATGAGGGCCGAAAGTCCATGGGCTAATATTGACAACGATAGTTGTCCCAACAACTCCTTCACTCAACCTTTTCTTCTCATAACTGTCAAAAGTATAACCATCAATTCAAGTAAACTATGACTCATCTTCTCAGTTATTCCATGTTTCAGGGTATTCTTCAAGATTATGCGGATTGACATACCAACCTTTAAACAGTAGATAGTGAATGATCGGTTCACTAATATCGTTCCTTTGTCAGACCTAAGCCTTTTCAGATATTCTACGGATTGGATCTCCATCTGTTTCGACAAGCCTTCACTGGCATCTAGCTAAATCCCAGCAGACCTAATGTTCCTTCTACTATGAACCCATCTACGACTAAAACACCATCAGTCGGATCATCTTGCATAACAACTTGCGTTTCTCGTAAGACCATAAGCCTACCATCTTCACCCTTATACTCAAACCCTTCTTCACCTTTATACTCAAACCATTCTTCATGGAACCTATCATAATGATTGTGCTTGACTTTTCTCCAAGATCCACGATCTTCGTCCTTCTTTTTTATTTTTTTCACCAACATCTAATATTGGTATAAGATATTTATCCTCACCGCGTCACTTGTTAGGAAAATTAAACAATATCCGAAGAACAAAGATTACAAGAAGACTCTCAAACATTAAACACTCAATCAACCCTTTGTTATAAAACTTTCTTCTAGGTTTACAAAGAATCGTGAATCAAAAAATGTATATTTAAATGTTTATCTTCTACCACCTCTATAAGAATTCTTGAAGAAACTCGCATTGAACCCATACAAACCTGAAGATTTATTGCTATCGATAGTGAATAAAGCATGATTAAGCTCATCCCACGATTCTGTGTGAGTTATAATTTTTTTATCCAAATTATTGAACTTATATGTAAGAAAGGCTAAAAGCCTGGTGAGGTCAAAATAGCTCGAGGGGTGTCTGGTACCAATGAGGTCCTCGAAATAGCTCACAATAGTAGTATCAACACCCAAAGGTTTCATAACCAGCTCACCACAATTATTAAAAATATTGATAATTTTGTTTTGAACGATGTAAGATTTAATACCATTATGATTTTTTTGATATTTTTGTCCTCGAGTTTGAGCTAAATTTATTTTGATTTTTTATTTAATGAAAGATTCTTCAGCTCGGTTGAGGAAGATCAAAGAGGAAGACGCCTCAATTTTCTTAAAGACGAGAGATGGGTTTAAATGATCCCGAACAACGTAAGAATGGGCTTGAAAAATCTTTGATTGGACGCTAATATCACTACACTCCGAATTATTTAGGCCACTGATTAAAATTTGGAAACAAGTGAGTTTATGGAAAACCAAACACATAACATGGAAATTAGTATGAAAAATTCTAGTTATTCGAGGCAATACATTTGAAAAGAGGATGATATTTCAACATGTTAAAAATTTGAAAAGTGTTTTCCTACGCTTATGAAGGGTACCAAGATTAAGAGTAATAATGGTATGATCCGAAGAACATAGAAACCCAAAGTGGGTGGAGAACATATCGAAGGACTCGTCCCAGTCATTCTTGATCAGGGCATGATCAATTTTGGAAATGATAGGATTTGAAGTTTGCTTATTGATCGAGGTGAATTGGAAACCAATAGAACAAAGATCGTTAAACTGACACTCATAATAGCAATGTTTGAATTCTTCCATTGTCATAGTCTAATTCTCCAAAGATACATACGCTCCTCCAGTTTACGAATGAATTTGAAATACTCTAAGGTAACCAAGGGATTCCCTAATATTGAGCCATTATAAATTCGAGATCAGTGCATATGGGAATACAACCAGGATCATTATTAAAAACATAGATGACGGTAAAATAAAGAAAATATGGAAGTTATAACTTTTCACTTTATAATGAATATGTTGCGGTGAGGAGGATAAAATTTAAATAGTTATTACAATAGGATTTTAAATTACCAAAATATTACTAGAATGGTACGAATCATGGTTGGTAACATATTCCGAAAACTGGATCATAGTTATGATAATGGATTATACTTTGTGACTACGAATTTTAGATTCAATAAGTATCATAATTGATATACTATTACTAAAAAAATGAGTCACATATATCTGCCTAACATGGTCGTTTAGCCAACAGACATCCCAAAAAGTAGTAAACATTAAAAACTTACAGTGAGTTTGATCCGGTAATGGACATTGACAATATTTTTACTATGTAAAGACTCAATAATTAGAATATCAATAGTAGAATTTATAGTTCCAACCTTGTTGAATATTTCTTTAAAAATATTCTTAAAAAAATGATTATTATGATAAAGGATTCCAAAAACTTAACTGTTGAAAAAATAAAATAAAATATTACTAAATTAATTGGATAGTTTACTAATAAATCTAAACCACTAATCAGAAAAGGGGGACCAAATCCAATTGAAAAGATTCTAAGAAGCCCACTCTAACAAATACAATCTTACTTATGCAGTTAGAATGAAGGGCCACCCAATCAAATAAATGATAAAAGTGAAGGACCTTAAAGTGGTTAGAAAGTTGGGATACATAATCAAATAAAAGATAAAAGTAAGGGTCCATAAAATGATATTGCTCAATGGAGGCGTACAAGCTTTTACATGATATGACTAGAGAGTATGAGCTATGAGATTTTAGACTACCACACAAGTCCCTGCTCCATGCTCTAGCACCAGACTTAACTTCACGCGTTGCTCAGTACCACTCAAATCAACTTCATACGACTCTCGACAAAACCACCCATACGAGATCATATTCCATGACAATCTGTTCATACACGCAAGACGAGAACCCATTCCACGCTACACTCTAATCTACGCCTCACTCTGCTCCAAAACATACACGATATGCTTCATACCTCTGGCAACCCTGCTCTATGTCACACTCGAGAAGACAAAACCATACACAGTCCTGCTCTATGAACGAGAGAACATACTCTGCATCGCGTCTAAAAATCCTACACCACTATAATAAAGCTTCATACATGCATAACTGAAATATTATCAATGCTCAAGAAGCCAACATAAAGCTCAAATCTGCTCCATGTTTGAGAGATAAATATAATGATTATACATCTCACGACGCCAAAAAATTGAAAGTGAAAGAAACAAAGATACCCAGATCCCAACCTAATAAGAATAAAGATGTGTATTTTCAATAAGAATATGACACTATAAGAATACTACACACACAAACACACACACACACACACACACACACACACACATATATACATGTATTATAGCTACAACTAATTATGACTATAATACAATCATCTCACTACCTTCACGCCTAAATATGATTAGAACTAGTACAATCATATATCTACCTTCATGTCTACAGTTACATTACAATAAATATAAAGCTACTTTAATACCCCCTCTAAGTTGGAGAGTGTAAATCAAGGACTCTGAACTTGCTACACAAAAAATCAAATTTATCTTTCTCGAGTGCTTTGGTAAATATATATGTCAATTGCATCTTTATAGAAATATAACATCGATGAATTATCTTGGCCTGAAGATTTTCTCGAATTATATGACGACCAATATCCATGTGTTTAGTACGCTCATGAAAAACTATATTAGCCGTAATATGTAAAACCTCTTGATTATCACATAGCAATAATGTCGGATCATCTAAGTCGACCTTCAAATATTTATATATGTATTTCAACCGTGTTAATTCCAAACAAGTATTCACTATTGCTCTATATCATGCTTTCGCAGATGATCATACAACATTAGTTTGTTTTTTATCTCTACCATATGAGTGATGAGCCAAGAAAAACATAGTAACCGGAAACTGACCATCTTGACATAAGACATCCACCCCAATATGAATAAAAAATACACTAAGTGTCAAATTATTTTTTGATGGACAGGAGAGATTGTAACATGGTGATTTTTTTTATCTAATGGAGGACTCTTAATGTTGCTTTCCAGTGTGTCTTACTAGGTACTCCCACATATTGAATCAATGTATGCACTGAGTACACAATATCACACCTGGTCACTATCAAATATATTAACTTGCCAACGAGTCTTTGATATCTAGTCGAATCATGCAATAGCTCACTGTCTTCATCGGTTAATTTTAAGTTATGTTCTATTTATTTTTTTGGGGTTTTACACTTGACAATCATGTATCTTGCAAAATATCTAACGTACATTTTCTTTAATACGTAAATATTCCTCTCTTAGATCAAGAAAATCCAATACATATAAAATATTTTAACTCACCAAAATATTTAATGTGAAAATATTAGAGTAAATTATTCTTCAAAAATTTAATTTTATGCAAGTCATTGTGAGTCAATAGGATATCATCAAAATATATGAGAATAATAGTGTACTTCTTACCTTAAGACTTAGTAAAAAGTGAGTAATCCTCTTTCAACTGTATGTAACCACCATTTTGACGGTAGCTGAAAAAGTGGAAAACAAATTTTGGGATGCATATTTCAAATTGTTGGTAGACTTTCAAAACCGATATACCAACTTCTTCTCCCGTCGGCGGAGACCAAGAGGTGGATACATATAT
This sequence comes from Limnanthes douglasii subsp. nivea, assembly GCA_036936605.1. Taxonomy (NCBI): domain Eukaryota; kingdom Viridiplantae; phylum Streptophyta; class Magnoliopsida; order Brassicales; family Limnanthaceae; genus Limnanthes; species Limnanthes douglasii. The sequence goes on along the minus strand of JAUPFV010000003.1, from coordinate 148,341,524 downwards.
ACCTCTTTATCTAGAGTTCCATGAACAAAGGCACTATAAAAATCAACTTGAGGAATATAACAATTTATGGGAAAGCTACAAGATTCAACAGATATCTAAGAGTGCTGAGTTTAACAGTTGGAGAAAATCTCATGATAATCAATAGTTTCAACTTTGGTGTAGTCTGTAGCCATCAAACAGGATTTATATCGCTCAATGGTTCATAAAAGTTGTATTTGATCTTATAAACCCAACAACATTTGATGCGTTCGTACCCCAAAGGAAAAGGAACCATCTGCCAAGTGTTGTTATGTCTAGAGCCTAAAATTTAATGGACATGACTTGAAACCAAATTAAATCACGGTTATCATTATCAAAAGATAAAGGACCTGTTTGTGTTGTTAACAACCAAATAAAGTATGATGGTTGAGGGAAAACAGTAAAATAAAAGTATGTGATGAGAAGGAATATAATGTAGATTGACAAGAACTTGAATGCGTTGAAGATTGATTGATCTCAGTAGACATATCGTAGTCTTGGTGCCATGCAATAGGCTGAATGTGGTAAGTGAAATAACAAATTGATATATCATTGGGAACTATAGGAGAAGGAAGTATGGTTGAGGTTGATGATGAAGCAAATGTGTTGGTGGAACAAAGGTGATGATAGAATGAGGAGTGAGGGTGATGAATTCATAGATAATTATAAGAATATAGAAGAGGTGAAAGTTGAATGTGTAAGAATTCTGAGATTAGATGAAGATAAAAGAGATAAAGGTTGAGGTTCTGAGTCATAGAATATGGAATTGGGAAATATAACTGATGATGAGTTGGCTGCTTGATTGAAAGATGATGAGGATGATGGGTTTACAAAAGGCAAGGTCAAGGCATGATGAAAGGGAAATAGATTTTCCTTAAAATGAACATTACGACTTATGGAAACTTCATATGTATGTAAATAAAAAAATTTGTATCTTGTTTTCCGTGTGGATACCCAAAAAACATAAGTGGATGCACGAGAATAAACTTTATGTTTGGGATAAACATTAGTTACATAAATGTAGAACCAAAAATGCGCAAGTACGTGAGTAAATGAGACTGATTATATAAGACCTCAAATGGGGAGTTATGTGATAATAAATGAGTATGAATGCGGTTGATTAAAGAAATAATTTTTATAACATAATCCCCCCCAAATTCAAGTGGTACATTTGATTGAAACATAAGAGAGCGAGCAACATTTAAAATATACCGATATTTTTATTTGACAACTCCATTTTGTTGTAGGGTGTAAAAAAGTTAATGCCTTTATTTTGAATGTGAATAAATGTACTACTTTTATTCACTCTTATTGTTCAAACATCTGTTCAAAATTAGGTTTTGACGAATTGCAAAAAATTAGTTAACACCGATTATGTATCAAATTTATGGTGCATAAGAACGGTCCACATTGATTGAGTAAAATCTTCATAAATTGTATGGAAATAATGTGAGCGTAGTATATGAAGGAACTTTATGAGGACCCTAGACATCATAATGTAATATGGAAAAATGAAATTTTGTATTTATTGAGTTTTTGGAAAAAGACAAGCGTGTTTGCTTTGCTTGTGGACAAATTTTACAATTATTTCATAACTCTTTGTGAATATCTGGAAACAAATGTGAAAGTAATTTAAAATAAGAAAAAGATGGATGTAATAAGTGTAAGTGTCATAGGTTAGATGACTAAGACACTAGACATATGATCAATTTATTTGGATGCATATAATATAGACCATCATGTTGTCTACCCAAGTCAATTATCTTCCCTAAAACCTAATCATGCAAAATAAAATATCCAGGAAATAAAATGATGCAACAATTTTTATATTTGCTGAGTTTGCTAACTGAAATTAAATTTAAATTAAAGGTTGGTACCCATTGTATAAGTTAATTTTAAAGTAAAACTAATTGTGCTAGTGTGAGTGAGTTGTGGTGCTGCACCATTTGATAAATTAACATTGGTAATAGTGAAAGGATTGAGATCAGTTAAGAGTGATATGTGAGAGATAATATGATACGTGACACCAATATTCAAAATCCAAGGACTTGTGGTACTAGTATTAACAAAGACAATAATAGATGGAATGAAACCTGCAACATTCGCATAAGCGTCAACAATATCAGAATTATTATGATTCATTGCACTAATTGCTTAGTTAATTGTTGTATCTGTTCGGAATTTTACCCATGAAAAATTCTAGTAGTGTTGGAACTTGAAAAGTCATAAGATTTTATCGCATTCGCCAAAGGTTAATTGTCACGACCTGAAGATTGGTGTCCTTGAAATTGTCCAGGTTTGTTATAATTTCTATTTTCAATCGACATCTATCATCCACATGCCACCTTCTTAGAAAAATACTTGCAATAAAATATGAGAGTCTGACATTCATCTATCGTATGTCTGGATCTGTTACAATGGTCATATATTTTTTGCTTTGAATTTCCTTATATTTTAAGATTCTGATTGCTATGGAGATTTTTCTCAATTCGCTCAAAAGATACATATCACTGTTTTTATTCTTGGATAATCAAAGAATATGCTTAACAAACACTATACAGAGGTGACATTATCAACATACTGGGCCTCGCCGCATTGTAAGATTCATGCAAACCTATCAAAAATTACATAAGACGATATTCCTCTCTTTATTCAAGGTATGCTTGTCGTTGATTACGGGTCAGTGGAGAACGATATGTTTTAAGCTCGTACCATAATGTCTTGATCTTAGTAAAATATATAGCTAATGTCATCATGTTTTATGATATGGTGGCGATTGATTTTTGTATTTAAAAGACGGTTGTGGCATTCTTTTGAGAGACCTGCTCGTTTAAATTATCCCATACTTCGCGTATTGTCTTGGTATGGATAATTTCTTCAGCAATGTTTGATTCAACATCATGAGTCAGCTAAGAAATTATCATGATGTTTCATTAGTTCAATTTCTCAAACTAGAAAATGTTAATTTTCATGTGATGGTTTTTTGACAGTACCATCGATGAGCCTGATCTTCTTTTTTGCAGCGAGGGCATGGATAACTGCCTTGTTCCATAATTTATTGACGCTTTTTTAATTTTATGAAAACCAAAACATGTCTTGGTGGTTCTGAATGATGAATGTAGAGGGGATGTGAGGGATCGATGGTTTTGATCTTCGATCCAGAACCCTTTGAGTTAGTGGTTTGGATCTATAATTGGAAAGTGTTTGAATCGTCAGCCATGTGGAATTGTGTTTTTTTTATATAAAAATGAGAATTGTTATAATCAATAGAATTAAGAACTTGCATATGAGACCATAATAAGAATACATATATGCACTTTCAATAAGAATACTATACATAAAAGAATAAAGATGTATCCCATTTATGGATAACAATGTTGGTCCGAGCCGCCTGACCCGATTGAGTTTTGCTATATCCAAATTTATAATAAGCCGTGTACAAAAATGAAAATTATGACACATGCAGGTCGAACCGGGTATGAATTTTTGATTTGTGATAAATCAATATTCCGTATATAATATCCAAATAAAATAAAATATATTTATATTTTAATTAGACGTTATATTTATTATTTAAATTCTATAACTGATAACAATAAATAAGGAGAGATGAATGGTCTTGAATAACTCCTATAAATAGAAAGAGCTCGAAATGTTGTAAGATAAGATTAAATACACAATAATATTAATACACATTTTTTTTTATTTTCTTTTTAAATGACTTATGGATTTTATTATTGATTTTATCTTTATCAATTTGTCCAACACGACCCATCCGAAAATATAAACTATATATAAAAATATAATATATAAATAATAATAATAATATATAATTTTTTTACTAATTACTACCCAATAATATATAAATTCTATAATTTCAACGAAAACTAATTAAACTATTTTCATTAATATATTAACCAGTTGACTTCTATCACTAAACTTAATCAATAGTATACAAATGATTATAAAAAACGAAAAACAATGATAAAAAAAATATAATTAATTTTCAACTTTCACAAAAGGCTCGCTTTTCGACGTTAAAAAATAAAAAATACATAATAGTTAATTTCAACCCTCACAAAAAAAACTAAAAATATTTAATAAAAAATATATATTTAAATGCAAAATCTGACCATCTCTCAGAACCTACAATAATACCAGTTTTACCATGTGTAAAAATATCATAATGATTTTTATTCACTCGTCTATAAATCTTTTATTATAATTATATTGATAAGGTGTCTGAGAAAAAAGAAAAAGATAATGTCTAATTATTGAGAATAATATATATTCTCTCTATTATCTGTCCTTTTGTTTTATTGATCGTTCTATTATTACAAGAGCTTGTTAGGGGGCCTTCTAACCCGTTAACCCGTCCGGGACCGGACTGGTAAGACCCGCCCGAGACCGGTCCGAATAGCTTAGGGAGCGGGTTGGGAGCCAAATTTTTGGACCGACTCTCTTACCGGTCTGGACCGGTCCGCCCGTTAACCAGCCCGATAAGAGAAATACATAAATTTTTTCATAATCTATGTATATTCTTAACTAAAACCCTAAAGAAACTTATGATGAACTAACAAACCTACCCGTTAAGAGTTGGACCAGACCGACTCGATTCTTAACGAGCCGGTCCCGGTCCATAATATCTGGCTCCCTTTGCTTAGCGGTCCGGCTCGACCCGCCCGATAACCTATCGAGTCGGTTTCGGTCTCGTCCAAACCCGGACTGACCCGACCCGATAACAGCCCTAATTATTACAAGCATTTTATCTCCGGATTTTATCCAGCGTATAAACGGTAGATGGATGATTCCTTGAAAGTTGCTGTATTTAAAAATCAAATGCATCCAAATATTAGGTAAGACCATATGCAGCAGCGCATATTTCGTTTGAAAGATGCGCTGCATCTTGGGCAGCAGCGTGTATTTCATACACGCCGGCAGCCCAAGATGGTTTGGGGTTCAAAAGATGAACCCCAAACCATCTTTTAAACAACCAATTGCAGCATGCCATTTGGCATGCTGCAGTTTACCCTTTTTTTTTTTTAGAAAAACGGTTTTTTTAAAGAAATGGTTAGTCAAAATTTTTTAAAAAGTATACCATTATTTATAATTTTTCGATATCTACGAGTAGAGACTTGGTTCGTTTCATTCCGACACCGAATTTTTTTGAGTTTTTTATTTATTTAGTATTTTCAAAATGATTTTTGGAACATTTTAGTAAGTTAAAAAAATAAATAAATTATACCATGATTTATAATTTCTTGAGATCTATAGATAGAGACTTGGTTTGATTGATTCGGACAACGAAATTTTTTAAGTTTTTTTTATTAAGTATTTCCGAAACAATTTTCGGAACATTTTTGTAAGTTAAAAATAAAAATAAATTATACCATGATTTATAATTTATTGAGATCTATAAATAGAGACTTGGTTTGATTGATTCGGACAACGAAATTTTTTAAGTTTTTATTTATTTAGTATTTCCGAAACAATTTTCGGAACATTTTTGTAAGTTAGAAAAATAAATAAATTATACCATGATTTATAATTTCTTGAGATCTATTTAGACTTGGTTTGATTGATTCGGACAACGAAAATTTTTAAGTTTTTATTTATTTAGTATTTCCGAAACAATTTTCGGAACATTTTTGTAAGTTAAAAAAATAAATAAATTATACCATGATTTATAATTTCTTGAGATCTATAAATAGAGACTTGGTTTGTAAATTATTTATTCTATTAAAAGTTGAAGCTTTTTCGGAAATCAAACCAATTTTATTTTTAATTTTGATTTTTAAATATACTATATATTATGTATTATATTTTTAATTATTTCAATTTTATAGTTTTTATTTGTAAAGAAAATATATTATGTTAATTTAAAAAATTTATTTATTTTAATATATATAATTTTAATATAAATATATAGTAAATAATAAGAAAGATAAATAAAAATATATGGTAGGATATTGTATGGTAGAATGATGTGGAAGAGAGAGAAATATGGTGGGGTATGCTGAAAAGATGAAATATGCACTGCTGTGGGGAATGAAAATTTTTGCAGAATTATTTGGAGAGTATGCTGATGTGGCGCTGATGTGGCGCGCTTTTGAGAGATGAAATATCCCCACTGCTGTGGATGGTCTAATGACCCAGCTACCTATCTAAACCACCGCCATCTTCTATATGTAGGTTGTTCGGATGCACCCAGGAAATTTGATGTATTTTGTTGGAAATTTATTACCGAATTTGATTAATATTATATATCAAAATAATCACATTCATTGGAGAAAATAATTAAATATATACGGTTAAATTAAGTATAATAGACTCTACTGTGTTTATTTCATAAATAAAATTTTGAAGAATTTCTTTGAAAGTGGAGATACACTATTTTTTTTAATAAAGGGCTTTTATTGAAACTTAAAAGAAATCCAGACCCATTAATGCAATATTACAAGAAATTAAAAAACTAATAAAAAAATCATCGTCTTCAACCTTCCCTCCACACTAACAGCCCCAAATTGCAAACCCTAATTTCATATTCTCAGATAACCCAACTCCAAGCTTTCCAATAGAATTATTGCCTTCAATCCAGGAGGAGCATCCTCACCATCGAATTCAATGCTCCTTCTAACCCTTAAGACCTCCTTTGCCAACCAGTCCACTCCATAATTCTCCTCCCTATAAACATGTTTCACTACCATTTCAGAACAGATTAGTTTCCTACAGCATCTTAACAATGGCTCAAGAAACCAAATCGAACATCCATAAAGAAGCAGGTTTACAACCACCGTTGAATCAACCTCTACGTCGACTTTTTTCAAACCCAGCAACCTACAGAGCTTCAATCCATCGAACAGAGCTCGACATTCAGCAATGAGAGGCGTGGCCTTACCATACAACCTTCCGATACCCAACACCATGCTTCCACTACTGTTTCTGATCAATGCACCTCCACCAGCCTCATGATTGAAAGTACATGCTCCGTCAACATTAATTTTGTATCTACCATGCTTTGGACTTTTCCATTTTAAGAACATAGGCTTGTTCATTGCACTGATCTGATGCACACACCCCAGATTCATACCTTCCTTAATAAATCCAGCCCAATGCTTCTTAGTCAAGATCTTTGCCTGATCCAGACTAGTGATAATGTAGATAATATGCTGAATAATTGTAGCAGTAGTTGTTGATATATTGCTTGTCTTTTTCTTGTTTCGTGCTGACCAAACACACCAGACCAGAATAGCAGGAACAATAGAGTAGATATCACAGCCCCCTTTCATAGACCAATACCAACTCATAATAATGTGTGAAAGAGTCATATAAGGCTGAATATGAACTTTGAACAAAATACTGAAATGCAACCAGACTGCCCAGACTTGAGAGCATTGAACAAGAGCATGATGAGAAGTTTCAATATTACCACAATGCACACATTTAGAAGCCATATGAAAACCTTTAGCTTGCATCACAGAATCAGTAGGAACCCAGTTATGCAAAGCCCTCCATAAAAGAATGAACACTTTTTAGGAACAACAGCATTCCAGGTCTTAGCATAGATTCTTGAATTATTGCCTTTGCATCTTATAGCATTCCAGGTATCTTTAAAACTAAACAAGCCATCCCTGGATAAAGACCAGCACAGCACATCCCTTTTATCAGTTAAAGCAATCTCTCTAATCTTAGTAATCTCAGTATTAGTAACAGTAGAACTTAGCCTTTGCCAATCCCAGGAACCATTCAACCAAAATTCCTTGACAGAAACGTTATCACTGTCCCAAAGAGACCTTCTATCATTGTCATTGTGCACCCTGATAAAAGACTTGTCAGAACACCATCTATCATACCAAAAACTAATATTACCACAACCAGGAAGCCAAAAAAGAAAATCCTCAGCCCTTTCTCTAGCCATGATTATTCTAGCCCAGGGTTTAGACCTTCTATTAGGAGAAACAACAAGAGAGGGATGAATACCATCCCTACAATAAACAGACATCATAAATCTAGCCCATAGAGATTGCTGTTTTCTAAACTTGAGCCACAATTTTAATGCATAAACATTCTGAACATCTTTGAGGCTTTTAAAGTTAAGACCACCTTCATTTAAAGGCTTACAAAGCCTCTCCCATTTCACCCAACTAATTGCTTTCTTATCTTCTTTTGTGCCCCACAGGAATTTACTGAACAGAGTCTCCAGCCTATTGACAACTCCAACAGGAAGACAAGCATGTTGCAGAGTGTAGTTGGGGAAAGCAACCAAAATGACCTGAATTAACAACATACGACCAGCAACAGAAAGATGTAATCTATCCCACTCCATTATCCTGCATCTGACCTTTTGTATTAAATCTTCATAATGAACAATTCTAGTACTTATTGTAATTGTAGCACCCAAATACCTGAAAGGCAAGTTAGTATGCTTTATGTTCCAGATATTTTCAATAATCGAAATCTGTTGTAAAGACATTTTGTTTGAAACAATAATTCTAGATTTAACATGGTTAATCTCTTGGCCAGACACAGCTTGATAATGCTCCATAGTAGTCCTAATAGCATTCATTGAGTTAATATCTCCACTTGAAAAAACCATGAAATCATCAGCAAAGGCAAGACAAGCAACATTCTGATTGCTCCTAGTCTTGTAACGAAAACCAGTATTATCATCAGATACCTTCTTTATCATCCTTATCAAGTACTCCTCTGCCATAATAAAAAGACTCGGGGAAAGAGGATCCCCTTGTCTTAGGCCATGAGTATTAGCAAAGAAACCAGTCAATTCACCATTAACCAAAACAGAAGACCAAACCTGAGTAATACAACTTCTAATAAGAGCAGAAACCTTTGCATTAAACCCAAAAAGCTTAAGAATCTTGAAGAGGAACTCATGACTCAACTTGTCAAAAGCCTTGGTCATATCAGTCTTAATAATCACATTCACTTTCTTTCTATTAATATTAATATCAAAGCAAAGCTCCTGAGCCATAAGAACTGAATCATGAATACACCTTTCCTTCACAAAACCACCCTGTTCATCAGATATCAGACTAGGAAACACCTTGGCTAGTCTATTATTGAGCAGCTTACTCACAATTCTAGAGAAAACAGTGGTTAAACTAATAGGACAGAAATCCACCCACCTACAAGGATTATCAATCTTAGGAATCAAGCAAATTGTTGTAGACTTAACCCCTTTAGGAAGAAGAAAACCACTAAAGAAAGCTCTCACAACTTTACACAGATCATCACCCAAAATACCCCAACACAACTTATAAAACTCAGCATTGTATCCATCAGGACCAGCAGCTGAATCAGATCTTAAGGACTTAACCACTCCATAAATCTCCTCAACATCAGGAATACAAGCAATGTCATTATTATCCTCCACAGTAATCAATGCAGGGACAACATCAAGAAGATCAATATCATACTCAACACTAACATCAGGAGCAAGTAAAGACCTGAAATAATCCACAGCAGAATTACCAATGTCCTCCTTAGTAGTCAACCAACAACCATCCACTTTAATTCTATCCACTCTATTCTTACTGTTTCTTTTCTTAACAAAACTATGAAATGCAGAAGTATTCCTATCTGATTCTTTAAGCCAAGAAACATGGGCTTTCTGTCTCCAAAACATTTCTTCCCTATCCAAAAGCATAGAATGATTCTGCTTAGCATCAACCAGAGCAGCCTTGTTATCCTCATTAAACTGAGCTTGAAGCATTACTTCCCTGCTATTAATAACCTCCTCAGACATCTTTATTGCATAAAAAATGTTTCCAAAGATACTCTTATTCCAACCTCTCAAAGCTACTTTCAGTCTTTGCTGCTTTAACCAGAAATACATAATAGGACTTCTCACACCTTCTAACTCAGCAGACCAGCTCTCTTCAACCATTCTCAGAAAGTCAGGATGTGTGCTCCACATATTCAGAAATTTAAACGAAGACTTGACTCTATCAAGACTAGAAGACACCTTAACCACCATTGGGCAATGATCAGAACAGTTACGAGCTAAGTGAGATACAGCAGTGATATCAAAATAATCCAACCATGAAGAGCTATACATAACACGATCCAAACGCTTCCATTTTCGCCCATTGGACCAAATATATGGAGATCCACTAAAGCCAGCATCAATGAGGGCACAATCCATAATAAGATTATTAAAATCATCCATTGCTCTTTGATTAACCATAGAACAACCAAGCTGCTCCTGAACACTAGAGGTGGTGTTAAAATCACCAAACAGAATCCATTTCTCAGACAACACATCCATCCTTCTTATAGAGTCTCAAAGCATAAGTCTTTGATCACGATTACATTTTGCATAAACAATAGAAACATAAAACTCCTTATTCAGCACAGAATGAACAACCTTAAGATGGAGCAATTGCTCATTATCAAGAATCACATCAACTATATAATCTTGATGCCAAAACACCCAGATTTTGTTGTTAACATTACTACTAAAACCATTCAACTTTAACTTCTTAGCAATCATACTCAAATTATCCACCTTAACCAAAGGCTCTTGGATTGCAACAAAAGTGACTTTAAAAGAGACCACCATAGACTTTAACCTCTTAATGGTTTCTTTATTAGCCAATCCCCTTGCATTCCAATTCAACAAGCTAATAGTCATTGATCAGATGGTGGCCTATGGGCTCTTTTGAGCTTCATAATTTTTGAAGAAACTGGCCCTTTTGATCCCCACAACTTCGGGACCTTCTTAACTTTCTGAACATCATTCTTTCTTAATTTTCCTTTATCCAATCTATCTTTCACAGAATAATTAGGAAGACTGCCAATATGCTTAGGCGAACTCTGAACATCCTCACTCAAAACATCAAACATATTTATTCTTTCCAAAGTCTTCAGAGCATCAATCATTTCTGCCTCATTAACATCACTGTCATAATTTTCACCATCTATAGCCAAAGGCAAAATTCTATCAGGTTCTGTTTCCAAAACCTCCTTAACCACCACAAATTTTAGCTGACCAACAACACCTTTTTCATTAACAGTAGAACCAGCCTCTTGATCACAAGACTTATTGAAATCCTGAGAAGTATTATTCACACTGATTTCATTAGAAGGATGAGAACTAGAATCAGACACATCCTCAAGATCCTTCCTCATACCATTCCCTTCCAACAAAATCTTCTTACAATTTTCTTTCGAATGACCAATATGAGCACATTGGTGACAGTAAAGAGGAACATGATCATAAACCAGATCAACCCAATAACTATCAACCTCTCCAAATTTCAACTGAACTTTATGTATTAACGGTTTCGAAACATCAACTTCTACCCAGAATCGGCAACAATTTTGTCTCGCTTTATTAACTGATGGTACCCAAACTTTCAGAGGAGTTCCAAGAACTTTGGCTACTTCACTTATCGTAGCTCTGTTGAACAAGAATTCCGGTAACCTTGGCAAAGACACCCAAACCGGCGTAAACGGACACTCCAAGCTTGGATCAAAATCCGGCGTCCATTTTAATAGCTTGAGAGTTTTACCACCAAAGACCCAAACATTCTTCGACCAAAGTCTTTTAAAATCTTCCATCTCATTAAATTCTACGAAAATGTGTCTATAGTCCCAAACATATACACTATAATTACCAGTAAACCTGAATCTTGACAGAAAACTCCTAAAAACCTCCATCGAAGGCTTCCCTGAAGCAAACTTTGCAACCAATGTTTGTTTAGACATTTTAATCAATCTTTCTTTATCTTCAATCTCAAAAGTAATAACAGGAAACTCCTTTGACATTGTAACAGTAACGTTCGAGTGCTCGAACTATGTTTCTTTAGCCTTTAAAAGATCAGCAAAAGAAGACTTCTGCAACTCCTCATTACCTTTTTCTCCCACTTTCTCCTCAAACATTGGATTCAATATCATATTACAGTTCCTTTCCGAATCCATATCAACCCCTGTATCCTTCTGCAAATCCCCTGTTTTCTTCTGAACAACCTTCCTTAGCAAAGGAAAATCTTCATCCAACTTTCTTGCTTCTGATGACATTAATCACACCAAAACCACAATAAACAAAATAGAATTTAACGATTCAAAGAATGAATCTGAATCAAAATTTTTGACTCTGTTCTTGGAGAACATAGCTTATTTTCTTCATTTAACATGTGAGTTCTTTTTGTTTGCTTTTTTTTAAAGTGGAGACAGACTAAAGTTTGAGTTAAACCGTATATAGTGGCTTAATGTTGGTTATTTATCCTAAAAGTAGTAATTCATCATTTTACTCTAGATTAAAATTATAAATTCATCTGACTTATTATATTTAAATTTTAGTTGTGTTATTATTTGGCACCAAAACACACTAATCTTATCCTAAATTAAAAGAAGTCAAAATTTTACCTATTTAACAATCTAATATTTAATAAATATTAAAAAATCAAACAATTAAAAAATTAAATAATTTATTTTCACATAATATAAATAATGCCTCGATTGAAGCTGTTGTTTCTAAAAAACTCCAACATCACATATGGATTGGATTTAATGATAATCAAAGGTATTGACTCAACATCAGTTATAAAAATATTTGAAAGTATTACCACAAATATTTCATCTTCGTCATAACCAAGAATCATGTAAAAAATCAAACATACTTATGAGGCTAAAGTTATGTCTGTTGTGATTATCCCTAAACAAAGTATGGGCCAATAATGCTTAATCATCAATACAAAGAGAATCAATCTTCTGAAAATGTTATTACATTAAGTAATTCAGTCACTGAACCTAAATTAAAAGAAGTATCCAACAATCAGCAAAGCTCACAACCAAGAATCTAAGTCCCCTGATGCTGAGGAAATCATAGAAGCCATACAAACTCTGGATTATGGTTGCAATCTATCTACCATTCAAGACTATAAAAAACATGATATATTGAAATATCACTCCAAGACAAGACAATATCGGAAGTTTACCATCATCCTCAATCCTTAGAAGAAAAAAAATAGACAAAGGTTTTCAAGAAGTTCTTAGAAAACTTAAAGATGCTAAGAGAAAGAGAAAACCTAAATCCTTAAAATTTTCACGAACTAGCGAACATCTTACTTCTTCATCTAACGATGATAAAAATGCTTAGCTGGAATATTCACGACATTAGGAATAAACCTTCTCTTAGAAGGCTTAAGTCTATCATTCTCAAAGAAAAGTCAAGATGGTTTCCATTCAAGAGCCTCTCATCAGGTCTAATAACTTAGAAAACACTGCCTTAAAGATTGGTTTCAAGAATTTTAAAGCTAACTCTTCAAATAAAATTTGGTTTTTTTGCAATGAATATTTTTCTGTTAATATTTTACTTGATCACCCTTAATGTTTACATACTGATGTCTCTTATGCTGGTTTAAATAAAAAAAATCTTACTAACAATTATTTATGCTAAGTGTCAAAGATACAACAAGATAGACCATTAAAATACTCTAAGGAATATTTCTAACCATGTTAAAGAGTGGTTAATTTTAGGAGATTTCAACATTGTTACATCTACAGATGAGCGAATTGGTTGCTCAACCTTTTGTCTCAATAGCTCATGATGTTATAAAGGATTTTCAGTTGGAGGATGCTAGTTATGTTGGCTCTAAATTCACTTGGTCCAACAACTCTAAATGGAAGCGTATGGACAAAGTTCTCTACAACTCTGTTTGGTCTGGGTTTTTTTAATGATACTAAAGTTCTTTACATGGCCAAAACTTGTTCTGACCATGCTCATGTGTGTGTTACTATAGCTACAGACATTCGTAACTCAAAGAAGAGCTTCAAATTCTTAAGCATGTGGATAATGGATAATAATTTCTTAAATTTTATAGAGAATAACTAAAATCAGAGTATTGAAGGCTATTCTCTCTATATCTTCTGACACAAAATCAGAAGATTATAAGAAGCCCTCGAGGTATGGAATAAAACTTATTTTGGAAATATATTTGATAAAATACATGTAACAAAGAAAGCGGTCAAGACATCTGAGATGAATCATGAGGATTATAATAACTTGGCTACAAAATAGAGCTTGCTTAAGCTAATGCTCTCTTCCTTCAAGCCTTAAGGATGGAAGAATCATATTGGCAACAAAAATGCTACTCAAATTGTCTCAAGGAAGGTGACGGAAACATTAAAACTTATCATGCTTATGTGTCTAAGAAAAAAAGAAAGAATACTATCAACAACATTAAAGTGGGGATGATTGGATTTTAGACAATAATTTGATTGACCAAACTGCAGAACTCTATTTTAAAGAGAATCTAACCAATCATCCTATTTTAAGTATTGAAGATCAAAATAAAAAAATGCAAGATAATATATCCAACAACATTTCCAAGTTGATAACCAAAAATGATAATGACTTACTCTTACTTCCTCCCTCTAAAGAAGAGATCTATGACATCATAAACAATATCAATCCTTCAAGTGCAGTTGGTATGGATGGGTTCAATAGTTGTTTCTTCAAGACCCGTTGGAACATCATAAAAAATGATCTATGTCTTGCCATGTCCTCCTTCATGCTTGGCCATAACATCCTTCAATGAATCATGGCCACAGGTTTGTGTCTAATCCCTAAGACCATCAATCCTACATATTGGAATGATTTAGACCTATTAGCTTGTGTACATTACTTAACAGAATTATGTCTGAGATAATTAACAATAAACTCAATGATCATATTCCCAAAAGTATTTATGAAGTTCAAGGTGGCTATGTTAAAAATAAATCTATTCATGATAATATTTTGATAGAAAAAGAGCTTATTCATGACTCTAATAGAAATACAAAGTCTGGTAATATCATGATTCAAATTGACATGTCTAAATAATTTGACAAAATGTCTCATACTTTCATTCTTAAAGTGATGCTATCATTTGGTTTCTTAACTAAATTTGTCAATCTTATAAGCAAGCTAATTAAGCTTGTTTTTTATCTCTATTATAATAAATGGTAATGCTATTGGTTACTTCAACACCAAAAGAGGTCTGAAACCGGGTCATCCTCTCTCCCATAGTCTCTTTATAATTGGTGAAGAGATTCTAATTAGGGTCTTAGTTAAGCTTTTCAACTCTAACAAAACTATAAAATATGCTTCAAGAATTGATTTCATCATCCTTGCTTAGCTTTTGCAGATGATCTTCTCATTTTTACTAATGGTCTCGGTTCATCTATTGATAATCTTAGTAGGTTTCCTTAGAACTATTCAAATGTTTCAAGTCAAGTCATCAATAAAGACAAGACAAAGATAATCAATTCTACCAGATTTCTCAAAACTAGATTATCTACTCTCATCAATCAAACTGGATTCAACTCTGGATTTCTTCTTACTGAATATATTGGCATTACTTCAAGCACTAATAACAAGGCCAACAACTATAGATCTCTCTTAAACAAAGGCAACAACAAAATTAAAGAGTGGGAGAACAAACATCTGCCTTACGGTGGCTGATTCATTCTCATTAACTCCGTGCTAATGGAAATTCCTATGTATTGGGTTCAGAACTGTTGCTTGCCTAATAACATCATTAACAAACTTAATAAAACTTTTAACAAGTTTATTTGAGGATCCACTAATAATGATCAGAAAATGCATTAGTCCATATGGTCTGCTATGTAAAACCTTTGCTGAAGGTGGGTTGAACATCAGAAAACTCTCTGACATTCATGATTCTTATTCTTGTAAGTTTTGGGTTAATTTCAGAGAAAACAAGAGCTTCTGGGAAAAACTTATGCACAATATCTATCGTAAGAACTCCCATCCTCTTAAAGATTCTTACAATAAATATTCGTTGTTGAAATACTCCTAGATCCCCAGAAGGGTTTGTGCGGCCTTTGGATTGTTTGGTCAAGCTGGGAGATGAATTTTCTTCTGAATCAGAACCATTGCTATACAATTTGAAGGAAACCTGTGACTAGTAGCCCTTTAAGACTGTGATGGCTTGGATGAATGACTCCTTAAAGTAAATAATTGGTCAGTAGAAGAAGGCCTTGATGGGATATTGCGTTTGTTGTATGGAAAGGTTCCCCTGTATTCAATTGTCTTAGTGACAGTGAGTGTACATTCGGAGGCGAGTAATCAAGAAAACGTAGCTCTTTTTTTTTCTCTTTGTCTAGTCTAGACTTGTTTAACCATCCCTTTTCGGTTAAGGTGTTTTTGGCAGTCATCATGCAAACACCCGAATGTCACCGAAGATAGAATTCACGATAATGAAAGTGGTGGAGGGAAGATAAATATAGTCGACGATTAACTAGATGAAATTAGTAAGGCACAACTTCTCTTTCTAAAAATGAAATTTTCTCTCTCTCTTAAAGTTACTATACTAAAAATTTGAGAAGAGAGTTTCTATAAAAGACTGTAGAAAACCAATATTTTTAGAGATCTAAAGAAGAGAAATAACCAACAACGCCTATAATCTCTAGGGAATTGAAAATAGTTTTTCACTATAGACATGTTACACCGGTAGCAGAGCAAGGTTAAGGGTCCAATAAGGTAATAACATGTTCTCACCATGTTGCCAATAACTCTCATAAAATTGCATCACCAATATTTTTGAATAAGACCTTAAGATGAAAGTTAGTTGTTTTTCTAAGCTAGATTAAAACAAAAACCAGAAGATTTGTGTTCGAAGAGATATCCAATCTCTATTCGGAGCATTTGTTGTTAGCTGTCCCAAATGTCTTTGAGAGGACTAAAAGGGATATCTGATGAGGACAACATTATTCGAAGGGAAAATTTAGAATTATGCCAATATGTATCTTTTGTATTTATTTTATCATTTAAATACTTTTATTTTTATATTCTTATTTTATTATGTTATTGGGCCTAATAGGTATTGACTTATGGGCTTGACCTATAAGAATGATTCAGCCCATTATGCCCATTAGGCTAAAGTTAGCCTATAAATTATATATGAGAAAGCATTAATCGACGAGGTCAGATTTTTTTGACATTGGATACTGTATAAATCTGAAGGGCTGTTCGGACATATCCAGTACCATGCCCTACCGAACAGTACAATCAAATGGATCGTGACTCAGCTGGTTGCTAGTCATTTCCTATATTGGGCTTATGAGCTTTTAAACTTGACCTAAGCCCATGATCCGACCCGGAAGGCCCACCAATCATTAAACCAGTATAAATACCCCAACTCTTTTATTATGAGGGTGATAAACATTTACTACTAGCACACACCTTTTTTATCTTTCTACATTTTACACTAAACATTAAATTCCCAAAACTCTTTCCAAAAATACCTTTTCGATCAGAAATAATCCACACCAAATTGCGACCATAGTGGGAGGCGACGGTGCCTGAATTTCAAATTCAAAACCGGTAATCAAAAAACCAGTTTAGATGGATCCGAATGCACATAATACTCTACTTCCAAAGGTGGAAGGAACAAAAGAAAATAATGAGTACACTATTGAGGAGCAAGATCAATTAAGGGCTGAAATTGAGGCGTTGAGGACATTAAAACAAGCGAAAAAGAGTTAAATAAAAATTCATTGCATCAGCGCTTCACGATACTGATAATCGTGGTGAAAATTAGCAGTTCATAAAGACTCATCTCAGCTCCAAGAAAACACATCGATCCAAATAGATGGAGACTTCCACTTCAGAATCCTCTAGCATTTCCTCTAATGATGCGGAGCTTAAAGAATCAGTCTTCTCTAGCTGTAATGAAGGACGGTTAAAAAATAAAATAAGGTCCAAGAAGCATTCAAGAAAAAGGGATAGACATGACAGGCTCAAGAAGTATCAAGGGAAAATGAAGGGTTCAGCTGATCAACATATTGACTGTTTGTTGATTGATCCCTTTGCTTTCCAATCCGAAACATGTGTTTTTGCTACTCCGAATGAGGATACCGTGTTTAGTCGTAGCCAAAATTGGAGACAATCACCTTTATCCTAAAAAATACTCTTCAGACATCTTCCTAAAAGATTTGACAATTTTAAGATGGAAAAGCACGATAAGAGTAAAGATCCGGACAACTATCTTGAGAAATTTAAGAACTTTATGATGAAATTTGACGATGACGACATACTGCTGTGTAGGGATTTCTCTCAAAACTTCAAGGGTGCCTTCAAATGGTATAATAGTCTCCCTCAAGGATCTATAATTTTTTTAAACATATTTTGGGTTGTTTTGCGGAGGCAATTTGTTGGAAGCAAAGAGCTAAAAAGTTATGGAAATACGATCATCCATTGCGCCCATGAACCGAACGAGTCCTTAAAGGAATACATCAGCAGGTTGTAAATATAAAAAATAGGTTGGCAGATTGCTTTGAACAAGTTGCAATTGCCTCTCTCAAGCAGGGCTTGAATCCGGGCAACTTGGTTGGTTCTGTGACCCGGAAGAAAGCTATGACCTTTGGGAGATTGTTAAATCAAGTTGGGAAGCAAATCAATGTTGAAGAAACCAAGAAATCCAGAGTGCCTCGCTAGATCATATCCACTACTATAGAATCAACACCTCAAACAGCTACCCAATCCGGTTACAAATAGAAAGAAACTGGACAAGGATCTCATCGACCTAGACAGAATCAAACTAACTAGAACCAGAACCAACAAGTTAGAAATAAAAGGGGACCTTGAGTTCAACCTGAGTAGTTTGTTGAGTTGATAGAAAATATGGCTACGATATATGATAAAACTAAAAATGAAGTACACTTTAGAAGCCGACCGCATTACAATCTCATAGAGAAAAACGGAGTACCCGCTTCTGTAAATATCATAATGACATTAGGCATGATACCCATGATTGCATAAACTTGAAACAAGAGGTGAAGAATCTCATTGAAAGGGGGAAATTGGGGCCCTATGTTAAAAACAAAGGGGGCAACAGGACAAATAATACACCATCAAGTACCAATGCTCCCCGAACTACTCCTTTAGTTCTTGGGACATCTACACAAGAAGATGCTATGATGATCATTAAAAGGTTTGATGTGGATTATGAATACCTTGATCCAGATCTGAGTCGGAATCAAGTAGGAGTGATAGTGGATAAAACTTCAGTCGTTTCCAATTTGATTAAACTTTTTGAGTCTTTAACCATATTTGGAGAGGATACTATGACTTCACCCTCAAATTATTCAAGGAAAAGGCATGTCAGCAGTTTGGCTGCTCAGGTGGATGGGAAGTTTCCACACATCTATACAAAACTCAAGCTCCTTTCATAGTCTTCGATGAGGATGACCTAAGTGATATTGTTGGGCCTCATGAAGACGTTGTGGTGATAGGGGCTTCACTAGGAGAAAATGATGTATGCCGAATCATGATCGATACAGGTAGTTCAACCAACATATTGTTTTGAAACACCAATAAACAGATAAAAAATCCAGCAGTTATTCAACGATCAAACATAACTATTGTGGGGTTTACTATGAGTTCGAAAGACGTCACCGGAGAATTTGAAGATGAGGTATTACTGGGCAGAGGGCCTTCCAAGAAGTGGTTCTCCAGGATACATGTTATAGCTTCTACTTTCCATCAGTGTTTAAAATATGTTGTGGGGGCACAAGTGGGTGTTGTCCGAAACAGTCAGAAGGTGGCTAGAGAATATTACGTAACAACTTTTGCCTCAAAGTCTTTGAAGGCAGTTAAAGTTAACTAAGAATATCAAAAGCAGATGTGATTGTCCAAGAAGTTGATTGGTTGACCAAAATGGGCTGGCAATCCTGTTTTGGTCAAGAAAAAGAATGGCAAGTGGGGCATGTGTATTGACTTCACTGATTTTGATAGGGCATATTCCAAAGATTCTATTCTTGTTTCTCGAATAGATCAGTTAGTGGACTCTACCTCTGGGAACAAGCTATTGTCTTTCATAGATGTATTTTCAGGGTACAACCAAATAAAAGTAGATCTGATGATCAGGATTACACCACTTTTATTACAGATAGAGGAATTCATTGTTACGAAATGATGCCATTCGAATTGAAAAATGCTGGGGCCACCATCAAAGGTTAGTGAATAAAGCCTTTACTAGTCAAATTAGCAGAAATATGGAAGTTTATATAGATGACATGATGGTGAAGAGCCTTGAAGAAGACGCACATATATCCGATCTTCAAGAAACGTGTTCTAACTTAGAGGCTGTCAATTTAAAATTAAACCCAAAAAAATGTATTTTTGTGGTCTGGAAAATTCTTAGGTTATGTTATAAGTGAAAAAGGATTCAGCCTGATCCGGATCAGCTAAATGCTCTATTAGCTATGGACCCTCCTCGGAAAAGAAGTTTAAAGATTAACTGGACGCTTGGCTGCGTTAAACAGGTTAATTTCAAGATCGTTAGACAAGTGTGCTCAATTGTTCTAAGTATTGAGGAATGCCAAAGATTTAAATTGGTCCCCACAGTGTGATCGAGCTTTTCTTGAGATAAAAAATCATTTATCCTCGCCTAAGACACTGTTCAAACCTATTTAAGGGGAAAAGTTTTATATATACTTAGCTATATCGGAGTATGTAGTAAGTGTTGTGCTAGTAAAAGAGGTGGATAATTACCCCCGTCCGGTCTATTATATTAGCAAAAATCTGTTGGATGTTGAAAGAAAGTATTTGAAGTTAGAAAAGTTGGCCTTGGCATTGGTAATAGCAGCTAGAAAAATGAGACCATACTTTCAATCTCATTAAATTGTCCTCTGGACATCTTTTCCTCTGAAGAATGTTCTCCAAAAGGTTGATATATCAATCAAGATGACCAAGTGGTCAGTTGAGCTGGGTGATTATGACATTGACTTTGCGGCCCGAACTGCAGTTAAGGCCCAATCAGTGGCTGATTTCCTAGTAGAGTTTCATTCTGATAGACCCTCGGGTAAATGCAAGAGAACCAATTTTAAAAAGAATGGGTAGTCCAAATTGATGGCGGGTCTAATAAAATGGGATGTGGGGCTAGAATTTGGTTAACTTCTCCATATGGTGATACTATGTACCAAGCAATATGTTTTGGTTTCAGGGCCTCCAACAATGAATCTGAATATGAAGCAACTATAGCTGGTCTCAAACTCTCCCTTATATGTGGGGCACAAAGAGTCTGATTAATGAGTGACTCTCAACTACTCATTCACAATGCTTAGGGGAAATCTGAGGTAAATAAGGAACAATTGATAATATATTTGCTCATATTGAGAGAAGTTGCTGCATATTTCAAAAATATCCAATATGAACATATCCCTAGATCGGAGAATACTGTGGTTGACTCTTTAGAAACCATAGCCTATTCTGAGTCTTACCCATGGAATTTGATGCTAGAATGTCCATCAATAGATTCAAGCCAAGAAAAGGGTAAAGAGAATGAAGAAAGTATGAGCATATATGTCATTCAACCCAAAGACTGGAGGTATGATATTTTTCAATTTATTTCCGATGGAATTTTGCCTCCGGATAAAGCCCTGGCTAAGAAAATTAAATACAAACCTCATGGTTTCCTTGTATTTGATGAGTCCGGATCCTGTTACCACTCCGGACAGGGTTAGTTCGGGCAAGGTCTACCTAACCGGACGATGACGATTCGGACACCATCATTCATTGTGCTGTTCGAACAGAACTAAAGTACTTAAAACCTAATCACTTCTTGACTAAGCTGCTTGCTCTCCTACTAAGAGCTCATGGGTCCTTGAACTTGACCCGGGTCCATTAAATATGACCCGAAAGCCCATAAAGCCCAAATGTAAGGGTATAAATACCCAACAACCAACATTAAATGAGGGTAATGAAAATTAAATACAACCAGGCTGCTTAATTCTCCCTCTACTCTCTACTCAAACATTAAATACACTCAAACTTCCACACAGTTCTAAACAAAAATTACAAACTTACCCTCAGACAAAAATAAACCTCACCAAATTGACGACTACAGTGGGAGCACAATGGTGCCTGAATCAAGCAGTCGAAACCAACAGGAAAAATCAGTCTGAATGAATCCGGACGCCCCAGAAGTACCACCAGCTTTGCTTGAAGTTGTGGGTGAAAATGATGAATATACTATCGAGGAGCGTGATAGATTAAATGGCGAGATAGAAGCTCCGAGGGCAGAGAAGGCTAAGATGGGCATGAAAGAGAAGTCAAAAGCATCAGTCGCTCATCATACCGACAAACCTAGAGATCATGAGCCTTCGAAGACTCATGTGAGTACCAAGAAGACTCATGCTAGCTCCAAAAAGTCTCACCGGTCTAAGCCAGTGGAGAGTTCTGACTCAGACTCGGAGTCTTTTGGTAGCTCCTCGGACGAGGATGGAGTTGAAGAGTCCTTATCCTCCAGCAGTGATGAGGGACGATCCAAAAAGAAGCAAAAGTTGATTAAAAAGTATTCAAGAAAAAAGGATAGACATGGGAAATTGAAAAGGAATATAGGCAAAGGATCATCTCACAGCCAGAGGCATGTGAACCGGATGCTGGTGGATCCTTTTGCCTTCCACGATGAACCAGGTATCTTTGCAACTCCCAATGAGGATACTGTGTTCAGTCGTTGCCGAAATTGGAGACAATCTCCATTGTCTTCCAAGATTCTGTCCAGAAACCTCCATAAGAGGTTCGATAGCACTAAAATGGAGAAATACGATGGCAGTAAAGATCCGGACAACCACTTGGAGCAATTTAAAAACTTCATGATGAATTTTGATGATGACGACAAGTTACTCTATAGAGCGTTCTCCCAATCCTTTACGGGGAGTGCTCTGAAGTGGTATAACAGCCAACCTCAAGGCTGCATCAGGAATTTTGATACCTTTTGGGTGGCCTTTCGAAGGTAGTTTGTTGGGAGTAAAGAGTTGAAGGGCAATGGGGACACAATAATCCATTTTTCCCAAGAACCGAACGAATCATTGAAAGAATACATAAGTCGTTTTTTAAACACCAAAAATGGGTTGGCTGATTGCTTCGAGCAAGTAGCAATAGCATCTCTGAGGCAGGGCTTAAACCCTGGAAATTTGGCTGATTCAGTGACCAGAAAGAAAGCCATGACTTGGGGAGGTTTGCTGAATCAAGTCGGAAAGCAAATCAACGTTGATGAAACAAAGAAAACTAGGGTGCACAGGCAGGTGATGTATGCCCCGGTTGCACCAAACCCCAACCAAAATCAATCCGGGAACAAGGCAAAGGAGACTGGACAGGGGCATAACAGGGCTAAAGCTCAATCTCAGCCAGCTGCGCCTGCCCATAGTCAACAATCTAGAAAAAAGAGAAGGCCTTGGGTTCAACCGGAGTGGTTTGCACAGTTAAAAGAAAGTGTGGCAATCATTTACGAAAAAACAAAGGAAGAAGTGCACTATAGAAGGCCGACCACACTACAATCTCCTAGGGAACATCATAACAATTCCTTCTATCAGTACAATAATGACACTGGCCATACTACTGATGATTGTATCGCTTTGAAACAAGAAGTTCAGAACTTAATTGAAAGAGGAAAGCTGGGGGCATATGTCAAAAGAAGAGGAGGAAATAGGCCTTATAATGCTCATCGGGTTGGTCCGAGCAATGCTGATCCGGAGGGAGTTATGGTTATAATCGAAAGATTTGATGTAGAATCAGAATACTTGGATCCTGATCCAACTCAAAATAGAGTTGGTGCCATTGAGGAACATTGTAAAACAGTCTCCGGGCTTATTAAGTTTTTTGAGTCACTTACAAATTTCGGAGGGGATACTATGACAGCTCCCACTGCTTCTTCAAGGAAGAGGCACGTTCATACTTTAGCTACCCAGCTAGAAGGAGGCATGAACTCCTATCAATCACAAATTCCATTTTCCTTCATTGTTTTCGATGAAGATGACTTAAGGGATATAGCTGGCCCTCATGAAGATGTTGTTGTCATAGGAGCATCCATTGGGGCCAATGACATAAGACGAATCTTGGTGGATACTGGGAGTTCAGCCAATATCTTCTTCTTAACCACTTACAAAAATATGAAAAATCCAGCCGTAATTCAGCGTTCGGACAGATCAATTGTGGGCTTCACTGGGAGCTCAGCAGATGTGATCGGGGAGTTCGAAGAGGAAGTTTTGTTGGGCAAGGGCCCTTTTAAGAAGATGGTCAGGATACTTTTTATTGTGGTGGATTGTCCCACTTATTATAATGCTATTTTAGGGAGGTCTTGGCTCTCTAGGATGCATGCAGTGGCCTCGACAGTCCACCAATGTTTGAAATATGCTGTTCAAGGACAAGTGGGAGTTTTCCGGAGCAGTCAAAATATTGCAAGAGAGTGTTATGCTACAGCACTGGCTCCACGGACGTTGGGGGCAGTTCGTATCAACGAAGAATAGCAGTTTGAGGGGCTTTCTGGGGGTAAGGGTGAAATTGATGACCCCAGAGAGACCCTGGAGTGTTGATACCGGTTGAAGAAGTTGAAATGCATTCTTTGGAAGAAGGAAAAAGTGTTAAGATATGGTCCAAAATGTTATCCGAACTGAAGAATAAAATGTTGAAGTTTCTAAAAGACCATGAGCATGTTTTTGCTTGGTGCAATGCTGATGTTACTGGGGTTCCAGCAGAAATTATATCACATCACATATCCATTCGGAGGGACATAACACCTGTGGTACAAAAGAGAAGGGCTTTTTCCAAGGAAAATGCTGATGTTATTGTTCAAGAAGTTGACAGGATCACCAAAATGGGGCATATAAAGGAGTCTCAGTATCCTTTGTGGACTGCCAATCCGGTCTTGGTGAAAAAGAAAAATGGCAAGTGGCGTATGTGCATTGACTTCACAGATCTCAATAGGGCTTGCCCAAAAGATTTATATCCAGTCCCCCAGATTGATCAGCTGGTAGATTCCACTTTTGGGAATAAACTACTATCCTTCATGGATGCTTTCTCCGGGTACAATCAGATTCAAGTAGATCCGAAGGATCAGGAGCATACCACGTTTGTTACTGACAGGGGTCTTCATTGCTACAAGTTGATGCCATTTGGATTGAAAAATACTGGGGATACTTATCAGAGATTGGTGAACAAAGCCTTTGCTGATCAAATTGGAAGAAATATGGAAGTATATATTGATGACATGATGGTGAAAAGTGTGGATGAACAACTACACTTGGCGGATCTCCAAGAAACTTTTGCTAACTTATTAAAAGTGAATTTGAAGTTAAATCCACAAAAATGTGTGTTCGGAGTGCAGTCCGGAAAATTATTAGGTTATATAATAAGTGAGCAAGGGATACAGCCCGATCCGGACCAGCTTAATGCTTTATTCCAAATAGAGCCTCCTCAGAATGTTAAAGAAGTACAACGGTTGACTGGGAGGTTGGCTGCTTTAAATCGATTCATCTCAAGGTCTTCGGACAGATGTGCCCCGTTTTTTCAAACTTTAAAGGGTGCAAAGGGATTTGACTGGACTTCACAGTGTGATGATGCCTTCAATGAGATTAAGAAACATCTGTCCTCCCCCAAGACTTTATTTAAACCTGTTGATGGAGAGACGCTCTTCTTATACTTGGCAGTTTCAAGTTGTGCCATCAGTGCTGTATTGGTAAGAGAGGTGGATAATTACCCCCATCCGGTGTACTACATCAGCAAGAGCTTGATAGATGCAGAAAAACGCTATTTAAAGCTCGAAAAATTAGCATTAGCCTTGGTAATTGCTGCAAGGAAGATGAGGCCTTATTTTCAGGCTCATCCTATTATCGTCCGGACATCTTTTCCCTTGAAGAATGTTCTTCAAAAGGCAGACATTTCAAGTAGAATGACTAAGTGGTCAGTGGAATTGGGGGACTTCGATATTGATTTTGCTCCTCGAACAGCAATCAAAGCCCAATCTGTAGCTGATTTTTTAGTTGAATTCCACTCTGATAGGGATACCAGAGCGAACTACTGAGATGAAAGACAAAAAGGTCTGGATCGTCCGGACAGATGGTGGATCAAGTACTATGGGATGTGGTGTAGGGGTGTGCTTGACTTCTCCATATGGTGACAAGATGTACCAGGCTATATGTTTTGCTTTCAGGGCTTCCAACAATGAGTCCAAATATGAAGCAGCTATAGCTGGTTTAAAGTTAGCTTATATTTGTGGGGCCAAAAGGGTCAAGCTGATGAGTGATTCCCAGCTTCTTATCCACCATGCGCAAGGTCAATCTGAGGCAAAAAAAGAGCAACTAGTGAAGTACTTACTTCTTCTTAAAAATGAGGCACTTAAGTTCAAAAGCGTTGTTTATGAGCATATACCCCGAGCAGAGAATGAACTAGCAGATTCATTGGCAACCATAGCATACACTGAGTCATATCCTTGGATCCATGTACTGGAGAGCCCTTCCATTCAACTTAATGTGGGTAAAGAGGAAGAAATTTTCGATGTACAAATGAAACAACCTCAAGATTGGAGATTTCCTCTCCTGCAGTATCTCTCTGATGGCATCTTGCCTCCGGATAAATCACTAGCAAGAAAAATGAAGCATAAGGCTCGTGGTTTTATCATACTAAGAGACGTTTTGTATAAAAAGTCTTACAGTAAACCTCTTTTGCGATGTTTAGGAGATGATGAGTCTCAAGTAGTCCTCTCTGAATTGCATGATGGTGAGGGATCAGCTCACTGTGGATTCAGGGCTCTAACAAGGAGAGTTTTACTGGCTGGCTATTATTGGCCCTCTATAACGCAAGATGTTAAGGAGCTGGTGAAAAGGTGTGATCCATGCCAGAGATATAGCAATGAAATTCATGTCCCAACCATCCCTTTAGAGTCAATTTTTGAGCCTATACCTTTTGCTCGATGGGGGTTGGATTTGGTGAGACCTCTTCCTATGGCATCCGGATGACGCAGAACTATAATTGTTGTTATTGATTATTTTTCAAAGTGGATTGAAGCAGCCCCGCTGGCAGGAACAACATCAAAATCTGTCATAAAATTCATTTTATCCAACATCTGTTGCAGATTTGGTGTTCCACAAAAGATAACGACAGACAATGGGTCACAGTTCGACAACAAGGAAATGGAGAGTTTCTGTGCCTCAAGGGGTATACAATATTGTTTCTCTTCACCTTTCCACCCACAAGCAAATGGTCAGGTTGAAGTGGCTAACAGAACTATACTGTCCGGTTTAAAGAAGAATTTAGAAGGGGCTGCTGGGAAATGGCCTAGCTATTTATAAGAGGTTTTGTGGGCCTACCCGACTACACCTGGGGCTGCAACACAAGAGTCACCCTTTGCCTTGGTCTATGGGATGGATGCAATAGCTCCCATAGAAGCAACTCTCCCTTCATTTCGAGTTCACAACTTCTCCGAACACGCTAACGAAGTGGCAATCAGAGGTCAGCTTGACCTAATAGAGGAAAGACGAGTTAAGGCTCACCTTAGAGCTGCACACTATCAGGGTTTGATGAGAAGCAGGTTTGCTTCTAGAGTTAAAGAAAGAGATTTCCAGCCGGGGGACAAGGTGTTGAGGAAAGTCTTCTTACACACTAAAGAGAAGTTGTTCGGCAAACTGGCCCCAACTTGGGAAGGACCTTATATGGTCATTGAAAGGCTTAAACCTGGAACATATTGGCTAGAAGACAAGGATGGAAGGGTTTTGAATCACCCTTGGAATATTGAGCATCTCCGGATGTACTTGGAATATAAGCTATGTAAATATTTACTTGTTTAAAAATCCATGTAAATATTTGGGGGCATACTCTTTCCTACCCTGGTGGCTCGGTGAGGTTTTAATGAGGTGTCCGGGTTTTTTTATGAAATTTGATGCCTTCTTAAAAAAATTCGAAGTGTTCTTACTTTGTTTTTTGTCACACCATCCGGATTGAATTAAAGGAAGGATAACTACTTAAACATTTGTCATCGGAGAGTTTAAACACTCTCGCTTTAGAATATTTATGAAATAACTAAGGGCTATTTAAACACTAGCCACCAAAATTGAAACAAATTATGAAAGAGTGCAAGAGTTGTGCGAAACAAAGATATTCATTGAAATAACCCAAGTGCCTTGGCCTTCCAAGAACTTTAAAATTGTCAGACAAAACAAAAGATCTATCCGGACAAAATGTCGGACACAATTACAAAGATGCCTTGACCTTCCAAGGACTTTAGTTCAGATAACATAAAAAGATAATTCATAATTTAAGACTGAGCCTTTGAAGATGGCTCAGCCTCACCTGTCTTCTTCTTCTTCTTGGGATCGTCCTCCTCCTCGTTTGGACTCTCCCCTGTGTTCTCTTTGTCGTCAGATGAGGATGCACTGGAGAAATCAAACCTGTCATCTTCGGCCATTGTATGGAAGGGAAGGTCTGGATACTCTACAAAATTCCACAAGTCTCCCAGATTCCTCTTTGGAAACTTCTCATGAAAAAGCAAGACCATGTCCGACTTTACCTTGGCATACATTGTTTCTTGACTGTCTATTACGTTGTTGGCATAAGCATCGATTTTGGCCTGAATTTTGGCCTCTTGCTCCCTTAGCAGATCTGCTTTCTCCTCTGCAGCCTTGGACGCTGTGTTCTCGAGCGCAATCTTGTCATTTGTCAAGTTGTGGATGACTTGATCCTTGGCTTTTGCCTCCTCTTTTGAAGAGGTGAGATCTTTCTCTAATCCGGACAGCTTCTCTCGTAGCTCTTTGATAGTGTCTTCTAAAGTGGCAACTTTTGTGGTCCACCCCTCTTGGCTCTTCTTTAGCTCCTCATTTTCTCCCTTCAGAATGTCAGCATGTTGAGTGACAGTAAGAAGATCATCGGACAGTCTCTCTTTGTCAGATTTGAGATCTAATATCTGCCTGACCTCGAACTTGTTTCTCCAAAACAAGCACTGGCTGAACATTACTTAATATGGAGTGAGCTATAATATCCCTTTCACTTGAAACAGTTAAAGTATTACCTTTAAAAGTAACGGTGTTCGAAGTACTCGGAGGGAGGTAAGGCCCAGTAAAATTGTCTTTGGGAAGGTTTGCAACAAGCCCTGTGATGTCAACACAATCAATGCTAAGGTCTCCTCCTCCAACCTCGTCAGTTTGAAAGTCACCAGGGATCTCCTCTGCTCTTGTCGAATCAGTAGGCTCTACAGGGGGGAGAGGCTCCGGAGGCCGGAGAGAAAGTTCATCACCCCTGGAGGTCTTTTTCTTCTTAGCCTCCCTGTCCTTGCTTTCTGCTCCCCGTTTTCGGTCTCTCTTAGGAACCCTTGGGGGTTTTGGTGATTTAACCTCTTCCCTAGCACTTTCATGCTCTACCACTTCTAACAGAGCAACATCAATCTGGCTTGTGGCTGGCCCCTTTGGGTTTGTTGGAGCAGCCTCCTCCATCTCGGCAGGTTTAGCCTCACCTGCAACCTTCTTGCCCTTTCCTTTCTTGCCTTTCATTTTACTCGGGGCCTTGGCCCGGCCTGGCAAGTATAGTGACCCATCCGGTTCGTGTGTTCTCTTGAGGACTACATCCAGAGGGGGTGGAGTGGTGAGTTCTTCCCAGGTCAAGTCCCTTAGGCCAGTAGTGTTCCAGAGGTGAGACCTTACAAAATTGCCTCATGTAAAAGCATCATGAAACCGATTCCCCCACTTTTCAACAACCCAAGTGTTGATCTTGGTATAAGTGGTCTGCACGGACTTTAGATAGTCATTGAAGTCTTTGGGCAGCTCTGTTAAGACAAAAGACAAGACCAATCAGTTTAGGAAAATTCGATAAAACTAAAAATAAAAATGTAAGGTAGGATCCTTACGATCACTCCTCCATCTGCTGGTGAGGAGACTCGGGTTGACTCCAGCTTTGATTTTCCTCCCATTCTCCCAAGCACCGCTTACGAACAGGAATTGAGTCCTCCAATTTCTCTCCGACTCAAGCAGATTATCCACTGCTTTATAATTATCACCCATGTTGAAGTGATAGAAGGGAATATGGTGGTTTCTACAAAGACTGGCCACAACTGCAAATTCCTCCATTGGTAAAGGAATCCCGGAGAGCTTGGAGGCCATGATGCATGCCATAAGTGTGTACCAGGCGTTGGGGCTCACTTGACTAGGGCAGAGCTTGATGAGGTGGAAATACCTAACTATTTCCGGATCTAAGGGGAACCTTAAACCCCATTTAAAAAGCTCAGTGAAGATGACTATTTCATTGAGTTTGCAATCCATTGGGGTTTCGGGGTCTATGAGGATTATTATCTTTACGTTTTCCGGAATCCCCCACTTCGTACGCATCCGGCCCAACTCGGCTATATGGATGAAAGCATAGTTGATTTTCTGTAAAGCAAGAAGATATTTAACGTTTACCTTGTGGAAACAATGACCCACTTTTCCTTCGAAGATTTCTGGTAATTCTGGATGCCTAAGGCATAGCTTCTCTTTGCCCTTATCCTTCTTGACAGCAGCAGCATCACTAGTCTGTCCGGAGGGTTTGGACTCGAATGGAGCCTCTTCGATAGAGTCCTCAATTATTTCCTCCATTATTGAGGAAGGGTTTTCAGTTGTCTTTGTGAGGGGGGAGTTTGGGGTTGGTTCAGTCTGACCTCCGGACTGATGAGCTTCAATACTCTCCTGGACTCTGGCCTCCGGACAGGGCTCTAATATGATGGTTTCTCTTTGGGGGCTTAAGCCAGTGGCCTCCGGTCCGGACAGCCTGTCCTTGGGAACTTTTATGGGTGTTTCTGACCTTAAACTGCTATCCTTGGCGCCTGATTTCGAAGGGGTGCCTTTGGAAGCCTGCCTTTTGACCAACCGACCTTTTCTTCGATCAACCAGTTTGTTGGGAGAAGTATCTGCATCTGACCCCATGGCTATGAATGGGGAAGGTTTTTTGAAACTAGTAAGTGTAAACCTGGTTCAACAGTGGGTTCTGACTCTTAAACCGATGAACCTGAAACAATAGGAGAAAGACTGGTTTGAAACAATATCTTCGGTTTGAGACCTTTTGTAGAGGAGGAACCTTGAACAGGCTCTGCAGTTGAGGTTGCTGGTTTGTCGATGGAGGAAGTAGGTAAGCCTGCTGCGATGCGCCTTTCCCTTTCAACTTTTTGTGATTTTTCTAGTTCTGATAGATTGAGCCACCCGCCTCTGATTAAAGCGTTCATAGTCGTGAACATAAACAACCAAAGTGAAAAACTTGTGTTTGAGAGAGAAAGCTCTGGAAATTAGCAAAGTGAAAATGAAGGTGATAGTAAAATAGTGGAAAAGTGTTTTAATTTATAGTAAACCCCAAAAAGAAGTTTTGATTCCTAGGAGAATTCGAAAGGATTTACAATGATTAAGAAAGGGCGATGATGTCACCTTCATTTAATGAAGAGGTTGCTTTTCAGAGAAGGTGGGTGCGAAATTCAAGGTGAAAAAACGGCTGAAGTAACGAACCAGAGAGAGACACGTGTCCCATGAACTTTGGCAAAAAACCGTTTAGATTCAAAGAGCTTTTTTCAGTCCGGATAAAACTATGACACTATTCGGAGGACCTGTCTGGATGTAACTGTCACTAACAACGGACTGTTTTTCAGGTTTTGACAAAGGTTTTTGAACAAACACCTAAAAAAGGGGCTACTGATGAGTCCGGATCTTGTTACCACTCCAGACATGGTCAGTTCGGGCAAGGTCTACCTAACCGGACGATGAAAATTCGGACACCATCATTCATTGTGCTGTTCGAATAGAACTAAAGTACTTAAAACCTAATCACTTCTTGACTAAGCTGCTTGCTCTCCTACTAAGAGCTCATGGGTCCTTGAACTTGACCCGGGTCCATTAAAAATGACCCGAAAGCCCATAAAGCCCAAATGTAAGGGTATAAATACCCAACCACCAACATTAAATGAGGGTAATGAAAATTAAATACAACCAGGCTACTTAATTCTCCCTCTACTCTCTACTCAAACATTAAATACACTCAAACTTCCACACAGTTCTAAACAAAAATTACAAACTTACCCTCAGACAAAAATAAACCTCACCAGTATTATAAGAAATTATTTATCAGACCTCTCTTGCGTTGCTTAGGATTTGAAGAATCCCAAAATGTTTTATCCGAACTGTATGACGGAGAAGGCTCTGTACATTGTGGCTATAAGGCCTTAACCAGAAGAGTCTTATTAACAGGGTACTACTGGCCAACGATAATGGCAGATGCCAAAGATATGGTCAAAAGGTGTGATCCTTACTAGAAATATATGAATAGAATCCATGTGCCAGCAATTCCTATGGAGTCTATATCCGAACCAATACCTTTTGATAGATGGGGGTTGGATTTGGTTGTGCCTCTTCCCATGGTACCCGATGGATATCGAACGATAATAGTGGAAATTGATTAGTTCTCTAAGTGGATAGAGGCAACTCCCTTAGTTGGAACCACTTCTAAGGCAGTAATAAAATTCATTCTATCCAACATATGTTGCATATTTGGGTTCCCCAGAAGATCACTACAGATAATGGGCCACAATTTGATAATAAAAACATAGAGATATTTTTCACTTGCAGAGGAATGTAACACTTTTTTTTCTTCTCTATTCCAACCTCAAGGTAATAGGCAAGTTGAAGTTGCTAATTGAACGATCTTGTCCGAGCTACAAAAGAATCTGGAAAGAGGAGCAGGGAAGTGGCCAAGTTATTTGTAAGAAGTACTGTGGGCTTACCAAACTACTTATCGGATTGCTACACAAGAATCCTCTTTTGCTCTCGTTTATGGGATGGATGCAATCGCATCCATAAAAGATACTTTACCATCTTTCAGAATCCAAAGCTATTCCGAACAGGCCAATGATATGGCAGTTAGGAATCAGTTGGACTTGATTGAAGAGAGAAGAGTCAAAGCGCATTTAATAACAACACACTATCAGGGTTTGATGATGATCACATTTGCATCCAAGGTTAAAAGAAGAGATTTTCAATTGGAAGACAAATTCTTGAGAAACATCTTTTTGCACACTAAAGAAAAATAGTTTGGCAAGCTGCCTTCGAACTGGGAAGGTCCCTATGTGGTATGTGAAAGAATCAAGCCAAGAACATATAAACTTCAAGACAAAGAAAGCAGAGTATTGAAACACCCATGGAACATTCAACACTTCATATTATATTTAGAATAAAATTCTCTTATAAATATTTACTTTTTCATATCTCAATGTAAATATTAGGGGGCATACTCTTTCCTACCCTGGTGGCGCGAGGAGGTTTTAATGAGGTGTCTAGGTTTTTCAATAACATCTTATGCCTTCTTCAAAACTCTTGTGCAAATTTCTTGACCATAGTATGAGGAGAATAGATCAATTAAATACTTATTAAATACATCGGCTCTCAAATGAAGTATCTTTAAGCTGACCGGATCTGTTAAACACTTAATCACATTTATTAAACACTTGTTATTAGAGTCATTCAATGCTTATTAAACATTTATTAAACAAATCAGAAATACTGAAAACTACTTAGAATGTTAACTATAAGAAGACAATGGAGTTCATACAAAAGGAATATACAATATTTAACATGATAAGAACATGTCCGATCCACAATTCATAAAATACCTTGACCATTCAAGGACTTTGGTTCGTAAGTCAGGAATTCAAAAAACATAACAAAATGTCTTGGTCTTTCAAGGACTTTAGTTTCAAAAACACAATATAACATCATGACCTTAGGGATTTTCCCTTCGGTTTCTTCACCACTTTTACCTTTCTTGGGACTTTTGAGTTCAGCGCTCGAACTCTCACCAGTTCCTTCATCAGAATCTTCTCCGTTTGAATAACCATGCTTATCACCATTCGCTATGGTATGGAAAGGAAGAACCTCGTATGGTACATATTTCCACAAAGGACCAAGGGTTCTCTTCGGAAATGTTTCATAGAATAACAAAACCATATCCGATTTGACCCCATCGTCTCTTTTCTCCAAAGAATCCACCACTCCGAAAACATACTTTTCTATCCTCGCAGTTATCTCTTGGGCTTGTTTGCTTACGAAAGAGGCGTTCTAATCTGTCTTATCCTTGAGAAGCGTCTCTAGTTTAGCTTTGTCTTCGGATAACATTTTAATAGTTCTAGGATTGGTGGTTTGTTGTTCCTTTAAGGATTTGATCTCTGTGGAGGAAGAAATTTCCAGTCCAGAATATTTAGTCTGGAGATCCTCCCGAGCACTTTTGGACTGGCAGAGTTCGGTAACAAAGTCCTCTTTCTCAGTCTTTAAATTTTCTATCTGTTGTTGAGTAGTGGAGAGTTCATTCTTCAAGCCCTGGTTTTCTGTGGTTAAGGAAGTTATGTTCGTTCCTTGTTCCCTGACTTGCCTCTCTAAAATCAACTATCGGACGGATGTAACCTAAGAGAGAATGAATCAGGGTATCTTTCTCACTTACTACCTCGCATGTCTCACCTTTATAGGTTACAACATTGGCTACACCGGCATGAGGAAAAGTCCGTTGGAAGTTTTCTTTATCCAAGTCACTGAAGTACATATTTTAAAACTCGTTCAGATTAACATCTCCCTCAACAGTTGGTTGTTTAGTTGGTAGGAACGTTGAGAATGAAGGTTAGGTGGAACTTCTTCTTGTGTAAGAAGATCAACATGATTGGAAAGAGGAAGATCAACAAGATTGGAAGGAGGGATTTCGGTAGGACAAAGTACTATCTCTGATACTAGACTACTTTTCTTCTTTTTTGTAGCTCTTCCGTCACTGCTCTCCTTACGCCTCTTATGATCTTTCCTTGTAATCCGAGGCGGATGATCCGATCCACCAACTTCCTTCACTGTGAGTTCAACTGCTTCCAACAAAATGATGTTGATTCCTCTTTGGTTCTCTGAACCAACCCCTTCGGAGACTTGTTGAGATGGGCCAGCTTTAGTTTTCTTCTTGTTATTGTTTTTGATATTGTCCAGGTGACTATGGGCTTTGTTCTGGGAAGGCGAGTGAATTTTGTCATCCTTAGCCTCAGTTCTCTTCAAAATAACATTTGCAAGAGGATGAGTGGTCGGCAGTTCCCAAGTAAGGTCTCTATCCCCCGTAGTATTCCATAGGTGAGACCTCATAAAGTTTCCAGAAGTAAAGCAGTTATGGAAACCCAATCCCCATTTCTTTGATTCCCATTCGTTTAACCTGGTACAGGTAGCTTGTCCTGCCTCTAGGTGCTCCAGAAACATTTTTGAAAATACTACAAGAAAACACAATAGTCAATTCGGAATATTAACATAGCATTTGAAGATTAATAAAAATACGAACAGATATTACTTGAAATTTTCCAGCGGCTAATCAGCTGAGTTGGATTAGTGGTGGAGTTTATCTTTTTACCATTCTTCCATGCTCCACTGATAAAACGAAAGTGAGTCCTCCATGGTTTCTCGGACTCCAACAGATCTTTCACCACCTTATAGTCATTACTCATATTGTAATGATAAAAAGGGATATGGTGGTTTTTGCACAGATTCGCCACAACCGCGTATTTCCCTATTGGTAAGGTAATTTTGGAAAGTCTAGATGTCATTATGCCAGCGGACAAGATATACCATGCATTTGGGCTCAGTTGACTTGGGCATAACTTTATCAGATAAAAATACCTGACTATTTCTGGGTCCAAAGGAAATCAAAGGCCCCAATTGAGCACTTCAGTATATACGACTAACTCATGGGATTTACAGTTCATGGGGGTTTCCGGACTATTTGGAATTCTCACCTTAACAGATTCTGGAAAGCCCCATTTTGTTCAAATTCGATCCAGTTCAGCGGTATGGGTGTATACGTAAGAAATATTCTGAAGAGCTATTAAATACTTCACACTAACTTTTTGAAAGTTTGGCCCCACTTTCCCTTCCAGGCACTCTGGAATTGACTCAGTATTGGACAAACTCACTTTCACATTGAGTGTCCGATATTCTGCGTTCTCTTTTGTGTGTCCGAATGTCTCAAATGGGGTGTCTCCCATACTGTCCTCTATATTTTCTTCCATCACATTTGACTGTTGTTCGGATGGTTTAGAATCTTTTAGGGGCTTCATTGTCTCCGAACTAGTAGGTTGAGTGATTTTGGCCTTTGAAAGGCGTGTAATCCTTCGAAGGGTGGATTTCTCAGCGTCTGAACCCATTGCCAGGAAAGGTGAAGGTTTCCTAACATTGGAAACTGCTTTTTCTTTAGACACTGGTTTTTGAGACTCTTGAACCGAAAACCCTGACTCTAAATGAGATACAGTTGGGATAAAAGATGTTTTTCTAACTTTTGATGTTTTTGATGATGAGGAGCTCTTATCTGTGTTTGGATTTGTTTGACTGATTTCTCCACCAAGAGAGGCAGGGAGTCCAGCTGCAATTCTTGCGTCTTTTCTTGCTCTTTCCAAATCATATAAGTTTAGCCAACCTCCTTTCACCAATGCGTTTCCGGATCTGAACATATAATCTACCCAGACCCAATTTGAGAAGTTTATCAAGCTTTCTCTCTTTAGAAATTTTTATGTTTTCAGAGAGATAAAACAGTGAAACTGGTTTATATAGAGATGAAGATGTAGGATTTTTACCTAGGGGAAGACGAATCGATCAAAATAATGATTAGGGGCTAGGAAGTATGGGGGTTATACCCCACGTTACTTTTTAACCAGTAGGTACAGGAACCTATGAGGAAAAACGGTTGAGAGGTCGAACCAAAGCGCGACACATGTCCCACTTCAAAAACTAACTTTTGAAATTCTTAACTGAAAATCAATCTTTTCGGATCCAAATTAGCTTTTACAAAGTATATTCTCAAGATTCAGTTTAGATACAACGTTAGATCGAACTTCCATTTGGATACATATTAAGTTTTATTTCTCGAATTAGCTCTTCCAAAGTATCTTTGCAAAACCTAAATAGGCTACTGATGAGGTCAGATTTCTTAGACACTGGATACTTTCTAAATCCAAAGGGATGTCCGTACATATCTAGTACCATGCCCTACCGAACTGTACAATCAAATGGACCGTGACTTAGCTGGTTGCTAGTCATTTCCTATCTTGGGCTTATGAGCTTTTAAACTTGACCTAAGCCCATGATCCGACCCGGAAGGCCCACCATTCATTAAACCAGTATAAATACCCAAACTACATTCATTTATGAGAAATTTACTCCTAGCACAAACCTCTTTTATCTCTCTACATTTTACACTAAACATTAAATTGCCAAAACTCTTTCCCAAAATACCCTTCAATCATACATAATCCACACCATTAATGATATTGGTTCATTTAATACATAATCAGACTTTTTATTTAAATACTAATTAAAGTAACTCAATTATCTTTCTACTCTCCATCTTAAATCAATTCATTCTTTTTAGATTACAAAACTACCCCAGAAATGTTCAAGGCGTTGCTTCCATTTGGTGTAACCACGGTATGCCAATGATGGCATGATAGGAGTTGGGGAATTTGATATGATAAAGAGAGTCTCCAACTTCTTTCTTGTATTTTCTTGCCAACGGTCAACATTAGCTCAACCTTGCCCACACACAGGGATGACTTCCCCTCATATTCAAATGGCGTCCGGTTAGTCAACTTGTATGACGATACCTTAAGCATTATTTTGTAGCTTGATTTGATGATTATGTTTGCAGAAATCTCACCATCCACCAAGATGTGCATGGTCATTACCCTTTCGTTATCTAAATTGATGGTCAGGGCATCCTTGTGGGGTGTCGTAACTCCTCGTAAATTATCGTTATATGTCAGGTCAACCACCGAGTCTCAATAATTTTAGTAATACTATTTGCCGACTAATTATGCTTCAGATCTTTTTTGTATTATTTTATGGATGTGAGGTCTGCTCTTGACAATGTATCCCTACTAGAAATGGTGAACATCCACTACTGATTTCCTTTATCATCATTTTTTCGCTCATACCCCTCGTCTGATAGGCCTTCTTCTTTTCTGTCGTCTTGGCACGCGTCCTCCTTGCGCCTAACCAACTAAGCTAACTCATCATTGTCGGTCAGGCGTGAATCTATTTTTTGAGCTGCCAGCAATCATCGGTCCGATGACGATGGCCATTGTGATAGGATTATAAATGATGATTGAATTTCTTTAGGTCGGGGGGAACATGTTAGGAGGCTGATACTGAGCCTTCCCCTTAGTCCCATCGTACATAATAGATATGATCTTCGTCAAGGGAATTAACGTTCGTGCCAGGCTATCATAATACAAAGCCATTGACCTACTCACTGGATCTCTCATACTATCGTTGTGCCCAATATCATCGCTTCACCTCCGTCGTTTGACTTTATCTTGGACTCCCGCGGTTTAGCATCGAAGAGTACAAGGAAGTTGTACTAGATTGGCGTACACGGGGCCCTCATTTTCAAGTCATCTCTTCAGATATGCTGCCGACATAGGTTCTTCCAGGTCCGATAGGTTGTTCATCGCATTGAAATACCTCTTGACGTAGCTCTTTAGCGACTCCCCTCTTGTTACTCACAAACCAGTCTCTGAAGGCACTCTAAAAACCTGGAAAGTCATGGATAGGCCCCTTCGATAACATGTTAAACCAATCCATAAAATTACCTTTGAGAGTCATGGAGAGAACTCAGCACAACATGGCATCGTTGGGGTTATTCCATATGACGCTCATGGTCAAGAGTTTGCAGGATATCGACTTCCATTATTGTGTTCAATGAAGGGAGATTCTTTGAGGATGAAGGCGACCATCTTGTAACGTACTTGATTGTACTGCACCGTCTCTCTCTCTCTATCTGTCTGTCTGTCTCTCTCTCTCTAGGTCATTTCACCGCTTCCCTATCTGACCAGTTGTCATGTTCGTCGCCCTTATATCGTTTTTTCTTACCATCGATCTTGCCTTCTCTTTCATCGTTCTCCGCTCATTCCATTCCACTATTGGCTTCGCTTGGCTTGGCTTCCTTGCCTCGTGGGGTGGCCCTGGCTTAGCCTTTCCACCGCTAAGGAACTACATGTCCAAAACTAGAATGCATCAGTCATTTTGGAAAACGTGGCCTTGGACTCTTCATCCTTATCATCTTACAGTTGGAGTTCCCTAAACTTCTCCTACTTTAGCTCATTGTTCTACGATTATAGTAAGTGAACAATAGAGGAAGTGGTCGATATACCTTGGTTCATGACGTGTCCTCCATGAATAGGGCGATTTCTTTGCCCATGGGGGCAGCGACAACGGAGGCAGTGGTGACGTTGAGATCAACGTGCTGAGGGACACCTCCCACTAAAGCATTGTTAATAGTTGTTACGAAGCTGGCTCGCTGAGTTGAGAATTGTGATGATTCTTTGGTGGTTTTCGACGACGGGAAAGCTTCCCGTTGTGCCAAGAATAACTACGTAAGTACCACAGGGTTCACCTTAGGAGCCTCATTTTCGATTCTGGATCTAGTTACCAAAATTGGAAAGTTTGTGCTTAATTGTTTTGTGACAGACATATTTCCCACAGATAGCGCCAAATTTATTAGGAAAAAATCCTCAAAAATGTATGCCAAAGTGATAACTCTGACGATCTATAAAGAAAAAGTATATTCAAGCTCAATGTCCCCATTTATTAGTTATTTTGGTTATATATATACAGTTTTTGAACCACGATACTCACTATTAATTACAAAACTTCTTATCAAAATGTGCCTTATTACCATTAAATACAGGACGCACTACTTGAGACGTTATTGCACACGTTCACTAGTGGCGTTCGTAGATGGGGAGTGGTTTTAGTAACCGTTCCTTTGCGAACGAACACCACCAGGATGTCGTCATCTCCGCTCGGCAAGCTTCTTGTCTTGCCATTTGGCATACTACCGTAGTGATCCATCATTTCCTTTTAGGTTTGTTCTGACATTGCCTTATGTTGGTAAATTAGTTTACAATCGGATTGAGGGGCATGGTTTTTCCACCCGACCGGTAAATTTTCCAGCCTTTTACTTGCATCTGGGTAATAACTCGTCGTTGGTTTGGTTTTACCTCGCCAGGACAAAGGAACTGGCATCGCCGAGTTGTACGGCTGTATCAGCAAAGAAAATTAATTTGGAATATGTTAATGTAACTTCTAAAACATCCCTAAATTATGTGCAGTAGGAATCAGTTAATCACACATACAGTAGTCAGAAGTGGTTCTCCTTAAAAACACTAGAAACTTCAACAGATAAAAGGAAGACATAATAGTTTCAATAAGATGACAATGTTTCATTTATGCAACCCCATTATGTTGAGCGGTGACAGTACAAGATGATTGGTGTTGGATTCGAATAACATCAAATGCAGTTAACTAAGTGAAAGCATTAGAGGTATACTCACCCGCCAAATGAGACCTGAAACATTTTATCATTCATATAATTTTGAGTCTTAATAAATGTTCTAAATATTTTGTAAATTTCGAAGATTTACATTTTAAAAATAAATCCACGTATGATGTATATAATAATTTATAAAAAAAAAATCCACGTATGATGTTGGTGGAGTAAGGCATATTCGTGACCAAAAATCATGAGTTCGGATTCTTCTACAAACACTTTCTTAGTTGAGCCTGTCATTTTGTGTGGTTTATCTTCTGACGTTAGTTTGCATGCTATTATGTTAAACGGAGGGTTTACCCTGTACGCACTCGTTCGTTGAATAACGGCTGCGAATTTTTTTTTTAAAATAAAAAATAAAAAATCGGCAAAAATATATAATAGATCGAAACTTGATGAAAAGAACCAAACACATAATGGATAATATAAATTCGACTTTTGAAATAAGAAGCAAAAGAGATTTGGAAATATAACCATAAATCTGCAAAACGAAATTTGGAATAAAAAGATAACGTACACAAATATAATGATTTAAAAGAGGAGGAAGTCGTACGCCCTAAGTTCAAGGAGGCGATGTGAGCACGGAGTTGCCGAGTTGGTTGAGTAAGATATCTTTGTGATCAAAGGTTATGTGTTCGAGTTTTTCTATATAGTGCGCACTTCTTACATTCTGAATAACGGCTACGGGTTCTTTTCGAAAAAAAAAATACGACAACTATATTCACGAACGAGAGTGTTCTTAAATGGGGAAAAAATAAAACCCATCGGGAGACTGAGGTGGTATTTTGTTAGGCAACGAGAAAGACAATGACGGAATACATAGGGAAAGAGAAGAATCAAGGGTACAAATTACCAACAAACCTAACCGAAGGAACAGCGTCGTATAAAAATAAACTTGGGAGAGATGTTTGGAAGTGCCCCCGAAACAATATAAATAAACTTGGGAGAGATGTTTGGAAGTGCCCCCGAAACAATATATATATATATATAATTACTACCCTGCAGTTAAACTCCCAGATATCCAACGAAAATAGGAGATCCCATAAATGTTTATGCGTGGCTTCCCATGTGGCTTGAAGCCCCGGTCGACGCGTTGGCAAGCAAAATCTTTTTCTATAACCATGTTTTTTTTAGTGTGAGGCCTGATTTTCCCTATATCCATGGTTAGCGGAGTTCGTTTAAAAAAATCGATATATGTCTAAGTAAACTGACTCCGAACGTTTGAAGACTGCTTGTTCTCCTGATTATTGAGGCTAAAATTCATGCTGACATGAATAACCCAATGGTGACCTTGAACTTACTGACCAGTACCAATTGCCCAAGTAA
Organism: Limnanthes douglasii subsp. nivea; assembly: GCA_036936605.1. Lineage (NCBI taxonomy): Eukaryota > Viridiplantae > Streptophyta > Magnoliopsida > Brassicales > Limnanthaceae > Limnanthes > Limnanthes douglasii. The sequence goes on along the minus strand of JAUPFV010000003.1, from coordinate 148,300,045 downwards.
GAGGGTGGGGTCTGAAAGCAGTTCGCCTCATCCAAAAATTGCCCGAAATGAGTCTGCCAAGTGAGCAAAAAGGTCGGTCCTGTAGGTTAAGACTGCTCCAGTTTTGGAGATAATAACATTACTTCTAAAGCTATACGAGGATCTGAGCCCTCTAATCAATCTTACTGTCGAGGCCAAGGCAAAGGTGTCGCACCCCAAAGCTGAGGCTGAAAGGAAAATTGGTTAAGTGTCTAGTTCCCTATTTATAGAGGGTTTAGGAGGGATATTTGTTGTTTTTTTTCCACAGGGGCTAGTTAGACCATGGTCGCATGCCGACCAATGTTAAATCAGTTGCACGGTAGGTTGAACTCGGGTTGAATATAATATCTTCATAATTCTTGTGCTTGTTTAAACGAAGCCAAGATTGCGGCAGTCGTACTTATTTATATTTTATTAATTTATTAATTTATTATGTATAACCCATCTATAATACATTTGGTATCCACAGGCGGAGCTGCAGCGGGTATGGTGGGTGCCCAGAAACCCACAAAGTTATATTATATATTATAATAATCATTCGAAAATACTAAAATTCTTCTATCTAGTGGAACAACCTGATCTAGGAACCCAGTGGTTTTAGGTTCAAATTTTACTCTCTTTAATATATATTTAATTTTTTATTTTTTAATATATATTCAAACTAACCTTAACACTTAATATATATTTATTTTTTTATTTTTTAAAAGGAGGAAAGTATCCATAAATACCTAGTCAATTTTGAAATACCAAATTGGTACCCACTTTTAGACTAGTTTCATAAAATATCTAGAGCCATATTTTGGACAAAAATACCCTCTATGGTATAAAAGGGGTTTTTTGGTTGAACCCCATTTTTTTCACCTTCTAATCTGACTTTTGGGTTCCCATTCCCTCCACTTTCACATTTTTAATTTTAAGGAGAGAGAAACACGAAAAATGAAAGCGAACCCAAAAGACGAAGTTGAACCGGACGTGCTTTAACCGTAGTGTCAACCATAACCATTCCGGCGACGTTAACTCTCGACCCGATACCAATCAAGAACTGGACTCCGGCAGTCGTCGACCATCCACCGGCTTTGTCACCGTCGATAAGGTACGTTCGAGTTACTGTGTGTCTGTAAGTAACAAACCCGATTTACTGTGTGTCAGTAAGTAACAAACCTGATTTACTGTGTGTCTGTGAGTAACAAACCCGAACTGAACTCCGGCAGTCGTCGACCATCCACCGACTGCATCACCGTCGCCGTCTATATTACTATGTGTCTGTGAGTAACAAACCTGATTTACTAGCATTTTTCTTATAAACAGAAGATTGTCCGGCAGGTCTAGTTTTCTAAGAAACTTAAAAGTATAAGAAAACCCCCAAAAGCTAGAAAAGCTTTAAAATAAATGTTCGATTTTTTTTTCTTTGCTTATTAAAGCTAGCATTTACCCCACTGAAATGACATACTTTCGTCTGAGTGGTGATCCAAAATTTTGTGAATTTTTATCTCTGTTAAACACCCCTCCTGAAATTCACATGTGCTTGATATGGCTATCGAAACACAAAGAATGTTATAGGATTGCAAGTGCAACCAACATTTATAACGTCTCAACTCTCAACATTATTATATATAGTTGCAATAATTTGAGAATTATAAAATACAACTAACATTCTAGATTCATATTTACTTGGTATCATGGAATGGAAACGTAGATAAGAGAAGATGCATAGTTAGAGTAGTTTACCAATTATATTTACGAAGTTTGAAATTGCTGAAACCTTTGAAATTGAAAGCACGGTAGATATTTTTACAATGTCATCTACTTGACGGTGATGGATATCCGTGTCATTAAGAACAATATAATTTTGCTGCAACACCAAAGCAAACACACTTAGCCTAAGGACAGTATAATTTTGCTGCAAAACGAAAGCAAACACACATAGAAGGAAGTAAGAAGATTAAATAAGTCATGAACTTCACTGATTCAAAAATGTAAAGGAGGCTACAACAGTTGGGTAGTAGTATCGGACAATGTCGCTGGCACTGGATAATTGTTGTTGTACTATAGAATCGCAATGTCGCCTGGTTTAAATACGAAAGTCTAGCAATGTATAGAGTTGAGGTAGTTTTTTGTGCATATACAGGGATGTTGTACGTATCTAGCAATGTGGAGAATATTAGTGGCCGTATCTAGCAATGTCTGCGACTAGTTTATCGTCAGACACTGCACGTCTAGCAATGTAGTAGTTGAACTTGGTCACGTTTAGCAATGTAGCAATGAAGTGAAACTTATGTTGTTGTCGAGTTAGTTGCATTAGTGTTGTCTTCGATTGTTAATGTATATGTTCGCTGCTTAGTTTTTTTGTTTAATTGATTGATGGGTGAAATAGATATTACTATGGGATTGTTCGGATTATAACTAAGTAATTTTCAAATGGGAATGTTTGCAGGCATATCTAGTAGCCATATCTAGCAATGTATCTGTTTTAGGAAATTTTGGTATCATATACATGAAATGTTGTACATATCTAGCAATGTATGCAGTCTGTGTTCCCATGTCTAGCAATGTCAGTAGTGTCTTTACAGGAACATACAACGCGTCTAGCAGTGTAGTAGTGAATCTGGTTTATGTATGGAAATGTTTTAGAATTTTTACACTGTTGTATCTATCAATCTCTTTATAACGTATCTAGCAATGTCTATATAACATGTCTAACATTATTTTGATGCAGAATCTATCAAAGTCGTTATACTGTATCTAGCAATGTTCACATGTGTATCTAGCAACCTCGTTACAACCCATCTAAAAATCTTTTGATGCTGCATCTATCAAAGTCGTTATACTGTATCTAACAATGTTCAGATGCAGTATCTAGCAATATCATTATAAGGTATCTAGCAATGATATGGAGTTGTATCTATCAACCTTGTTACAACCCATCTACCATCATTACAACCCTGACAAAAGAAGCCGATGTCGGTAAGTGCAGACTTCTGTTGTTTTTTGTTCGGTAAACACGTTAGAGATAATATTTCACACATTCAAGGTGTTGCAGTATGGAAGTTTGATAGTTTTTTATGTTCAGTTAAGCATGTATTATGTCGATGTAATTTTAGAATTTTGGCGTGGTTGTAGGTGTAGCAGGTAATGGTTGGGGATGGTTTTGTGTGAATGTTGGTGTTAGGTTACTGGAGGTGTTTATATGTGAACATGTCGAAGCATGACATTGACGTGGATGATATATGCACACGAGTCGTAAGCTTGACATGTTCTGTTTGCCTTATCTAGCAATGTGTCATAGTTCTGTTTGTATTTGAAAACAATTACTGGTTATGTATTTTAATTTTTGTGGATGTTGTTTGTAGGGATCTTTTAAATTAACGTGATACAAGAAATTTCATATAGCTCGTATCTAGCAATGTGAAATGAATTCTAACATGAATGCACATTTACTCGTATCAAGCAGTGTCAAATTACATATGTCTAGTAATGTCTATAACTCCTATCTAGCAATGTCAAGTTGAATGAACATCTGAATGCAAATTAACTCGTGCCTAGAAAAGTCAACCTACTCGTTTCTAGCAATGTCAAATAACTCGTGTCTAACAATGTCTAGTTCAATATGTCTAGCAATGTCAAATAACTCGTGTCTAGCAATGTCAAGTTAGTCGTGTCTAGCAAGGCGAAATGAATGCTAACCTGAATACACATTTACTCGTGTCAAGTAGTGCCCAATTACCCGCGTCTAGCAATGACGTATTACTCCTATCTAGCAATGTCAAATTGAATGAAAATTTGAATGCAAATTAACTCGTGTCTAGCAATGTCAACTTACTCATTTCTAGCAATGTCAAATAACTCGTGTCTAGCAATGTCATATATGCCAAACATCGCAATGTTATATTGATGAAAATATAAATGAAATACAACTCGTATCTACCAATGTGCATTAACTCATGTCTAGCAATGTGCATTAACTCATGTCTAGCAACCTCGTTACAACCCATCTAGCAATCTTTTGATGTTGTATCTATCATAATCGTTATAATGTATCTAGCGATGTTCAGATGTTGTATCTAGCAATATCTTTATAAGGTATCTAGCAATGATATGCGGCTGTATCTATCAACGTCGTTACAACCCATCTACGATTTTTATGCTGATTAGGACGTCCATGTACTTCATGCTAGTGGAATGTTCATGTCTGGAAAATGATGTATCTAGCAACTTCATATACACGTATCTAGAAATCTCATTGTACACTTACAATCGCAGAGGTATTACACTGTATCTAGTAATGTGGCATCAGAAACTTAATTTCAATGCAACTACAAATGATATAACAAGTATCTAGCAATGTAATCATACCCTATCTAGCAATCTCATTGTACACTTACAATCGCAGAGGTATTACACCGTATCTACCAATGTCCCTTTAATATATCAACTTTCATTTTAATATATCAACTATCTTGTCCGCTTAAAGTAATGGGTGGGATGCTTCTTAGTGTCCTCCATGATCGTAAACTTGTCCTCGGTTTTCAACTTCTCATAGATTCTTTACGCATTCACGAATACAAGCACCAAACCCTAATTTGAATTTACTAGCTAACAACCGGTAATCGGAGAATGGAAGATGGTATCGCTTCTCCTCCGTCAATGGTGGCTAACAGGCTACACTGTGACGTTTTCATCAGTTTCGGAGACGAGACACGCGAGTGCTTCACCATGAGTCTTAACAAGGCGCTAGAAAAGGAAGAAATCCGAGATTTTTGCGAAGCAGAACTGCCCTTCAAAGTTGCAATTGAAGATTCTACAGCTTCCATCGTTGTAATCTCTAGTGATTACACTGACTCCCCCCGCTGCCTCCGAGAACTAGCTAAGATATACGAGCTGAGGAGACGAATTTTTCATGTTTTCTAAAAAGTTAATCCCAAACATGTTTGTCTACTGGATGGTCCGTTCGAAAAAGATTTCACGAGATACGATGTAAATTTCGAAGAGGCCAATGTCAAGAAATTGAGAGAAGCTATGGCGTTCGTTCGGAGTCTCTCTGGTTTCGGGTACAATAATGTATTGAGAAATCATTACCTCCTATCTGTTTTGGTCATGCATATGTTCTTCTGTTAATCTCAGACCTAACATTACAAATTTCGTGCTTATTAATCGTTTTAATCGTTTTGCTGACTAACGCCCAATAAAGCTTTTCTCGCCGGTGAGAAAACAGTACGGTTTTTGGTGGCTGTTTGTTGAAAAACGGTGGACTACGATGGTTACAGGTACCATATGGTGGTTTAGGGTGGTCGACGAGAGGTTGACGGTGGTTTAGATTGGTTTCCGGGATGACGGTATGTTGTTGACGGTGATTTAGAGAGGTCGACGGTGGTTCAGGTGTTTTGGGAGAGAGAGAGAGAGAGAGAGAGAGAGAGAGAGAGAGAGAGAGAGAGAGAGAGAGAGAGAGAGAGAGAGAGAGAGAGAGAGAGAGAGAGAGAGAGAGAGAGAGAGAGAGAGAGAGAGAGAGAGAGAGAGAGAGAGAGAGAGAGAGAGAGAGTGACGGTGGTTTAGATTGGTCGCCGGGATGACGGTATGAGAGAGATAGAGAGAGTGACGGTGGTTTAGATTGGTCGCCGGGATGACGGTATGAGAGAGAGAGAGAGAAAGAGTGGAGGCTGGTTCAAAATTCAAAATTTAAAATTGTTGATTGGGTGAAAATACCCATTAATTCTCAAAATAAGGCTTATATACTAGGTTAAGGGTAGTTATGGTATTAAAAAAAATTAGGTCTTTAAAGGGAATTGTTTTATTGAGATGGATATTAAGTGAGAATTAACCCATTTTTAGGTACTATATACCAATATGTTTGGCCAATAGATACTTAAGGTGTCATTTCCCTTAATATATTATATATTTAATTATTTACTCTTTAATATATATTTAAACTTTGATAATAACGTTAACACTTAATATATATCCTCCTTTAATTTTTTACTTGGTACCATTGATAAAATGAGCTTATTCTTTAACTACATTAATATATTTAATATATCCAATGTTAAAGTAGGAAATGAATAATTTAGTCTAAAACATTTAAATGGAAATACTCTTTTTAATATATATTTAATTTTTTACTTTTTAATATATATTTAAATTTTGATAATAATTTTATAATTTGGTACGATTAAATGTTAAGTCTAAAACACTTAGACAATATATGCTTTGGAAAATTCAAAGAATTGCTTTAAATCTTTTCTATGTGGTGTGAATTAAAGTTGTAGTGAGTGAATTAAGAACAGAAAGTCTACAATGAGAGTTTCAAGTAGTGAAAAGTACTTCTGAATATATCATAGGTCAAAATAACTCCTTCAGCCTCTTTAAATAGGCAAGGTGAGTTAGTTAGAGAAACGGTTACATATTTACAATTTAACCCTTCGGTTTCTTCTAAAGCCTAATTTAATTCTATAATTACAGAAATTATCACTTTAGTCCCTAAGGAATATCTTTCCTTATCAGTAGCCCCCCTAGTTCTTATACATTAATGTATAAGAACTATTAGCTCTTCGAATTCTTCCTCGGATCAGCATCATTTTACATCTTTATTATGATTAAACTCAATGATCTAGAACTTTCTTCGAATTTGTGAGTAAGTGCAAACGAATTTCTCAACTGCCTCGAATTTAACTCCTCGTCGAATTTGACTTCTTGTGGTATGGCTTTGCCTTTTCTTCGAACATTATTACTTCAAACATAGTTTAATAACACTTCGAAATCTCTGAACCCTATCTGATGGGTTGACTAGACTTCTAGTAGTAGACCTGTGACATCACTAGTTTCCTTTTCGTTTCATATTCCACCCAATGAAAACAGATTACTTGTTCCACACTTTCACATTCTCGACGTTATTCTTTACCCTATAAATACTCAGCTATTCATTCAGTAAGAACTTTTTAGAGAATCCGCCTTTTGAACCATCTCCAACCTGTTCTTCATCTTCAACCTGTTCATCTTCAACCTGTTCATCTTCAACCTCTTTATCTTTTCTTGTCTACCCAAGCAATCTCTCATACCAAAACCCATTGTATGAGAAGATACCCTAGATACAATAGATTTAAACCCAGAAGACCAGTAAGATCAAAGAAAAATCTTTTTCCTGGTTCCAGTAACCAAGTATTCGGGGCCTACGATTATCTTTGTATTTCTCGAAGAGCCAAAGAATACAAAGCTGCTGGGTTGATCTACAACGGTCCTCACACTATCGCTCCTGTTCATCAGCCATTAGTCTTTCCTCACTCAGAAAAATCCGATGAGGTAACTTCAATTCTCCAACCTTTTCCAAATTTAATTGCTGCAGTCTCAAAGTTATACGAAGAGGTGAGCAAATCTCAAAGCCAATTGGAGCGCCTCGCCCAAGAGTTAGCTAAGAGTAGAAAAGAAACAGCCTCTGAAAAGACTTCGAAAAACGAAGCACTCCAGAAATTCGAAGCTGAGAAAGAACAGCTTCTTAAAAAACACAAGGAAGAAGTCGAAGCTCTTAAAACTACTCATCTGCAGGCTCTTGAAGATTTAAAGGCTGAACATTCTACTGCTATCTCCGATGCTACGGCACTTGTTAAGGAAACGAAAGATAAACTGGAAAAAAGCCAAAGTGAGATTACTACACTTCGAACAGGATTCGAAGAAGAAAAGAAAGCTGCAGTCAAAAATGCTGAAACCAAAGTTAGTTCTGTGATGCTCGAAGGCATGAAGAAAACTCAAATTGATACATCTATTCAACTTCTTCGAGAAGTTCATGCTGCTTGTCCAAGACTAGACTTATCAGACCTTTGGAAACGAATTCCAGAAGAGCAACGTCCCAAGGAAGCTTTCGAAGCGCCACCAAGCTCCTCCTCAGAAGAAGGAAATAGTTCTGAAGAGGAATCATCAGAAGGAGAAGAAGATGATGCCTAATAGGCTAGGCAATTTGTTTTTGTTTTTTGTGTATGTGATTAAGTACTCCCCCCTTTTCTTTTTGTAAACTTCGTATTTTATTCCACGAGGAAATCACTTATCTTTTTTATATCTTAAATTTCTGGTATACTTGTTTGAACTGGTTATTCTTAAACATAAATGCATAAGTCATGGCACCTCGAAAAATAGATGCACTCCTAAGACGTGGCACCTCGAAAAATAGATGCACTCATAAGACGTGGCACCTCGAAAAATAGATGCACTCATAAGACGTGGCACCTCGAAAAATAGATGCACTCATAAGACGTGGCACCTCAAAAAATTTGGTTGTTTCTTCAAAGCTATTGCTTCGGAAAATTATTCTTGGTCAACTTTCAAAGATGATCAATCTTTGCCAAATTACCAAAATAATAAATCACACATCATAACAAACAACCAATGGCCAAAAGAAATTTTATTAAAAAATTCAATATTAATCAGACACCTCGTTAAAACCTTTCTGGGCCAACAGATAAGGAAAGAGTATGTCTGTTTTACAAAAATTCGAAGTTCAGTTTTACTCACAGTACAATTTCAAGTGCTCTATGTTCCAAGGGTGCTTGAGCATCCTCCCTTCTCGATCTGATAACCTGTAGGAACCTGGTTTGACCCTCATTTTAACTTCGTAAGGACCTTCCCAATTCGGGGCCAATTTTCCGATGTGTTTATCCTTGGTGTGAAGAAATACTCTTCGTAACACTAGATCGCCAATTTTGAATTCCCTTCTCTTAACTTTAGCATCGTACCTGCTTCTCATTAATGTTTGATAATGGATCACATTCAAATGTGCCTTGACTCTTTTTTCTTCCAACAAATCAAGTTCCACCCTTCTAGCCTCATCGTTATCTGCATCGGAATATTGTAGTAGTCTATAATAGGGCAATGTAGATTCAGCAGGGCACACAGCGTCCATCCCATATACTAATGAAAAAGGGGTCTCTTTTGTAGCCTCTCTAGGGGTTGTTCTATATGCCCATAATACTTCTTGAAGAAAATTTGGCCATTTCCCTGCTGCTCCTGCCAAATTTTTCTTCAAGCCATCCAAAATAGATCTATTTGTAACTTCTACCTGTCCATTTGCCTGGGGGTGAAAAGGAGTGGAAAAACATTGTTGTATCCCTTTCGAAGAGCAAAAAGAGTCCATTTCCTTGTTATTAAATTGAGGACCATTATCAGTTGTTATTTTCCGAGGTACTCCAAAACGGTAGCAAATGTTACTTTGAATAAACTTGATTACATCCTTAGCTTTTGTCCCAGCTAAGGGTTCTGCTTCTGCCCACTTCGAAAAATAATCAACCGCAACAATAATCATTTGTCTTCCACCAGAAGCCATAGGTAATGGTCCCACTAAATCAATTCCCCACCTATCGAAAGGAACCGCCTCTGAAATTGTCATTAGGGGTGCAGCTGGTTTGTGTATTAAATTTGCATACCTTTGGCAAGTGTCACAACTTCGAACTAACGATTTGGCATCTTGCAAAATGGTAGGCCAATAATACCCTGCCAACAATACCCTACGCGTTAAAGCTCTAAACCCACAATGAGCTGACCCATCCCCATCATGCAGTTCGGACAGAACGTTCTGAGACTCATGCTTGCTTAAACATCGTAGTAAAGGTTTCGAAGCTGACCTTTTGTACAATACTCCATCCAGTACCACATAGCCAAGGGATTTGTACTTTATTTTCTTGAGCAATTGTTTATCCATAGGTAATATTCCATTTGAAATAAAGTTTAACAAGTCAAACCTCCTATCTCCTCGAGCGCACGTCGGATTATTTACCACCTCATCAACAACTTCACATTGCTCAGAATTCGATATGATCGAAGGCGATGGTTGTGTTACAATCCATGGGTATTCTTCTGAGTAAGCCATCGTTGCCAAAGAATCAGCCATAGTGTTGTTTCATCTTCGAATATGCTCCACTTCGACATTTTCAAACTGCGCCATCATCCCCCGAAGTTCTTGTAGATACAAAACCAAACGCTCCTTTTTAGCTTCTGACACCCCTTTAACGTGGTTAACTACCAACTGTGAATCTGTTTCCAAGCGTACAAACATTGCTCCACAAATCTTCGCCAACCGCAACCCTGCTAGCACAGCCTCATATTCAGCTTCGTTATTTGAAGCATGAAAGCCAAATTTTATAGCTTGAAACATAAATTCCCCTGTTGGTGCCACCAACTCAACTCCTGCACTTGACCCTTTACTACTGGATCCCCCATCAGTTCGTATTGTCCACGTCGGATTCTCATTCATCTTTTCAGCATCTTTCTCTTCAGATCTGCTTGAGTGAAACTCCACCAGAAAATCTGCTAAAGCTTGAGCTTTGATAGCTGTTCGAGGAGAAAATAGCACATCGAAATCTCCCAATTCCACAGACCACTTGGTCATTCTTCCTGAAATGTCTGGTTTTTGCAAAACATTTTTTAATGGATATGAAGTTCGAACTACAATCGTATGTGCCTGGAAGTAAGGGCGCATTTTTCTAGCTGCCACTACTATACACAGTGCCAATTTTTCGAGCTTCAAGTAACGTTTCTCAGCATCAACCAAACTTTTGCTGACATAGTAAACAGGCTTCGAAATTTTTGTGTCCTCACTGATCAAAACTGCGCTCACTGCATAATCTGACACTGCTATATACAAAAATAATTGCTCACCTTTCCGAGGCTTTGATAATATTTCAGGAGAGGACAAAAGATTTTTTATCTTCAAAAAGGCTTCTTCACAATCCGAAGTCCACTCAAAATTATTGGGTTTACGCAGCACCTGGAAAAAAGGCAAGCACTTATCTGAAAAACGAGAAATGAATCTGTTCAGAGCTGCTAACCTGCCTGTTAACATTTGCACTTCTTTGATATTCCGAGGTGAAGACATCGATATCAGAGCCTTCAACTGTTCTGGATCCACCTCGATTCCTCTTTCACTAATCATATACCCCAAAAATTTGCCAGATCGGACTCCAAATGTGCATTTTTCTGGGTTCAACTTCAATTGAATGGCTCTAAGATTCAAAAACGTCTCTTCTAAATCATCAATATGTTCATCATCGCTTTTGCTTTTAACAAGCATGTCATCGATGTACACTTCAATATTTCTCCCAATCTGTGAAGCAAACGCCTTATTCATCAGCCTCTGATATGTTGACCCAGCATTTTTCAATCCAAATGGCATTACTTTATAGCAATGCAAACCTCTATCAGTAATAAAAGTCGTACTTTCTTCATCATCTGGATTCATTCGAATTTGATTATACCCCGAAAATGCATCCATGAAAGTCAAAATTTTATTTCCCGAAGTGGAATCCACTAACTGATCTATTCGAGGCACCGGAAAAGGATCTTTTGGACAGGCTCTATTCAAATCTGTGAAGTCCACACACATCCGCCATTTTCCGTTCTTCTTTTTTACTACCACCGGATTAGCCGTCCACCTCGGATAATTGGCCTCCCTAATGTGCCCCATCTTATATAACCGATCCACTTCGGCAACTATGGCCTCGGATTTCTCCAACGAAAAAGCCCTTCTTTTTTGGATAATCGGTTTGACCTTCGGATCCACCGCTAGGCTATGACATATGATGTTACTTGGGACCCCCACTACGTCTTCGGATCTCCACGCAAACACATCCAAATTTTCAGACAAAAAAGTCAATAACTTTTCTCGCATCGACAAAGATAACAGAGTGCCAATTCGAAGTACCCTGCTATTATTGAAAATATATTCCTCTATTTCTTCATTGACCACCACAGAACTCGGGGTTGACCTCGGATCATCAATTCCCTCATCTGTTCCATCAGAAGACAACCCCCCAAATTGCTAATTCTCCATCAGATCATCAGAACTTTTGCCCCGTAGTCTAAATGCAGCAGCATAACATTCTCTTGCTACCTTTTGATCACTTCGAACTACACCGACCCGGTCCTCAATTACATACTTCAAACACTGATGAACTGTGGAAACTACAGCATACATCTTTGCCAACCACGACCTCCCAAAAATAGCATTGTAACTTGATGGACAATCTACCACCACAAAAAGTACTTGTACTTTCTTCTTGAAAGGCCCCTTTCCCAAAGAAACTTCTCCCTCGAACTCTCCTATCACATTTGCTGTTGCGCTAGTAAACCCTATGATAGTCCTTTCTGATCTTTCTATTCGAGGCGGAGCAGTCAATCTCTCATTAGCAGAGCTTCCTGTATCAATTAGCACTCGTCGAATCTCCACCCCGCATACTTCTGCTCCAATGACCACCGCATCCTCATGTGGCCCAGTAATCCCCCTCAAATCATCCCCGTCGAAAATTATAAAGGGCACATCCTTTCTGCTGCTTAGATGTGCCGATGCGCCCCCCTCAATTTGTCGCGTTAAGTTTACTATATGCCTTTTCCTCGAATTATTGGTGTTATTGGTCATCGAATCCTCTCCAAATATGGTTAGTGATTCGAAAAAGGCACACAGGTCTCGAACACGTCCCTGACGCATCGGCTCATCTATCGACATTAACAAAAGTCGACTGGGGTCTGGTTCGACATATTCCGAGGCTACATCGAAACCATCTGCCTCACCTGCAACATCTAAAATCATTAACGCAGTTTCCTGCTTAGAATTGGGATTACCTCCTTTAGGAGCTGTTGTCTTGGCATTCTTCCTGACATATTCCAACAACTTTCCATTTTCGATCAGAATTTGCATCTCCTTCTTCAAAGCAATGCAATCATTCGTATCATGGCCGATGTCTTCATGATACCTACAGAATTTATTATTGCGCTCTTCTCTTGGCCTGTTGATAGCTGGTGGCTTTCTAAAATTGATTGTTCCCCTTGTTTTTTCATATATTGAAGCCACGCTCTCAGTTAAATCTGCATAGTAATCTGGCCTTACCCACACATTCGACCTGGATCTAAACTGCTGCTGATTGTTAGAATTATGTTGATTATATCCCCCCTGATACGAGTTCGAGGTTCCTCGGTTAGAAACATTTTGATTGTTCTTCGGACGCGAGGGATTGTTGTTTGAGACGTTAGATTGTCCACTCCCCTTCTGAACAGTACTAGCACCTTCTCGAACCCTCGTCGATTCTTCGACCTTAATCTGGTCCTCAACCTGAGCCATAAGAGCTCCAAATGTTAACGCCCTGCGCCTCGTAGTCTCATCGGCTAAGTCCCCAGGCAACAGCCCTTGCCTGAACGCTGCCATAACCACACTTTCTTCACAGTCATCCAATTCAGCCTTTGTTGACACAAACCTCTTGGTATAATCCTTCAACTTCTCTCCCACAGCCTGCTTGCACTGTATTATCGTGTCTCCATTGGCTCTCATTTCCTTGCTTCCCACAAACTGTCTCCGAAAAGCAGTGTAAAAACTTCTAAAATTTGCAATCGATTCCTTAGGAATCTTATTGAACCATTTTAGCGCAGTTTCCTTAAACGTTTGAGAAAAAGCTCTACACACCAATCTATCATCATCTTCGAAATTAGTCATGTAGTTTTTAAATTGTTCTATGTGATCATCGGGATCTTGAGTCCTATCAAACTTATCAACTTTGGAAATATCAAACCGCCTCGGTAGCGGCATAGATCTGATCTCCCTGACCAGTGGTGAGTCCCTCCAGTCAACCCCCTGGACATACTGGTCCTCATTTCTCATCCCCACAGTTGCATATAAGCTGGACTCACCTTCATATTTCCGAGGCGAACACCTCCGAGGCGAGTATTTCCGAGGTGAGTATACTCGCCTTTCTTTCTTTTTTCTTCCTTCCTTGTACACATTAGCTGGCCGGAGCTCACGCTCTGCTCCTCTTGAACGGCCTCGAGAGCGTTCGTACCTCGGCGTCTCATCAGACTCGGAATTTTCGAAGTCCTCTTCATCACTAGAGTTTTCATACAGTCGCCTTTGTAACTTTTCTTTCCTCTTTATCCCGCTATATTCCTTTTTTTGCTCAGAACGTGCTTTACGCTGCTCATAGTGATCATCGCCATCGTCCATCGACTGATCCGACTGATCATTCTGATCGCCCCCAGCTATCTTAGACCTAAGCCTAGCACCATCATTATTTCTCTTCTTTTTTACCAATTCATCAAGCTCAGCCACCTTCCTAATCATCTCATTCATTTTTCCTTCAAAGTCAAATTGGACTGATTGAATTGGAACAGATTTACCTGCCTCTTGCAGATCGGATTTTAGCGTTTCCATCGCCTTGCGAACGGATGGATTGTCACCTTCCTCTGGATTCATCTTCAAACAGCGAAAAATCAAACGAAATATGAAAATTCGACCGAAAAACTTTAAAAAACGAGAACTCGAACGTCGATTTTTGATATGTTGATCAAGGTATCCTCTCCCCCTCTTTCTAGCGCCAATTTGGTGTGAATTAAAGTTGTAGTGAGTGAATTAAGAACAGAAAGTCTACAATGAGAGTTTCAAGTAGTGAAAAGTACTTCTGAATATATCATAGGTCAAAATAACTCATTCAGCCTCTTTAAATAGGCAAGGTGAGTTAGTTAGAGAAACGGTTACATATTTACAATTTAACCCTTCGGTTTCTTCTAAAGCCTAATTTAATTCTATAATTACAAAAATTATCACTTTAGTCCCTAAGGAATATCTTTCCTTATCACTATGTATACTGTTTATTTGCTTTTAACAATAACCTAATTCCAACACTAGTTAAGTAAGTTAAATTCGAGTAAATTAAAATTCGAAAATCAAAGGAAATTTATTTTACTCCAACACTTTCAAGAACATTGACTATAGCATAGATTTGTCGTCTCTAGACTCCTACAGATCTCAAGACAATGAAAGACGTGTCAAGATACACACACAGTATACGAAGATAAATAAAAAAGACTAACATAAAAAACCTAAATATGACGCAGCATCGTCAAGCCATAACCTTGGTGTGCTCATGATTATAGATTGACAAAATACTGAAGAAAATAACCAATAAATAAGGGATTTATACCAAACAAACCAAAAAAAATCATACATAGCGCAAAAAAACCTTAAAAATCTATATTGTCTACTATTTCGTTTTTGGACCATAACGAGGACTCCACAGGGATCAAATCCTGGCTACGCCACTCGGTATCACTTAAAATTTGTAAGTGACTCAACAAATCGAGCTTCTTGATCTCTGACATCTGCGAGTTATGGAGCCAAAGTGTGTGATTGACATTGAGCGACCGAAGTCGATGTTAACCAAGCAACTTGACAACTTCGAATGGTGAACATCTTCTATACTAGTGCATTGACCTCTCTAGATACAAATCAAATCAGGAATGCTCAAACTTGGAGACAATGGATGATTTGTTACTCATGTACCAAAATGTAGTCGATTTTCACCATGTCAAGGTGCGAACCCAACGTGCGGAATAGATAAAAAAATATGAAAAAAGGCAAGAAAATGAACATTACAAATACAGACAATCGGTCGCGATTATGCCAAGGCAATCCAAACAATATTGTTCGTTGGGTTTATCACTTATTTGACAATGCGGTTGACCTTAGATCCATATGGGACTTTGTTATCCCATAAATAATTCCCCCTGAAATGCATAGGTCCTTGTGTGTAGAAGCTAACCCGTAAGAGAATGAAAGTTTCAAAGAGGAATCTTCGAAAGGTGAAGATGTTGAACTCTTAAATAATGAAAAATCCGAATCGACAGTGTCAACTAAGGATGGTTAGTTTGACGAAGACGACTTGAGCTGAACAATTTGTTTAATGTTCGTTTTCATGGAGTGCCGCCGTTATTTTTGTTATTGTTGCGCCAAAGTCCTCAGGTGGTCCGAGATGGTTTTCTAATTATGTCCTATTGTATGTTGTCTTGGCAGAAATTTATGCTTGTCTTGTTTTAGGTAAGGGTTGATTTTGTCAACTCTTGGGCTGCGACATAGCGTGGTTGTTATCAATATTTTTCACTCACCAAATGAAAGTTATTAGTCAAACTTCACCAGAGTGGGTTATCAATATGGGCACGAATTTTCCAAGTGAGGTGATTAGCCTCGATGAGAGGAAGTGTAAGGGACAATCCGGCCCGTCCTACTATTATTTTGAAAATGGTATCAAAGTAACCCAGCAATCTCAAAAAGATGGAGATCGGAGGCGATCTCGTTCTTTAAACAATAAGAGGTTTGCAATATCCAAAAATACAAGCTTGGACAAAATGCACAGGGTTAGCCAGTCCAGGACTGCGGGTCGTGCAACCATAAGTGACAAATATGAAGACCTTAAGTTGCAATCCGACTAGCCAAACAATTCCTACAATAAACAGCATTCTCCTAATGTTGGCCTTTCATTCGGACTGGATACGTTCCAAGACATGCTAAACTCGTGATATGTGGTATTTCTAGAATGGACAAGAAAAATATTGGCAAAAGCTTTATTAGGTTTGTAAATATTGATGGTTCGTTAAAACCTTTTCGAAACACTGGGGTTAAAAATAGCACATCATGGCACGAGTTCTAATATTACATTAGTAAGTAGGAAATAAAAATACATATAAAAGTATGGTTCAAACACATGTAAATCTCAAAATGATCTATATTAAGTAGGTGTGTTATGGCTTGCCCTCGAAATTCACCGGCCTGTATGTGCCTTCTTGGTTTTATCCCTAACTATTCAGTTTCCCAAGCAGAGTCTTTGATATAAAAGAAAACTATCTTAAAACTTGGTTGCCTATTGGAAGGTTGGATTTCAAACTTGTAAATTATATCGAATGTGCATCATTGTGTAGCGATGTTCCATATGGAGGTGTGCCTTATTACATTTTTTTTCTTTTTCCTTCGTCATTGAGAGGTTTTTAATAGTTTTTATGCGTTTATAATGTATACATAAGAGAAAGGTGTTTTACTTGTTGGGTGAAGCTATTTCCTCCATAAAATTTATTATTTCCTCCATCATTCCTAAAAAACTCTATCTTGTTATTTCCTCTATAAAGGAAAATCATAATTTATCCTTGTTTAAATTTTACACCAAAAACCCAAATTTCTCCAGTAACTATCCACCTTCGCCTCTTCTCTTCTAACCCTAAAAAACCCTAGTCATCAAACAATTTTGAAGTAGTTTCTACAGTTCCAAAAATAAAAATCTATCGTTAATCTTATTTTTATTTTAAATATATGGGTTGACATATCGAATAAAATCTCTTTTTAAATCTATGATTTTTTTGCATAATGAGTTATAGGAACTCTATATGCTGAAAAAAAAAAATTATTCATCGTTTAATCGAGTTCCTGCATATCGAGTTACCAGTTTAATCGTTTTTTAATATCGATTTCTGGTTTTCTGGTTTAATTGTTTCTTTCCTATATATTGAGTTCAAAATATAGACTTTTTGTGGTTTGATTAGGGTCTGTTGATTGTGTTCTTTTTTTAAAATATTATATGTTTAAAAAACACGTTATTCGGAGTGGTTGTCTCAGAACTACATGTTTTCTTTTAAAAAACATGTAATTTTTTTACTAATCTTAAAAATAATTGAGTTTTTATGTTTTTAGGGTTTAATTTTAGAAGTTAAATCATATATGTTGGCTTAATTTATCTTAATGATGTGTTTGTTGTAATAAGGATTTATAGTGTATAGTGGCATCAAATTATAAATTAGAAAGTAAATAAAGGGCAATAAGGTAAAAACAAATGTTCAATGTTTTATTAAAAATTTGAAATGGAGGAAATAATAGATCTTATGGAGGAAATAGCTCCAACCCTTACTTGTTTTGTTTGAGTCGTGGTCCTATAAACACGTAACATATTTGTAATGGGTGCGACCAATTTCCAACTATAATCCTTTTTTTAAACGTGGGTGTACGACTTCTACATGATCGTCCGTATGCGGGTGGTAACGGGTAAGGAGGAAAATTTGTTAGAATATTTTTTAGGGATTTTTTGATAAACTGTGAGTTCTTGTTTTAACAATTTCATATTGAAATTATTTTGGTGGTTTTTCAAAATTTTCAACCCGATAAAATCAGAGTTTTTTATCTAAACGATGAGAGTTAATATTGTTTGTTGTTGCAATCTCATTTTACCAGTACCATATTTATTTATTCAACCAAAATATTCAAACTGTAACATAATTTTAATGTAAAAAAACGGCTATAATTTCAAATGATAAAACCCACCAAAAATTCAAATTCAAATTCGAATTAATTTTCCAAATTCAAAATTTCCATGAATTTTATAATAATTTTATCATTCAAAATAAATTTAACCCGATCCAGGATCCGCCCTTTCGACTCACTAATCATAATATATTCTAACAAGCGTGTACTTCACACTCTCCGGCGTGCTCGATAATATATTATGATTACATTGGTCGACTAGTTAATCCAATTACACTAAAATATCCAACAAAATTAATGTTTTATGTCACCATTTTGATAAAAAATTAAAATTCATATATTCTGAAACTGAAGACTGTTATATGTCGTGATCGCGTAGGAGGTGTCATAACTACAACAAAATCAATTTTAGCAAAATTTATTATCTCATTAACTTTATTTGTGTTAAAAGTTTAGTCTCGACTCATTTCGAAAATTAGCCCACTACGACCAGTACATATTACTAATCACTCTAAAGTTGTGGGTGATGTCTCACAAGGTCGAGACCCTACCAGTAAAAAAATCACATTTTTTAAGATAGTTTTGAGTAGTACAGATGGCTTGTAAATCATGTTAACAAAGTGTTTACATGCTCTGCCAGATTAATTCCTATGTATTAGTAAGTCAATAATATTTTGTTTAAAGAATGGGATAGTGTACGAATGTATGACATAGTAGGCTTTACCGATGAATCTGAGCAGGAATCTGGTGAGTTTTTGTTTATAGAGCACGTTTGTCAATATTACTTATTACATCGAGTGGACTTTCATGTTAGGTACAATAGGTTTTTTAATTGATAACTTGCCTTCCACAAGAAATTTTTGGATCATATTGCATTCATCAGTATTGTGTAATACCATCATTTGAAAGGGCTTGGTTTTTTTGCACGACATGTTGATTAAATAGTCGTTCTTGTTGTAACATTTACCATGCTAGACATCTCATGGTTCAAATGCATCCACAACTTTTTTCTTTTCTGAATGACCTATTCATAATGAATGTGGTTGAATAGTCAATCATGATGTCGCAATATTAAAACATATTTTAATAATATGTATTTTTCGCACTTCTGCCTGACACAATGTGTGGCTAATAAATAGATGAGATTCACTCAAAAATTTCACATATTTGGTACCACATACGTATTAGAACTCATTATTGGAGGCTCGAAAACCAAATTTTATCACATTATGCAGTTGCTCACAATAAGATGAACCCTCCTTAGCTACCTCAACTACTAGACCTTTTGTCACTCTAGATCATTATCTTGAATCTAGCAAAACAGAATAAGTAAGCGACCATTTGACATGTAATTGAATGAGAATGTCTGTCATAGACTATGCTTTGATAGTGGAGCAAGGCTCGAAACGAATATTAAAGTCACCAAATTAAACTAACCAATAAATGGGTGGTTCGACATATCCGGATTCTGTAGAATATTGCACAGGTGGAAAGAGGTAAGGATGAACACATAATGAATCTGGAAATATGGGCATATTTTTCGAGTTGTGGCCATCAATGCCACTACTAGAATTTCAAATTATAGGTACATGGTTTCAAGTATCAATAAGGGTCTTACTAAGATAATAAATAATATTTTGACCTTTATCTCTTCATGTACTGAAGATGTGATTTAACACTACCAAATAAAGATAAAAAGGTTCTAGTGTAACAGGTATAGAGTTTAAATGCTATTTTATTTTTTAAACAATTTTGTCACACTTAACAAACCAATAGAAATTTTTGAACCCCTTGAGAATTTATAAGAAACAAAAACATTTATTAGATTATCATAAGATAGAATGGTTGAGGGAATCCATGTTCTCAGTAAGAATTTGAACCTTCTTGATAGACTGGGACGGCTCAGTCGCAGTGTACGTAAACATGTGAATGATTCAACCTTAGTTTTGTTTTGCTTACTATGAAGCCTAAAACCGTGTATGTTTGGACACTAAAAGTGCATTTTTATGGATTGAGCTTGAGATTGATAGACCGCAGATTCGTATGGGTTTCGGCTAATTCGAACAGATAATTGGTACCATTGTCACTTCATAACAACATATCATCTATATATACCTCCATATTACGATCTAGCTGCTAAGAAATGTTTTTATTCACCAACAACTAGTCTGTAATAGTTTGCATTTCTTGAGCCCAACAAGTATCGCATTTTATCAAATTGACCATATTTAGTTGAGAATTTTGTCTTTTAATGATCATCAAGGTGCATACATATCTGGTTATACATGGAATAGGCGTCTATGAAGATGAGAAGTTCATTTATGGATATAGAATCTACCAACTGGTTTATCTAAGGTATAAGAAACTTATCTGGTAGTAATGCTTTGTCAATATCAGTAAAGTCAACACACATGCGCATTTGACCAGACATTGTTTGAACAATGACCGAGTTCGCATTCTACACATGGTAGAGGGCTTCATATATATTCCTTATCTTCATTTACCATGATTACTTTTGTATTATCGTAAGAGAATATACGTCCAATTTATTTTTCAAAGAGAAGCGTTGACTAAATTATATGCAATGAAAAATTAAAAATTTGGGTAATCCAGTCACATGTTATATCTTTCATACAAAAATATCAAGATTGTCAGATAAGAAAATAAAAAGGTCAACACATAGAGTACATATGCGGTTTATACCTGGTGAGGTTTATTTTCGTTTGAGGGTAATTTTGTCCAGGGTTTTGTGGTATTTTGAAGGTATTTGATGTTTGGATAGAATGTAGAGGGAGAATTGAGCTGCCTGGTTGTATTTAATTTTCATTATCCTTATTAAATGAAAGTGGTTGGGTATTTATACCCTTAATTATGGGCCACATGGGCTTTGGGGTTGACTTATGGATTCAGGTCGAGTTCAAAGACCCATTTAGTTTTAATCAAGTAGTTAACCAGCTTAGTCATGAAGTGGTTAAGTTTTTAGTACATTAGTTCTGTCCAGACGGTTCAGTGGGTGGATGTTGTCCGAATTTCCCCTGTCCGGTTCTCATAAAGAGTGACAACAAATTCCGGACTCATCAATACCAACTCTCAACTTTCGGTATGGTCCAATTAAACTTCCTCAAACATTTCTCGTGGCTTATCCATGTGGAGGGCCTATAATTTCTTTGTACATCATTGGGGGACCAATGAAGGCATGTAAGTTTTATATTTTTGGCGAGAAAATCTTAGTAGCATTCTTGTGATACTCGTTGACTACTATAGATAATATCGATGCGGTGATTCATAATATACCTGCTATACTGGTGGACAATAAAAGCAATATCATGAAAATTTAACCATGGATTACCAAAGATAATGTTGTAATATGAACGCACACCTACCATCATAAGCGCACATAAAAACATTTGTACTTGAGAACAACACCAACATCAAATGCTCCTACTAATGGAATTGTCTGATGTATGAACTCGTCAATGTACATTTATTTTACAGAGCGAAATGCTATTTTTTCATTATGTTATATATTATTTTAAAAGAATGTTAATGGAGTTGCCAACATCGACCAAGAAACGACGTACCTCAACACTCGCAATTTCATAAATCATGAGGATGATATGTTCATGGGGACCATAAACTCCATATAAATTATCATTATCAAAGATATACCCGAGAATATTTGATTATATAGGTGTGCCGAGGTTTAACCATAAATCGGATTTTTTATTTCTGAGACGTATCGTGTGCATGCGGAAGAAAATAAAGTAAAAAGAGAACTGTCTTCCATATTTATCATAATTATTTAACAATATGGATTGAGATCTAGATATTTATAATAATAAAAAAAAATTGTATGGGTAATGTATCATCTGGTTTAAGAGCAATGATAGGTACGACTAGATGAAGTGTTCCAATCATGGTAAACTACTGCGACTCAGTTTGAACCTCATTGCATAAGGGTAGATTGTGCGTAATAATAAAATCAACTAGTTTACCCTCGTCAATAAATGTATTTCATCTTTCAATGTGCAATAATCTCGGGTAAGATGGTCAACGTCATTATGGTTCTTACGCTACTTATAAGGATTGCATTTCTCATGAGGCTTTGCCACATGTTATGGTTTGCAAAACTTCAACAAAATATTTGGATTTTTTATATATCACCGTCAACGATTATTTGTTAAGGAAGGAACCATTACCCCAATGGTCATTGCGGTGTGCAGACCTTGATGAATGTGTACATGAATTATTTTAAGTTGTTGGTACTCGATATATAGAAATTTCCATGTTAAAGACCATAAAACGATATGATATATTATAGATTGGGTTTGGTTGATCACCAATCCAAACCTGGGCCATCTTGGCCACTTTAATCTAACGTTCAGTCGGTTTTAATAAATCACAAAGATATGTGCTTTGATATTTATCAATTTTTTAATAGGTGGTTGTGGATGAAATCATAATCATGGGTGGCTAAAAAGACAACCTATTGATAACGTACTAACTTGTTTTTTCAATATGGTGAGTGTAGTAATATATGTTTTTTCAACTCTTATTTGCAGTGCATTATATAATCTTTGTCCCCTTAATAAACTTGATATCGATTAATTTTTCCTAGAATACAAACCCTCAAATATATGGATGGAACACGGATGTAGATGGTTAAACCAAGTCAAAACATTACCCTTGAGGTTCATTAATAACACGCAGTAGAGAAGAAGTTCATCCCCACTAAAGCTAAATATTTCATTGTGTAGTTCTCAATATGGTGTTTTAGATATTTTGTCTCATCACGCTGTTTCATCTTGTCAAGCCTATGGAGAAATTGGAAAAACAAAGTGGCACAACAAAGTGAAATCATAGCATTTCTTCGAGAAGATTGTGAGCAGTGTAAAAGGGCCACGAAGGAGCATAAAAACAGTGTTGACAAAAAATAATAACATGTTAAGTTGGTAGAAAAAGAGCTTATGGAGCAAAAATCCGTTTTTGGAGCTGAAATTGCCAGGCTAAAGTCCCCATTGAGAGAGCATGCTTGAAAGTACCAGGAAGCGAAAAAGAGCACGATGCTCAAACGTATACCTTCTAGAAGTTGTTGGATGAGCATGAGACGGTAACTAAAAAAACCCGAAGAGAACCTATCCACATACAAAGCAGACTGGCAAAGACCAAGAAGTTGCAGTTGATGCATATATTGAGGAATTTTTAAGCTCCTTAGATAAGCGGGATGCTAATATTAAATCCAAATTTGTTCTTAGCTTCCACAAGACATTTTTGGAGCCAAGCCTTATATCCTTTTAGGACATGGAGATGAGCTGGAAACCACATTAGATTTGGATGGCAGAGATGGTGACTTTGAAAAGTTTACATGAAGATGAAGAATCCGAATGTGAAAGTTTTGGGGAGGAATAACAATAAAAAAATTCTACCGATTGGGGCAAAACAACCCGAGGAAAAATTGATACATACGAGTCTGAGGGAAACTAAATGATATTACCTCACTCCATATTTTTTGTACACCCATTTGTTTCTTTTGTATTTTTTAAAAAAAATTCTAAGTCTCCAGTTTTGACATGATGTTTTGTAATCGTATTCGGTATTAACTAATATGTGTTATTTTTATTCTTTTATCATTATTATACAAATTTATTACTTGTCAATAATATAGTCAGAGTATCTTGATTTAATAGTGATCGATCCTCAATCGGTCAGCGATACAAACTTTGAACCTGACCATCAATCCTCAACCAATCACCGAGACGCACTTTGAACCCGACTAACTAGTGTTGGAACCTTTTAAGTTTGACAAACTAATGTTGGATCCTTTACACTTGATTAACTACTACTGAACCATTTAATCGTGGCCAACTAATATTGGATCATTTACACTTGACAAACGCATGCTTGAACCTTTTATTTATGACCAACTAATGTTGGATCATTTACACTTGACCAACGAATGTTGGCATTTTTTAACTGTAACCAAATAAGGCACTTCCCAATTTGGCCCTATCTTTCCTAACATTTATATTTAGTGTGAAGGAAGATGTTTTTCAAAAACATTATCTCCCGCGGAGATGTCTGAAGGGTACTAGCGTAAAATTGATAATATATAAAATAAAAATAATATTTAGAGAGATAATTGAGGTGCTTAAGTTTTAATGTAAAGATGAAAAATAGGTGAATAGTAGTTGGAGAATATGAATTATATTAATTTCTCTAAAGCCTGAAAAGGCTTTACATGTGGATATTAGGCCCTGGTGGGCTTACATTACTAATAGGCTCATATGAATAAACCAAGCCCATGTTACCCAAACCCATATAACATAAAACACCCTTGATTTACATGTTTATTATATTGGTAGCACAAATTAAAATCTAATCCAGTAGCTTATCGGTTCGACTCATGGGCAGATAATTTGATCCTTATTAATATTAAATAAAATATAAAAGTTAACATGTTTATGATAATATGCCCAAAATCACTCTAATATATAAAGTGTATGAATTTTGCAGTGGAATAGCATTTCATATTTACATATGTCTCCTATTAGATTTGTCTCTTCTATAAAAAACAATAGACCATATTATCTTGCCTACACACCAACAAAAAACATTAATAATGTAAAAGTATAATGGACCACACCATACTATTATTTTAATTTAACAATATTAATAATATTATGGTATTGTAGTATAGTTGGACAATATTTACATTATGCATTAGTGTACCTTGACTACTTACTCCACCTTTTCTAACCTGTTATAAAATAAAGACAATATTTATAGAGCATTAAAAACGAAAGGAAAGTTAAACAACAACACACACACTTACATGGTATTGTAGCGTGGAGGTTCATTAACAGATGCAGACACGTATTGGTTATAGATGTGTCTTCAACCCAAGGTTGACTGGTTTTTAGACCTGTAGAGGTGTATTTTTGTCGATTATCTCCAAATCTTATACATTTCCTAAATCTATGGGTGTTGTACTTCCTCGACAACCTTGTGACTTCGGATATTGATGTTTGCAATGGTGGTTGAACTCTCTCTAATGGATCTTTCCTCTAGCAGTTTGTCAACTTCTTCTGACCATTTTAACTAATGAAGCAGTCATAAACTAACGAGGGTTAGAAGTTCATTGTAGGTATCCATTGATGGGATTGTTGATATTAGATTATATATTATTTTGTGTTGAAACTAAACTCTATATAGAGATGTAATCAGTTGGATTGTCCTCTGTCGACCAAATTATTGCAATAACATAACAATATTGAATCCCCAACAACTGTCATTTACGGTAAATATATTCCCACTTTTCCAAGTCAACCACAAACTGGTTTCTATGCTTCTAAACTTGATATTTTGGTCCTTCATATCCTTGCACCAAACAATTAGCCACCTCCTAGTAATACTTGTTCAATTTCTTTTGAATAACGAGACAAATTTGTTGATCACACCTAGCTAGTTTTTTATTTTCTTTACAATTCTCAAAATTGCATGCCATCTTATACAATCTAAAAAGATTATTACACGTTATGCTTTATAATCTAATATTATTGAGTTAAAATTTTCAACTAAACTACTTGTTTGTATGAAATATTCGATGTCGTAAACATTCATAACATGCTAGAATGCTTTTCCCCATCTCATCCACGTGGCATTCAAATTATTTGAAAAAAAATACCTAGGGCATGCATGACGATAACATAATTTGTTCCTCATTTTCGGGTAATGTCTTCTTCATATTCGAGTAGAGATATCGGGCACGTGTAGATTTTAGAAACATGTCTTACAAGACTGAAGCAAATCCATTTTTCTTGCCCAACATCCACGTAAAACTTTGTTGATTTTTTATTTTCAGAGCATATCATAGAAGCTCCAAAAAAATATTTCCAATTCGACATATTTTCACTCTTTATAACTGACAAGCAAGGGGATACATCTTATCATTTGCGCTGACAAAAACATCAACTAGAAATTGTCCCTTAAATGAACATGTCAAGAAGAAATATCTAACACAAGTACCATCTTACAGTCATTAGAAAACCCTTTCTTCAAACCATGAGGACAAATGTAAATTCTTTCGAACACAAATCTGTTGCATTTGATAACAATCGTAGACACTAGGTTGGTTCTTAAAAGTTCATGGTTATATTAGCGTAGCTTGTGGAAATGAATAATTTTTCCTCCAATAATCATATTAATAGCTCTTGACTTTGCATGATAAGCCTTACATTTCTTCACCAAAACTAGTTGCTCAAATCCTTATTTAAGCTTTTAACTGACCAGTCCGGATCAGCTTAATGCACCTCTTGCGTTTAGTATGAATACATGTGCGATGATCGTTTAATGTATTGATCCTCTATCGTTGAATGGTAATAACTGATGAGTTATGATTTTACCTTAGTAAATTGTTAGGAGTGAATTATAGAGAGAGAAAGAGCTAAAAAAAATTAGAGAGAGAAAGTACAAGTACAAATGGGTTTTCAAACTAAAAGTATTCAACCATTTTATTAGAGTAGCCTTGCCCGTTATATGGAGGAGCCAAAACTTGGCCTCAAACTGAAATCTGTTACAAAAGAGGGCTAATTTCTATTTAGTCCTCAACAATTATACATAATTACAAATACTCTCTAAAACTTACATTAGTTACAATTTAAGGACGAAAATTACATTACTTATAATTAAATCCTGAAATTTACATTATTTATAATTTAGTTCTCAAAATCCTATTTCCATATCAGAATCCCCGCTAGTTCTCATGTCAGTAAATGAATGAGAACTAAAAAATCTTCGAATCCAAATGTCTTCGAATCTTAATATATTTGAATACTCCCATATGTTATGTAACCTGTGATAAACTTAAAGTAATCATTCGAAGCAATCATCTTAAACAACCATTCAAAGCACTCATGAAATACAATCACTTGAAGCGTATTCAAACCAAATAACAATTAACAATGAAGCTAAAATCTGAACATTTCAAGAGCAAAATCGTCTCGAAACAGTGTAATCGAATGTTGCTTCGAAATATTATGTATGTAAACAAATCATCTTTGAATATAACTGTTGCACATATAAATGTAACCGTCGCTCGTAACCGTTAAATCCATCATAACCCTAGAGGTCTAGCCTGACAGATGCCGAGCATTTGATAAACTCACTGATTTATATTCCAGCCTATCATCATAAGAGTCTTTCCAACTTCACATTTCTTCACTTGTCTTTGTATAAATACAGTCTGCCTTTTTTTTCATTATCATCACACAACCCTTTTTAGAGAAAAGTTAGAGCTTTTGGCTACCTTCAGCGTTATCTTCCCCTTTTCTCAGTATTCTCATAAGAAAATTCAAACTTTCTGACCAATCATCATCCTCTCCGATCAACCCTCGTTTGGTTTATGAGAAAGAAACCAAAAACCAAAAAATTGAAGGCTATCATACCCAAAACACCAGAATCTTCAGACTCTGACAGTAATTTAGTCTTCGGATCGTACGAATAATTCTGTATTACACAAAAAGCTGAAGAATATAGAAGAGGAGGATGTATTCGAAGAGGTCCAATTGGAACTACCACTGAAACAATCTATTACAGTAATTTCGATCCCACTAAAGTTCATGTTCTTTCTCCTTCTCCCATAGGCGAAGACCATTCCTCATCTAAAATCTTAGGGCCTAAAACTTCTCGAGCCTCCTCGTCTAAGAGTAAAATTTCTCCTCTGATTAGTGAAAAATTTCCTCTAAAACCAAAGGTAGATATCCACTCTTCGAATCACTTTTTAGTAACCAGAAAAAGAAGAACTTTCATCACCATGGGAGATGAATCAAGAATTATCTGAAGTCCTTCCCCTCCAAATCCAAATGATGACAATCCTTATGAAAGAGAAGTAATTTAAGAAACTCCTCGAACAGAGGTTGTTAACCCAACATCTCAAAATCCTCGAGAAGAAACTTTGAAAGCCAACGGAGTTGATTCAGGAGCTACGAAAACCGATCTCGAGGCTGAATATGACGATGGGAAATCCGCAAATACTCAGAAACCTCAAGAAGAAACAGATGCTTGCTTTGTTTCCGAAGAAGAAAGAGCGAAAATTGGAAGGAACCTGAGGAATCTTGAAGGCAAATACATCATTGCTTTGAAAAAGGTCCACTACATATACTACAAAGATAGCCAAGCTTCGGCTCTGAAAAAGCAATGGGGAATGGGGAAGCATAACACTTGGACTACCTAAAGATGGAGAAACTCTTTTAGATTGCAGAGACGACAAATTAATATTCTACCCTAAGATCATTATCTAGGGTCTTCGGTTTCCACTAGATCCTATGATCGTGGAATACTTCGAAATGTTGACCTTATGTCCTACTCAGGTGACACCAAATCAGTGGTTCACCCTTATGTTAGTGATTATGGTATCTCGACTGTCTCATATTTCCATCAGCATCAAAGACTTCATCTCCTTGACCCAGTTATCGAAAGGTCTGAAGCTTACCTTTTACTTACTCATCACGTCGTCCAGCTGCCAAGTTGATTTTCCAAAAGCTTGCCGCTTGGGCTGAGAAGGAATGAAACAACGCGTTTCATACTGCCTTTCAGCCCGTCAATTTCCTCCACTGTCATATATTTCTAATTAAAGAAGATGGCTTGCCTCCTCAAGATCTGACATCAGATCCGGATCTGAAGCTAGTCTGCCAACGAATATCTCAACCTGATTGCAAAGTCTTCATTCTCATTCACCCACATTGCGGATACAGAATTGCTGACGAATTCTCATGAGGCAGAAATAAACAAACTCAAGGCTAATCATGCTATTGAACTGGCCACTTGAAAATCCAACTTCACTAAACTTCAAAATTCTCTCACTCTTTGTGAGACAAAAAATAAAGAGCTAGCCGATCAGATAACTAAACTAAAGGAGGATTTCGAAGTGGAAACAATTGTTGTTGTAGCTGCTGCCGAGGCTGAGCTTTCAAAAGATATGCAAACTGCTATCAACATCGGAAAAGAAGATGCAACCATTCTTCTTCTTTGAGAGCTTCACTCTGCTTATCCAAAAATCGACCTTGCAAGTTTTTGAAATGACATCCCTAAAGAGAAACACCCAAG
The DNA here is from genome assembly GCA_036936605.1 of Limnanthes douglasii subsp. nivea. Taxonomy (NCBI): domain Eukaryota; kingdom Viridiplantae; phylum Streptophyta; class Magnoliopsida; order Brassicales; family Limnanthaceae; genus Limnanthes; species Limnanthes douglasii. The sequence goes on along the minus strand of JAUPFV010000003.1, from coordinate 148,270,890 downwards.
TGAAGCTTTCGACCATGTTCCCGATTCATCATTCTCAGAAGATGATTCATCTGAGGAGGAAGAATCCTCTGATTAATTTTATCAATTTTTCGTCTTTGTCATATTGAGAATTTTCTTTTTGTACCGCAACAAATTAATCTAAATGACAAACTGTTTTTCAATTTTATCATTTTCTTTGCATATTATTCAATGGTAAATTTTAAAAATAAAATAATTACAAAATATAAACTTACCACCTTGAATACCTTAACAAAATTAATGAACACAGTAGCTCTTTGAAAAAATCTCAATGAGTTAAGCTTTGATAGCCCTTCGAAAAATTCTCAGTGTGCTGTTAAGCGTTCACTTCGAAATAAAAATGTAATGTGATTGTTTAACATGGTTATTTCTTCGAAAAATGTTATGAACACTTTGGAACATTCTACTCTTAACCAATTTCAAATATGATTAGTCTCTGATGATTTGTTAAGATAGTATTCATATATATGTGTAAACAAACAACCATTGGCAAAAAAAAACTTTATTAATAATATTGAATATGTACACGGCGCCTCATTAAAACCTTTCTAGGCCAACAGGATAGGAAAGAGTGCGCCATTCAAAACAAAAATTCCAAAGTACAAAAACATATCTACTCCCAATAAAGCTTCAAGTGTTGGATATTCTACGGATGTTGAAGCATTCTTCCCTCGAAATCACAAAGACGATAGGACCCCGGCTTAATTCTTTCAACAACTGTATAAGGCCCTTCCCAATTCAGAGCCATTTTTTCGAGGTTCTTCTCTTTTGTGTGCAAGAAAACTTTTCTCAACACCTTATCATATTCTTTAAATTTTCTTCTTTTCAACTTCGCATCATATCAATTTCTCATAAGAGTCTGATAATGAATTACATTTAGATGAGCTCGAACTCTTTTTTCCTGAATCAGATCCAAATTCGCCCTTCGAACTTCATCATTAGCCCTTTCAGAGTATTGGGCTATTCTAAAAGATGACATCTTGGATTCTATAGGGCTGACTGCATCCATTCTATATGCCAAGGCAAAAAGAGTCTCCTTCGTAGCTTCTCTACGAGTTGTTCGATAAGCCCAAACTACCTTTTGCAACTAATTTGGCCATTTGCTTACTGCCCCCGTCAAATTCTTCTTCAAGCTATCTAAAATTGTTCTGTTTGTTACTTCCACTTGTCCATTGGCTTGAGGATGAAAAGGCATCGAAAAACATTGTTGAATTCCCTTAAAAGTACAAAATGAAGCCAACTCCTTGTTATTAAACTGAGGGCCATCATCTGTTATAATCCTCCGAGGAACTCCAAACGAAAACAGATAATGTTCATAATAAATTTTATGACATCCTTTGCCTTTGTTCCTGATAGCGGTTCTGCCTCTTCCCACTTTGTAAAATAATCAACCACTATAATTATCATTTGTCTTCCTCCAGAAGCCATCGGCAAAGGTCCCACCAGATCAATCCCCCATCTATCAAATGGTACTGCCTCAGATATAGACATAAGCGGCACTGCGGGTCTGTGAATAGCATTGGCAAATCTCTGACAAGTATCACATCCTCAAACTAAATTCTTAGCATCATTCATGATTGTAGGCCAATAGAACCCTGCAAGTAAAACTCGATGTGACAGAGATTTGAACCCGCAATGAGCTGAACCTTCACCATCATGCAACTCTGATAATACTTCTTGTGATTCCTGTCTGTTTAAACATCGTAACAATTGCATGCTTAATGCTTTTTTATACAAAATTCCATCCAGTACTATATATCTGAAGGCTTTACTTCTCAATTGTTTGGTCAATTGTGAATCATCTGGTAATATCCCTTGAGTCAAAAAATTAAGTATATCTGATCGCCAGTCGCCTCAGATTTCGCTAGCTTTAAAAAATTCATTTATACATTCACATTGGCTAGATTGAGTAACAATTGAAGGACTTTCTTATAGCAAAATCCAATGATATTCCTTGTAAGTAACTTTTGCTAAAGAATCAGCCACCATGTTATTTATTTGCCCAATATATTCCACAACAACGTTGTCAAACATAAGCATTAAATGATCTTTTATTGCTTCTGAATCTCTAGATACCTGATTTTCTAACAACTGAGAATCAGTTTCCAAGCGGACTGAAGTTGCCCCACATATTTTTTCCAATCTCAAACCTGCCAAAGCAGCTTCGTATTCAGCTTTATTTTTCGAAGCATGAAAACCAAATTTAATAGATTGAATCATTGTTTCTCCCGTTGGAGCTATTAACTGAACTCCAACAGTGCACCCTGAAACACTAGAGCCGCCATCTGTTCGGACAACCCACCCCGAATCAACATGTACGACTTCTTTATTTTCTTCCTCCTCTGATCTTCTTGAGTGGAATTCAACAATAAAAAATATGCTAATGCTTCCTCTAAATCATCAAGATGCACTTCATCTTTCGAGATTTTTTACTACCATGTCATCTATATATACCTTCATATTTCTTCTGATCTGTGTAGCAAAAGCTTGTTCATCAATCTCTGATAAGTGGCTCCAGTATTTTTTAATCCGAAGGGCATCACCTTATAACAATGTAAGCCCCTATCAGTTATAAAAGTTGTGCATTCTTGATCTTTTGGATCCATTTGGATTTGATTATATCCAACAAAATCATCCATAAAATTTAAAATTGTGTTGCCTCAAGTAGAGTCAATCAACTGGTCTATTAGAGGAACAGGAAACGGATCTTTAGGACAAGTTCTATTCAAATCTGTAAAATTTACACACATTCTCCATTTCCCATTTTTATTTTTTAATACCACCAGATTCGCCGTCCACAAAGGGTACTATGACTCATTTATATGTATGACCTTAGATAACCGATCCACTTCAGCAACAATTTCTTCTGCCTTTTCCGAGGAAAACGCTATTCTTTTCTGAATAATCGATTTGACCTTCGGATCAATGGCCAAACTGTGACGAATTACTTCAATGGGAACTCCCGTTACATCTTCTGTCCTCCAAGCGAAGACATCCAAATTCTGAGAAAAAAATCCAACAATTGTTGACGTAGACTAGGGGTCAATAATGCTCCGATGCGAAGTACCTTCCCTTCTGAAAAAGTAAACTCCTCTATCTCTTTGCTCACCGTTAATGACCCTGGGGTTTCTCTCGGATCGTCAACCCTTTCTTCCAAATCCGAGGGTGCCCCCTCTAATTGCTATTCCCGCATTAAATCTCAACTGTTGGACCCTCGGATCCGGAGTGCAATGGCATAACATTCTCTGGTAACCTTCTGATCGCCTCGAACAACCCCAACTTTATCTCCAACCACATACTTAAAGCATTGATGAACTGTAGACACCAACCCATACATTCTTGAAAGCCAAGATCTTCCAAAAATAGTATTATAACTTGTGGGACAGTCCACCACCATAAAGAGTACCTGGACCTTTTTTTTAAATGGTCACTTCCCCAAACTCACCTCACCTTCGAATTCTCCAACAACACGAGTTGTTACACCCGTGAATCCAATAATCTTTCGATCCGACTGAGAAATCTGAGATGGATTTTTCATTCTATCATCGGTGGATTTAAAAAGGAAATTGGCAGAACTGCCAGTGTCAATCAGCACACGTCTAATTTTGACGCCAACCACCTAAGCTCCAATCACCGCAGCATCTTCATGTGGTCCTGCAGTACCTCGCAGATTGTCTTCGTTAAATAAAATGAAAGGAATATATTTTTTCTCATACAAGTGCGTAGACATCTTCCCTTCAATTTGAGTTGTCAAGTTGACAACATGCCTCTTCCTCGAACTATCCGAGTTTCCGGTCATTGAATCGTCTCCAAAAATAGCCAACAATTCAAAAAACTTGCATAACTCCCGAACACGTCCCTTTTCCACAGGCTCTTTGATTATTATCAGAAGCAACTTGTTCGGATCTTTTTCAACATACTAAGAAGAAGCATCGAAAGGCGCAGTCTGTGAATCCAAAATCATCAAATTCTCAGCTGGCGGTGCAACCTTCGAAGTTGATGCACCATTATTTTTCGATGCGCTCTCATGTGACTTCACATAGGTCAGGAGATTTCCATTCTCAATTAAATAATGGATCTCTTTTTTCAGAGAAATACAATCATTTGTATCATGCCCAATGTCATCATGATATCTGTAAAACTTGTTATTCCTCTCCTCCCTTGGCCTACTGATTGGGGCAGGCTTCTTAAAATTTACGAAGCTCTTGGTCTTATCCCAGATTACAGAAACATTCTCTGTAAGATCAACATAGTATTCTAGTTTGACCCAAGTATTTGGTCTAGGCCTGTTGTAAGTATTAGGTGGAGCGTGATTTGAATAACCACCACTCCGGGGAGGAAAATTGTTGTTCTTTTTCCTTGACTACTGATTGCTATTGTCATTGCCATTCGAATACTGCCCCTGATTATTGGATGTCTGTCCCGAATTTTTCGGAGTGCTGACTGGTCCACCTAGGACTCTAGTTGACTTCTCCACTTTGATCTGATCCTCAACTTGAGTCATCAAAGCTCCAAAAGTCAAGGCCCTTCTCTTCGTCGTCTCATTATCCAGATCTCCTGGCAAAAACCCTTGGCGAAAAGCTGTCATCGCCACATTTTCCTCACAGATGTCCAAACTAGCCTTGGTCAACACAAACCTCTTTGTATAGTCTTTCAACTTTTCTTGAGGTGCTTGCTTGCACTGAATAATGGTATCACCATTTTCTCCCATCTCTTTGCTTCCTACAAAATGCCTTCGAAATGCAGTATAAAAACCTCTAAAATTAGAAATAGACCACCTCGAAATCTGGTTATAGCACTTTAGAGTCGTTCCTTTAAAAGTCTGAGAAAATGCACGACACACTAGTCAGTCGTCATCTTCAAATTTCATCATATAATTCTTGAATTGTTTGATGTGATCATCAGGATCCTGCATCCCATCGAACTTTTCAACCTTCGAAATGTCAAAACACTTCGGAAGCGTCATAGAACGAATTTCATTCGTCAACGGAGAATTTCTCCAGTCAACTCCCTGAACGAACTGCTCATCTGTTCCCATAGTAACATACAAATTCCGATCAGTTTCAACATACTGATTCGAGGGATTTCCTTCGTACCAATTTGAACAAGGAGCATTATCCTTCTTAGATTTACTCTCATTTTTGTGTTTCCTCGACTGATCTCTGTCTAATTCCTCTTTCGAAGAACCTCTAAATCTCTTGAAGCCTGAATCTGAACTCTCTACTTCCTCTTCACTAGAGGTTACATATTTATGTTTATCTTTTTTCACCTTACGAGACGAATATCGCTCTTTTGGATACACAAAACGTACTCTTGTATGCTCAGATTTAGCCCTGAAGAGTTTTAAGTTGGTCCAGGGGTGATTATGCAATACGAGGATTACTTAGAGGAATTTCGGCGATACAGAAATGTCTTAGTGTCAGTTTTAGAGAGAGAAAGTAAAGATTATTAGGTTAAGTAGAGAGATAAAGTCGCATATCATTCATCTCGGGATTTGTGAAGCGTGTGTGGTCCTTTTATAGTACAATTGCGGACCCCGCACGCCTTAACTTTGGTTAATTACATCTTTTAGTCCCTATGTTCTACTTTCTTCCTATTCTGGCTATCTCTTTATATAGTTTGTACAATTCAGTCCTCACACAGTTTTCCCTATACATTTTCCTCCTATCACACTTTTCCTTTGCTATTTGCTCCTGTCAAGTTTCTTCTTCACACTTTTCTCCTTGTCTTTTATTCTTCCTTATCAGTAGCCCCCCAGTCCTAGTAAAAGTTATTTTACTAGGACTGAATAATTCTCTGATTGTTCACTTCACATACCCTCGAATGATTACTCTTGACAGGCATAAACCATTTTCCTCGAATATTTTCTCTCTCCGAATTTCCACAATGCCCTTTAAACCATCGAGGCCATAAATCGCTCTTCGAAACGTCACTCTTCAAAATTCCATAATGTTCCTCGAACCATCGAGGCCACAACCACTCCTCGAGAAATCGCTCTTCGAATTTCTCCTGTTAACCGAGTAGCCCCCCAATCCTTGCACCATTTTAGCCTTTTAAGCCCCCGAATAATTTTAGATTAAGGCTAAAGGGGGTGCCAGGATTGATCTTTACCACGACGTCATTTAACAAACACATGCGTCAGCACATCTTTTTGGAAAACGTTACCTATTCCCCTGACATTTTCTGACAGAAAACTCTTGATCTTCTCCTGACATTTTCTGACAGAAAACTCTTGATCTTCTCCTGACATTTTCTAACAGAAACCTCTTCATCTTCTCTGTGGCTGGTGTTAGAATAATTCGCACCTATATGGACCATAATGTCCCTAGGCAAACATCATAAAAAGTCCCCGAGCCTGATCTGTAGGAAGGCCCAGCTTCGCTTATAAATACTGACCTTATCTCCTCATTAACTCAACTTCTGTTCAATCATTTCTAGAGAGATAAAGCTGGCGAATAAACCCCGTCGGATTCCTGAGTGGTTGTTGATCAGTACGAGATTCGAAGAGAGAATTGCTGCCGGCGAAGACGTGAGGCCTCATCCCCCACCATCGACTACTACCTTTTGTGGTGCCTGGCCTCCCTCAGCAGATTCGACTACAATTATCCCCCTCGAAGTTGCTCGACAAAGCTTGCATAGCGATTTGAACCCCCTCGGAGAAATGGGTAAGGACAGGCAACACAAACACTCGTCCGGGAAGAGAAAAAAGTCCTACAAGGATAGGAAAGGCTCTCATGAGCGAAAACGTGCCAGGGAGGCGCCCCTGGTCATTCGGGAGCCTACTTCACCAATATCCCTCGAGAATCTCCCTCAAAGATCTGCTAGCCCTCTTCGAACGTCTACCAGACCTCCTCGAACTTCTGTCAGTCCTCCTCGAATACCTACAAGAACATCTACAAGCCCTCAACGGACTTCTACCAGTCCTCTCCGAAGAAACGAAGTAGATGGGTCAAGTCTGCCTTCCACTCCATCCATGACCGTTCATGGAACTCGATTTTCCCCTTCGAAAACGCTCATTACCGAAGAGGACATGCTCAATAGGCGAGATGAGAGTCGAGATGCCAAAGGGAAAAAACCTGCCACAAAGCCCCTCGAACCAAAGGTGCCTACAATCCCCTCCTTAGGTTCTGTGAACATTGCAACCTCTTCATCCCAAATAATATCCCAAGAGCAAGCCCGTCGGATCGCTCCAAAATCAAAAGGGGACATCGTGCTGCCCTTGGAGCTAGACAGTATTTCCGGTCACAACATTCGGGGCATCGAAAACAAACATATGGTAGCCCTTGCCAATATCAAGTATAAGTACTTTTCAAAAGAGGAAGAGACGATGCTAAGGACCCGATGGTGCATCCCTTCCTATATTACTATCAGATTTCCCTCAGAATGAGAGATACCTTTATCAGTGAGGGACAATGAGTTGGTGGTATACACTGAAATCATGAACTGGGGGCTAAGGTATCCCTTAGACCCCTTCTTCATCGAATACTTGTCGAAGATAGACCTTTGCCCTTCGCAGGTTGGTCCCAACATGTGGTTTACTCTGATGGCCTGCATCATGGCCTCGAGGCTCTCAAGTCATGAATTTTCGTTAGAACAACTCATTGGCCTTGCTGGTTTGGCCACAAATCCTTACTTTCCCTTTTATTCACTGACTTTCAATCGAGGACAAAAAATCTTAAAAGATCTACTTGAGGCTGACAAGAAATAGAGGCAGCAGTTTGTCTTTTTCTCTGGTTGCTGGGAGACCGAGTCAGAGGCCACTCACTCAAATCCTCACAAGCTCTCTCTGATGTGGACTAATAAATGTAAGTACCCCCTCGAATTTTTATGCCTCCTCGAATCTTTATGCCTCCTCGAATCTTTATGTCTCCTCGAATTTTTGATTGTGATTGGTCATGGTATTGGCTTCTTGTTGCAGCTATGACGGGGATATCCAAGCCCTATTCTGACTATGTTGAAGGTGCCACAAATGTGTTCACCAAACTTCGCTTGTGGGCAAAGGATCAGTGGGACAACCGATTTCGTCTCTGCTTTACTGATAACAATCTTGCCAGGAGTCGATTGTGGAGGCTCAATCCCCTCGACCGCATTAGTATGAGAGGATTGATGACTCCTCCCTCGGAGCGAGAAGTGATGGAGCGGTGTAGCCAAAAAGACGTAGTGGTATACCTGCCCAAGCGCTTACGTTCACAGAGTCATCTTGGGGATCCTCCAGAAGATGAAGTTGTATCAACTCAACAGCTAAACCCTGAAGGACCGGTCAACACTCAAAGGCCCCCCTCCTCGAACAATGCTGGGGCATCGAATTCCCTTCCCCCTCCACCAAACAATACTGGGTCATCGGATTCCGTTCCTCCTCCCCCTGCTCCCTTCTTACCTTCAGAAAGGATGCCAAGATAAAAGACATGAAGGGTAAGGGTATCCTCGAACCCATCCAAGAACTATCCGAGGGAGGTGAGATGCCTGAAGATAATCAGGAGGCTGGTCTAGAGGAAGAGGTCCAGGAAATCACAAGTGAACCTGAGAACAGAGGTGGCCATTCTCCTAGGGAAAGTTCTCATCAATCCCCACATTCGACTCTTACTGAGGCTTCTCATCCAGCCCCCCTCAAAAATAGTCCAAGATTAGCACCTCTCCATATTCCTCGGAGCAACCCTCCTCAGCACATTGACCCAGACACTCTTGGAGGCGGGTTTTCTGAATTTGACTATGCAGCATTAGGGTCTCCTTCGAGCTCTTTCGAAGTTCCTTTGGATGATGAATTCTCACTATCCCTTCGGAAATTGCTGCACACTTCAGTAAATAGAGGCAGAAAGATACGTCACCTTGAGAAACGCAAAAATCACTACAAGTTCAAATCGCTGTTGGCTGTCTCTCAGCTCGAAGAGGCCAAGAAGCAACATGCAGTGATCAAGGGACAAGCCGATGCCTTATATGAGCGTCTGCCTGCCTCCGAAAATTACGTGATAATGCTGGAGAGGTGTTGTCAAGAAGATATGGACTTGTATAAGAAGAAGACTGATGCTCAAGAGCTATTGATAGCTGAGTACAAAAAGGGGCATCGTTTGGCTTGTGATGGATTCACAGAGTGTACCAAGGCCCTTAAAAAGGTGACAGTAGACCGAGATCAGTTACTGAGACAGGTTGAAAACTTTCCTGGACAAGTCGAGGAAGAGAAGGACAAAGCTGTGGATGCTTATGCATCAACGTGCACAAGTAAGCTGCAAGCCCGGGATGCCACTACTCGAGCAGGTTTGCTTACCCAAATCCATGCTGAGTATCCTGAATATAACTTGGGGGCCTTTTGGAAGCTTGTCCCCTCGGAACTTCATCCTCCCCATATAGTTGTAAGTGAAAGTGAAGATTCAGAGACTGAGGGCAGTATCTCTTCGAAAAATTCAGACTGAGGGAAGATGTTGAAGGAGTTAATGTTTTGTGTATGGCCCAATAGGGCCTCTTTTTATAATGTGACTGGGACATGTTGTACTGTGCTAATTTTATGAGACATGTCTATTTTTGTAAGATCAGTGATCAATTATTATTTCTATGTTATGTTTTCATCAAAAATCCGAAGAGGCAAGTCTTTCGAACCATGATTATGACGTACCTGACAATTGGAGGAGATGATATCTTGAGTCTCATTATTGTGACCCAAATAATGATAAAGTGACATCGGATTCGAGGCACACATTAGTGTGACCCAAACATTAATAAAGGGATATTGGATTCGGGGCACACATTGGTGTGACCCAAATATTAATAAAGTCATATAAGGTTCGAGGCACACCAAAGTGTGACCCAAAGAATAGTTCGAAGGTCCCAAAATTCGAGGCATATATTTCTGTGACCCAATAAATAGTTTGAAGGGACAACAATTCGAGGCACATGTTACTGTGACCCAAAAAATAGTTTGGAGGGACAACAGTTCGAGGCACATGTTACTGTGACCCAAAAAATAGTTTGAAGGGACAAATATTCGAGGCACATGTTACTGTGACCCAAAAAATAGTTTGGAGGGACAAGAGTTCGAGGCACATGTTACTGTGACCCAAAAAATAGTTAAGGCAAAGAACTCTTTGTATTTAAGGGGCTCATCGAAACACCTCATTAAAACCTTCATGTGCCTAACAGGGTAGGAAAGAGTGTGCCTTCACCAAAGTTTGTTCTGGGGGATACAAAGAAGAGGAAAAGAAATACAATTTCAGCTAGCTCTTTTAATCAAGATACAATTTTAAATGCTCAATATTCCAAGGGAGACGGAGGTATCGCCCTTCCTTGTCTTTTAACCGATATGTGCCTGGTTTTATCTTTTCGGTGACCTCATAGGGGCCTTACCAATTAGGTCCCAACTTCCCCAAACTCTTGTATTTAGTGTGCAAAAAAACTTTGCGTAAGACCTTGTCTCCCACCTTAAAATCTCTGTGTTTTACCTTAGACGCGTATCGACTCCTCATGAGAGTTTGATAATGGAGGGATGTCAACTGTGCTTGCTGTCTCTTTTCTTCAACCAAGTCTAAAGCCAATGCTCTACTCTGGTCATTTGTATCGGAGACATATGTTGCTACACGATGTGAGGGAAAAAGAATCTCCGGAGGAACAACGGCATCCATTCCATAGACTAAGGCAAATGGGGACACAACAGTGGCCGTCCGCGGAGTCGTTCGGTATGCCCACAATACTTCCTGTAAATAGTCGGGCCATTTCCCCGCTTTACCTTCCAAGTTCTTCTTCAAACCATCGAGAATCGTGCGATTAGTCACTTCCACTTGCCCATTAGCCTGAGGGTGAAATGGTGATGAAAAACATTGTCGTATGCCCCTCGAGACACAGAAGCTCCGAAAGTCCTTGTTATCAAACTGAGGTCCATTTTCCGTGGTGATCTGCAATGGTATACCAAAACGACAAAAAATGTTAGATATGACAAACTTGATCACATCTTTGGCCTTTGTCCCTGCCAGCGGCTCAGCCTCTACCCACTTTGAAAAATAATCGACTGCCACGATTATAGTCTGTCTGCCCCCAGACGTCATTGGTAGGGGCCCAACTAGGTCAATGCCCCATCTTTCAAACGGGACTGCCTCAGAAATGCTTTCCAGTAACGCCGCAGGTTTGTGAATCACATTAGCGTAGCGTTGACACGTGTCACATTGTTTGACTAAATCTTTTGCGTCGGCCGCGATAGTGGGCCAATAATAGCCAGCCAAAAATACCCTTCGAATTAATGTCTTGTACCCACAATGGGCAGATCCTTCACCATCGTGCAATTTGGACAAGATAATTTGCGACTCGGGCCCACTCAGACACCTCAATAATGGTCGGCTCAGAGATCTTTTATACAACACTCTTCCCAACAGAATATAGCCATGAGACTTAAATCTAACTTGCCTGGCTTCGGACTTTTCGACAGGTAAAGTGTCATGGCCCAGAAAATCAATGATGACCGTCCGCCAATCGTGCATAATCACGTTGCTTTCCTCCGAGATTTTCATCGTGTGCTCCTCGCCGATCGAGATCGAAGGGCACTCCTGAACCATAACCCACGGGTAACCTTCCGTCCGTGAAGCGGAGGCAAGAGAATCCGGGACAGCGTTTAACTCTCTTTGAACATGCTCGTAATTGACTTCCTCAAATTCAGATGCCAAATCTTTCAATAGCTTCAAATACTGTATCAACTTCTCTTTCCTAGCCTCGGACTCTCCCGAAGCTTGATTTATCACCAACTGTGAGTCACTGATCAGTTTGATCTTTCGAGCCCCACATATCTGAGCCAAACGCAAGCCTGCTAGGACAGCTTCATATTCAGCCTCATTATTAGTAGCCTTAAAACCAAAACAAATGGCTTGGAACATAGCTACCCCTTTCGGGGAAATCAATTGGACACCTGCCCCACTTCCTGAAGTGTTCGACCCCCCATCCGTCCGTATCACCCATTCCTCTTCGCCAACCAAGTCATGCACTTCATGTTCCTCTCTATCCGAATGGAACTCGACGAGAAAATCGGCTAAAACTTGTGCTTTTATCGTCGTTCGAGGCTCAAATGTTATGTCAAAGTCTCCCAGCTCTACTGACCATTTAGTCATCCTGCCAGAGATGTCAGGTCTTTGCAATAAACTCTTCAGAGGAAAAGTCGTCCGAACAATGATTGGGTGGACCTGGAAGTAAGGTCTCATCTTTCGGGCTGCCGTTACCAACGCTAAACCTACCTTCTCCAACGTGAGGTATCGCTTCTCCGCATCCAGCAAACTCTTACTGACATAATACATAGGCTTCAGGAGAGAGTCATCTTCGCGAAGGAGAACGGCACTGACAGCGCATCCCGATACTACTACATAGATAATTAATGTGTCTCCTTCCAATGGTTTAGATAAGACTTCCGGGGACGTCAAATACTCTTGGATTTGACGAAAAGCGGTCGAACATTCCTCGGTCCAACAAAACTGTTTCGCATTCCGCAATACTTTGAAAAATGGAGCACATTTATCCGAAGACCTAGAGATGAATCTGTTCAGAGCGGCCAATCTTCCTGTCAGAACTTGTACTTCCTTAATATTTTGAGGGGGGTCATCGTGATCAAAGCTTTGAGCTGCTCGGGATCGACTTCGATGCTTTTCGCTGATCATGTAACCAAGAAATTTTCCTGACCTCACCCCGAAAATACACTTCTCCGGATTGAGTTTTAAATTGACTCTGCTTAAATTTCGAAATGTCTCTGCCAGGTCGGCGAAATGGTCTTCGTCCCACTCACTTTTGACCAACATATCGTCAATATAGGCTTCCATGTTCCGCCTGATCTGCCCCTCAAAGGTTTTATTGACCAGGCGCTGATAGGTTGCCCCCGCGTTTTTTAATCCGAATGGCATGACCCTATAGCAATATAAACCTCGCCCGGTGATAAAAGAAGTACTTTCCTCATTGTTAGCGGCCAGTCGGATTTGGTTGTACCCCGAGTAAGCGTCCATAAATGACAACAGTCGATTTCCGGAGGTCGAATCCACTAGTTGATCGATGCGAGGCACAAGAAACGAATCCTTAGGACAAGCTCTGTTTAAATCCGTGAAGTCAACACACATTCTCCACTTGCCATTTTTATTTCGTACTAACACCGGATTCGATGCCCATATGGGGTAATGCGACTCGCGAATATGGCCTATGCTCAGTAGCCTTTCGACCTCCAACAGAATTGCCGAGGCCTTTTCCGGGGAGACAGGTCTTCTTTTTTGGACTATGGGTCGGACATCTAATCGTACCGCGAGTTTGTGACACATGATTTCGGACGGCACTCCAGTGACATCCGGTGTACACCAAGCAAACATATCAAGTTTATCAGATAAAAAAGCAATTAATTTTTCCTTAAATTCTGGATAGAGGTGGACTCCAATCTTCAGAACTTTGCCACTCGCAAATTCGTGTATCGTAGAATCTTCTTTTGGGACCTGAAATCCGGGGGCCTCCTTCGGATCATTACATGGGATGATTTCGGGGGGAGGGGGGAGGGGGGGGGGGCTTTAATTGCTATGCTTGGTCTGAAGTTTCCCCACGAACCCCCTTGGAGGACAGGGCTATCTGGTAACATTCACGCGCCATCTTCTGGCTACTTCGGATGATTCCAATATTGTTTCCGACCACGTATTTTAAGCATTGATGCACCGTGGAGATTATGGCATGCATCCGGGACGACCACGAGCGACCCAGGATGGCATTATACGACGTTGGCGCGTCAACCACAATAAAAAGCACCTCCACCTCTTTCTTGAATGGTCCATGGCCCAACTCGACCATACACTGAAATTCTCCAACCACCACTGCTGTAGCGCCAGTAAAGCCCACTATAGTCCTGTCGGATCTCCGGATAACAGGCGGGTCAGAGATTCGTCGGTAAGTACTCATAAACAATATAATTGCGGAGCTCCCCGTGTCGATGAGTATTTTCTGAATTTGATCACCAGCAATGCCTGCCGCAATCACTACCGCATCTTCATGAGGGCCTGCAATATTTCGCATATCATCATCATCAAAACAAATAATGGGGGAAGGCGATCGGTGCATTTGTGCTGACACTCCTGCCTCAATCTGTGTGGTCAGGTTGACCATGTGCCTTTTTCGGGAACTGTTGGAATTTCCCGCAATAGTGTCTCCCCCGAAAATTGCCAGAGAATCGAAGAACGCACAAAGGCTGTCCACTCTCCCCTTCGGAATTTCTTCTTCCACCAAGTTCACATTGTTTCTCCCCACCTTGGGATCTAAATACTCTTGCTCGATGTCAAAATCGTCGACCCCTTCGGAAATCACCATGGCTGTGTCAGTGTTCTTTGAGACAGCTTTTACCACGGCGTTTTTCTAGGAGTGTTTTTTGACGAACTCCAACAACATTCCATTCTCAATTAGGGCTTGCACCTCTTTCTTCAAAGCTATGCAATCCTTGGTGTCGTGCCCAATATCCTCATGATACTTGCAATATTTGTTGACGCTTCTGCTTTCCCTCGGAGTCTGTATGGGAAAAGGCTTCATGAACGGGACCGTAGATTTAGCTTTATCAAATATCGCAGCAACATTTTCTGTCAACTCCGCGAAATAGTCTGGTCGAACCCATTTGTTTGACATGAGTCTCGCTCCTTGATTGTAGTTTTGTTGATTGCCATAGTACTGTGGGTTCGACTTTTGCCTCGGAGGATATTGACTCGTACTTTTAGTCTGAACATTCGATCGAGGGCCCTGGTTGCTCGACTCAGTCCTTTGAAATTGATTCTGGTCCAACTGATCCCCCGACCCTTTCTTCGAGGCTTGAGTCTCTTCTACTAGGATCCTCTTCTCAACCTGATCTAGCAATGCTCCAAAGGTCATCGCCTGACTTTCCGCCACCGTATCCTTCAACAACCCGGGGAGCAGGCCCATCCTGAAAGCTGCAAGCGCCACTGAATCCTTGCAATATTCCATATCCGTTTTCGTTTTGACAAAACGATTACTTTAATTTTTTAGGCTCTCCCTCACCTTCTGTCCGCAATAGATGATCGTGTCTCCGTTGGCTCTGAACTTCTTGCTCCCCACGAAGTGTTGTCTGAAGATGTTCCAGAACATATCAAAATTCTTTATCGAGCCCTGAGGTAGCCTGTTGTACCACTTAGATGCTACTCCCTTGAAAGTCTGAGAGAATGCTCTGCATAGCAGCTTATCATCGTCGTCGAAATTGATCATAAAATTCTTAAATTACTCGATGTGATTATCCGGATCCTGTGTCCCATCGAATTTTTCTAACTTCGAAATATCAAAGTGCTTCGGAAGGTTCCCCACTAAAATCTCTGAGGACAGAGGAGAGGCTCTCCAATTGTGACCTATACGATAAATGTTGGATCTTAAATTGTCGTTATTCGAAAAGTACAAACCCTCCTCGGAAGGTAAAGTGTATTGCTGCTGCCATTTCGAATTTCGAGGGCCCATGTCCTCTTTCTTATCAGGACACTTTGCCTGTTCATGAGACCGATCACCACCTCGAGCATGGTGACTTTTTTCCCTCGAGGATTTCCTCTCTGAGCTTCTTCCTCTTCAGAAATCGGTACGCCTGTGATCACGTTTTTTCTTCCTGTGGTATTTCCGAGGGGACTATTCCGAAGTGTTGTATTGAGAGTAATCGCTTGAGTCGGCCGAATCCAAACGGCGCATCTCTCTTCTCCTTGGCGATCACCGCTCGCGTCCCCGATATCTGTCGTCCCTATTTTTGGGACGAAATTCAGGTTCGCGTTCCTCCTTTTCAATGACAGCCTCTCTCCTTATCTCGGATCGAAGATTCTCCTGTGCGGCTTCCTTTTCTGCTTTCAATCTTTCGATCTCTAGTAGCAATTCATTCCTTCGAGCCAGGAGATCTGAGTCATCAAAAGCGTTTTCGACTCGCTGACCTCCTTCTCCCTTGTATTCCATATCATTCCGGTAATCATCGGCTATCAAGTTCTCCTCGCAATTGTTAACCAAATCGTCCCCTTCCATAGTTCTCCTCAGAACAGGGATTATTTCCAGGAAGCGATTGCCGTCAGAGCGATCCTCGCTTCCCACAGACGGCGCCACTGAAGAGTTTTAAGTTGGTCCA
The DNA here is from genome assembly GCA_036936605.1 of Limnanthes douglasii subsp. nivea. Classification (NCBI taxonomy): domain Eukaryota; kingdom Viridiplantae; phylum Streptophyta; class Magnoliopsida; order Brassicales; family Limnanthaceae; genus Limnanthes; species Limnanthes douglasii. Next base: position 148,254,794 of record JAUPFV010000003.1, on the reverse strand, counting down.
TGGGTGATTATACGATACGAGGATTACTTAGAGGCAATTCGGCGATACAGAAATGTCTTAGTGTCAGTTTTAGAGAGAGAAAGTAAAGATTATTAGGTTAAGTAGAGAGAGAAAGTCTCATATCATTCATCTCGGGATTTGTGAAGCGTGTGTGGTCCTTTTATAGTACAATTGCGGACCCCACACGCCTTAACTTTGGTTAATTACATCTTTTAGTCCCTATGTTCTACTTTCTTCCTATTCTGGCTATCTCTTTATATAGTTTGTACAATTCAGTCCTCACACAGTTTTCCCTATGCGTTTTCCTCCTATCACACTTTTCCTTTGCTATTTGCTCCTGTCAAGTTTCTTCTTCACACTTTTCTCCTTGTCTTTTATTCTTCCTTATCAAGCTCGTCAATCATCAAAAGATCGATCTGACTGACCTCCTACCTCAGTCTTTTTAGTTTCTTGTCTAACCTCAGATCTAACCTTTGCCGAGCGAATTTATTGCTCCTTCCGTTCATACTTTTCATTCAAAACGTTAATTTTGTCCAAAAGATGATTCATTCGAACCTCAATATCAGATTGAGTTTCGATCGGAGATGATTCACCAGGTCTACCTACCTGTAAATCATCCTTAAGAGTCTCCATAGCTGATCGAATTGTAGGATTTTTCTTAGGATTCATCGTATGAATTTGGAACATAAAATACAACAATATCTTATTAATTTCGAGCTAAAAAGGTCACTGATTTCTTTTGTTCAAGTCTCCAGCGGATTCACCAATTTGATGAGTTATGATTTTGCCTTAGTAAATTGTTAGGAGTGAATTCTAGAGAGAGAAAGAGCTATAGAGTTTTTAGAGAGAGGAAGTACAAGTACAAATGAGTTTTCAAAGTAAAAGTATTCAACCCCTTTATTAGAGTAGCCTTGCCCTTTATATAGAGGAGTCAGGACTTAGCCTCAAACTGAAATCTGTTACAAAAGAGGGCTAATTTCTGTTTAGTCCTCAACATTTATACATAGTTACAAATACTCTCAAAAAATTACATCAGTTATAATTTAAGGATGAAACTTACATTACTTATAATTAAATCCTTAAATTTACATTATTTACAATTTAATCCTCAAAATCCTATTTCCATATCAACAACCATACATTACATAGACGATTCTTAGAATTTACAAAGTCGCATTATCATGTAACACCACTAATTATGAAATTTAATAACATGTTTTCTGTATGTAAGTTGTCTTATATTCTTATAGTTTAAATGTCAATATTTGATTCTAAGTTAAATTGTTCTGACATATAATCATATTGTTTAAATATTCTGATATATTATGATATATTCTTTTTTAGTAGAATCTAGCTTAATTTTTTTAAACTTTCATAGCTTACCTATTTAATTCTTTTATGTTCTATCTATTCTAGCATATTATACTACTTAATATTTTGTGTTCTAGCATATGCTACTACTTAATTCGTTTATGTGTTGGCACCAATATACATGTTTAGATTATATCACTATTATTCACAAGCATTGATACATTAAAATATCATCTATATATACTAAATTATGTCCCTACTGTTAACCTGTTAATCAAGCACTAGCTTCCACCACTGTTTATTTTTTCTTTTTACTTATAATTTTTTTTATTTATGTAACATTTTATTTATAGTATTTAGACTTGTTTTTACAGATTTGTGTATGTTCATTCTCCATATAAAAAAGAAGTACTTGTTGATGTACTTTTAGAGTGTTGTTTAGAGTGGAAATTTTATAGGAAGATAACTATGTTAAAGGTTGATAATTGTACTACAAATGATGTCATGGTAAGACTTTTTTTTATTAAACTTCAACCTAATGAACTTATGTTGTGTGGATATCTATTTCATATGTGTTATGCGACCCATATATTAAATTTGATTGCATAATAGGGTTTATTTGTCATCAAAGAAGCATTGAATACATTTGGGATAATGTACTATTTTGGAAAACATCAACCAAAATGAAGCAAAAAGTTGAAAAACTACACGCCAATTAGAGATTAAGTTTACAAAAGAGTTGGCTCTTGATTGTAAAACGCGTTGGAATTTTATATTTTATACGCAAGCTAGAGCTTTGGAATAAAATGATTTTTTCCATACTAAAACAACTGGATCCTACATAGAGAAGCTCAAGATATATGTTGATGAGTCCGGATTCGAAGAGCTCCATAAAAGGGTAGTCCAAAGTAAAACTCCCCGGAAACCGGACAGACACCAAGATTTCAATTCGAACAGCCCTGTTTGAACCGGACAGATGACTTCGAACACAGCAAACATAAGACAATTCGAACTATGACTAAAGTACTAAAAAACCTAATCACTATCTGACTAAGCTACCTGTGCATTTGCTTAAACTTCATGGGTCTTTAAACATGACCCGGGTCCATGAAACTTGACCCGAAAGCCCATAAGGGCCCAAATTACACACTATAAATACCCAACCACCAGCATTAACTAGGGGTAAGAAAAATTAACTGCGGCCAGGCTGCTTAATTCTCTCTCCACCCTTGAAACACTTTGAAACACCTTGAAATATATCAAAACACCCTTAAACACCACCACACCACCGTGAAACACCCTTACGCCGCCTTAAAACTCCACTTAAAATTACCAGCCTACCCTCAGGCTACTTTTATCCACACCAAATTGGCGACCACAGTGGGAGCACGAAGGTGCCTGAATCAAACATTCAAAACCAAGTGAAAGAATTCTGTCCGAATGAATCCGGATAATCCAGAGCTTCCACCAGCTTTGCTCGAAGTGGTGGAAGAGAACGATGAATATACTGTCCAAGAGCGTGACAGGTTGAGGGTTGAAATAGAAGCTCTGAGGGCTGAGAAGGCCAAGATGGGCATGAAGGAAAAGTCCAAAGCATCAGTTGCTCATCGCTCTGATAACCCTCGAGAGCATGAGGCTTCGAAGACTCATGTGAGCACTAAAAAGACACATGCCAGTTCTAAAAAGTCTCACCGGTCCAAGCCTGTGGAGAGTTCTGACTCAAGTTCAGAATCTTCGGACAGCTCTTCGGACAGTGAGGGGAATGAAAAGTCCTTGTCCTCCAGCAGTGACGAAGGGCGAACCAGGAAAAAACAAAAGCAAGTTAAAAAGTATTCCAGAAAAAGAGACCACCATGGAAGAATGAAAAGACACATTGGGAAAGGATCATCTCACAGCCGGAGACATATAGACCGGATGCTGGTGGATCCCTTTGCCTTCCATGATGAGCCAGGTATCTTTGCAACACCTAATGAGGATACCGTGTTCAGTCGTGGAAGGAATTGGAGGCAGTCTCCACTGTCTTCTAAAATCCTATCCGGGAACCTCCCCAAGATGTTTGACAGTACAAAGATGGAGAAGTACGACGGCAGTACTGATCCGGACAATCATCTGGAGCAATTCAAGAACTTCATGATGAACTTTGATGATGATGATAAACTACTCTGCAGGGCATTCTCCCAATCCTTTACGGGGAGTGCTCTGAAGTGGTACAACAGCCTTCCTCAGGGTTGTATCAGAGACTTTGATACCTTTTGGGTGGCCTTTCGAAGGCAATTTGTGGGAAGTAAGGAGCTCAAGGGCAATGGAGATACCATAATCCATTGTGCCCAAGAGCCAAATGAATCATTGAAAGAATACATAAGTCGTTTTGTGAATACAAAGAACGGGCTGGCTGATTGTTTTGAACAAGTGGCAATAGCATCCCTGAGACAGGGTTTGAACCCGGGCAACCTGGCCGATTCAGTGACAAGGAAGAAAGCCATGACCTGGGGTGGATTGCTAAATCAAGTCGGCAAGCAAATAAATGTTGATGAAACAAAAAAGACCAGGGTGCACAGGCAGGTGAGATCCACCCCGGTAACACCAACTCCCAATCCAAACCAGTCCGGCAATAAAGCTAGAGAAACCGGACAGGGGCATGGAAGAGGAAAAGCTTAGTCTCAACCAGCTGCTCCTGCACAAAGTCAACAGTCTAGAAACAAAAGGGGGCCGTGGGTCCAACCGGAGTGGTTTGCAGAGCTCAAAGAGAGTGTGGCAACCATTTTCGAGAAAACTAAAGATGAAGTACACTACCGGAGACCGGCAACCTTGCAGTCTCCCAGAGAACATCGAAACAGTTCTTTTTGTCAATATCATAATGATATTGGCCATACTACTGATGATTGTATAGCCTTGAAGCAAGAGGTTCAGAACCTGATTGAAAGAGGGAAATTGGGTGCGTATGTCAAAAGAAGAGGAGGCAACAGGCCTGATAACACTCACCGGGCTGGTCCGGTTAATGCTGCCCCAGAAGGGGCTATGGTAATTGTTGAAAGGTTTGATGTGGAGTCAGAATACTTGGATCCTGATCCAACAAGGAACAGAGTGGGTGCAATAGAGGAACGTTCCAGGTCGGTCTCCGGGCTCATTAAATTCTTTGAGTCCTTGACAATTTTCGGAGGGGACACCGTAACGGCTCCTACCACTTCATCAAGAAAAAGGCATGTTCATAATTTGGCAACCCAACTAGAAGGGGGCATGACCTCTTATCAATCATCAAATCTATTTCCATTCATTGTCTTTGATGGGGATGATTTGAGAGACATTGCTGGCCCTCATGAAGATGCTGTTGTCATAGGAGCATCGATAGGGGGCAATGAGATAAGGCGAATCCTGGTAGATACTGGGAGCTCTGCCAATATCCTTTTCCTAGATACTTACAAGAAAATGAAAAATCCAGCTGTGATTCAGAAGTCAGACCGATCGATTGTAGGCTTCACGGGCAGTTCAGCTGATGTAATTGGTGAGTTCGAAGAAGAAGTATTGTTGGGCAGAGGCCCTTTCAAGAAAACGGTCAGAATACTTTTCATTGTGGTGGACTGTCCCACTTGTTACAATGCTATTCTAGGGAGATCTTGGCTTTCTAGGATGCATGCAGTGGCCTCAACAGTTCATCAGTGTCTAAAATATGCTGTTCAGGGGCAGGTTGGGGTTGTCCGGAGCAGTCAAAAAGTTGCAAGAGAATGCTATGCCACTGCCTTGGCTCCACGAACGCTGGGGGCAGTCCGTATGAATGACCAATAGCAGTTTGAGGGCCTTTCTGGGGGTGAGGGTGAAATTGATGACCCCAGGGAGACCCCCGGAGTGTTGATCCCGGTTGAGGAGGTTGAGACACACTGCTTAGAAGAAGGGAAATCTGTCAAGATAGGGTCCAAAATGCCACAAGTATTGAAAGAAGAAATGTTAAAATTCTTAAAAGACCATCAGCATGTTTTTGCCTGGTGCAATGCTGATGTTACTGGAGTGCCGTCAGAAGTGATTTCCCATCACTTATCTGTCCGGAGAGACGTAGCACCAGTGGTGCAAAAAAGGAGAGCTTTCTCAAAAGAAAAGGCTGATGTCATTGTACAAGAGGTTGACAGACTCACAAAGATGGGGCACATTAAAGAAGCTCAGTATCCTTTGTGGACTGCCAATCCAGTCTTGGTAAAAAAGAAAAACGGTAAATGGCGAATGTGCATAGACTTCACGGATCTCAATCGAGCTTGCCCAAAAGACTTGTATCCGGTTCCCCGGATAGATCAGCTGGTAGATTCTACTTCTGGGAACAAGCTACTCTCCTTCATGGATGCTTTCTCCGGATATAATCAGATCCAGGTAGATCCAAGAGATCAAGAGCATACCACTTTTGTTACTGATAGAGGATTACACTGCTACAAGGTGATGCCTTTTGGTTTGAAGAATGCTGGGGCTACTTATCAAAGGTTAGTCAATAAAACCTTTGCTGATCAAATTGGAAGAAATATGGAGGTTTACATTGACGATATGATGGTGAAAAGTGTGGATGAGCAGCTACACTTGTCCGACCTCCAGGAGACTTTTGCCAACCTGGCCAAGGTGAATTTAAAGCTAAATCCTGAAAAATGTGTGTTCGGAGTGCAGTCCGGGAAGTTCTTAGGGTACATTATAAGTGAGCATGGAATCCAGCCCGACCCGGACCAGCTCAATGCTTTGTTTCAAATGGAGCCTCCTCGAAATATTAAAGAAGTGCAGCGGTTAACGGGGAGGTTAGCAGCTTTGAACAGGTTTATCTCTAGGTCTTCGGACAGATGTGCTCCTTTCTTTCAAACTTTGAAAGGTGCAAAGGGGTTTGAGTGGACACCACAGTGTGATGAGGCGTTCAATGAAATTAAGAAGCATTTGTCCTCTCCAAAGACTTTATTCAAACCAATCGATGGGGAGACTCTATTTGTGTATCTGGCTGTTTCAAGTCGTGCCATCAGTGCTGTGTTAGTTAGAGAGGTTGATGGGTATCCTCACCCAGTATACTACATCAGCAAAAGCCTGATTGATGCTGAACGCCGTTACTTGAAACTCGAAAAACTAGCATTGGCCTTGGTGATAGCTGCAAGAAAGATGAGGCCTTATTTTCAGGCTCACCCTATTGTTGTCCGGACATCCTTCCCTTTAAAGAATGTGCTTCAAAAAGCGGATATTTCGAGCAGAATGACAAAGTGGTCAGTAGAGTTGGGAGACTTCGACATAGATTTTGCTCCTCGAACAGCAGTAAAAGCTCAAGCTGTGGCTGATTTTCTGGTCGAATTCCATTCTGATAGGGACTCAGAGCAACCTGCTGAGTCAAAAGACAAAAAAGTGTGGATTGTCCGAACAGATGGAGGATCCAGTGCCATAGGATCTGGAGCAGGAATATGTCTTACTTCTCCTTATGGGGACAACATGTTTCAAGCTATTTGTTTTGCTTTTAGGGCGTCCAATAACGAGTCCGAATACGAAGCAGCTATAGCTGGATTAAAATTGGCTTACATTTGTGGAGCAAAAAGGGTCAAGCTGTTAAGCGACTCCCAATTGCTTGTTCACCATGCCTTGGGCCTATCAGAAGCTAGAAAAGAACAGTTAATCAAGTATTTACTTCTCTTGAAAAATGAGGCAATGAAGTTTAAAGCTGTTGTCTATGAGCACATTCCCCGGGCAGAAAATGAACTGGCAGACTCATTGGCAACGATAGCATATACGGAGTCCTACCCATGGATCCATGTGCTTGAAAGTCCTTCTATTCAACTTAATGAAGGGGAGAAAGAGGAGGTCTTTGAAATACAAGTAAATCAGCCTCAGGATTGGAGGTCTCCTCTTATCCAATATCTATCCGATGGCGTCGTACCCTTGGTTAAATCACAAGCCAGAACGTTAAAACACAAGGCTCATGGTTTCATCATGATTAGAGAGGTCTTGTACAAGAAATCCTACAGCAAACCTCTCCTACGCTGTTTAGGAGATCATGAGTCACAAATGGTTCTCTCCGAATTACATGATGGTGAGGGATCAGCTCATTGTGGATTTAGAGCGTTAACAAGAAGAGTGCTTCTCTCCGGATATTATTGGCCTTCAATAATGAAAGATGCCAAGGAACTGGTAAGAAGGTGTGACCCATGCCAAAGGTACAGCAATGAAATTCATGTACCAGCCATCCCTTTGGAATCAATTTCTGAGCCTATCCCTTTTGCTCGATGGGGATTGGACTTAGTTGGGCCTCTCCCTATGGCGTCCGGAGGACGTAAAACCATAATTGTAGCCATCGACTACTTTTCGAAGTGGATAGAAGCAGCCTCCTTAGCAGGAACAACATCAAAGGCTGTTATAAAATTCATTCTATCCAACATATGTTGCAGATTTGGTGTCCCTCAGAAAATAACAACAGATAATGGGCCACAGTTTGACAACCGAGAAATGGAGAGCTTCTGTGCCTCAAGGGGTATTCAGCACTGCTTTTCTTCACCATTCCACCCACAAGCCAATGGGCAAGTTGAGGTGGCTAATAGAACGATACTGTCCGGCTTAAAGAAAAATCTGGAAGGCGCTGCTGGGAAGTGGCCTAGTTATTTACAAGAAGTCTTGTGGGCATACCGGACGACGCTTGGGGCTGCCACACAAGAATCACCTTTTGCCTTGGTCTATGGGATGGATGCAGTAGCTCCCATGGAGAAGACACTCCCCTCTTTTTGTGTTCATAACTTCTCCGGACAGGCTAATGAAATAGCAATCAGAAATCAGCTTGATTTGATTGAAGAGAGGCGAATAAAAGCTCATCTTAGAATGGCACACTATCAGGGCTTGATGAGAAGCAGGTTTGCTTCCAAGGTTAAAAGAAGGGACTTTCAACCATGAGATAAAGTATTGAGGAAAGTTCTCTTGCACACCAAGGAAAAGCTCTTCGGAAAGCTGGCCCCAACCTGGGAGGGTCCGTATACTGTGGTTGAAAGAATCAAGCCTGGCACATACTGGCTGGAAGACAAAGATGGCAGGGTTTTAACTCACCCTTGGAACATTGAACACCTTCGAATGTATTTGGAATGAAACTTATGTAAATATTTACTTGTTTAAACATCCATGTAAATATTTGGGGGCATACCACTACCCCTCTCTGGCGCCACGGAGAGCTTTAAATGAAACTTGGAGCTTTTTTGAATAAATTTTCTAAGTTTTTGCAAAATTCTGTTGATTACCATGCTACCCGGACTGAAAGTTCTAAGGGCTATTTAAATTCTAGCCAGAGAAATTAAACACTCTCACAATACGAAATACTTAAACAAACTATGGAATAAGAGAAAGGTTGTGCAAAATAAAACATTCATTCAATAAACTTAAAGTTGCCTTGGCCTTCCAAGGACTTTTTGAACAAGTTTAAACATAATACAAAACTCTGTCCGGATAAAACGGACAGCATCACAAAAAAGGTGCCTTGGCCTTCCAAGGACTTTGGTTCAAACAAAAATTAAACAAAACAAGTTATAAACTAAGGAAGAGCCTTCGAAGACGGCTCACCCACATGTGTGTTCTTGTCTTTAATATCACTCTTCTCTTCGACTTTTTTCTTGCCTTTAGGGTCGATCTCTTCCTCCCCAGGGCTCTCTCCAGTTTCCTCTTCATCACCAGATGAAGGCTCATCAGAGTACCCCTCGTCATCAGCCATGGTCCAGTATGGGAGATCATCATCATCCACATAACGCCATAAGTTCCCAAGTCTCCTCTTCGGGAACTTCTCGTGAAAAAGGAGGACCATGTCAGATTTCACCTTCTCAATCAATAATTCCTCACTCCGTAGCATCTCCTTGGCATAAGCATTGATTTTGGCCTTGATCATGGCCTCTTGATCCTTCACCAGGGCAGCTTTCTCACCAACAGCCTGAGTCACTGCATTCTCCAAAGTAAGTTTGTCAGTAGTCAGATTGGTGACAATCTTTTCTTTTGCTGCAGTCTCATCTTTTGAGGTTTTCAAGTCTTTCTCCAACTCGGACAGCTTAGCCCGGAGGTCTTCTAGGGTTTTTTCCAAAGAAGCAACTTTTGTGTTGCTTTCATCTTTACTCCTCTTCAGCTGTTCGTTTGACTCCTTAAGCAAGTCAACCTGGGTAGTGGCACCCCGGAGGTTATCGGACAGTTTCTCCTTCTCAGACTTAAGCTCCTTAATGGTTTCTGCCTGACTCCGGACTTGCCTTTCCAAGGTGAGCACAGGTTGCACGTTGCTAAGGAGGGAGTGAGCTATAATGTCCCTTTCGCTGGAAACCAAGAAAGTCTTGCCATTAAAGTTCACTGTGTTGGAACTACTTGGAGGAACGTATGGCCCTGCAAACTCATCCCTAGACAAACCAAGGAAGTAGTCACCTAGAGGACCCAGGCCGGTGACATCCACTTCATCCATGTTAATCTCTCCCTGTTCAATATCATCAGTGTGAAGCTCCCCTGGAATCCCTTCGTTAAGGTTTTCTGGGATCTCTTCGGCTAATGTAGGATCAACTGGAAAAGTGGGCTCCGGGTCCCGGAGAGCAAATTCTTCTTCTTGAGAAGTTTTCTTCTTTTTTACTTCTCTCTCAGCACCCTCGCTTACTTGCTTACGGGTTCGTTTGGAGACCCTCGTAGGTTTTGAGGGAGTCTCTCCGTGTTTCTTACTTTCCACTTCTACCACCTGTAGAAGGCTTGCATCAACTTGAACTGGAATTGGCACCTCTGTGTCAGTTAGGGCCTTTTTCTCTGAATCTCCTGCTGTTTTCCTCCCTTTCTTCTTCTGGCCCTTCATCTTACTTGGGGCTTTGGCCCGGAGAGGGAGGAAAAGGGTCCCATCTAGCTCATGAGACCTTCTCAGCACAACGTCATCATCAGGAGGGGTGGAAAACTCCTCCCAGGTTAAATCCCTTCGACCTGTGGTGTTCCACAGGTGAGATCTGGCTAAGTTTCCCGGAGTAAAAGCCTTGTGAAACCGGTTCTCCCAGTTCTCTGCGGCCCATGTGTTTATTTTGCCACAGGTAACCTGTCCGGCTTTCGCATAGTCTCCGAACTCTTTTGGCAGTTCTGGCAAAACAAAAGAATAATTAAGTTAGTGAAAGCTTAAAGAAGGGAAGATTCGAATAGAAACTCAAAGAAAGAACTTACGATCACTTCTCCATCTACTTCGAAGAAGGCTAGGATTCTCCCCAATCTTAATCTTCTTCCCATTCTCCCATGAGCCACTTATAAACAGGAACTGGCTCCTCCATTTATTCTCCGATTCCAGGAGATCATCGACAGCTTTCAGATTGTTCCCCATATTAAAGTGATAAAAGGGGAACTGGTGATGTTTGCATAGACTTGCCACAGCAGCAAACTCTTCCATGGGAAGGGGGATTCCGGACAGCCTGGACGCCATTATGCATGACATCAAGGTGTACCATCCGTTGGGGCTCAGTTGCGATGGACATAGCTTGACTAAATGGAAATAGCGCACTATCTCCGGATCCAATGGGAACCTGAGTCCCCAATTGAACAGCTCTGTAAAAAAGACAATCTCGTTTCTCTTGCAATCCATCGGGGTCTCCGGGTCGATGGGAATTCGAATCTTTACATTTTCAGGGATCCCCCACTTAGTGCGAAGCCGTCCCAAATCTCTAGTGTGAATAAACATGTACTTGGTTTTTAACAAAGACAAAAGGTACTTAAATTCTACCTTGTGAAAGCAGGGACCGACTTTCCCTTCAAGGCTCTCCGGCAGATCCGGACGGCTCAGGTATAAGTCCTCTTTGCCTTTCTTGGCAGCAACTATGGCAGTGTCAGCTTGTCCGGAAGACTCGGACTCAAACCTAGCCTCCTCTATGGAGTCTTCCATCCTCTCCTCCATTACTGTTGGGGGAGCTTCTGCAGAAACAGCCCGAGGAGGGATGAAGCTTGGTACAGCTGATCCTCCGGATTGGCGGCTCGTTGAATGTTTTTGGGTTTTCACCTCAGCTTGAGTCTCTGAGGTCGAAGTTTCCTTTGGAGGTAGTGGACTGCTAGCCTCCGGACCGCCCGGCCTCTCCCGGAGGGTCCTAACAGTTGTTCCGGACCCCGACTCACTAGTATTTTTTGAGGAGAGTCCTTTAACCAATCTACTTGGTCTCTTCATAATAAGCTTGTCTGGAGAATGATCGGAGTCGGACCCCATGGCAATAAAAGTAGACTTTTTTCTGACACTTGTAGCAGTAACCCCTGGTTCAACAATGGGGATAGACTCTTGAACTGAAGAGTCTGAAACGATGGGAGAGAGTGTTGTTCGAAAGAGCTTTCTAGGTTTTGTACCCTTTGAGGAAGACGAACCTCTATCAGATTCTTCAATCGAAGGGGCTGGTTTCTCGACAGGCGATGCTGGAAGCCCTACTGCAAGCCTTTTCTCTTTTTCAACCCTTTGAGCTTTCTCTAGTTCTGAAAGATTGAGCCAGCCACCCTTGATTAAAGCTGTTCTTGCTGTGAACATAAAACGATTAAGGAAATTTTAAGATTTTAGAGAGATGAAGTTTTGAGTAAAATGGCAAAGTGAAAATGAGACTGTGAAAGATGAATAGTATTTATAGTAAAAGTGAAAAAGGGGGTTTGATTCTTAGGAGAATCCGAAAAGTTGGGCAATGATTAAAAGACGGCGTTGACGTCATCAAAACCATTTAAAGAAGTTACCTGTTCAATAAAGTGGTGTAATTTTCGAGGTAGAAAAACGGCTGGAGTGACCAACCAGAGGGTGACACGTATCCCACTACTTCTGACAAACAACCGTTTGGAATTCGTAACGGTTGGACTGTCCGGGCCTGTCTCAACTCTTCGAATTGGAAAACCACTTCTTCAATCGGACTGTTTTTCAGTTCTTTAACAAGGACACTTGTCCAAATACCTAAAAAAGGGGCTCCTGATGAGTCCGGATTCGAAGAGCTCCATAAAAGGGTAGTCCAAAGTAAAACTCCCCGGAAACCGGACAGACACCAAGATTTCAATTCGAACAGCCCTGTTTGAACCGGACAGATGACTTCGAACACAGCAAACATAAGACAATTCGAACTATGACTAAAGTACTAAAAAACCTAATCACTATCTGACTAAGCTACCTGTGCATTTGCTTAAACTTCATGGGTCTTTAAACATGACCCGGGTCCATGAAACTTGACCCGAAAGCCCATAAGGGCCCAAATTACACACTATAAATACCCAACCACCAGCATTAACTAGGGGTAAGAAAAATTAACTGCGGCCAGGCTGCTTAATTCTCTCTCCACCCTTGAAACACTTTGAAACACCTTGAAATATATCAAAACACCCTTAAACACCACCACACCACCGTGAAACACCCTTACGCCGCCTTAAAACTCCACTTAAAATTACCAGCCTACCCTCAGGCTACTTTTATCCACACCATATGTAAAAAGTTAGAGTTGTTTTACAATGTTACTGAGTTGTGTTCATGTACTCTATATCCAACATATATTTATTTTAATAAAATATGTGAGATTCAAATAGTATTAGGAGAATCGTACATAATTACAAGTTTTTTGATGATTAAAACTATGATGTATCGTATGTTTGGAAAAAAAAGTCAGCAATTATTTGAAAATAACTAATGGGATAATAGGTGTTGATGTTGTTTGGATCTTAGATATAAGATGATTCTTGTGACGTTTTATTTGTTTTCGATTTATGGTTCTGAGGCAAATCAGAAGATCAAAATAGTGAGAGATATGTGTTATGATTTGGTTATAAAATACGGTCACGATAATATTTGTCATGAATCTATTGCTTCAAATACGTTGTTGGTCACTCAAAGTTCAATTAAAAAATATTCTTCTAAATTTGATGAGTTTGTTAGTAGTAGGAAAAAAGATGTTGTTGGAAGCGCAAAGTTGGAATTAGAATTTTATTTAGAGGATGATGTCTTACATATGTCCAAAGATTTTGATGTTTTATATTGGTGGAAAGTAAATGGTCCAAAATATCATACTTAACAAAAAAAATAGCAAACGATGTTATAACGACTCTTGTGTCCATGGTTGCTCTGTTTCAGCACTATCGGTCGGTTACTAAGTCCAAATTATAGAAAACTTGCTTCCAAAATCGTGGGAGCATTAATGTTTATCCAAAATTGGATTTGGAATGAAATGAAATATATTTAGATTATTTAAATTCCCGTTATTGTTAAAAAAATTGTAAATAGCCTACTAATTATTCTAATATCATGTTATTTACTAAGATCGTCACAAAAATCTATGACATGTTTGGAATCGACATTTCAATTTATTTTTTTAAGATTTTGACAATGAAGATGAAGATAAAAGAATTGTGATAAGTGGTCGATATGATGACGCCATTGGATTTAATAACTAAAGAATTTTTCAAGACTGTTTTGTTTTATTTTAATTGTTTAATTTCACTATATTCAAGATATTTTTGTTAAAAATGTTTTGTTTTAAATTTTATGTTTATTATGTTATGTTTTTTGTTTTGAAAGTATTATTTTATATTATTTTTTAGATTTAAAAAATGAAGTTATTGAGAATGAGTTGGACGAACCATAATGAGGTAGTCCATAAGCAAGAGCCGTCACGAAAAAATCGAATCAAACAAAACAAATCTACAAATAGATTCGAATGGGATTTAAATCCGAAAATATCAAATCAAAAATGGATCGAATCGAATTTGAATTCCGTTAAAATTATACAAATCCAAACAAACTAGTCCAGATCTAACCCGCAAACCCAAACTCGTAAAAAACTTATTACCTTCCCCGACCAACCATTTTAACCAAAATTTTGTGTTATCGCGATGTAACTAGGAGTGGAAAATGGGTCTCAATATGCCAGAAATAAATGGGTTCACGCAGAAATGTTAAGTTTATCTTGAAAACACAAGTCCTGCAACACGCCAGACACGTACACGCAGAATCACGCTAATAATAATGAAACGTCAAACCTGCACACGCCAAACATACAACATGCTAACCACGCATATGTGCTAACCACGTATATGCATAGACACGCTAAACAATTATAGATGAAACTAAATAGAAAATATTATTTATAAACTTATTATTATAAAAATCATATATTTTAATTTTAAATATAATAAGAAGTATTATTATGATTTTATTATTACATTTTGAATATTATTATTATTATTTGGTTATAAATATTATTGTTGTTGTTATTATTTTATAAATTATAATCATATTTTATAATTACATGATTATAATTTTATTATTACATTTTGATCATTATTATCATTTGGTTATTAATATTTTAAATGTTGTAGTTACATTATAAACCAAAATCATATCTTAAGTTATAATTCAAAAATATTATTACAATGTATATGATTAAGAATTTATTATTACAATTTGGTTAATACTATTATAATTCAGCTATTAGTATTTTAAGTGTTCGATTATTTTATAAACCAAATTTTAAATATTACAATATTGTTATAATGTTATTACATTTTCAATATTATTATTATAATTTAGTTATAAATATTAAAAATGTTGTTATTATTTTATAAACCAAAATCATCTCTTATCATGTTAAAATATTACAAGTTTTATGGTTATAATTTTATTATTATATTTTGAATGATTATTATTATTACTTGGTTATAAATATTAGTAGTGTTGTTATTATTTTATAAACCAAAATCATATCTTCGCATGGTATAATATTACAAGTTATTTGGCTATAATTTTATTATTACATTTTGATTATTATTATGATTTGGTTATAAATATTACAAGTGTTGTTCTTATTTTATAAACAAATTTAATATCTTATAATTTTAAAATATTATAAGTTATATGGTTATAATTTTATTATTACATTTTGATATTTATTATTGTGATTTGGTTATAAATATTACAATTATTGATATTATTTTATAAACCAAAATCATATCTTATAATTATTTAATAGTACAATCGTTGTTATTATAATGAAATGTAAATAGTTTTTTTAGTTTTTTTAGCCGTTCACAGTTTATACTCTTGGGGGCCATGAGTTTTACAAATGTTTGCAAATTAAAAAAAATCTAAATAATTTATTACAAACATCATTCATCTTCTTCAATTTCTTATTCGTGATCATAATCTTCAAACTCACTTGATTGACCTGCAGCTTCATCTTCTTCCATAATTTCTTGTTCAAGTGTATCTTCATAATCATTCGGATAATCTTCAAAGATGTTATCTACGTTCACTTCGTCTCTAAACTCTTTGTCTTGTATCCTTTTATCCTCCGCGGTATAATCCTTGACTGCCACAAGCACTCCAAGTGCTTTGCCCGTCAATCTTGTTCTCTTAGTCGTGTATTGCAACCTCTCTTGGCTAAAAGCACACTCACTTGCAACCATAGACATAGGTATTGCATAAATTTCTTTAATAAACCTGCAAAGAATATGATAATCATCAGTTTTGGTACTCCGCCATTTTAAGATATCTTCAATACCTCGGTCGGTATAATTTGTTAAATCAAACCTAGTGCTCAAATATTTAGACAACTCATTATCAGATTGAAGGGTTTCTCTAAATTTATTTCTTCGTAACGTTTCCATTTGAACATAGTTAGTAAAAGATCTCCATCTACCCCTATTGTTATTACCCTTTGCATTTGAAGTTGTATGTGGTCTATGTCTTTCAGCATACTTATCATACATATCAAACATACAATCATATACTTCGGCAATATACCCTTCAGAGTTAACTGGGTCGGTCGATGGACTATCTTATGAAAATCGTAAGGCTTGATAAAAATATTTAACTAGTAATACAAATTGTGTTTCTGTGAAAAAGGATCGTAAATGCACGCAATAGAATAAGTCATCGGGATTGGATGAAAATACTTTGAAAACTTTAATTCCATTAGGGGCGCCCTGTCTACACTTATAACATGAGATCTATATGCATTCATATGCATGGAAAGATTAGCAATCGTGAAAAGGGCCAAGTGAACATTAGGATTATTTTGCGTAGAAAAGGTTTTGGTTTCATCTCTAAAAAGTTTTAAATTTTTTAACATGGCAGCACAATAAATCCAATGTTGATTTTTAAGACTTGTTGGAGGATGAGATGCATTATAAAGGATAGTAATATTTTCTGTAAATACATGAGCACGTGCAAGCAACATATAAGTATACTTCCATATAGTTTCGACATCTAATATAAGTTTCTTATATGTTTTCCCATGTTCAATAACAAGTGATTTAAAACTTATTTTTTAACAGCGGAGGTTGTGCAAAATAGGACCCCTTTTTTATATGAGCAATATAATCTTTCGAAAATACTTATTTCATCTTTCGCAACTAATTGAAGAACATGGCATAAACATTTGGTGTGAAACAATTTAGGAAAAATGGGAGTGTAATCATCTCTAAGAAATTTTATACCACTATAATTCGCAGATGCATTGTCAAACGAAATAGACATAATCTTATTTTTAATTCCATAAGTATTCATACATTTAACTATATTCTCTCTAATTAGTTGTGCGTTATGATGACCAACAGATTGAAAGCACACAATTCTCCTTTGGAGTACCCAATCGGGATCCATCCAATATAGGGTAACACATAGCATATCAAAATCAGTAAAAGTAGCGATGTCACTAGTAATAGAAACATTCCATGGAAAAGCTAGCATAGTTTCGATAATCTTATTTTTTTATAAATATTTAAAGGCTAGTGATCGCCTAGAGCTACGTGCAATGCGTTTGGCTCATGGGTTTACCCGAGCTTGTATCCAATTTTCGTATTCCAAGTATCCTCATAACCGAAAGGTTGTAAACTACTGATTGTATAAATCATTGTTTCTTCTCTATACCTATCTTGGTTAAACTAAAAAAGAAGATCAGTTTGAGGGTCTACAAATGTATTACTACTTTCGTTCATTTTTAAAAGATCGAATAAACCATGAATTTTTAAATGTTTTGCCATGGCGTCGGTGCCTAAATTTCTATTTTCTTCTCCTCTATAAAAATAACTTATTGCACAAATTTTATAAATAGCAGAGGTAGTTTCATCATTCGCACTAAAATACTCCCAAGTCCAAGATGTTTTCTTACGAGACCTCGATCCAGCACTAGTACTTCCACAACCACTTTCGTGGGAGGAGAATGTTTCAATGTGAAGGGAGTCTTTAGGAATTTCATACGTTGTATTGAGATCTATATTAGAGGATGGGTGATCATTAATATTTCTAAGTTTTGGAGCCTTTTTAAAACTTAAAATAACGTTTGTTTTTTTAAATATGCAATAAAATACTAATAGAGCTAAAATCGTAATTAATAAATACTAAATTTAGACTAATACTTTACTAATATCACAAATGGAAATAAATTATTTAGGTTCTTTTAAAAATAAAATTAACAAATAAAAACTAATCTAAACAACTATAATAAGGAAATAACTTGATAAATTATACGATCTATTAATTCAGCTGGTATAATATATTACCACAATGTTATTTAAGTGTTTTTATCGAAGAAAAAAAGCGAAAATATATATATATATATATATAAGCTATTCTAAAAGTAAAAGTAAAATTTCTAATAGAAGTAACTAATGCTTTCGTAGAGTTTGTAGAAGAAGTAGAGAGATTTAGAATAGTATATGGATATGGTGATTTTGGGATTGGGTCTCTCCTCTATCGGATATCCGGACTTTGAAACAAAGAACAACTTCCAAAAGAAGTTCTTCGTATCAAGACATAGAAGAATCAGAGAGCCAGACATTCGAACATCGGGGCGAAGGGGAGGTTCGCGTCTGTAACTCGCAATCACCATGGGGTGTAACCAAAATCTACTCGGGTATGTATTTGGATTACGAGGAACTTATCCAAGTTGAAGGTATGCAAGATTTTTTCAAACTTTTTGAACCTAATAGAGGCGTAGGTTGGTTATATCTTGCTAGGTTTAGTTGTCAATGATATATCAAATTAGTACAAAAAAATTATGCCACTGCGCGTATGATTGAGAACGATCCTCATGGTCGAGGTTTAGGAATGAGGTGTATACTTAATGGTATTGCCTATAGTTTTTTTAAACTGATTTTGAAGAGGAATTTTTCCTTCCATTTGAAGATATGTATACTGGTGATAAATTACCATCGCTTTCTTTATCTCGTATGAGTTGAGGTGTTGATTGGCCTATGTCCTTCGAGGATGCAGTAGAGATTCTGAGTTGTGGTATGCTCTAACCAGAAATTAACGGTAAACGTATAGCCGTAAGAGGTAATTTGGATGCTATTGGAAAATTAGCTTTGAAATTGGTTAACAGTTGTTTTATTCCCCCTAGTAACAATGATTCAAAACTTTCTTATATTCAAACATTTTTAATAGTTTTTTTGGTCCAAAATAAAGGAAGAACTAATTTGGCTAGTTTGATAATTCGGCATATGGCTCTGAAAGTTGGGGGAGATAATTTACCTTATGGAATTATATTGAGCCATTTGCTTGTTAAGAAAGGGGTTGATGCGAGTATGTACACTGCGATCAAAGTTAGGCCAAGTAATGTTATATGTAGACACTCTTTAAGATTACAGGAGATATATTCTTGGGATGGAGAGTTGATATCAAAATGATAGGCATGAAGTCGTCATTTACCCATATTGAATGATATATGGGCTGCGAACAATGTTACCAAACCACCAAATCCACCTCTTGAATACCCTCAGTAAGAAATTTAGCCGCCGACAGCTCCCATGATTGTTGGTGGTTTTTCTGAATAGCGACAACAACAAGGACTTTCTGATCGCGAATATGTTGAGTGGTCGCATGGTCAGCAAATGCGGTATGATCAGTGGTCGCATAATCAACACGTGGAGTGTCATGGTTTTCATACGCACTGGCAAGGTCAACAAGAGCAGTGACAGGTTAAAAACAACGAGCGACATGGTCGATACGAGCAGTGGCAGGGTGAATACAAACAGTGTCATAGTCAATATGTGCAGTGGCATGGTAGACAAGAGGAACGGAATGATCAATTTGCAGCTTCTCAAGCGGAACAATCCGAATACATGCGACAAATGATGGAGAACATGAATTTGCAAGGTCCACTACCACCTTCGAACAACGACGACGAAGCTCCTTAGTTTTTTTTTACATTTGATTGTATTTGGCATTTTCATTGTAATATTTTTCTTTTTTGTTTGATTGAACACCTATGTTATTTGTTTGGTTTTTATTATTAATAAATTGTGTGTTTGTTTTGCTTATATTTTTTATTAAATATTAATTAAATATCTTTCAATTTTTATTTTATTATTTAGAAGGAATATATGTTTATGTATGCATAAACTTCAACAATTCTAAAAACTTTAAATTTATACTTCAAATATCTAATAGTTCGAAAATACAATAAACTACTTAAAATATCTAAACATATACACCTTAAACTTGAAACATCTAAGCATACACACCCTAAACTTGAAACATCTAAACATATATTTCAAACGATATCAAAATAATATTACAAAATATTTTTTTCACCAAATACATATATTAATTATTGAATTTAGTTTAATAAGGCATACAAATTATTTATAATACTTAAAGATCAAAATACAATTACATATTCAATAAAATATATATATTATTTAATATCTATCTAATATTAAATAAACTATCTCTAATATCTAAATAATATTACAAGTATATTATTTACCACAAGCAAATTTTAATTATAAAATTCAGTTTAGTTAAAACATACAATTTTTTTTATAATGATCGTATAAATATTTTTAAAATATAATATATTAAAATTAAAATATGGTAAATATTATAATTATTTCATATGTGATTTAAAAGGGCCATGGATCGTGCATAGTCTACTACGCATAGAGAATCACGCAACTAGGGGTGGTAAATGGTTCAGGAACCGCGGTTCAAAGCTGGCAATCTGTTTATGAACTGGCGGTTTAACTGCGAAACTGGTCCATTAGGACCGCAAATCGGCAGGACCGCAAACCGGCAAGACTGCATAAAGAGTAAATCGACAGGACCGCAAACCGGCAGGACCGCAAACCATTAGGACTGCAAACCGTCAGGACTGCGAAACCACGGTTTATTTGTAAAAAACCGATGTTTATTTGTAAATATTATAAATATTTTATTTATTTTATAACCAAAATGTTATATTTAAAAAATATTGAGATATTGCATATTATTATAAAATTATTATTACATTTTGGTTAGTATTAATTTGTTTTGGTTATTAATATTTTAAGTGTTGTAATTATTATATAGTCCAAAATTTTAAATATTACTTATGTTATTATCACATTTTGAATATTATTATTATTATGTTTTTAGATCTAATATTAGTAGTGTTGATTTTAATATTACAAACCAAAACTATATCTTATCATATTAAAATATTACAAATTCTATGGTTATAATTTTAATATTACATTTTGAATTTTATTATTGTGATTTGGTTTAAATATTACAAATGTTATTTATTATTTTTTAAACCAAAATCATATTTTATCATGCAAAAATATTACAAGTTATATTGTTATAATTTTAATATTACATTTTGAATTTTATTATTGTGATTTGGTTTTAAATATTACAAGTGTTATTTACTATTTTTAAGTTATATTGTTATAATTTTAATATGACAATTTGAATTTTATTATTGTGATTAGGTTTTAAATATTACAAGTGTTATTTATTATTTTTAAGTTATATTGTTATAATTTTAATATTACATTTGGAATTTTATTATTGTGATTTGGTTTTAAATATTACAAGTGTTATTTATTATTTTTAAGTTATATTGTTATAATTTTAATATTACATTTTGAATTTTATTATTGTGATGTGGTTTTAAATATTACAAGTGTTATTTATTATTTTTAAGTTATATTGTTATAATTTTAATAATAAATTTTGAATTTATTATTGTAATTTTAATAATGATTATAAAATTATTATTACATTTTGGTTAGTATTAATTTGTTTTGGTTATCACAAACATCATTCATAACAAATGAAAATTAGCGGATTGGTGAGTATTAGTAAGTCTACGATTTATAGGAATTTTAAAACTTAAAACACGTTTTTTTTTTAAATATGCAATAAAATACTAATCGAAACTAATTAATATCGCAAATAATAAAAACTAAATTTAGACTAATACCAACTAATAACAAGCAATAACAACTAACAATGACTAATAAAATTAGAGTTAAAAGAACTAATTTAAATTACTATAACAATTAAATAACTTGATAAATTATACGAAGCTCTTAATTGAGCTATTATAATGTTATCCCAACGTTATTTAAGTGTTTTTATCAAATAGAAACAATTTGCGAAAAAAAAATCAAACAATTCCGAAAGTAGGACTAGAATATGTAAAATAAGAAATTTGAGTTTTCTAGAATATTTAGAACAAGTATAGAGATTTAGAGAGACATAGAGAGGAGTATATGAATTTATGAGTTTGGATTTGGGGTCTCCTCTATTTATAGAGGAGACCCAAAAAACGAAAAAAAATATATTTCCGGACCACGTAATCTCCGGACGCCCGGACTGAAAATTCGAGTAATCCGGATGGTCCGGACTTTTGACTTTTGACTTTTTTTTATAGAATTTTTTTTTAACAACTATGTTTCAAGAAGTGTTTGTTTTGTTTTTTTTTTATTAAATGTTATTTAAATCACTTTCACTTTCAATTTTTATTTTGTTATTTACAAGTAATTTAAGTTTATGCATATAATTATACAATTCTAAAATTTTTAAATTTAAACTTCTAATATTCAATAGTTCGAGAATACAATAAACTATATAATTCATCTAACCATAAACACTTCAAGCTTGAAAGAATCTAAAGAATCACCTAATAATTTAAAATCAGAATACAATTATATGTCTAATAGGTATATATTATTTAATATATACCTCATATTAAATATAACATCTTAAATACAAACAATACACAAATCATTTTACAATTATATTGTATACGATATCTTGTTTAAGACAATCAAATTTTTATTTTTATACTTTTACAAATATTGAAAATTGTAATCAAAAGACAATTAGATGTATATATTTTATTTAATATCTACCTAATATTAAATAAAATATCTTAAATACATAAATATAATCAAACATATCAAAACCAAATTACAATTATTATTTTTATAATGTAATTGCTTGATTATAAAATTTTGATTAAAATGATAATATATTTAAATTAAAATACATGAAATAATATAATTAACTCGTTTATATGGTACATATCTTCAATTAACACTTACAAATTAACTTTAAATAAAATTATAAAATATTTTGATAAACCGTTCATAAATGGTTTGTGGTGGTTTGAACTGATGGTTTAACGGCGAAACTGGTCTATTAGGACTGCAAACCGGTAGAATTGCAAACCGGCAAAATCACATAAGGAATAAACCGGCAGAACCGCAAACCGACAGGACCGCAAACAGACAGAACCGCAACCCACTAAACTGCAAACCGTGGTTCTGATTTAAAGGATGATTCGTGGTTCAAACCGTTTGACACTCCTACACACCACACACCCTTAAAAGTGTTAAATGGGTCGACACCTTTGCCACCTCGATATGTAAGAGCAGCATGACGTGCCTTTAAGAACCGGACGACTGTCCCATTTTGGTCAACCCAACACAAGCAACAGACACACTGACAAACAATCATTTTTCCCAAATCCCGAAAATAGAGAAAACAAAAAGAAAATACATGGATTCTCGTAGATTGGCAGCTTTACTCTCTTCCATTGTCTCCCAATTCCTTCTCTTTCTTCTCTCCCCTTCTTCTTCAAATCCACTTTCTCTCTCCTCCGACTTAAATCCCAATGGAAACTATTTCTCTCTCCTTCAGCGGTTGCTCTCCTTTCACGAACTCGCCACTTCTCGCGCTCTCCTCTCCATCTCAACCAGAAAACGGAAGCGAACCCATTTGTCAGAATCAGATTCTGATCAAACCCAGAAAGCCACTGATCCAGACATCCGACCCGAACCGGTCAAACTCTATCTGACTCGGTGCCCTGACTCGTTCCGGACCTTCTTCAAAATGAAATCCGAAACGTTTGAATGGCTTCTCAGTTTGCTCGAGCCGTTGCTAGAGTGCCGTGACCCTATCGGTTCGCGGCTCACTCTCTCGGCTGAGCTCCGGTTGGGTATCGGGCTGTACCGGTTATCAAGCGGGTCAGATTATTCCGAGATCGCTACCCGGTTCGGAGTGACTGAGAGTGTAACTCGGTTCTGCACCAAGCAGCTGTGTCGGGTTCTCTGTACCAATTTCCGGTTTTGGGTGGGGTTCCCTAACCCAGAGGAGCTCAAATCTGTGACTAGTTCGTTCGAAAAGATGTCAGGTTTGCCAAACTGTTGCGGTG
This sequence comes from Limnanthes douglasii subsp. nivea, assembly GCA_036936605.1. NCBI lineage: Eukaryota > Viridiplantae > Streptophyta > Magnoliopsida > Brassicales > Limnanthaceae > Limnanthes > Limnanthes douglasii. The sequence goes on along the minus strand of JAUPFV010000003.1, from coordinate 148,231,089 downwards.
TTGTTGATTGCACTAGGTTTAAAATTCTTGAAGAAGATTTATGCAAAGAAAGTCCCAAATCAGATACGATTGCAGTCCAAATTGTTGTTGATTCGTCCTCCCGGATTCTAAGCATTGTTGCTGGATTCCGAGGCAATAGGGGTGATTCCGAAATTCTAAAGTTATCAACTTTATGTAAAGACATTGAAGAACGAAAGGTTTTAAATCTTCCTAAGGTCAATGTTAACAATGTTGGTATAAACCAGTATCTAATTGGTGATGGGGGTTACCCTTTACTTCCTTGGCTCATGGTACCTTTTGTAAATGTTGTGGCTAATTCACGTGAAGAAACATTCAATGCAGCTCTTAGTTCAATGCGAGCTCCGGCTTTGAAAACCATTGCGAGTTTGAAGAATTGGGGTGTTCTACAAAGTCCTATAAGAGATGATTTTAAGAGTGCTGTTGGGTTAATCGGCGCATGCTCGATTTTGTTTAATGTTTTGTTGATGAGAGAGGACGATTCGATGTTATGCGGAGATTACTTGATGCCTGATTCTACTTCTCAGGACTACGAGGATGTAGGTTTGGACAAAAGAGAGGCTTCTGTAGTCAGGGATGCATTGGCAGTAAGAGCTCAAGAGTTCCATGATTCAAAGCATTGTGATCATGTTGGTTTAGGGGGAATGCCATCAGTGTAGGTAAATGATTATATGTCATACTAGTTCTTACTCTTCAAGAAGAGTGTCATTCTTTTTCCGATCAAGAGACTGCAGGTTAGTTAAGTAACATGTTACCATATGCACTACCATTTATTAAGATAGGCCAAAGGAAATTTTTGGATAGTTTATATTGTAGTTCGATAGTGAGTGGTCGATTTTTGTGCTATGTTCGACATTGAGTGGTCCATTGATTCTCTTGCTTATCACTATTAAGAGACCATTAGGTTATGCTTGAGATTTTAATCAAATTTGATACTGTTATTGTGAGGAAGAGATGTTCTGTTGGGTTTGGTTGTGTTTTTGTGGTTTGTTAGCTACAACTTATGATGATGAACCATTGTAGCATCTCTCCAGTGTCTTGACAGATATATCATGTATTTTATTCCATACGGAGTCTGTGTTTTTGGCTGGAATTGGTGTCTTGTTTATAAGTTTATAATGAAGAACTTAAGGTATGAGTTCTTTCTGATATATTATAAATTTACCTCTTGGGGAAAGCTTGTATTCTTTCTTGAAATCGTTTCAAAAATCGTTTTTCAGGTTTTTTTATTTGCCTTTCTTGCCAGTAAAAATAATAGCTTGAGGTAGAATTACTGATATCCCAACTGAAAGGATATACCTATGAAGGTAATTTCAAATGAAAAAGCAGTATGGGGATGATAGCCGGTAATTAAAATTCGTGCGAAAGACAATATCGACAAGGAACTAATGAAGTATGTGATTTAAGTGATCCGATTGCAGTAAAAAAAAGAACTTGTAATGAAGAATGTGATTTAATCAATCTGGTTGTACTAAAAAATCAGATGGTTGGTTAAAAAAGTCAAAGTTAGTAACAAAGAGATAAAGGTTATGTAATTTTAACGTTTAAAAATCTGGGAACGAAATCACATAACATCCATCTATAAATTATTGTCGAGTCTTGAATCACCAATAATATTTTGGCCATAATGAGATTCTGATAAGGTGGGGAGAAGCCAAGTATCGTGTAAAAAAGAAATAGATTGTCCATTACCGATCACCACCTCATACATATTCATAGCAAAAGACTTAAGATGAATTTTCATAGCAAAAGACCTAAGATGAATTTTTTTTCTTACATGCCCATATAGAAAAGGAACCAAGGTTTATGTTCGACAAGTTATTATATTCAACTAGTTTCATCAAATCACAACACATGGAAGAATTGTTTTCCACTTATAATGTACCATAACATTTGAAGAAGCCCGAATTATTTTAGGCCTTTAGATTTATGATCCTAAGGCCGTCCTCCCAAATGGAAAAATGTACCTTATACCAATCAAATTTAGATTCATAAAGCTTAATATCATCATTAGACCAAAAGAATCATCTAAATAATTGAGCCATCTTTTTTAGGATCTCGACCGGAAGGATGAAAATAGAGGACCAATATATTTGGTCAACAAAAAAACATATTTAATGAGTTAGAGCTTACCAACGTATGAGAGAATTTTAGAGGTTTAAGAACCAATTATGGAGGTGCCCTATCAAGAAGAGGTGACACTCATTAATAATAATCTACATATGATAAGAGGAACTCTAAGGTACTTAACATGGACGGTACAAATGTCAGAATCAATGACGTTGACCAGATCATTAAAGGTAATGAAAAAGGAAACCTCAGCAACTCTTGATTTCTCATTCAAAATTAGGTAGGACATATGGGTTTTGTTTATGAAATTTAAATTAAAGGTAATGAAGTAGAAAACCCGAAATAGTCATGCATAGCCAACATGACTATTGGAGCCCAATAGTGTAGAAAAAGTAGTCCACAAAATTTTTAGCACCAGCAAATGAAGTGTTTTTAAGTTCCGTTTAAGCTTTAGTGATGAAGATAATTTTATTATGCAAGATTCTAGTTTTAAGACTATTGTGGTAAAATTTAGTGTTACGATCTCCAAGTTTAAGATAATATCTAGTTTTTTATGAAATAAAAATTTTCATTCTCGACTAAAAAAGATGAAAGTCGATGAAACTTCAATCTCTTTAGAGACAACAAGAGGATTTATGAGTCGAGGGTTAAGTTGAATTACTTGGAGAAACAATCATTTTGGGGGTTTGTCACGCGAGCACTAATATAGCTAAACTCACGAAGATTCAGGCCACGCAAGTCCTTTTGTAATCGAGCAATTTTAAGCGATACAATGATCCTTCCATATGCCATAAGCGAGTGGTTCAAACTAGTGAATACAATGTTCTTAAAATGAGGTTGAGACTCCCACCACATATACAAGAAATTGGAGGCTTTTTATGCGAAGACGAGGGTAACAATTTTGAATGTGATTGTAATGTGGTAAAGCGTGTGAGGATGGCCATAACAGGCAAAATACATTAAAAATGACTTGTCTTAGTCGTGGTTGACAAGAACACGATCAATTTTAGAAGTAATGGGGTTATTATGTTGTTTGTTTGACCAATACGACTAGTAATCGAAGCACGAAACTCATTAAGTTCAAAATGATAGCAACAACTATTGAAATTTTCAATGAAATAACTAAAGATATTGTAGTAACCAGGTCGATCTTGAGGCTTGCAAATTGTATTGAAATCCTTGAGGGATGCACATAGGATATCTTGATGAATATCATAAATGGTTGCGATATCAGACCAAAGAGGTATATGGTAGAACACATCATTAAAAGTATAGATGTCAATTAAACAAAAAGTAACATGAAAGTTAAGACAATTAGCTTTAAAATAAATGTATTGAAGGGAGTAAGAGATGACAGTTATGGAAATAACACTTTAGTTCCAGATAAACCAAATCTGACCAAGGAGATGAGATGTGTGATTCATAGTATTATGACAAAAGATAGAGCATTAATATGATAATGACGTCTCTCTTAGGGTCACACATCTTGATCTCAATAAGACAAATAAGATAAATATTGTTATAAGACTAAATACAAACCAATATAGGTATACAAAAATACTTAACGAAACAAAAATAAACATATTCAAATTACATTAGAATTGTAATACTTTTAAAAAAAAACAAGTAAATCTAAGCAAGTGTCTTAGACTTTTTACCTATATTTTTTTATCGCATCCATGAATCCTTAGATGTCTGGAATCGTGATTATATTAATAAACTATATATGTCAAATCTAAAATAATATAAATGATCTTAACGTTACGACTAAGAAGAACGTTGAATACATACAAAATCTAACCTCAAACACATTGGCGATAATATTAAAAACACATCCAACACACTAGATGAATAAAATATTTAACCATAAAAGCTATTGCGCTTGGTCAAATGAAACAACAATAACCAAATAAATCCAAAAAAAAAAGTTTTAAAAAAATAATACTAAATAAGTAAATGAAACTAAACAACAATAAACTTATTTTAAATAAGGGTGACTCATATAAGTTCCAATATTAGTTCAAAATAAGCATTTGATACCAAATAAGATATAATCCATATTTGATACCAAACACTTACCAAAATACAATAATACTCCATCTTTGTAATATCATCTAATAATTTATTTTAAAAAAACAATTAAAATGTCGTATATTTTTATTTATATTTCTAAAACTAGAATCGAAACCATCGTTGTGTTTATATTTACGAGACGAATCATACAAATGGTCTATATGATATGTTTGCGGAAAAAAATTAAAATTGTTAAAAAAATTAAAACTTCTAATTAACAGTATTAATTTTTTAAGACTATTAATTAACCGTATTAATTCTTTTAATACTATTAATTAGCATATTTATTCTTTTAATACTTTTATTTACACTATTAAAAAAATTAATACTACTAATTAATTTTGTAATCGTTAAACTTTGATATATGTCTCACGAACCTATGATATATAAGACTTTAAACTTACATGATCATCACACCAAATCGTTAAAATTTTGCAGTTAGAGCCATAAATTAGTTAATACTATAGTTTTAAACATCACACAAAAGAGCCCAATAATGTGATCCTACTAACATTTTTGTATCTTCGTGGTGTACGCTATGTAACAAATAGGGGTTTGCATACAAGATTGAGATGTAAGGACCACCACCTTGATTCTCAAAATCTTTTTAGAATACACTATATAAAAATATTAATAACTACATTTTTCTCTTTATTAATGAAACATAATTTTATCTCTTTATCTCTTCCAATAGCCCAAGTCTTTTTTCCTGAAAAACTTAATTAGGACGACAACATAAAAAACGGTTGAAATGTTAAGCAATATCATGTTCTAATTATAGGAAATTAGATTAAATTGTTGTAAATAGTTAAAATGAATAAAATCGTCGTGGATTTTTATTGTAATAGACTATACATAAAACACGACTGTAACTATTTTGTCCTTGTGAGAGTTTTCAATTTTATCAGTAACCAGAGATATAAAAGAACAGTAAACAGGTAGCTACTATAACACCTAATCCAGATCTATATTGTAGTATTCCAATCTACTCGACGAGAGAGACAATTATCGATACAATGCCGTATTTATCCCAAATTTCATAAGTGAAACGCCATCCTAGTACAGTATTACTAGGGATTAAGTAAAACCAAATCAGTAGCCGGAACGGAATAATGTAATCACCCGTCGTTCTATATCGAAAGAACCCGAAAATAATAATAAAAATACGATTAGATGAAGAAAGTAGGATTTGGTTGACTCTTTCGGTGTGCAAGTTAAATAGATGTTGGCTTCGAGAATGATTACGTCCTAATGGGTAGTCGAGTTGGTTGAGTAAGACATGTTTGTAATCAAAGATCATGAATTCGACTCCTTCTATATATGTTTTTTCGGCTGAGCCTATCACATTGTGTGGTTTATATTCTGGCGTTGGTTTCCAGGCTATCGCGTCAGACCGAGGGTTTATCCTGTGCGCGGTTTACCTTTTGGCGTTGGTTTGCAAGCTATCGTATCAGACTAAGCGTTTATCCTGTACGCACTTATCGCACTTTGAATAGTGGTTGCGGATTCTTCCGAAAAAAGAAATATGATGTTAGGTTATTTAATAACCAAAAGTAAATCAAAAATTTAAAAGGACTAGACAACTAGACACGGACAAAATGAATTATGTACTCATTTTGGTACAATGGATATCAAACCATTTGAACCGCGAACCATCGAAACCGTTTAAATCAGAACCACGGTTTGCAGTCCTGGCGGGTTGCGGTCCTGCCGGGTTGCGGTCCTGCCGGGTTGCGGTTCTGCCGGTTTGCAGTCATAATGGGTCAGTTTCGCAGTTAAGCCGCCAGTTCAAACCACCAGACAAACCATTTAGGAACCGTTTATCAAAATATTTTATAACGTTATTTAAAATTAATTTGTAAGTGTTAATTAATCTAATTTCAATACGAGTTAATTATGCTATTTCATGTATTTTAATTTAAATATGTTATCAATCTAAATTCTATAATCAAGCAATTACATTCTAAAAAAATAATTGTAATTTGGTTTTAATATTTTTGATTATATTTCTGTATTTAAGATATTTTATTTAATATTAGGTAGATATTAAATAAAATATATACATCTCCTTGTATTTTGATTACAACTTTCAACATTTGTAAAAATATAAAAATAAAAATTTGATTGTCTTAAACAAGATATCGTAAACAATATAATTGTAAAAATGATTTGTATATTGTTTGAATATACTAGATATTTAAGATGTTATATTTAATATTATGTACATATTAAATAATATTTACCTATTAGACATATAATTGTATTCTAATTTTAAATTATTAGGTGATTCTTTAGATTCTTTCAAGCTTGAAGTGTTTATGGTTAGATGAATTATATAGTTTATTGTATTTTCGAACTATTCAATATTAGAAGTTTAAATTTAAAAAATTTAGAATTGTATAATTATATGCATAAACATAAATTACTTGTAAATAACAAAATAAAAATTGAAAGCGAAAGTGATTTAAATAACATTTAATAAAAACTAGAAGCAAAACAAACAATTCATTAAAAATAAAAACCAAACAAGTAACATAGTTGTTCAATCAAATAAAAAAGAAAAACATTACAACGATAATGACAATCAAATGCAAAAAACTAAGGAGCTTCATCGTTGTTGTTGTTAGGTGGTGGACCTTGCAAATGCATGTTCTTTACCATCTGTCGCATATACTCCGACTGTTCGGCTTGAGAGTTTGCAAATCGCTCATTCCATTGATCTTGTCCATGATGTCACTGCTCGTATTGACCATGCCACTGCTCATATTGACCATGCCACTGCTGGAGGTGACCAAGTTGATCATTCACCCCTACTTGCCACTGCTGTATCTGGCTAAGCTGGTCATTTACCCCCCCCCCCCTCGCCAATTTTGAAATTCACTTTGCCATTTTGTAAAATCATCATGCCATTCCTTTTGTTGAGTATGCACAAATTGCATATAATCCATATGCTACTGATGCGAAAACTCACAAATTCGCGATCGGTTCGTCTTTCTTGTGGCGGTACTTTAGAAGAACCACCAATAGCATTTGGATCGAAAGGCGCCTGAGCCTGAACTCGATACTGAGTAGGTGGATTTGGCGGTTTTGTAAGACCGTTCACAGTCCATATCTGATTCAACTCGGGTCTATGGTGGTTCCATGCCTCCAATTTCGACATCAACTCTCCATCCCAAGAGTATATTTCCTGCAAACGCAAAGAGTTTCTACCTATAGCACTAGTCGGCCTCACCTTCATCGGAGTGTACATACTCACATCAGCTCCTTTCGAAACAAGCAAGTAACTCACTATCATCCCATAAGGTAGTTTATCCATACCACACCTCGTAGCCATATTTCGAATCATCAAGCTAGGTAAACTAATTATTCCCTGATTTCGGACGATAAAAGCAGTAACAAATGTTTGAATATATAAAAGCTGCGAATCATTGTTACTAGGGGGAAGAAATATACTATTTACCAATTTCAAAGCTAGTTTCCCATTAGCATCCAAATTACCCCGCATGGCTCGAAATTTACCGCTAATTTTCGGAGCATCCGCACTAGGACAAGTAAGAAGCTCTACTGCTTCTTCGTAAGACATAGGCCAATCAGCACCCCAGCCCGAAGGGCGATAACTAATGGAAGGTAATTTATTACCGGTATATATATCATGGGTTGGAACGAAAAAATGATTTTCGAAATCAGTTTCAAAAAAACTATAAGGTTTACCATCAACCAAACAATTAATTTCTAAACCTCTACCATTTGGATCATTCTCAATTAATTGTGCGGTGGCATAAAACTTGCGTACTAGTTCTAGATACCAATCACATTTGAATCTAGCTAGTGTCATCCAACTTAGGCCATTAGTAGGTTCAATAAGTTTGAAATTTTTTTGCATACCATCTACTTAGATCAGTTCATCGTAGTCCAAATACATACCCGACCAAATTTTGGTTACACCTCGTCCTCCTTCCGGATTACGGATGCGAAGCTCCCCTTCGCCGCGATGTTCGATAGTCGCGCTCTCTGTTACCTCCATCTCTTCATACAGCAAATCTTCGATCTCTCTCATTCGTCTCGAGGTTGATTCAACTCCTCCACCTTGACGGGCTTGCTTTGATCTTTTCGAAGACATATAGCGAAACCTGAAATTTAAAATAGTGTTTGAAAATTATAAAAATAATTTAGAGAAGTGTAGTGGAAAAGAGATAGATTTGTAGTAGATAAGGGATAGGTTTGTAGTGGGGAAGAGATAGATTTGTAGTGGATAAGAGATGGATTTGTAGTGGAGAAGAGAGATATTTATAGTGGAGAAGAGATAGATTTGTAGTGGAGAAGAGATAGATTTGAGGTTGTGTGAAAAATAGAATAGGAAATAGGTAGTATTTATAGGAAATTGTTTTTTTTCCAAATAGCCGTTAGATGACTTCATGGATGACGTCATCGTGCGGACCATCCGGTCAGACGTGCGGATGGTCCGTACATTTGAAATGGTAACGGATAGTTGAATTCAACTAGCCGTAGAGGTCCGGGGCATCCGGATCGATATCCGGATGGTCCGGAAATTTATTTATTTTTTGATTTTTCGTTTTTTTTGCGTCTCCCCTATAAATAGAGGAGACCCAAACTCAATACTCACACCTCTCAAATAACTCTATACTTCTCTCTAAATCTATCTACTTGTTCGAAAAATTCTAAAAAACTATAATTACTTATTTTACATATTCTACTTCTACTTTCAAAATTGTTTGATTTTTGTTTTTCCGCAAATTGTTTCTTAGTTGTTATTAGTCTAAATTTGGTTGTTCTATCTTGTTATTAGTCTAAATTTAGATTTTATTATTTGCAATATTAACTAGTTCCCATTAGTATTTTATTGCATATTTAAAAAAAAATGTTATTAGTTTTAAAATGAATTCAAAACGTAGAAATACTGGGGTAAACCCACCCTCTAATGTGGATCTCAATACCATAGATGAATTTTCTACAGACTTCCCTCACGTTGACACACTCTCCTCCCAAGAAAGTGGTGGTGGAAGTACTAGTGGTGGGTCAAGATCTCGTAAGAAAACATCTTGGATTTGGAAACACTATACTCCATCAGAAGATGGTTATTCTAGTATTTGTAACGTGTGCAAAAAATGTTATCTTCACGTACGTGGAAATAGAAATATGGGCACTAGAACTATGGTAAAAAATTTATTGAAACATCAAGTATATGATCCTACAAAACCTAACCCAAATAATTTTTGCATGAACCCTCAAACAGGTCTTCCTTTTGAGTTTAACCACGATACGTATAGGGAAGAAACAATGATTTATGCAGTCGGTAGTTTACAACCATCTAGTTTTGGGGATTCTTTGAGATACGAAAATTGGATGCAAGCTGGGGTAAACCCATAGGCAAAACGCATTCCACGTAGCTCTTTGCGATCGCTAGCCTTTAAATATTATTTAAAAAGAAAAAAGGCATTATTCAAACTATGCTGACTTTGCCATGGAATGTTTCGATTACTAGTGACATAGCTACTTTTGCTGATTTTGATATGGTATGTGTTACCCTTCATTGGACGGATGTCGAATGGGTCCTCCAAAGGAGAATTATATGGTTTGAATAAATTGGGAAGCATAACGCATAATTAATTAGGGAGATTATGATTGAATGCATGAATATTTATGGCATTAAAAACAAGATTATGTCTATTTCGTTGGATAATGTAGCTTCTAATATTAATGCTATAAAATTGCTTATACAAGATTGCAATCCCCCTTTTCCAAAATTGTTTCACACCAAATGTTTATGCCACGTACTTCAATTAATTTCGAAAGACGGAATACGTAAGGTTATAGGTGATTGTATTTCCCCTATAAAAAAATGGGATCCTAATTTGCTCGACATCCGCTGCTAAAAAAAGAGCTTTTAAAACACTTGTTACTTCAAGTGGGAAACAATATAAGAAACTTATATTAGATGTCGAAACTAGATGGAATTCTACTTACACAATGCTTGCACGTGCGCATGTTTTTAAAGAAGAGATTATGACGCTTTATAATATATCTTATCATGAAACACCAATTGACAACAAACATTGAAAATATTGTGCACACATGTTAAGATTTTTAAAACTTTTTAAAGATAACACTCTAACCTTTTCTTCACAAAATCAACCTAATGCTCATTTGGCCCTTTTTACGATTACTAATCTTGCCATGCATATGAATGAATTTAGATCAAATTTTGTATGCGTAGACATGGTGCCCGAAATAGAATATAAGTTCACAAAGTATCTTCATCCAATCCCTGATAGTTATTAATTTGCTTGCCTTTTAGATCCTTTTTCATGAAAAGATAAATTTTAATTGCTAGTTAAATGCTTGTATCGATCTGTACAGTTTTCTACAACTAAACCACCGAAGGAACCAATTGACCCTGAAGGGTATATTACTGGTATATGTGAATGTTTGTATAATATCTATGATAAGTATGCTGCAAGATATAGATCAAATTCAACTACAAATGTAAGGAGTAGTAACAATAGGGGTAGAGGGAGATGTTCTACTAACTATGTTCAAATGACAATGTTACGGAGCAATGAATTTACAGAAACCCCTCAATCTGATAATGAGTTGTCTAGATATTTGAGCACTAGGTTTAATTTTACGAATTTTCCAAACCAAGGTATTGAAGATATCATAAGATGATGGGGTACCAAAATTGAAGAGTTTCCTATTCTTTGCAGGATTGTTAAAGAGATTTATGCAATACCTATGTCTACAGTTGCAAGTGAGTGTGCTTTCAGCCAAGCGAGGTTGCAATACACGACGAAGAGAACAAGATTGACGGGCAAAGCACTTGGAGTGCTTGTGGCAGTCAAGGATTGGACATCGGCGGATAAAAGGATGCAAGACAGAGAGTTTAGAGACGAAGTGAGCATAGACGACATCTTCGAAGATTATCCGGATGATTATGTAGATACACTTGAACAAGAAATTGCGGAAGAAAACAAAGCTGAAGGTGAATCAAGTGAGGACGAAGATTTTACTTACGAAGACGGCAAAGCTGGAGATGAATGATGTTTGTAATAATTATTTACTATTTTGTATTGTAATTTGAAAACATTTGTACAACTCCTGGCCTGCAAGAGTATGAAGTGTGAACGGCTAAATTATCCAATTTTTTTTACCTTTTATTATAATAACAACAACTTTACCTAATCACGATAATAAAATTCAAAATGTCATATTAAAATTATAACAATATAACTTAAATATAGTAAATAACACTTGTAATATTTAAAACCAAATCACAATAATAAAATTCAAAATGTAATATTAAAATTATAACAATATAACTTGTACTATTTTTGCATGATAAAATATGATTTTGGTTTAAAAAATAATAAATAACACTTGTAATATTTAAAACCAAATCACAATAATAAAATTCAAAATGTAATATTAAAATTATAACCATAGAATTTGTAATATTTTAACATGATAAGATATAGTTTTGGTTTGTAATATTAAAATCAACACTACTAATATTAGATCTAAAAACATAATAATAATATTCAAAATGTCATAATAACATAAGTAATATTTAAAATTTTGGACTATATAATAATTAACACTTAAAATATTAATAACCAAAACAAATTAATATTAACCAAAATGTAGTAATAATTTAATAATAATATGCAATATCTCAATATTTTTTAAATATAACATTTTGGTTATAAAATAAATAAAACATTTATAATATTTACAAATAAACCGCGGTTTAATACAAATAAACAGTGGTTTCGCAGTCCTAATGGTTTGCGGTCCTGCCGGTTTACTCCTTATGCGGTCCTGCCGGTTTGCGGTCCTGCCGGTTAGCAGTCCTAATGGGCCAGTTTCGCAATTAAATCGCCAGTTCATAAACAGATTGCCAGCTTTGAACCGCAGTTCATGAACCATTTGCCACTCTTAGGTACGAGAATGTAAATAACCCTAAACAAAATAAAATAGAAATTTTAAAAAATATGATATTATAATTAATGTAACAAATGCTTAGACTTTGAAAATAAAAAGTAAGACTTCTTATATTTAATACATTAATTTAGATGGAGGAAAGTTTTTTTTCATAATAAATAAACAAAAAAACAAATATAGTCTCTAATGTATACAACTATAGTGGAATAGCTCATCATATTTATTTTTTATTAAAATTATCCCTCATATTTTAATAATATTGCATGTTAGTCCCATGTGTAATTAATTAATATTGAAAATGAAAATTTGTTAAAACATGAATGATTATTTGGTAACATTTAGAAAATATGGCTGGTTATTTTGTGACATTGGATAAACATGTGGAATAAAATGTAAAATTATTGAAATATAATAAATGATTTTAACGTAAAATAAATATGAAGGACTCTTGCTCTTGCACGAAAATTGGTATACGACTATATTTTTTTTAACCTATAATATATATATATATATAATAATGTTAAGGGAATAATTAGTTAGTCTTTGGAGTGGTTATTATTGTATTTATTATCGTTATACGAAAACTCCAACAATGGCTATTTGTATTCATGGTGATTAGTGTCATTAAGGTCCAAATCAACTATTTGTATTTGTCTGTCTAATATGTTAGCAACTCCTTATGATGAGTTGATCCCGTAATTAGCAGGACCATACATGTTAGCAACTCCTTATGATGAGTTGATCCCGTAATTAGCAGGAACATACGAACAATTAGTGTTTGAAGCAACACTACAAAACTTAGACTCGTCAACAACGACCGCAATGGGAATGACTTTAGAGTTGGTACCCGAAATCTTCTTCCAAAACCATATCTCTAAACTAAATATCACCTTATATTACTTCCTGAATATATTTTATTATTGTTACTCAATGATCAACAGGTATATCTTTTGTCTCGGTGAAGTAATACAAAATAGGTCGAGAAACCCTCTCGATTCAACTTTTTTACAAACTCAACTAGAGAAGCAAAGACAACAACTAATGGTCGAAGTCACAACACTCGGAAAAAACATTGGCCAAAGTGGCCGTCCTACAAACTGAGATATAATTTTTAATTAATAGACGTATAGGCGTATGGTCCAAGGTTCATGTCAAAACAAGCACCGATAAGATGGATGATGATGACTTTGAGTTCACATGGCCTTATGGATCAGACCAAATTTATAGTTTATTAAGGTGAGATTATCGGGTAATACGTTATTACATATCCTTACGACCAGTGATAGTGATGAACATTCATCTCTTCATAGGCGAGGATACCGTCAAAGTAATCATGATTGTACCAAATTTAGGCATAATTTAAGGTCTAAAGGAGTAAGGAAATCTATGAAAGGGTCACAAAAACACCACTGTACCGAGCAGATGAGGAGAGTGCAAGACTCCCCAACTGTTGATGTAGAGGTTGAGCGGACCAAGCTTAAATCGATAACTCAACATCATGCTTAATATCCTTAGTATATCATTCATCTTATGGCTCAATAGTAAGTGTACCCTCCCACTACCGGACCACATGTCGAGTTTTAACCTTCGTGACAAAACCTTGTTGTGTATCAGCAAGTAGTTCTGGAGTACGGGCCAGTGTATGGCAACCAAACATCAATGCTTCATATTGGTTCGCAGTACTATGTAAACCTTTATTCAGCTCAAAATGATAGGTCAAATAGTTTATTCTAAAATCAATGTTACATAAGAAAGGTTTCCATCTGATTTTAGAGATTGTAGCACTCGAGTTACCGCGAAGGTTCGATGTTCATAAAATAGAGAAATATGATGAATTTTGAGGCATCAGTGGCCCCCATGATCATGTCATTTTTATTAATGTTTATATATGAGGTGATGAAGTCTGTAGGGTCTTGATCGATACATGAATTTATGCCAATATTTTGTCCAGTGAGCCTATGATCGGACGAGGAGTCCTCCCGCCATACGTTACTCGGACCAAACCATTGTTAGGTTCACCTAGCAAGAGAGATGGTTACCATATTTTTTTAAAATGTTAAAAGCTGACTTCAAGAAGACAATATGGGTACTATTTATGATAGTAGATTACACAACCTCTTACAATGCAATCTTTGGCAAGTCTTAGCTCGGCCGAATGCATACAATAGCTTTCATTATCCATTGCTACCTAAAGTACATGGTAAGATACATGGTAGGATTTTTCCGAAGTTACCAGAAGGTTACAAGGAAGTGTTATGTTGCGTCATTGGTGCTAAAGAATGAGAATAATATGAAGATTAAGGGTGAAGTCATGAAGAGAAATAAACCAATGGAAGAATAATAGTTCTTGGGGCCTTTAATATGGGTCAAGATGGTTGATTACCCCAGAGAGGCTCCTTATTTTTTTTACCATGGGAGGATGTCGAGGTACACTACTTCAAGGAAGGTTAAAGGTTGAAAATTTGTATCAATTTACTGCAGTCTATGAGGAGAGAATCAGTCGACTTTTTTTGTAAAAAAAACTTAAATGTTTTTCTTGGTCAAGCGAGGATATTATTGGATTTTTAACTTACATAATCTATAATAATTTGTCGGTCATCCCGATTGTGAAACCGATATCATAAAAGAGAAGGTTATTCTCAATCGATAGGTTTTCGGTTATCGTAACTGAGGTAGATAGGTTATCAAGTATGGGACATATTTGAGAGTCTTAGTATGACATTCAGACGACTAACCTGGTGTTGGTGAAAATTAAAAATGAGAGTTGGAAAATGTGTGTCGACTTCACAAATTCGAATAGAGCTTGTCGGAATGACCCGTTCCCAATTATCAGATTACACCACGTAGTAGATTCCATATTGGGAAATAAACTCGTGTAGTTCATGGATTCTTATTATGGCTGTAACCAAATTCAAATGCATCATTCAGACCAGAAGATGACCACTTTTGTAATAGACCAGAGTCTACACTACTACAAGTTAATAATTTTGGGGTTAACGAATGTAGAGTCGACTTGTCAGAGGTTGGTAAATAATAAATTGGACTCCCATATTAGAACAAATATTAAGTTATACATCGCTGATATGTTTGTAAATATTTAAAAAGACTCAAGGTTTATCTTCTAATCTTGTAAAACCTTTCAAAAGCTTAACTCAATCAACCTTAAACTCAACTTGGAGAAGTGCACATTCGGGATTAGATCCAGGAAGTTGTTTGGGTATCTGGTTACTGAGAAGGGTAGTAAGGCTGACCGGATAAATTTAAAGGTTTTGGCTTTCATAAAACCACCTCGGAACCTTAAGAAGGTTCATATACTAGCATGCAAACTTAAAACCTTGAACATATTCATCTATCGATCTTCTAATAAGTGTGCTTCTTTCTTTCAAGTGTTACTAAATACCATCAATTTCTAAGGATTAACTAATGTTACTAAGCTTTTAGTAAGGCAAAATGGCACATTGCATATTCAATGTCGATAGAATTGAGAGACTTTGATATTATTTTATGAGTCAATAATCGACATTCAAATCTCAGGCCTTGACGAATTTTCTCACATAATTCCACACTGAAAGGCCCAAACCACTAGCCAAAGTAACAGGCCAAAGTAGACAATTCAAAATAAAAAAATGGATTAAAATTTCAGGTTGCACAGATGGTGTCTAGCTCATGGTTCCTTCAAAAGAAGCGATGAATTAGGTTATCCTTTTTAGTTTCTAGACTTCGAATAATAAAGCGGATTATTAGGTAACAATCGTTAAGATTTTATTAGATCATGTACGTTGAGAAAAGAGGGTGAAATTGATAAGTGATTCCTAAATTATGATAAAGCATGCCATGGGCAGTCCAAAGCACGCAAGGACCATCTGGTCAAGTACCTCAAAATATTGAAGGCTTAGGTATAACTCTTTGACAACATCAGCTTCGAATAGCTTTCTAGGGCTGGAAATTTTCAAGAAAATGCTCTAGCATTGATAGATTGCTCTAAAACCAAACCATATGTCACTTTGTATGAGCATCCCTCAATTGATAAGAAACATGAGCCAAATCATGAGAAAATTCTTGAGCTAAATATTAGGCCAGTCAAATACTATAGGGATGACGTCGGGAAGTTTTAAAAATGGTATTTGCTCTGAGGATAAAGTTACGACGCCAAAGTTAAAATTTAGGGCGAATAAATTTTTCATGTTAAGTGGGACTTTGTATAAACAAGAGCTACGCCAACCTCTACTCAAGGATTGTGGCCCGAAGAAACATCCATGATTTTAAAAGCGCTCCATTGTGGGTCCAGATTGGTAAATTATAGTTACAAGACGTTAACCCATAAGGTTTTGCTGGCGGGATTCTTTTGTCATACTATTTTGTATGATGCTAAGGAATTTGTGAAAAAATGTGACCAGTGGCAGTTTTTTGTTAATGCAGTTTATTTATTTTGTTATATGATTGAATCAATCTTCGAGGCACGATATTTTGACCGATGGGGCATATACCTTTTCAGACCCCTACCGAGCGCTTCAGAGAACCACAAGCACATCATTATTATATTAGACTATTTTTCAAAATCGGTGGAGGTCGAACCTCTCTCGAGGGTAACTTCCAAAAATGTCAATTTCATTCTGAATTACATTTGTCACATATTTGAATCCTCAAGTTTTATCACCATAGACAATGATCTTCAATTCCATAATGCGGAAAATTGTTACTTTGTGTCGAACGAAAGGAATAAAGCAACATCTTTCTACCCTTTTTCATCTTAAAGAAAATGGGCAGGTAGAGGTCACGAACCGAATCATTTTGGAGGTTTTTAAGAAGACTCTAATATAGGCCGTTGGGAAATGGTCTAATTATCTTTTAGATTTCTTATGGGCTTACATGACAACTCTTCAAACTACCACGGGTGAAACATCTTTATCTCTTGTATAAGGTATGGATGTAGTAATCCTAGTAGAAATGGTTATGCCATCACACATGGTCTCCGGTTATTCCCAAGATGGAAATGAGGAAAGCGAAATTAGATCTCATTAAGGAGAAAAGAACAAAATCTTACTTACGGGTCCAACATTACCAAAATTTCATGAGGAGTTTGTACGCTTCTAAAATCAAAATATGTGACTTCAATTTAGGGGAAACGATTTTAAGAAAAGTGTTCTTGCATACAAAGTATCGGAGTCTCGGCAAGCTTGGCCCAAAATGGGAAGGTGCTTACACCGTGGTAGAGAAAGTTAAAGCATGAACTTATAAATTGGTAGATAAAGAAGGGAGGAAACTTCAACACTCGTGGAATATTCAGCACCTCCGACTTTACCTTGTGTAAACTTGTATTTATGTTGTAAAATTTATATTGTACTAAATTATTTGTAAATGATTAAAGCTCTAGTGGCATACTATTTCCCACCCTTGTGGTGCATGAAGGTTTTAACGAGGTACCTATGTAACCGACACATAATAAAACCTTTGTCGTAGAAAATATCTTGATTTTACTCAATGCACATGTTTTAGTTCTTACTATTTCTCTTATAAATATTTCCAACAAATGTTGGTCGAGGTATAGCCTCGAGCTCGAAGTGTTTGAGAAGTTCCAAACTAATTTTCTTTGTATATGTTTCCAACAAGAGCTGGTTAAGAAAGTTTTTCGAGCTCCGGGTGACCAAGAAAGTCTGAACAAATTTTCCTTGTAAACCAACAACTGTTGGTCAGAGAGGAGCATCGGCCGAGGAGTGATCGTAAATGTCCAAGCTACGGGTCTAATAAAAAATTTCAATAAAATTGGTTAAGGCGTGATCAAATATTCATATAAAAAAATTCATACACAGAAGTGATTTTTGTTTAACTCAAGTTTGATCTCATTTGGGCTAACATGAATCACAGTAAAATGTGCGACATCATAGAATAAAAATAAGCAAAATGATGATATAAATAACTTCAATGGTTCAGGTGAAATATTACAAAAATGCTTGGGCCATCTGAGGATCCTCAAACCGTTCTTCTTCTGGGGGTGCAGTTGATGAGTCCGAATTCAGCATACTCCCCGGAAGAGCAAATCAGTCTAAGTCTCTCCGAATACCGGGCAGACTACAAGGACATAAACCGGACAGATCATTTGGACCGGACAGATCACTTTGAACACTGTAACCTTAAGGCTGTTCGAACTATGACTAAAGTACTAAAAAACCTAAACACTTCCTGACTAAGCTACCTGCCCTCCTGCGTAGAACTCATGGGTCTTTAAACATGACCCGGGTCCATTAAACATGACCCGAAAGCCCATAAGGGCCCAAACATCATACTATAAATACCCAACCACCAGCATTAACTATGGGTAATGAGAATTAACGGCTACCAAGCTGCTTAATCATCTCTCTACTCCATACACCACCGTTAAACACCCATACACCACCTTGAAACTCCACTTGAAATTACTAGCCTACCCTCAGGCAATTATTATCCACATCAAATTGGCGACCACAGTGGGAGAAGAGAGGTGCCTGAATCAAGCATTCAAAACCTGCCAAAAAATTCTGTCCGTATGAATCCGGACAATCCAGAGCTCCCACCAGCTTTGCTCGAAGTGGTGGAAGAAAACGATGAGTATACTGTCCAAGAGCGCGACAGGTTAAAGCTTAAAATAGAAGCTCTGAGGGCTGAAAAGGCCAAGATGGGCGTGAAAGAAAAATCCAAGGCATCGGTTGTTCATCACACCGATAACCCCAGAGAGCATGAGGCTTCCAAAACTCATGTGAGCACCAAAAAGACTCATGCTAGTTCTAAAAAGTCTCACCGGTCCAAGCCTGTGGAGAGTTCTGACTCGAGTTCAGAATCTTCGGGCAGCTCTTTGGACAGTGAGGGAAATGAAAAATCCTTGTCCTCTAGCAGTGATGAGGGTCGAACCAAGAAAAAGCAAAAGCGGGTTAAGAAATATTCGAGAAAAAGAGATCACCATGGAAGAATGAAAAGGCATATTGGAAAGGGGTCATCTCACCACCGGAGGTATACGGACAAGATGCTGATGGATCCCTTTGCTTTCCACGATGAGCCAGGTATCTTTTCAACTCCCAATGAGGATACTGTGTTCAGTCGTGGAAGGAATTGGAGGCAGTCTCCACTGTCTTCTAAAATCCTGTCCGGAAACCTCCCCAAGAGGTTTGACAGTACTAAGATGGAGAAGTACGATGGCAGTACTGATCCGGACAATCATCTGGAGCAATTAAAGAACTTCATGATGAACTTTGATGATGATGATAAACTACTGTGTAGGGCATTCTCCCAATCTTTCACGGGGAGTGCTCTGAAATGGTACAACAGCTTGCCTCAAGGTTGTATTAAAGATTTTGATACATTCTGGGTGGCCTTTCGAAGGCAGTTTGTAGGGAGTAAGGAACTGAAGGGCAATGGAGACACAATAATCCATTGTGCCCAGGAACCAAATGAGTCTTTGAAGGAATACATAAGTCGTTTCGTGAACACAAAGAATGGGTTGGCTGATTGCTTCGAACAGGTGGCAATAGCATCCCTAAGGCAAGGTTTGAACCCAGGCAATCTGGCTGATTCGGTGACCAGAAAGAAGGCCATGACCTGGGGGGATTGCTAAATCAGGTTGGCAAGCAAATAAACGTTGATGAAACAAAGAAAACCAGGGTGCACAGACAGGTGAGATCCACCCCGGTGGCACCAACTACAAATCAAAACCACTCCGGGAACAAGGCAAGAGAAACCGGACAGGGGCATGGTAGGGCAAAAGCTCAGTCTCAGCCAGCTGCTCCTGCTCAAAGTCAACAATCCAGAAACAAAAGAGTGCCATGGGTCCAACCAGAGTGGTTCGCAGAGCTCAAAGAAAGCGTGGCCACCATTTTCGATAAAACAAAAGATGAGGTGCACTATCGGAGACCAGCAACCTTGCAGTCTCCCAGAGAGCATCACAACAACTCCTTTTGCCAATACCACAATGATATTTGCCATACCACTGATGATTTCATAGCGTTGAAACAAGAGGTTCAAAACTTGATTGAAAGGGGAAAGTTAGGAGCATACGTTAAAAGAAGGGGAGGCAACAGGCCTGACAACACTCACCGGGTTGGTCCAAGTAATGCTGCCCCGGAGGGAGCAATGGTAATAGTTGAAAGGTTTGATGTGGAATCTGAATACTTGGATCCGGATCCAACACGAAATAGGGTGGGTGCTATAGAGGAGTGTTCTAGGACGGTCTCCGGGCTCATTAAATTCTTCGAGTCACTGACGATTTTCGGAGGGGACACTATGACAGCTCCTACTACTTCTTCAAGAAAGAGGCATGTTCATAATTTAGCCTCCCAGCTAGAAGGAGGCATGACATCTTATCAATCACCAAACCCATTCCCATTCATAGTCTTCGATGAGGATGATTTGAGAGATATTGCTGGCCCTCATGAGGATGCTGTTGTCATAGGAGCATATATAGGGGCAATGAGATAAGGCGAATTGTGGTGGATACTGGAAGCTGCCAATATCCTTTTCCTAACCACTTACAAGAAAATGAAAAATCCAGTTGTGATTCAAAAGTCAGACAGATCAATCGTGGGCTTCACGGGCAGCTCAGTCGATGTGATCGGGGAGTTTGAAGAAGAAGTGTTATTGGGTAGGGGCCCTTTCAAGAAAATGGTTAGAATACTCTTCATCGTGGTGGATTGTCCCACTTGCTATAATGCTATTCTAGGGAGATCTTGGCTCTCTAGGATGCATGCAGTGGCTTCAACAGTCCATCAGTGTTTAAAGTATGCTGTTCAGGGACAGGTTGGGGTTGTCCGGAGCAGCCAAAGATTGCAAGAGAATGCTATGCCACTGCCTTGGCTCCACGAACACTGGGGGCAGTCCGTATAAATGATCAATAGCAGTTTGAGGGCCTTTCTGGGGGTGAGGGTGAGATTGATGACCCCAGAGAGACCCCTGGAGTGTTGATTCCAATTGAAGAGGTTGAAACGCACTACTTGGAAGAAGGCAAAAGTGTCAAGATAGGGTCCAAGATGCCACCAATGTTGAAAGAAGAGATGTTGAAATTCTTGAAAGACCATCAGCACGTTTTTTCTTGGTGCAATGCTGATGTTACTGGAGTTCCATCAGAGGTGATATCCCATCACCTATCTGTCCGAAGAGATGTGGCACCAGTGGTTCAAAAGATGAGAGCTTTCTCAAAAGAAAAGGCTGATGTCATAGTACAAGAGGTTGACAGGCTCACAAAGATGGGGCACATCAAAGAATCTCAATACCATTTATGGACTGCCAATCTTGTCCTGGTAAAAAAGAAAAACGGCAAATGGCGCATGTGGATTGACTTCACCGATCTTAACAGAGCTTGCCCTAAAGATTTGTATCAGGTTCCCCGGATAGATCAGTTAGTAGACTCTACTTCTGGGAACAAGCTGCTCTTCTTCATGGATGCCTTCTCCGGGTACAATCAGATCCAAGTAGATCCAAAAGATCAAGAGCATACCACGTTTGTCACTGATAGGGGTCTACGTTGCTACAATGTGATGCCTTTTGGCTTGAAAAATGTTGGGGCTACTTATCAAAGGTTAGTCAACAAGGCATTTGCTGATCAAATTGGAAGAAATATGGAGGTTTACATTGACGATATGATGGTGAAAAGCGTGGATGAGCAGTTGCACTTGTCCGATCTCCAAGAAACTTTTGCCAACTTGGCAAAAGTGAATTTAAAACTAAACCCTGAAAAGTGTGTATTCGGAGTGCAGTCCGGGAAGTTCTTAGGGTATATCATAAGTGAGCATGGAATACAGCCCGACCCGGACCAACTCAATGCCTTATTCCAGATGGAGCCTCCTCGAAACATTAAAGAAGTACAACGATTAACGGGGAGATTAGCTGCCTTGAACAGATTCATCTCCAGGTCTTCGGACAGGTGTGCTCCATTCTTTTAAACTTTGAAGGGTGCAAAAGGGTTCGAATGGACCCCACAGTGTGGTGAGGCATTCAATGAAATCAAGAAACATCTCTCCTCTCCCAAAACTTTGTTCAAACCAGTTGACGGGGAGACTCTTATTGTGTATTTGGCCGTTTCAAGTTGTGCCATCAGTGCTGTGTTGGTAAGAGAGGTCGATGGTTGTCCCTACCCAGTGTACTACATCAGCAAAAGCTTGATTGATGCTGAGAGGCGTTACTTGAAACTTGAAAAATTGGCATTAGCTCTGGTGATAGCTGCAAGAAAAATGAGGCCTTACTTTCAGGCTCATCCTATCGTCGTCCGGACATCTTTCCCTTTAAAGAATGTCCTTTAAAAAGCATACATTTCAAGCAGAATGACGAAGTGGTCAGTGGAGTTGGGGGACTTCGACATAGACTTTGCTCCCCGAACAGCAGTAAAAGCCCAAGCTGTGGCTGATTTTCTGGTTGAATTCCACTCCGATAGGGATTCAGAGCAACCTATTGATTCAAAAGACAAGAAAGTATGGATTGTCCGAACAGACGGAGGGTCTAGCACCATGGGATGTGGTGCAGGAATATGTCTCACTTCCCCATATGGGGACAGCATGTACCAAGCTATTTGTTTTGCTTTCAGGGCGTCTAATAACGAGTCCGAATACGAAGCAGCTATAGCTGGGTTAAAGTTGGCCCACATCTGTGGGGCTAAAAGGGTCAAGCTTCTAAGTGACTCCCAGTTACTTGTCCACCATGCCTTAGGCCAATCTGAGGCTAGAAAGGAGCAGTTGGTAAAATATTTACTCCTCCTCAAAAATGAAGCGCTAAAGTTTAAAGCTGTTGTCTATGAGCACATTCCCCGGGCAGAAAATGAACTAGCAGACTCATTGGCAACAATAGAATATACGGAGTCCTACCCATGGATCCATGTGCTTGAAAGCCCTTCTATTCAACTTAGTGAGGGTGGAAAAGAGGAAGTTTTTAAAATACAAGCGAGTCGACCTCAAGACTGGAGATCTCCTCTCATACAATATCTGTCCGATGGTATTATACCTTCAGATAAGTCACAAGCCAGAACATTGAAACACAAGGCTCGTGGTTTCATTATGTTGAGAGAAGTGTTGTACAAAAAATCCTATAGTAAACCTCTCCTACGTTGTTTAGAGGATCATGAGTCACAAGTGGTCCTCTCCGAATTGCATGATGGTGAGGGATCAGCCCATTGTGGGTTCAGAGCTTTAACAAGAAGAGTGTTACTCTCCGGATACTATTGGCCATCAATCATGAAAGATGCTAAGGAGCTGGTAAGAAGGTGTGACCCATGCCAGAGGTACAGCAATGAAATTCATGTACCAACCATTCCTTTGGAGTCAATTTCTGAGCCCATACCTTTTGCTCGATGGGGATTGGACTTGGTTGGGCCTCTCCCTGTGGCGTCCGGAGGGCGTAAAACTATAATTGTGGCCATTGACTACTTCTCAAAGTGGATAGAAGCAGCTCCCTTGGCAGGGACAACATCGAAAGCTGTCATAAAATTCATTCCGTCCAACATATGTTGCAGATTCGGTGTCCCACAGAAGATAACAACAGACAATGGGCCACAGTTTGACAATAGAGAAATGGAAAGCTTCTGTGCCTCAAGGGTATACAGCACTGCTTTTCTTCACCTTTCCACCCACAAGCCAATGGGCAGGTTGAAGTGGCTAATAGAACTATACTGTCCGGTTTAAGGAAGAATCTAGAAGGGGCTGCTGGGAAGTGGCCTAGTTATCTACAAGAGGTCTTGTGGGCCTACCGGACGACGCCTGGGGCTGCAACACAAGAGTCTCCCTTTGCCTTGGTCTATGGAATGGATGTAGTAGCCCCCATAGAAAAGACACTCCCTTCCTTTCGTATTCATAACTTCTCCGGACATGCTAATGAGATGGCCGTCAGAAATCAACTTGATTTGATAGAAGAAAGACGGGTTAAAGCTCATCTTAGAGTGGCACACTATCAGGGCTTGATGAGAAGCAGGTTTGCTTCTAAGGTTAAAAGAAGAGATTTCTAACCAGGGGACAAAGTATTAAGGAAGGTCTTCTTACATACTAAGGAAAAGCTCTTCGGAAAGCTGGCCCCAACCTGGGAGGGTCCGTACACTGTAGTTGAAAGAATCAAGCCTGGGACTTATTGGTTGGAAGACAAAGATGGCAGGATTTTAACTCACCCTTGGAATATTGAACACCTTCGAATATACTTGGAATAACACTTGTGTAAATATTTACTTGTTTAGACATCCATGTAAATATTTGGGGGCATACATTCCCCTCTTCGGTGGCACGGAGAGCTTTCAATAAACTTTGATGCCTTCTTCAAAATTTTCTAAGTATTTTCAAAATTCTATCTCTTGTCATACTACCCGGACTAAAAGGTCTAAGGGCTATTTAAACTCTAGCCGGAGAATCTTAACACTCTCACAATGCAATAACTCAAAGCTACTTAAATTCCAGCTATCTAAACTAAAACAAATAATGAAAGAAGATGATGGTTGAGCAAAATAGAAACATTCATTCAACAACTTAAAATTGCCTTGGCCTTCCAAGGACTTTTTGAACAAGTTAGGGCACAGTACAAAAAATCTGTCCGAATAAAACCGGACACCACAACAAAAATAGTGCCTTGGCCTTCCAAGGAATTTAGTTTGAGTAAAGGATAAATAAAGTACACCATAAATTAAGGTTGAGCCTTTGAAGATGGCTCACCCTCGTCTACTTTCTTGCCTTTGATGTCGCTCCCCCCTTCGACCACTTTTTTGCCCTTGGGATCATTCTCCTCTTCACCTGGGCTCTCTCCGGTTTTCTCTTCATTATCAGAAGAGGACTCACCGGAAAATCCCTCATCAACCATAGTATAATATGGAAGGTCATCATCATCCACATAGAGCCATAAGTCCCCCAGTCTCCTCTTCGGGAATTTTTCGTGAAAAAGGAGAACCATATCAGACTTCACCCTTTGAATCATTAGCTCTTCGCTTTGTATCATCTCCCTGGTCCTTGATCTTCTCTTCAGCAGCCTGAGTCACTGCATTTTCCAAAGCAATCTTGTCAGTGGTCATGTTGGTGATGAGCTTCTCCTTTGCAGTGGTCTATCCCCGTGAGACCGTGAGATCTTTCTCCATACCAGACAACTTCTCCTGGAGATCTTTTATGGTCTGCTCTAGGGTGGCAACTTTTGTGTTGCTCTCATCATGACTCCTCTTCAGCTCCTCGTGTGCTTCCTTAAGTAAATCAGCATTGGTAGTAGCAATGCAGAGGTCTTCGGACAGCTTATCCTTCTCAGAATTGAGATCTTTAATGGTGTCTGCTTGGCTCCGGACTTGTCTTTCCAGTGTAAGAACTGGCTGCACATTACTAAGCAGGGAATGGGCAATAGTGTCCTTCTCACTAGAAACCATGAAAGTCTTACCGTTAAAGTTGACCGTATTGGAGCTGCTCGGAGGGATGTAGGGCCCTGCGAACTCGTCTCTGGGCAGGCCAAGGAAATATTCACCAAGCCCGCCCAGACCGGTGATGTCCACTTCATCCAAGTTGAGCTCTCCCCCCTCGACTTCATCAGTGTGAAACTCTCTGGGGATCTCTTCGGCCAGCGTTGGGTCTGAAGGGCCAGTGGGAAAAGAGGGCTTCAGATCCCGGAGAGCGAGCTCATCTCCTTGTGAAGTCTTCTTCTTCTTCTTAACTACCCGGTCAGCACTTTCACTTGCTTGCTTGCGAGTCCTCTTGGGAGCCCTTGGAGGTTTTGGAAGATCTACTTCCTGCCTCTCGGTCTCCTGCTCCACCACTTGCAAGAGGGTTGCATCAATTTGAACTTGGGCTGGCCCCTCTGGATCTGTTGGGGTATCCTTCTCAGCATCACCTGCCACCTTCTTGCCTTTTCTTCTGCCCTTCATTTTGCTTGGGGCTTTGGCCCGGGCAGGCAGGTAGAGTGTCCCATCCAGTTCGTGGGACCTTCTCAGCACAGTGTCTTCATCAGGCTGGGTGGTGAGCTCATCCCAAGTTAGGTCTCTCTGACATGTGGTGTTCCACAGGTGAGATCTAGCTAGATTCCCCGGGGTGAAGGCCTTGTGGAATCGATTCTCCCAATTCTCTGCGGCCCAAGCATTGATTTTGCCACAGGTAGTCTGTCCGGCCTTCAGGTAGTCCCCGAACTCCTTTGGCAGCTCTAATAGAACAGAAGAGAAATTGGTTAATATAAACTTAACTTAAAGAAAAAGAGAAAAACGGACAGAGACTCAAGTTAAGGAACTTACGGTCACTCCTCCACCTAGTCCTGAGGAGGCTTGGGTTCTCTCCGGCCTTGATTTTCTTTCCGTTTTCCCATGAGCCACTGACAAACAAAAATTGGCTCCTCCATTTGCTCTCCGACTCCAGGAGATCATCAACAGCCTTGAGATCGTTTCCCATGTTAAAATGATAGAAAGGGAACTGATGATGCTTGCACAGGTTGGCCACTGCTGCGAACTCTTCCATAGGAAGAGGAATCCCAGATAACCTAGACGCCATGATACATGACATCAAAGTGAACCATCCATTGGGACTTAGCTGTGTTGGGCAGAGCTTGACCAGGTGGAAGTAGCGCACGATCTCCGGGTCTAGTGGGAACCTGAGTCCCCAGTTAAATAGCTCCGTAAAGAAGACTATCTCGTTTCGTTTACAGTCCATTGGGGTCTCCGGATTAATGGGGATCCTTATCTTCACGTTTTCAGGGATCCCCCATTTGGTGCGCATTCTACCCAGATCAGAGGTATGGATGAATGCATACTTGGTCTTATGCAAGGCCAAGAGGTACTTAAACTCGACTTTGTGGAAGCACGGCCCCACTCTCCCCTCAAGGCACTCCGGCAGGTTTGGATGCCTCAGATACAAATTTTCTTTGCCCTTTTTGGCAGCAACAGCAGTGGTATCAGCCTGTCCGGAGGACTCAGACTCAAAGGGGACCTCTTCAGTAGAGTCCTCCATTCTCTCCTCCATAATTGTTGGAGGGACTTCGGTGGAAGTGGTTCGGGGAGGATTGAAGCTTGGCATAGCCTGCCCTTCGGACTGCTGACTGCCCGTATTCATCTGACTTCTCACCTCAAGTTGGGTTTCTGAGGCAGAAGATTCTCTAGGGGGTACTGGGCTGCTGGCCTCCGGACCGGACGGCCTCTCCCGGGGAGCTCTAAAGGGCACTCCAGACCTAGAGTCACTATTTTTTGCCCCCGATTTCGAGGGAGTATTCTTCGAGGTTAGTCCTTTGACTAACCGGCTAGGCCTCTTAACGACTAGCTTCTCCGGGGAGTGGTCAGAATCAGACCTCATAGCTATAAAAGGTGAGGTTTTCCTAACGCTTGTAGCGGTGACTCCTGGTTCAACAGTAGGTATTGACTCCTGAACTGAGGAACCAGATACTATGGGAGAAAGGGTGGATTGAAAGAGCTTTTTGGGCTTGGTACCTTTGGAGGAGGATGAGCCTCGATCTGATTCTGTAACAGAAGCAACCGGTCTATCAACTGGTGATGATGGTAGCCCTGCTGCTATTCGCTTTTCTTTTTCGACCTTCTGCGCTTTCTCCAACTCTGAAAGGTTGAGCCAACCACCTTTGATCAATGCTGTTCTTGCTGTAAACATAAAACAACCAAGGGAATTTTTGTTCTAGAGAGAGAAAGCTCTGAGTAAAATTGCAGAGTAAGATTTGAGAGAGATAGTAATACAGTGAAAAATGAATGTGAATTTATAATAGATTTGAAAAAAAGGAGTTGATTCCTAGGAGAATCCAAAAAGTTGGGTAATGATTAAAAGACGGCGCTGATGTCACTATTAGCAATTAAAGAGGTTACTTGTTAAAGAAGGTGGTGCAAAATTCAAGGTGAAAAAACGGCTGGAGTGGCCAATCAGAAAGCGACACGTGTCCCACTAACTCTGGCAAAAACCGTTTGGGATTCGTAAAGCTTAACCTGTCCGGGTATACCCACTGTTCTGTCCGAATTAAGAACCACTTCATTCATCGGACTGTTTTTCAGTTCTTTGACAAGGACACTTGCTCAAACACCTAAAAAAGGGGCTCATGATGAGTCCGAATTCAGCATACTTCCCGGAAGGGCAAATCAGTCTAAGTCTCTCCGAATACCGGACAGATTACAAGGACATAAACCGGACAGATCATTTGGACCGGACAGATCACTTTGAACACTGTAACCTTAAGGTTGTTCGAACTATGACTAAAGTACTAAAAAACCTAAACACTTCCTGACTAAGCTACCTGCCCTCCTGCTTAGAACTCATGGGTCTTTAAACATGACCCGGGTCCATTAAACATGACCCGAAAGCCCATAAGGGCCCAAACATCATACTATAAATACCCAACCACCAGCATTAACTATGGGTAATGAGAATTAACTGCTACCAAGCTGCTTAATCATCTCTCTACTCCATACACCACCGTTAAACACCCATACACCACCTTGAAACTCCACTTGAAATTACTAGCCTACCCTCAGGCAATTATTATCCACATCAGCAGTAACAAGTCTATACTATCGCTCGTGGGCCACAAGTTGGGTTACTACATTCGGGGGAGATTCCAGTTGTGTACCAACAACTGGTTATGGGGCAGAGGTCAAGATGACCGAATGAGCAAGTGGATGAGGTATGAGAATTTTACAAAATTTACTGAGAATATGGCATGGATCTACCAGAAGGCTAAGGTCCAAGTACAGTTTAGGCCCCCTCTCCAGATGACTAAGCCTCGAGAGGATCTTAGTGGTAAGTTCTACAATTACCATAATGACTTCGCTCTGTGGGCGAGATATTTCATAGTATTAAGGCTGAGATCCAGATTTTGATCGATAATGGCAAGTTGTTACAGTACGTGAGGAATAATATTAGGGCTCATAGTACTTTTGGTGATGGATCGGATCTGTCGGGGAAGATAGATCGGGGACTCATATGGAATTTCCAAATATGAAAAATTATAATATGGTAAATGTCACCCAATAGACGATTGTGTGTGATTTGACCAATGAGTTTCTGGATCCTGACCCACCACGTGGTGCAAGCTATTGGCTCGATCGATACATGCAATAGCTTCCACTATCCACCTGTGCCTGAAATACATTGTAGGATCAGTGGCGTAGCTAGGACCAAAACACTGCGGTGTCCTAGACCTCATGGTTATTAAACTATTTAGAATGTATTTGGATTTGCTATGGTGACAATCATAGAAGATTTTTTTTTATTATGATAGAGAAATAAACGTTTCGGGAATTTTTAAAGTGATCTTTTGAATCGTGTTTACAATGACCAAAGGAATATATATATATATATATATATATATATAATTTTTTCAACTAGATTAAAGTCTATTTGTTATTACTTAATACTAAATATATTATATACATAAAAGAATGGGCTTCTAGCTCCCTACTAGCTCCGCCTATATGGGTAAGGTACATGGTGATTGTTGTCCAGAGTAACCAAAAAATTACAGATGAATGTTATGTTGCATCATTGGAGCTAAAAAATGTGAAAGAAAGATTAAGCGTAAATATATAAAAAAAAAATCTAATCCATAGAAGAATTAGCAGTTTTCGGGACTCTTTGTGGAGGTCGAGATGGTTGATCCGAAAGAACCCTTTAGTTTTGTGATACCATAGAAGGATGCCGAAGTGCATCACTTCGAAGAAGGTAAAATTTTGAAAATCGGTATTAAATTCGAACGAAAATATTTAGAAGTAAAATTTTAAATAAGTATTCTAGCATCAATGCGGACCATGGATCACTCCACTGGAACACTATTAAATTTATAAAAATGTTGAGTCAAATCATGAGAAAACTTTTAAACTAAACATTATAAGAACCAACCCAAGATTAAAAAATTAAGATTGTGAACTTCCTAACAGATAACATTTTTTTCCAAAATAAAATTGTTGCGAAAATAATAAAATTTAATTTTTCATATCGAACGTACTATAGTGGTATGGTTTAAAGAGTCGTCTATAATTTTATAAGAGTTCTATTAGAACATATGCAGTAGTGGTGGGGTTTAAAGAGTCGTCTATAATTTTATAAGAGTTCTATTAGAACATATGCAGTACTGAAAATTTCGATTAACAAATGTGTATTTTTGATATGCTGCGGTGCATAATCTTTAATAACGTGGCTTTAAAAGATGAAATGAGGTTAAAAAAGATGAAATATCTCTCTTAACACCAATTGAGAGGTGTTGTTTTTTTATAAAACTTATATAGAAAAAATTGTTAGTTAAATTAATATAAAAATTATACAATTTTTTATTTTATCTTTTTGATATCTATAAAGTAGAGACTTGGTTTGTTTGATTTGAACACGGATTTTTTTAGTTTTATTTATTTGTTTAGTAGTATCAAAATGATTTTCGGAATATTTTATTAAGTTAAAAAAATTATACCATGATTTATAATTTTTTGAGATCTATAAATAGACAATTCGTTTGTTTGATTCGGGCTCCAAAATTTTTTGAGTTATTTTTTATATATATTTTTTCGAAACCATTTTTGGAACATTTAGGTAAGTAAAAAAATATTCCATGATTTATAATTTTTTTAGATCTACAAATAGAGATTTGGTTTGTTTGATTGGGACGCCGGAATTTATTAGGTTTTCTTATTAAATAGATAATATATCATGTATTATTTTATATTAATTATTTATTTAAATTTTATTATTTAAATTTATGAAAATAGTATATTATGTTAATTTATGATAATTATTTATTCTAATACATAATTTTAAGGAAGACATACCAATGAATATCCATTTTACAAACCTATTACCTATAAAGGCCCAAAATAATTCACAAATTTCTTTCCAAAAATATCATTGATATAAAGACCCGTTTTTGAACACTTGTAATTTCTCCCTCTCCCTTTCGAATTTCCCCTCTTTCTCTAACTTCCTCTATCTCCCTATCCTCACTCCGGTATCGACACCGATATCGAATTCAACTACCTACTCTGATTGACTCCAGCGAATCAACAACGATAACGACTCCGGCGAATCAACAACGATAACTACTACGATTGAATCTGACGAATTCAAAAACCATAGTCCGATTACGACTCCGACGAATTCAAAAACACAGTTCGTTCGACTCCAATCAGAGTATCAACTCCGATTAAGACTCTGGCTAGAGTATCAGAGTATCAACAACGACAAACAACGGTGAAGCACTAAGTTTTATACTGTTACGATTACGATTATTCAGTTCGATCACGATTACGATTACGATTACTGAAATCTAGGGTTCAAAAACATTGTTTCCAGTTTGTTTTTCAGTGATAAACACTGCTTACTCGTGTCTCGTCAAAGTGAGACACGAGACGCTGTAGAAACTTCTTAATCAAAATATAATTTCCATTATAGAAAGCCCTACTAAATGTTACTGAAATTCATACATGCTTTTGTGACATTTGTATAGATTTCGCATATAGTATTCGGGTAATTGCGGGTTTTTTATATAGGTTTCGCATCTACTTGTGTTTTCTGGTTGTAGATTTCCTTAGGTTTCGCATCTATCAGTCTTTATGTGCATTAATATTTATATAGGTTTCGCAACTATCATCTTCCCCCCCATATTTGCAGGTTTTTATAGAGTTTCACAGCTATCGTCTGTACTGCTTAACATTTGACATACGTTTCGCATCTAGCAAATTTTTCTATTATAGATCTCTTTAGGTTTCGCATCCAGCAGATTTCTTGATTATAGATCTCCTTAGGTTTTACATTTATTAGTGTCTTAGTGCATTGACATTTACATAGATTTCGTATCTATCACTTATCTAACTTCCATAATTTTTGCATCTATCACAACTGATATATTTATCTCTATTATTGTTTTTACATGTAAAATGACACCAAAAACATGTTTCTATAGGTCCGGCCTCTTTATATTGTTAAAACAGATAGAAGAGACAAAAGTAAGGCCAGAACATATAGAATCAGCAAATAAGACACCCTTTTACTCACTTTTAAAAACATCTTATGATCTTCGAACAAAGAATACTACATACAAAAAGCACAGGGATGCAATTGAACAGATAACAATGACATATGATGACGAACAAGAAACATTTAAATTGGGGGATAAGTTTTTACAGCTTACAAACCATGACATAAAGATCATCTTTGGTTAAAACATGAGAATGAAAATATGTCACTTCAAGCCAAAAGTTTTGAACCTAAGTTTTCAGAATTAGTAGACGAAGAAAAATTAATGAAAGACGAGCAAGACCAATCACTAACAAACTTATAAAGGTTCGCAATTCCATCGTTCTCACATTTTTGGACTGTTTTAATATTTGCATAGGTTATTTCTCATCTACTAATTCTGATTTACTTTAAAATTTTCATAGCGTTACGCATCTATCTCTTTAATCTGCTTCACATTAAAATAGGTTTCACATCTATCACTTTAGGCTTGTTTCAAATTAAACCATGTTATGCATCTATCAAGATTAATACAGGTTTCACATCTAGCTTTTTACCATCCACATAGGTTCCGCATCTATCGTTTTAAATTCCCTTTCACATTTCAATTGGTTCCGCATATATCTGAATGTAATTACTAGGGTTTCACAACTATCCATTTTTTAAAAAATGGTTTTTCTTGTTGGTCGGATGCAATAAAGAAAACAGTAAAAATATCTGGACAAGAGGCAATAAAAGATATTGTCATACTCTTTATATTGCTAGCATGTTCTACCTTGTTTTTCTTTACATCTGGAGATGTACTAGCTTCAAATGTGGTGTATTATGTTGAACATCTTGATAAAATAAACAACTACAATTGGGCTGAAGCAATCCGGGAAAATTTGATGAATTCAATCATAGCTTGTCATGAAACTAAACCTGGAAGAGTAGTTGGATGTGTTGCCCTTTTACTGGTTAGTATTTTTTTTGTTCTATTTCATATATAATATTTAGTCAATAAATGATATCTAAAGTATTGTTAATATATAGTCATTCATCATGGAACACACAACTTTATGTCAAGATATTGAAATTGAAGATAAGATACCTAGATTCTTCAAATGGTTGGGTATTGAACGCAAAACAGATTTAGATTTGGTTGAAGCCATAAAAAACATAACAAATGAACAGGTATATTTACGATATGTTTTTCATTAATCTTTCACATTTTACCTATATATATATGTATATATATATATCTTTACTATAAAATTTTAACAATTTTATAGATTCTTGAAGAAGAATTAAAGCTAACAAAAGAAGAAGATGAAGATGAAGAATTTGGAGGAGAATTCCAAATACAAGAAGAAAATAATGATGCTCCTCAAGAAAATGATATTGTTCCACCAATAGCATCTAAACAAGTAAACCTCAACGAAGATGAAGATGATTTGCATTAGGATACATTACAAGAACCAGCTGCAACAAATTCTATTGATAGCGAAACAACACTCGACCAATACATAGTTCAACCATGTAAAAAGTTCCAAGAACTAAAAAGACTGCAACACAACGAAGAAAACCAGTACAAGAACATGAAAGAGAACTTTACCGGTAGAAACTCATCCTCTGAACAAACAGAAGATAGTACATACAACTCATGCCCCTATTTCAAGAAAGGTGAATACAGCATAACAGATTCTTAGAAATCTCAAGAAACCTGAAAAGACAATAGAAAAAAGATCTAAAATCAACATTTTGGACATATTATACCATCTCAAGACAGAAAACAGAAGGTTGAAAAAATTACTAGCAAGAGAAAAGGTAAAAATCTCTTGTTTTATCATTTTTACTATACATTCTGCATCTAGCATCGATAGTATCCTAAGATGTACCGCATCTAGCATCATGATTAGTGAAGGTTTTGCATATACTTATAATTAACGTTTCTCATCTATCATTCTGTTTAGGATCTACATATATCATTTTGTTTTACGTTTCGCATCTATCATTTATATACATGTTCCACATCTATCTTTTCTTTTACGTTCCACATATTTTCTCCTCTATTTAGGTTATGCATCTATTATTTCTACTACATTCCGCATCTATCATTTTGGTTTGACTTAAAGGTTTTACATCTAGTTTTATGAATGTTAAGGTTCCGCATCTATCATTCATCTTCTAATGTCAAAGGTTTCAAATCTATCTTTGATATTGCTTATTATTTTGCAGAAAGTTAACACAATATACCCAGCCCCAGCCCCAACCATAGCCCCACACCCAGACCCAGTCCTAAAAACAACACCAACCCTAGATGCAGCCAAACCACAAACTGACCCAGTCTCTAGCCAGAGCCTTGACTTAACAACATTTGAAAAAGTAGAAAAAAATGAAATGGAACGCTGAGGATTTCAACAATAAATTGATGAACTAAAAAAGAAACTCGAAGAAAATGAGAAGATAAAAACACACTTAAACTACCTATGTTGAAGCTAAACGTGGAAACAACTAAACATCAACCAAAAACTTATTCAAGAAGAAACAGATTGAATGACCAAGGCCACTGATTACTAAATAAGATAAGAAAAACACCTAATATTGTAGTCGAAAACCCTGTTGTTTATGATGCAAACCAAGACAAAACACCAAATATTATTGTGAAAGATAAGGTTCCGCCTCCACAACAAGAAAAAAGTGTAGATGATTTGGAAAAACAGGATCATAATGTTGTTGTTGCTGTTGAAGATGACTATATTGGCGATGTTGAGTTTCATGTTGCTGCTACTACATCTGAGGATGTTTTTGCTGTTGAAAACGAGAATGTTGGGGTGGAAAAGCAAGTTGATGCCACTGTTAATAGTGATCCCCCTATTAATGTTGATATTGTTACTTCTGAACATATTGTTGCTGAAGAAAATGAGAATTCTACTCCTATTGAAGTTGGGGTGGAAAAGCAAGTTGATGCCACTATTAATAGTGATGTTGGGTTTGAAAAGAAAGACAATCCCTTAGTTGAAACTCCGATTGAAGTTGGTTTTGAAAAAAAAGATGATCCCTCAGTTCTTGTTAATGTTATAGAAGAACAAAATCCCAATATTGTTATGGAAGAACGGGATAAAAATACTAATGTTGTTGTTCCTATTGCTAAAGAATCAGTTGTTGTAGTATCTGAAGGGACAAGCAGTGTAGCTGAAGTATTTAAAGGGGACAAGAGTGTTGCTGAAGCATCTGGTGTGACAAAGGATGTTCCTAAAGAATCTAAAGTCACCAATAAAGATGCTATGAACAAAGAGGTGATACAGATAACCCAGAATTAACAAAACATGTTTTGAAAAACTTTTATATTTAAAGATATATACTTTTGTGTATTATCTTCTTTTTTGGCTTAAATACTCTAATGTTATTTATATTTATATGTTCATCTGCATCTGGTGTTTAACTGAATACTGGTTTTGTATTTAAAGATACATGTTTCGCATCTATCTTCCTTATGTATTACATTTACTCATGTTTCAGATCTAATGTCCAGTTTTCTGTTTTGTTAAGGAAAAGGCATCAGAAGTCCGAGAAATCCAAACGTCATAAGTCAGTGACTTAGACCCCGCAATTGAGAAAGAAATTATAAGAATTGAAAATGATATACAAAATAAAAAAGTAAGTGATTGAAAAACTTTCACACCTATCATATTTTTAATGTTTCGCATCTAGCATAGTTTTCCTGCTTTCTCATTTACCATAATTACAAAAAGGTTCTGCATCTAAATTATTTCCATTGTTTTCGCATCTACCTTTTTCCATTGGTTTCGCATCTAGGTTAGTTTTCACTGGTTTCTGACATATGAAAGTTTCATAGGTTTCGCATCTATCTGAATAAAAAAGTTTCTCATCTATCAATATTATATATGTTTCGCTTCTATCTTGGTTTCCCTTATTTCCCATCTATTATATTTTTGAATGTTTCACATCTATCTTGGTTTCCCTTATTTCTCATCTATTATATTTCTGAACGTTTCACATCTATCTCCTCTTACAGTTTCAATTATTTCCCATTGGTTCAGAAAGATTTGGATGACGGTCCTTCATTTGAACTAATTTTAGATTATACTCAACATCAAGTCTCTAAAGAACTACATAACAAGGAAATTATCAGAAAATAATGGCCATTTAAGAACAAAGTAACAGCTACAATTGACATAGAGGAATACTACATATTAGAACTGATTGAAAAAAGAGAAAACAATTCTGATCCAACAGTATGGTCATGTCCAGATGTATCAGTATCTAATATTTTTGTTAGTACTCTGATGGAGATAACAGATGAAGATGAAATCGACTCTACGGTAAAAGTTATATTTAAATTTAGTTTGTTTCCATTGCTTCTCAATACATATGTTAACAAATTGTTGCCTGTTGGTTTCAACTTTTGACAACACATGTAATTGATATTTATATATATCAACCTTAAACAACTCAACTTTCAAATACCAGTTGCAAGTACTCTATGAGAATTTATGCGAGTAACATACTTATCTGGAAGCGTAATGGCAAGAATAAAATACTTTTACAACATGCATTAATTTATAAACATAAATTATTTTAAATATTACTCCTCCAATGTAGCATCTGCTGAACCGAAATATGGATGTAACATTATATGTTGACGATAAACTACGAGGCATCACATAAGGTTTAATCTTCGTTCCGCTTCTAACAGAAGCTAGACCTGAGAAGGTTAACCATTGGACATTATTTGTAATAGATGTTGAACATGAAAAAGCAGTAAATCTAAACTCAATACCAAAACGTCCAGATCCAACAAGAAAAACTGCAGAAAGATTAATAAGTGTCTATCTTTAATAATAATTTCATAGAACATATATATATATATATATCATCTGATTTATTTTTATGTTTATTAAATTACAGATTGCATACCTTAAAAACAAAAACATTTTACAAGCAAAAGAGCCAATAAAGATAATTTGTCCAATAAAAATTCCTAAACAAAGACCTGAATCACTTGATTGTGGAGTAATGGTCTGCGATTACTTCAAAGATTATATTTTGCATGGTAAAATTAAATTTCAAAAAACTTCTGATATTGAACTATTAAGAAGAGCAGAGATATTCTACATGTTTCTTAATGACATGAACACTAACAAATATTGGGACAATGATTTGTAATATTTGTTTTACTTCGTTTTGTGATGTTTGTCATATTTTTTTATTGTAGAGTTTGTATACTATAAAATATATCTCAATGACAAAACTATCTAACAACTATGGTTTCGCATCTATCTGAGTGTAATTACAAGGGTTTTGCATTTATTAGTGGATCTCGAATCTATCGATATGTTTCGCATCTATCTTTTATATTCTAATGAATGATCCGCATCTATTTGTTTATGTTTTCTCTTGGAAACTCTTTCCTATCTTGTGGTCTAATTATTTTTCATCCAATTATCACTTACATAAGTAAATATGTTTTTGTGTTTAATAAACTCAACCAATCTCACACACACAATATATATATTTCAAAAGTCAAAAATCAAACTAGTAGATTTAGTTTGATTTGATATTTTCTTACATGATTTGACAAGTCTAACATACTCATCATTACATTGCATTAATTACAAAAGCTCACGAATATCAACCAAAGATATTATTTCTGTCAAAGCTTGTAGTCTTTTCACCTTCTTAATAATTTTACTTATCAAAAATTTAAATACAGCATCCCGCATTTAGCATATCATATGTCCCTTTATTTCACATGTTCTTTCGCATCTATTATAGAAATGTAAATAACACGTTTCGCATCTATTATTTAATTTTTACATAAGGTTTCGCATCTATCATTTATATATAATGAATGTTTCGCATCTATCAATTTATTTTTTCTCTTAGAAACTCTTTCCTATCTTCTAGTCAAATTATTTTTCATCCAATTATCACTTACAGAAGTAAATATGTTTTTGTAGTTAATAAACTCAACCAATATCACACATATATATTTCAAAAATTCAAAAATCAAACTAGTATCTTTAGTTTGATTTGATATTTTCTTACATGATTTGACAAGTCTAAG
This sequence comes from Limnanthes douglasii subsp. nivea, assembly GCA_036936605.1. Taxonomy (NCBI): domain Eukaryota; kingdom Viridiplantae; phylum Streptophyta; class Magnoliopsida; order Brassicales; family Limnanthaceae; genus Limnanthes; species Limnanthes douglasii. The sequence goes on along the minus strand of JAUPFV010000003.1, from coordinate 148,193,019 downwards.
ATACTCATCATTACATTGCATTAATACAAAAGCTCACGAATATCAACCAAATATATTATTTCTCTCAAATCTTGTAGTCTTTTCACCCTCTTATAATTTTACCTATCAAAAATTTAAATATAGTGTCACGCATCTAGCATATCATATGTCCCTTATATTTCACATGTTATTTCACATCTACTAGAGAAATGTAAATAACACGTTTCGCATCTACTATTTAATTTTTACACACTTTTTCGCATCTAGATTTTATATTATAATGAATGTTTCACATCTAATAAATTGTTTTTTTCTCTTAGAAAATCTTTATCTTCTGGTATAGTTATTTTTCATCCACTTATCACTTACAGAAGTAATATGTTTTTGTAGTTAAGATACTCTGATGAGTTCGGATACTTCAAACACAACACACTGCTTAATCTTGACAGGGGTAATTCAGACCACAACACTCCACTAAAAAATCTGAATAGGACAAATGTAAAACACCTTTTTACTAAGCTATTTGCTAATCAACTTAAAAGACTAATGGGTCATTAAACTTGACCCGGTAAGCCCATGGATCATTAATTAAGAGTATAAATACCCCAACCACTCTCATTAATGAGGGTAATTAACATTTAATACAAGTAGTCTGCTTAATTATCTCACTACTCCTCACACTAAACACAAAATACTTCAAACTTACCAAAAAACTTTAACAAACTACCCCCAGCCCAAAATAAACCAAACCAAATTGGCGACCACAATGGGAGCACGAAGGTGCCTGAATTTTACATTCAAAACCATTAAAAAGAACCAGTTCTGATGGATTCGAACAAGCAAGGAACTTCACCTTCTGTGGTGGAAACGGTTGGGGAAAATAAGGAATACACTGTTGAAGAGCGAGACAAGTTGAGAGCAGAAATAGAGGCGATAAGGGCCATAAAACAAGCAAAAAATTGTATAAGAAAGAAATTAGGGGCGTCAGCTATTCATCATACTGACAACCATAGGGAGAATGATCCATCAATAAAGACTCATTTGAGTTCAAAAAATACTCACATCAGCTCTAAGAAGACACATCGATCCAAACCTGTTGAAAGTTTAGATTCAGAGTCCTCCAGTAGTTGTTCGAATGAGGCTGAGCTTGAGGAATCTTTGTCATCAAGTACTGATAAAGGGAGATCCAGAAAAAAGATGAAGCTGATAAAAAAATAATCAAGAAAGAGGGATAGTCATGGTAGGCTTCAAAGGCATTTGGGCAAAGTGTCATCCCACAGGCATGCAAATCAGTTGCTGATTGATTCTTTTGCTTTTCAGACGGAACCATGTATTTTCGTAACACCTAATGAAGACATAGTCTTTAGTCGTAATAAAAACTAGAGACAATCACGTTTGTCTGCCAAAATACTGTCTGGAAACATACCTAAAAGGTTTGACAGCTCCAAAATGGAGAAATATGATGGAAGTAAAGATCCGGACAACCATCTGGAGCAATTCAAGAACTTCATGATTAATTTTGATGATGATGACAAACTTTTGTGCAAAGCTTTCTCTCAAACTTTTACAGGAAGTTCTCTTAAGCGGTATAACAGCTTACCCCAGGGGTGTACTAGAAACTTTGATACATTCTGGGTTGCCTTCCGAAAGACGACAATGAAGATACCATAATCCATTGTGCCCAAGAACCAAATAAGTCTTTAAAGGACTATATAAGTTGATTCGTGAATACAAAGAACGGATTAGCATATTGCTTCAAACAGGTGGCAATTGCTTCTCTAAGACAAGGGTTGAATCCTGGGAACTTGGCTGATTCGGCAACCAGGAAGAAAGCCATGACCTGGGGTGGCCTGTTGAATCAAGTGGGAAAAAAACAGATTAATATGGAAGAAATCAAGAAAACCAGGATGCACCGTCAAGTGAGGTCCACCACAACAGCCCCTCTGGCTGCTAACCAGACACGATATAAGACTATAGACACCAGACAAGGGTCCAACTGGACTAAACAAATTCAGTCCAACCAGAATCAGTTTCAGAGCCAGCAGTCAAGAGGTAAAAGAGGTCCTTGGGTTCAACCAGAGTGGTTTGCAGATTTAAGGGAAAATGTGGCCACAATATATGACAAGACCAAGGATGAAGTCCATTTTTGAAAACCGACGGTACTGTAGTCTCCCAGAGAAAGCTGAAATACTTATTTTTGCCAATATCATAATGATATAGGCCCTAATACTCAAGACTGCATAGAATTGAAATAAGAAGTGTATAACCTTATTTAAAGAGGAAAACTGGGAGCTTATGTCAAAAGAAGATGTGCAAACAGGCCTGACAATGCTCCTCGGACGGGCCCGACAAACAATGCAGGAAAATCTGCTCAAGAAGGGGCAATGGTGATTCTTGAAAGATTTGATGTTTATTATGAGTACCTGGATCCTGATCCAACTCGGAATAAAATGGGGGTCCTAGTAGAACAAGCCAGGACGGTGTCCGGATTGATCAGTTTTTTTGAGTCACTCACCATATTTGGTGGAGATACTATGACATCATCCACTCATTCATCAAGGAAAAGACATGTACACAGTTTGGCCACTCAGTTGGAAGAGGGAATGTCTTCCCATAAATACCAAACCTCTTTTCTATTAATAGTTTTTGATGAGGATGCTTTGAGAAATATTGTTGGGCCTCATGATGATGCGGTGGTGATATGAGCATCAATTGGGGGCAATGATATACGCTGGATTTTGATAGACACGGGCAGTTCGGAAAACATCATCTTTTTAAGCTCCTATAAGCAGATGAGAAATCTGGTCGTCATTCAACACTCAGACAAAACCATTATGGGCTTCAAAGGGAGATATGCGGATGTAATTGGGGAATTTGAGAAAGAAGTGTTGTTGGGCAAGGGGACCTTTAAAAAGATGGTGATGGTGCTATTTGTTATGGTAGATTTTCCCACATCCTACAATGTAATTTTTGGGAGGTCTTGGCTTTCCAGAATGCATGTTGTGGCCTCAATAGTCAATCAGTTCTTGAAGTATGCAATCCAATGGCAAGTAGGTGTTGTCCGAAGTAGTCAGAAGATAGCGAGGGAGTGTTATGCAACTGCTCTTGCTCCTAAAACTTTGGCGGAGCAGTTCGGATTAATGAAGATTAGCAGTTACTAGAGCCTTCTGAGGGAGAGGGTGAGATTGATGACCCAAGAGAGGCTCCCAGTGTTATAATACCAGTTAAATAAATTGAAACTCACTCCATTGCAAAGGGTAGAAATATCAGGATTGGTTCCAAAATGGCGCTAGAGTTGAAAACAAAATTGTTGTCATTTTTACTAAATAATCATCAGGTTTTATCTTGGTGCAATAGTGATGTAACTGGAGTGCTCGCAAGCGTTATCTCACACAAGTTGTCAATCCGGAGTAATGTTGCACATGTTGTGTAGAAAATGAGAGCTTTTTCTAAGAAAAAAACTGATGTGATAGTACAAGAGGTTGATCGGCTTACCAAGATGGGACACATAAACGAGTCCCAGTATCCTTCATGGACTGCCAATCCGGTGTTAGTCAAGAAAAATAATGGGTAATAGTGTATGTGTATTGATTTCACTGACCTTAACGGAGCTTGCCCAAAAGATCTTTATCTAATCCCCCAGATGGATCAGTTGGTAGACTCAATGTCTGGAAACAAGTTGTTGTCTTTCATGGATGGTTTCTCCAGGTACAACCAGATACAGGTGGATCTGAAGGATGGAGATCAAACTACCTTTATAACAGACATAGGTCTACATTTCTACAAAGTGATACCTTTTGGGTTAAAGAATGTTGGGGCTACTTAACAGAGGTTGGTGAACAAAACATTCGATGGTCAGATTGGTAGAAATATGGAGGTATACATAGATGACATGATGGTTAAAAGCTTAGAGTAGGATTTGCATATAATTGATCTTCAAGAATTTTTTTCTAATTTGACAGTTTTGAATTTGAAATTAAATCCAGAAAAATGTGTCTTTAGGGTTCGATCCGGATCAGCTTAATGCCCTATTGGAAATGGATCCTCCTCGGAATATTAAAGAAGTCTAGAGGCTCACTGCAAGGTTGGCTGCCCTAAACCGTTTTATTTCAAGGTCTTCAGATAAATTGACTTCGTTTTTCCAAACTTTGAATAATGCTAAAGATTTTGTGTGGTCTCCACGGTGCAATCAAGATTTTGTTGAAATAAAGAAACACTTGTACTTACCAAAGACTCTTTTCAAACCAGTTCAAGGAGAAACACTCTATGTATACCTGGTTGTGTCAGAATATGCTATAAGTGCAGTATTGGTAAGAGAAGTAGACAATTACCCTCGTCCGGTATACTACATCAGCAAAAGTATAATAGAGCTGAGAAGAGGTACTTAAAGCTTGAAAAGATTGCATTAGCCTTAGTGACTGCGGCAAGAAAGATGAGGCCGTATTTTCAATCTCATTATATCATTGTCTCGACATCTTTCCCATTAAATAATGTTCTTCAGAAGGCATACATATCAATCAAGATGACCAAGTGGTCAGTATAATTGGGCGATTACGACATTGATTTTGCCCCCCGAATAACTATGAAAACTCAAGCAGTGGCTGATTGCCTGGTAGAATTCCATTCGGACAGGAACTCCAAACAAACTTCAGAAGTAAAACCAAGAAAGATAGGATGGTCTGAACTGATGGTGGTTCAAGTACAATGGGTTGTGGAGCTGGAATTTTCCAAACCTCTTTATATGGTGATAAGATGTACCAAGCCATATGCTTTGGATTCAGGGCCTCCAACAATGAGTCTGAATATGAAGCAGCTATAGTTGGTCTTAAATTGGCCTTCCTATATGGGGCTAAGAGAGTTCGGTTGATGAATGACTCTCAAATGCTCATTCATCACGCTTAAGGTCAGTCTGAGGCTAAGAAGGAGCAATCGATCAAGTATTTACTCATCCTGAAAAAAGTGGCAGCCAACTTCAAAAGTGTTTGTTATGAGCATATTCCCATATCGGAAATACACTAGCAGATTCTTTGGCAACTATAGCGTATTTTGAGTCCTACCCTTGGATTCATATAGAGGAGTGTTCGTCCATACAGCCAAGTCAAAACAAGGAAAATAGGTAAAGCATGAGCATACAGGTGATTCAAATTAAAGACTGGAGGTTTTCCCTCCTTCAATATATTTCTAATGGGGTTTCGCCTTCAGATAAATCTATGGCAAGAAAGATTAAACACAAGGCTCGTGGTTTTTTTTATCATAAGAGGAGTTTTCCATAAAAAAATCTTTAAGTAGACCTCTCCTTTGTTGTTTGGTGGTTGAAGAATCTCAAGTCGTTTTATCTGAACTACACGATGGAGAAGGCTCATCGCATTGTGGGTGCAGGGCACTAACCCGGAGAGTGTTGTTAGTTAGGTACTATTGGCCATCCATAATGGCAGATGCTAAAGAAATGGTAAAGAAGTGTGATCCACGTCAAAGGTATGACAATGAAATTCATGTGCCAGCAGTACCTATGGAGTCTATTTCTGAGCAAGTACCTTTTGCCCAATGGGGAATGGACTTAGTTGGACCTCTGCCTATGGCATCCGGGGGGTGCAGAACTATTATAGTTGCTATTTATTACTTTTCAAAATGGATAGAGGCAACTCCTTTAACATGAACCACTTTGAAGGATGACATTAAATTTATCCTATCCAATATATGCTGCAGATTTGGGATCCCCCAAAAGATTACTACAGACAATGGGCCACAGTTTGATAACAAAGATATGGAGATTTTTTGTGCTTCTAGAGGTATTCAACATTGTTTTTCTTCTCATTTCCATCCACAAGAAAACGCTCAAGTTGAAGTTGCCAACATGACTATTTTGTCTAGATTAAAAAAGAATCTAGAATGAGTTGCGGGGAAGTGCCCAAGCTATTTATAAGAAGTGTTGTGGGCATACCGAACTACTCATTGGGCTGCTACACAAGAATATCCTTTTGTCTTGGTGTATGGGATGGATGTAATTACCCCCATAGAAGCTACCCTACCATCATACAGAGTTCACAACTATTCTGAACAAGCTAATGAGATAGAAATTAGGAATCAGTTGGACTTAATATAAGAAAGAAGGGTTAAAGCTCACTTAAGAACAACTCACTACCAAGGTTTGATGAGGAGCAGATTTGCTTCCAAGGTCAAAAGAATAGATTTTCAACCAGGAGATAAGGTGTTAAGACAAGGTTTCTTACACACCAAGGAGAAGCAGTTCGATAAATTGGCTCCGAACTGGGAAGGCCCTTATGAGATCTGTCAAAATCTCAAACCTAGGACATATAAAATTCAGGACAAAGAAGTGAGAGTTTTGAAGCACCCATGGAATATTGAACATCTCAGGTTATATTTAGAACAAAAAAATTTTGTAAATATTTACTTGTTAGATATCAATGTAAATATTATGGGGCATACTCTTTCCTACCTTGGTGGCGTGGGGAGATTTTAATAAGGTGTCCGGTCTTTTATATTATATGATGCCTTCTTAAACATTCGGAGTGGTTTTACTATAATTCAATTCAAGTATAAACCATTTGTTCAACACATTGGGTCTTTAGTGGATCAAATAAACTTGGTTAAGTGATGACTATTAAATATATGTCATCGGGGATATAAAACACTCTAACTTTAATACTTCTGAAATGTTAGGGGCTACTTAAACATTAGCCATGAACAATTTAAAGAAGAATATTAAACAAAAGAAAGTTTGATAAATTAAACCTGTTCGGACTTGAACCGAACAGAAAAACAAAACATACCTTGGCCATCCAAGGACTTTAGGTGTTCAAAGGACTTATTCGGACTTCAACAAAATAGTAATACAAAATGTTCCTTGGCCATCCAAGGACTTTGACTGTTTGGATATAAAAAAACAATATAAGACCTTAGGGGTTGTTCCCTTCGGACGTGCCTTCACCACCATCACCTTTTTTACGAATTTGAGTTTGGCACTCAAACTCTCACCAGTTCCCTCTTCATAATCAGTAGTGGAATCGATTCCGTTGGAGTAGTTACGCTTGTCACCATCTGCTATAGTATGAAATTAGATTTCTTCATAATCCACATACTTCTATAGGGGACCCATGGTCCTCTTCGGAAAGGTCTCATGGAACAGCAGCACCATATCAGACTTGATCCCATCATCTTTCTTTTCTAAAGAGTATACTACTTCATTGGTATACTTATCAATACCCGCTTGGATAGCTTGCTCTTGATGACTCTTTAAATCCTTTTTTTTCTTGGTCATCTCTGAAGCAGTGCTCTATAGTTTAGTATTCTCATCAGTTAAGGTTTGAATGACACCATCCTTGGTCTTCACTTCCTCCTTTAACGTTGTAAGGTATTTTTCTAAGTCAGAATACTTAGTTTGGAGCTCAGTTCTGGCTGCTTCCAATATGGATAACTTAGTTTCCGAATCTTTTTTGTCCTTCTTCAATGCCTTCATCTCCTTTTTCAGTTCCTTTATACTTACTTAAGCGTTTAGGAGACTGTTTGACAGAGATTGTTTGTCAGAAATGAGAGAGTTGATAAGGTTGGTATGAATTTTTACCTGCTTTTCCAAATCAAGTATTGGCCGGATATGACCGAGGAGGGAGTGGGTAAGGACATCTTGCTCTCCGGAAACGAAGAAGGATTTACCATTGAAGGTCACGATATTGGAAGAATTAGAGGGATGGTAGGGACCTGCAAAATCATCCTTCTCATAATCATTAAAATACAAATCAATGTCTTGAAGGGAAATGATGTCCACTTCATCATTCCCTCCCCCAAAAATCTCTCCGGACTGGAGATCTGTTGGAATTTTCTCTTGCAAGGTAGGATCAGCAGGGGCTGGTGGAGGTTGGATTTTTGAAGGACGGAGAATTATTTTTTCTCCCAGGGTGACCTTCTTCTTCTTAACAGCTTTCTCATCACTGCTGACCCTCCGTTTCTTGTCCTTCTTAGGGGGCTTTGGGGGGTTCTACGACCCTCCGACCTCCCTTACTGTTTCAACCTTCACTGCTTTGAGCAAGACTGCATCAATCCTCCTAGTTCCATGAACCAGTCCCTTCTGTATCTGCTTGAACCAACTTTGCTTCAGATTTCTTCTTTTTATTCTTCATATTGGTGGGAGTCTTAGCTATAGAAGGTATGAACAACTTGCCATCCTTGGCCTCTGTCCTTTTGAGAATCACACCAGGAGGATGAAGGGTGGTTAATTGTTCCCATGAGAGGTCTCTCCGGCCTGTGGTGTTCCATAGATGAGACCTCACGAGATTTCCCGATGTGAAGCAATTATGGAAGACATTCCATCAGTGTTCTGAAGCCCGTGCATTGAGTTTTGCACAGGTCTTTTGCCCCTCCTCCAAATGTATGGTGAACTTCTTTGGTAGCACTGAAAAGGAGTAACAAGCTAGTCAGAATAAAAAAACACTTATAATTTAAGAAAAAAAACTTGGACGACAAAGAAAAGAAAGGAAATTACCAGTGTTTTTCCACCTATTAGTCAGCATGCTATGGTTGGTGTTGGCCTTAATCTTCCTACCATTTTCCCATGTTTCACTAACAAACAAGAATTGTGTCCTCCAATTCTTTTCAGACTCCAACAAATCGTCCACAACTTTAAAGTCATTCCCCATGTTGTGATGGTAGAATAGAATCTGATGATTCTTGCACAAGCTTGCTACAGCAGCAAACTGCTCTATCAGAAGGGGGATCTTCGACAACCTTGATGACATGATACAGGAAATGAGAGAGTACCTGGCATTGGGGCTTAACTGGCTAGGGCAAAGTTTGACCAACTGAAAGTACCTAATAATTTATGGGTCCGGTGGGAATCAAAGTCCCCAGTTTAGTACTTCGGTAAAAATTACCACCTCATTTAGCTTGCAATTCATGGGAGTCTCCAGAGCAATAGGTATCCTTACCTTTACAGACTCCAGAATCCCTTATTTCGTCCGGATTCGGCCCAGTTCAGCAGTATGGGTGTAGATATAATTGATGTTTTGCAAGGCCAGCAGATATTTGACGCTAACGTGCTTGAAACAAGGGCCTACATTTCCCTATAATCACTCCGGAAGCGAATCCAGAGGAGTCGTATAGATTTTTACCTTACTCATTCCCTTCTTATCCGAAGCAGCATCTCCAGTTTGACCTGATGTCTCAGTCTTGAAATGGGCCTCTTTAATGTTGTCTTCCATAATCTCCTCCACCACTGTGGAAGGTTTATCAGTTTCCTTAGAAGAATGGGGGTCAGTTTCTTGCACAGAAGGTTGTTCGGGTGGTTGAGCGCTTGTTGCCTCTGAAGGCCTAGTGTCTGATTGAGGTTGGGATCCGGAGGGCTTGGCCCGTGGAGTTGATTTAGATACCTACGATCCTGAGGGTTTCGGCAGTGAAGGTGTGGATTGGGTTTTGGTTTGGCAGGTTGTTCGGAGATGGGTTATCTTCTTCAGAGACTTCTCAGTATCAGAACCCATAACAATAAAGGAGGAGGGTTTTCTGATACTTGAAACGGCTTTTTCCTTAGGCACAAAAGGTTGGGACTCTTGAACAGAAGAACTAGAAGGGAAGGTTGGGACTCTTTTTCCTTTGGAAGAGGATGACCCTTGATCGGCGTCCTGAGTTGGTTGACTGGTTTTCTCACTTGGAGAAACTGGGAGGCCGGCGGCGATACGGTTCTCTCTTTCTACCTTCCTCGCTCTCTCTAACTTTGAAAAATTTAACTAGCCACCTTTAACTAGAGCGTTTCCGGCTGTGAATAATGACTTGACAACTAATAGATACCCATTATTAAGTTTATATGACTTGACAACTGTAATGGCTACCCATTAATTAATTAATAGATACCCATTATTTTATAGAGATAGCTAAAATGTTATAAGAAGGTGATAAGTTTAAAGATTAAACAAAGATAATATATTGGTTGACATTGTTTAGATTTTTAATTAATACAATGTAATAATGGGTATCTATTAGTTGTCAAGTCATGTAAGTAAACTTCATCGTTTACTTTGATTTGCTATTTACTTACATGACTTGACAACTAATAGATACCCATTATTACATTGTATTAATTAAAAATCTAAACAATGTCAACCAATATATTATCTTTGTTTAATCTTTAAACTTATCACCTTCTTATAACATTTTAGCTATCTCTATAAAATATCACTTTATTCTTTCAGGTCTCAAACACAAAAGTTCACTTCATTCTCAGTGAAAATCTTCTAAACTTTTCACTTCTTAAAAGTTGCTTTGAAAAAATACCAAATTTTAACTATTCTTCAGATGATGGTCCCTATTATAGTGATATCAGTTCTCCAACCCGTTCCCCCAAGCCAGGGAAGAGTGGAAACATACAACGACAGACGAATTTTCTGGCGATATTTTATGAAAGTTTCGGTTCTTTTTTTGAAGATGCTTATACCGAAGATGCTTATTCTGAAGATGAAGAAAAGCCAGATGAGGATCCTATTTCTGTCCTCTTAAAAAGAAAGAGGAAACGGGACCAGATGGAAGAGGATGAAGACACTAAAGACGAAGAAGATTCGGAGGAAGATGCCTCTGAAGACGACGAACAAGATTCTAACTGATGGTTAGGTGAAGGGTCTGCTTTCTTTTCTTTTCTTTTTAACTAAGAGTAGGAAGAATTTTATCTTTTTTGTTTTTGATGACCCAAATCAAACAAGAAGACTAAGGGTCTGCTTAAATAGAGTTTGAATATGGAGACTCTGTTTTTACATTGGTTTAAGTTTATATTTCGTTTGACTGAACTTAGCATGTATTGTACTTGTTTCATAATGAACTAAATCTTTTTATTATATATTTTTGTATTCATATTTTAACACTTACATCAAAAACGTATTTTATGAGCTAGTTTAGCAACTGCCAAAAGAATGTACTTAAATCCAACGTTTTGCATCCATAAAAAATATTTAGTATTTGATTATCTAAGTTTTGCATCTATCAGATTAGTGTATTTAGTGTAAGCTGTTTCGCATCTATCATAAATAATATAACTTATTTTCAAATGTTTCGCATCTATCATAAATAAAAAAAAACTTGTCATCAAACGTTTGGCATCCAGTTTAGTAAATCTTGTAAAACGTGTTTCACATCTAGCAAAGCCCATATATTGGTTATTACACGTTTCGCATTTATCAGGTCGATATATAACAAAAGGTTTCGCATCTAGCATCCATTGAAATGTTCCCAATCTATTATCATTATGAAAAAACAGCTTAGAAAAACTAAAAGTATCAAAAATTACATTCATCTTACAAAATGTCTACACATGTTCGTCTGTTATGACCAGATTTACGACAACAAGAACACGTTATCTTACGAATACTTAATTCTCCTTTAGATGGAATTCTTTTTTTCTTAGGTCGTCCAGCTCTTCTTTTTAAAACTGGAGGAAGTAGATCTGGAGAAGTTTTTGAAGTAGATCCTTGACCAAAAGTAGTAAATATAGCTACACCATATGAATATGTTTCCTTATAAGAGCTTACAAAATAGCATGGCTCAACATATTTCATGGGATCTGCATCTATATAAAATATCGCAGCTACAACATGAGAACAAGGAAAACACTCTTGTTGTCACAAACCACAAGAACAACGATGTACACTAAGATTAACAACCATAATAGGATCACAGAACACTTCATCAAAAATAGGAGTAGATGAATGAACTATCCATGGACGACCTTCCACATTAGCTTTAAACTTTTGATCAAATTTAGGACACAAATCACTAGTCCAACGTTCAGCATCACCAAAACGTCTCGAAATTTAACTCATTTATAAAACTATAATCCTATCAATTAACTCGAGTATATGCAAACCACAAAATTATTTAACTTGATTGTTAAGAGATTCAGCTGGAGTAGATGCCATAGAACCATACCTCTTGCCTTTGAAAAAAACACAAACATATTTCTTAGGAGATAAATTTTTAAAAATACTTTCAACCTTCTCACCTCCCTGCTTAAGTAATTCATCCATATATTGATTAAACGAATTCTGATTATAAGCATATGCAAATCTTTTAAACAGTCTTACCATAGTATCCTTAAATGTCATCGGTGTAGCCCTTAAATAATGCCTCAAATTATTCATAAGATGATAAAAATAGTATCCACGATGGCAATTTGGAAATATAGCGGAAACAACAGTAACAATACATAAATAACGATCACTAATTAATATGAATTTTGAGATCCAAAAAATGAGGTTTCAACATCTCCAAAAACCATACCCGATTCTCAGTATCTTCAAACGAAACAATACTAAATGCAACAGGGAAAATACCTGTAACCACTATATAGTACAAAACATAGTATAAATGACTCATTATAAGAGGTTTCGCAACTATCACTTACTGATATAGATATGTTTCGCATCTATCTCGTTAATCATATACTATATGTGTTTCGCATTTATCACGTTAATCATAAATTACACGTGTCGCATCTATCACGTTATTTATTCAGAACGTTTCGCATCTATCTATTTGTTATTCATCTCCAATCCTGTTTTTCACAGATTCATATATAACATAGTTAAAAGATAACATATGTTCCAATATAATAAAACTTACCATTGTTACCTTCATTGGCTATAGCAGATAGCAAAAATCCATTATATTTTCCCGTTAAAAAAGTCCCATCAACAAATAAAACTTGACGACACAAATTGAAACCATAGAGGCAAGACCCAAATGCTACGAAACATCGCTTGAACACATTGGTTTCCAAAGAATACTCCAGTATGTAATCACTACTGCTATCAAGAACCTTCAATGTTTTAAAATAATTCTTAAGAAGTTTATAAGAAGTTGAACTATCTCCATGTACAACCCTCCTAGCTTTTTCTAGAGCAAGCCATGAAACACGATAAGAAATATCTAAACCGTAATCATTTTTAAAAAATGATTTCACACTTGTAGCTGTAACATCAACTCTCCTCCTCACACAATCACGTATTTCATTTCCAATCAAATCAGATGAGAAATGCCTTTTATTTTCTTTGTTAAAACCAGTCCCACATGTATGAGTTTAGACATACTTCTTAATAATAATAAAATCAGTAGACGTCTCTTGTTTAGCATAAAGTCTCCAATGACAGCCCTTTGAATCTTTTTTCATGCAATAAATAGTTACTCTTTGTTTATTGTTATGCAAATATTTAAAAGAAAACCTCTTTGTAAAGCCAATCGACTAACAACTAATCTTAAACCTACTGCTTAATCTTGAAACACCTGCCCAATGCCACTAATTTCATTAACTCAACCAACAGTAGCAAGTGCTTGGTGTTTGCGACTAATAACATTAACACCAGAAGTTTCACCAGTTTTTCCATAAATAAAATCTTCATTTGAAACTTCAACTATACTTTCAGCAGTTTCTCTCATATTATCACCACCAACAACATCACCTTCAACTTTAATAGTAACACTTGAAACACCCAAACTATCAACAAATGATACCAAAGCAATTAAATCACCATCACAACCTAAGATAACATTTTCTAGATTACCACAAGAGTATCTTAATTTGAATTTACCCCAAACCAACGTATCATATCTACTTAAAACAAATTTAACAATATATCAAACTCAGAAAACAAACCAAGATCATAAATTGCAGCTCCCCATTTAGTTTAAAAATGCACGCTCTACTACTAGACATCGCGTACCTGCATTAGACAAGGGTTTCGCATCTATCATTAGTAAACAATACATGAGTTCTGCATCTATCTGTAAAACATGTTTCGCATATTCTCAAACAAGAACACTACCGTTTCACATCTTCATAAATAAAAACATTAACGTTTTGCATCTACCACTAAATTCATAACAAAACGTTTCGCATCACCTTCGTAGAAACACAGAACAATTACCCGCAAACTAAAAACTTATATAAACTAGCACACATACTCAAAATCAACGAAAAACTAATGCTAATATCACAAATATACTACATTATCAACGTAAAATAACAGATGAATACTAAAAACAGAAAGAAGAAAAAACAGATCGACTAACCTAATGCAGAGAAATCTAAATTCGAGTAACAAATTTTACTAAAACTCGAATTCTACACCTATAACAATAAAACTAACTGCGAAATCAACTTAAACACAATCAAAATCAACAAACAACAATAAAAATACAATCGATTAAGAATGGAGAATTACCTATGATACTAGTAAACTGTTAAAGTTAGGTAGAAAAAAATTAGGAAGAAAAAGACTCAAATATGAGTATTAAGGTTTTTATATAAGTGAATAGGATAAAAAAATATTAATAGGTATATAAAAATATGGATCTTAAGTGGATAATACTTTGATTATTAGGCATTAAATAATACTTTGACCTTTGACCTAATTTTAATGTAAATATATATTAAATAAATAATAATAAAATATATAAAATAATATTATACGGTCGAAAGATTCACGTATTTTTGAAACATAAAACATGTCTGCCGCTGTGAATGATGTTATAAATCCAAATCGGCACGCGACATTTAAAAGACGTGGACTAGAAGGATTTCGTTGGAAGAGTCTTTTCTTATGTTATATACTATTTGATGCCAAAATCTTCAGGAAAAAACCTATAACTCGTATGTTGCACAATTCAGTGGAATTCATTGTTCCACTGTGCCGTTTGAATCAGTCTCCGAAACATTACATTTCGATAAATTTAACATTCATCAAAATCCAAATTTAAAGTCCTCATTCACGCAGCAGTAAAAAAAAGTAAAAAAAGAAATCAAGTGTTCACCGAGGCTCTAAACTTGTATGGCCATTGATTGAGCAAAACTGGGTTTTGGCTCTTATCCTTCAGCAAAGGAGAATCAATTTAATGAATGAACTTGTGCAACTCAACTGAAGAAGATGAAGCTGGTTATAGGAGCAGCAGTTCACATTACGCCTTCTACCACACCACTTCCTCTTCGCCATTTCAGACATAGGGTTTCATCCTCTTACTCTTCTGGTAAATTCCAACTTTTCTATCTATAATTGGAAATGAAATCAACTTTGATTTGAACTCTGGTCGTTTGTCGGCAGACCATATATCGTTCATCAAAGATGTTGCTGGCTCTCAACCTCCGGAGGGTCTTTCTAACTTGCTTAAACTACTTCGAACAAGAGGTACCAAGTTGGGGTACTTAAATTATCGGCTGCTTCTACATACGTTTATTCATTTCAATCTTGTGGCAATGTCTTCCATTCCTTAAATCACTTTAAGATGTATTTTTGTAGGAGTAGGGAGTCATGGCTCCAGTGATTTAGTTATTGCATTAGTTATCTTTGCTCTATAAGATTGTAACCATTAGCCATTCAGTCTAGTAGTTCCTGAGGTCAGGTCACGGGTAATGGCAGACGCAAAAAGTTCCTCGCAATCTATTCTTCATCAAAGCCATGCAGTAAAACTGCTAGGCTCCGTGTTTTCATGTTTTGCTACATAGAAAAACACATGAAACATAAGAGTCAACTTATAACTTGGAGTTGTCGAAATTGTTGAAATGGAGTATCTATGTTCTTTTAATTTATGAACAAAAACATGTATGCAATCCTATAAACAAAAAGAAAATTTCTTGGTTATGCACGTGTCTCTTTGTCTATTCGTTATCTTATCCTGTTTGCTCTTTTTATGGTGTACAGGTGAAACCATTGTTTCTCCTGCAGCTAAGCAAGGTTTGATCCCACTCGTTATTCCTCTGTCAAAAAGCGGCTCAGGTGAGATTACTATTTATTATAGAATGCTTATTAGTCATTGAGTTGGCTAATTGATGATTTGTGCATCTCTTATTGCTTGGCAACAGGGGCTGTGACTGCATTGCTGCGCTGGCCAACGGCGCCAGCAGGGTAAGCGAGTGATGTATGTTTGCATTGTTGGATTTTCAAAATATATGAGGGAAGAACACTATAGGACGTTATAGTAGAACATGAAATCGTTTCACTCGATCTAGAAAAAGTTGGAGTAAAAAAAAAACATTCTAGGCAATTCTTGTTTGGTAATTAAGGAAATATAGATATCAATGAACGGCTGAGAAGATACTTCAAGTAAGAATATTTCACTAGTATTCCAGGAACCTTTTGTTTTTACTCTATAATAAACATGAGACAACTAATAATTGGTTGTCTTTCTTCCTCACTAAATCCGTTCCTTCAGATTTTCTCACCAAACGTATTTTACTCAAGTTTCATTAAGTATTACCTCACATTTTATTGTCTTCAAATTTTTCAAAACCCAAACTAAGAAAAATAGAAAACAGTTTAAATTTGCTCTTCTCAAGAACTAAGAGAAAAGTAAGAGAGTAACTTCTTGTTGTCGTACAATTAATTTTATTATTCTCCGGGTTAGTTTTAACTCATAAAATCAACTGTTTCTACCTAACACAGAATGGACTTGCCGGTTGTAGAAGTACACAAGCATGGAGTCTGGCTTCTGTCGAAAAACGTAATACGTTAAACGAATAACATTTTGTTATTGTCTATAATATTGATAACTAGTTAGTTTATGCTCTATGGATTTGAAATGCCAGGTAGATCAGTATATTCATCGTGTTCTTGTTGAAGAAGATGCAAATGAGTTGAACGGGAGTAATAATGAGCTATATCGTGCTCTGGCGGAGGATGGTGAAATTTTTTATAAAAAGGGTGATTTTGCTGAATCTCAAATACAGAACCTCGATAGTTATCTATTGAAGAAGGTACCTATTTGGATCTCTCTTTACTATGTTCTATTTGTATATGCATGGAAATGATCTTATTTCTGTATCTTTTTTCAAATAGTTTCATTCCTAACTTTCATATCTCCTTGTTCAGGTTGGTCTATTCCCTGATGTATTGGAGCGGAAAGTAACCCGGCATTTTGAGCTGGGGGATCATGTAAGTATTTTCTTCAACGTGTGAGTTTGTTTCTCTTTTCTATTGAGAAAGAATTGAACTTTTTCCCATAACTTTATTGTTGTTGAAGGTTTCAGCTATGGTGACTGGAGAGTTCTATACAAAGAAGGATCTCTTTCCTGGATTTGGACGACCTTTTGTTTATTACGCGATGATCTTGCAAAAGTATGTTGGTCTGTCAATATAAATTCTCAGAGCCAGATTAAAAAGCAATTAAGAATTTCTCGGGAAACCACTGTATAGGGTTGGTCGTAACTCGGAAGCAAAGGATTCTGCAAGGGTTGCTCTTAAATCTCCGTGGTGGACGTTAGGCTGTGCATATGAGGCAAGACAACTTTTATTTTAGTGGGATCATCTTAAATGACATTTGTTTACTCACGTTTGTTTTTTTTTACGATCAGGAAGTGGCAAGTATTGCACAATGGGACGATGAGCAAATCGAGTATCTCAAGGAGAAGGTGAGCCAAGAAGGTAAAAGGGACGATTTAAAGAAAGGAAAGGCACCTGCTCAGGTAATCACTTGGGTAGCCTTATTGTTTATCTATGAGTATTAGGTACAACAAAAATGCTTATTGTAAGTTTTAAAGAATCCATCAGTGTATAAATACAATATGTTTACTGCAGGTCGCATTGGACGAGGCTGCATTTCTGTTGGATCTGGCTTCCATCCAAGGAACTTGGGCGGACTCTCTGGAACGAGTTGCTGAATGTTATAGTGAGGCTGGACTTGATCAAATTGCAAGATTCCTTCTTTTCCGAGATTGAACAACTTATTATTATGTAAATGTAAACACTATTCAATTTTTTTTATAAAATTTATTCTCGATTCTATCCTGCAATGATACATTTGTTTTGATGTACCAAATTTCAAAATCATATACAGATAACTGGCGATATCATACAAGTCTGCCATCCTTTTTCATAGCACGAGGATAATCATCCATTCATTCGTTTGTGTGTACGTTTAATCTACCACTCAAAACATGGATTTTGGGTGTTTATTATCTTTAAGAACGGTTGTTTACACATAAATAAAATTAGACGCTTTAACGATTGTCCTTAGACACAAAAAGATATTAATACCTTTTTATATGTTATTATCATCATAAAACCATCCGAAACAACTTGAAGATTTTAATTTCAAGCTTCCAAATGTAGCCGAGTTGGTTGATGAGATATACTTGTAAGAGTTGGTTGATGAGATATACTTGTAATTGGAGGTCATAATTAGCTGAACCTGTCACTTTGTGTAAATTAATTGCGTCAGATTTAGAGTTTACATTATGCGCATTCGTTGAATAATGGATACGGTTTTTTTTTTTAAAATCATTTCAACTTCAAAGAATTTAATATCGAATGTTAGTTTTAATTATAGAATATTACGTAGAGTTTTATTATACAAATTACATTTTGTTATAATGTGTCGTTCGGTATGCCCTGCAAAATGGCTATTACGTGTCATTTAGTTGCGGAACCTTCACCAGTACTAACCCGAGAGTTTGAAAAAATAACCTAAGAGTTGTTTGAAAAAATAACCTAAGAGTTGTTTGAAAAACGAATATGTTGTTTGAAAAACTAACTTGAGAGTTGTTTGCAACTCTCTCGATTTCCTAAGAGTTGTTACTGGTGAAATTTTGTTTTTTAAAAAAATAAAAAAATATCACCAATGAATCTACTTTTGTTCATTTTAAAAAAACAAAAGCGATGGTACTATCATTTATTTTTTCCGAGCTTCGGTTTGAAAGATATAGATCTTTTAAAAAAAAAGTAAGAAAGAGAAATTTTGGCTATGTGGTTGTTGACGAAGGGTGAAGATAGTTAGGGTATTAAAATAATGTTAGGTATTAGGTGGTAATTAGGTAGTTGAGATGGGTATTAAGAGGTAATAGAACAAAGCTCGGGTATCAGATGACAATAGAATAGTTAAGTGGGTACCTTAGGTTCAATTTCTCTTTCATTTATATATATATATATATATATATATATATATAATAAATGAAGAGATTTTTATAAATTTTATCGAATAAGAATATCTCATGTCTAATTGGTATAAACATCGCGTTAAATGGAAATCTTATCGAATAACAATATCTCATGTCTAATTGGTATAGACATCGCGTAAAAGGAAGAGATTTGTGTTAATTTTATGTTATACTTATTTAGTTTTGTAGTCTAATTAGTATGAGTTATTAAAGATTTTGGGTACTTCTTCACCTAATAATTACAACCAAGTGGGAATGAAGTTTTGATCCAACCGTTCGTTAAATGTATTAGTTAGAAAGCTTAAGAAAACTAGACATGACATAAGTTATATATATTAAAAAAAATCACCAATATCAAAATTTATATGTCACTTGGGGTGTCTTATTAGCTAATGACTGCCAAACAGTTTAGCATTCATTAAATGTCACATAGATATATAATGATGTTGACAATCAACATACATTTACATCTAAAACGTATCTTTCTTTACTTCAATTACATGAACCAGTTAGTTTTCAACCAAACTAACTCTAAAGATTCAACTTCATATATTGTCATCTCTGAAACAAGGTAACCGGTTCGGGATCCATCGAATGTCACATAGATAAAGAATGATGTTGACAATCAACATACATTTACATCTATAACGTATCTTTCTTTACTTCCATTATATGAGGCAATTAATTTTCAACTAAACTAACTCTAAAAAATCAACTTCATATATTGTCATCTCATAAACAAGGTAACCGGTTTGGAATCCACTGAATGTCACATAGATAAATAATGATATTGACAATTAACATACATTTAAATCTATCGTGTATTTTTCTATACTTCCATTGCGTGAGCCAATTAGTTTTCAACCAAATTAACTCTAAAAAATTAATTTCATATATTGCCATCTCAGAAACAAGGTGCGGTGCGTTGAAAGGTGCCAGTATACGTGGCTTTTTTTTACTATCGTGAAGTTGAAATTTCTAAAGAGTAAACACGATCTCATATCCAAAATTGCTTAAAATATTTATTTTTTAATAATATATAAAGTATGAAAATATCTCAACTAGTATTAGAGTAAAGTCGTCTCGAATAATTTATTATTCCTTAAATTATATTTTTATCTTATAAAATTAAAAAATAGCATTACATCTTACCAAAAAATATTATATGATGAAAATGAAAATTTGAATAAGTTTGTGAAGTTGTTTGCGAATATTGTGACTTTTGAATTATTTTTTCCAAACAATATAAAAATATAGTGCTTTGTATATACTTATATCAACTTGTAAAAGCTAAAAATGCAGTAAACGTTAATTAATACAAGCAAAAGATAGTATTTTTCAAAAGCTCTCACCTCTCACCTCTCTTTTGTGTTGCTCAACGGTAACTCTCCAGTAACATTCATTGATCTTTGGATCTCTTCTGTCTTGATGGCCATATTTTTTAATGATTAATGGCTTTCACAACCTCTTCCTTTCCGGTGATTGGTTGTTGGAAGGGGCTCAGATGCTTAACCAAGGTTTCTCTCTTTGTATGCAACATCTTACAACCCCCTGGATACTGGCCTTTACTCAAGCTCCTTCTATCCAAAGCAGTCCATTGTAGTCGTGAGTCTCTCAATGATTCATCCTTATTTCTTTTGGTGGTTGTTGGTTTGCTTGATGAAGTATATGTTTTTCCCCTGGGAAATAGTTGTATCTTGGAAAACAGACTACATCCAAGTCTATTCCATTGCTATTTCACTGCAAGCCCTTTAAGCCCTTTGTATGGAATTCTAAGTTATGGTCTGGGGATATTAATCTGGCCTCCCTGGTTTATCATATTCATAGGCCCCTGGATGGCTTCAGACTGACCCCTCTTCCCTTCTTTCATGTCTATGATCTTCTCTATATTTCCAGCTTCATCAATAATAACTTGGATTTTCCCTTCATCACCAGCTCTCCTCCCAGTCATTTCTTATCCAAATCCTTAACTTCAATCCCAGTTTCTAAAATCCTATCCAACATTCTTTTCAACCCACACTAAAAAATCACCCTCTCTTCTCTGAATCTAGCTAACACAAATTCTTTCAACTTTTACCTCTTTTACTGCAGTAATTCGGAAATTCAATATCCAACTAAACGTTTCCTGGTTAATGACCTTTCCTTAGTTTGGTCATCTAACTTTGTTCCCAATGGTCATGTACAAACATCTTGTTTCAATTCTAGTCAAAACTCTCAAAAGCATAACCAATCTATTTCACCGATTACTTTCTCTCTCTCTCTCTCTCTCTCTCTCTCTCTCTCTCTCTCTCTCTCTCCCCTCTCTCTCTCCCCCCCCCCCTCTCTCTCCTCTCTCTCTCTCTCTACCTATGTTAATATTTCCTCATTCCCTTATTTAACATTTAAGTCTGTTATTTGAAATTCATACTCTCATCTTTCTAGCAAACACAAGTATCACCCTAAAATTATTTTTTTAAACTCTTACCTTTACCAGTTCTTCATAGATCCCTCTAGTTCTCTTCATCCAGCCAAGCCTTCTGGGAAAATTGGTTAGTTCTCCCCTCTTCGAACTAAATCGTTCTCTTCCTCTTTGGCATCATTCCCTCTCTCCAATATCCCAACCCTCTCTTTTGGTGACCAAATCTCTCTCATTCTAGTATATACTTATTTTTTGAGCCTCCTTTTAACCCCCCCAAGAATCTATACTCGCCACCAAATCCCCCCTCATCATGAAGCCTTTGTCAATAGCGCCCTCATCGCCTGAGATGAAGAGCTTCCTCTTTTTATCTAAGAACCACCTCTCTGATCTGCCTCTCGTGGAGTATTCTTCTGCGCCAAGAGTTATCTATCCTCATTTCATCATTAAATCCCCCTATGTCTGTGTTGGTTTGAACTCCATTTTGAAAGGGATCTATGATAACTTGGTCTCTCCAATCAAAAAACTCTTCATGTCTCTGGACTAGAATGTCGTTTTCGCATCTGCTCTGACAGGAGGACGTGTGTCTCGACTATCCATTAATCATGTTTTCTCAAAGCTCAATTAATCCAAGACCTCTCGTTCGAACCTCTCTTTTGCTCTAAAGTCTCTTCAGTAGAGTTGGGTGCCACTAGGGTTCCCTATGGCTATGCGTCTCCCTCATCTGGCTACTCTGCTTTTATGTCTAAGTTGGGGTTTTCTTCTGAAAATTAATTATCGAATCTGATTGCCAAACCTTTAATTTTGCTTCTCGTTCATCTGGGCATATTAGGTTTGAGGTTTCTAATTAGAACTCGAATGAGATTGGGAATATCTCTGATATTGATGTGGGTATTAATGGTACCTTTAATTCACTGGCTTCATTATCTGGTGACTTAAAGCTGGTTAGCAGAGTCAACAGACAGTTAATGTGGGCTGGAGTTTTAAATTTATTAGGCCGACTTAAGTTTTAATAATTGGTAGGTCTGGGAAAAATAAAAGGAAGGGTATGCTTGGAGCGGGCTCCTCCTACGTTCCTTTCACCTTAATTAGAAACTTTGATAATACCATAGAAGTTCCAAAAGGAAGGGAGTTTTTAAATAAATTATCCCATATTCACAAATCTTCCTTCAAGTCTTCAAATACTCCATCCTCCAAGGCTAACCCTATTGGTAACTTTATCTCAAATTCTCATAAATCTTCAAACTCCATCTTCTTACGCTAGTATTATCGCTGGACACCTCGATAATCGTTCGCATTTGATTATCGGTCTTAACCCAATGGATCATGATGGAGATGATTTCATTTTGAATGTGTCGGCTATGGGCTCACCGAATATATGAAAGGCTTGCTTATCGAGGTACTTTCTTTCTCAACCCCATAACCTTACCTTATTTAAAGGAAATGTTGAATCTATGTGGAGAAAGTATGTTCTTATGGATTTTTGTCTCTTCCCAAAGGATATTTTCTCTTCAAATTTGGTTCCGAGGAGATGGCCAAGAATGTTTTGGAATAGGCCATTTGGCATTTTGGTGGTAACTTAATCATTCTCAAGAATTAGGTTCTTTCCACCCTCATCAAAGATCCCCATAAGGATGTCTCTATTTGGGTCAAGGTTTTAATTTGCCTTTGGAACTATGGACAGTGGAGGGTTTCAGTAAAATTGGTTTGATTATAGGAACCACATTGTATGTGGATTATCAAATGGAGCGGATGGAAAAACTCTGTTTTGTTCATATTTGCATAATGATTTCTACGGGATTAGAAATCCGATCTGAGCTTACTTTCAAGATTAGTGGCAAATGTATTACGGTGAAATTTGAGTACCAAGGCCTCCCTCCTCAGTGTGCTAATTGTATTATTTTTTGTCACCCCACTTGTCTTTGTAAAAAGGGACCATTGAAACATCTTTCCCATCTTATCCCGATTTCATCTTCGGAGGAATCCGATCCTTTTGAGATTCACCCAGATCGTATTAGTGGGCATCGTCTTGTTTCTCTTGAAGAGGTCAAGGAGGTGGAAAGCTGAGAGGAGGTAGATTCATCACCTAAAAGGCATCACTCCGCAGATGTCAAGGCCAAAGGTAAAATGGATTTGTCCTCCGACGGGACCATTATCTGATGCGCTGTAAGTGTTTCTTCTAATGAATATTATTTTTTGGAACGTTCGGGGTCTAAATGACCCTGTTAGACAAAAAGATGTTACTGATTTCGTTATTAGTAATAGTATCTCATTGTTAATTTCTTGTTGAAACTAAAGTCCAATTGTATAAAGTAAATTCTATCGTTAGGAAAATGGTACCCTTTTTGGCATGTGCTTACCTATCACTGAAATCATCTTTAGGTAGAATTTGGATTATTTAGAATCCTAGTGTTATCATTATTTCTAGATTATCCCAGTCCCCTTAGTACATTCATTGCTTGGCCAAGTGTTATAATTTTGATGCCTCTTTCAGACTTACGGCCATTAATGCTTTCAATGAAGCTTTGGACCGCGCCCATCTCTGGAAGGACTTGATTACAATTTCCATGGTAGACAAGCACATACCTTGGGTTTACCTTGGAGACTTCAGTGTCATCCGTCATCCAGATGAGCGTTTAGGTTCCTCCGATAATTGGTCTTCTGCTATCGAAGATTTTAATAATTGTTGTTTCCTTAGCGAGCTCAGTGACCTCTCATCTACTGCTTTTCACTTCACTTGGATTAATAAACAACCTTCTAATCCAATCCTCTCCAAAATTGACTGTGTCCTTGTCAATCCTGTTTGGGATGAACTCTTCTCAATATCTTTCGCTCACTTTGGTTATCTTTGATCCTCAGACCATATCATTGTTACGCTAAATCTAGGCTTGCGTCGTTAAAAGCATAAAAACCCTTCAAATTCTTTAACATGTGGCAAACTCACCTGCAATTAAAAAACATTGTTTATAAGAATTAGAATAGTCCCATATCTTCTTCTGGGATGTGTCTAGTTACTGATAAACTCATTTGTCTTCAGTCCGAACTTGCTGGACTCAACCATAAAGAGTTTAGCGACATTAGCTTCAGGGTTTTGATTGCCCAAAAAAGATTGCTCAAGGAAAAATCTAATCTTGCAAGTGACCCTCTCAACCATATTATTTTCTCGGATGAATATTAGGCTTCCTCATCCTTCATATTTCTTAGTCGTGTTGAAGAATCGTTTTTTCCAGCAAAAATCCAGAGAAAATTGGATCAAGCTTGGGGACAAAAATACTAAATTTTTCCATAATAGTATTAAATCTCGGTTATTCCAAAACAATATTGGTGAGGATAATAATCACCTGGGGGTAGATTGGTAATTTTAATTGATGTTTTAAGGTGGTGTATGGGTGTTGAACGGTGGTGTGTGGGTGTTGAACGGTGGTGTGTGGGTGTTGAACGGTTTAGAGTAGGGAGTAGAGAGATAATTAAGCAGCTTGGTAGAAGTTAATTCTCATTACCCTTAGTTAATGCAGGTGGTTGGGTATTTATAGTGTGATGTTTGGGCCCTCATGGGCTTTCGGGTCATGTTTAATGGACCCGGGTCATGTTCAAAGACCCATGAGCTCTAAGTAGGAGAGCAAGTAGCTTAGTCAAGAAGTGTTTAGGTTTTTTTAGTACTTTTGTCATAGTTCGAACAGTCCTAAGGTCATAGTGTTCGAAGTGATCTGTCCGGTCCATATGATCTGTCCGATCTATCCGGTCCGGAGGCTTTGGACCGATCTGTCTTTGTCCGGGGAGAATGCTGAATTCGGACTCATCAGGAGCCCCTTTTTAGGTGTTTGAACAAGTATTCTTGTCAGTGACCTGAAAAACAGTCCGATGCTAGAAGTAGTTTTTAATCCGGACAGGTTTATGAGTTTACCAGGACAGATAATGCTTTATGAATTCAAAACGGTTTTTGCCAGAGTTCGTGGGACACGTGTCGCTCTCAGATTGGTCACTCCAGCCGTTTTTTCACCTTGAATTTCGCACCACCTTCTTCGAAAAGCAACCTCTTTAATTACAAATGGTGACATCAGCGCCGTCTTTTAATCATTGCCAAACTTTTCGAATTCTCCTAGGAATCAACTCCTCTTTTCAGATCTACTATAAATTGAAACTTACTTTCTTCTGTTTTCACTATCTCTTTCACATTTACTCTGCAAATTTACTCAGAGCTCTCTCTCTCTAAAGCAAAGGTTTCCTTCGTAGTTTATGTTTACAGCAAGGACAGCATTGATCAAAGGCGGCTGGCTCAATCTTTCAGAGTTGGAAAGAGCACAAAAAGTTGAGAAGGAGAAACGAATAGCAGCAGGACTACCTTCATCACCCATTGACAGACCAGTCGCCTCCGTTACAGAGTCGGATCGAGGATCGTCCTCCTCTAAAGGTACTAAGCCCAAAAAGTTATTTCAATCCACCCTCTCGCCTATAGTCTATGGTTCTTCAGTTCAGGAGTCAGTACCTGCTGTTGAGCCAGGAGTTACTGTCACAAGTGTTAGGAAAACTTCTCCTTTTATTGCTATGGGGTCTGACACAGAGCACTCTCCGGAGAAGCTGATAGTTAAGAGGTCAAGCCGGCTAGTTAAAGGGCTATCCTCCAAAAATACTCCCTCCAAATCGGGGACAAAAAACAGTAGTTCTGGGTCTGAAGTGCCCATCAGAGCTCCCCGGGAAAGGCCATCTGATCCGGAGGCCAGTAGCCCGGTACTTCCAAGAGAGACTTCTGCCTCAGAGCCCCAGCCTGAGAGTAGAAGTCTAAGAAACACAGAAGGCCAGCAGTCCGGAAGCCAGGCTGAGCCAAGCTTTAATCCTCCCCGGACCACTACCACAGATATCCCCCCAACAATCATGGAGGAAAGAATGGAGGACTCTGCTGAAGAAGTCTCCTTTGAGTCTGAGTCCTCCGGCCAGACTGATAATGCTGCTGCCAAAAAAGGCAAGGAAAAACTG
This sequence comes from Limnanthes douglasii subsp. nivea, assembly GCA_036936605.1. Classification (NCBI taxonomy): domain Eukaryota; kingdom Viridiplantae; phylum Streptophyta; class Magnoliopsida; order Brassicales; family Limnanthaceae; genus Limnanthes; species Limnanthes douglasii. The sequence goes on along the minus strand of JAUPFV010000003.1, from coordinate 148,166,758 downwards.
TTCTTGAGGCATCCGGACCTGCCGGAGTGCCTTGAAGAGAAAGTGGGGCCGTGTTTTCATAGAGTTGAGCTCAAATACCTCTTGGCCTTACAGAAGACCAAGTATGCATTCATCCATACTGCTGAACTGGGTCGAATGCGCACAAAATGGGGGATCCCAGAAAACGTAAAGATAAGGATCCCCATACATCCGGAGACCCCTATGGACTGTAAGCGGAACGAAATAGTCTTTTTTACAGAGCTATTTAATTAGGGACTCAGGTTCCCACTGGACCCGGAGATCGTCAGATATTTCCACCTGGTTAAGCTCTGCCCGAGCCAGCTGAGCCCCAACGGCTGGTATACACTGATGGCATGCATCATGGCATCTAGGATGTCTGGGATCCCTCTCCCTATGGAAGAGTTCGCAGAAGTGGCCAACCTTTGCAAACATCACCAGTTCCCCTTTTATCACTTTAATATGGGGGACAACTTCAAGGCTGTCAACGATCTGTTGGAGTCGGAGAGCAAGTGGAGGAGCCAATTTTTATTTGTCAGTGGCGCTTGGGAAAACGGCAAGAAGATCAAGGCCGGAGAGAAACCAAGCCTCCTCAGAAGCAGATGGAGGAGTGACCGTAAGTTTCACACTTCGAATCTTTGTCTATTTCTTCCTTTTTTAAGTTGATTTAATTTAACTGGTCTTTTTTTGCTTTAACAGAACTGCCTAAGGAGTTCGGGGACTACTTGAAGGCCGGACAGGTCACTTGTGGCAAAATCAATGCCTGGGCCGCAGAGAACTGGGGGAACCGATTCCACAGTGCCTTTAACAGTGGGAACTTGGCAAGGTCTCACCTGTGGAACACCACAGGTCGGAGAGACCTGACTTGGGAGGAGCTTACCACTCAACCTTCTGGGGACACTGTGCTCAAAAGATCCCATGAACCAGACGGGACACTCTTCCTACCAGGCCGGGCCAAAGCCCCGAGCAAAATGAAAGGCAGGAAAAGAGGTAAAAAGGTGGCGAGCGATGCTGAGAATGATGCCCCAACCGCCCCGGAGGGGCCGGCCCAGAGCCAAATTGATGCTGCTCTCTTGCAAGTGGTGGAGCAAGAGACCGAAAGGCAGGAAGTAGACCCTCCAAGACCTCCAAAGGCTCCCAAGAGGACTCGCAAACAAGAAGGTGAAGGCGCTGACCGGGAAGCCAAAAAGAAAAAGGCTTCGCAGGGAGATGAGCTCGCTCTCCGGGATCCGGAGCCTTCATTCCCAACTGACCCTTCTGACCCAACGCTGGCCGAAGAGATCCCAAGGGATTTTCATACTGATGAGGTGGAAGGGGGAGATCTCAACCTGGATGAAGTGGACATCACCGGTCTAGGTGGACTTGGCGAATACTTCCTTAGCCTCCCTAGAGATGAATTCGCAGGGCCTTACATTCCTCCATGCAGCTCCAATACGGTCAACTTCAATGGTAAGACTTTCATTGTTTCTAGTGAAAAGGACACCATAGCCCATTCTTTGCTTAGCAATGTGCAGCCAGTACTCACACTGGAAAGACAAGTCCGGGGTCAAGCAGATATCATCAAAGATCTCAAGTCTGAGAAGGAAAAGCTGTCCGAAGACCTCCGCACTGCTACAGTCAACGCTGACATGCTAAAGGAGGCAAATGAGAAGCTGAAAAAGAGTCAAGAGGAAAGCACCACAAAGGTTGCCACTCCAGAGGAAACCATTAAAGACCTCCAGGAGAAGCTGTCCGATGTGGAGAAAGACCTTACTGTCTCAAAGGGAGAGGCCACAGCAAAGGAGAAGATTATCACCAACTTGACCACTGACAAGATTGCTCTTGAGAATGTAGTGACCAAGGCTGCTGAGGAGAAAAATGCCTTGTTACAGAAGCAGGATGCTAAGATCCAAGCCAGGATTAATAATTATGCCAACCAGATGCTCAAGAGCGAAGAGCTGCTGCTCGAAAAGGTGAGGTCTGACATGGTCCTACTTTTCCATGAAAAGTTTCCGCAGAGGAACCTAGGGGAGTTGTGGCTTTATGTTGAGCCCGAAAGCCTCCCATACCATACTATGGCCGAAGGTGACAGGCATGGCTACTCTAGTGGCTCCTCGGATGATGAGGAACATACTGGGGAGAGCCCAGATGATAAGAATGAGGATCCCAAAGGCAAGAAAGTGGTAGAAGGGAAAAGCGACTTCGAGGGCAAGAAGGCAGATGAGGGTGAGCCATCTTCAAAGGCTCAACCTTAACCCACAATTTACTCTGTTTATTTTTAATTCAAACTAAAGTCCTTGGAAGGCCAAGGCACTCTTTTTGTAATGGTGTCCGGTGCTTGACCGGACAGGTTTTCTTGTGTAGTACCTTGACTATTGAAAGTTCTTGGAAGGCCAAGGCAATTTTAAGTTGTTTCATTTAATGAATATCTCTGTTTTGTGTAACCATCACCTTCTTTCATTGTTCATTTTAATTTTGATAGCCAGAGTTTAAGTAGCTTTTAGATATTGCATTGTGAGAGTGTTCAAACTCTTCGGCTAGAGTTTAAATAGCCTTTAGATATTTCAGTCCGGATAGTATGATAAGAAATTGGACTTTTAAAAACACTTAGAAAATTTTGAAGAAGGCATCGAATTTTATTTAACAACCCGGATACCTCATTAAAACCTCTCCGCGCCATCGGGGAGGAAAGAGTATGCCCCCAAATATTTACATAGATGTTTAAACAAGTAAATATTTACACAAGTGCTATTCTAAGTACATCCGGAGATGCTCAATATTCCAAGGATGAGTTAGAACTCTGCCATCTTTGTCTTCCAACCAATAGGTTCCAGGCTTGATTCTTTCAACCACTATATACGGACCCTCCCAGGTTGGGGCCAACTTTCCGAAGAGCTTTTCTTTAGTGTGTAAGAAGACCTTCCTTAATACTTTATCCCATGGTTGAAAATCTCTTCTTTTAACTTTGGAAGCAAACCTGCTCCTCATCAAGCCCTGATAGTGTGCAACTCTAAGGTGAGCTTTAACTCGTCTTTCTTCGATCAAATCAAGTTGATTTCTGATTGCCATTTCATTAACGTGTTCGGAGAAGTAGTGAACACGAAAGGAAGGGAGTGTCTTCTCTATGGGGGTTACTGCATCCATCCCATAGACCAAGGCAAATGGTGACTCTTGTGTTGCAGTCCCAGGTGTTGTCCGGTAGGCCCACAAGACTTCTTGCAAATAACTAGGCCATTTCCCAGCAGCCCCTTCCAAATTATTTTTTAACCCGGAGAGTATAGTTCTATTAGCCACTTCGACTTGCCCATTTGCTTGTGGGTGGAAAGGTGAAGAAAAACAATGCTGTATACCCCTTGAGGCACAGAAGCTCTCCATTTCTCTATTGTCGAACTGTGGTCCATTGTCTGTTGTTATTTTCTGGGGGACACCAAATCTGTAACATATGTTAGATAGAATGAATTTTATGACAGCTTTTGACGTTGTCCCTGCCAGGGGGCTGCTTCTATCCACTTCGAAAAGTAGTCTATGGCCACAACTATTGTTTTGCGCCCTCCGGACGCCACAGGGAGAGGCCCTACTAAACCAAACCCCCATCGAGCGAAGGGAATGGGCTCAGAAATAGATTCTAGAGGAATGGCCGGCACATGAATTTCATTGCTGTACCTCTGGCATGGGTCACACCTCCTTACCAACTCCTTAGCATCTTTCATGATTGATGGCCAATAGTATCTGGAGAGTAATACTCTTCTTGTTAAAGCTCTAAATCCACAATAGGCTGATCCCTCACCATCATGTAACTCGGATAGGACCACTTGTGAATCATCATCCCCCAAACAACGTAGGAGAGGTTTACTATAGGATTTTTTGTACAACACTTCTCTCAATATAATGAAACCACGAGCCTTGTGTTTCAATGTTCTGGCTTGTGACTTATCTGAAGGCACAATACCATCGGACAGATATTGTATGAGAGCAGATCTCCAGTCTTGAGGCTGTTTCACTTGTATTTCAAAAATTTCCTCTTCTACACCCTTACTAAGTTGAATAGAAGGGCTTTCAAGAACATGGATTCATGGGTATGACTCCGTATATGCTATGGTTGCCAATGATTCTGCTAGCTCATTTTCTGCCCGGGGAATGTGTTCATAGACAACAGCTTTAAATTTTAGTGCTTCATTCTTGAGGAGGAGTAAATACTTCACAAGCTGCTCCTTTCTAGCCTCAGATTGGCCTAAGGCATGGTGGATAAGCAATTGGGAGTCACTTAGCAGTTTGACCCTCTTAGCCCCACAAATGTAGGCTAACTTTAACCCAGCTATAGCTGCTTCATATTCGGACTCGTTATTAGATGCCCTGAAAGCAAAACAAATAGCCTGGTACATATTATCTCCATACGGGGAAGTCAAACATATTCCTGCACCACATCCCATAGTGCTAGATCCACCATCTGTTCGGACGATGCACATTTTCTTATCTTTTGTATCAGTAGCTTGCTCTGAATCCCTATCGGAGTGGAATTCAACCAGAAAATCAGCTACAGCTTGGGCTTTTACTGCTGTTCGGGGAGCAAAGTCTATGTCGAAGTCCCCCAACTCTACTGACCACTTAGTCATTCTGCTCGAAATATCTGCTTTTTGAAGGACATTCTTTAAGGGAAAAAAGGTCCGGACGATGATAGGATAAGCCTGGAAATAAGGCCTCATCTTTCTTGCAGCTATCACCAGGGCTAATGCCAATTTTTCAAGTTTCAAGTAACGTCTCTCAGCATCTATTAAGCTCTTGCTGATGTAGTACACTGGGTGGGGATGTCTATCGACCTCTCTTACCAGCACAGCACTGATGGCACAACTTGAAACTGCCAAATATACGAAGAGAGTCTCCCCATCAACTGGTTTGAACAAAGTCTTGGGGGAGGACAGGTGTTTCTTGATTTCATTAAAAGCCTCATCACATTGTGGGGTCCACTCGAATCCCTTTGCACCTTTCAAAGTTTGAAAGAAAGGAGCACACCTGTCCGAAGATCTGGAAATAAATCTGTTTAAGGCTGCTAATCTCCCCGTTAACCGCTGTACTTCTTTGATGTTTCGAGGAGGTTCCATCTGGAAAAGAGCATTCAGCTGGTCCGGATCGGGCTGTATTCCATGCTCACTTATGATATAGCCTAGAAACTTCCCGGACTGCACTCCGAAGACACACTTTTCAGGGTTTAAATTTAAATTCACTTTCACCAAGTTGGCAAAAGTTTCTTGGAGGTCGGACAAGTGTAGCTGCTCATCCACACTTTTCACCATCATATCGTCAATGTAAACCTCCATATTTATTCCAATTTGATCAGCAAATGCCTTGTTGACTAACCTTTGATAAGTAGCCCCATCGTTTTTCAAACCAAATGGCATCACCTTGTAGCAATGTAGACCCCTGTCAGTGACAAACGTAGTATGCTCTTGATCCTTTGGATCTACTTGAATCTGATTGTACCCGGAGAAGGCATCCATAAAAGAAAGCAGCTCGTTTCCAGAGGTAGAGTCTACTAACTGATCTATCCGGGGGACCGGATACAAGTCTTTTGGGCAAGCTCTATTGAGGTCTGTGAAGTCAAGGCACATGCGCCCCTTGCCATTCTTCTTTTTCACCAGGACAGGATTGGCAGTCCACAAAGGGTATTGAGATTCCTTAATGTGCCCCATCTTTGCGAGCCTGTCAACCTCTTGTCCAATGACATCAGCCTTTTCTTTGGAAAAAGCTCTTCTTTTTTGAACCACTGGTGCTACATCTCTCCGGACAGATAGGTGATGGGATATTACTTCTGATGGAACTCCAGTAACATCAGCATTGCACCAAGCAAAAACGTGCTGATGGTCTTTCAAAAATTTCAACATTTCTTTTTTCAACATTGGTGGCATCTTGGACCCTATCTTAACACTCTTACCATCTTCCAAGCAGTGTGTTTCAACTTCTTCGACTGGTATCAACACTCCGGGGGTCTCTCTGGGGTCATCAATTTCACCCTCACCCCCAGAAAGGCCCTCAAACTGCTATTGTTCATCGATGCGGACTGCCCCCAGCGTTCGAGGAGCCAAGGCAGTGGCATAACATTCTCTTGCAATCTTTTGGCTGCTCCGGACAACTCCAACCTGCCCCTGAACAGCATACTTCAAACACTGATGGACTGTTGAAGCCATTGCATGCATCCTAGAGAGCCAAGACCTCCCTAGAATAGCATTATAGCAAGTGGGACAATCCACCACAATAAAGAGTATTCTAACCATTTTCTTGAAAGGGCCCTTGCCCAATAACACCTCTTCTTCGAACTCCCCGATCACATCTGCTGAGCTGCCAGTGAAGCCCACGATTGACCTGTCCGAATTCTGAATTACAGCTGGATTTTTCATTTTCTTGTACGTGTTTAGGAAAAGGATATTGGCTGAGCTTCCAGTATCCACCAAGATTCGTCTTATGTCATTGCCCCCTATAGATGCTCCTATGACAACAGCATCCTCATGGGGGCCAACAATGTTTTTTAAATCATCTTCATCAAATACAATGAAGGGAAATGAGTTGGGTGACTGATAAGATGTCATGCCTCCTTCTAGCTGGGAGGCCAAAGTATGAACATGCCTCTTCCTCGAAGAAGTAGTATGAGCTGTCATAGTGTCCCCTCCGAAAATTGTAAGCGACTCGAAAAACTTGATGAGCCCGGAGACCGACCTAGAACATTCCTCTATAGCACCCACTCTGTTCCGAGTTGGATCGGGATCCAAGTACTCAGATTCCACATCAAATCTTTCAATTATTACCATGGCTCCCTCCGGAGCTGCATTACTCGGACCAACCCGGTGAGTGTTGTCAGGCCTGTTTCCTCCTTTTCTTTTCACATAAGCCCCCAGCTTCCCCCTTTCAATCAAGTTTTGAACTTCTTGTTTCAATGCTATGCAATCATCGGTGGTATGACCAATATCATTGTGATATTGGCAAAAAGAGTTGTTGCGATGCTCTCTGGGAGACTGCAGTGTTGCCGGTCTACGGTAATGCACCTCATCTTTTGTTTTATCAAAGATAGTGGCCACGCTTTCTTTTAACTCAGCGAACCACTCCGGTTGGACCCATGGCCCTCTCTTGTTTATGGATTGTTGACTTTGAGCTGGAGCAGCTAGCTGAGACTGAGCTTTTGCCCTACCATGCCCCTGTCCGGTTTCTCTTGCTTTGTTCCCGGACTGATTCTGATTTGGAGTTGGTGCCACTGGGGTGGATCTCACCTGCCTGTGTACCCTGGTTTTCTTTGTTTCATCGACGTTTATTTGTTTGCCAACCTGATTCAACAACCCTCCCCATGTCATAGCCTTCTTTCTGGTCACCGAATCAGCTAGATTGCCTGGGTTCAAACCCTGTCTCAGGGATGCTATTGCTACATGTTCGAAGCAATCAGCCAACCCATTCTTTGTGTTCACAAAGCGGCTTATGTATTCTTTCAAGGACTCATTTGGCTCCTGGGCACAATGGATTATGGTGTCTCCATTGCCCTTCAGCTCTTTACTCCATACGAATTGCCTTCGAAAGGCCACCCAAAACGTATCGAAATCTTTAATACAACCCTGAGGCAGGCTGTTGTACCATTTCAGAGCACTCCCCGTGAATGACTGGGAGAATGCCCTACAAAGTAGTTTATCATCATCATCAAAGTTCATCATAAAGTTCTTGAATTGCTCCAGATGGTTGTCCGGATCAGTACTGCCATCGTACTTCTCCATTTTAGTGCTGTCAAACCTCTTGGGGAGGTTTCCGGACAGGATTTTAGAAGACAGTGGAGACTGCCTCCAATTCCTTCCACGACTGAACACAGTATCCTCATTGGGAGTTGCAAAGATACCTGGCTCATCGTGGAAAGCAAAGGGATCCATCAGCATCTTGTCCGTATACCTCCGGTGGTGAGATGACCCCTTTCCAATATGCCTTTTCATTCTTCCATGGTGGTCTCTTTTTCTTGAATATTTCTTAACCTGCTTTTGCTTTTTCCTGGTTCGACCCTCATCGCTGCTACAGGACAAGGATTTTTCATTTCCCTCGCTGTCCGAAGAGCTACCTGAAGATTCTGAGCTCAAGTCAGAACTCTCCACAGGCTTGGACCGGTGAGACTTTTTGGAACTAGCATGAGTCTTTTTGGTGCTCACGTGAGTTTTGGAAGCCTCATGCTCTCTGGGGTTATCGGTATGATGAGCAACCGATGCTTTGGATTTTTCTTTCACGCCCATCTTGGTCTTCTCAGCCCTCAGAGCTTCTATTTCACATTTTAACCTATCACGCTCTTCGACAGTGTATTCATCGTTCTCTTCCACCACTTTGAGCAAAGCCGGTGGAAGCTCTGGATTGTCCGGATTCATACGGACAGAATTTCTTGGCAGGTTTGAATGCTTGATTCAGGCACCTCTCTCCTCCCACTGTGGTTGCCAATTTGGTGAGGATAATAATCACCTGGGGGTAGATTGGTAATTTTAATTGATATTTTAAGGTGGTGTATGGGTGTTGAACGGTGGTGTGTGGGTGTTGAAAGGTGGTGTATGGGTGTTGAACGGTTTAGAGTAGGGAGTAGAGAGATAATTAAGCAGCTCGGTAGCAGTTATTTCTCATTACCCTTAGTTAATGCAGGTGGTTGGGTATTTATAGTGTGATGTTTGGACCCTTATGGGCTTTCGAATCATGTTTAATGGACCCGGGTCATGTTCAAAGACCCATGAGCTCTAAGTAGGAGAGCAAGTAGCTAAGTCAAGAAGTGTTTAGGTTTTTTTAGTACTTTTGTCATAGTTCGAACAGTCCTAAGGTCATAGTGTTCGAAGTGATCTGTCCGGTCCATATGATTTGTCCGATCTGTCCGGTCCGGAGGCTTTGGACCGATCTGTCTTTGTCCGCGGAGCATGCTCAATTATGACTCATTAATAATAATCACTTCATCTGGTGTGATTGGATTAAACTTGAAAAAATCAAAAATAATAACTTTTGGGATCTTACTTTGGGATCCTCCCCCTCTTAGATTTAGAGAAAAATTCTTCGTCTCCGCCCTTTGGCTTGTAAATTGTATAGGGTGGCAATTGAAAATGGCTCTAGTACCTCCTTCTGGTATTGATGAGTCCGAATTTAGCATGCTCCCCGAACAAGGGCAGATCGGTCAAGTCTCTCCGAATACCGGACAGGTTACAGGGACAGGGATCGAACAGGTCACTTGGACCGGACAGATTTCTGTGAACACTATGAACTTAAGGCAGTTCGAACTATGACAAAAGTACTAAAAAACCTAAACACTTCTTGACTAAGCTACTTGCTCCCCTACTTAAGAGCTCATGGGTCTTTGAACATGACCCGGGTCCGTTAAACATGACCCGAAAGCCCATAAGGGCCCAAACATTACACTATAAATACCCAACCACCCGCATTAACTATGGGTAATGAGAATTAACTGCTACCAAGCTGCTTAATCATCTATCTACTCTCTACTCTAACTGTTAAACACCCACACTCCACCGTTAAACACCCACACTCCACCGTTAAACACCCATACACCACCTTAAAACTCCACTATAAATTACCAGCCTACCCTCAGGCAGTTATTATCCACACCAAATTGGCGACCACAGTGGGAGGCGACGGTGCCTGAATCAAGCATTCAAAACCAGCTAAAAAACTCTGTCCGAATGAATCCGGACAATCCAGAAGTGCCACCAGCTTTGCTCGAAGTGGTGGGAGAGAATGATGATTACACTATCGAAGAGCGTGACAGATTGAGGGGTGAAATAGAAGCTCTAAGGGCTGAAAAGGCCAAGATGGGCGTGAAAGAGAAGTCCAAAGCATCAGTTTCTCATCACACCGGCAACCCCAGAGAGCCTGAGGCTTCAAAAACTCATGTGAGCACCAAAAAGACACATGCCAGTTCTAAAAAGTCTCACCGGTCCAAGCCTGTGGAGAGTTCTGACTCAAGCTCAGAATCTTCAGGTAGCTCTTCGGACAGCGAGGGAAATGAGCAATCCTTGTCCTCTAGCAGCGACGAGGGTCGAACCAGGAAAAAGCAAAAGCAAGTTAAGAAATATTCAAGAAAAAGAGACCACCATGGAAGAATGAAAAGGCATATTGGAAAGGGGTCATCTCACCACCGGAGGTATACGGACAAAATGCTGATGGATCCCTTTGCTTTCCACGATGAGCCAGATATCTTTGCAACTCCCAATGAGGATACTGTGTTCAGTCGTGGAAGGAATTGGAGGCAGTCTCCACTATCTTCTAAAATCCTGTCCGGAAACCTCCCCAAGAGGTTTGACAGCACTAAAATGGAAAAGTACGATGACAGTACTGATCCGGACAATCATCTGGAGCAATTCAAGAACTTCATGATGAACTTTGATGACGATGATAAACTACTTTGTAGGGCATTCTCCCAATCATTCACGGGGAGTGCTCTAAAATGGTACAACAGCCTGCCTCAGGGTTGTATTAAAGATTTTGATACGTTTTGAGTGGCCTTTCGAAGGCAGTTTGTAGGGAGTAAGGAGTTAAAGGGCAATGTAGACACAATAATCCATTGTGCCCAGGAGCCAAATGAGTCCTTGAAAGAATACATAAGTCGTTTTGTGAACACAAAGAATGGGTTGGCTGATTGCTTCGAACATGTGGCAATAGCATCCCTAAGGTAAGGTTTGAACCTAAGCAATCTGGCTGATTCAGTGACCAGAAAGAAGGCTATGACCTGGGGAGGATTGCTAAATCAAGTTGGCAAGCAAATAAACGTTGATGAAAAAAAGAAAACCAGGGTGCACAGACAGGTGAGGTCCACCCCAGTCGCACCAACTCCAAATCAAAACCAGTCTGGGAACAAAGCAAGAGAAACCGGACAGGGGCACGGTAGGGCAAAAGCTCAATCTCAGCCAGCTGCTCCTGCTCAAAGTCAACAATCCGCAAACAAAAGAGAGCCATGGGTCCAACCGGAGTGGTTCGCAGAGCTCAAAGAAAGTGTGGCCACCATTTTCGATAAAACAAAAGATGAGGTGCATTACCGGAGACCAGCAACCTTGCAGTCTCCCAGAGAGCATCGTAACAACTCCTTTTGCCAATATCACAATGATATTGGCCATACCACTGATGATTGCATAGCATTGAAGCAAGAAGTTCAAAACCTGATTGAAAGGGGGAAGTTGGGAGCATACGTTAAAAGAAGAGGAGGCAACAGGCCTGACAACACTCACCGAGTTGGCCCAAGTAATGCTGCCCCGGAGGGGGCTATGGTTATAATTGAAAGGTTTGATGTGGATTCTGAGTACTTGGATCCTGATCCAACTCGAAACAGGGTGGGTGCTATAGAGAAATGTTCTAGGTCGGTCTCCGGGCTCATTAAATTCTTTGAGTCACTTACAATTTTCGGAGGGGACACTATGACAGCTCCTACTGCTTCTTCGAGAAAGAGGCATGTTCATAATTTAGCCTCCCAGCTAGAAGGAGGCATGACATCTTATCAGTCACCGAACTCATTCCCCTTCATTGTTTTCGATGAGGATGATTTGAGAGACATTGATGGCCCTCATGAGGATGCTGTTGTCATAGGAGCGTCTATAGGGGGCAATGAAATAAGGCGAATCCTGGTGGATACTGGCAGCTCAGCCAATATCCTTTTCCTAACCACTTATAAGAAAATGAAAAATCCAGTTGTGATTCAAAAGTCGGACAGGTCAATCGTGGGCTTCACAGGCAGCTCAGCCGATGTGATCGGAGAATTCGAAGAAGAGGTGTTATTGGGCAGGGGCCCTTTCAAGAAAATGGTTAGAATACTCTTTATTGTGGTGGATTGTCCCACTTGCTATAATGCTATTCTAGGGAGGTCTTGGCTCTCTAGGATGCATGCAGTGGCTTCAACAGTCCACCAGTGCTTAAAGTATGCTGTTCAAGGACAGGTTGGGGTTGTCCGGAGCAGCCAAAAGATTGCAAGAGAATGCTATGCCACTGTCCTGGCTCCTCGAACGCTAGGGGCAGTCCGAATAAATGATCAATAGCAGTTTGAGGGCCTTTCTGGAGGTGAGGGTGAAATTGATGACCCCAGAGAGACCCCTGGAGTATTGATACCAGTCGAAGAGGTTGAAACGCACTGTTTGGAAGAAGGCAAGAGTGTCAAGATAGGGTCCAAGATGCCACCAATGTTGAAAGAAAAGATGTTGAAGTTTTTGAAAGACCATCAGCATGTTTTTGCTTGGTGCAATGCTGATGTTACTTGAGTTCCATCAGAAGTGATATCTCATCACCTATCTGTCCGGAGAGATGTAGCACCAGTGGTTCAAAAGAGTAGAGCTTTCTCAAAAGAAAATACTGATGTCATAGTACAAGAGGTTGACAGACTCACAACGATGGGGCACATTAAAGAATCTCAATACCCTTTGTGGACTGCCAATCCTGTCCTGGTAAAAAAGAAAAATGGCAAATGGCGCATGTGCATTGACTTCACAGATCTTAATAGAGCTTGCCCAAAAGATTTGTATCCGGTCTCCCGGATAGATCAGTTAGTATACTCTACTTATGGGAACAAGTTGCTTTCCTTTATGGATGCCTTCTCCGGGTACAATCAGATTCAAGTAGATCCAAAAGATCAAGAGCATACCACGTTTGTCACTGATCGGGGTCTACATTGTTACAAGGTAATGCCATTTGGGTTGAAAAATGCTGGGGCTACTTATCAGAGATTGGTGAACAAAGCCTTTGCTGATCAAATTGGAAGAAATATGGAGGTATACATTGACGATATGATGGTGAAAAGTGTGGATGAGCAGCTACACTTATCCAATCTCCAAGAAACTTTTGCCAACTTGGTAAAAGTAAATTTAAAGTTAAACCCTGAAAAGTGTGTTTTCGGAGTACAGTCCGGAAAATTTCTAGGCTATATCATAAGTGAGCATGGAATACAGCCCGATCCGGACCAGTTGAATGCTCTTTTCCGGATGGAACCTCCTCGAAACATCAAAGAAGTACAGCGGTTAACGGGGAGATTAGATGCCTTAAACAGATTCATCTCGAGGTCTTCGGACAGGTGTGCTCCATTCTTTCAAACTTTGAAGGTTGCGAAGGGGTTCGAGTGGACCCCACAGTGTGATGAGGCATTCAATGAAATCAAGAAACATCTTTCCTCTCCCAAAAATTTGTTCAAACCAGTTGATGGCGAGACTCTCTTTGTGTATTTGGCCGTTTCAAGTTGTGCCATCAGTGCTGTGTTGGTAAGAGAGGTCGATGGGCATCCCCACCCAGTGTACTACATCAGCAAAAGCTTGATTGACGCTGAGAGGCGTTACTTGAAACTCGAAAAACTGGCGTTAGCCATGGTGATAGCTGCAAGAAAGATGAGGCCTTATTTCCAGGCTCATCCAATCATCGTCCAAACCTCTTTTCCCTTAAAAAATGTCCTTCAAAAAGCAGACATCTCGAGCAGAATGACTAAGTGGTCAGTAGAATTGGGGGACTTCGACATAGACTTTTCTCCCCGGACAACAGTAAAAGCCCAAGCAGTGGCTGATTTCCTGGTTGAATTCCACTCCGATAGGGATTCGGAGCAAGCTACTGATCCAAAAGATAAGAAAGTCTGGATCGTCCGAACAGATGGTGGATCTAGCACTATGGGATGTGGTGCAGGAATATGTTTAACTTCCCCTTATGGAGATAGTATGTACCAGGCTATTTGTTTTGCTTTCAGGGCATCTAATAACGAGTCCGAATACGAAGTAGCTATAGCTGGGTTAAAGTTAGCCTACATCTGTGGGGCTAACAGGGTCAAACTGCTAAGTGACTCCCAATTGCTTATCCACCATGCATTAGGCCAATCTGAGGCTAGAAAGGAGCAACTTGTGAAATATTTACTCCTCCTCAAGAATGAAGCCCTAAAATTTAAAGCTGTTGTCTATGAACACATTCCCCGGGCAGAAAATGAGCTAGCAGACTCATTGGCAACAATAGCATATACGGAGTCTTACCCATGGATCCATGTGCTTGAAAGCCCTTCTATTCAACTTAGTAAGGGTGAAAAAGAGGAAGTTTTTGAAATACAAGTGAACCGGCCTCAAGACTGGAGATCTCCTCTCATACAATATCTGTCCGATGGTATTGTGCCTTCAGATAAATCACAAGCCAGAACATTGAAACACAAGGCTCATGGTTTCATTATGTTGAGAGAAGTGTTGTACAAAAAATCTTACAGTAAACCTCTTCTTTGTTGTTTGGGGGATGATGAGTCACAAGTGGTCCTTTCCGAATTACATGATGGTGAGGGATCAGCCCATTGTGGATTTAGAGCTCTAACAAGAAGAGTATTACTCTCCGGATATTATTGGCCATCGATTATGAAAGATGCTAAGGAATTGGTGAAGAGGTGTGACCCATGCCAAAGGTACAACAATGAAATTCATGTACCAGCCATTCCTTTGGAGTCAATTTCTGAGCCCATCCCTTTTGCTCGATGGGGGTTGGACTTAGTAGGGCCTCTCCCTGTGGCGTCCGGAGGGCGTAGAACTATAATTGTGGCCATTGACTACTTCTCAAAGTGGATAGAAGCAGCTCCCCTGGCACGGACAACATCAAAAGCTGTCATAAAATTCATTATGTCCAACATATGTTGCAGATTTGGTGTCCCACAGAAAATAACAACAGACAATGGGCCACAGTTTGACAATAGAGAAATGGAAAGCTTCTGTGCCTCAAGGGGTATACAGCATTGTTTTTCTTCACCTTTCCACCCACAAGCCAATGGGCAGCTTGAAGTGGCTAATAGAACTATACTGTCCGGTTTAAGGAAGAATCTGGAAGGGGCTGCTGGGAAGTGGCCTAGTTATTTACAAGAAGTCTTGTGGGCCTACCGAACAACGCCTGGGGCTGCAACACAAGAATCACCCTTCGCCTTGGTCTATGGAATGGATGCAGTAGCCCCCATAGAGAAGACACTCCCTTCCTTTCGTGTTCACAACTTCTCCGGACACGCTAATGAGATGTCCATCAGAAATCAACTTGATTTCATAGAAGAAAGACGGGTTAAAGCTCGCCTAAGAGTGGCACACTATCAGGGTTTGATGAGAAGCAGGTTTGCTTCTAAAGTTAAAAGAAGAGATTTCCAACCAGGGGACAAAATATTAAGGAAGGTCTTCTTACACACTAAAGAAAAGCTCTTCGGAAAGCTGGCCCCTACCTGGGAGGGTCCGTATATTGTGCTTGAAAGAATCAAGCCTGGAACTTATTGGTTGGAAGACAAAGATGGCAGGGTTCTAACTCATCCTTGGAGCATTGAGCATCTTCGAATGTACTTGGAATAACACTTGTGTAAATATTTACGTGTTTGAACTTCCATGTAAATATTTGGGGGCATACTCTTTCCTCTCTGGTGGCACGGGGAGGTTTTAATGAGGTGTCCGGATGGTTGAATAAAATTCGATACCTTCTTCAAAATTTTATAAGTATTTTCCAAGTTCTATCTCTTGTTATACTACCCGGACTGAAATATTTGAGGGCTATTTAAACTCTAGCCAGAGAATTTAAACACTCTCACAATACAACAACTAAAAGCTACTTAAACCCTAGCTATCTAAACTAAAACAAACAATGAAAGAAGATGATGGTTGTGCAAAATAGAAACATTCATTCAACAACTTAAAATTGCCTTGGCCTTCCAAGGACTTGTGAATAAGTCAGGGTACAGCAAAAAAAACCTGTCCGAACAATACCGGACACCACAACAAAAAGAGTGCCTTGGCCTTCCAAGGACTTTAGTTTGAGTAAAAAATAAACCAAGTAAGTCATAAATCAAGATTGAGCCTTTGAAGATGGCTCCCCTTCATCTGCTTTCTTACCCTTAGAATCGCTCCTCTCTTCGACTACTCTCTTGCCCTTTGGATCATTCTCCTCTTCGCCAAGGCTCTCTCCGGTCTTCTCTTCATCATCAAATGAAGACCCACTGGAATTTCCATCCTCATCGACCATTGTATAAAATGGAAGGTCATCATCATCCACATAGTACCATAAGTCCCCCAGGGTCCTCTTCGGGAATTTTTCATGAAAAAGGAAAACCATATCAGACTTTACCCTTTGGATCATTAACTCTTCGCTTTTAATCATCTCCCTGGCGTATGCGTTGATCTTGGCATTGATTGTGGCTTCTTGATCCTTTAACAAAGCATTTTTCTCCTCAGCAGCCTGGGTCACTGCATTTTCTAGAGCAATCTTGTCAGTAGTCAAGTTGGTGATGATTTTCTCCTTTGCAATAGTTTCTCCCCTTGAGGTCGTAAGGTCCTTCTCCATACCGGACAGCTTCTCCTGAAGATCTTTAATGGTTTTTTCTAGGGTGGCAACTTTTGTGTTGCTTTCATCTTGATTCCTCTTCAGCTCCTCATTTGCTTCCTTAAGCAAATCAGCATTGGTAGTGGCAGTGCGGAGGTCTCCGGACAGCTTTTCCTTCTCAGACTTGAGGTCTTTGATGGTGTCTGCCTGACTCCGGACTTGCCTCTCCAATGTAAGAACTGGCTGCACATTACTAAGCAAGGAATGGGCTATGATGTCCTTCTCAGTAGAAACCATGAAGGTCTTACCATTGAAATTGACCGTATTGGAGCTGCTTGGAGGAACGTAGGGCCCCACGAATTCATCTCTGGGGAGGCCAAGGAAATACTCACCAAGCCCAGCTAGACCAGTAATGTCCATTCCGTCAAGGTTGAGATCTCCCCCCTCTACCTCATCGGTATGAAAGTCCCCTGGGATCTCTTCGGCCAGCGTTGGGTCAGAGGGGTCAGTGGGGAAAGAGGGCTCCGGATCCCGGAGAGCCAGCTCATCTCCTTGGGAAGTCTTTTTCTTCTTGGCTTCCCGATCAGCATCTTCACCTACTTGCTTGCGAGTCCTCTTGCAAGCCGTTGGAGGTTTTGGGAGGCCTACTTCCTGCCTTTCGGTCTCTTGCTCTACCACTTGCAAGAGGGCTTCATCGATTTGAACCTGGGCCGGCCCCTCCGGGTCTGTTGGGGCATCCTTCTCAGCATCGCTCGCCACTTTTTTGCCTTTTCTCCTGCCTTTCATTTTGCTTGGGGCTTTTGCCCGGGCAGGCAGGTAGAGGTTCCCATCTAACTCGTGGGACCTTCTCAGCACAACGTCTTCTGGAGGCTGGATGGTGAACTCCTCCCAAGATAGGTCTCTCCGACTTGTGGTGTTCCACAGGTGAGACCTTGCTAGATTCCCAGGGGTGAAGGCTTTGTGGAATCGATTCTCCCAGTTCTCTGCGGCCCAAACATTGATTTTGCCACAGGTAGTCTGTCCGGCCTTCGAATAATCCCTGAACTCCTTTGGCAGCTCTGTTAGAACAAAAGAGAAACTGGTTAATTTAAACTAACTTTAAAAAAAGAAGAAGAGAGAAACGGACAGAGATTTAAAGTAAGGAACTTACGGTCACTCCTCCACCTACTCCTGAGGAGGCTTGGATTCTGTCTGGCCTTGATCTTCTTGTCATTTTCCCAAGCGCCACTGACGAACAAAAATTGGCTCCTCCATTTGCTCTCTGACTCCAAGAGATCATCAACAGCCTTGAGATCGTTCCCCATATTGAAATGGTAGAAGGGGAATTGGTGATGCTTGCAAAGGTTGGCCACTGCTGCGAACTCTTCCATAGGAAGAGGGATCCCAGACAACCTAGATGCCATGATACATGACATCAAAGTAAACCAGCCATTGGGGCTCAGCTGGCTCGGGCAGAGCTTGACCAGGTGGAAGTATCGAACGATCTTCGGGTCCAGTGGGAACCTGAGTCCCCAATTAAATAACTCCGTAAAGAAGGCTATTTCATTTCGCTTACAGTCCATAGGGGTCTCCGGATCAATGGGGATCCTTATCTTCACATTTTCTGGGATCCCCCATTTTGTGCGCATTTGACCCAGGTCAGAAGTATGGATGAATGCATACTTGGACTTCTGCAAGGCCAAGAGGTACTTGAGCTCAACTTTGTGAAAGCACGGCCTCACTTTCCCCTCAAGGCACTCCGGCAGCTCCGGATGCCTCAAGTACAGATTTTCCTTGCCTTTTTTGGCAGCAGCAGCATTATCGGTCTGTCCGGAGGACTCGGACTCAAAAGGGACTTCTTCAGCAGAGTCCTCCATTTTTTCCTCCATGATTGTTGGGGGAGCGTCTGTAGTAGTGGTCCGGGGAGGATTGAAGCTTGGCTCAGCCTGGCTTCCGGACTGCTGTCTTTCTGTATTTCTTTGACTTCTCACCTCAGGTTGGGGCTCGGAGGCAGAAGTCTCTCTTGGAGGTACCCGGCTGCTAGCCTCCGGACCAGATGGCCTCTCCCGGGGAGCTCTAATGGGCACTCCAGACCCAGAACCACTGGTTTTCGCCCCCGATTTGGAGGGAGTATTCTTGGAGGCTAGTCCCTTAACTAGCCGGCTTGGCCACTTAATAACTAGTTTCTCCGGAGAGTGATCAGAGTCAGATCCCATAGCTATAAAAGGAGAGGGTTTCCTGACGCTTGTAACAGTGACTCCTGGCTCGACAGCAGGTATTGACTCTTGGACTAAGGAACCAGAGACTATCGGCGAAAGAGTGGATTGAAAGAGTTTTTTGGGCTTAGTACCTTTGGAGGAGGATGAGCCTCGATCTGATTCTGTAACAGAGACGACTGGTCTCTCAACTGGTGATGATGGTAGCCCTGCTTCTATTCGTCTCTCCTTCTCGACCTTTTGCGCTTTCTCCAACTCTGAAAGGTTGAGCCAACCACCTTTGATAAATGCTGTTCTTGCTGTAAACATAAATTGCCAAGGGAATTTTTTGCTTTAGAGAGAGAAAGCTCTGAGTGAATTTGCAGAGTAAATGTGAAAGAGATGGTAAAATAGTGGAAAATGAGTGTGAATTTATAGTAAATCTGAAAAGAGGAGTTGATTCCTAGGAGAATTCGAAAAGTTGGGCAATGATTAAAAGACGGCGCTGATGTCATTATTTGAAATTAAAGAGGTTACTTGTTGGAGAAGGTGGCGCGAAATTCAAGGTGAAAAAACGGATGGAATGGCCAATCAGAGAGTGACACGTGTCCCACTAACTCTGGAAAAAACCGTTTTGAATTCGTAAAGCTTAACCTGTCCGGGTATCCCCATAGTTCTGTCCGGATTGAAAACCACTTCAGACATCGGACTATTTTTCAGTTCTTTGACAAGAATACTTGCTCAAACATCTAAAAAAGGGGCTCCTGATGAGTCCGAATTTAGCATGCTCCCCGAACAAGGGCAGATCGGTCAAGTCTCTCCGAATACCGGACAGGTTACAGGGACAAGGATCGAACAGGTCACTTGGACTGGACAGATTTCTGTGAACACTATGAACTTAAGGCAGTTCGAACTATGACAAAAGTACTAAAAAACCTAAACACTTCTTGACTAAGCTACTTGCTCCCCTACTTAAGAGCTCATGGGTCTTTGAACATGACCCGGGTCCGTTAAACATGACCCGAAAGCCCATAAGGGCCCAAACATTACACTATAAATACCCAACCACCCGCATTAACTATGGGTAATGAGAATTAACTGCTACCAAGCTGCTTAATCATCTCTCTACTCTCTACTTTAACTGTTAAACACCCACACTCCACCGTTAAACACCCACACTCCACCGTTAAACACTCATACACCACCTTAAAACTCCACTAGAAATTACCAGCCTACCCTCAGGCAGTTATTATCCACACCAGGTATG
The DNA here is from genome assembly GCA_036936605.1 of Limnanthes douglasii subsp. nivea. Taxonomy (NCBI): domain Eukaryota; kingdom Viridiplantae; phylum Streptophyta; class Magnoliopsida; order Brassicales; family Limnanthaceae; genus Limnanthes; species Limnanthes douglasii. The sequence goes on along the minus strand of JAUPFV010000003.1, from coordinate 148,147,066 downwards.
ACCCATAACTCCTTTCTACTTCTTTTTATTTCCATTACGGATCCAATATCATCAATGATTCAAGACTTGGGAAAAACCTTAAGGTTTCAAATATCATTCTTGATGGAAACTGGAACTGGTCTTCCAACATTAGATCAGTGAGAGCTCGAAACCGTGCTAACCTGTTGGAGATTCACAACCTTCTTCTCACTCTTCCTCCTGCCCAACATCTACACCAAAGATATTCCTTTCTGGACGGCAGAGGATGGACACACCTCATTCTCAATCAAAGATACGTATAACATCATTCGTACGCCTACCCCTAACGTGGGGTGAGTTGGGTTAGTTTGGAATAAATTCAATACTCCTCGCCATTATTTATCGTATGGCTCACTATTCTAGGCAAGCTTGTCACTAAAGACAAGCTTCTCAGTTGGGGTTATAACACCCCACCTGATTGTGCTATTTGCAACTCTGACTTAGAAACTATCTCTCACCTTCTTTTTTATGGTAGTTTCACTCAGAGTATCTGGACCAATGTTAGTAATAAAATAGGATTCCCCTTTACCGCCACTTGTTGGCAGTCTTGGGTTTGCTAAACGTCAAATTGGTCTCAATCTTGAAACCACTATATTTGGAATTCTTGCTTCGCCGCAGTAATTTAACACGTCTGGAAGGAGAGGAACTCAAGAATATTTGGTTCCCCTCCGGCCATTGCCTCTTTGGTTTCTCACCGAATCTTATCGGACCTTCGATTTAGATTCTATGACACCAAGATTAGTTTACCTATGTAATTATTATTTTATCTTACTCCACTTTTTTTATTTGCAGGTTCCTCATTGTGAGTGTTGTTCGTGATCTTCCATTGCAGTGGTTATCTTTGGTGCTCCCAACTGTTGTCTTATATGTCCATCTTGAATTGTATTACTTTAGACTTGTCGTATGATCTTATCTTTCTAGTATGATTAGGTTGTTTTTGTTGTTCTTATCGGCCTCCTTAGGTGAATTTTTTTCTTGTATTTCCTCGGGGTATGCCCTAGATTCTTGTATGAACTATTTCATTTTATTTAATGCATTTTTCCACCAAAAAAAGCTAAAAAATACAAGATTATAGTTACAACTGTACGTGTAAAGAATAAATTGCTGGTGTATTCATATTTTCAACGACATAACGCACATAAAAGATTAACATTTTGTATATGCTAAAATACTGTATAACTATTCAAAAGAATAGCAAAAGTAAATTTTCACAAAAATAATATAATTACTTTTAAATTTTAGTAGCTTATAATCTTCTGAACAAGAAGCACACATTATTATTACTAAGCTCATTCCTTTGGATTTGTATGTGAATTATTATGAGACAATACATATATCAATTTATAACCATCCGATCAGTGGAAAAAAACTTAGTATAATGCAAAATTTATTTATTTGTTTCCTGAAACACTGACTCAAAATAATATATGTTATAACACATTTTTTTATCATAAAAATTGTTGATAAACTTTATATTATACTATTGTCTATAATGATATAAGGTCCAATTTATGTTTTACGAATAATATTAAAGCTTTTATCAATATAAATCTATAAAATTTAACTAATCAGTCTAACTCACTTATAATTGGAGTTATTCTTTGAGATTTTTAATTTTCATTACTTCATCTCAAGAGAGATGATAATAAAATTTTGCAAAAAATCTAAAACAATAAGTAAAGTATTTATGCTTTACAACTATGAGAATGAAATAAGTGTTTTTTTGTTAGTTCGTCATTAGAGTTTTGGAAGAAAAAATATATTCATATTATGACAATCATTGGAAGCGATAACCCTACCCTTTTTTATTTGGTGTTAAGCTATTCCAAATATTCCTAAGGAATCTACAAATTCTAGCGTCATCCCATGAAAACTTCACAAGAACTTTATCAATATCCTTAAAAATACATATTGGTAACAAAAAAAGCTTGCGTGATATAATTAAATAAGGTCAAACTAACATATATAATCATTACATATTTCCAACCATATGAGAGAAGTTTTATAGACTGTGTATTTGCGTAACTGCAGATTTTATCAATAACATAATTAAAAAACAAATATTTGAAATCTTTTAAAGATTTTAAAAGGCTTAGTTAAGTTCACATGCTAATTTTTTAAACAACTCTAAAAAATGCATACTTTCATGTTTTATATAACTCTATATAATGATTTAATATAGTTGAAGAAATTTAAAAAGATATGACTTGTCTCAAAGTCTTATTATACTATCATCTTTTTTAGAGAATCACATTCATTTCTATAAGTTGTTGCAAGAATAAAGTAATCATCAACAAAAATATTAAGTTATAAACTATCATTTTGAAGCATAATATTCATGTTAAAATGGTTATCTGTCCAGCCGAACTACCAAGTCAGTTACGAATGGATCTTTGAGAGTCTTGAAAACTAGTGTTCTATACTTGCCTCAGCTCTTGATGATAAAAAACTTGTTTTTCCGGAAGAAAATAATACAAACAATAGTAGCATTTCTATTGATTTATGATTTTTTGGTAGTTGATTATCTCGTATGCAAGGTCTTCAACTAATTTAAGACTTATAAAAAACTAAATATTTTTCCTTTAGAACTTGTTTCATGTTACTTGTGGAGGTATGAAAGTAAAGTAATCTGATTTAGAAGTATGAAAGAATGAGTTTTGTTAGAAATTGGTTAGTGAGTATCTTTTTTGAAATTTTGGTCGAGTCAAAACTACCATCGATATTAAAATTTGATATTCGAATTTTGGACAATAATAAATTTTGTAAAACCGGAACTTTATTTTCTAATACGGAAAATATGCCAAATGTTTTATTATCATGAAATCGATGATGCTAACCAAAAGTACAGTTTTTCCATATTATAGCGTGGAAGAGTCATTTGACACGTGTTGTTGGCGTAGAGAATTTCCGTTATTGTAACATGTATAATGTTGTCTCTTCAACTTCGGTTGTTATAATCATTGAAAATAATTGAATATGTACCACCCATATGCAAACTAAATCTAGGCTTTTTATTAAAAAATTGAATTAAATATTGTTATTTGTTTACTTTTTATTTATATAGGTTTATTATTTATATTCTTTTACCCAATCCTCATCATTTTTTCTTCGGTTGAGTTCTTTAAATTTTCATATTGTTACCCAATCTTCACCAATTTCATGCTTTCAATTACTAGTTTTTTTATCATTTCATTTTTCTCATTTCTCTCTCAATGGGTTTGTATTTGTGTGATTTAAACAAAAAGAGTTATGATAGTCTAGATGTTAGTGGTTCTTTTTTATAAGTCTTTGTGACTCATTATTTTCAAAGCAAAGACTTCACTTTAGATTTAATAGACTCTCACAAAGCTCCTAAAACTTATGTCATCGTTGTTTAGCCTTTATAATCTTTATCACCATTTTGGTCATTTGGTCCATATAATTCATGTACACTTACTCATGGGCTAGTTTGTTTATTTAGTATTATAGCCGATATCATTTTGGGTAATCCGTATTAAATACAAAAACTAAATTTGTATCTACCCGAGTAAACGTGAAGGTTGAAAGGTCTAAAAAATCCAAAAAAAAACTCGTGTAAAGCCGATAAATATAGACTTAAAAAGTGGAATGGTGTACATTATTTAAGTGGATAAATACATGTGCATCAAATCCATATGTTTCTCAAAGTATCTTGTGAACTATATATTCCATCTAGTGTGAGCGTTCGGCTTCTAAAGGCGGATGACACTTATACCAATACTAAATTTGATAAATTGGTGTTCTTAATTACCTTCTTCATGACACTTCACGTATATCACAACTAACTAGTGTCGAATGAATGAAGGCTCGTGATGGCTTTTATGATTGCTTGAAGTTTGTCGAGAGTTCCTTTCAATGTTATCGACTTTATATCATTGATAGCTATTAGTTAAAAGAGAAACAACCTCTACTTTATCTATTTGTGCATGAAGATACTAATGTTATTTCTAATTTTCATCGATTCTCGTAAAAATATAGATAAATAAATTTGTTTATGTTAGTGGAAATTAGAAGATATGTAAGGCTGAACCATAATAGTTGTATCTATATGTTAGACAAAATTAAGTAAGTACCCTTTTTTATTGTTTAATTACTTTGATATATGCATGATTTATAAGATTTAATGTTGATCAACTGATCAGATATATAAAAAACATGTTTATCATGTATAATTTTTCTGTGAACATGTCTGTAGGCTTGAGTGCTAACTATGTCTGAGCTTGTAGAGTTTGTCAACCATGAGCAGATAATTAGTGTCAAGTAATTTTATCAGCCAAACAAAATTGAGCCTCTGTATTTTGGCCAAGTCATGAGCGATCCAATGTTGCCAATGTTTCGGTCGTACCAGTCAAAACTACATATGAGGAACAAAATTCACTAACAAAGGCTTTAATGTCTAAAATAAAGTTAATCTCGGAAGTACCATACTTGAAGTCTTGTTAGTCTAGGGGAGGATATATAAAAGTGAGGAGTGCTACTGTTAGGAAATATCCTTGAAAAATTGATAGACCGAAGTTTTTTACATGAGAACCAACATTTTTATTTTTTATGCTTCAAAATCTACCAAATAAACAATTGTGGTACCGAAAATATAAGTTGTTCATCTTGTGTTTGTAAAAAATGTGGAGGCCAAGGTAGTCAATCCAAAGAGTCGGTTGGTCGATCTGAAAGCTAGCGTATTTTATGTTGATTTTTTTCTTCTAATATTTGGGGTACTAATGTTGTTAATGTGAAAATTAAGGTGGGTCTTATTGGAGTATATTCATTTAGTTTTCTTGTCGACAGGGATAATTATAAAAATAGGGTTTTGTTTGGCCATGAATCATCCTCCTCTTTCCTAAAAAGCGATTATCATTCTGAGGGTGGTTCTCAAATTAAAGAAATTACCTTCTATTGATGGAAACTTGAAGGAATGTTTGTTGCTCTGGGCATTCATGAAGGTAAAAAAAGCTTAAGTTATTTTTTACTTGTAAGGGATAGCCAGAGGAGAAAAAATAGAAGCAACCCACAAACCAGAAAAGGTGAAAAGTTGAAAGGACGATAAGAAGGCTTTGTGAGAGGGTCAAAGGTGAGAAAAATGATAAATTTGTGGCCAATTGGGTATGAACAGACTTTAATTCGATGGTTAAAACCATAAAAAGATGTCGTTTTGCATTTGAAGACTATGGTCAATGAATTTAATGTTGATGTTGTTATTTCTAAGCTTATATGGTGTACGAACAACACCCGAATATGCAAATACAGAAATCCCGGTGGTTGTAGCTGATGTTGAGAATGTTATCAAATATCAAGTTTTAGAATATGATCTTTCTATGATGAAAATTTATTTGTCTATAGAGAAAATAATTAAAATGTATGATTACTTTAGTTATTTTGGCTCGTCCAAGAGGACTGTCAACTCATCTTCCCTGTTTGGAGTTGTCAAAAATAGAGAATGAGTTTGTCATTGATGTAAGTGTTCTTGGCTTGAACTTTATTTTATATGTTTTGTTGTCTTTTTATTATTTATTTACTTTACTTTGATTTTGTTGAAATTTTGTTAATACCTACATATTGGCACACCAAGCATATCACCAATTCTATATCTATCAAATTTGCTTAAAATTATGGTTGAGTCGTTTGAGAGCAACTAATAAATAAAAAATTTGTTTATTGAAAACAATAAACATTTAAACGTTGAATTTAGGATAAAATCGATATCGTTTTAGAGCTTGAACCTATCCATGGGATATTTTTCGTATCCCAAAAGAATTATTTAAAAGCCTTAGTTTTTTTTAATATTTTCTAAGCATTGATATCATGTTTCAAGCTACTATTGTTGTTTTTCATGATCATGTAATGTAAGAGGTTGATGTCGATTGAAGAAAAAAAATAAGAGGAGGGGAATGTTTGAACAATAAAAAAATAACACAATATATGAAAATTATTAGGAAATAGGTTGTTCAAAAAGCAACAAAACTTTGTTAAGCTAACTTAGTGTTTGACTTTCATGAAAAATATCGATAATTATGGGACGATATCCCAAAAGATAACATGCTAGAATATATTTTTAAAATCATATAGGAAATGGTGAAGGCATTGAAGAATGTAGAAAAAATAAAATTCATTGTGCCCCTCAAAAGTTGAAATCGAAACTGAAAATTTTGTTAACCTTCCTCCTACAATTATTACCAAAAATGAAAAGGATTCCATCCAACAACCAAGACCGGAAGTGTTAATGATCATCCCTTTGTACGCGATACTAAAGCCATTGTTGAGTTACTTTCTCTTATTTATGATATTCCCTTAAATTTGCTTTGACATCTGAAAATTTGATCTCCCTAAGTAATTTTTTTGTTCTTTATCCTTAGAATTGTATTTATATTCGAGAGGCCAAAGTATTTTTATTTTCTTTCCCGATTTTTTATTTATTTTTGAATAATTTCATGCATTTGGTTTTTTAGTATTTTAAATATGCTATGTGTACGTTTCATATCATATTATTGTTGATATGTTTACAAAAAATAATTATGAACTTAAAGCGTAGAGGTTAGTTCCTTAGAAATAGACTCAAACTAGAAACGTGTATTTGTTGAGTCATTTGAGTCTTAATGATTTAAGATCTCAGGTAATCATCAACTTGGAGGAAGGCCAATGCACTGAAATAGCTTCAGATGGAGGCTTATTGATGAGCATAAGTCCTTAATGCATTAAACACTCAAGGAATCCCCAGCTTGAAAGAGATAAACTAAATTTTGAGAAACATTGATTGAAGGCTTGTTGAGCCATAATAATCCTTAGTATATTAAATATTCGGGCACTCCTCAGTTTATACGAATGGAAATGCATTCTTAATATCTTCAATAGAAGTCTCAGTAAGCCATGATAGTCTTTAGTACAGTAAAGACTCGGGAAATCCTCAAGCTGAATGAAGGTATATGTATTGGAGAGACTTTATTAAATTACGAAAAATGATTAATTATGAAGTCATCAAGTTTATTATTCTTGGTATTATTAGAGCTCATGGAATCCTTAATTTATAGGACTATGTTTGGAATCATCCGGCACTTAGATTTTTTATAAGAGTACGTAGAATTCTTAATGTTTAAGATTATGTTTAAAATCATCACAATTTATATTGTTTGTGAGGGTTCAATGACTCCCCAAAACTTTTGGATTTATGTTTAGAATTATCCAACACTTAGATAAAAATGTTTTCATTAAAGACATACACAGCATTAAAATATTCTCGCGCCACCGAGGTAGGAAATAATATACCTCAACAAGAAAAAATATAACATAAAATATATATAATTGGTAGTCAAAGCTATAGGATAATATATGAACTATAAAACTTCTCATGTTCAATTTTATAAAGATGTCAAATAAGTTTTCACATGTTCGAGGTTTGACTTTAGCTTATATTGTATAGAGGCCTTTCCAGCTTGAAGCAAGCTTTATCGAGGGCTCAATCCATTGTGTAAAAAGACACACATATGAGCACTTTGTCTCCAACTTTGAAGCTTTAAAAGAGGAATTTTAAATAATATATGTTTTTCATGACTTTTTTACTCTATGTGAGATTTCATACTCGTTTCTTAGATCATACCAAATTCATATCTCATTGCTTTGATATTTTTTCCATAATATGTTGATATATTGAATAAAGACATGTCTTTTTATGTCGTCACTACTACCTCGATTCCATATATTATAGATTAAGAGTTTTCCAACAATTGTAGTTCATGGAATGATTTTATATGACTGTAAAAATGTGTGTAGGAAGTCTGACCATTTTCCGGCTGCACCTTCCAGCAATTCCTCGATGCTTACATGATTTTTATTATTTTTACAACTTGAACTTCATAATTTTTATATGGATGGAATATAGAGAATAAGTTTTATGTTAAGTCATTTGTGCGATAGACCACATCTATTTTAATAACCATTGGTACTTCATATATGCACCATATGTTAATATTAAAAAAATTGATAACTTTTTTCACCCTAGTCTTTGTTAAAGGCTCTACTATCACCCATTATCAAACATAATCAACCAACACCAGGATTTCCTCTGAGATGGACTCTAGAAGAACATCAAGGATTTTGATTAAATTGTCAAAGCGTTGATAAGTTTAAAATATTTGACAAAGTGTTTGCATATGTCAAAATAATCCAACACCTCGCAGACGCAGTGGAACTGACTTCTCCATCATGACGTTCTTCTACAACAAAGAAAATGTTTCAAGCCCAAAAAACAAACAAAGGCATGTTAGGTCATTGGTTGTACAATGTTTTAGCCATCCATAAATATCTAACTAATCTAATTTTTACATGCCTAAATTCTCCTTTAACCTTTGGTAGTTTTGCTTCTACGATATATGCTTTAATAAGTGATATTTAGTAGTCTTCATCCTCAATGCGTATTACTTCTGGTGCCAATGTGTTTGGCATAAGTTACTATTTTAAAGTGACCAAAGATTTTTCTTGAAGGATCATACTTGGTTTGAATCAACACATGTCGAAGAGGCACGAGCATCAACTTTTGCATTTTCTACCACATGCACTTGTTCAAACGTGAATTGATCGAATAGAGTTGATTATAAATAAAGCTTAATTAAGTATTAAATTAAATTATCTTGTTCTTTTCGTGTGTTTGGCCTAAGTCCTATATGAATATGGGTTGAGAATATGTTAAGAGCTTCACCCTTCGGGACCCACACATGTTAGAAAGTCTCAATCATGCGATTAAAACTTCACATTGTGCTTAATTATTAGATGCAGCAAAGCTAAAATTAATGTCTTAATTAAAATAAATTCCAAAAGAGATGCTAGTTACACACATATCCGAGAACCCTAGTTGTTCCTTCCTTTATCTATTCAAACTTTCCATGTTGGTTCAAAATGGTTTTCTAAAATGTAGTGGTTTTCTCAGAATTGAATCGTTTGGAAACAGGTCAATGAGTAAGCCTTGATTTATGTATGTGGCTCAAACCGTATGTCGAAGTCTTCTAACTCTACTGGCCATCTGGTCAGTTTGAAAAATATATCTAGCTTATATAATATATTCCTCAGAGGGAATGAGGTTCAGACCACTATGGTATGTGCCTGGAAGTAAGGTCTGCATCTTTCTAACTAACATTACCAAAGCCATATAATGTTTTTCTAATTGTAAGTATCATATCTTGGTATTTAGTATGGACTATCTAAAAAAATATAAAGTTTATGATGTATTTACCTTTTTCCAACTAGCATTGCACTAACCACATAATCAGACAAAACTAAATAGAGAAATAAAAACTCACTCAAATTTGGATTCGTGAGGACTTTTGGCAAGACTATGAACTCATAGATCTTGTTGAATGATTCAGTATAGGCAATAATCCAACTGAATTGTTTCACCTATTTTAAGTGTCTGGAAGAAAGGTTGGCATGTATATGAAGAACGAGAGATGGCTCTGTTTAAATTTGTTGATCTTTCTTGATGTTTCTCGGTGACTTCATTAAAGTCAGGTCTTCCAGTTGTGTATGATTTTATTAAATTTATTTCTTTTTTACCTGGTAACTTACAAAAATTCCTAATATGATATCGAATGTACCCTTCTCAGGATTCAGCTTCAGGTTGACCCGTTGGATGTTGTCAAAATTCAGAATATGTACCAGATGATTTGCATAATATTTTTTTTATGTCCAACATATGATCTATATAGGCTTGTAGGTTGTGCCCAAACTAGTTTTAAGAGGTCTTGTAAACTAGTCTTACGAATGTAACCCTAATGTCTTTTAGTCTAAATGATATAACCTTGTGGTTATGCAATCCTCACTTCCTGATGAAGGTAGTATATTCATAATATGCCTTATCCATAAGTATTTTATTATAACCCAATTATACATCCATTAAATACAGCATTTTGTTTCTGAAATTTTTATCCACTATCTAATCAATATGTAAAATGGGGAAAAGAATTTCTGAAAGGCTTCGTTCAGATCAATGAAGTCCACATACATCCTCCATTTGTCTTTCTTGTTCTAGACTTGGTGTGGATAAAAATAGCTTGAGGGTAGGCTGGTAATTTCAAGTAGAGTTTCAGGGTGGTGTAAGGGTGTTTCAAGGGGGTGTAAGGGTGTTTCAAGGTGGTGTAAGGGTGTTTCAAGGTGGAGAGAGAATTAAGCAGCTTGGCAGCAGTTAATTTTTTGTTTCCAGAAGTTAATGTTGGTGGTTGAGTATTTATAGTGTGATGCTTGGGCCCTTATGGGCTTTCGGGTCAAGTTTAATGGACCCGGGTCATGTTTAAAGACCCATGAGTTCTAAGCAGGAGGACAGGTAGCTTAGTCAGGAAGTGTTTAGGTTTTTTAGTACTTTAGTCATAGTTCGAACAGCCTTAGGCTCACAATGTTCGAAGTGATCTGTCCGGTCCAAAAGTTCTGTCCGATTTAAGTCCTTAATGTCTGTCTGGTTTTCGGAGAGATTTACACTGATCTGCCCTTCCGGGGAGTATTCTGAATTCGGACTCATCAGGAGCCCCTTTTTTAGGTGTTTGAACAAGTGTCCTTGTCAAAGAACTGAAAAACAGTCCGATTATAGGAAGTGGTTTTCAATTCGGAGAGAGTTGTGGGTATACCCGGACATATTGAACGTTACGAATTCCAAACGGTTTTTGCCAGAGTTAATGGGACACGTGTCACTCTCTGATTGGTCACTCCAGCCGTTTTTTCACCTTGAATTTCGCACCACTTTCTCGAACAAGTTACCTCTTTAATTTCCAATAATGACATCAGCGCCGTCTTTTAATCATTGCCTAACTTTTCGGATTCTCCTAGGAATCAACTCCTTCTTTTCACATTTACTATAAATTCTCATTCACTTTTCACTGTCTCATTATCTCTTTCAAATTTCACTCTGCAATTTCACCCAGAGCTTTATCTCTCTAGAACTCGAAACTTCCTTGGCTGTTTATGTTTACAGCAAGAACAGCACTGATCAAAGGCGGCTGGCTTAACCTCTCGGAGTTGGAGAAAGCACAAAGGGTCGAGAAGGAAAAAAGACTTGCAGCAGGGCTACCATCGTCGCCTGTTGAGAAACCAGCCTCTTCTGTCGCAGAATCTGATAGAGGTTCATCTTCTTCCAAAGGTACTAAGCCTAAAAAGCTCTTTCAATCCACCCTTTCTCCCATAGTTTCTGGCTCCTCAGTTCAGGAGTCAATCCCTGCTGTTGAACCAGGAGTTACTGCTACCAGTGTTAGGAAAAAATCGTCTTTTATTGCCATGGGGTCTGACTCTGACCACTCCCCGGATAAGCTAGTCATCAAAAGGCCAAGCCGGTTAGTCAAAGGGCTATCCTCTAAAAATACTCCCTCGAAATCGGGGGCAAAAAACAGTGAATCTGAGTCTGGGGCAACTATTAGAGCTCCCCGGGAGAGGTCGTCAGGACTAGAGGCCAGCAGCCCACTACCCCCCAAAGAATCTTCTGCCTCAGAAACTCAAATTGAGGTGAGAATTCGAATAAATACGGGCAGTCAACAGTCCGGAGGGTCAGCTATGCCAAGCTTCAATCCTCCCCGGACTACTTCTACAGAAGCTCCCCCAACAATTATGGAGGAGAGGATGGAGGACTCCACTGAGGAGGTCCGTTTTGAGTCCGAGTCCTCCGGACAGGCTGATACTGCTATTGTTGTTGCCAAGAAGGGCAAAGAGAACTTATATCTGAGGCATCCGGACCTGCCGGAGAGCCTTGAAGGGAGAGTGGGGCCATGCTTTCATAAAGTTGAGTTCAAGTATCTTTCAGCCTTGCTGAGGACCAAGTATGCGTTCATCCATACTTCAGATCTCGGTCGATTGCGCACAAAGTGGGGGATCCCTGAGAATGTGAAGATACGAATTCCCATCGATCCGGAGACCCCGATGGACTGTAAAGGAATGAGATAGTCTTCTTTACGGAGCTATTCAATTGGGGACTCAGGTTCCCACTGGACCCGGAGATAGTGCGCTACTTTCACTTGGTCAAGCTCTGCCCAACACAGCTAAGCCCCAATGGATGGTTCACCTTAATGTCATGTATCATGGCATCTAGGTTATCTGGGATCCCTCTTCCTATGGAAGAGTTCGCAGCTGTGGCCAGCCTGTGCAAGCATCATCAGTTCCCCTTCTACCATTTCAACATGGGGAACGACCTTAAAGCTGTTGATGATCTCCTGGAATCGGAGAGTAAGTGGAGGAGCCAATTTTTGTTTGTTAGTGGCTCATGGGAAAACGGCAAGAAAATCAAGGCCGGAGAGAATCCAAGCCTTCTTAGGAGTAGATGGAGGAGTGACCGTAAGTTTCTCATCTTAAGTCTCTGTCCGATTTTCCCTTTTCTTTAAGTTTATGCTAATCAGTTTTCTTTTTGTTCTAACAGAGCTGCCAAAGGAGTTCGGGGACTACCTGAAGGCCGGACAGACTACCTGTGGCAAAATTAACGCTTGGGCCGCAGAGAACTGGGAGAATCGGTTCCACAAGGCCTTCACTCCTGGAAACCTAGCAAGGTCTCACCTGTGGAACACCACAGGTCGAAGAGACCTAACTTGGGAGGAGTTCACCACCCAACCTGATGAAGACATCGTGCTGAGAAGGTCCCACGAATTGGATGGGACTCTCTTTCTGCCTGCCCGGGCCAAAGCCCCAAGCAAAATGAAGGGCAAGAAGAAGAAAAGCAGGAAGGTGGCAGGTGACACTGAGAAGGAGGCCCCAGCAGACACAGAGGGACTGGCCCAGGTTCAAATTGATGCAGCCCTTTTACAAGTGGTGGAGCAGGAGAGCGAGAAGCAGGAAGTGAACCTTCCAAAACCTCTAAGGGCTTCCAAGAGGACTCGCAAGCAAAAAAGTGAAGGTGCTGATAGGGAGGCCAAGAAGAAAAATACTTCCCAAGGAGATGAGATTGCTCTCCGGGATCCGGAGCCCTCTTTCCCTACTGACCCAACATTGGCCGAAGAGATCCCAAGGGACTTTCAAGAAGAGATTCCAAAGGAATTCCATACAGATGAAGTTGAGGGGGGAGAGCTTAACTTGGATGAAATGGACATCACCGGTCTGGGTGGACTTGGTGAATATTTTCTTGGCCTGCCCCGAGACGAGTTCGCAGGGCCCTACATCCCTCCGAGCAGCTCCAACACAGTCAATTTTAACGGTAAGACTTTCATGGTTTCTAGCGAGAAGGATATTATAGCCCATTCTCTTCTTAGCAATGTACAGCCAGTGCTCACTTTGGAAAGGCAAGTCCGAAGTCAGGCAGACACCATCAAAGACCTCAAGTCTGAGAAAAAGAAACTGTCCGAGGACCTCCGGACTACTGCTACTAAGGTTGATTTGCTTAAGGAGGCAAATGATCAGTTAAAGAAGAATCAAGATGAAAGCAACACAAAAGTTGCTTCTTTGGAAGAGACCATAAAAGATCTCCGGGCTAAACTGTCCGGACTGGAGAAGGACCTGACCATCTCAAGGGGAGAAACTGCAGCCAAGGAGAAGCTCATCACCAACCTGACCACTGACAAAATCGCTTTAGAGAATGCAGTGACTCAGGCTGGTGAAGAGAAGGCTGCTTTGGTGAGGGACCAAGAGGCCACAATCAAGGCCAAGATCAACGCCTATGCTAGGGAGATGATACAAAGCGAGGAGCTAATGATTCAAAGGGTGAAGTCTGATATGGTTCTCCTATTTCACGAAAAATTCCCGAAGAGGAGACTGGGGGGATTATGGCGCTATGTGGATGATGATGACCTTCCCTTTTATACTATGGTTGACGAGGGGTATTCCAGTGAGTCCTCATCTGAAAATGAAAAGGAAACCGGAGAGAGCCCAGGTGAAGAAGAGATTGATCCCAAGGGCAAGAAGATAGTCGAAGAGAGGAGTGACATCAAGGGCAAGAAAGCAGATGAGGGCGAGCCATATTCAAAGGCTCAACCTTAACTTATAATTTATTCTGTTTATCTTTTATTCGAACTAAAGTCCTTGGAAGGCCAAGGCACTCTTTTTGTGATGGTGTCCGTATTATTCGGATAGATCTTTTGTGCTGTGCCCAAACTTGTTCAAAAAGTCCTTGGAAGGCCAAGGCAATTTCAAGTTGTTGAATGAATGTTTTTATTTTGCTCAACCATCCTCTTCTTTCATTATTTGTTTAAATAGCTGGAGTTTAAGTAGTTTTATTGTATTGTGAGAGTATTAAGACTCTCCGGCTAGAATTTAAATAGCCCTTAGAACTTTCAGTCCGGGTAGTATGACAAGAAACAGAATTTTGAAAATACTTAGAAAATTATTGAAGAAGGCATCTAATTCCATTGAAAGCTCTCCGTGCCACCGAAGAGGGGAAGGTATGCCCCCAAATATTTACATGGATGTTTAAACAAGTAAATATTTACACAAGTGTTATTCCAAGTACATTCGAAGGTGTTCAATATTCCAAGGGTGAGTTAAAACCCTGCCATCTTTGTCTTCCAACCAATAAGTCCCAGGCTTGATTCTTTCAACCACAGTATACGGACCCTCCCAGGTTGGGGCCAGCTTTCCGAAGAGCTTTTCCTTAGTATGCAAGAAAACTTTCCTTAATACTTTATCTCCTGGTTGAAAATCTCTCCTTTTAACTTTAGAAGCAAACCTGCTTCTCATCAAGCCCTGATAGTGTGCAATTCTAAGATGAGCTTTAACCCTTCTTTCTTCGATCAAATCGAGCTGATTTCTAATTGCCATCTCATTAGCATGTCCGGAGAAGTTATGAACACGAAATGAAGGGAGTGTCTTCTCTATGGGGGCTACTGCATCCATTCCATAGACCAAGGCAAAGGGGGATTCTTGCGTTGCAGCCCCAGGTGTCGTCCGGTAGGCCCACAAGACTTCTTGTAGATAACTAGGCCACTTCCCAGCAGCCCCTTCTAAATTTTTCTTTAAACCGGACAGTATCGTTCTATTGGCTACTTCAACTTGCCCATTGGCTTGTGGGTGGAAAGGTGAAGAAAAGCAGTGCTGAATACCCCTTGAGGCACAGAAGCTTTCCATTTCTCTGTTGTCAAACTGTGGCCCATTATCTGTTGTTATTTTCTGGGGGACGCCAAATCTGCAACATATGTTGGACAAAATGAATTTTATGACAGCTTTCGAGGTTGTCCCTGCCAAGGGAGCTGCTTCTACCCACTTTGAGAAGCAGTCAATGGCCACAATTATAGTTTTACGCCCTCCGGACGCCACAGGGAGAGGCCCAACTAAGTCCAATCCCCATCGAGCAAAAGGGATGGGCTCAGAAATTGATTCCAAAGGAATGGCTGGTACATGAATTTCATTAATGTACCTCTGGCATGGGTCACACCTTCTCACCAGCTCCTTAGCATCTTTCATGATCGATGGCCAATAGTATCCGGAGAGTAGTACTCTTCTTGTTAAAGCTCTAAATCCACAATGGGTTGATCCGTCACCATCATGCAATTCGGAGAGAACCATTTGTGACTCATGATCCCCTAAACAACGTAGGAGAGGTTTGCTATAGGATTTTTTGTACAACACTTCTCTTAATATGACGAAACCACGAGCCTTGTGCTTCAATGTTCTGGCTTGTGATTTATCCAAGGGCACGATACCATCGGACAGATATTGTATAAGAGGAGACCTCCAGTCTTGAGGCCGATTTACTTGTATTTCAAAGACTTCCTCTTTTCCACCCTCAACAAGTTCAATAGAAGGGCTTTCAAGCACATGGATCCATGGGTAGGACTCCGTATATGCTATCGTTGCCAATGAATCTGCTAGCTCATTTTCTGCCCGGGGGATGTGCTCATAGACAACAGCTTTAAACTTTAACGCTTCATTTTTGAGGAGGAGTAAATACTTGACCAATTGCTCCTTTCTAGCCTCTAATAGGCCCAAGGCATGGTGGACAAGCAACTGGGAGTCGCCCTGAAAGCAAAACAAATAGCTTGGTACATGTTGTCCCCGTAAGGGGAAGTGAGACATATTCCTGCCCCAGATCCCATGGTACTAGATCCTCCGTCTGTTCGGACAATCCACACTTTCTTGTCTTTTGAATCAGTAGGCTGCTCTGAATCCCTATCAGAGTGGAATTCAACCAGAAAATTAGCCACAGCTTGGGCTTTTACCGCTGTCCGGGGAGCAAAGCCTATGTCGAAGTCCCCCAACTCTACTGACCACTTTGTCATTCTGCTTGAAATGTCTGCTTTTTGAAGGACATTCTTTAAAGGGAAAGATGTCCGGACGACGATAGGATGAGCCTGGAAATAGGGCCTCATTTTTCTTGCAGCTATCACCAAAGCCAATGCTAGTTTTTCAAGTTTCAAGTAACGCCTCTCAGCATCAATCAAGCTTTTGCTAATATAGTACACTGGGTGAGGATGCCCATCAACCTCTCTTACTAGCACAGCACTGATGGCACAACTTGAAACAGCCAGATACACAAAGAGAGTCTCCCCATCAACTGGTTTGAACAAAGTTTTGGGAGAGGAAAGATGTTTCTTGATTTCATTGAACGCTTCATCACACTGCGGTGTCCATTCAAACCCCTTTGCACCCTTCAAGGTTTGAAAGAAAGGAGCACACCTGTCCGAAGACCTGGAGATGAATCTGTTCAAGGCAGCTAATCTCCCCATTAATCGTTGTACTTCTTTAATGTTTCGAGGAGGCTCCATCTGGAATAAGGCATTGAGTTGGTCCGGGTCGGGCTGTATTCCATGCTCACTTATGATATACCCTAAGAATTTCCCGGACTGCACTCCGAACACACACTTTTCAGGGTTTAGTTTTAAATTCACTTTGGCCAAGTTGGCAAAAGTTTCTCGGACAAGTGCAACTGCTCATCCACGCTTTTCACCATCATATCGTCAATGTAAACCTCCATATTTCTTCCAATTTGATTAGCAAATGCTTTGTTGACTAACCTTTGATAAGTAGCCCCAGCATTTTTCAAGCCAAAGGGCATCACCTTGTAGAAATGTAGACCCCTATCAGTGACAAACGTGGTATGCTCTTGATCTTTTGGATCTACTTGGATCTGATTGTACCCGGAGAAGGCATCCATGAAGGAGAGTAGCTTGTTCCCCGAAGTGGAGTCTACTAACTGATCTATCTGGGGGACCGGATACAAATCTTTTGGGCAAGCTCTATTGAGGTCTGTGAAGTCAATGCACATACGCCATTCGCCATTCTTCTTTTTCACCAAGACATGATTGGCAGTCCACAAAGGGTATTGAGATTCTTTAATATGCCCCATCTTTGTGAGTCTGTCAACCTCTTGTACTATGACATCAGCCTTTTCTTTTGAGAAAGCTCTTCTCTTTTGTACCACTGGTGCCACATCTCTCCGGATAGATAGGTGATGGGAAATCACCTCTGATGGAACTCCAGTTACATCAGCATTGCACCAAGCAAAAACATGCTGATGGTCTTTCAAGAATTTCAACATTCCTTCTTTCAGCATCGGTGGCATTTTGGACCCTATCTTGACACTTTTTCCTTCTTCCAAGCAGTGCGTTTCAACCTCCTCAATTGGAATCAACACTCCAGGGGTCTCTCTGGGGTCATCAATTTCACCCTCACCACCATAAAGGCCCCCAAACTGCTATTGATCATTTATACGGACTGCCCCCAGCGTTCGTGGAGCCAAGGCAGTGGCATAGCATTCTCTTGCAATCTTTTGGCTGCTCCGGACAACCCCAACATGTCCCTGAACAGCATACTTTAAACACTGGTGGACTGTCGAAGCCACCGCATGCATCCTAGAGAGCCAAGATCTCCCTAGAATAGCATTATAGCAAGTGGTACAATCCACCACAATGAAGAGTATTCTAACCATTTTCTTGAAAGGGCCCCTGCCCAGTAACACTTCTTCTTCAAACTCCCCGATCACATCGGCTGAGCTGCCCGTGAAACCCACAATTGACCTGTCCGACTTCTGAATCACAGCTGGATTTTTCATTTTCTTGTAAGTGTTTAGAAAAAGGATATTGGCAGAGCTTCTAGTATCCACCAGAATTCGCCTTATCTCATTGCCCCCTATAGATGCTCCTATGACAACAGCATCCTCATAAGGGCCAGCAATATCTCTCAAATCATCCTCATCGAAGACTATGAATGGGAATGAGTTTGGAGATTGATAGGATGTCATGCCTCCTTCTAGCTGGGAGGCTAAATTATGAACATGCCTCTTTCTTGAAGAAGCAGTAGGAGCAGTCATTGTGTCCCCTCCGAAAATCGTCAGTGACTCGAAGAATTTAATGAGCCCGGAGACTGTCTTAGAATACTCCTCTATGGCACCCACCTTATTTCGTGTTGGATCAGGATCCAAGTATTCAGATTCCACATCAAACCTTTCAACTATTACCATGGCCCCCTCTAGGGCAGCATTACTTGGACCAACCCGGTGAGTGTTGTTAGGCATGTTGCCTCCTCTTCTTTTAACGTATGCACCCAACTTTCCCCTTTCAATCAAGTTTTGTACCTCTTGTTTCAATGCTATGCAATCATCAGTGGTATGGCCAATATCATTGTGGTATTGGCAAAAGGAGTTGTTACGATTCTCTCGGGGAGACTGCAAGGTTGCTGGTCTCCGGTAGTGTACCTCATCTTTTGTTTTATCGAAAATGGTCGCCACACTTTCTTTGAGTTCTGCAAACCACTCCGGTTGGACCCATGGCCCCCTTTTATTTCTTGATTGCTGACTTTGAGCAGGAGCTGCTGGCTGAGACTGAGCTTTTGCCCTACCATGCCCCTGTCCGGTTTCTCTGGCTTTATTCCCGGATTGGTTTTGATTTGGAGTTGGTGCCACCGGGGTGGATCTCACCTGTCTGTGCACCCTGGTCTTTTTTGTTTCATCAACGTTTATTTGCTTGCCAACTTGATTTAGCAATCCTCCCCAGGTCATGGCTTTCTTCCTGGTCACCGAATCAGCCAGGTTGCCTGGGTTCAAACCTTGTCTTAGGGATGCTATTGCCACCTGTTCGAAGCAATCAGCCAACCCATTCTTTGTGTTCACAAAACGACTTATGTACTCTTTTAATGACTCGTTTGGTTCCTGGGCGCAATGGATTATGGTGTCTTCATTGCCCTTCAGCTCCTTACTCCCCACAAGCTGCCTTCGAAAGGCTACCCAAAACGTATCAAAATCTTTAATACAACCCTGAGGCATGCTGTTGTACCATTTCAGAGCACTCCCCGTAAAGGATTGGGAGAATGCCCTACAGAGTAGTTTATCATCATCATCAAAGTTCATCATGAAGTTCTTGAATTGCTCCAGATGATTGTCTGGATCAGTACTGCCATCGTACTTCTCCATCTTAGTACTGTCAAACCTCTTGGGGAGGTTTCCGGACAGGATTTTAGAAGACAGTGGAGACTGCCTCCAATTCCTTCCATGACTGAACACGGTATCCTCATTAGGAGTTGCAAAGATACCTAGCTCATCGTGGAAAGCAAAGGGATCCATCAACATCTTGTCCGTATACCTCCGGTGGTGAGATGACCCCTTTCCAATATGCCTTTTCATTCTTCCATGGTGATCTCTTTTTCTCGAATATTTCTTAACCTGCTTTTGCTTTTTCTTGGTTCGACCCTCATCACTGCTAGAGGACAAGGATTTTTCATTTCCCTCACTGTCCGAAGAGCTGCCCGAAGATTCTGAACTTGAGTCAGAGCTCTCCACAGGCTTGGACCGATGAGACTTTTTAGAACTAGCATATGTCTTTTTGGTACTCACATGAGTTTTCGAAGCCTTAGGCTCTCTAGGGTTGTCGGTGTGATGAACAACCGATGCCTTGGATTTTTCTTTCACGCCCATTTTGGCCTTTTCAGCCCTCAGAGCTTCTATCTCAAGCTTTAACCTGTCACGCTCTTGGACTGTATATTCATCGTTCTCTTCCACCACTTCGAGCAAAGCTGGTGGAAGCTCTGGATTATCCGGATTCATTCGGACAGAATTTCTTTGCTTGGTTTCGAATACTTGATTCAGGCACCGTCGCCTCCCACTGTGGTCGCCAATTTGGTGTGGATAAAAATAGCCTGAGGGTAGGCTGGTAATTTCAAGTAGAGTTTCAGGGTGGTGTAAGGGTGTTTCAAGGTGGAGAGAGAATTAAGCAGCTTGGCAGCAGTTAATTTTTTGTTTCCAGAAGTTAATGCTGGTGGTTGAGTATTTATAGTGTGATGCTTGGGCCCTTATGGGCTTTCGGGTCAAGTTTAATGGACCCGGGTCATGTTTAAAGACCCATGAGTTCTAAGCAGGAGGACAAGTAGCTTAGTCAGGAAGTGTTTAGGTTTTTTAGTACTTTAGTCATAGTTCGAACAGCCTTAGGCTCACAGTGTTCGAAGTGATCTGTCCGGTCCAAAAGTTCTGTCCGATTTAAGTCCTTAATGTCTGTCCGGTTTTCGGAGAGATTTACACTGATCTGCCCTTCCGGGGAGTATTCTGAATTCGGACTCATCAAGACTAACAGTAGGTTGATTATCTACAATGGGTAGAATTCTTCTTAGATATATCCTACTTTACTAATCATGTCTACCTCACCTATAATCATTTTAACCTTATGTTACAAGATTAATATTCTTTTATGTTTGATTGGCTAAAACATCTTACATATGGATCTCTGGTTGCACATTGTTTTAGAAATGACTTATGTTACATCATTACCATTCCAAGCAAATATATTAAATTTTCTCAACAAAAATTATAGTAATTTGGTCATGCTATTAGTTGATTTTTTTTAGGTGGATTACTTTATTTTCTTCCATATTTATGATTTCCATTATTTTTTGGCTCGACTTGCTGACGAGCCTCTCTTGGTCATCATGTTATCAATGATGATTTCCAATGGTAGTTTCTTTTTTTAAGGGCCATAGAGGAAAAATAGCATCCCCTTACCATTTTCTAGTTGCTCTGGATCATCCCGACTTGGTTGTTGACAATGTAGTGAATGAATTATGAATCATTGAGCATATTACATGTATTTGACCCAAAAATGGTTTATTGGATATATATTGTATAGAGAGGGATCATCTAATACTATGAACAAGCATTAGACATGTTTTTTACGTTTTGCCCGGCCTAGAATAACATCCAACTTCAGCTTACCCAAGATCAGCGTGTTTGTCCTGGTGAATCAAGTTAACACTATCTTTGATGGTCAAACTCTTTAACAACACATTGGTCAAACTCCAGTGTATACAAAAGTCCTTCTAACTTTTATCCTTTTTTTATCTCTACTATGATTATAACCACGTTATCATGTGGTGCTACGACTATCGCCGCATTAACATACGTTGTCGCATTTATAAGTGTCCATGTATTTAAAATTGTATTTATAAGTCTTTTAAATAAGTGTCATCATCATCAAAGCTAATTATATGATATGGGATTTTATATAAGTGTGCAGATATTTGACCCTGTATTTATAAGTTTTCTATGCATATCATTCTAGAAGATTAGTACATACCTGATAATGTATCACATTATGCTACTATAAGAAGGATTTGTTGATTCAGCTCTGGATCCAATTACTCCTCAAGTATGTAAAGAATAACCATATTCTCCAAGGTTTTCGACAGTTCGACAACTAGTGTAACTTGTCTTAATGGTTATTGAGATTTGGTCGCTGCTTATCTCAGCTTGTTCTTTGGGTTTTTTCTAACAAACTCCACCAGTATGTTTTTAGCAATATTGTTTTACACCTCATCCTTCATAGAAATATAGTCCTGAGCATAATACTCTACATTTTTGTGTGATTTACTAAAGTTGTTCTTGTTTTATATTACCAGGAAGTCCATATTTTCTCGTGCCTCAAAATTTGAATACAAATTTTGATTTTTTTTATAGATTACCCCATGGTTTTTTGTAATTTTTGCGTAAGGTATTCATCTGAATTTCTTTGATTTTTGGTTGTTATTATAATTTTTGTTTTAGTTACTCATGGCATTTCCTTATAAATCTCGTCATTTGTTATATTATTTTGGCCTTATAGAAGGTTCATAAAGGGGTTTTTGCTTGAAATTTAGCCACTTAAGGGGTTCGTTGGTATTTGCTAATGGATGGCAAGGAGGGTAATCATTTCGAACGCCCTAACATTTTACTTTCATAGAGTGTTCCACTTTGATATCCTCTTCCACTTGAACTTAAAATCTCCAAATTTTAAGGCATTTTTCATGGTAATTTATATCAAAATTTGCGGTAATATCCATTGCATATAGATTATACAATCCACTTGATCGCACAAGCCTTCTATCTAATTTTTGCTTTGTATAAACCATTGATTTTACTCCCAGAGACTCTCATTTTTCCCTTTGTTGCACTGAATAATATAGTGCATCATCTTCCTTGATGTTCTTAGATTCAATAAATTGGTTCATTAATATAGTCATAATCTATCACAATATGTTAAAGATTCAGATATTTCATAAAAGGACTTGATACCTCTAAAAATTATACAAAAATGCTCGACATGTGAGAGTGTCATCTTCTTTGAAATCTAACATTTCATTTCTAAATTTCTTTATTTATTGTTGTAAATCTCTGGTATCGTTATATTTTTTTCATATTTTATTGATTAAATTTTAGTGGTAATTTTCCATACAAGATCTCTAGAGTCAATGTAGAAAAAAGCAACTTTGAATCTAAGTTCATCAGGAAATGAGCCAGTGTAGTTTTGGTTTGTTAAATCAATGAAATGATGTGCTATTTTTGGCAGTTGTTCGTGCCTTTTATAAAAAAAATGAGAAAAGTGAGAACTTATTGGGTTGATAGATGATATCATTTAGAAAATAATTATAGTTGATGGACCTACACACCAAAGACTTGGTTGACATGTTGAAGGAACCATCAAAATGTCTTGTTAACTAAATTGGTCAACACGCAGATTTGAACGATGGTATGGTGCTTTAACTCATCCAATGGGATAATGTGGGGATTTCGAGTGTCTCTATTTTTATCATGTCGCACCAGAGAAGGCTCAGATGCACGTGACTGTTTCTTTTTTCTCTCTGATGATGATAAGAAATTTTTAGTCTTCTCCTACTTGATCGAGAATTATTAGAGAAATGATGACGTTTTCTAAATCTGCTAGATAACTCGCAATTATAGTGCTCATTTTGGTAATTTTGTTTTAAATTATGAGAGGGATGTACGACTTTACACTTGGAAGATTATTTCAACGATTCTCGAGCATGTAAGAAATTTCATCGTCTGTTTCTTCATAATTGTTGATGTATTCAGGGCGATGAACGACATAACACAATGTTGTTATTTAATTAGACCAATATTCACCACTAGAATGTGAATCATTTTTATCTTAGACATGTGGTTTTCTCTTACGACATCCAACTATTGCTGGATGTCGCCATTAAGTACAGAAAATGCCTTAGACGCACAGACTACTTTGAGCTTACAAAAGTGATTGATATTGTTGTTTTTGGGGCCTTTCTGGTTTCTTTATTTTTTATTTTGTTTCTAAGAGAGCTCGTAAATGTTGTTAAAGTGTTTAAAAGAGTTTGTCAGTTTCTTGTAAACCATACCAATTTAGTGATGTGTTCTTTTATGATTGAGGTTTTTCAGTGACAGAATATGATCAGAGAAGAAAGAATCATCGAAGATAGTGTTAGGTAAGGTTTCCAAATGGTTAGATGAGTTTTATGTTTGTTTGTCATAATTTTTATAATGAGTAGTATTAATGGATAAAATAGTGTTGAGATGAGAAAACATAGTTAGAAGTATAAATCGAGTTGGTTGAGAGAAATAATGAAGAGTGTGCTACATAGCCTATAAAGTAGGGAAAAAAGTTAGTGGGTTGGAAGATAGAGAGATAAGAGTTTTTACGAGATTAGGGGTTAATTAAAAAATGAAAAAAATCCTTAACAATAAGAATTTGTGCTCTATTTATAAGCGGAAGCTGGATATTGTAAGCTTCTGGCTCGGTCTCACACTCTATGGGAATCATACATGACATTAAACTTTACAGATTCATATTCAGCTCCAAAAACCTTATAAGGTTAGAGATTGGCCTTAAAACTTATCTAATTTTTTTAAAGATAAAACTAAACTTAAAATATTATTTTATAGGTTAGAAAATAATTGATTAAATAGTTTACCATTTAGGATTTTATCGCAAATTATTAAAAATACAAAATATGTGAATTAAAATTAATTATAGTTTAAAATATATAGGTTTAATAATTAGTGTTTTTATAAATTTAAATTTAGTACAAATAATTCAGTTGTATAAAATATGAGATTTTTTTTTTGGAAAAAAATAAACTTATAAACAAACTAACTCAAATTTATACTTTGTTAAAATCTTATTATTATTATTATTATTCATCAATAAAGAATTTAAATATATAATAAATTATACAATTTTTTATAATAAATTCTAATTTATATATATATATATATATATAATCCAATAGGGGTGTAATTTGTTAATAACGTGTATATATATATATATATAATCCAATAGGGGTGTAATTTGTTAATAACGAAAGTCTTTTAGGAGAAATTGATAAGTATGCGATGTAAAAGAACTAATTAATAACAAAAATGACATGACCACAATTAGTGAATTGTTACACACATGAGGCCCAAATAAATGTACTATAAAAGCACCATACCCCTTTTGGGGACAAAGTGATTGATTAATGATTTGACAATTATTACTTCAACTTTCTCTCACTAAAAATAGAATTTATCTCTCTAGAATATCTACTAAGTAATTTGTATCCCGAATTTAGCCCTCTAAACGTTGTTTTATTCTAACATCTCCTCCAAATATTTCTGGAACTATCATTGACACCGTCTGTGGGAAATGGTTTCTAAAACCTTGTTGAAATTCTGAAAGAAAAAGTGATGGAAATTCGATGAGAATTAGACATGAATAATGATTTGATGATTAAAAAAGAATTCGAAAAAACCTCGTGGAAAATAACATGGAGATCGATCAACAACATGACGATCAACATACTGATGAAATTTTAGAAGAATCCATCTTCGTTGCTCGGAGAAATGAACTGTTGGAAGAAATTGAAAAGCTGAACTCTGAAAGAGATGCATCGATGGCTATCAAGAAAATTCGGTCTAAAGTTCGAAGAGAAAATGAAACTGAGAAATATAAACCAGATCATAACCATCGAATCAGTAGTAAAAATGATAGATACCTGAGCCATCGTCATTTTTCTCCGAGAAAGAAGTTAAAGCCAAGGTACATGTATGAATTGTCTACATCAAGTGATTATTCACTCTATGATTCAAGTGAATCTTCTCTAGAAAAGGATTATCGTAGGAATAAAGACATAAAAAATAAATATACGACAAAACATAGAAAAGAGGATCGAGCGGTCATCGGACTAAAGACTTGAAAGAGAAAGAGCAGGGTTTTGAGGATCATACAAAGAAAAATAACATTGTATATACTCAGAATCCGTCAGGAACTCAAAATTTTGAGAACCGTATAAGTAATCAATACACATTTCCTTTCGATGAGGATCTCTATGCGATGGCTCATGAGGGTCCATGAACCTATGTTTACACGACATGCTATAATTGGAGGTCATGTCCTTTGTCCGCGGAAATACTTTTCGGCAATATCCCAAATAATTTTGACATCTCTAAGTTGGAAAAATTTGATGAAACACAAGATCATAATAAAAAAATTGTATAACCGACTTCCCCAGGGTTATATAAACAACTTTGACATGTTCTGGAATGTTTTCCAACAAAATTTCGTGGGTAGTAAGACATTTCAAGCTAATAGAGACACCATAATATACTGTAGACAAAAGGTTGGAGAAAGTTAGAAAAATTATACCAACTGTTTTGTTAAAGCAAAAAATGATATGGAATATTGACTCTATGGCTTTAGCAGCATATCGAATGAGACTTCTCTCATGAATATTGAAGGACATTGTGGACGAAAGTCAAGCTATGACATTTGGGGTTCGTCTTGATCAAGTTGAAAAAATAATATTGGTGGAAGAAACTCAGGCTTCGGAAATAGGTTCTAGTGATCAGTTGGAGCAGAATCAGTTTCAAAGACCTCTTGCTACTACTCAACCTCCTCGAATAATGTGCATCCTAAAGCAACAAACCAGTATCCTCCGAGGCCCAGAGTAAATCAGCGACAAACATACAGTACACAATAGATAGCTAGACCAATGTCCAAGAATAGATTTGTCCAGAATATTTCGCAGATCTGACTGAGTGTGTGGCCACTATATTTGACAAGACTCGAGGTCAAGTGCGGTTCGTAAATCTTTACCTATCCAAACTCCGAGGGAGAATAGAAACAACAACTATTGCAAATATCACGAAGACGTTGGGCATGACACAAAAGAATGCATTGCACTGAAGAAAGAAATATAAGCGTTGATTGAAAATGGAAAACTGACAAACTTTGTAAATAAGCACTCATAGAAAAATATGACGGTTAAGGAAGCATTGAAAGAAGAAACTACGTTGGTTATCTCCAAAGAGATTGATTTTTTCGACATTGCAACAGAATACTTGGATCCAAATGAGGGAAATCACGATATTAGCATGGTGGAAGAAATTATATCGAGGAAAAAGGTTAGTGATTTATGTGCTTTCTTTGAATCTTTCGCAATTTTTGGGGGTGATACTATTGTAGGAAATTCGAACACCTCCGAAAAAAGACATATAGTTATCTTAATTACTCAGCTAGAAGTGGGTGCCTCAGCACATATGCATCGAAATCCTTACCCAATAATTTGTTTTGAATATGATGATATCAGAACTATGGCAGGGTCACATGAAGATGCAGTGGTAATTGTAGCAACAATAGCCGGCGATCAAGTACAAAGAGTTCTAATTGACACAGGCAGCTCCACTAACATCTTATTCATGAGCACTTATAAGAAAATTGTTGATCCACCTGTAATCCAAAGATCGGACCGAATTATTGTGGGATTCACAGGGGTGATAACTGAAGTGGTTGAAAAGTTTGAAAGTGTGGTCGAACTAGGTCGAGGGCCATTTAGAAGTTGAAATTTTGTTTATTGTAGTAGATGCACCAAAATCTTATAATTATATTTTTGGGAGGTCTTTACTATCAAAGATGCATGTTTTTATCTCCACGGTTCGTTAATGTTTAAAGTACTTTGTCGGAAATAATGTTGGAACAATCAGAAACAATCAAAACATGGCTAGAGAATGTTACCAAATTGTTTTATCTTCCAAGCAAGTTTGGGGGAATGAATCAGAAAAACCATAACAGCTAGTGAGTATTTCTTCAGAACCAACCCCTTTTGATGTCCCGAGGGAGTCCCACAGTCTATTGGTTCCATGTGAAGGCTATGAAGATTATGTCTATCCAAATGGTAAAGTTTTACAGATTGGAACAAAGTTACCTCCAGATTTAAGGGAAATATTAATTAATTTTTTATCCATAAAGTTAGATATGTTCATTTGGTGTCACAGGACGTAACTGGGGTTCCCCTAAAAATTATTTGCCATAAATTGTTATTAGAAGGGGTTTACACTGTTATAGAGTAATGCCATTTGGGTCAAAAAATGCAAGGGTAACTTATCAGTGTGTGGTGAATAAAATTTTCGAGTCACAAATTGGGCGAAACATTGAAGTATATATTGATGACATGCTGGTAAAAATTCCTAAGGATGAGGATAATTTTGATGATCTAGAGGAAAATTTCATTAATTTAAAAAATGTGAACTGAAAATTAAACCCATAAAAATACACCTTTGGGGTTCGATCATGAAAGTTCCTCAGATATATAGTAAGTGAAAAAAGGATTGAAGCCGACCAAGTACAGTTAAAAGCTTTAACATCTATGACTCCTCCTCGGAATATAGAAGAAGTTCATATATTAACAGACAGATTGGTAGCGTTGAACATATTTATATCTCGCTCTTCGGATAAATGAGCTCTTTTTTTCCAGATCTTAAGGCATGCAAATTGTTTCAATTGGACAAAAGAGTGTTCGGACACCTTCCATCGGATTAAATAATACCTTTCTTCCCCAGAAATTCTCACAAAGCCCATTCCAAGGATACGATTATTTGTTTATATAGCACTATCAGACTATGTTGTGAGTGTTGTGTTAATCCAAGACCATATTTTCAAGCTCATTCTATTGTGGTACGAACGTCTTTTCCATTAAAAATATGCTTCAAAGACCTTATATCTTAGGGAGAATGACCAAGTGGTCAGTTGAACTATGAGATTTTGGTATTGAGTTTGACCCCATAAATGCAATCAAAGCACAAGCCTTAGCAGATTTCTTAGTAGAGTTTCATTCTGAGCGATCAGATATGGACACCAATAAAGACAATTTCGAAGCAGAATGGATAATCAGAGCAAATTAAAGCTCAGCACATCAGGAAGTGAGGCTGGGGTATAGTTGGTTTCTGCAAAAGGAATATAAATGTATCAGGCCATCCGTTTTGGGTTTCGAGCAACAAATAATGAAGCGGAATACGAGGTAGTTCTAGCAGGATTAAATCTTACACAAATCTGTGGGGCTAAAAAGTTAAGCTAGTTAGTGATTCACAACTCCTCATTAATCATGCGTCTGGACAATCCGAAGCTCAAAAGGATCATCTAGTAAAATATTTGAAAGCACTAATAGATTTATATTTAGTCTTCGAAAAAATGAGTTACGAGCATGTTTGAAGAGAATAAAATTCTATGGAAGATTCCTTAGCAACCACTTCATATTCAGAGACATTCCATGGATTATTACACAGGAAAGCCCGTCGATTATTTTAAATTCAGAGCAGGTAATTGGGATGATAGATGAAGACCCTCAAATATCTGTTTGTGAAGAGGAATATTGGAGACTAAACATCGTCAAGTTTTTAGAAAATGATGAATTACCAATTGATAATAATTGTCTAAAAAAGTACGTTTCAAATCTCATGGGTATATGATCCTTGGAGACATTTTCTACAAAAAAAAAATTTAGTAGACCTTTGCTCCGATGCTTAAGCAAGAACGAATCACAAATGGTATTGTCAGAATTACATGATGGAGAAAGGTCTGCACATGGTGGGTACAAGGCTCTAATAAGAAGAGTGTTTTTGGCAGGATATTACTGGCCTACGATCTCTCGCGATACAAAAGAGTTGGTTAAAATATGTGATACATGTCAAAGGTTCGCAAATATAATTCATAAGTCAGGAGTTGCTCTCGAAAGTATATCAGAGGCATTGCCATTTGACCGATGTGGTATAGATCTTGTGGGTCCTCTCCCAATGACTTCCGAGGGAGACAGTAGATTACTTCTCTAAATGGGTTGAGGCAGATCCATTATAAGGAACAAAAGCCAAAGACATAATTAGATTTATCACTTCTAATATATGTTGTTGTTACGGGGTTCCCATGAAAATTACTACAGAAAATGGTCCTCAATTCGCTAACAAAGATTTGAAGACTTTTTGTAACTTTTGAGGAATAAAGTAGGGTTTTTCAGCTAGAAGGTCTTCAAATGAAAGTTGGTCTACAACCATTAAATTTGGACCCACAGGGATTTCCAACAAAAAGTTGGTCATAAACTATTACATTTTGGACCCACAGGGTTTTCCACCAAAGATTTGGTCTTGAACTATTAAATTTTGGACCTACGGGGTTTTCCAACAAAAGTTGGTCTTAATTATTCGAAGCATTGAGGAAGTATAGTCAAAAATTAGTACTTCAAAAAATATGAAAACTTTTACAGAGCTACCTCGAATATTATGACGACTTTTACAAAAAAAATGCATCGAATATTGTGGGGACTTTTACAAAACAATTGCCTCGAATATTATGAGGAATTTAAGAAAAATGCCTCGAAGATTTTGAGGACTTTAAAAAAATTACCTCGAATATATTGAGTACTTTTACAATTTTCTTATTCAAAAGACTCATAAGAGTCACTATCATCAGATTCTGAATCTTCTCTATCACTCAATGATATCCCAGGTGGACAAAATTCGAGCGGGACGTGTTCCCAAAAGCTACCCAAGTTAAGATTTAGGTAGCGCTCATGAATCTTATGAATCAAACCAGATCTAACAGTTGCGCCCCTTGCATTTAGGTTGTCTATACACTTAGTATCGTAAGTTTCAACAACATCATCTTTTTCTTTTTTAGCTTGAGCTAAGATAAGTTGTTTCTCTTTTACGACCCTTTCAAAATCCTTGAAACACTCGTTGAAACCATCTGTGGCTTGATCATTTCCTTCTTTGTAAGTTGGGATAAGCTTGTCATTAACGATATTTTTCTCTACGTAAAGTTTTTTTACTTATTGACAATATTTTTCGAGGAGCGTGACATAATTATCAGATGCAACCAGTTTTTATATAAGTGCATCGGCTTGTTTTTCAAAGGTTGAGTGTTCTTGTTGGAGCTCCTTGGTTTTTGATTTAGATGATGAGGTTTCATATTTTTAGTAGCTTTTGAAATCCTTCAGATGTTTCATCATTTTCCCAATGGTAACAGAAGAATGAAGCAGCTTGCAAAGACGGAGAGAAAATTCGTCTTCTTGAGGAATCTCGAAAGAACTATCTTAGGATCCAGCCTCAAAAGGAACCAAAATGGAGGAATGAGCTAACGGTCTCGGATGTTTCTGGGATCTCTTTTAAAATGCCCTTCAATTTTTGTTGGCATTTTTCCTCGGAGGACCCTCACTAGGAAGTTTTTGTCTGCTTGGGCAAAAAGCTTTTAGGACCCATCAGCCTTTGAATTTTCAGCATCTTCGTCATCCCCATGAGTTTCAGCCCCTGAAGTTTCTTCTTCTTCATCCTCATCGTCGTTTAAATGACTTTTGGCCCTTTTTCTCATTGGAAGAAAAACCACAACGTCTTTTGCTTCCAATCGCTCTAAGATATTTGTTGAGAATGAGGAATCATGAGCTCCTCTAAAGATAATCGCTTTGATGGATTCAGCCTCCACAAGCGATTTGTGGCAAGGTTGGTAGGAGTAAAACAGAGTCGAAACCTGTTGTACCAGACAACCTTGGCCCACATATGAAGCTCACCAAAGATAGTTTTTACTTAAAGAACGAAATCGTCATAGGGCTTGGATATACCAGTCATTGTTATTTATAATTAAAAAGAGTGTATATGAATAAAATACAAGAAAAATCTGGAGAAAAATAAAAGGGAAGCATACCTCTATTTGTCCAGACGAGAGATAACTTCTGTGGAGTGTCAGCAGTTGCCTCAGATCGTGTCTCCCATCCTTGCTTCTGTTTATTGTCTCCCTCAAATTAACCTTAAATACCTAATGGTCTCTACAAAGGTCAAGGAATAAAAAAGAAAATATGGGATCTTTGTCAAACCAGAGAGGCTAATTAATTCTTCTAAGGAAAAGCTCATCCTGAAATTCTAGAGGACATGATGCAGGTCATAAGAGTAAACCATATGCTGGGACCGGCCTCGCTGAGACAAAGATTGATCATTGAAAAGCACTCCATAAAGAGTGGGTACAAAGGATAACGCAACCCTCAATTCATCAGTTCTGTATAAACAATCATCTTATGGTCCATAACAGATAGCGAGGTCTCTCTGACCGTTGGAAAAATAATAGAAATTGAAAAAAGGAATTCCCCATCGAAATCTTAGCTTGGCCTCTTCGAATGATTCATATGATTTATACTGCATTTTTTGTGAGGCCATCAAGTTTTTATTATCAACCACTTTAAGGTTATTCCCCACTAAATCATTGATTTTCGGGGGCAATGAAACATCTTCCTTTGATTTAAATTTTTTCTTTGGAGGAGAATTCTTTTCCTCAGATTGAGTAGAAGCATTGTCTTTTTCTCAGAAAGTCTTGTAGTGGTAGTCTTCTCTTTAATAGCTTGAGAAGTGATGGCAGTTTGTTTCTCCTTGACAAAAGAGACTAGCCTCATATCTAAAGTTGTTATGTCTTTTTCCTCAACATTATGATGAATATGGAAGACATTTGATCTAATTTATGGAATTGATTAAAGTGGTTGGTTCGTCATCCGAGCGATATCAGTTCTTGTCAACTTCCGTCGGGGTATCTCTGACGTTGGCCTTGGAGTTCCTTGTGGAGTAACAGAATATATAGAATCCATTTCTAAAGGGGACCCCTTAGAGAGTTTGGATTGTTTATGTTTGTTCTCTTTATGATGTATTTTCATTTTCAAAGAGGATCCATTTGAATGTTTATCTTTTCCCATGTTTATCTTGTGAATTGTTAAGCAAAAGAGATTGGGGGGGAGAGTAGATATTCGAAGGGATAATTGCTGCTGAATTCTCTGGGGGAGGCCAAGTACCATAATATGAAATAACAGGGGGTTGGGGCTCTGGTTCGACGTATAAACCGGCAGCTCTCTTTTCTTCTAATTTCTGACTGATGGTTAACCACTATGGTATGTGAAAATCCTTTGCATTAAACTATTTCTCTCTCTAGAATAATTTCTTAAGAGATTTCTCTCTCTAAAAATGTTAAGAAAATATGTGACGAGATAGAGGTATTTATAGGAGACGAGTGGGCTTTAAAGGTTAACGAGGCCCATGGTGGTGAGAGGTTGTTTTCCTATCAGAAAATTGTCCAAACTACGGGCAATAAGTGCCTGAAGACGTGTCAAGCTTCCACTAGTTTAGCTCATGTAAAAAATAAGAACATGCAAGGGGTATCACAATCGACATTTGGCAGGAGGAAAGCCGTTTTATTGGTGGTGTCAGAAAACGTCATGACATCATAAGTGTGAAACAATTGAGAAAATGTTTGGTATGAATATTGAAAGAACAAACAAAATTTGAAGGCCTTTATTGTGAAGAGACAAATCAAAGCCCAAAGAAAATTCGAGTATGATATTTAGGATACAAATTCGAGGAAAAATTCAATCGTTCGAAAATTCGAAGAAGATTCATGTACTTGAAACTTCGAGGAAGAGTTTTGGGTAAAAACTTTATAGAGTCTTTCTGGTCGTTAAGCAGTCGACAAAATCCGACGAGGATCAACTGATGAAATCCGGTGAGAAGTTTTTTGCATTCGGGGAAAGGTTTCTCACTTGACAAGTTAACAGTAAAATCACTAAATAATTCGATGATGACAAGAATGATCATACAATAGTCTTTGTTTGAAAATTTTCACAAGGACTGGGGGGCAACTGATGCGGGAAGAATAAATCAACAAGAAGATCTTAGAAAATTAGGGGTGTAATTTGTTAATAAAGAAAGTCTCTTAGGAGAAATGGATAATTATGTAATTTAAAAGGACTAATTTATAGCAAACAATAAACTTGAGGACAAGATCATAATTAGTGAATTGTTAGACATGTGGATCCCAATAAATATACTATAAAAGCATCATATCCCTTTTAGGGAAAATGTGATTAATTAATGATTTGACAATTATTACTTCTATTTTCTCTCTCTAGAAAAGTAGAACTCATCTCTCTAGAATATTTACTAAGTATTTTGTATCACAAACTTAGCCCTCTAAACGTTGTTTTACTCTGACATCTCCTCCAAAGATTTATGGAACTATCAATGGTAACATATAATTTGGAATTGTTTACAAATATATGAGATCATATTTTTTTTATTGTAGATGAGGATACTTTTTAGCATGTCTTTTTTATAAGTAAAATTTTGTACTTGTTCGATTTTTTTCTCGCATATTTTCGATCATGCATGATTATAGTGTTAAAAAATATTTGGTTAGATTGTATCAGAATGTTCTTTGAATGAGTCATTAATAAGTTTGTTAATAAGTTTAGATGAACCATTAGTATTGTGAGGTTTAAATAGCACTAAAGTATCCGAAGTTTAAAATATTTAAGTCGATAGAGCTTTAGGGTTGGAACATCAAACAAATATTGAATCCATATCGGATGATAGCTTGACAAAATTTAGTATCATTCCGATAAATACATGATCTTACACTTATATTTGTGGAGCAAATATTAGACATCTTTTTTTCATTTTTAATACCCGCTATCACCATTTCAATTAAATATGATTGTGAACTAAGTTTGTTAATTTTATATTTGAAAGGTTTTTGAAATCCTATTAACATATTTTTAGCGGGTTCAGGGGTAACCAAATGTTATCAATTATTCATGAAAAATATTTTATTTCAGTATGCACAAAATCATGGACGAGCTATGACAACTAAAAATATGAATTTTCTAATAAAATTCTTGCTTTTATAAGTGAGAAGTGAATATTCTTTATTTGATAAAAAGTTTTTGATTTTTTATAAAATAAAACTATTTCTCATCAATATGAACAACGATATATATTTTTATATAATATTGAATCATGTGGTATGCTATGAACGTCAATAGTGTTTTCTTACAAAGCTATAAGCCGGATATTATGTTTTCTTCTTTAAAAAATAGTTATATAACTTCAAATTTATCTTAAATATCTAAATTTTAAACAATGTGGTTATTTTTTTAATGTTCGGTTCATACGTTAAATATTAGAGAGTTACCATTTGAAATATAAGAATATGTCAAACATAATTTAAATTAATATTAATTATCTCGCATGCACTATTTGTTTGTCTTCTTATAAGATATATTAAAATTTGTTTCATCAATTTGGATTGCTTCTGAAATAATATAATTTATTGTTAGTACCGATGACAATATGTTACATATACGTATGTATATATATGTCTATAATTTAGAAAATCTAACTATAAATGATAACTTAATATATCACAAGATATTTGGAATTTTTTCGTATATTTTAATATTTTCTTTCCAAAATTAAGAAACTTTGGCTATAAAATTGACAACTCAATATATCACAATATGTTTGGGATTAACTCTTATATTTTGTTATCTTCTTACATTCCCACATAGTCGAAACATGAGGAAGATGGACGTCAACTTGTCTTACAAATCTTCAAATTAAACTTGTAGAAAGACAGAAGACATAAGTGAATGCAACGCAAAATCTCACGACACATCGTAAAAAACAAGCAACAACATATAAAAGGGTTGCGGGGAAATCAAGAGGATAGTTGTGGGTGAAATAAAAAACTATAAGGACAATGAAAAATAGAGTCTTCATAATAAAGAGGAAGTTATAGAGATAACAAAAATGAATGTTAAACGAGCACTAAAAAAGATAACTAGGGGACAATGATTACAAGAATTATGTGGTATCAAAGAAGAGAGACATCTACAACAATATATATATATATATATATATATATATATATATATATATATATATATATATATAATAGATATTATTTGGTTACAAAGAGAAGGAGAGACAAAAAATAATTATATCAAGAGATTGTAATTTTTAACATTGTGGTCGTCAACCCCAAAGTTATTGATTTAGATAAATTTGTTTCATTGCAATGTATTTGCGTTAAACATCATTATAGTTTTGATTTAGATTTTTTTGGTAGTGAACACTAAGCATTAATACAAAATGTGAATAAGTCACCAAAATAATATTTAACATTAAATGGAAACTACAGGGTAGCAAATACAATAACTTAAGACATAAAATTAACATTAAACATGAAATACGATAACACGCATAATTTTAGTTAAAGTCATACTAATCGTTAAATTCATGTCCATCAATGAATGTATAATTCTTTAACATATCTGAGTTTTCAACAATGAGCTTCTTTAAATAACCTATCATATATTTTGTAATGAATTCAATAAGTTTAAAATTAAACTCTTTGCACGCCTATTGTCGAACTTTGTACGAGAGGCCGAAAACCAAAACCATTAGTTCTGATTTCAAATAATTTAACATTATATAGACTTCTTCACGAATTTATGAAGATAGATAGTGAGTGACACTACAATTGTATATCTAGGACAATGTGCACACAAATTCATCAAAAAATCATTGGTAGTCTTATTCGATCTTATTATATTAACATACTTGACGACCTGCAATAAGTGGCTATATTCTTAGATAGTCCATTCCATATCAATAAATTACAAGTTTGATTAAATATGTTATTTGGTAGATGAAAATTTATGATATATTTGAGTGGTTATTTAAATAAAAATGAGTGATGAAGTTGACGGGACTTTTTAGTTGGCGAGAATATTTAGTTTGCGAGAAATTGTAACGAAATTTTTAATGTTATGGATGATATGAAAACATTGCACGGCCAATGCATGTTGCATTGATAGTATGTACCAATTGCACTACCATTGCAAAACAGTGGCATTGCTAAACTAAATTAAGTATGAGCGAAATAAATTTAAACATGAAAGCTGCAAGTAAAGTCAGTTTTGAAAACATCAACAAATTAATACCTACAATAATTAGATTAATCATAATTACAAAACCAAAACATCTGATACAAAATTAAAAAACCACAAAAATATTCAATACAAACATTTGATACTAATAACTACACAAACATATATAATATAATCAACCTTAAAATATTTAGAAAATAAGTAATCTTTATGACTCGGTTAGTACAGAATTTCAACTCTTATGTTTTTTTATCAAATTTTTCTCCGCTCAATAACTCTCCTATGGTGGTGCGCCAGTTTACATGCATACATTAAAAAAACAAAGTTAGTCAATAAGTTCGATTTTCACGTTGTATTAACAATTAATGGCATTTGCACTACTAGTCTAAAGGCTAATCCATAGGGGTGTTGGGGTCTGCACTGGAAAAGGTTCTCTATTGTAATGACGATGACAAACATCTGCACCCAAATCATGAAAACAACAAATCTTTAAAGTCCAAATTATTTACCTTAATCACCTTTCAACCTCTTTTAGCCATGTTTGAGTTAATTGGGTAAAAACAAATGAATTAGTTTCGTTGGAAAAGAAGATGTCATGTGTATAATAATCGGAAAAGAAAAAAGTTCCATGAATTTTTTTTGTTCTTGAAAGAGTTTGAAAGTTAAATAGTGGATAAAATTATTAAAAAACCCATATATTATTGAAGAAAAATATTTTTGTTAAAATATTTGGAGAGAAAATGAATTCTTAGAATGATTAAAATTAGGGGTTATCACATATAAAAAGGAACAACTTGACTCTATGTTAAAATATATATAAATATCTCATAAACTCATAAGGTAATTATCTATTTGGTTTAAGGCTCTTTGTTGGGTCATTTTTACGTCTTATTAGTTGTAGGCTAAGCACATGCCCTATTAAAGACTCTTTGTATTTATGGTCTAGTAGTGTTCAAAGGCCCAAATTGGTTATTATAAATATAAACTGTTATACTTTTGGAAAAATATGGACAATCATTATTCGATTCATGAATTTACTATTATATTTCTCTCCCTCATAGTTTTATATTTATACATTTATTATCTAACAACTTCTGGTGAGCCGAGCCTGGACTCATCAATGACGACCACAATGGAAGTGACAGTCAAATTGGTACCCGAAATTCATCTTCAAAACCAAAAAACTCTTTGTTACTTTATATCACTTCCAAAGCAAGATGCATCATAATGACTACTCAAGGAAAAACTAGTATACCTCTCACCCTTTTGCAAGAAGGGACAGGGTCACATAATTCAATGAATGTTCTCTATCGTTAGTTAAATTATAAGAGCAGAGGCATTGACTCGTTTCCTAGCTCGCAACTCTTCAAATAAAAAAAAAGATATTGACAAATACCACTCTTGTAGATGAAGTGTCCGCTCCTTGGAACGGGATGAACATTATAAATAATAGGTGGTCTTAAGTGTGATATGAGGTCCGCATTAAGTCATTTTCAGAGGAGATAACCAATGAAGAAATATACGAGTTCACCGGACTTTATGAGTTGGATAATGCCCATAATTCTTCAAGGTGAGAGATCGATATTTGTTGCTATTAACAAATGATGAATTTTGGCTTCTATCTATTTATAAAAAGATGCACCAACGTATGAACCATTAGTACAAAACACACATACGAAATTTGAGTTCTCAAGGTGAGACATGGTCTAGAGTGAAGTTTCAAATGAACCATGAGAAAGATTAAATGAGGGGTCGAGTAAGATACTCAAGCTGCAACTATAGCTGTCTAGCCGGTTCAAGTCAAAGTAATAGCTTAGTAGTGTGCCCATGATCCTTAAAACGTTCATCCTTAACGAGTTCAACAACAGGCTTACCATCTCGTGCCTCAAGCTCAGGTTGGGTTACCACTATCCTTGGGGGCAAAATCCTAGTCAGTATTGGTTTGGTTAATTTTGGGTTTGAGGGTAGTTTGGTAAAATGTTTTAATAAATTTGGGGTATTTTGTGTTTAGTGTGAGGAGTACTGAGATAATTAAGCAGCATGCTAGTATTAAATTTTGATCACCCTCATTAATGAGAGTGGTTGTGGTATTTATACCTTAACTATTGACCCATGGGCTTACCGAGTCAGGTTGTGAAACCGAGTTAAATTCAAAGACCCATTTGTTTTAAGTAGATTAGCAAATAGCTTAGTCAAAAGTTATTTACGTTTGTCCTGTTCGGATTTATAGTGGCGTGATATGGTCTGAATTACCCCTGTTCGGATTAATGGGTTGGTTGTGACTGCAAGATCCGAACTCATTAGTAGCCCCTTTTTTAGGCCTTGCAAAGTATCTTCGGAAGGGTTAAAAAATTTACCAAGTCAGCATCAATTTTGTTCGATCTGCTTGCGTCGTCCGAATTGAAAAGCTTCCTTTCACAAACAACCCGGTTCGAATTTTATCAGGACTGGTTTTTATTTCCAGAATTCTAAGAGTTTTTTATTGAATCGTAGGACACATGTCAATATCTAGTTTGACCTCCTAGTCGTTATTTCCCCTAAATCATCGCACCCACTAGGTCTATAAAGTTACCTAGGTTTTGATTTTCACACGTTGTGCAGCCCTTAATCATTACAAAAAACACTATTCACCTTCTCATTGGTAACTGTCGCTTTTTACTATCATATATATATACATTTACTAGTCCATTTTCTTCCACACTCAAAACCTTCTTAGATAGAAAAACTCTTATTTCATCTTCATCTTCAAATTGTTCTTGAGAAATATATGTTCATAGCCGGAAACGCCGTAGTTAAAGGAGTTTGGTTGAACTTATCTCAGTTAGAGAGAGCAAGGAAAGTAGAGAGAGAAATCTGTATCACCGCCGGTCTCGCTGTTTCTCCAGGTGATAAAAGTAATCAACCAAACCAGGACGTCGATCAAGGATCATCTTCCTCAAGAAACCCTAGACCTAGAAAACTTCCATTCATATCAATCCTCTCACCCCTCCCTTCAGGCTCTTCTGTAAAAGAATCTCAACACCCAATTTACAAGGAAACGACTGTTTTAAGCGTTCGAAAACCCTCACCGTTTATAACGATGGGCTCCGATACAGAAAGGTCACCAGAGAGGATAACTCCTCGCCAGACGACTCGTCAAACAAAAACCCAGTCAACATCATCATCTTTATAACCCTCCGGATCGGAGGTGGCTAAAGTTTCTCCACAGGCCAAGCCCTCCGGACAACAGCCTCTACCTGACATCAGCCCCTCAAAAGCAATAAGTGCACAACCACCTTAATAATTTCCGATGAAGGAATCATAGCAACCTTCTTCAAAGACAACTGAAAAACCTTCCACAATCATGGAAGAGAATATGGAGGACAGCATCAAAGACGCCCTTTTTGAGACCGAGGCGTCAGGTCAGACAGGGGATGCTGTCTCGGAAAGGAAAGGTAAAGTTAAAGTTGGCATGACTCATCCGGACGCTCTTCCGGAGAGTCTAAAGGGTAAAGTTGGCCCTTATTTTAAACATATCAGTGTCAAGTATTTGTTGGTTTGCATTATTTTAACTATGTTTACACCCATACTGCCGAGTTGGGTCAAAACCGGACCAAATGGGGGATTCTGGAGTCTGTAAAAGTGAGGATACCAATCACGAAAAAAAATTCATGGACTGTAAATTGAACGAGGTGGTAGTATATACCGAAGTGCTGAACTAGGGACTTCGGTTCCCTTTAGACCTAGAAATCGTTAGGTATTTTCGTCTGTATAAATTATGCCCCAGTCAGCTAAGCCCCAACGTCTGGTATACACTCTTAGCTTGTATTATGGCGTCTAGATTGTCAAAGATCCCTCTTCCAATGGAGCAGTTTGTTGTTGTAGCAAGTTTGTGCAAAAATCACCAAATTCCCTTCTAGCACTACAACATGGGGAATGATTCCAAGTTTGTGGACAACTTGCTAGAGTCCAAAAAACCTTAGAGGACGCAGTTCATTTTTTTCAGTGGAACATGGGAGAATGGTAGGAAGATCAAGGCCAACACAAACCCTAGCTTGATGACCAGCAGATGGAAAAACACTGGTACGTTTTCCTTTCGTTTCCTTTTTACTTCTTAAACTACAACTTTTCCTATTCTGACTAATTTATTATATCTCTTCAGTTCTGCCAAAGGAGTTCACCAGCCACCTGGAAGAAGGGAAAAAGACTTGTGCAAAACTTAATGCATGGCCTTCGGAAAATTGGGGGAATGCCTTCCACAATTGCTTCAAGTCACGAAATTTTGTGAGGTCTCACATGTGGAACACCACAGGCAGAAGAGACCTTTCATAGGAAGAGCTAACCACCCCTCCTCCTGCTGACGTGATTTTGAAAAGGATAGAAGTCAAAGATTCCAAGCTATATCTGCCTTCCAGGGGTAAGCCCCCAGCAAAATGAAGAACCAGAAGAGGAAGACTACAATATATCTGGCTCAAACAGCTAAGGAGGGGACTGATTTAGAGAACCAGGGTGGTATTGATGTGGCTTTTCTAAAGGAGGTAGAGGTCGAGACTGTAAGGGAAGTTGCAGGGTTAAAGATCCCACCACGACCTCCTAAAAGGAAAAAAAGACAAGGCCAACAGTGATGAAAAATCTGTCAAGAAGAAAAGGGTTACTCTGGGGGAAGAGATAATCCTTCGCCTCCCAGAAAACCTACCCCCAGTTCATGTTGACCCTATTCTTCAAGAAGAAATCCCAACAGACCTCCAGTCCGGACAGATTGCTGGTGGAGGAAACGACAAAGTGGACCTTTCTGCCCTTTAAGACATCGGTCTCTACTTTAATGACTTTGATAAAGATGATTTTACAAGTCCTTACCGTCCCTTCAGTTCCTCCAACATGGTAACGTACAATAGGAAATATTTTTCCATATCCAGAAAATAAGATACCTTAAGTCATGCTCTCCTCGTTTATATCCGGCCAGTACTCGATCTAGAGAGGCAGGTAAAAAATCAAACCAATGTTATCAACTCTCTTACTTTTGACAAGAAATCTCTGTCAGACAGTCTTCGAAGTGCTCAGCAAAGCATAGAGGTACTGAAGAAGGAAACAGAGGATTTGGCAACCAAACTAACTTCATCAGAAGCAGCCAATACTGAGCTCTAAACTAAGTACTCCGGCCTTGAGACTTCTTCCTCACAAAACCTCACAGCTTTGAAAGAGCAGTTGAAAACTAAGGATGGTGCTATCAAAACCCTAACCAACGAGAATACTAAGTTGGAAGGCACTGTTTCGGAGATGACCAAGGAAAAGAAGGCCCTGGAGCGTCAGCAAGAGCAAGCTATCAAAACAGGTATTGATGAATATGCCAATGGAGTAGTAGACTCCTTTGAAAAGAGAGATAATTGGATCAAATATGGCATGGTGTTGTTGTTCCATGAGACCTTCCCTAAGAGAACCCTTGGTCCCTTATGGAAGTATGTGGAGTATGACGATATCCTATTTCACACCTTGGCCGACGACGACAAACACAACTATGCTAGTGGAGTTGATTCCACTGATGATGAAGAAGGTACGGGTGAGAGTTCAAGTGCTGAACTCAAAAGTCCTAAAAAAGGTAGTGGTGAAGAAAAATCCGAAGAGAACAAACCCTAAGGTTTTATCATGTATTTTTCTCAGTTTTTTGAACAATCAAAGTCCTTGGATGGCCAATGCATGTTTTGTACCACTGTTCGATATAAGTCCGAACATGTTTAATTTATCCAATTTCCTTTTTGTTTAATAATTTGCTTT
This sequence comes from Limnanthes douglasii subsp. nivea, assembly GCA_036936605.1. Classification (NCBI taxonomy): domain Eukaryota; kingdom Viridiplantae; phylum Streptophyta; class Magnoliopsida; order Brassicales; family Limnanthaceae; genus Limnanthes; species Limnanthes douglasii. Next base: position 148,105,114 of record JAUPFV010000003.1, on the reverse strand, counting down.
AAATATTTCATGTCTAATGTTTAAGTAGCCCCTATAATTTCAAAATTATTGAATTGAGAGTGTTTAATAGCTCCAGCACATACATTTTATAGTCACGATCAATCACTAAGTGTATCCGATCTGCTCAATATCACTAGAAATCCGGGGTGTTGGATAAGTGATTTATACTTAAATTGAATTGAAGTAAAAGCACCAAATTTTTGAATAAGGCATCATGTATTATTGAAGAAAAAAACGGACACCTCATTAAAACCTCCCCGCGCCACCAGGGTAGGAAAGAGTATGCCCCCTAATATTTACATTGGTATTTAACAAGTAAATATTTACATAAAGATTTTTTTTCTAAATATAACCTGAGATGTTCAATATTCCATGGGTGCTTCAAATCTCTTCCTTCTTTGTCTTATAGCCTATAAGTCCCAGGTTTGGCTTTGTCACAGACCTCATAAGGGCCTTCCCATTGGAGCCAATTTACCGAACTGTTTCTCTTTGGTATGTAAGAAGACTTTTCTTATTACCTTATCCCCTGGTTGAAAATCTTTTCTTTTGCCTTTGGAGGCAAATCTAATCCTCATCAAACCTTGGTAGTGTGTTGTTCTTAAAAGTGATTTAACCCTTCTCTCTTCTACTTAGTCCAACTGATTCCTAATTGCTGTCTCATTAGCCTGTTCGGAAGAGTTATGGACTTTGTATGATGGTAAAGTAGCCTCTATGGGGGTGATTCCTCATCCCATACACCAAGGAAAAGGAGATTCTTGTGTAGCAGCACGATGAGTAGTCTGGTAGGCCCACAATACTTCTTGTAAATAGCTTGGCCATTTCCCCGCAGCCCTATCTAATTTTTTTTTAATCTAGACAAAATGGTTCTGTTTGCAACTTCAACTTGGCCATTTGCTTGCGGATGGAAAAGAGAAGAAAAACAATGTTGAATGCCTCTAGAGGCACAAAAATCCTTCATGTCTTTGTTATCAAACGATGGCCCATTGTCTGTAGTAATCTTTTGGAGGACTCCAAATATGCAGCATATATTGGATGAGATAAATTTAATGACAGCCTTCGACGTGGTCCCAGCCAAGGGAGCTGCTTCTATCCACTTTGAGAAATAGTCAATAGAGACTATAATAGTTCTGCACCCCCGAATGCCATGGGTAGAGGCCCAACTAAATCAATCCTCCATCTAGAAAAATGTATTGGCTCCGAAATAGACTTCATAGAAACTGCTGACACGTGAATTTCATTCTCATACCTTTGACATGGATCACATTTCTTCACCATTTCTTTAGAATCTGCAAACCACTCAGGCTGAACCCAAGGACCCCTCTTGACCCTTGATTGTTGGCTCTGGGACTGGTTCTGGCTGGATTGAGCTTGCTTAGACCGGTTAGATCCTTGTCAAGTCTCCTTAGCATAGTAACCGGATTGGTTAGCGGTTGGAGGAGCTTTTATGGTGGACCTCACTTGATGGTGCACCCTAGTTTTCTTTGTTTCCTCCACATTAATCTGTTTTCTCACTTGGTTTAACAAGCCACCCCAGGTCATAGCTTTCTTCCGGGTTACAATCAGTTAAGTTCCCATGATTCAACCCTTGTCTTAGAGAAGCAATTGCCATCTGCTCAAAGCTATCTGGTAATCCGTTCTTTGTATTCACAAATCAACTTATGTATTCTTTCAAATATTCGTTTGGTTTTTGGGCACAATGGATAATGGTATCCTCATTACCCTTCAATTCTTTACTCCCAACAAATTGCCTCCGGAAGGCAACCCAAAATGTATCAAAGTTTCTAATACACCCTGAGGTGAGCTATTATACCATTTAAGAGTACTCCCCGTAAAAGTTTATGAGAAGGCTCTGTACAAGAGCTTATCATTGTCATCAAAATTCATCATGAAGCTCTTGAATTTCTCCAGATGGTTGTCCGGATCCCGACTTCCATCATACTTTTCCATTTTGGAGCTATCAAACCTTTTAGGAAGGGGTCCGAACAATATTTTTGCGGACAAAGGTGACTGCCTCCAGTTTTTATTGCGACTAAAGACTGTATCTTCATTAGGACTTGCAAAAATACATGGTTCGGACTGAAAAGCAAAAGGATCCATCAGCAACTGATCAACATGCCTATGAGATGACCCTTTGCCCATATGCCTTTTAAGCCTACCATGTATGTCCCTCTTTCTTGAGTATTTTTTGGTTAATTTTATCTTTTTTCTAGATCTCCTCTCTTCACTGCTTGATGAAAAATATTCTTCAAGCTCAGCCTCATTCGAAAAGCTACTGGAGGACTTAGACCCAAAACTTTCAACAGGCTTAGACCGATGTGTCTTCTTTGAACTGAGATGAGTCTTTTGTTAACTGATGTGAGTCTTTAGTGATGGCTCATTCTCCCCAGGATTGTCAGTATGGTGAAGGAATGACGCTCCAGATTTCTCCTTAATACATTTCTCTTCTTGTTTTATGGCCCTTAGTGCCTCTATCTCTGTCCTCAGCTGATCCCACTCCTCAACAGTGTATTCCTTATTTTCCTTCACTGTTTCCACCTCAGGAGGTGGAGTACCTTGCTCATTCGGATCCATCCAAACTGTTTTTCTCACTGGTTTTGAATATAAAATTCACGCACTGTCCCCTCCCACTATGGTCTCTAATTTGGTTTGGTTAATTCTGGGGCTGAGGTTAATTTGGTAAAATGGTTTAATAATTTTGGGGTGTTTTGTGTTTAGTGTGAGGAGTAGTGAGATAATTAAGCAGCCTGGTAGTATTAAATTCTGATCACCCTCATTAATGAGAGTGGTTGGGGTATTTATACCTTAATTATTGACCCATGGGCTTACCGGGTTGGGTTGTGAAACCGAGTCGAATTCAAAGACCCATTAGTTTTAAGTAGATTAGCAAATAACTTAGTCAAAAGTTATTTACGTTTGTCATGTTCATATTTATAGTGGTGTGATATGGTCCGAATTAACCCTATTTGGATTAATGGGTTGGCTGTGACTGTAAGATCCGAACTCATCAAGTATCAGCAAGAATTCTTGTGGCAAGGTCAAGTTTATAGAAATCAAGCACCAATGTTTTATATAAAGTTACTTTATTGCGTGAATCCATGTTCATTTTTGAGTAACGAGTTAAATATAGCTTTCGACACCTAAAGGTACATGAGAAATGTATCTCATATTCCTAAAACTGTGGTAGTTGAATTATCAAGAAGGTTTGACGTTCACGAAATTGAGAAGTATGATGAGACCAGTGACCTAGAGCGCCACATTGAGCAGTTCATAAACGTGGTAATGAGTTTCCATGAGGATGGTCGTTTATGATGTTGAATATTTTTAATGACTTTCAAAGTGAATGCATTTACCTGGTTCAATTGATTCAATCTAAGGTCTATTACAAGAGTTGACCATTTGTGGAGTCTTTTGAGACATTTTTTTTCAATTCCTAAACACACACTAATATGAAGTGTGCTTCAGAAGGTTTTTTACCTACCTATGACGCTAATGAGGATGAATAAATATCCCATACTATTTATTCCCTTATCATGAAGACGTTGGTGGTTTTAAAACTCTTTTAGTCTATCTATGATTTGCAAGAAATACTTGTCAGGGAAGCGTTAATAGAGGCCTGTAAACACATGAAGACGACTTATCTCATTGGTAACTGTCGCTTTTTACTATCACACACACACATATATATATATATATATATATATATATATATATATATATATATATATATATATACATTTACTAGTCCATTTTCTTCCACACTCAAAACCTTCTTAGATAGAAAAACTCCTATTTCATCTTCATCTTCAAATTGTTCTTGAGAAATATATGTTCATAGCCGGAAACGCCGTAGTTAAAGGAGTTTGGTTGAACTTATCTCAGTTAGAGAGAGCAAGGAAAGTAGAGAGAGAAATCTGTATCACCGCCGGTCTCGTTGTTTCTCCAGGTGATAAAAGTAATCAACCAAACCAGGACGTCGATCAAGGATCATCTTCCTCAAGAAACCCTAGACCTAGAAAACTTCCATTCATATCAATCCTCTCACCCCTCCCTTCCGGCTCTTCTGTAAAAGAATCTCAACACCCAATTTCCAAGGAAAAGACTGTTTTAAGCGTTCGAAAACCCTCACCGTTTATAACGATGGGCTCCGATACAGAAAGGTCACCAGAGAGGATAACTCCTCGCCAGACGACTCGTCAAACAAAAACCCAGTCAACATCATCATCTTTATAACCCTCCGGATCGGAGGTGGCTAAAGTTTCTCCACAGGCCAAGCCCTCCGGACAACAGCCTCTACCTGACATCAGCCCCTCAAAAGCAATAAGTGCACAACCACCTTAATAATTTCCGATGAAGGAATCATAGCAACCTTCTTCAAAGACAACTGAAAAACCTTCCACAATCATGGAAGAGAATATGGAGGACAGCATCAAAGACGCCCTTTTTGAGACCGAGGCGTCAGGTCAGACAGGGGATGCTGTCTCGGAAAGGAAAGGTAAAGTTAAAGTTGGCATGACTCATCCGGACGCTCTTCCGGAGAGTCTAAAGGGTAAAGTTGGCCCTTATTTTAAACATATCAGCGTCAAGTATTTGTTGGTTTGAATTATTTTAACTATGTTTACACCCATACTGCCGAGTTGGGTCAAAACCGGGCCAAATGGGGGATTCTGGAGTCTGTAAAAGTGAGGATACCAATCACGAAAAAAAATTCATGGACTGTAAATTGAACGAGGTGGTAGTATATACCGAAGTGCTGAACTAGGGACTTCGGTTCCCTTTAGACCTAGAAATCGTTAGGTATTTTCGTCTGTATAAATTATGCCCCAGTCAGCTAAGCCCCAACGTCTGGTATACACTCTTAGCTTGTATTACGGCGTCTAGATTGTCAAAGATCCCTCTTCCAATGGAGCAGTTTGTTGTTGTAGCAAGTTTGTGCAAAAATCACCAAATTCCCTTCTAGCACTACTACATGGGGAATGATTCCAAGTTTGTGGACAACTTGCTAGAGTCCAAAAAACCTTAGAGGATGCAGTTCATTTTTTTCAGTGGAACATGGGAGAATGGTAGGAAGATCAAGGCCAACACAAACCCTAGCTTGATGACCAGCAGATGGAAAAACACTGGTAAGTTTTCCTTTCGTTTCCTTTTTACTTCTTAAACTACAACTTTTCCTATTCTGACTAATTTATTATATCTCTTCAGTTCTGCCAAAGGAGTTCACCAGCCACCTGGAAGAAGGGAAAAAGACTTGTGCAAAACTTAATGCATGGCCTTCGGAAAATTGGGGGAATGCCTTCCACAATTGCTTCAAGTCAGGAAAATTTTGTGAGGTCTCACATGTGGAACACCACAGGCAGAAGAGACCTTTCATAGGAAGAGCTAACCACCCCTCGACCTGCTGACGTGATTTTGAAAAGGATAGAAGTCAAAGATTCCAAGCTATATCTGCCTTCCAGGGGTAAGCCCCCAACAAAATGAAGAACCAGAAGAGGAAGACTACAATATATCTGGCTCAAACAGCTACGGAGGGGACTGATTTAGGGAACCAGGGTGGTATTGATTTGGATTTTCTAAAGGAGGTAGAGGTCGAGACTGTAAGGGAAGTTGCAGGGTTAAAGATCCCACCACGACCTCCTAAAAAGGAAAAAAGGGCAAGGCCAACAGTGATGAAAAATCTGTCAAGAAGAAAAGGGTTACTCTGGGGGAAGAGATAATCCTTCGCCCCCCAGAAAACCTACCCCCAGTTCATGTTGACCCTATTCTTCAAGAAGAAATCCCAACAGACCTACAGTCCGGACAGATTGCTGGTGGAGGAAACGACAAAGTGGACCTTTCTGCCCTTCAAGACATCGGTCTCTACTTTAATGACTTTGATAAAGATAATTTTGCAGGTACTTACCGTCCCTTCAGTTCCTTCAACATGGTAACGTACAATAGGAAATATTTTTCCATATCCAGAAAATAAGATACCTTAAGTCATGTTCTCCTCGTTTATATCCGGCCAGTACTCGATCTAGAGAGGCAGGTAAAAAATCAAACCAATGTTATCAACTCTCTCACTTTTGACAAGAAGTCTCTGTCAGACAGTCTTCGAAGTGCTCAGCAAAGCATAGAGGTACTGAAGAAGGAAACAGAGGATTTGGCAACCAAACTAACTTCATCAGAAGCAGCCAATACTGAGCTCTAAACTAAGTACTCCGGCCTTGAGACTTCTTCCTCACAAAACCTCACAGCTTTGAAAGAGAAGTTGAAAACTAAGGATGGTGCTATCAAAACCCTAACCAACGAGAATACTAAGTTGGAAGGCACTGTTTCGGAGATGACCAAGGAAAAGAAGGCCCTGGAGTGTCAGCAAGAGCAAGCTATCAAAACAGGTATTGATGAATATGCCAATGGAGTAGTAGACTCCTTTGAAAAGAGAGATAATTGGATCAAATATGGTATGGTGTTGTTGTTCCATGAGACCTTCCCTAAGAGAACCCTTGGTCCCTTATGGAAGTATGTGGAGTATGACGATATCCTATTTCACACCTTGGCCGACGACGACAAACACAACTATGCTAGTGGAGTTGATTCCACTGATGATGAAGAAGGTACGGGTGAGAGTTCAAGTGCTGAACTCAAAAGTCCTAAAAAAGGTAGTGGTGAAGAAAAATCCGAAGAGAACAAACCCTAAGGTTTTATCATGTATTTTTCTCAGTTTTTTGAACAATCAAAGTCCTTGGATGGCCAATGCATGTTTTGTACCACTGTTCGATATAAGTCCGAACATGTTTAATTTATCCAATTTCCTTTTTGTTTAATAATTTGCTTTAAATATTTCATGTCTAATGTTTAAGTAGCCCCTATAATTTCAAAATTATTGAATTGAGAGTGTTTAATAGCTCCAGCACATACATTTTATAGTCACGATCAATCACTAAGTGTATCCGATCTGCTCAATATCACTAGAAATCCGGGGTGTTGGATAAGTGATTTATACTTAAATTGAATTGAAGTAAAAGCACCAAATTTTTGAATAAGGCATCATGTATTATTGAAGAAAAAAACGGACACCTCATTAAAACCTCCCCGCGCCACCAGGGTAGGAAAGAGTATGCCCCCTAATATTTACATTGGTATTTAACAAGTAAATATTTACATAAAGATTTTTTTTCTAAATATAACCTGAGATGTTCAATATTCCATGGGTGCTTCAAATCTCTTCCTTCTTTGTCTTATAGCCTATAAGTCCCAGGTTTGGCTTTGTCACAGACCTCATAAGGGCCTTCCCATTGGAGCCAATTTACCGAACTGTTTCTCTTTGGTATGTAAGAAGACTTTTCTTATTACCTTATCCCCTGGTTGAAAATCTTTTCTTTTGCCTTTGGAGGCAAATCTAATCCTCATCAAACCTTGGTAGTGTGTTGTTCTTAAAAGTGATTTAACCCTTCTCTCTTCTACTTAGTCCAACTGATTCCTAATTGCTGTCTCATTAGCCTGTTCGGAAGAGTTATGGACTTTGTATGATGGTAAAGTAGCCTCTATGGGGGTGATTCCTCATCCCATACACCAAGGAAAAGGAGATTCTTGTGTAGCAGCACGATGAGTAGTCTGGTAGGCCCACAATACTTCTTGTAAATAGCTTGGCCATTTCCCCGCAGTCCTATCTAATTTTTTTTTAATCTAGACAAAATGGTTCTGTTTGCAACTTCAACTTGGCCATTTGCTTGCGGATGGAAAAGAGAAGAAAAACAATGTTGAATGCCTCTAGAGGCACAAAAATCCTTCATGTCTTTGTTATCAAACGATGGCCCATTGTCTGTAGTAATCTTTTGGAGGACTCCAAATATGCAGCATATATTGGATGAGATAAATTTAATGACAGCCTTCGACGTGGTCCCAGCCAAGGGAGCTGCTTCCATCCACTTTGAGAAATAGTCAATAGAGACTATAATAGTTCTCCACCCCCGAATGCCATGGTAGAGGCCCAACTAAATCAATCCTCCAACTAGAAAAATGTATTGGCTCAGAAATAGACTTCATAGAAACTGCTGACACATGAATTTCATTCTCATACCTTTGACATGGATCACATTTCTTCACCATTTCTTTAGAATCTGCAAACCACTCAGGCTGAACCCAAGGACCCCTCTTGACCCTTGATTGTTGGCTCTGGGACTGGTTCTGGCTGGATTGAGCTTGCTTAGACCGGTTAGATCCTTGTCAAGTCTCCTTAGCATAGTAACCGGATTGGTTAGCGGTTGGAGGAGCTTTTATGGTGGACCTCACTTGATGGTGCACCCTAGTTTTCTTTGTTTCCTCCACATTAATCTGTTTTCTCACTTGGTTTAACAAGCCACCCCAGGTCATAGCTTTCTTCCGGGTTACAATCAGTTAAGTTCCCATGATTCAACCCTTGTCTTAGAGAAGCAATTGCCATCTGCTCAAAGCAATCTGGTAATCCGTTCTTTGTATTCACAAATCAACTTATGTATTCTTTCAAATATTCGTTTGGTTCTTGGGCACAATGGATAATGGTATCCTCATTACCCTTCAATTCTTTACTCCCAACAAATTGCCTCCGGAAGGCAACCCAAAATGTATCAAAGTTTCTAATACACCCTGAGGTGAGCTATTATACCATTTAAGAGTACTCCCCGTAAAAGTTTATGAGAAGGCTCTGTACAAGAGCTTATCATTGTCATCAAAATTCATCATGAAGCTCTTGAATTTCTCCAGATGGTTGTCCGGATCCCGACTTCCATCATACTTTTCCATTTTGGAGCTATCAAACCTTTTAGGAAAGGGTCCGAACAATATTTTTACGGACAAAGGTGACTGCCTCCAGTTTTTATTGCGACTAAAGACTGTATCTTCATTAGGACTTGCAAAAATACATGGTTCGGACTGAAAAGCAAAAGGATCCATCAGCAACTGATCAACATGCCTATGAGATGACCCTTTGCCCATATGCCTTTTAAGCCTACCATGTATGTCCCTCTTTCTTGAGTGTTTTTTGGTTAATTTTATCTTTTTTCTAGATCTCCTCTCTTCACTGCTTGATGAAAAATATTCTTCAAGCTCAGCCTCATTCGAAAAGCTACTGGAGGACTCAGACCCAAAACTTTCAACAGGCTTAGACCGACGTGTCTTCTTTGAACTGAGATGAGTCTTTTGTGAACTGATGTGAGTCTTTAGTGATGGCTCATTCTCCCCAGGATTGTCAGTATGGTGAAGGAATGACGCTCCAGATTTCTCCTTAATACATTTCTCTTCTTGTTTTATGGCCCTTAGTGCCTCTATCTCTGTCCTCAGCTGATCCCACTCCTCAACAGTGTATTCCTTATTTTCCTTCACTGTTTCCACCTCAGGAGGTGGAGTACCTTGCTCATTCAGATCCATCCAAACTGTTTTTCTCACTGGTTTTGAATATAAAATTCACGCACTGTCCCCTCCCACTATGGTCTCTAATTTGGTTTGGTTAATTCTGGGGCTGAGGTTAATTTGGTAAAATGGTTTAATAATTTTGGGGTGTTTTGTGTTTAGTGTGAGGAGTAGTGAGATAATTAAGCAGCCTGGTAGTATTAAATTCTGATCACCCTCATTAATGAGAGTGGTTGGGGTATTTATACCTTAATTATTGACCCATGGGCTTACCGGGTTGGGTTGTGAAACCGAGTCGAATTCAAAGACCCATTAGTTTTAAGTAGATTAGCAAATAACTTAGTCAGAAGTTATTTACGTTTGTCATGTTCATATTTATAGTGGTGTGATATGGTCCGAATTAACCCTATTTGGATTAATGGGTTGGCTGTGACTGTAAGATCCGAACTCATCAAGTATCAGCAAGAATTCTTGTGGCAAGGTCAAGTTTATAGAAATCAAGCACCAATGTTTTATATAAAGTTACTTTATTGCGTGAATCCATGTTCATTTTTGAGTAACGAGTTAAATATAGCTTTCGACACCTAAAGGTACATGAGAAATGTATCTCATATTCCTAAAACTGTGGTAGTTGAATTATCAAGAAGTTCGACGTTCACGAAATTGAGAAGTATGATGAGACCAGTGACCTAGAGCGCCACATTGAGCAGTTCACAAACGTGGTAATGAGTTTCCATGAGGATGGTCGTTTATGATGTTGAATATTTTTATTGAAGGAGGGTATATTTCCAATCCTTAAGTTGGACCACATGTATACTCATACTTTCCTCATCTTCTTTCTTCTGATCTAGTTGTATGGACGAGCATTCTTGTATGAGAATCCAATGGTAGAACTCATAATATGCTATAGTTGCTAGAGAGTATGCCCATGTATTCTAAGATCTCAGAATATGTTCATAGCAAACATTTTTGAAGCCTGCTGCCACTTCTTTCAAAATGAGTAAGTACTTGACCAGTTGTTCTTTCTTGGCCTCAGACTGACCTTGAGCATAGTGGATAAGCAATTGAGAGTCACTCATTAACCGAACTCTTTTAGCTCCACATAAGAGAGCTAATTTAAGACCAGGTATAGCTACTTCATATTCGGACTCATTGTTAGAGGTCCTGAATCCAAAACATATAGCTTGATACATTTTGTCACCATACGGAGAGGTTAAGCAAATTCCATCTCCACAACCTATAGTGCTTGATCCACCATCAGTTCGAACCACCCATTGCTTCTTGAAATTATCTTCTGAAGTTTGTTTAGAGCTCCTGTCTGTATCGAATTCTACCAAGAAATCAGCCACTGATTGACCTTTAATTTTTGTTCGGGGAGGAAAAATCAATGGCATAATCGCTCAATTCTACTGACCACTTGGTCATTCTGCTTGATATATCTGCCTTTTGAAGAACATTCATTAGCGGTAAAGACGTTCGGACAATGATAGAATGAGACTGGAAATACGACCTCATCTTTCTTGCCACAATCACTAAGGCTAGTGCCAACTTTTCCAATTTTAAATATCTTCTTTCAGCATCCAACAAACTCTTACTGATATAGTACACCGGACGAGGATAATTGTCCACTTCTCTTACCAAGACAGCACTTATAGCACATTCTGACACAGCCGGTATACATAAAGCTTTTCTCCTTGAAGGGGAAAGATCTTTTGGTGAGGATAAATGTTTCTTTATCACAACAGAGTCATGGTCGCATTGTGGGGACCGATTGAAGTCTTTAACATTTTTCAATATTTGAAAAAATGGAGCAGACTTGTCCGATGACCTTGAAATAAACCTATTTAAGGCAGCCAACCTTCCAGTGATCCTTTGAACTTCTTTAACATTTCGAGGATGATCCATTTCTAATAGTGCATTAAGCTAATCCGGATCGGGCTGGATACCTTTCTCACTTATTATGTAACCTAGAAACTTTCCAGATCGGACCCCAAACACACATTTATCTGGATTCAATTTCAAATTTGCAGCTATTAAATTAGTAAATGTTTCTTGAAGATCAGTTATGTGCAAATCCTCCTCCAGGATTTTAACCATCATGTCATCTATGTACACTTCCATGTTTCTACCGATCTAATTAGCAAATGTTTTGTTCACCAACCTCTAATAAGTAGCCCAACATTCTTTTAACCTGAAGGGCATTACCTTGTAGCAATGGAGACCTCTATCTGTAATAAAAGTAGTGTGATACTGATCCTTCGGATCCACTTGTATCTGAGTATACCCCAACAAGGCATCCATAAAGGATAACGACTTATTTCCAGATGTAGAGTCTACTAGTTGATCTATCCGAGGGACATGATAAATATCCTTTGGGAAAGCTCTGTTAAAGTCAGTGAAATCAATACACATACGCCATTTTCCGTTATTTTTCTTGACTAACACCGGATTGGCAGTCTATAGAGGATATTGAGACTCTTTAATGTGCCCCATCTTGGTCAGTGAATCAACTTCTTTAACTATCATATCTGCTTTTTCCTTAGAGAAATCTTTTTTTTATGTACAACAGGTGCAACATCGCTCCAGATGGACAACTTGTGTGAAATAACACTTGCTGGTACCCCGGTGACATCACTATTGCACCAAGCAAACACATGCTGATTTGTTAGCAAAAAAGACAACAACTTCTTCTTTAACTATGTCGCCATCTTGGAACCAATCTTGACATTCTTACCCTCTGCAAGGGAGTGAGTTTCAACTTCTTCAATGGGTATTATGATACTGGGATTGGGTCATCAATCTCACTTTCCTCAACAAAAGGCTCCAGTAATTGCTAATCTTTATTAATTTGAACCGCTCCCGATATCTTAGGAGCAAAAGTTGTTGCATAACACTCCCTGACTATATTCTGACTATTTCGGACAATGCATACTTGTCTATGAACTACATAATTTAAACAATGATGGACTGTTGAGGCCACATCGTGTATTATGGAAAGCCAAGACCTCCCAAAAATCGCGTTGTATGATGTGGGGCAATCTACCACAACAAACAGCACCCTCACCATCTTTTTAAGAGGCCATTTGCCCAATAACAATTCTTCTTCAAACTCCCTAATTACATCCGCAGAACTATCTGTGAAACCCACAATAGTTTTGTTCGAACTTGAATAACAATCATATTCCGCATCTGTTTGTAGGAGCTTAAGAACAAGATGTTTGCCAAACTGCCTGTATCGATCAGAATTCGGCGTATATCATTATCCCCTATAGAAGCTCCTATAACCACCGCATCCTCGTGAGGCCCAAAAATATCCCTCAAATCATCCTCATCAAAAACTATGAATGGGAAGGGGGAATGGCACTGATGGGAAGACATCCCCCCTTCCAATTGAGTAGCCAAAATATGAACATTCATTTTCTTTGATGAAGGGATAGGTGCAGTTACAATATCCCATCCAAAGATAGTTAATGACTCAAAGAAACTGATCAGTCCGGATACTGTATTGGTTTCTTTTGTTGTCACCCCCACCTTATTCAGAGTTAGATCTGGATCCAGATATTCAGATTCCATATCGAACCTCTCAAGGATTACTATTGCCCCTTCTTGAGCAGACGTTCCAGGATTGTTTGTGGGACCTATCCGAGGAGCATTGTCAGATATGTGTCCACTTCGTCTTTTAACATATGCTCCCAGTTTGCCCCTCTTAATAAGGTTCTGAACTTTTTATTTCAATGTTATGCAGTCTTGAGTATTATGGCCTATATCATTGTGATGCTGGCAAAAACAAGTGTTTCGGTTTTCTCTGGGGGACTGCAATGCCGTCAGCTTTCGAAAATGTACTTCATCCTTAGTTTTATTATAGATTGTGGCTACATTTTCCCTTAACTCTGCAAACCACTCAGGCTGAACCCAAGGACCCCTCTTGACCTTTGATTGTTGGCTCTGGGATTGGTTCTGGCTGGATTGAGCTTGCTTAGACCGGTTAGATCCTTGTCAAGTCTCCTTAGCATAGTAACCGGATTGGTTAGCGGTTGAAGGAGCTTTTATGGTGGACCTCACTTGATGGTGCACCCTAGTTTTCTTTGTTTCCTCCACATTAATCTGTTTTCTCACTTGGTTTAACAAGCCACCCCAGGTCATAGCTTTCTTCCGGGTTACAATCAGTTAAGTTCCCATGATTCAACCCTTGTCTTAGAGAAGCAATTGCCATCTGCTCAAAGCAATCTGGTAATCCGTTCTTTGTATTCACAAATCAACTTATGTATTCTTTCAAATATTCGTTTGGTTCTTGGGCACAATGGATAATGGTATCCTCATTACCCTTCAATTCTTTACTCCCAACAAATTGCCTCCGGAAGGCAACCCAAAATGTATCAAAGTTTCTAATACACCCTGAGGTGAGCTATTATACCATTTAAGAGTACTCCCCGTAAAAGTTTATGAGAAGGCTCTGTACAAGAGCTTATCATTGTCATCAAAATTCATCATGAAGCTCTTTTCTCCAGATGGTTGTCCGGATCCCGACTTCCATCATACTTTTCCATTTTGGAGCTATCAAACCTTTTAGGAAGGGGTCCGAACAATATTTTTGCGGACAAAGGTGACTGCCTCCAGTTTTTATTGCGACTAAAGACTGTATCTTCATTAGGACTTGCAAAAATACATGGTTCGGACTGAAAAGCAAAAGGATCCATCAGCAACTGATCAACATGCCTATGAGATGACCCTTTGCCAATATGCCTTTTAAGCCTACCATGTATGTCCATCTTTCTTGAGTGTTTTTTGGTTAATTTTATCTTTTTTCTAGATCTCCTCTCTTCACTGCTTGATGAAAAATATTCTTCAAGCTCAGCCTCATTCGAAAAGCTACTGGAGGACTCAGACCCAAAACTTTCAACAGGCTTAGACCGATGTGTCTTCTTTGAACTGAGATGAGTCTTTTTTGAACTGAGGTGAGTCTTTAGTGATGGCTCATTCTCCCCAGGATTGTCAGTATGGTGAAGGAATGACGCTCCAGATTTCTCCTTAATACATTTCTCTTCTTGTTTTATGGCCCTTAGTGCCTCTATCTCTGTCCTCAGCTGATCCCACTCCTCAACAGTGTATTCCTTATTTTCCTTCACTGTTTCCACCTCAGGAGGTGGAGTACCTTGCTCATTCGGATCCATCCAAACTGTTTTTCTCACTGGTTTTGAATATAAAATTCACGCACTGTCCCCTCCCACTATGGTCTCTAATTTGGTTTGGTTAATTCTGGGGCTGAGGTTAATTTGGTAAAATGGTTTAATAATTTTGGGGTGTTTTGTGTTTAGTGTGAGGAGTAGTGAGATAATTAAGCAGCCTGGTAGTATTAAATTCTGATCACCCTCATTAATGAGAGTGGTTGGGGTATTTATACCTTAATTATTGACCCATGGGCTTACCGGGTTGGGTTGTGAAACCGAGTCGAATTCAAAGACCCATTAGTTTTAAGTAGATTAGCAAATAACTTAGTCAAAAGTTATTTACGTTTGTCATGTTCATATTTATAGTGGTGTGATATGGTCCGAATTAACCCTATTTGGATTAATGGGTTGGCTGTGACTGTAAGATCCGAACTCATCAAGTATCAGCAAGAATTCTTGTGGCAAGGTCAAGTTTATAGAAATCAAGCACCAATGTTTTATATAAAGTTACTTTATTGCGTGAATCCATGTTCATTTTTGAGTAACGAGTTAAATATAGCTTTCGACACCTAAAGGTACATGAGAAATGTATCTCATATTCCTAAAACTGTGGTAGTTGAATTATCAAGAAGGTTTGACGTTCACAAAATTGAGAAGTATGATGAGACCAGTGACCTAGAGCGCCACATTGAGCAGTTCACAAACGTGGTAATGAGTTTCCATGAGGATGGTCGTTTATGATGTTGAATATTTTTAATGACGTTCAAAGTGAATGCATTTACCTGGTTCAATTGATTCAATCTAAGGTCTATTACAAGATTTGACCATTTGTGGAGTCTTTTCAGACATTTTTTTTTTCAATTCCTAAACACACACTAATATGAAGTGTGCTTCAGAAGGTTTTTTACCTACCTATAACGCTAATGAGGATGAATAAATATCCCATACTATTTATTCCCTTATCATGAAGACGTTGGTGGCTTTAAAACTCTTTTAGTCTATCTATGATTTGCAAGAAATACTTGTCAGGGAAGCGTTAATGGAGGCCTGTAAACACATGAAGACGACTTATCTCACTCGTATTGGTAATGGTTAGTGCCGTTATCTTCATGCCATGTCTACTTCATCAATAATCCCAAGATCGTACAACATCACTAATTATATGTCTGTCGATAAGCATGGTAAGGTTTCAATAGTTTTTTCTTATACATGAGACTCTCGGGTGGCCAAAACTCTACCAAAACCGATTGATTTGTAGAATAAATGTAAAATTATTTTGTTTGAATCTGGTTCTTTATCAATTGAAAAGTCTTATAAAGACATAATGGCCATAAATGTGGGCGGTGATGATCTAGAGGAATAATCTCATGGAAAACCGAGTTTCTGTGTGTTGGCTTTAGTGACTAAGGGTGACGTGAGAGGATCAAGTGACGTGTGTGGCTCAGTAGGTGCTCCTGGATCTGAAATATTTTCTCCATTTTTGCTGGATAAAAGTGTTTTATATCTTGGATGTTGTTTCTTGGGCTATGCCAGTAATATTAGTCCCGGGTCATCTGATTTCGGGCTGAGGTAATAGGTTTTGGTTTATGACTCTAGAGCATAATACTTTAGTGATTCAAAAATCAACGGTGAAAATATTACTAGTGTAAATTTTAATGTTAAATTAAGTTTTATTTTGAGTCATGATTTAGTAATATGTACTGGGCTTTTAAATTCCACCATAATAACATAAATTCCACCCTCCCACCTAATAGTTTTTATAAGGAAAATATATCAAATATCATTTTTAAACAGAATTACCCTCCTGACTATCTCGATTATTCTTTCATAAACTCTTCAAAATCATTGTATACCTATAGAGTATGTCTTTTTCTCACAAAAAACTTTATCGCTTTGCATAAATTTAACCCTCCTCGCGAAACTGGGCCTCAAAAGAAATACAAAAATCATATCAAGCTCCAAAAAACCCTAATTCTTTATCATTCCTCATTTAGCTCATCTCCTCCTTCCCATGCTACCACTAATTGGGTTAGCTCTAAACCTTTTGCTATGATAGTTCCATCTTTATTTTCTTCCTATAACTTCACCTCTTTGGTCAAATTTTCCTCCCCAAACCATTATTTATGGGCAAGTGTGGTTTTATGGACATCAAGATACTCGTTCCCTCTTGGTTATTGACGATCACCCTAATGCTTATGTTGGTAAGATTTTGATGGCTCAATAAACTGTTATAATAGGCTCTCTAGAGTAATGGGGAAAAAGTCTCTCAGACGATTTCATAGGCTAAATGCCTAACTTGATGCAATTGAAGGCCAACACTAAGCTATATGGGGCCAGTTTGGACTTGAGGAGTTTAAAATTATTCCATATGGCTTTATTTTTCAAATTTTGTTCGGGTTCTTAGCAATGGATAAATTTGATAATGTTCTTTGGCATATTGAGGAACTCCTAACAGTTATTCACATATATGAGCAAATGGTCATATTGGTGAATGATCCCTTTAAGGAAATCCTGGTATGGATAAAAATCTATATATTATCCCATTGAGATTTAGAATTATGAGAGTCTTAGTTGTATCAATTCAGCTTTTGGTTCTCCAAATTACGTGGACAAGAAAACTGAGAAAAAAGTCAGGCTGAGGTTTTTCCGCATAAGACCAATAACTAAAACACTGTAGGTTTCAAATATCTTAATGTTTATTACTTTATGAAATGTTCGTAAGTTAAACAATCATTTATGATAAAAAGAGGTTAGTGATTTTATCATCACTAATAAAATATCTGTTGTGCTTCTTATATAAACCGAGGTTCACATACTTAAAGTATATTTATATCACATTTACGATTATTTTTTACATTATGCTACTAACCAAGCCTCTCACTCATGGGTAAGATCTGGATAATTTAGAATCTAAGAATGTTATATTTATTATATTATATATTCTTCTCCGCAATACATACACTATAAAGGTAGTCTTAACTTCTTATTTTCGTTCCATCTTACCATTATCAATACTTTCCACGTCTCCCTTAATCGTATTCCTTTTTGGTCAGATTTGGAAGCCATCATAATGCTAGTTAAAGATCTCATTGGATCATCCTTGGGGATTTCAGTGTTATTCGTAAACAGGAAGAACAAATAGGCTCCATGATGCAATATAATTTATTAATGGAAGAATTTAAAACTTATTGTTATTAATATGATCTTTGTTCCACTAGTTTCCAATTACCATGGACTAACAAACAACCTCTCAATCCTATATATTATAAAATAGGTATTGTTTTAGTCAACAATGATTAAGATTAGTCTTTTCTAATGTTTTTCTCACATTATGACTTTCATCGTCCATCCTACCACAATACAATCACCATAAATCTAGGCATCCCTTCGCCCTCGTAGGAATAAAACTTTCAAATTCTTCAACATGTGAAAATTTAGCCCTCAATTAAAATAAATTATTATTAATTGCTGGAACCTTCTAGTCGACGCTGTGGTATGTGTCTTGTTTCACAAAACATCATATGTATACAATTCATTCTCTATGGTCTCAATCATAAGGAATATAATGATATTAACTATCGGGTATCTAACCTCTAAAATGATTGATTCCAAGCTTAGTCTCTCATTGGTTATGGACATTCAAACCTCATATTTGTCCCGAAAGAAGTTGAAGTTTTTTACCTTCTTTATCTTCCTCACCAAAACTAAAGAATCATTTTTAAACAAAATACTAAAGAGACTTGGCTCAAACTTGGAGATAAAAAAAAAACAAGAATTTTCCACAATGGTATCAAAACATGTATCTTATGTAATAATTTTTCTATATCTAATAATAGGGGAGACCTGATAACCTCTATAGTGGGGGTTATTAATGTCTTGGTAAAATATATGAATCTCTTTGACACTAGTCATCCTCCAAGTTATCCAGGTCTTGCGCGAGGTTTTATGCTGTCATTTCTACGAATATTAACTCACTAGATAAAACATCAATGATCTGTACTGTAATGTGTGAGGAGATAAAAAAATGTCTTATTCAGTATTGAAAGAACCAAATACTTTGGGCATGAGTGCTACAACACGATTTTCTCTAAACATTCTTATAATATTGTGGGTAATGATATGTGCAATGGGGTAAAATTCTTCAATTTTATAAGAACAAAATCATTTTTTACTTCCATTTTTATCTCTTTTATTCCTAAAAAGAACAACCCTTATTATGCCGCTGATTTTAGGCTAATTACTTGTTGCAACGTCATGTAGAAGATTACCTCCAAAATTTTAGATAACAGAATCAAAGACTCATTCCATTATCAGATTGATAAATATCAATCGACTTTCATCTCATGCTGAAGAATCTCAGATAATAACCTTCTCTTCTAAGAACTCATAACAGGTTACCAAACTAACAACAAATACTAAAGGGTTGCACTAAATATCAACATTATGGAAGCTTTTGATAATATTTGTTGACATCTTATTATGAACATCTTTACCCTCACAAACTTCCGGGAGATGATTATGTCTTAGATAATATAATGTATATCTACTTATATGTACATTGTTAACATAAATGAAGATCCTAATGAAAATTTCCAAGGTAAGAATAAGCTAAGGCAAGATGACCCCCTATCTATTTTTTGCGTTCGTCCTCATCATGCAAGTCTTATATAGTATTCTTATAGATAATATAATGAAAGTAATTTCAAATTCCACTAGAGATGTCAAAAGATCAAAATAGTTAACCTCTGTCTTGCTAATGATTTAATGATTTTATGTCATGAAGATCTAGACTCACTCAATCTTATCAAATAGGGTTTAAATGAATTCTTCTCATAATTAAGCCTCCAAGTCAATCTTGATACTGTTCATATTTTCCTCTATAGGGTAAATCCCATCACTCTAAACTATATGATCAACATATTAAGGTATAAGGTTGCCTATTTTTTTGTAAAGTATATAAATGTCCATCTCTTTATATGTCGACTTACAAACAACGACTATTGGTCACTCCTAATATCATTGAACGTAGTGTTCTCTTTACATGACACATATGAGGCTCCTCAATTTTCATGCTCTCGTCTAGGTTTTTTAAAAAACTACCCGAGTCCATCCAAAGCTTCATATGGTATGAGGATCAGATGAAGGCTTTATGGGCTAAAATGGTTTGGTCCAATGTAACATTTCCCATGATGGAAGGTGACCCTTAGTTAGTAAAAACAACAACTCAAGCAGGTGTTGCTGTATTAACTACAACGACGTCCATTATTGGACTGCCAAGATTGGAAACACAAAGTTTGTAATCAAACATACCTACAAATTCATTCATATGTTCACCTCCTGTGTCAGGTGAGCTATGTTAGTATGATATAAGTACAATATACCTCGTATTTTCTTCATTATATGACTTGTAATCCAGGGAAAATTGTTAATCCGAGACAAATTTATAAGTTATGGACTAAACTCTCATCCGGAATATATGTTGTGCAACTCTTATGATGAATCCATTAATCGTATTCTCTATCTGTTGCTTCACTTAAAGTATATAGGTCACAACCAGTTCCAATCTCGGGGTTATACTAATCAACACTAACTGAGATTTTTTTATTAGAGAAGCATGAAACTAGTCTCCCTCTTGCAATCGCCATATTTGGCGATCTTATATTTGGTCTCCCTCTTACAATCACCACGTCTGTCGGGAATGCAATGCAAGAATATTTGGTTCCTCTCTCACCTTCGCCTCTACGGTACCACACTACATGCTTTCAAACCTTCGGTTCAGATTTTTTTGGTATCAATGTTGACTTGTCGGTGTAATCTTTACTTGATTTTTTACTTATTTTATTATAAACAATCATCGCCCTATCATGCTGTGATTGTCGCTATAGAATCATGGACATGTTTGGATCTCCTCACATACTGGATTATGCGGAGTATTCTATATAAATGGATACATGAAGTTTTTTGGACAAATCCATTGGTGTTAGTTTTTTCTTTTGAGTATTTTTATTTTAGTATTTTGTGGCCTAATCTTGCATCCAACTATTTATCTTCGTATTTTTTTATTTTAAAGTTTAATGCTGATATCCATGCTTGATGTAAGGGAGATATGCGAGACTATGCTTGATGTAAGGGAGATATGCGAGACCATGCTTGATGTAATGGAGAGATGTGAGACCATGCATGATGGAATGGAAAGACAAAACATAATGAAATGGAAATACCACACATGATGTGATGGAAAGACTAGACATGATGAAGTGGAAATACCATGCATAGAAGTGGAGCGGCCATACATGATGGAATTGAAAGACCATTCATGATGGAGTAGATAGACCAGGTATGTTAAATGGAGATACCAGACATGATAAAATGGAGATACCGGACATGATGAAGTGGAGATACCAAACATGATGAAGTGGAGATACTAAACATGATGAAATGGAGAGACCATACATGATGTAGTGGAGAGATCATGCATGATGAAATAGAGAGATACGAAACAAAACATGATAAAATTGAGAGACCATGCATGGTGGAAGTGGAGAGACCAAATTTGATGAAGTTGAGAGACCATGTATGATGGAAGTTGAGAGACCATACACGATGAAGTTAAAAACCATTGCATGATGAAGTGAAGAGACCATACGTGATGGAACGAAAAGATGCGAGACTAGACATAATGAAGTGGAAAGACCATGCATGATGAATTTTAAAGACCAAACATGATGAAATACAGAGATGCGAGACAATATATCATGAAATGAAGAGACCATGCATGATGGAAGTGGAAAGACCAAATATGCTGAAATTGAGAGATATGAGACATGTACTACTTGATGATACGAGATGTAAAACCAGTATAATTTGGATGACAAAAAAAATATATTATTCACAGATCTAGTTTAGTTCGTCTTAAAAATCAAAACTACAATCCGACAAAATTCTTAAATAAATATAATAAAAAAAGTTAAATGGATTGATATTCCATAGATAATAATTGACATTGAAGCTTATCTTCTCCATAAGCATTAAATTCTTTTACCAATCTAATGAATACACTAATATTCTTAAAAGCTGATTTGTTACTTACACCTATATGATATCGTATCTCTTATACATACTCTGGTCTTTCGCGATTCCTGAAACGAGACACCTTTAATTTCTCACATATATAGCTCTATCCCGGAAAAATCCAATCAAGCGGAGAGCTAACATATCAAACTGTAATAAAATCATCCCAGCAAGTTCGGAAACCAAATTGTCCTTCACTTTCCAATTCTGGAGGAGACCCATCGTCCTGCTAAACCCACTGAGCCAACTCGGCACAACTACAATTGGGAACGAAACCCTAACACAAATGGAAATCTCCTCGTCTGAGCCGCTGCTTGTTCATCCAATTGAAGATGAAGATGACGAAGGCGATGTTTGCAGGATTTGCAGGAACACGGGTGAACCCGACAACCCTCTCCAGTATCCCTGCGCTTGCAGTGGCAGCATCAAGTTTGTCCACCAGGATTGTCTCCTACAGTGGCTCAATCATAGCAATGCTCGTCAATGCGAGGTCTCTCTATCTTTCTCTCTCGGTAATGCTTAGTTTTATAGGGGTGATTCCAGCATTCTACTTATTGACGTTACATGAACTAGGTCGTAACCAAAGGTATAATGAAATCTTTTCTATTCATGCTATCAATGAAATAGATACTCGAGGTCATATCCATGATTTTGTGCTAGTTTTGCATATATAGACGCTGCTAGTTTTTTTTTTTTTTTAATTATTTGAATGGTCGAAATTGTGTTGATCAAAATAGTGAAAAACGAAGTAAATCTGCTCAAGGTTTTTGGGGATTGGTTTCTTGGTTCTATTCATAAAAGTTGGTGTTAGTTAATGTGTGGAATGGACTGCAAGCAATTCTTTGCTCAAGGAAGTTATAAATAGTTATTGGTGTTTATGCTTGTTTAGTTCTTTAGCCGCACTGGGGTGTTTGAGAAAGAAAGACATCCGAGTTGCTTTATACGTTTAAGGTTGTAAATAGTTTATGACTACAAAATAATGGATGAATGCATTATACTAGGTTCATTTTCAAGATACAGTATATGAACTAAGCAAGCTTGGCCCTAATAAATAAGGAGGTTTTCAGTTGAGGCCCTTGAGGGTTTAGCGAATGATATTCAGATAGAAACAGAGCCAGCTACTTTGCCCATATGTGTGTGTATTTACTGACAAACATGTATATTACGATCTTATATCTAGCTGGTGCTTTTTCTTTTTTGTTTTCCTAATTGTGTTAGCATATTTACTTCACTTTCTTTTCAGGTATGCAAGCATGCATTTTCCTTCTCCCCTGTCTATGCTGAAAATGCTCCATCGAGGCTTCCCTTCCAGGAATTTATTGTTGGAATAGCTATGAAAACCTGCCATATTCTGCAATTTTTTTTGCGCTTAAGTTTTGTTCTTTCTGTTTGGTTCCTGATAATACCCTTCATTACATTTTGGATTTGGCGGTTGGCTTTTGTGAGGAGTTTCAGTGAAGCCTGGAGACTATTTCAAAGTCATATCTCCACAGCATATATTCTGTCTGATTGTTTGCATGGGTTCTTCCTTTCTGCTAGCATTGTAATCATATTTCTTGGTGCCACTTCATTGAGAGATTACTTCAGGCATTTACGAGAGCTTGGAGGACAGGATGTTGAGATAGAGGATGAAGGGGCGAGAAATGCTGCCGCTGCTGCAAGAAGAGATCCTGGGCAAGCTGTAAGAAATCTTGGGGGCGATGGAAATGCCGAAGATGCTGAGGGTTTGGACGGAGCCGGTCAAATACGTGGAAGGAATGTAGAAAATGTTGCAGCAAGATTGCAGATTCAGGCAGCTCGCCTCGAGGCACACGTTGAACAAATGTTTGATGGCTTGGATGATGCTGATGGTGCAGAGGATGTACCATTAGACGAGCTTGTTGGCTTGCAAGGTCCTGTCTTTCATTTGGTCGAAAATGCTCTCACTGTAAGTTTTTTCTTTCCTATTTTGTTTAGTTTTTGTTCTTTTTCCCTTATGATCCCAGTCACTGTCTTAAGTTTTTCTCTTTTTATTCCTAATCGATAGTAACTTAGGATTGTACCGTAACGAGTTTGGGATTACATCTTTTATATTTTGTGTCTTTATGGTTTATATTTACTGTTGAGCAATACTAATATTAGATCATAATCTAATTCAATAGACACTATGTCAGGTTTAATACAAGATATATGCATGCTGTTTGCTTTACCATCATTGTTAATATGTCCTGGGTTATCTTGATTCTACTTATTATATATTTCAAATCATTTGACCTTGTTACAATATCAAATTATGTAGAAAAGGGTCCAAAATGTCAATGAACTCTAGAGTAATTTATATGAAGTCGTTACTTGTGTTTGATTCTTCTCTTGGTGGCTGTTGCACTTTTCAAGAAAGCATTAGCAACGTAACTGAGGTTCCCTTAACCTTGAGAAATAAGTTGAAAACAAGAATGCAAATAGCTTGAAGGAGAATATTGTAGCTCAAGTACAATCTCATTTACCTTTTTTTTTTTATATACTGGACATCTATTTGGGATAGAGATTGGACACTTGGTATGTGTCACAGGGCTAAAATTGGCTAAAGAATTTTTCAACCTTGCGGCTCCAAGATACTCTCTTGAATCAGCCTCTCTCAGACTAGGTATTTTTTTAGTTAAGTTTGCAAAAAAAATTTGTTAAAGAAAACAAAAGTAAGGATGAGACACTTAGTTTGGGACACCACTCCGGTGGTCACTTATATTAAAGATAAGTGAAATTTGGAATCACAAATTTGCACTAGCAAAGTTCATAACCTAGACCTACACTCTCCTTTCGCTCAGCTTTATAACATAGCTTGAATTACATATTCATAGGCAATAGAGAAATACACAAATAAAACCGTCTCAATGTGGTGGTTACCCAATTTAAAGGGAGTTGTGGCTGTGCTCTCCTAACTTATTCTCGTGCTTTGTGTGCGGTTTTCTCTAGATAACACTTTTTCCAATCTGAAGGTAGTTGTAAACTTTTGGCTCGAGACAAGAAACAGCTCTGCCCAGTCATCCTGGATTTGGCGTGCTGCTGGCCCTGTGCCAGCCGTGCCAGCGCTTACAATGGCACGTGATCACCGTGCCATGTTGAGCCACGATCCATATTTTACTGGCCAACTTCTGCCAAATACTTTTCTTACCCGTATAACACTCACCTGCTTGAAACCGTTCAGCTCGGGTCAATTTGCTCCGCGTCTTTTTGTTTGGGCTTGATGATGGTTCATGGGGGTCTTATAATAATCCAAATCCTCTCGACCCGTGTTTTGGGCTAATAACTCTTAATTTATAACAGAATCTATGTCGTAAACTCTTGCCCATGACTTTTTTTTATTGGATCTGAACTTCTGTTATGGAAAAAAAGATCTGGATTAATAATGGAAGAAAATTGATACCGAATTACTGTCGATAAAAGATCCGGAATGGAATAGAAGTGAACATCATTCAGAAGGGAACAAAAGCCTTATACAGCTCTGATTTCATGCTGAGAATTTAAGTATTATTATAATAGAAGTTGCATTTTACAAGTACAAATAAACATATAGCCTTGAATAAACGAGGTAAGAGAATAATCTAATCTAATCATTTGACTAATTAATATAATATTTGATTAATCTATCATTAATATATAGAATATCTACTATAGACTATTAACTGAATTTATTACTCAGATATTATATCTTCTATCATGCATACTCATCTAGAAAATATTAGTGTTTTCCCTCCTTGCCCTGGCTTAGTATCCCTGCTCGGGCACTCTATTTGAGTAATTTCTTTGTATAGCGTTCTAGGGAACAATGCTTTCAACTGGCTGTGAAGGTTCCGAAGCCTAACATAAGAAATTTGTTAAGATGCCGAACATTCCTCTCCCTC
Source organism: Limnanthes douglasii subsp. nivea (assembly GCA_036936605.1). Classification (NCBI taxonomy): domain Eukaryota; kingdom Viridiplantae; phylum Streptophyta; class Magnoliopsida; order Brassicales; family Limnanthaceae; genus Limnanthes; species Limnanthes douglasii. The sequence continues at coordinate 148,079,634 of JAUPFV010000003.1, read as the reverse complement.
CCTCTAACACTTGCCTTGTGCTCTTATTACTCTTGCGCTTTTAGGGCACTCTTTTTTTTTGACTTGTTTGGTATGTTGGCTTCTTAACCCTTTTTGTGGTTAATACTCAATTAACTGATGAGTGATTTTATATGTCACCAGGTCCTTGCAAGCAATGTTATATTCCTGGCTCTGGTGGTCTTCACCCCCTTTACATTGGGTCGGATAATACTCTATTATATATCTTGCCTTTTCTCTGCTGCTAAGCCTCCTCTTAAGCTGCCGAGAACTGCTCTCTCATTAGCGACAGACGCATTAACCACTGTCACAAATTTTGTATATGAAGGTCAAGGGAACAGTCTACTTGGCCGCATTGTTGAATTGCTAAAAGTAAATACTAGTGAATTAAGTCAATCAAGTAACACTACTTCACCACTTTCAGTAGATTCTTCGAAAGGTGACACTCTTGGAATGTTAAGGCTTTCTGATATTACAACTCTAGCTGTTGGATACACGTTTATCTTGTCGTTGGTGTGTATTTACCTTGGCATCATTGTCATGATACGGTTCTCGAAGGGTGAGCCTTTGACTACAGGGAGATTTTATGGTACTGCATTTATCGCAGAGACAATTCCATCCCTCTTTAGGCAGTTTGTTGCAGCAATGAGGAATGTCACGACGGTGATCAAGGTTGCATTTCTTTTGGTGATTGAGCTTGGGATGTTTCCTTTGATGTGTGGGTGGTGGTTAGATGTTTGTACAATCAGTATGTTTGGGAAGACGATGTCTCATAGAGTTAAGTTCTTAGTTGTTTCTCCTTTGGCGAGTTCGTTGGTACATTGGGTTGTGGGAATTGTGTACATGCTACAAATAAGTATCTTTGTCAGTCTTCTTCGAGGGGTATATTTCTTCATATTTTGTTACACTAGGTTGTTTAATATTCGGAAGAATGGTCCAAGTTTTAGTAATCTGTCACTTTTTTTTGTCTCTTATCTACTTTGCAGGTTTTGCGGAATGGAGTTCTGTACTTTCTTCGTGACCCTGCTGATCCTAATTACAACCCATTCAGAGATCTTATAGATGATCCGGTGCACAAGCATGCTCGTAGGGTTTTACTATCTATCGCGGTCTATGGGAGTTTAATTGTGATGCTGGTATATTTACCGGTGAAACTTTCTATGCGAATGGCACCCTTCATTTTCCCACTTGACATATCGTAAGAAACTCTTGTCAGTTCTATTCTTTATAGTTTTTATTTGTTGGAATTTTAGTATCAATAATATTAATTGAATCCTGGACCTCATTTATAGATAAGAACATACATAGATTTTCTGTAGAATTGTCTCTTTCATTTCCTGACAGTGAAAACACCGCACCTTTCTCTTACAGAGTATCAGACCCATTCACGGAAATTCCAGCTGACATGCTTCTCTTTCAAATATGTATTCCTTTTGCCATTGAGCATTTTAAGTTGAGGACGACAGTTATATCCCTACTCCGTTCTTGGTTTACGGTAGTTGGTTGGGTACTTGGTTTGACAGACTTTCTGTTACCTGGAAACGATGATGAAAGTGGGCATGATAATGAAATTGGAGAACCAAGGAGACAAGATAGGCTACAGGTAAATGGGCAGAATCAGGCCGTGGATGGACTTGCCGCTGCTAATGGTATCCCGAACAGAGGCTTTCTTGCATTAGGGGATACCAATATCAGAGAAGAATATGATGGTGATGAACAATTTGATTCAGAGTAAGTTGTGAGGGGTGTCGAGTCTTATAAGCTTTGGCAGTTGGCTCTAGTTGCATCCTTAAAAGTGTTCTTATATATGCACGTAAAAGGTTTTTGGTTGCAAACCATGTAATGCAAACAAAATTCTTCAAAAAAATCGTATAATTGCCTGTTTGTTAAAGAGGTAAATATGTGACGGTTGAGTGAGCCAGTACGTTATTGTTCTGCTTAGATTTCGGAAAAATTGTTGGGAAGGAACTAATTCATTGTACTAAGGTAATATATTTTCCTTACTACCTCGTCTCTTTCATCTTTTCCCCAATATTTTTGTAAGCAGCCTTACCAATTTTATTTTCTTACATCTTTCCCCCAATTTTTCCGAGATCTAAAGAAGAGCTATGTGTTTTCAACATTCCTTCCAACTACACCAAAGAAAGAATTAAAGTATCATGTGGAAAGAATCAGGCTCGTTTTGTTTTTCATGTATCAAGTTTCATTCACAGTCATCTAATGGTGGTTTATGTGATCCAGAGGTTATAGATTTATTGTTGTACTATATGTTAATTGGCTACATATGTTTAATTTTTCTGTGCAGGAAGTACAGCTTTGTTCTTCGCATTGTCCTGTTGTTGATAATTGCCTGGATGACCCTCCTTATCTTCAATTCTGTTTTGATCATCTTACCAATTTCACTTGGCCGTGCACTATTCAACGCTATTCCTATCCTACCAACAACTCACGGTATCAAGTGTAATGGTAATATGGCTTTTACTAATACAGTAATACTGAATATAAGCTAGAAGTTTGTAGTGGTCAATGGGTGGTTCTTTTCCTGTCTATTGCCAGTTGTTCTCAACTCAAACATTACATCATTAGTAACCACCTCAATTTACCTAAAGTTGGATAGAAACCATGCATTGAACAAGTAATATTGGGTCAACCTTGTCAACTCAAAGCAACTGACCACTTTAATCCGTTACCCATAAAACTCATGTCTCAGTGCAACATAAATCATGTCTCAAACATGCTATCACTTGTGTCAAATTTATTCACTCTGGATACCATCCATCTAAAATACGCTTGTAACACAATTACAGTTATTGTTTGTTAGGCCTAACTCCTTGTCCAGTGTTTGTTTGTTCTTCCTGATAAAAAAACCCTAAAACTGTGGCGATTATCCATACGTTTGTGAGAAGACTTACTTGTTGTCATTCATTTTCTTGCTAGATCTTTATGCTTTTGTTATTGGGGCCTATTGCATCTGGATGTCCCTGGCTGCAGCCAGATTTTCTATTGAGCACGTCAGATCAAAGAGGACAGCGGTTTTGCTTAGTCATATTTGGAGATGGTGTGTCATTGCTGTCAAGAGCTCTGCACTGTTATCAATATGGGTATAGTTCCATAGCCCTCTTTTTTCAGTCGCTGTCTATATTCAAATTGTGGTTTCTATAAAAACAGGTCTCAGTATTTGCTGCTGTTATGACAAACTACAAGCAAATCAAGAAAAGTAGTAACAAAATAAACACTCAAACAAAACACAAGGAACCTAGGTGGTTGGGTTGATAAGCCCTGTTCCATGGCGGTGATGATGAGATAATAAGCAATAGTACTGCTTTATCTTCATCTTCGAATTTGACATCAATATTTGCAAAATCTAAGAGAAAGTTATTTCATCCAAATGCTCTTTTAAGAAACTTCTTGGTGCATTTTGCAAACTATTTTTTTTTTCAAATACAAGCAGTTAGTAAAGGAAGGTCATATCCCTTGCCTCCAATTTCTCGATAGCCCATTAAAAGTGGTTTCTATCGCAATCTCTCGCAAGTCATTGCTTGAGTGGAGCAAATCTTACAGAGAGTTTTCTCCATGAGATATTTGCTCACCTGTTTTTAATGACTCTGGAAGTGCTTGTATTTTTTTATTTTTATTTTCTACATATCGAAATCATTTATTCCATCAAACTTCTCTGTCTTGTATTTTGTCATTTCCAGAACCTTAAAACCAAAAGCTCTGAAACGAGTTTGTTATGGCAAACTACAAGGAAAGCAAAAAAAATAAAAATGAAAACAATACAGAGAATGCAGGTGGTTCTATTGATAAAACCTACTATACGGCAATAATGAGGAGATTATTGTACATGTTACAAAGATCTCTCTAGAATTTGAATATTTATGGGTTGATAAAACCTACTCCACGGAAATAATGACGAGATTATTTCACTACAAATAATTGTGCATGTTACAAAGATCTCTCTAGAATTTGAATATTTATTATCATAGATCAACTGCTCTTGTAATTGTCATAAACTACTCAGACAATGATAACTGTCATATAAAAGGTTATATTTAACTCTCAGCAGCTGTTATGTTACTGTACAGATTTTTGTCATCCCAGTATTGATTGGGATTCTTTTTGAGCTTCTGATAATCGTGCCTATGCGAGTGCCTGTGGATGAAAGCCCGGTTTTCCTTCTGTACCAGGATTGGGCATTGGGTCTCATATTTCTTAAGATATGGACTAGACTCGTGAGTTGTTACATTCTTTTATCTACTAACTATATAATCATGGATGAATTTTACATTTTCCTGTTACCTCTTGTTTCTTTAAGGCTCTCTACATATGTGAGTGAAAATAAAAAAATAAATTAGGGTATTATATTTCAGGATTGGTTGCAAGGAACATGAGTTGATAGGTAATAGGTTGGAAGGAAGATTTGAGAAAAAACATAAACTTCTGCACAAACAATTTTTAGGTTCATTTGTTTTCTCTTTTTTCAGGATAGCGTTCACAGTTATAGAAGTTTGACTATTCTATTATTTTTTCTTTGATAAAGTTGGGTACTTTAGGTCTTGAACGTTCATAATCTATTAGAATTGTCTAGGACTACTGATTTTTCCCTGTTTTGGTATTCTACCCAAAATATCAAAGTTAGTTGGCATCTGGGAAATGATAAACCAATGTATTGATCCCATCTGTATGTGGCATTGCACAGGTTATGTTGGATCACATAATGCCATTAGTGGACAGAAGTTGGCGAATAAAGTTTGAGAGGGTGAGAGAAGATGGTTTCTCGAGGCTGCAAGGTCTTTGGGTGCTTCGTGAGATAATTTTCCCAGTCACAATCAAGCTGTTAACAGCATTGTGTGTACCCTACGTCTTAGCTAGAGGGCTGTTCCCTATGCTTGGTTACCCATTAGTTGTAAACTCAGCGGTGTATCGGTTCGCATGGCAAGGATGTCTTTGCTTCAGCCTTGTCTGTTTCTGTGCTAAGCGGTTTCATGGTTGGTGTGCTAACCTGCACAACTCGATTCGCGATGACCGCTATCTTGTTGGTCGCAGACTTCACAATTTTAGAGAGGATAGTGAAGAAACACATGGAGGTGAGGGACAGAATGTAGAAACACTGAACGCTGAAGAAACACATAATCTTGATACACAGAATCATGAGAATGATGAAGGTATAAGATTGAGGCGACATACTGGGCAAGAGGCATTTTAGAAAGAAAGCAAGGCTAGACAGCGCACAAGTACAACTTACAAGATTATGATGTAATTTTATACATATGCTGTTATTGTTAATAGTTATTTTCTGTTTCTGTAAATCTTTTTCTCTTGGATTCCTATTAATAAGATAACTGTTGTTCTTTCAAAATAACAAAAATTGAGATACAGACTGGATATGGAAAAACAGTTTTACGTAAGGGGTGAAATTTGGTTCGGAGAAGGTCCGACCTCGCATTGGGAGGTTGAAGATGCCGTTTGGTGTTGTTGAAGGTGTATTTGGTCTGCGGTTTCTGAGAGCAAACCTAAGTTGAAGGTGTAACCTTCTATCTTCTTCGGGAAGACATCATCTTCAGCGGATTCATCGTGTGATTCTCCCATTGGAGCCTTGTCATTTATGATACGAATACTAAGGATCAGTTTCTCCGCATTGTCATCATTAAAGATGCAAGTAGTCATTGTCAAATTCACTGTTAATCTTCTCGGCAATATCAACCATGCTCAACTTCTTATCAAGCTTGATAACACAGATTTAGTTGGATAGGAAGCAGCCAACGAGATATTTTGTCTTTAGCAACATCTTCATCCGGCACTTCATAATAGGAATTGACAAATTCCATATCCTCTTCAATTAAAGTAGTCGTGGGATCTGGACCCTACTATATTTCAGTAGTTTCGTTGACAATAATAAGAGTTGGGAAGTGCACACTGAACAATGGAAGCACTTTCTTTTTTCTTGCCAGCTTCAGGTGAGAGGTAGACAGAAAGAAAGGGAAGGTGTTTTGATTTCCTTCGCCACATTAATAATTTCTCTTAATCTTTGTCATGATAATTTACTATTTAGGGGAATGACCCTGTTTTTCTTTGTTTCCTAGAAATATAAAAGCAAAAAAGTAATAAGAAAACATTGAATTGGTATTAAAGTGGAATGATAATTTATACACCATTTTCCAAATTGATTTTGGCGGTTCGGCCGCATCTGAGAATAGTTCACGCATTAAAAACTATTATGAATTTCGCCAAATTCAAGAACTCAAAAACAAAATAAAATTGTTCAATTCGAGAGAAAAAACAATAATAAAAAAACTAGTCAGCGATTTAAACAGACCATTTATACAATGGTTTTGCATGCTTCGACTTTCATTCATGTGGTTTGTGACTGACCGCTTTTTAAGTAGGGAAGTTGTACTTAAAGTACCCACTCAACTATTCAATTGTCACTTACCACATAAGGTTTGATCAATTGTTACTTAATACCCATCTCAACTACCTTATTGTCACTTACAACCTAAGTTTATTTTAATACCTTAATTATCCTTAACCCACTATATAAACCTTATTTTCTGTTTTCTTTCTATTTTTTCTAGCTTTTTGAAGATTTGAATTTGTTAGCCGCTCTAACCACCTAACCCTACCAACCACCACGAGCTGGGTTGAAATCACATTTTCCGGTGATCGGAAGCTGCTAAAGGTTTGTTTCTTTATGTAAGTTGTTGTGTTAGACCTGTCTAACCTCTGTTTTATACGTACAGGAGTTGATCGTCGCTTTTTGGAATCTTATAGCTTACAAGTAATCGTGTTGCGAGCTTTTTAGGTAATTACCTACCGATTTCGAAGTTTTTTATTCGTTTTCTCTGTTGGAATAGGTTATATTCTACTATTTTTAGATGCCATTGCCTGATTTCGAGCTTTTCTAGTTTTTTTGGTTATAGTGATCTGTTATTGTTTAGTTAATATTGTTCGTTATATAATTTGTTAGTGCTTTAGTTTTGTCTTGAATGTGTAGATTACGAGTTTTTAGGTCAGTTAGAGTATTGTATTTCGAAACAAATATCAGGGCCGGTGTTACATAGAAATATCAGGATAGGATGCGAATAGCTCTATGTATATATACACAATTCGCAAGATAGAATGCGAATTGGTGCAGTAAATAATCTGCACAGTTTTATGACTAATAACAAATATCAGGACTTTATTACCTACAAATATCAGGACAAGATGCGAATAGATAGTTGTAGGTATACACAATTCACACCTTATGATGCGAATTGTTTGATGCAGTAGTAAATATTTTGCACCTAGTTTTTGTGACTAATAATAAATAACTTGTATTGTCAGGGCCGGTTTTACATAGAAATATAAAGATAGGATGTGAATAGCTCTATGTATATATACACAATTCGCAAGATAGGATGCGAATTGGTGGAGTAAATAATCTGCACAGTTTTATGACTAATAACAAATATCAGGAGTTTATTACCTACAAATATCAGGACAAGATGCGAATAGATAGTTGTAGGTATACACAATTCGCATCTTAGGATGCGAATTGTTTGATGCAGTAGTAAATATTTTGCACCTAGTTTTTGTGACTAATAACAAATAACTTGTATTGTCCAGGTTAAGAGATGTCTAAATCACGAGTTTGTATTTTTAAATATGGTCACCAAACTGCAATTGTGCTTTTCACGGAGTTTGAAAGCTTCGAAAGTATCCAAGCTTATGTAGAGTATACATGGGAGGAGCTTGCCACAGGTGAGTACCTAATTACTTACTCCTGCGGGGATCACAATAATTGTTTCTTTAATAACCAGAATGATTTTGTTGGGTTGGTGTTATATCTTGATTTGGAGCGTTTAAAACAGGTTAGTTTTCTCATAGAACAACATGTCTTCGATAAGGGTTCTGGTAATAAAAGTTCTGTTGATAAGAGCTCTGGTGGTAAGGATTCTGGTGGTAAGTGTAAAGAGCATAGCTTGATTTTGGGAGAACCATCTCTTGATCAACTAGTTAGCGGGGAGAGTAGTAACGGCTTAGTTAATTCTGATCAGAGGAAAAAACAACTTGCTACTGCTGGTTGGGCTGATGCTATTACAAGAGTGGGTCAAGCTTTTGAAGAAGGTGCTGCCGGTCTGAGGGTATCCTTGTGCAAGTATGCGTTAGAGCATGGTTTTTCTTTCAAATACCTGCACAATACAACAAATAAGATCACTGCTTATTGTGAAAATAAACTAACAAACGGGTGCAATTGGAGGGTTTATGCATCTATTGACTCAAGCACCGGCCTTATGACGATCAAGAAGCATTTCCCGTACCATAGTTGCAGTCCTGTTTTCTCCCATAAGCATAAGCATAAGCGGCACAGGCATTTGACATCAGATTTGATTGCAGAGGAAATTCAGGATTCTCTCCGGACCTGCCATTCGTTGACGGCCAAAACCATACAATCGACTGTCAAACAAGATTACGGTCTTGACATCTCTTATCGTTTGTCATGGAATGTTTTAGAGAAGGCTAGGAGGGGAGTTTTTGGAGATAGTTCAAGTTCTTTTAGTTTACTAAGCGGATACTTCAAACGCTTGAAGAGCCGAGACATTACTTCAGACTGCCAGTTGGAGTTGTCAGCTGGAAACCGATTCAAGCGCTGTTTTGTAGCATTCGGTTTGTCCCTTAGTGGTTTTCATTCATGCCGTCCAATGTTGTTTGTCGATGGAACCCACTTATATGGCAAGTACAAGGGTACATTACTCACTGCTGTAGCTAAGGACGGAAACAACGGTTAGTTACATTTATCTAGTTAATGAACGATGTTTTTTTGTGAAAATGATGATGCTGTTCGCAGCAGATGATGCGAATTAAGCAGTGTTGTGATCCTCACATTTCGCATTTGAGGTTGCGAATTATGCATATAAAGTTTCCACAAGCTGCGAATTCTCATGCCAAGCTGCGAACTGTTTGCATGAGCAATTAAGATGTCACACATATTTCGCATGACAGGCTGCGAATTGTTCCAAGACAGCATGCGAATTGTTACTCATTCTTAAACGTTTGCATACTGTTGTAGTGTTTATTTGATCTGCCTTTTTCCAGGACTATTCCCTGTTGCTGTTGGTGTAGTTAGCATTGAAGATTGGGACAATTGGATGTGGTTTTTGGGGTGTTTGAAACCACATTTGCTGGATCGCCAGATCACATTTATTTCAGACCGTCATTCTGGTATTGTTAATGCTGTTTCTGTCTTGTATCCAAACTGCTATCATGCGTACTGTTATTTCCATCTCTTGCAGAATTTGAGAGCCAAACTGGAACATACTAACATGGAGTATAAAAAAAAGATGTTGAGTTTCTTCCATCGTCTTGCTTATGCTCCCAGTCAAGAGCTTTTTAAAGATATACTAACAGCTTTTCTATGTGAAGGTGGTGAGAGAATGAGTGATTTTCTAGCAAATTTACCCTCTGAAAAGTATGCGCAGGCTTACGTAAAAGGGAAGCGATACGGCTCTATGGCTTCTACCGCAGCTGAATCGTTCAACAATCAGATTAAAAAATATTGCGGCTTACCAATTGTTGAGTTTATTGATTGGATTAGAGTCTTGCTTATGACTCAGGTTTCCCGGAGATACGAAGAAGGTCTCAGCTGGAGTACTAATTTGGTTCCCGAGTACGAGAAGAAGCTAAAGCAGAATGTTGACATGTGCCGAAGTTGGGTAGTACGTAAGTCCTCTTCCGCCATGTTCGAAGTATTTTCGACTCTTGTGGCTGTTGTTAATCTGTTGGACTTCAAATGTTCATGCGGATCATGGCAACAAGAGTGTTTTCCATGTGCTCATGCTCTAGCGGCATTACAATACACCGACCAAGATCTATTGACTGTAATAGAACCCTTCTTTACGGTTAAGAATTACAGGGAAAGTTACTCTTTCAGCATACCAGCTATAACTGATTTCGGCGAAAGGTCCAGCGCTAACGATCCTTCTTTTGTTGAAGTTCTGCCTCCGAACGTTAAGAGACGCTCCGGAAGGCCTAAGAAAAAGCGAATCCCTTCTAGAGGAGAAATCTCAACCAAGAAGTTAAGGTGTGGCCGATGTTCGAAATCAGGCCATAACCGGAGGACTTGTGATGTTCCAGTTTAAGGACATTTATTTTTGTAGCATAGTTATTGTTCTGTACAGAAAACTAAACATTTGTACATTCCTGTGTTTTTGTATCTGCCACTATTGGAGTTGTAAGCATTTCGCATCCTGTGATGCGAATCATGTACAATATGTTGGTGTATTGTTACAAACATCTATCAGGATTACATGCGAATTATGTGCAGTTATCTGAAATTTCAACAGGATGCGAATTATGATAAGCGAATTATGTTCTAGTTCAACAGGATGCGAATTATGTGAAATTATGTGCAATTATGTGAAATTTCAACAGGATTACATGCGAATTATGTGCATTTAGAAGTCCTGATATTTATCTTATGATAAGCTGCGAATTGTCATTTATAAAAATACTAGGATATTCAGTAAGGTTGAAAATAAGCAATATATCAGGTTAACATGCAAATGAAGTGCAAAATGTATTTGGATGCGAATCAGTTATATCATTGAAATTCCCTAAACAAGTTGGATTACAAAAAGGAGGATTACAATATTTGCAGAAACTAACAACTGTTTACACATATCAGTGCAAGCTACTATTGTTAGTTAGCTGCATTCCAAAAAAACAAAAAACAAAAACTAACTCTAGCAGTTGGTAGAGGATTCATCACCAGCTGTTTCCTCTTTCTCCTTTTTGTGCTGATCATCTTTGTCTTTCTCCTCTTTGTCTTCGACTTTCTCTTTCTCTTCCACTTTATCTTCAGCTTCAACATCAACGTCCATAATGCTTAAAAATTTTGTCCTTGATGGACCAACTTCGTCTTCCCTCTTCCTTTTGTTGTTTCGAACCTCTGCCGTTTGAGGTTGCACCATTTCTGGCTGAGGTGGAGCAGGAAGCATTGGAACCTGTTCTGGCTGAGGTTCAGCAACAACCTGTGGAACAACCTCCACTGGTTGAGAGTCAGCAGAGTAGTAGTCATCATACATGTCTAGTTCGAAGACAGAGACTGGGCTTGGGGGTGGTACTGCTGACATGATCAACTCATCACTCTAGTTAACGGTTAAGGATGACCAGGAGTCACCAAGAGAACCGAGTGAACCAGAGTTTGAGTATGAGGTGGTTGTTGTGGTGGTGGAAAAAGACATGACTGTTTGAATTCGAAGAGAAGAAGAGGTGTTTTTAAAAAAATATAGAGTTTGGTGTAAAATTAGCCTTTGGTTACTAGAGGTTTTTATAGGGAAATGAGGTAATCATTACATATCCTCCATGTCCAATCAGCATTTAATGAATTATGTACTTGATTAGATTGTTTTTTGTGTGCTCAATGTAGAAAACGTTTACCAAGGCATAAGCCACAGCCTGTTCGTATCCTTCCACTTTGTATTTTTAATTTTTTATTCCTGCACCAGGCTGCGAACTGGGTTTAAGCTGGGATACCAGGATGCGAACTGTGTGTGAAGTGATTACCATCTATCAGGTTAGGCTGCGAAATATTTGATGATAAGTTAGGATGCGAACTGTTCATAATGATTTAGGCTGCGAACTGTTCATACATACCCCAGTAAACTACCAGGATCATAATCAACCATTATATATCAGGTTATGATGCGAACTATAAGATAAGGAGTATTCAGAGATGTGAAAATGTAATTTGTTTATGTATGCACAACAAAACTAAAAATTACAACAAACATGTATTTACAAGCAACAGATATATTTACAAGCAATACACGAATCAGCCATATGTGATGGTGTCTATGTCATTTAAAAAGTAATAGAACATTTCTGCTCTGAAGGCAGTCACCATATCTGCATCGTATTTTTTCTGGACTGATCCATGCTCAATAATATCCCTTGCATATTTGCAGACGAAGACACCACAGTCCACGCTGCCTCGCTTTTGTTGTGGGAAGCCTCTTTCGACTTTCACCTTCCACCCTGTAGTATATTTGGGTAGGAATCCTCTATCCAACAAATATTTGATCTGTGTATAATAATTAGTGTGAGGAATATGCACAAAAACAAAAACAGTTGGTGACATACAATTCGCATCCTCAGGTTGCGAATTATATTACAGTAAATCATACACAATTCGCATCTTAGGTTGCGAATTGTATGACAGCCTTGATAGGCTGCGAATTGAGTTGTGGACAGGCTGCGAATTGTATCCAACATGGATAGGCTGCGAATTGAGTTATGGACAGGCTGCGAAAAAACATCTTGTTTACTCACAATTCGCAGCATACCAGATCTCATTTCGCAGCATGCATACTTAAAATGTGTTCAGATTTAAGTGTATAGTTTGGAATATTTACCAGTAGTGTAGGTGTTCTTGTGGTGGTGTCTATGGCATGAAGCTTAGGCAGAAGCGAGTTGTAGTTTGAAATTGTTCTTCCGTCAACATCGATGACGAGCAACGTCCAGTGGTTTGTATTGTCCTTCGACTCGGTGCACACTGGAACCATGATGATGTTGGCATTTTTGCGCCCCTTCCTAAAAGCCATGTCCACCAGATTTTCCACTTGTCACCCTACTTTCATTTGATGCTGCATCCAAGCAAGAGTATATTTAAGTGATAACATTTCTGAGAACTTGTTTCAATTTACGTGAGCTAAACTTACCGCAGTCATGCCCGAAATCAGTATGGCGTCGTGATGCTCTCCTTTAGCTTTAGTGCATGGAACTTTGTAGTCTGCATCTTCAAGCATCTTTCGATAAGCTAACAAAGGAGTTGTAGATTTATGTTAAATATAGAATACATATTTGAAACATTGAAAATAAAGTTGGTTGACAATTGGATACCTTTACGTCCAGCTCCAGTTCTAAAGGTAGTGCCATGAGATCACTCGCTTGCACCCTGATTCCGTATGTAAACTTGGACTCCGGTAACTGCCATACCACTGGATCAGGGGTGTTGCTCTCGTAGGCTTTAACCAACTGTATTTTGTGGTATTGTGCCACATCGATACGGTCAGTTACTTTTGTTTTCTTTGGCCAGTTGCTGTATTCTACTACTGGCGGTTCCCGCATTGTAATTACGAACTCTTCTTCTTCCTCTTCCACTTGAGGCGGCGTTTGTGTCAGTAGCGCAAAACTTGGCTCCTCTATCTCTTTACTGGGCTCGAGCTTAGTAAATAACAAAAATCAAGAGTAGAAGGGCGTCAGTGGTTTATAAGTGCAACTAGTCCAAACAGTTCGCAGCTTAGGCTATGAAATGTAAGGTTCCAGTTAAATAAATTTATTATTATATATCAGGATAGGGTGCGAACTGTTCGAGGTTCCACTGAACAGTTCGCATCCTACCCTGATATTCGTTTGTAATACCCCAATCAGCATTAGACACAAATCTTATGTTATGATGCGAAATCATTATAAGTAGGCCTTACCGCACGGTCAGCGACAACCACTGCCGTTGACTTGTTCGGCATAGGATCTGGATCGTGTCGGCAGAAATCATAAAAGTCATCCTCCGACATGTTCTCCAGAGACCGTTGTATTATAGAATCGTAATATACATTATCAATTTCATTTAAAAATGTCTGTGAAACTTGAGTACTAATACCATCAACAAAAGCATCGGGTAAACCTACTGTGTTATCGTGGGACTCTGGAGCTGGCAGTTGATTTGTTACCGGGCCTACAGTTTGACGTTGGCTTAGCAATTCTGACTTTTCTGACAACACCGTTGGTCTTTGAGGTTGCACCGAAGAAGTGGTGTTGTCTTCTAAGGATGGTCCTTCCTGGCTGAGTAGTTCTGTCTTCTCACCGGGATGGACATGTTCTGACTCTTGAGGTGCTATCTCTTGAGTTAGCCTTTATCTCTTCGCCAAGGTTATCTGTTGCTGCTGTTGTTGTTCTTGTTGTCCTTGTTGCTCTTGTTGTTGTTGTTCTTGTTGCCGGGGTTGTTGCTGGTGGTGTTCTTTTTGTTGTTGTTGCTGGGGGTGTTCTTCTTATTGTTGCTGTTCGTGTTCTTCTTGGTCTTGTTGTTGCTGGTTGTGTTCTTCTTGGTCTTGGTGTTGGGTTTGTTGTTGTTGTTGTTGTTGTTCTTGTTGCTGTTGTTCCTGTTGTTGTTGTTGCTGTTGTTCCTGTTGTTGTTGTTGCTGTTGTTCCTGTTGTTGTTGTTCTTCTTCTTCTTCTTCTTGTTGCTGTTGCTGGGGGTGTCCTTCTTCTCGTTGCTGCTGTTGTTGTTGTTGTTGTTGCTGCTGTTGTTCTTGTTCTTCTTGTTGTTGTTGTTGCTGCTGGTCTTGCTGTTTCTGCTGCTGTTGTTGTTGGCTTTCGGTATCCTATTTCATAAACAAAAGGGTGGAAGGGTTAAGCATAAGTTAATCATTGTGTAATCACATTTCGCATCCTGACCTGATATCTATGTTATACATTCCTAAAAATTCGCAGCTCAGCATGCGAATTGTGTAATAACCAAACCATCAGTTTATTACATAATTCGCAGCTCAAGCTGCGAAACGTTTGGACAGGACTACACAAGAGTCCTGATATTTGTTTGATAACATCATATCATCTACTTACATTATCTACCTCCTCTGTATGTGTCTCCATGGTGGGTGAATTGTGGGCATCATCATCCCTTTCTTCCCGCAGTACTCTATCAGCATGGTGCCGATCAGCATTAGACACAGATGCTTGCTGATCAGTGGATTTTTGTCCCTCTGGAAGTGCTGCTGGTAGCTGCTTTATTGGGCTTTCAGTACGGAAAATTAGCAGAGAGATAGCATTGTGGAGTTGTTGTGCTTCAAGTTCCGCTATCTTGCGTTTCAATTCTTTCAGCTGCAAAAATCATAGCAAACTTTTTATAAACATATTAAGTGCTGATTGTAGTGATTATTTAAGGTTCAAGTCATACTTACTTCTCTGGCCTGTTTGTCTATTTTTCGCTCGTACTTGTTCTTGTCGGCGTATGTCTTCAAACGCTTTGATTGAGCAGCAATATCGGGATTAGGTTCTCTGCGTTTGAATAAATAATTACCAATTGTTTCACTCATACTGGTTGTATCGGTGTCGGAGGGCTCTTGCCTGGATTTGCCTTTCGGTTGTGGTGGAATCATTTTCTTTGGGAGTCTTGGTGGTGGAATCGATGGCTCGGGTGGTGTTGGATGTTCGAGTGTGGGAGACATCACCTTATTCATTACATTCTGTGATGCTCGTCTCCTTTGTTTTGGTTTTGATGCTGTGCTTTTCGTCCTCTTCCTAGGTCTTTCTTCCTCCGTTACTTCTGCATCTTCACCATCTTCTCTTTCTCCGAAAGCTTTAATTTCAGCCTCGGTAAGCTGTAATGGACCTTCTAAAACCTACCAACAGATGCACATGTAAGTAAATTAATTGTTTCCAAAGTATGAGGGTGTAGAGAAACAATTTGTTTTTTATAAACAGTTCGCATCATATGATGCGAACTGTGTGGTTTTAATCATGTTAGAGTTGCAAGCATTCGCATCCTGAGCTATGGACAGGCTGCAAATTGAGTTATGGACAGGCTGCGAATTGAGTTATGGACAGGCTGCGAATTGATACATTTTTCTAAGCAAAACGCATGATATGCTGCGAACTGTTTGCACCCCCAGTTCAATACATATATAAAGCTGTTACCTGGTCATTATCCAGCAAGGGTGTTCGAATAAGATATGTCATGGTTGATGCTTGGCACTCTAACCCCAACCATTTGAAAAACCTTGGTATCGATGTTGGCTTCGCTATCTCGTGGCCAATTGTTGTGTGCTCCATGATGAAGGGCTGCATGGGGACATGTTTTATCAACACGATGCTATGTACATAACTAATTTTTATATTTAATAGATCAATCTTACAACTACAAGGGCGACGCAGCCGACGACTTTATCAGCTCTTTCTATTGCTAAGCAACTCCTGATAGACTGTCGAAGCTTGTACAGTATTGATCCAGCCCAGTCATAATTGTTTATTCTGTTGAGGTCTTCAACGTAATAAACCGTGCTCCAGCCCAGGATATCTCCAGATACGGAGTAGAATAGTGTGGAGCACAAAAACAGTATCAACAGCCTCACAACATCTTCCAACTCATGCTCTCCTCCTTCGTTTATGGCCTTTGCTATACCCTCATGTAAAACCAACGACAACATGCTGTGTTAGAAATGTACAGAATCTTGCTTTATAAAGATGAAGTCCATTTTAGGCGTACCTTTATAATGGCATTTGTTATTATTTTGGTATTACTAGCTGCTACTTTCCTGCCAGTTTTACCCATGAAGTATTTCTTCATCATCCTTGATTCGTCCTCCTCGCCGGGTGCATACTTGTTGTGAAAAGCTCCGGTTTTTGTTAATTGGATTTTCTCGGTGCCATGCCTCAAGCCGAATATGATCTTGACATCGTTCTCAGTTAGCTTTACATACTTGTTGCCAATCCTAAAGGCGTCTCTATCCACGGAGAATCGCTCGATTATATACTGAATGATTGAGTAGAATTTCTTCTTTGGCAGCTCTGCCTCATTACGGATTTGGAAAGCCGTTTTCAGTAGTGTGTAGAAGGGGGTGTTTCTTGCAGCTTCAATGTGCGCCCTTGTAATACGCATGTCTTTGAGTAGCTTCAGAAGGCTCACCAACCCTGATCTGTAGTAGCTAGGTTTTGTTGTCATAGTTTCTGAACAAACATAAATAAGTTGGAGTGTCACAAATAATTCGCATCACAAGCTGCGAAATGCATACATATAAATATTGGATTCACAGACAAGCTGCGAAATGAGTGTTGTTATGATGCGAATTAAGTAGCTCAAGCTGCGAATTGTTTGTTAATAAGTATAAACATGCAATCGAGCTGCGAATTGCTTGCATTGTGGGTGATCAGGGTGCGAACTGTTGCACTTTTTACATGCACGTTGCAGGGATCTGGGAATTATGCAACGAACACCAAAATCAACAATGAAGTACCTAATGCAGATCTAACATACATAATATTTCTCAGGAGAGTATCAGTATTGAATGCAACTAAAATTCTACCCTGGCTTCGACTATAAACCCATAAACTGAGCAACTATCGTCAGTAGATACTTAATTCTAGTATAAAAAGCAACGCATATCGTGAATTAAGAGAAAAAAGTGGTTCAAATTCGTCAAGAACGAAAAAGTACACTTTCCACGATAATGCATACCTGTTAAGTTTCACCGGTCGGAGAAAGAGATTGAAGCTTTAAGAGATGAGTTCACGACAACTTTGTCGAACGAGATTGAAGGTGTGTAGTCTGACTGAGTAAAAGAGGCTGACCGGTGCGATAGTGTCAACGGTGAGAAGGAGTAGGGTTTCTGGGTTTGAGAGAGAGAGTATCACGAAGTCGAACGGTTTGTTTTCTGGTGGTTTCTAAAATTAAAATTTTGCGTTTGTTTAGGGTGATAGGAAGGTCGAAAAAGTGGGTTGGATGTGAAAAATGGGTATATATAGTGGAAGGGTATTTTTGTCCAATTTATTAGTCTGGGTATTAAGTAACACTATGTTAAAAGCGGGTACCGCCGGGTAATAAGATAGTTGAGTGGGTATTTTCAGGTACTTTTCTCTTTTAAGTATTTAAGTGATTTTTTGTTTTATCATTAATATTTTTAATTATAGGTACATGTTGTGATTATCTTGAGTCGTTTGTGGGGATTTATGATATTCATAAGTTCGAGAAACGTACTAATTCGTTTAATTAGGGTTCTATTGCAATGACTGCTGCTATTAAGGTGAGTTGAGTGATCTCAGATCGTTAAGCTTCCAATTTATTTCGTTTAACAAACAACTTTTAAATTCTTTGTTACTAGCATTGACGAGGTATTAGCTAACCATGATTGAAATGATTCATTCCTCTTGCCCTTTATCTACCATGAGCCTCATGTACTCCATATTACATTATCATTATTTAAAATCTAGGCACCCATAGGCCACATAATAACAATTATTGAAATTCTTTAACATGCGGATGACCCATCCATCTTACAACGATTTGGTGTCTAATAATTGAAACCTTATGATCTTTGCTCATAGTATTAGTATGGTTACCCATAAACTCACTCGTTTTTAGAATGCCTTCCACGACCTAAATCGTAGGGATTATAATGATATAAGCTCCACAACGTCTAACGCCCAACATTAGATTTTCTCGGTTCATTCTCTTTTTCCTGATGATCCTCTAATTTACACTCATGTATGTGATGAGATTGCAACATTCTCTACTTTTATTTTTCTCAATTTCACTGAGGAATATTTCTTCAGGAAAAAGTCTAGATAGAATTGATTCAAGTTTGGGGATCATACAAAAAATATTCCATAAAAATATAAAAAATCGTACTTTGAGAAATTAAATTGTATTTATTTCCAATAGTAGCAGGGACCTCGCCACTACTTCTCCAACCTTATGAGATCTACTTTTCCCCACAATAGTATGGTTACCCATAAACTCACTCGTTTTTAGAATGCCTTCCACGACCTAAATCGTAGGGATTATAATGATATAAGCTCCACAACGTCTAACGCCCAACATTAGATTTTCTCGGTTCATTCTCTTTTTCCTGATGATCCTCTAATTTACACTCATGTATGTGATGAGATTGCAACATTCTCTACTTTTATTTTTCTCAATTTCACTGAGGAATATTTCTTCAGGATAAAGTCTAGATAGAATTGATTCAAGTTTGGGGATCATACAAAAAATATTCCATAAAAATATAAAAAATCGTACTTTGAGAAATTAAATTGTATTTATTTCCAATAGTAGCAGGGACCTCGCCACTACTTCTCCAACCTTATGAGATCTACTTTTCCCCACAATAGTATGGTTACCCATAAACTCACTCGTTTTTAGAATGCCTTCCACGACCTAAATCGTAGGGATTATAATGATATAAGCTCCACAACGTCTAATGCCCAACATTAGATTTTCTCGGTTCATTCTCTTTTTCCTGATGATCCTCTAATTTACACTCATGTATGTGATGAGATTGCAACATTCTCTACTTTTATTTTTCTCAATTTCACTGAGGAATATTTCTTCAGGAAAAAGTCTAGATAGAATTGATTCAAGTTTGGGGATCATACAAAAAATATTCCATAAAAATATAAAAAAGCGTACTTTGAGAAATTAAATTGTATTTATTTCCAATAGTAGCAGGGACCTCGCCACTACTTCTCCAACCTTATGAGATCTACTTTTCCCCACAATAGTATGGTTACCCATAAACTCACTCGTTTTTAGAATGCCTTCCACGACCTAAATCGTAGGGATTATAATGATATAAGCTCCACAACGTCTAACGCCCAACATTAGATTTTCTCGGTTCATTCTCTTTTTCCTGATGATCCTCTAATTTACACTCATGTATGTGATGAGATTGTAACATTCTCTACTTTTATTTTTCTCAATTTCACTGAGGAATATTTCTTCAGGAAAAAGTCTAGATAGAATTGATTCAAGTTTGGGGATCATACAAAAAATATTCCATAAAAATATAAAAAATCGTACTTTGAGAAATTAAATTGTATTTATTTCCAATAGTAGCAGGGACCTCGCCACTACTTCTCCAACCTTATGAGATCTACTTTTCCCCACGATACCATGGGTTCACTAAAGTCTTTTCGTTTATTTCTGTAAAAGTTAACTCCGAAAATAGACTTCAATGGTCCGTTTTGTTACTTGCACATAAATTAAAAATACCATTTTTAGTACTGATAACAATAAATCCTCGAGGCATGGTGACTTTAATACGAGATTTTAAAGCATTCTTGGAACATTATTAGCAAAGATATTTACGATTGAATCTTTTAATACTGGAAGTCTTGAGCCCTCATGGAATGCCACCACCATCTCCCTCATCCCTAAGAAGGATTTTCCCTCATACGCTAAGGGCTTAAAGTCAATTGCTTATTACAATGTGGTACACAATTATCTACAAGATCACGACCAATTGTATTAAAGACTCATTTTATTATATGATTGACAACTCTCAATCAACTTTTATGGCGTGTCGTAACATTATTGATAATATTATTCTCTCTGTCACGAGTTTCCGAGCAGTTATTAAAGTAAGTGTAAAGGCTCGATGATCGCTCTTAAAATTAAAATGATGAAAGCCTTTGAAAACTTTCGTTGGCACCTTATTCTCGACATCCTGGTGGCCATGAATTTATCAAATTAGATGATCACTTGGATTATTTAATGTATCTCGATTCCATCCTATAGTATTAAGATAAGCCGTGATCCACATAGAAAATTCAACAGTAGAAAGGGTTTTAGAGAATGAGATCCTTTGTGCCCCTTCTTATTCATTTGGTCATGCAAGTTCTTTCTAATATTTTTAAGGAGAAAAACAACGATTCGAAATTCAAATTCCACTAGAAGTGTAAAAAGCTTAAAATTGTCAACCTTTAGTCCGAAGATGATCTGATGATTTTCTGCCATGGTGACATTAACTCTCTCAACCTTATAAAAGATGGTCTTAATAAATTCTTTGATCTCTCATGCCTTAAAGTTACCCTCAAGAAGAGTCACATATTCTTCTTTGGGGTTATCCCCACTCTAATAATTGATTTATCAATATCATTGGGTTCGATCTTGGTTATCTCTCACTTAAATAT
This sequence comes from Limnanthes douglasii subsp. nivea, assembly GCA_036936605.1. Lineage (NCBI taxonomy): Eukaryota > Viridiplantae > Streptophyta > Magnoliopsida > Brassicales > Limnanthaceae > Limnanthes > Limnanthes douglasii. Next base: position 148,058,970 of record JAUPFV010000003.1, on the reverse strand, counting down.
CTTAGACTCTCACTTTTCACGGTTCGTCTTTCCTATGATACCTATCGCCTTATTCTCGAAAAGATCACTAAACTTGTTGACTTTTGGACCTCCAAACACTTTTCTTATGCGGGTATAATTCACCTTATTAAATATGTGCTCTTTGTGGGGACACGTTTATTAGTCTTTTATCTTCATCATCTCTGCAAGAGTTCTTAAAGAACTCCATAATATCTCTGTTGTTTCCTCGGTTCTTGCCACAAGATGAAGGTTTTGAGTGCGCATGTGGCCTGGTTAGTACAACCCATGACTACTCATTACCTCTTTGATAACCCATTATGGCCAAAACATTATTCGTGACTCAAGACTTGGCAACAATTTAAAGTTTCCGACATCATTGTGGATGTACACTGGAATTGGCCAGCCCAAATAATATCTACAAGTTTTAGATACCATCGTAAATTCCATGAGATAAACCACCTCATCCTCTTACTCCCACCTCTAAAAATGGGAATGTAAATTTCACAATCAAAGAAATTTACAATACAATTTGTATAACCACCCTTTGTATATTATGTGTTGGGATAGTTTGACATAAGTATATTATTCCATGTCATTCCTTTATTATATGGTTTGTCATCTAGGAAAAGTTGTCTACCCGAAATAAACTTATAAGCTAAGGATTAAAAATCCTTCTCAATTGTGCTTTGTGTCATTCATGTGTTAAATCTATCAATTATATCCATTATGAGTGTATTTTCTCTTTAGGTCTATGAATTGCAGCCATCACTAAGCTCAGGTTAACTTTCAATGATGATAATTGGCTATCATGGAAAATAGTGGCTTTGAACTGACCTCCCTCTAGCATCCTCCATCTTTGGAGTTTATGTTTTGGTGCGTTAATATACCACGTATTGCTGAAAATAAACTCAATATCTTTTTAGTTTTCCTCCCATCATTTCTCGATGGTTTCACCATATAACTTATGACCTACGGTTTATATTCCTTTGTTCAAAGATTATCTAGTCGATGTAATCTTGTGCTATGTTTCTGACTTATATTTATTGTATGTAGTTATCACCCTATTTTTAAAGTAACAATAATTGACTACTTGACATGATGGATTTTAGCTCACATTGCTTAAGGTTATATGAGTAATTACCTGCTTGTTACTTGACCTCAAATATTTGGGTATATCCATTAAGTTTGTACTATATTTCTTTTTTGTATATTATAACCTAAGCTATTTGGGCCAAGTTGTAACTTTTGTATTGTTATTTTAGACTTTATGCCCATTTACAAGATATATCATAAATACTTGTATGAAAAATTTTATTTTTCAAAATCAAAATAAAATATGATAAACCATTTTTATTATATATATTGGATGTGCTTAAGTAAAAAAAAACATGTACAAAAATATTGTTTATATGTGCTCCAAACTTCTAATGTGTCGAATTATTTTAGAGTTTATACCAATTGGATAACCGATAAATTTACCTTTTTACATTAAACATACATCATTTTTAAATAATATAAAAAAGTAACTTGAAGTATGGACTTCATCAATTAAACATACATATGTGTATAACTTGTTGGTAGAATTGTTTGAAGAACATAAAAAAGAACTGGATACTAGTCTCTTGTTATCTGATTTGCGTATATACATATTGGTAGCGGAATTTGTTGGAAATTAAGATACTCATAAAAAAACAAAATAAGGAAAATCAAATAGAAAGAACACAAAATTTAACGTGGTTCGACAATAATGTCTACGTTAACGAGCGTCGCTAAAATAAAGTGTTTCACTATGATAGAAGAAAGTTAAGGATTTTACTGTCCTTTTTTCTATAACCCTAGGAGTCTATTAAAGGGGAATAGATAGACAACATATAATGACTATCCAGATAATAAATCTAATAGATCCAATAACTATTAACAACTATAGCATTACCATAATAATAACTAATGACACAAGAAGGTACAATGTAAACACAAAGTAACATAAGGTACATTATGAATACAAGAATCACAAGAAACAATGTGAATTCTTATATAACCAATCATTTAATTATCATTATTATTCGTTTTATTCTCAAAAAATTTCCTCTTGGGGCGAATATCATTTTTTCACTATCAACAAAGAAACTTCTCTTCATCTAGCTCACCAAATGCCCTGAATGTATTCACTTGATGTTGCAAACACCAATCCAGTTTAGGCACTCTCTAAAATTCCAAACTGATACTTCCTTGGTTATTATATCTACTAGGATTTCGTTTTCTAGACACTTTCTTCACATAAACATTTTGCTTTGATATTATATCATAAATAAAATGATATCTGACTCTATGTGATTTGTACGCTCGTTGTACACCTAGTTCCCTGTAAGGTTTATGACATTTTGACTATTAAATTTTTTGTCTTGGTAGTTCAATCTAAGCCCAAATATGCCACAAAATATTGCAACCATATTTCCTCCTTAGATGCCTACGTTATATCCATGTATTCGGCCTGTGTTGTTGAAAAAACTATAACAGTTGGTAACTATGCTTTTCCAAGTGATCACACTCTCAACTAGATTAAACACATATCATGTCAAATATCTTCTTTTATCCATACCCATGTAAAATCAAAATCAACAAAACCAACTAGTTATCCAACAATATCAATCAACAATCCACCAACATCGGTCATATTAAAGGAAAAACCAACATTAAGAGTATTCTTAAGATATCAAAATATTCATTTCAAGGTCTCTTAATGTTCTCTCCCAATACATCCCGTGTATATTTTGACCACAGTAACTACATGTGAAATATCTAAATATGTGCAAACCGTATCATATATTATGCTGATTGATACTTGGATAATGATTATTTATATCAATATACCTATAAATAAGGGCAAATTGGTCTTTTACTCTTGTATACTTTATATTTGATTTATATACAAGAGAAGAAGCCTAATTTAGAGACTCTCTCTCATTTTCCCTAATTAAACTTAATAAATTATTTTCTATACCCAAAAAATCTCTATATTATCTATAGAATCCTACTTTCTCTTTCTTTTTTCCCTCCTCCGATTCCAGTATGCTTTGGCATTATTGACACATATTTACTCCATAATTAATGACGCCATTAGTGGTAAATCTTATTTCCATTCTTTGAACCAAAAACTCTCGATTGGAATTGAGAAACAAATTAAGTAAATGTTGAAGGAAAATGATACAGTGGATTCGTTACTCTCTTATCACTGCCAACAACACTTGAGTATGAATTTTTTCACATTTGTTACAACTCAAAAACGTCCTTGGCCAGTGGGTGACAAATGAGATGTTACTAGCCTTGGCATAAAAGATGTTGAATCGTTGTAGCACTTTTACAATGTAGCTTTGTTGAGATAAGTATAAATATCATACACTTTTGTATATGTTAATCTTCATACCTATAATATTTTTTACCTTACCTGAAATCTTCGTCTCCAAATCGACACCAAGTTGCTTCTTTATCTTCACAACGCGTGACATGATACAAGCATCAATGAGAATATTATCCACTTAAAACAACAAGTAAACATAAGAATCACCTATTTTTTTTTCTGATGATACACATAACTATCATATGGACTCATTGTAAACTCAATTGACACCATGAATATATCAAATTATTTGTACCATTGCCTAGGTGGCTATTTCAAATCATACTTTGAGTTATTTAACAAATAAAACTTATCCTCTATTTAGGTTCCATAAATCCCTCTGGTTGTCTCATGGAGATTAGTCCATCCAATTCTCCATGTATAAACATAGTCTTCAAATCCAACTAATTAAGCTCCAAGTCTTACAAAACTATTTTGGCTAGCAAAACTCGAATCAAACTGTTTTTCACCTCTAGAGAAAATACTTTATTGAAGTCGATTCATTCTTATTGAGTAAAACCCTTAATGACCAATATTTCATTGAATCGAGGTGCCCCAACCCATGTGCTACCATTATTTTCTTGAATATCCATTTAAAACCCAATCTACCTTATGTCTTTTAGACAAATGAACAAGCTTCCACATCCGATTCTTTTGAAGAGATTCAGTCCCTTTCTATATAACATTGATTCACTAATTTGTTTTTGAACTCGCTATAACTTATTTATAGGTACTAGGTTCCTGCATCTCAACTTCTTCCGTATTTGACAGAGAAAATGTAATTATGTTTGTATAACATTTTAGTGGTCTAATCTGTAATTTTTCTTTGTCCGATGCTATGTTAGAAGGTTGTTATTCTAGTTCGAGTGCAACATTGTCACTATCATGCGATGCTGGAACTTCACCTCCTGACCATGAGTCCATCTCATAATGATTAAAATTATTAAACCTACTAGGAACTGTAACTACTTCAAGTTCCACTTATTTACTCACAACCGATCATGATTCAACATCCTCTTGACTGTATACCAAACTATACTCATTAAAAGTCATATATCTACTAATGAGAAAACTCAAAGACTTAAGAGAGGTACACCATAACCTATATATCTTCAATCGAGTAACATATCATACAAATATACACTTTTTTCCATGGGCTCAATTTTAACATTTTTCACATGAAGGTACGCTATACAACCAAACACCCTCAACCATTCTTAATTATTCGATGGTCCATACTCACTATGAAAAAAAGTGTTACAATAAATGGTCGCTAATGAAGACTGATTCACCAAGTAACATGTTGTATTGATAGTTTCGTCCCAAAAATACTTTCTCACATCGGAATGTGAGAGAATACTTCGTGCCTTATCACATAGACTTATATTTAGTTTTTCTACGATCCCATTTTGTTGTGATGTTCTAGAACATGTGCGATAGTACCTTATTCCCTTAGCATCATAAAACATTTTGAACTCACGACTGTGAAATTTTAACCCATTATTTATCCTAAAATGCTTGATAGTTTCTTATGTCTGCTTATGGGTCATCATTTTCTATTTGAAAAAGGTTAAATATGCATCATATTTGGTTTTCAAAAAATAAACCCACACCATCATTATATGATCATCAATCAGACTCATGTAGTATATGGCTCAATTTTTCCATAAAAGTATGGTTGGCTCTCAAAGGCTTAAGTGAATGTAATCAACTATCAATTTAGTCTTCCTTACAACCAACTTACTAAATTTCACTCTAGTTTTTTTTTACAAAATATACAATGCTCATAAAATCCCAATAACTTTGCTTTATATCATTTCAACAAATCTTTCTTTCTAAAAATATCCAATCTTATTTCACTTATGTGACCGATGCGCCAATGCTATAACCGATTATGATCTTGCGTAATTTGGATCTTACTCCATTATGATGGTAATACATCTTCGCCCATAAAAAAAACTTCCATGGTGAATTTAAAACGTTTTTTGCAACAGTTTTTATACACACCATTGAGCCATTTGTCACCTTGATGACACAATTATTTACATGATAATTGTAACCGTGGAGAGTCTAGTGTCCTAAAATTTATTAGGTACCACTTCAACCCATGGACATGATAATGTGTCTCGATTCTAATAAAACTATCGAACATCGTAATCTTGACGTCACCAATCCTACCAACATGCGACAAATGATTGTTTTCTAAATAAATATTTTCTTGTATTGGTTTGTAAGTATGAAACCACTACTTAAACTGAAATATATGATATGGAACTCCAATATCGAGTACCTATGAGTTTTGACCACAGTCTGAACTCATAGATAATACGTATTTTGTCCCACTGTTTTTGGTATCATCAGAATCAGTCATACCTTCTACCAGGTCTGTAACATCTTTCTTTTGATTTCACTTCTTACATTTTAACTTCATAAAATCTCTCTTGTAATGACAATGCTCACTGCATTCATAACAGTTTAAGTTCTCGTATTTTAACTATGATCGGCTCTAATTTTCATTCTTTTAAGAACTTACATTATTTATTGATATTCATCTGGTCATAAGACCTCCCCCTTCCGCCTGATTGTCTCGTTGTAGCTGTCTCAACTACTTTAATTTCAGCGCCCTTTTAACATTCTTCAGAGATAATTTTTCCTTACCATATATGATGGTATTCATGAAATTCTCATAGAAAGTTGACAATAATCTAAAAAAGCTTGATCATCATCATTGATTATGTTATCGATATTATCCAGATCCATGATAATATATTTAAAATTATAAAGATGTTCAGTTATGGACATACCTTATTCAACCTGAAATCATACAAGCGTTTATTAAAGTATAAGAAATTCATAATTTATATTTCCAAGTAAATTTATCCTAACTTCTTCTATGCGCAGACAATAGTCTTCTCAACTTTATCTTTTACACTCATTAAAATCCATCATAGAGACTTTTATTGAAGATCTTATTTATCTTATTATTTTATCTTTGGTTGTAACTTATTCGTTACAGCCTTCCATAACCCTTGAAATACCAAAGAATATTTGAACTTAATCTTGCACAACAGAATAACAATAATATAAGAACAAAATTACTTTATATAAAAATACTAAATATATATTGATATTTAGATTATAATAATTTAGATTATTTGTTTACACTTTTTGCTAAATTGTTACTAATCCTACAAAATGATTATATTACTCAATATATAGTTGTCTCGACTTATCAGCATCCTAGGTTGGTGTAACCTTATTGGTTTAGCCTTTCATACCATCATTATTGTTTTGATGGAATCATGTACGTATTTTTTACAGCACTCCCATATAATGTCAGGTGCTTTATCCATATAGTGCCATGCGTGGTCTTTGTGTTGCTTTTGGGCCAAAAAACAGATCATGAAGAATTGACAAATTAACTGACTAAAAAAGTAGGACACATGCTAAACTGATCAACATACTAACAAGCATTGAGAGGACTTAACCATAGGCCAAGTATAAAGTTCGCACATATGCGTGATCCCTCTTTGAGTGAAGACTTGACCAATTTTCCGATTGGAGATGGACTTTCCCCACTGGCTGATTGGAGAGAAGACTTGACCTGCTGGCCAAGTGGAAAGGTCACAGACATGCGCGACCCCTCTTGAATATAAGATTTAGCTTTATGGCCAAATGGAAGGATTACGCGTGTGTGCAAACTTTCTTCGAAGAAAAATTTAACCAGAAGCAAGGTGAAATGGTCATGTATGTTGCACGAACCCTCTTGAGCGGAAAACTTGGCATTCTGGCTAAGTTAATGGGTCAAGTATGTGTGCTACCCTTTTTTAAGGGAATTTTTTCCTTCTCGCCAAGTAAAGGGGTCGTATGAATGTACCCCCTCCCCCTCTTGAAGGGAAGACTTGGAACATTGGCCAAGTGTGGAGGGGTCATTCATGTGCGTAGTTCTTCTTAAATGGGAGACTTAGCCTGGTGGCCAAGTGAAGGGGTCGTGCATGTGCGGGACTCCTCTTGGAGGAAAGCCTTAGCCTGTTGGTTAGATAGAAAGGTCGCACATGTGTGTGAACCCTCTTAGAGAGAAGACTTGGCACGTTGGCCAAGTGAAGCGGTCACGCATGTGCGTAATTCTTCTTAAAGGAAAGACTTGGCATGGTGGCTAAGTGGAGGGGTCGTGCATGTGCGGGAATCCTTTTCGAGGAAAGACTTAGCTTGTTGGTTAGATCGAAAGGTCACGTATTTGTGTGAACCCTCTTAGAGAGAAGAATTGGCTCAATGCCAAGTAGGTGAGGACTTACTCAAAAGGCCACAAGGCTAAGTGAAGGGGTCGTGATATTGTTCAAGTGAGCTCAACATCATTCTTTATTGGTGATTTCATTATACCGAATGATGTCTGTAGTTGGAGCATCGATTTCAATGGGTGCCACGGTTTTTCCCCGTAAGTAAGTTGAAATGGTGTCTCACCTCTTGGGCTCCATATAGTTATTCGATAAGTACATACTGTATGCTTTAAAATCTTATTTTAGTTTCCCTCTGAACTTTCTACGTTTCTTTTTAAGTTTTCCATGATTGACCAGTTGGTCACCGCTATTTACCCATTGGCTTGCAAGTGTTATTTTTATGCCAGGCTAATAATATCTGATAGTAAGACCTTTATGGGCTAAATTACGAGCATCAAGGCGTTCACCACATAACCTAAGATGGACTTACTTCAAACATACCTAAATATTTTAACAAAGGTTGGAGGTAGACTTGTTAGAAAAAATTTCCATCCATTATGACGCACTTTGCCGGATAAAAACTCAGCCTTATTGATTCTAATTTGTAGGATAACTGGATACCTTAAATCAAATACTCTATTGTCTCTGTCATCCACGACCTTGGAATAGTCATAACCGTGAAAAAAGTTTGACTTTCCCTCTATGCCAAACATGAGACTGTTTGTCTCTAGAACTGGTCTTTTTCTTAGGTTATTCCTCGTGTTTTCCTTTGAAGCAACAAATATCAGGTACTATACTCGACTGACCAGCTCGAACAAAACCTTCCCGAACGGTTCACTAAGCTTTTTCACTTGCTCCAATTACAGATATATTATATTATTTCAAGTTTTTTAATCCCAAAGGATTTAATTTATCAGTAGATGTAGGCCATTATATACTACGAGATTGCTAGTCGTGAATTCTCTAAATATTTTCAACCTACTATCATGGCTTTGTATACCATCTTGTTGAGATCATATGGATAACATGACTATATATATATATATATATATATATATATATATATATATATATATATCTTTTTTGTAAACCCTAATGTTGGATGCTCTATCACATATATTAACCATTCAGGAGTCGTGTTTGAATTATCTGTAGGTATTTCCCATATTTATTCGAATACAAAGTTGGCCAGCACATCCTCATTTATCACATTACAAGACACAAAGGTGATTTCAAACTCTCCTAGTTTGATTGCCCATTTGGATAGACCTTTCGATGCTTTAAGGGTGCTCAAAATAAACTTGATATGTAAGATCATGTGTACTCAGATTGAATGAGATTAGAAATACTATTGCAACTTCCTTATCGTCGTTTCAAATGATAACACAATTGTTTTTGCCCTGAATTACCTTGTTTCGGTTACTAGAAAGGCTTTGCTGATATAATAGATGGGGTGTAACATTCTGTCCCGCTGCACTAACAGTACAAAAGTTACGACAATCGAGGAAAACCCTAGGTACATGATGAATACTTTATTTCCACTGACATTACTCGTAGTTGTAATGATGTTAGGTATATTTTCAACTTTAAAAATAGAATATCATACTCCCCATTCTACTCGAACTTTAGTGAGCCCCTTATAACTTAAAAAAAAGTGAAGGCACGTATGAGCTACAATAAGATAAAATGATTTAACGTAGCTACTCATCCATTCAACCTCTGAACCTCCTCCACCATCTTGGGCGTGCTCATTTTTCTTAGAGCGAAAATTTGATTAGATTAGCATCAATTTTTACCTTGCGACCAATGAAGCCAATGATTTTTCCAGACGTGAAGCCAATAAAGCATTTCGTGGGATTAAGCTTCATGTTATGTGTTCTTAGCATAAATAAAGTTTTACCAAGGTCCTCGAGGTGGGGGCTCTGCTATTTTCTTTTAACAAGCATGCTATTAATGTACTATTCCATGTTACGTCACTATTGTTCCTTAAATATTTTATTCACCATCCTTTTTTACGGAGACCTCACATTTTTTAGTCCAAACAACATTAGTACATGAAAATAATGCCCACAGTTGGTGGTAAAAAAAGTCTTATCATGATAGGTTGGGCTCATCTTGATTTTGTTGTATCTGAAGTAGGAATTCATAAATGATAAAATTTCATGACCCGCTATTGCATCGACAAGTTGGTCTATTCAGGAAAAAAATGAATGAATAATTTTCCCATAAAGCCGATACACATTCTACATTCTACATTTTCCATTATTGTTTTTCACAAGTAAGGTTCACTACCCATTCCAGGTATCTTATTTCTCGTATATGACACATAGCTAGTAATCAGTCAACTTCCTCATCTAGCGCATTGGATCTTTCTGGCGATAACTGCCTCTTTTTTGTTGCACATATTTTACCTGAGGGTCTATAATAAGTTGGTGAATAGTCAAGGATTAAAGGATACATTTTACTAATGTGATAGCTAAAGAAAAAGTATCATCATCCTCCTACAAAAGATGGATAAGCTTTACCTATACATCCTTGTGTAAGTTTATACCAATTTTCGCAATTCGATTGCTCATACCGTTCATATATATATTTTTTAGTTTCTTTGTTTCTCTGAATTTGGGTTTGTGCTCATGAGGGTTATATAATACGAGAGATACTTCAGCGTTAAGTGACAAGCATATGAAACAAAAGTTTGTAGTTAATGTATCTGTATTGACTATTTTAAGACTCTTATTAGGGTTTTGCGAATAGTATTTGAATTTCCCTTTACTAACCTCACCTTGCTGCCAACTATATATTTTAGACATTGATGGTAGGTTAGGAATACCGTCTTGAAATTGTACAACCACAGTCTTCCTAAAGTAATATTATATGGTGTGAGCTTATGAAGTACAAAAAATTATTTTATGTCTATTTTGGCCCATATTTCAATTCAGATTGATATTTCTAGCATTGTTATTCCCAAATGCATCGTGTCTTGACTGTTGATTCCTACTTCATGATGAAGAATGGGGTTGAGGATAGTTTTAAAAAGAAAATGCTTCATGAACGAATTAAACAATACATTCATCATCGCCCCATGTCCACCAAATTTTTTCTTGTCTCGCGGCCTGCTATATCGGTCGTTATCGGCAGCACGCAATTATAAGAGATGAAAATATCCTTTAAATTCTTGTTTATAAATGAGACAGGCGGGGTCAAGTCATCCGATTGTATAAGCGCAAACAAGATTCATTCTAGGGATCTCATTTATTGAAGTTATTTTTTAAAAAACTTTTTATTGTGGACTAAAGATGTATCTCGTTAGCCCGGTTCCCTTATAGAGAGATAAGATATATGTCTAGTGTTTGTTATCTTATTCTTGGACGAGACTCCAAAATGGGAAATCACGATTTGGGCCCATCATGATGTGAAATAAGAGGCACTGAGTGACCGTTTTCCCTTGAGTTGCAACGATTTTCTTCACAAACTGGACCAAATCATTCATCTATTCAGCTAGAGGATCGATCCTTTCATGGGTCAATATCACCGGATAGGCGCCTTCATCTTTATTTTCGGAAAAGATGAACATGCGTTCATTAGAAAAATCAGAATATGGTGTGGCCATCATTCCAGTTTATATTTTTGTGTGTGTTTGTGGTCTCCTACCAAGGTTAGGGGAGTTTTGTCACCTCATAAAGTCGTCTCCCTGGACGATGTTAGTCTGAATATTGACACTTTTGACTGAGTGACTAACATATTTCCTGACCTTAGATTCATTATTCTAGTGCTGGATCGATGGGCTATGATATAAGGGTGAACTTGTTCCCAACAACAGAACCAAAATGGTGAGGTAAAAAATCACATAACAAATTAAACATGAATAACAAAGTGAGAAAAAGATCAAAACAAAATAATATGAGAAAAAAATCATTTGAAATAAGAACACTCAATTTATTTGATAATTTAGATTATAATAAATCTCATTATTAGTTTACATTTTTTTGTTAACTTTTTGTATACCCTGCAAAATGATTCCATTACTTTTTACATAATGGTCTTGACTTGGGGGAATCCTAGTTTGGGTCTTTTTTATTGGTTTAACCTTTCATTACGTATTTTTGATTGAACTCTCATACAATATCAGGTGCTTTATCCGTACTACTTTTGGCCCAATAAAGATTTATTGTAAAAAAGGTAAAGTTGAATGACTGAAAAACCATGACATGTGCTGGATTAATCAACATGCTGACGAGCGTTATGAGGGCTTAGTCGAGGGACAAATAGAAATGTCACACATCTGCGCAATGGAAGATGACTTGACATGCCAACCGAGTGGAGGGGGATTAGGTCTGCTAACCAAGTGGAAGGAAGACTTGCCTAGCTGGCCAAGTGGAGTGGTCGAGTATGTGCGGGTTCCTCTTGAAATGAAGGTTTGGTATTCTGGTCAAGTAGAGGGGTCGCCTATGTGCACGACCCTTTTCGAACGAAAGACTTGGCATTCTGGCCAGCTAGAGGGGTTACACGTGCGCCCCACACTCTTAAATGATATAGTTAAAGTTATGTCCTAGTAAGAGGGTCACACATGTATGTGACCCATTTTGAAGGGAAGAATTGGCTAAAGACCAAATGGAAGGGATGGATTACGAGTTTTAAACAATTTCAAACATGTGCTTAATTCGAATATGACCTACCTAATATCTGATATTTCAATATTATTAATTAATATATAATATATTAATATTCTATAAAATCATAAATTATATTCTATTTTGATTGAAATAATTATTGATTGTTTTTAATTTTGTATTTATGATTTTATTTTTGATAGTTTTGTCATATTCATAGTTGATTAAATTTAGAATTATATTAAAATATCTTATATTTAATAAATCCAAAAATTTAAATTAAATAACTTTTTTTCCAGATTTGAATTAAAATATCTGTTAACAAATTTAAACACTTAAATAATAAATATAAGAACATATGAAATTTTAAGTAATAAATATGTTTTTATAGATTTGTTATTAAATATTTAAATTTGTTACTAAGTTTTGAAAATTTATACTTGATATATTTTTATTAATTTTAAATATGTTATTTATTATTTTATTGGATGGTTTTTGCGAATTTTTTTTATTGATAAATGGATAATCACTAGGTACTTGTGGGCGGACATCCAAACCCGACAGGTTTGAGTGTGGAAAAAAATTAATTCTACCGGAGTGGTACTCAAACCCAACATGATTTGAAATATAAAGAAATAATGGGTTACAAGTTTATCCATAAAAACGTCCATCCCTGTCCATTGTCATCCATAGAGGAAAGACTTGATCATAGACCAAGTGGAGGGATCATGCATGCACACTACCTCTATTGAAGCTAAGATTTAGCTTATTGTCCAATACGACTGATCTTAGAGTGAATAATCATTATGTTGGCCAAGTGGAAGCATCACGTATGTGCGCGATCTCTTTTGGAGAAGACTTTGCCATAAACCAAGTGAAGAAGTACATGCGGGTCACTCGTCTCGGAGGGAAGACTTGACCGACTGGTTAAGTTGAGAGGCTACACATGTGTGTGACCCCTATTTTATGGATATTTATACACTATTATACTAACTTTACTATTTACAATTTCTTGATGATGTTAAGTTTCATGAACTAGTAGAATTTTATGTTTTTAAATGAGGTTTTGAACATTGATTTCTAGAGGAGATGATCATTATCACGATTAAAAGATGATCATAAATATAAAATGAAATCCTAGTGTTTGAATCTTAATGAATAATTTCTCACTATTTCTCTAAAATAAAAATTGTTCTATGGACACTTCCCCTCAAGCTAAATATCCTCGAAATTACTATATTATGTTAAATCTATATTTGTTAGTGGGTTCACAAAACTAAAATATTATGGAAGGTAATATATCTAATATAAAAATATATTATATTATATTTCCTATAGTCTCTCATTGCCCGTCTCATATGGCTCGCTTGTAGTTGACATCTCAAAATATACAAGTCTTTTAAATAAAGTTTTCGCTAAGTTTAGGTTGATGTATCATTTTAAAAACTACGTATGAGTGTATCGACTTAAGAATAAAATATTACACATTTCATTAAACAAAATAATTTATAACACTCTTCACTAAACTACCGTACCTCACTTAGTGGCAACCAGTAGGGTCAGATATGTAAAACTTAATTATTTTTTTAGAAATGGTACCATACTCAAGGCTTAAAATACTTGAATTTGTCAGTAACTTCCAATTATGAAAATATATGGACATAAAAATAATCAGCAAAATGAAGCCAAGTAGCCCAAGATAAATCACAAGAAATGAAAATGTGGTTAGTGATTTCACAATTTTGGAAAAATTGACACTTTGAAACAATTATTATATGTCTTTTCCTAATGAATGAATGAAAAGCATGCTTTTTAGGAGTTAAATTATTCCAATGAATGAAAGCATGCTTTTTAGGAGTTAAATTATTCCAGATGTTTGAAAACAAACTAGATTCAGCATGATGATTACGAAGGTAATCCCATGTATCTTTAAAACTAAAATTACCCGTAGTAGATAAGCTCCGAATGATCTTGTCTTTGTTGTTGTGGTTGATAGAATAATTGTTGATACGTTGCAGCTCCTCCTGACTGATAAGATTAACAATACTAGTAAGGTTCCATTGGAAGTTATACCAATATTGATTCACCTTTTCGTGATGGTACCAGCTATTATCCACAGAGTTGTCGAGAGATAAAAAAGGATCTGAGTTGGACCATCTATCCAACCAGAAGTCTACACAACCTTCCCCTAACGACCATCAAATAAATTGTTCAGCAATAGGCTTGATCTTCATTAATCTCTTCCACACCATGGAGCCTTTAATATCAGAAGAAAGCTGCAAATGATGCTTATTCTTACAATAAATATCATGAAAAAGGTTAGCCCAAAGCATTTTATTATCCCTAAACTGAAGCCAGAGCTTACAAGAGGTAGTGTTTTGAACATCTTCCAAGTTTCTGATGTTCAAACCTCCCTCTTTGAAGGTTTTACAAATGCTTTTCCAGCTACACCAGTGAATTTTACGGTCAATACTAGTAGAGCCCCAAAGAAAGCTATTAAAAGCCTTTTCGATCTTGTTGATGACATTATTGGGGATGACATTGCTTTGCATCCAGTAGAGAACAATGTTCATTAACACAGAGTTGATCAAGGTAATTCTACCCGCAAAAGACAAGTGTTTAGATTCCCATTCAGCAATTCTATTATCAATCTTTTTTAGGAGATTGCTATAGATAACAGCCTTATTGTTGGTACTGATGGTGATGCCAAGGTAGACAGTGGGAAGTATGTCATTGTTAAAACCAGTGATATTAGAGATTGAATTGATTCTAATATCATTTGTACCTTTTGCAGTAATAACTTTAGTTTTACTCTTGCTAATGACTTGACAAAAGTATCTTGATATTCCTGCAAGAAAAGATTAAGTGAAGCTAATGTAGCTTCCTTGCTGTTAGTGAAAAGTAAAATATCATCAGCAAAAGCCAAGTTACTGATACATATGCTGTTACGACTTCTATATATCATATACTTGTTATTTTCAAAGAGCAATGTAATGCCTCTTAGCAAGACTTCCTCAGCAATAATAAAGAGGCTGGGTGAAAGATGATCATCATGCCTCATACCTTTGGTAGTTTTGAAGAAACCAAAAGAAACACCATTTATTAAGATTGAAACATTGACATTGGATGTCATTCTATTAATTAAGTTAATGAATCGTTTTGAAAAACCAAAGCAGCTCAAAACTTTGATAAGAAAAGGATGACTAATCTTATCAAAAGCCTTGCACATGTCTAATTGAATGATAATATTCTGGTCCTTGACTTTTCTATTTAAATCATGGAGTAATTCTTTGGATATTAAAACATTAGACTGAATGTTATTACCAGGTACAAAACCTCCTTGAGAGCTAGATATTATCTTAGGTAAAAGGATAACAAGTCTATCATCTAGGATCTTAGCCATAATACGGTTAAGCAAAGAACATAAGCTTATAGGCCGATAATCATTCCAACTAGTAGGGTTGATTGACTTAGGTATAAGGAAAATGCCTGTAACAAGAATACCTTTGGGAATGGTGTTACCTCTAATAAAGTGATGCAGAGCTAGAATAAGATCAATTTTAATAATATTCCAACACTTTTTATTAAAGAATAAGTTGAAACCATCCATATTTGCCACACTTGAGGCCTTCAAGTTGTTGATGGTTTTAAGAACTTCATCTTCTAAAGGAAGCTTGAGTAAACTTTTGTTGTCTTCTTGAGTAATGATATTGGGAATGGTGTTGAACATAAAATGATTCATCCTGTCCATCTCCTCTTGCTTGTCTTTATATGGATTGCTAGCAAGAGCATTAGTGAAAAAGAATACAACAAATTCACCTATTAGATCCTTGTCAATAATCCAATTGTTGTTATCTTTGATACCATTTATGGAGTTCTTCTTCCTTTTCTTGTTGACATAATTATGAGAGAGCTTGGAATTTTTATCTCCATCCTTTATCCAATTAACATTGCACTTTTGAAGCCAGTATTCTTCCTCCATTTATAGGCATTTAACAGCAAAACATTGGTCTTGTTAAGCATCTCTTTAGATTGAGTGGAGTTGTGCTGCTGATGGACAGATTCCATCCTAAACACTTCATCTTCCAAATCCAGATTCCATCCTAAACACTTCATCTTCCAAATCCTAAGCACTTCATCTTTCAAATCCTTAACCTCGCTGAAAACAAGGATTTGAATATTCTAAATACACTTTATTGTAAGTACTAACCGCTAATTTGGAATAAAAATATAAAATATAAAATATAAAATATAAAATATAAAATATAATATATAATAGACTAATAGTCACGACCCCTCTTAAATGATGACCGAACAGAATCCAAGTTATAATTTTAAAGTCACGTGGGTAATATGAAATTGTCTGATGACGGTGCCGCCGGATTCTAATTCAGTCGTCAACTGTTTATTTTTCTCGAGTCCTCGGTTTGACACGCCTCTCTCCCTCTCTCTCTCTCTCTCACAATCAGCGTTGTGAACATTCTCCTTTTTAAATCTTTCTAAACCTCTCTCTCTAACCTTCAAAATTTCAATCGATTCCGATTCTCGTCTTGATTGATCAGTACGCGTAAACGAAGAAATATCTCTCTTCTTCACCAAAAACAACCAATCATTTTTTTAGCTCTACCGATTTTATTTTCTCAGATTCCGTAATTATATTGCGATGGGATCTCTTGCTGTTTCTAATTCTTCACTCTTAACAATAATCTCCGGTGGTGGTGGTGGTGGTGATTCAACCTTTCTCCGTCAGTTTCCGTCCTCTTTTGCTTTTTGCAATCGGAGATCGCAACTCCAACTACCTTCGCCTCCCTTTCAACGAAGTGGACACTCTTCTCACCGTATCTCTTCCGCCGCCCTCGCTGCGGTAGGAATTAACAACTCCGTTCCGGTGAGTTATCTAGGTCTATCTATGTCTTTTCTCTATTATGTTTTTATAGATTCTGCCTAGTCTTTTTAAGGTGATCTACAATCTTACAGTTTCTATTGCTGTTACTAAGTTAAATATGTTTGAATCGGGATCTTTTGGGGGTCTTTTTAGGCTAAAAATGGAACGTATACGGTTGGTGATTTCATGACAAAGAAGGAGGATTTGCACGCTGTTAAAATATCAACTACAGTTGATGAAGGTATTAATGTTTTAAACAATGAAATTGCCAAATTGGGTACTAAATTATCTTCATGTTTATGAATCCGGTTCTTCTTTTTCGTTCTGTTTATGCAGCTTTAAAGATTTTGGTTGAGAAGAAAATCACTGGTTGCCCTGTAGTAGACGACGACTATAAATTGGTAAGTTCAGATCCCTTGTTTGGTGCATAGCTAGCTTATTGATTTAGATTTGAAAGTTACTTTAAAGAGCTTTGAACGTTTCGGCCTAAAAAACTTAGCTTTGTCAGCTAGTATTACGATTAAAAGGCCAGAAAGTTAGATTTTATCGCTTGACCAACCAAGATACGCCCTTACAGTAGAGTCTTATCCTCTTTGGACCAATATAGACTAGGCCAGTGATACTGTGCTGGAGAATATGCTTAGTTACTCATGTATTGATCACCTTATTAGATGCTATAGTCAATGTTTTAACATGAAAATGCTTTATGTAGATCAGATAGATAACAGATTGTTAGTTCGTTATTAGAAGTATAGATAGTATGGCTTCGATAGTTTTTTTAGTTTTTCCAGCTTCCACTTTGAAACTTTGAAAGTTTTCTTAATTTAGGATGCAAATCATCATGATTAGGAACCTTAAAGGTATAGCATGCTGAAAACAAAATATGCTGCTCTTTACTATTGGGTGACTCACAAGTTTCCCTGGCAAGGGCCTTTATTATCAGCTATTTTGGCCTAAAAAGCACTGTTAGTCCGTCCTATTCCTACTAGGGCTGATCCTTCATCAATAAAACATAGGAAAGCAGAAGCCTTGTTAAACTAGAATTAGAACCCTCTATTACTCTCGTGAGTATCATATAATAGGAAAAAAGTAATATTATAATATTCTGTAAAACCTTATGTAAGTTGATCTAGTATATACGAAAACATCACATTATAATTTCGGAAAATTAACACTGCCTTTACTGCATCTATTTGTTGTATTTATTATAATTTGATTGTATTTTGTGTCTACCTTTGCTGCAGGTTGGTGTTGTTTCGGACTATGACTTGCTAGCACTGGACTCTATATCAGGTACTGATCGAATTTAGATTTTTTTTTTCTCCTGTAGAGTTCTAAGATGCTTTTCTTTGCTCTCTTGACAAGAGTATATCAGTTTGAGTAAGAAATCATACAGAATATGTACGGGATTTAGGTCATAAGATTTGTCATGATAAGAGAACGATTTACTTGTTCCATATATATGGCTGTCTTCTCGCTGCTGCTATTGTTTTTCTTTTTAAAAAAATCAACTGCGAGAGTCATATTTTGTAGTTAAAAAAACCAAAAATTACAAACCAGAAAGGGAAACAAGGCCAAAATAATCAAATAAAATTAGGACCCCTAAGCCCATATATTGTGATTTGTCCAACCAAACACATATGCCAAAGTGATATCAATGATTGGACAATGAGGAAATGCAGATTTGTATAAAGCCATCAAATTTATATTAACGATGGAGTCTGAGCACTTCAGGATCACAAGATTTGCAGGAAAAAAAGAAAGAGGTGTAGATATTTTAAGTTATGAGGATGGCTAATATTGGAAAAAACATGGGTTGGTTCGAGTATAACATAAAAATAAACTAAAGGTTGAAGTTTAGAATGTGCATCAACAAAATAAGTAGAAGTTCAAAGACTATTGTTTGGGAATATACACTATAAATAATTAAAATAAAATTTAATGTGGCGAATGACGATACTCAACAGCTGCATGTTTTAGTGGTGCACTATAGTCATTCAGGAATAGATTTTGTAAGAGTAGGGTGAATCTTAGTCCCAGTTAAACATAGTTTGATTCGTAATCATTTGATCCTGTTTTTCCTTTAGATGGTCGATGCATGTTTCTAGTAGAGTTTGGTATGGTTCTTGCGATTATCTGTTATTATTATGCGTCATATATTTTTAGCTGTCAATTCTTTTAGAAAAAATGCTTTATATCCAAATCAAATCTCTCTGAGTACGTACTCCTCAAAGGATATGCGGACTCTCTACTCCCTCTCCTATTTTGTTGGGCCGCATATAATCTGGGGAGTTTAGTCACGGACTTGGGAGGAATTCACCTTTTTTCATTTAGGTCAGGGAAAGTCACTGATTTACCTTTTTATGATAAGTAGGTGGGAGTCATAATGAGACAGACATATTTCCTGCTGTTGACAGTACTTGGAAGGTATGCACAATTGTTATTTCCCCCTAAATTTCTCAATTTTTATGTTTTCCTTTATGTACATGCATGATGTGTAACATGCACCTGATAGCCAAAATTCTTTCATATATAATTTGTTAAAATTTATTCCCTTATGATTCAAAACCTTAGGACCAGTTTGATGCAACTTTGGTCGTCAATGATGTCCCTCATAAATATTTACCTTACAAATCTTGGTGATTACCCATAAATATTTATTTAACACGATACCTCTACTCAGTTATCCAAGTAAGTTCACCCAAATAAATAGAGAAATTGAAGATTACCCTTTTTTGAATATGAAGTTTGCGATTATATTCCTGTGTCTGGCATGCATATATAAGGACTACCCTTCAATGTACTTCCGTTTACCTCTGTTCTGATAATGTGATACTGATTGTACAGACCTTTAATGAAATACAAAAGTTGCTTAGCAAGACCAATGGCAAAGTTGTTGGTGACTTGATGACGCCTGCTCCACTTGTTGTCCGGGAGACCACAAACTTAGAAGATGCTGCTAGGTATCTTATCTTGCATGGTTAAAATGTATTTAGTTTGGTAAATTTTTTGGTGAATTGGTATATACCATGGGCTACATTTTTTTTTCTCTAAAACCAATCAGGCCTTCTAAGTTGGCAATATTGAGTTCTTTCTTTTAAGCTTATTAATAGGGACCACTGGTCTTGGTTGCTGAGTTATGTATGTTTTTCTTTTAATATTAGCTTGATGTAAATAATAGAGTTTAAAATGCCTTGCTCTGGATATCCATCTTCTAGGTTGTTACTGGAAACCAAATACCGTCGACTGCCGGTGGTAGACATCTATGGCAAGCTGGTAAGAATCTTTGAGCTAAATCATGTGTTTTCGTCCTGGATCTTGCTTCTCAGTCTCTGACATCATGCCTAATTATAGGTCGGAATCATTACACGAGGAAATGTTGTAAGAGCTGCTCTGCAGATAAAACGAGCAAATGAAGGGTCCCCATAAAATTTACAAAAACCAGCGATTTTGAAAGACGGGTCTTGAGTTGCATTCGGTTAAGGCAGCACCTTATGATATTGATCTGAATTGTAGCACTTTAATGTTATTCAATATATTATTTTTAGGTTTAAGATGTAATATATTAGTACTAGGTTATGGGAGTCTAGAGTATTAATAGGTATCAGTAGGGAGTTAAGGTCATTGCTTCTATGTAAAAACTATATATAGATTAATGCATATATAATTGACGTTTTCTGCCATGATTTGCACAGCCATATGTGAGTGAATAACTCCGTGTTTGGTCCTGATTAGTAAAAAAGGTGATAACGCTCTTTACTGTTCTTTGGATTTTCCGAAGATACTTGCGTGTCTATATTTGGTATACAATCATTTAGTCTTAATTTGAATACTTCCTTTCAAAGATTGATGTTAGAGTAGAGATCATTTCTTTCTTTTGTTTTGTGTCCGCGGTGTAGATTTGTCACTTTCCACTAGATCTGATGACGAATGGAATGACGTTTCCTTTTTTCACAATCTCCAAAAGAGAGCTTATTTGCTTTAACTTGTTCTTGGATATCTCAAGAACTATATAACACACATACTTTTATGGTAATCGAAACACTGAAAGAGACTCATTGTTCTTCAAATTATCTGTTTTTTGGCTTTAAAACTTAATAAATGGATGTTACTGTTTGCAAACTTCATGCTTTAATCTTCCCATATATGGCTCATGGCCACACGATACCACTTCTGGACATCTCCAAGATTCTTGGAAGCAGAGGAGTGGAGATAACAGTTATCACTACTCATCTCAATGTCCATTTCTATGTAAAATCTGTCGAAAGAGCCAAAAGTTCAGGAGTAGACATGGATATTAAGGTCATCAAGTTTCTCTGTCAAGAGGCTGGATTACCCCAAGGATGCGAGAATACCGATTCTCTCCTTTTTAGCAGCGCGGACACTAGTTTGCTCCATAAGTTCCGCAAAGCCACAACAATGTTAAAGGAGCAAGTGGAGCAGTTGATACAAGATCTCCAACAAGATTGTTTAATTTCTGATATGTTTTTCCCGTGGACAACAGATTCAGCAGCCAAATTTGGTGTGCCAAGGTTGGTATTTTATGGCTCCAGCCCTTTTACTGATTGCTTGACAGAATGTATTGCGATATACCAGCCACACAAGAAGGTTTTATCGGACCCCGAACCGCTTATTGTCCCTGGTCAAGTTCACCGACGCCCAGTTGATGGAAATTGTATATGGGCTTGAAACTTCAGGGCAGGACTTCATTTGGGTGGTGAAAAAAAGAGTTGATGGAAAAGAGAAGGAAGATTGGTTACCGGATGGTTTTGAGGAGAGAATGAAAGAAAAAGGGATGATCGTACGAAGCTGGGTTCCTCATGCTGTAATTCTTGAACACGATTCTGTGAGGGGGTTTGTGACTCATTGCGGCTGGAATTCTACTCATGGTTACATGGCCTATAGCTGCTGAGCAGTTTTTCAACGAGAAATTGGTGACTCATGTTCTTAAAATCGGCATTCCAGTCGGTGTTGAGAAGTGGGTCAAGTTGACAGGAGATTTGGTGTCAAGTGATAAGTTAGCAAAGGCCGTGAAAGAGTTATTGGTTGGAGAGGAAGGCCAAGAGAAAAGAAGGCGAGCTAAACAATTTGCCGAAATGTTAAAAAATGCTGTGGAGAAAGGAGGTCTTCTTCCTCCGATTTAGATGCATTGGATTCAACAACTTACTGCATTTCCTACTAACAAAGGCGCAGCTGGAGTTGGTTAGAATCTCTTTTCTAGAAATTATTTACACGCTTCTCATTAGCTGTACTCAAGAAGAGATGGATTGATATCATCTTCATGGACACAGGAAAATAATCTGAATGAGCCGAGTTGGCTTCATTACATGCCAGAGCTTAGCCTTAAAGCAGGCAACAGAAAAGTAAAAGTACAGTGGGTAACCTGTTACAAGGGAAAAACGAATTTCGTACGATGATAGCGGTAACGAAGGTATGAAAGAACATGATGGCCGATACTCGAGTTTAAAGATTGCTTGATTTTGAAGATTCTAGCGTTTTTTTCGATCAAGATGTAGTAGACAATTGAACAGGAAGCTCTTCACCATAGGAGGTCTTTTCCATTGTCAGAAGTAGTCCAAGTGCCCGCCTCAGCAAGCCAAGAGGCCCAGGAGGTGGGAGTCGAGCTAATGAGAAGTTTTGGAGCTATGACCTCTCATATAGAAACAGTAAATGAGGAGATGGTCCAGGGTTTCTGGACAATTGGAACAGAGGACACACTCAGGTGTGGTGTCAAGCCCAAAGTCAATTAGCTTATCACGAGTAGTGAGCTTGTTGTGAATGGTCATCCATGTGATAAAGGTGTGCATGGGGATAGAGTATTTGTTCCAAACAAGGGATGCGCATGAAACCTTTCTCCTAGATGAACGAAGAGCCGCGTAGGTGCTGCTGATGGTAAAATCCGGTTTGGACATGTTTTTGCGATCCAGAGAAAAATGTCCTCAACTTCAGAAGCTGGAGCTAAGCGTTCTTAGAGCGTTCTGAATATAAGTAAGGGTGGGTTGCATGTGTCTACTTGGGGTCCTTACTTGGGAAGGCCAGTCCCATCTTCCGTTGGTAAGGAGATCCGCGACTCGGGCGATATTGCACAAACGAGCCAGATTTGTTATGCTGGGACCAAAACGGTTTCTGATGGGGGTTGGAAAAAACATGGGTCATACCAGACAGATGTGTCTTTTCCATTTCCAACAAGAATTCTATAGAGGTCCGCTGCTTGATTGCGAAGCTTAAGGATCTTTCTCCAACCCCAACTAGTGTTGGAAGGAGGGGGAAGAGTCCATAAGCTTTCATTTTTTATTTTTACTGCTAGGGTCCATTGGGTCCATATGAATTTTTGTTTTTGGTTAATATGGACCAAAAGAGCTTTAGGGTAGCCGTTCGATTCCAAATTTTTAGGTTTGGGATCCCAAAGCCACCTTCATCTGTAGGCAAGGTGAGCTTATCCCAAGTGATCTTAGCCCCTCTGGTCTTCATCTCCGAGCCGAACCAGAGGAAACGACATAAAAGTCTCATATCAGGAGAATGAAAATTGAGGACCAGTAAACCTGGGTGTAAAAAAAATTGATTTGATTAATTGAAGCCTTCCAGCGTACGAGATGTGCTTTGATGTCCAAGAGTTGATACGATTGGTAACTTTGAGAAAAATATGTCTGTAGTCATTGTATGAGAGTCTTGAGGTGATGAGCGGAACCCCCAGATTTCTGACAGGCAATGAGCACTCACCGAAGCCAAGGAGGTGCACGATTGCGTTTCTAGTGTTTGGAGAAGTCCATGAGAGGTAGATTTGAATTTTATTCGGATTTAACTGAAGGGATGAAAGGGCGGTGAATTCCTTCAACCCCTCATTGATGAGGTTTATTGACTGGGTATTTGCTCGACATAAGATCATGAGGTTGTCCACAAAGTAGAAGTTGGTTATTTTGAGCAAATGAAATTTCCAATGGAAACCAAAGGACGGGTCTTGGCTCTTCTCATGAAGAACACTAGAGAGAATTGCATGTCAATGACATAATATAAGGGGAAAGGGGGTCTCCTTGTCGAAAGCCCTTCTCCCCCTGGAAATAGATTGTGCAGACAACAAAAGAGGGGGTAGTGATGCATTGGATGATCCAATTTATCATACTTGTAAGAAAATCCATGAAAAAGAGGACGTCCAGAACAATGCTTCATCGATATTGTAAAAAACTTTCATTAAGTCAATCTTGAGGGCGCATCTTGGGCCCTTGCGGTTGGTCTGATAGCCATGCATAAGGTCTTGGGTGAGGATGATGTTATAGGAAATTGTGCGACCCGAGACAAAAGTCGATTGGAAAAGGTCTATCAGAGAATGGAGAGCAGATTTTATTCTGTTCAGAAGGATTTTTGAGATGATCTTATAAGTAACATTGCAACAAGAAATAGGCATATAGTTGGAGGGGGAGGATGAGGATTCAAATTTAGGGATAAGCAGTATCAGGGTTTTGTTCCATTCAAGGTCCATTTTCCTTTTATGGAAAAAATACTTGATCCCAACACAGATATCCAACACGATAGTCTGCCAGTAAGCTTTGAAAAAACGAGCACTGAACCCATCAGAGTCGGGGGCTTTGTCACTGTCAATGTAAGATGATGCTTTTATTTCGTCATCCAAAGTGGGCTTTATCATGTTGGACTTATCAATGGGGGAGACCGAGGTTTTGATAAGGGTTCTGACTCTATGAGGGCCCATATAGGTCTCGGGGCTTGGGATGCCTAGGAGGTTATGAAAATGATTGAAGAAGGAAGCAAAATAACTCTAAGGATGGAACTAGAAGTTTCGTCGGGGGTGGTAATAGAAAGGATTTGTTTCGGCCACGGCGAGCCCGTATACTATTGTGGAAAAATTTCAAGTTTTTGTCTCCAAGCTTAAGCCACGATTCCCTAGATTTTTCTCGATGAAGGATTCCTCAGCACGACTGTAGAAGATGTAGGTTTTAGCAGCAACCCGCTCATCAGATATAAGGGAACCATTAGACGAGTTTGTAGCAAGGTCAAGTTGGCCCTGAGCAAGGGCAGTTTGAGCTGCATACACCCGATGACTAATATTGCTAAACTCTCGATTGTTAAGGGAGCTCGAGGAGGAATTTAGACGAGCTAACTTGATAACAATGGATTCCACAGGGCTTTTTCCGCAAAGGAGATTCCAACTTGTACAAGACTTTGGAAACTCGACGATGGAAGTGCCACATATTAAAAAATTTAAACGGTTTAGGGCTAACTATAAAAGGGATGGAGAGGTATAAAATGATGGGGGTATGGTCTTAGGTATGGGGGGTTCAAAATAGGCGAAAGAGTTAGGAAATGAGTCGTCCCAGATGCCATTAACAAGGGCTCTATCTATCTTAGATGATATAGAATTTTTGATATGATGATTGAACCAAGAATATTAGAAACCAATAAAATGAAGGTCGTCGAGGCTGCAGATGCGGCAACAGTCATTGAAAGAAATAATAAAGCTATTATAGTGGGAATCCAAGCTGGAGCGCTCATGGGGGCTGCAAATAACATTGAAATCTCCAATGACAATCCAAGGGCTCGAGGAATTGGTATTGGTGTGGTTAATTTTCGTTTAAGCGTAATTTTGTAAAGTGGTTTGTGAATTTAATATTTAGAGTAAAAAGTAGTGAGATAATTAAGCTGTGTGTTAGCAGTAATTATTGACTCATGGGCCTATCGGGTCGGATAGTGAAGTCGGGTTAAATTTAAGGACCCATTAGTAATTTGGTGCGAAGTGACCAACATCTAATTAGTCACCATTTATTACGTTTGTCCTGTTCGGTTTTTTATAATAGTGCTTATGGTCCGAACTGCCCATCAGATTAAGTCAAGACTCAGCAACTAAAATATCTGATCTCATCAGTAGCCCATTTAGGTCTTGCAAAGAGCCTTTGGAAGAGTTAACTCTTAAAAATCAATATCAACATTATCCGATCTGTTTGTTGTATCCGAACTATAAACTTTTCTGCTTCCTGTTAAGAATTTCAAGAGTGACCTTGTTCGATTTTTGGTGGAACTGATTTTTCAGTTTAGAATTCTAAGAGTCTTTTTCCAATCGTTGGACACGTGTCAGGCTCTGGTTTGACCTCTCAGCCGTTTTTCTCCTAGATTCTCGTACCTACTAGGCTAGAAAGTTACCTAGGCTTTGACTTCCATACTTTGCAGCCTTTAATCATTACTTTGATCGTTTTACCTTCTCCTAGGTAACTCCCACTTTTCACTGCTATATATAAATCTTCTGTACTATTTCATTGTCTTAAAAAATTAAAAGCATTTCTAGTGAGAGAAAGATCAGTATACATTCAAATTTGTGTTCAAGTCATATATGTTCACAACCAGAAATGCTCTAGTAAAAGGGGGTTGGTTAAACTTGTTCGAGTTAGAGAGAGCGAGAAAAGTTGCAAGAGACGAACGAATTGCTACTGGCCTCACTGTTTCTCCTGGTGAAGGAACCAATCAAACACAAGTGAATATAGACCAGGGTTCACCATCCTCAAAATCACCCATGCATTCCACAACTCTAGAGGAAGATTCTTGGCTGGTTTACTGTGCACGCTTAAGCTACTACACGAAGACCTCGCTTGGCTTGAACTTGAAGTGAAGAGGTTAGAAAGTTTCCCTTTGTTTCAAGCCTTTCTCCTCTTTCATCAGGGTCCTCTGTCCAAGAGTCCCAAAACCCTCCACCTAAAGAGAAAGTTATTTCTAGCATTAGAAAACCATCGCCTTTTATTGCAATGTGTTCATATACAGAGAAATCCCCAGAGAAATTAACCCCACGCCGAGTCACCCGTCAATCCAAATCAAAATCCACTCATACTTCTTCAAAACCCTCGAGTTTGGAGGCAGTAAAACCTGTACCAAAAACCAAACCATCCGGACAGCAGCCCCTGGCAGAAGCCAAACCATCCGAACAGACTTCCACTGCAATGAAAGAAAACATGAAGGATAGTCTAGATGACGCCCCCTTTGAGGCGTCCAGAAAAACAGAGGACACAACTGCAGATCGGAAGGGCAAGACTAAAGTGGGTTTAACTCACCCAAATGCGCTTCCGAAGAGTCTGGAGGGGATAGTGGGGCCAAACTTCAAGAAGGTCAGCGTGAAGTATTTGCTGTCTCTTCAAAATATAGCCTACGTATACACCCATACTGCTGAATTAGGTCATATTTGTACGATGTGGGAAATCCCAGAGTTTGTCAAGGTGAAAATCCCAGTCACCTCAGAAACTCCGATGGACTACAAACCAATGAGCTGGTGGTCTATACAGTGGTGCTAAACTGGGGGATCCAGTTTCCTTTGGACTCGGAGATAGTCTGGTATTTCCATTTGACCAAGCTGTGTCCAAGTCAGCTGAGCCCAAACGCTTTGTATACCCTGCAAGCTGGCATCATAGCATCCAGACTGTCTAAGATTCCACTACCAATGGAACAATTTGGCGTTGTGGAAAACTTGTGTAAGAATCATCACATCCCCTTCTACCACTACAACATGAGGAATGAGTACAAGGTAGTAAATGATCTTATGGAGTCAGAAAAGTCGTGGAGGACGCAATTCTTATTCATCAGTGAGGCCTCGGAGAATGGGAAAAAGATCAAGGTTGACTCAAACCCAAGCCAACTGACCAGTTGGTGGAAGAGTTTTGGTGATTTATGTTCCCTTTATTATCTCAAACATTAAGTAATTATTCTGAACTGATTTATATCTCTTCTTAGTGTTTCTGAAGGAGTTTTCAGACGATGTAGAGGCAGGTCAAGATACCTGTGCCAAATTGAATGCTTGGGCCTTGGAGAAATGGGATAATATTTTCCACAACTGTTTCACATCGGGAAACTTTGTGAGGTATCATCTGTGGAACACCACAGGGAGAAGAGATCTCACATGGGAAGAGCTGACCACCCCTTCTCCTGCAAATGTCATCCTGAGGAGGACAAAGGCTAAAGACGCTAAACTTTACCTACCTTCCAGGGCCAAAGCCCATAGACATCTAAAAAAGATGAAGAATAAGAGAAGGAAGAAAACCACAACAGACCCACCTCAAACAACTACTAAAGGGACTGGTTCGGACAACCATGGAGGCATTAATGCTGCTTTACTGGAAGCATTAGAAGTTACTGTCAAGGTGGCTGGTGGGTCAGACAAACCACCAAGGATTTCAAAGAAGGACAAGAAACGCAAAACCACTAATGATGAAAAAACTGCCAGGAAGAAGAAAGTCACTTTGGGATCAGAGATAATTCTTCATCCTTCTGAAATCCCTCGTCCAACTCCTGCCGATCCTACCTTACAAGATAAAATTCCACCCAATCTTTACTCCGAACAAACTACTACTAATGGTAACGAAGAGGTAAATGTTGATGCTTTTCAGAACATCAATATTTATTTTAATGATTTGGAAAAAGATGATTTTGCGGGGCTTTACTGTCCTCCCAACTCGTCCAACGTTGTGACCCACAATGGTGAGACTTACGCGACATCTATGGAGAAAGATACCTTGAGCCATGCCTTTTTGGGTTACATTCGTCCAGTGCTTGATCTGGAGAGACAAGTGAGGGATCAAACCGTAACCATCAACTCCCTGACTACAAAGAAGTAAAGCTTGCTTTCTAGCGCTCAACAAAGCATAGAATTATTGAAGAAGGAGAACGGAGATTTGGCTGCCAAACTGCTTAAGTCAGAAAAGACCAGCAAAGACCTCCAAACCAAGTACTCTGATCTGGAGACTTCCTCCTCAAATGATATCACAACTTTGAAGGAGCAACTACAAACTAAGGACAATACTATCCAGACTTTGTCCGATGACAAAGTCAAGTTGGAGAATACTGTCCAAGAGATGACCGAAAAGAAAGCTGCCTTAGAACGCCAACAAGCTTAATCAATAACTGCAGGGATAAAGAAGTATGCCGATGTGATCTTACTGCTCCACGAGACTTTTCCTAAGAGAACTCTTGGTCCTTTGTAGAAATATGTGGACTATGATGATCTCCCTTTCCATACGATGGATGATGGTGACAAGCACAACTACTCTAGTAGGATAGACTCCAGAGATGATGAAAAAGTGGGCGAGAGTTCAAGTGATGAACTCAAAAGTCCCAAAAAAGATGGTGGTGAAGAAAAGATCCAAGTGAACAAGCCCTAAGGTTACATTATGTATTCTTTGCTTGCTAGACTAAAGTCCTTGGATGGCCAAAGAATTTTGTTGCATTTTTTGTTTAATCTTTTCGCTGTAAAACTTTAAAGTCCTTAAATGGTCAAGGCATTTTTGAAATCATAGAGTGCTTGTAGTCCGATCAGATTTTAATACCATACTTTCCTTTGTTTAAATTCAGTTTAACTTTTTATGGCCAATGTTCAAATAACGTTCAATACTTCAGATGTGTTGAACAAGAGTATCAAACATTTTCAACCACATGTGTTTAATAAATATGATCGAGTGTTCAATAGATCTGATCAACTCAAAAACATTTGAGATCCGGGGTGTTTAATAAGTGTTAAATATCCGACCCGAAACAAAACTCCACAAGACTTCTGAAGAAGACATAATATATTATTGAAAAACCCGGGCACCTAATTAAAACCTCCATGCGCCACCAGGGTAGGAAAAAGTATGCCTCATAATATTTACATTGATACTTAAAAAGTAAATATTTACAGAAGATTTTTATTCTAAGTATAACCTGAGATGTTCAACATTCCATGGGTGTTTTAGTGCTCTCCCTTCTTTGTCTTGGAGCCTATATTTTCATGGTTCAACCTTTTCATAAACTACATAAGGGCCTTCCGAGTTCGGAGCCAGCTTACCGAACTGCTTTTTATTAGTGTGTAAAAAGACTTTTCTTAAGACTTTGTCCCATATTTGAAAACCCTTTCTTTTAACTTTGGATGCAAATTTTCTCCTCATCAAGCCTTAGTAATGCGTTGTTCTCAAATGCGCTTTAACTCTTCTTTCTTCACTCAAATCCAACTGATTCCTGACTGCTACATCATTAGCCTATTCGGAATAGTTTTAGAATCTATGAGATGGTAAAGTTTCTTCTATGAGAGTAATTACATATATCCCATACACCAGAGAAAAATGAGACTCTTGTGTGGCAACCCGAGGTGTAGTTCGGTAGGCCCATAATACTTCTTGTAAATAATTTGGCCACTTTCCTGCAGCTTCTTCCAAATCTTTTTTCAATCTGGACAAAACTATCTTATTTGGTACCTCAACCTGTCCATTTGTTTGAAGATGGAAAAGAGAATAAAAACAATATTGAATTCCTCTGGAGATACAGAACTCTTCCATGTCTTTATTATCAAACTGTGGGCCATTGTCTGTAGTACTCTTTCGAGGAACCCCAAATCTACAACATATATTAGATACAATAAATTTAATAACTTCTTTCGAAGCGGTTCCCGCCAAAGGAGCTGCATCTGTCCACTTAGAAAAATAGTCAATAACAACTATGATTCTTCAACATCCACCGGATGCCATGGGAAGAGGCCAACTAGATCCATATCCCATATGTCAAAGGGTATTGGTTCATATATGGATTCCATAAGAACTATTGGCACATGAATTTCATTCTCATATTTTTGGCAAGGATCATACTTTTTCACCATTTCTTTAGCATCTACCATTATGGTTGGCCAATAATATCCCACTAATAAAACTCTTCTGGTTAGAGCCCTATGGCCACAATGTGTGAAACCTTCTCCATCATGTAGTTCATATAACACATCTTGGGATTCTTCAAATCCTAAGCAATGTAGGAGAGGTCTGCTGAAAGATTTCTTGTAAAGAACTCCTCTTAATATCAAAAAACCACGAGCCTTGTACTTGGTTTTCTTAGCCACAACTTTATCCGAAGGCAATATCTCATCAGAGATGAACCATAGAAGATCGTATCTCCAATATTTAGGTTGAATAACAAGCATATTCATGTTTTCTTAACTTTCCTTTTCTTGACCAGTCTATACAGAGGAGCATTCCTGCACAAGAATCCATGGGTAAGATTCAGAATAAGCTATAGTTACCAAATAGTCTGCCAAAGTATTTTCCGATCTACGAATATGTTCATGGCATATATTTTTGAAGTTTGTGGCAACTTCTTTCAACATAAACAAGTATTTGATCAACTGTTATTTCTTTGTTTCAGATTGTCCTTGAACATGGTGAATCAACAATTAGGAATCACTCATTAACCAGACTCTCTTTTCCCCACATAGGAGAGCCAGCTTAAGACCAGCTATCACTTCTTCATATTCAGATTCATTGTTAGAAGCTCTGAAGCCAAAACATATGGCCTAGTACATATTGTCACCATAGGGAGAAGTTAAACAAATTCCAGCCCTGCAACCCATAGTACTTGATCCACCATCAGTTTGAACCATCCATTCTTGCTTAGACTTGTTTCCTGGCTCTTGTCCGGAAGCTCTATCAGCATGAAATTCTACCAAGAAGTCAGTCACTAAATGGGCTTTAATTGCTGTTCACGGCACAAAATCAAGATCATAATCACCCAGGTCCACTGACCACTTGGTCATTTTACTTGACACATCAACTTTTTGAAGAACATTATTCAAGGGGAAAGATGTTCGAACAACAATGGAATAAGCTTGGAAGTATGGTCTCATCTTTCTTGCTGCAATTACTAGGGCCAATGCCAATTTTTCCAACTTCAAATATCTTTTTTCAGCATTCAACAGACTTTTACTGATGTAATACAGCAGACAAGGGTAATTGACCACTTATCTTACTAGCACAACACTTATTGCATACTATGATACAACTAGATATACATAGAGCTTCCCCCCCCCCCGAACAGGTTTGAGGAGAGTTTTAGGTGAAGACAAATGATTCTTGATTTCAATAAAAGTATGTTCACACTGTGGGGACCAATTAAAGTCTTTATTATTCCTCAACACTTGGAAGAATAGAGCACACTTATCTGATGATCTTGAAATAAACCTATTCAACGCAACCAATCGTCCTGTCAATCTTTGTACTTCTTTAATATTTCGAGGAGGGTCCATAGCTAGCAAGGCATTAAGTTGATCCAGATCAGGCTGAATTCCATTCTCACTTATTATGTAGCCCAAAAATTTCCAAATCGGACCCCAAATACACATTTTTCAGGGTTCGATTTTAAATTTACCGCCTCCGAGTTAGAGAATGTTTCTTGAAGGTTAGATATATATGCATCTTCCTCCAAGATTTTAACCATCATATCATCTATGTAAACCTCCATGTTTCTGCCAATCTGATTAGCAAAATATTTATTCACTAACCTCTGATAAGTGGCTCCAACATTTTTCAATCCGAACGACATCACCTTATGAAAATGAAGACCCATGTCTATGATGAAAGTAGTGTGATCTTGGTCCTTCAGATCTACTTGTATTTGGTTGTACCCTGAAAAAGCATCCATAAAAGATAATAGTTTGTTTCCAGAGGTAGAATCCACCAACTAATCTATTCGAGGAACATGATAAAGATCCTTAGGGCATGCCCTATTAAGGTCAGTGAAATCAATGCAGATTTGCCACTTGCCATTCTTTTTCTTGACAATAACAGGGTTGGCAGTCCAGAAAGGATATTGAGATTCTTTAATGTGACCCATCTTGGTTAAACGGTCAACTCCTTGAACAATCATATATATTTTTCCTTAGAAAAGACCTCCTCTTCTGTACTAGTGGCGCAATATCACTCTGAATTAACAATTTATAGGAAATAATATCAACTGGCACTCCAGTGACATCAATATTACACCATGCGAAAACATGTTGATATTCATAAAAAAAGATAATAATCGGTGCTTTAAATCCGGTGCCAGCTTGAAACCAATTTTGACATTCTTGCCTTCTGTGAGGGAGTGGGTTTCAACCACCTCAATAGGTATTATGACACTGGGAGCCTCCTTAGGGTCATCAATTTTATTTTCATTAGTAGAAGGCTTTAGTAGCTGCTAATCTCTATTAACTCTAACTGCCCCTAAAGTCTTAGGGGCAAGGGTTGTTGCATAGCATTCCCTGGCTATCTTCAGGCTGCTCTAAACAACACCTACTTGTCCTTGGACATCATACTTCAAACATTGGTGGACAATAGAGGCCACAACATGCATTCTGGAGAGCCAAGACCACCCAAATATTGCATTGTAAGATGTTGGGGAATCTAACACAACAAATAATACTCTTACCATCTTTTTGAAGGGTCCTTTGCCCAACAACACTTCCTCTTCAAACTCCCCAATCACATATGCAGAACTTCATATAAAGCCTATAATGGTTCTGTTCGAACGATGTATGACCGAAGGGTTTCTCATTTGCTTGTAGGAGCTTAAAAATAGGATCTTTGTCGAATTGCATGTATTAATTAGAATCTGGCGTATATCGTTTCCTAAGATTGATGCCCCTATCACCTTCGCATCTTCATGAGGCCCTGCAATGTCTCTCAAGTCATCCTCATCAAAAAATATAAAGGGAGATGGAGACTGATACTAGTGTATGGACATCCCACCATCCAACTGGGTGGCCAAATTGTGGACATGCATGTTCCTTGATGAAGTAGAAGGCGCAGTCGCAGTATCCCCTCTGAAAATAGTTAGGGACTCAAAAAAATTAATCAGACCGGAAACCGTTTTGGTCTTGTCGGTTATTACCCCCACCTAATTTCGACTTGGATCTGAATCAAGATACTCAGAGTCCACATAAAACCTTTCAAAAATTACCATTGCACCCTCTTATGTGGATATTCTAGGATTGTTCGAAGGACTAGTCCGGGGAGTACTGGTGTGCACATTATCCAGTTTGCTTCCCCCTCGCTTTTTGATGTAGGCCCCCGACTTGCCCATTTTAATGAGGTTCTGGACCTGTTGTTTCAAGGCTATACAATCATGAGTATCATGGCCTATATCATTGTGGTATTGGTAGAAACGAGTGCTCCGATTTTCTCTGAGGGACTGCAATGCTGCTGGCTTTCTAAAATGCACCTCATTCTTACTCTTGTCATAGATGGTAGCCACACTCTCCCCTAATTCAGCAAACCACTCAGGCTGAACCCAGCCCCCCTCTTATTTTGACATGTTGGCTCTGAGTTTGGTTAGACTGATTCTACCTTAACCGGTTGGACCCCTGTCCAGTCTCTTTTGCCCTGTAACCAGACTGATTAGTAGCTGGAGGAGTTGTTGTTGTAGCAGTAAACCTCACTTGACGGTGTACTCTGGTTTTCTCAGTTTCTTCAACGTTGATTTTTTTTACCCACCTGATTCAACAAACCATCCCAAGTCATCGCCTTCTTCCAAGTTACGGAATCGGCTAGATTCCCTGGATTTAAACCTTTCCTAAGGGAAGCAATTGCAACTTATTCAAAGTAATCTGCTAGCTCATTCTCTGTATTCAAAAATTGATTAATATATTCCTTCAATTTATGGGAATAATGGTGTCCCCATTACCCTTGAGTTCTTTACTTCCTACAAATTGCCTCAAGAAGGAAACCCTGAACGTATCAAAGTTTCTTATACACCCGTGAGGGAGAATGTTGTACCATTTGAGGGCACTTCCTGTGAAAGTTTGGGAGAAGTCCCTACACAATAGCTTGTCATCATCATCAAAATTCATCATAAAGTTCTTGAACTGCTCCACATGGTTGTCTGGATCTCGACTCCTATCGTATTTCTCCATCTTGGAGCTATCAAACCTTTTGGGAAGATGTCCGAAGAGTATATTTCCAGACAAAGGTGATCGTCTCTAATTGTTGCTACGACTAAAAATAGTGTCTTTATTAGGGGTTGCAAAAATACATGGTTTGGACTAAAATCAAAAGGATCAATCAACAATTGATCAATATGCTGTTTGGCTTATCTCTTACCCTTGCCATGGTGCTTTTTAAGCCTGTCATGCCTATCCATCTTTCTTGAATGTTTTTTAGTTAACCTCATTTTCTTTTTTGACCTTCCCTCGTCACTACGTGAAGATAATGATTCTCCAAGCTCAGCCTCATTTGATGAGTTGTTGGAGGACTCAGATGCAGAACTCTCAACAGGTTTAGATCGGTGTGTCTTCTTGGAATTGAGATGGATTTTCAAAGACTGCTCGTTTTCGCCAGGATTGTCAGTGTGGTGAAGTATTGACGCACCAAATTTTTCCTTAACTCTTTTTTCTGCTTGTTATATTGCTCTCAGTGCCTTTACTTCAGCTCTCAACTAGTTGCACTCCTCAATAGTATACTCATTGTATTCCCTTGCAACTTCCATCTCAGGAGGTGGAATATTTTACTCATTCGGATCCATCCAAACTACTTTGCTTGCTGGTTTTGAATTATGAAATTTAGGCACCGTCGTGCTCCCACTGTGGTCACCAATTTGGTGTGGTTAATTTCCGTTTAAGGGTAATTTTGTAAAATGGTTTGTGAATTTAATATTTAGAATAGAAAGTAGTGAGATAATTAAGGTGCGTGCTAGCAGTAAATTCTGATTACCCTAATTATTAAAGTGGTTAAGATATTTATACTTAATTATTGACCCATGGGCCTATCGGTCGGATAGTGAAGTCTGACCAAGTTTAAGGATCCATTAGTAATTTGGTGTGAAGTGACCAGCATCTAGCTTAGTCACCATTTATTACGTGTGTCCTATTTGGTTTTTTTATAAGAGTAGTTATGGTCCAAACTTCCCATCAGACTATGTCAAGACTCAACAACTAAAATATCCAATCTCATTAAGTATGGGCTATGGAACCCAACTCATTCCAAAGGGGTTGCTGCTCGAAAGGCTCATTAAAGCCATAGAAAACGTTAAAATTGAGCGTTTAGTTTTTTGCCATCCAGGTTACGCTACAATTCATAAACTGAGGGAGGAGGACTGCATAGTGAAATTACAAACGCTCGGGTTCCAAGCGACCCAAATACAAATGTAGTGGTGATTATTATGGTATGTATGGCAGTGCCACCAATGTAACATGGTTTTCATTATATGATTTACATTTTTGATGTTAACTTTAGTTTCAAGCAGACAAATAACATTGATGCTATTAGAGAAGACAAAATCACTGACGTCGTTTCGACGGACGAGGTCACTTAAACCCTTCACATTCTAGCTTGAAATATGCATATATATAAAATTTTGATTGATCAAAAGTTTAGAAAGACACTAATACATCATGGGGAGTCCCCGTATCTAACTGGTGGAAAGTTCTTTCCGCTTTGCATTCTAGGTGAGGTGATTTCTGTTGAAGATGATTCTTTTTCATTTTGTCCAATCTAACCGGCAACAGAGCTATTGGTGGCGATTACAAGGTTTTTCGTCCAACCCGATCTATTCGTCCAACCACATTAGCCCATGATCTAGTGAGCAAGGAAGTGTTTGGCAGAGTCGTTGTTCCATGTGATAGCTATTGTATGTTAACCAAATGAGCAGAAGCATTGAAAAGCATAGACGGTCGGTGGTGTCGAGAGACAGAGCGAAACCGGATGGGAACTTGAGACAAAAGCTCCGAGCGAACACCAACCGTGCGGTGAGCCTTAAATGTATGTGAAATAGCGAACCCTTTGTTATTTCTTCTCGGAAACGATTCATGGTTCATCTCAGGTTCATAGATAAGGTTTAAGTTAGGGGAGGGGTGAACAGTACTAAGGATCGAGGTGTGAATTATGGTATAAATGTTTTGCTGAGCCTGATGGATGATATGGGTGTTTACTGATTACATGGATGAGTTTTGGAGGGTTTGGACGAAGGTGGTCAGCATGCTAGTGGGAAGGTGCGAATTGAGAGAGCGAGATGACTAGAGAGGAATGATGGGGTTAAAGGCATACTTACTGGAAATAGAAGTCAGGCGGTACAATTTTCTTAAACTGGTCGCGGGGGGGGAGGGGGGGGGGGGCGGGGGTGTGCAAGGGCAGTTGAGGATGTTGAGGGTTAAATTGTATGGGTGTAGGGTTTTGGCTAACATCCAGGAGCATGGGGTTAGAGAAGATTTCAACATGCATGGAAGACACATGCAGATGGTTTTATCAACAATAATAGGGGCAAAGTTGCATGCAATAGGTATATTGGCGGTATCAGCCGGAGAGGATTTATGAACAACGAACAAATTTAGGGGTTCAGAGTTACCAAGCAGTTGGTTGGAGACATGTAGAGGAGGGTTGCGAGCCAACCTAGGGATGGCCGCCGAATCGCTTTCATGCATTAAATTTTGCTTGAAGATGGAACCCGATGAGACTTCTGGTGATACTTCCAGTGAGAGTAAAGGGGCGTCCATAGAGGTTAACGCACGAAGAAGGTGTTCATTTCCGTCAAAGATTGCATGGAGTTGCTCCTCTTTCGAATTCGAGGATGAAGAGTCTATCTCCGAGGGGTCCTCTTCAACAGAGAAGGACTGCATGATAGGTCTGGCTGATAGAGGAAATTGGGACAACAACGAAGTGTCTTTCCTTTTGTAGCTTCTCCAGGATACACTTGCTAGCGGCTGAGAGGTTGACAAGGCTGGATATCAGAGGCAAAGAGTGGACAGAAAGAGGGAGGCCGAGCATGCAGGAGGAACACGGTGGTGAACTGGACGACAAAGATGATGATCTAGTTTCGAGCAAAAGGGTGGTGTTTGAGCTACAAGGCCTGGCTAAATTTTATGGGTTTGAAGATAGAGTTTTCTTATTGAACTTGCGAGTTATTTTTCTATTAGAACGTCGCGATGATGAGTTAAGTTATTAGAATATATAAGTTCTAGTCTCCACCATGGTTTATGGAAGGGAAAGGTTATTGGAAGAGAGAGAGAAAAAGATGAAGATGTATGAGAAGAAGAGAGTGAGAGGGATAATAGTCGATTTGGGAGTTTTGAGGAGTCTGCTTTTGGGGTTTTAAGGAATGCAAAAAGTTTTAAGAGTAGGGTTTGCTAAGTGTAGAGGAGGATAGTCGTGTAAGTAAACCAGCGATATTAAGGATAAGAGAGAGAGAGAGAGAGCATTAATGGCCTAATAACGCCATTGGGCGAGGAGGAAGATGGGTACATGCTACAAAGAGAATTAAAACTTTGACCAGTGTGAGAGGAAAAGACTCAGACGCTCATAAAGTGGACTCTTCTCGACTTCCAAGGAAGTGATTCACCACTCGATTTAGAGCAAAAAGATTTAATTGTCATAACAGTGGGTGGTTATGAAAACCTAGGGTAATGTCAGGTTTTTCCCCCGAGAAGAGGGTGGATGACGAGAGAGACTAGAAAAAAGGATAAGACGGTCGACGAGAAAGCTAACTCTTCGGAGAGAGAATTCGCAAAGAAGGCGAATGAGGACTTGACTCTGCTTTCCAGGCCAGGCAGGGGACGAAGGTCTTCATGCCTTTTGCTGGCACCCTCAAAGGATTATATCAGAACTTAAATTTGAACCGTGAGGAAGAAAGAGCAGAAACATGGTAGGAGACCACCATCACTGTTCCTCTCATTCTGTCCTCTCTTAGTCCAAATGCACTATGGTAAATCCAAAACTGTAAAAATTTATCCTCAACAATCATGAGAGCTTGTGATGTGGGATTTGGGTGAAAATAAATTAAAATCAATGTTTGGTTTTGATAAAATTCGATTAAAGTTGATTTGAAATAATCAGGGAGTTTTAGAGAGAGGTTTCTCTCTCTAGAACTTTGCATGCGATGTTAACTATGATAATTTAATAATTTTCATTCTCTAAATTATTAAAACTAGTAATCATATGGAGGGTACATCATTAATTTACATGTAAAATCAAGTATGATGAATTGTATTTTGTTTCCATGTAAAATCAAATACAATGATTTGTAACCTTATTTTCTCATTTATTACAACTACCAACCAAATAGAGGGTTTATTATTTATTTGCATGTAAAATCAACCATGATGACTTGTAATTTTCTTTCTTCAGTTATTACAACTACCAACCATATGTGCTTCATAATTTAGTCATGGGTAATACTAACGGATGCCCGCATGGCCCATTAAAGAAATATTTCATCTGTTCCAAAATAGTTGACATTTTAGAGTAATGCATAAATATTAAGGAGATATATAATTAGAAGAAAATTGCTAAATTATCTTTATTGTTTGATGTGATATTGCATGATGTGAAGTTTTTATCTAGTGGACTTTGTATTTTCTCCTTTAGTTCATATTTTTATTAATTATTGTTTTAGAGCTAAAATTTAAGTTTAATTTTTTTTGTTTTTCCAAACTTTTAAGCAAACAATTTCAAGATTAAAAATTTCAATCTAAAAATGAATATAATAAAAAGTAATGCCTTCATTCTTTATCCCACAAAATATGAATGAAATTTCATATTTTCCACATTTAAATCTTAAAACTTATTTTTAATTTCTTTCTCAATTTAATTCAATAGATTTGAATAATAGTCCAAAGGTTTGCATAAAGTTGAATGCTGATGCTCATGATGATGGTGGGATATGATCAACATCAACATTTTCATATAGGTAATTTTTGTTTTGAAACTATAATGTTAATAGAAGAAATTTACTATTTTTTGTTTAATAGTGTAATTATTCTATTTTTTAGTTTAGTTTAGTAAATACTCTAATGATGAAATAAAAAATAATTAAGTTTAGTTACATATTAAGAGAATAAAAAAATACAAGTTTAGAAATTAGTTTTAGAGAACATATATTACGGGGAAGAAGATATTGTTTAAAAAAATAACCTGGAAAATAATTGGAAGTAGATAATGTTAGTTAGAATAAAGTTAGAAGAAGATATTATTTTTTAAACAAAAACCTATTAATTTTATTAGAATAAAAATTACACGAATGTAATTTTGAGAGCAATACATGGGCTTCAAGACCTAGAAGATTCAGCCCAAACAAAAAGGCCCCAAAATAAAATGTACCGCTTGAATCAGTGCTTGAAGTGGACTGAAATCCTAGCCACCACATGAACCTATCAGCAAGTAGATCGGCCATTACAACAACAATTATTCTCCTCTTTCCCCATGGATTCTGGAAATTGACTATACTCAAAGCTACCCGATCTAACTGTCAAACTTCTCTCTTTTATTCGATTCTTCCATTCAAATTGAGAAAATGAAAGGGTTTGGATAGTATATTGGTGGTGGCTAAGGATGTGAGACTTACTAGAATCTATATACCATATGAAGAATTTTATCAGCTAGCAAACCAACTACCACAACCAACTCTTCTCCTCTTTCCCCATGGATTCCAGAAATTGGCTATACTAAAAGCTACCCGATCATACTGTCAGGCTTCTTCAAGTAAGACGAAGTTTAGATAGTAGATTGGTGGTGGCTAAGAGGTGGGACTTACCGGAATCCAGCTATCCGACCAACCACCCTATCTACATATCATTTGATACCAATTCAAGAAATGTGCTTAATGATAAACAATTGGTTCCTGAATGCGAGCGGAGACCTAAATTCATGAGCCTTCGTATGTTTGAATTTGTCTTTAGACACTGGTAGATGAGGAGCTTAGGGAGGTATGAATTTCTAATAATCATGTAGTTTTCTTTATTTTTCCATAATTATGAAGTAGTGCTCTTAGCTTTCAATAAGAATTATGAGTTTCTCTTCTTCACTTATATGCAGCTAAAATCTGTGAATTGGACAGAGCTTCCATTTAATTTTGGCATCCTTATTTTAGGAATTCTTTATCTGAAAACGATGAAAATTCCACTTCATCAACCTCATGTACCATAAATATTTTAGAAGATTTCTTTTGCTTCGGAATTAGCCTCTTTAATAAGGAAATTTATAAATATTTCTATTTTAACTAATATTGAAAAATCCATAATACCTAAATATTGAACTTAGTGTCTTTCCAACTTGCAGCATACTATCATTGGTCCCGTTCACTTCATGGTTTCTTCCAAAAGATTCTTCAGTGTCTAATCTTGAATTTGCAAAATAGTAGTTAAGCTAAGTTAGGTAAAATCCGTTTTTCTGTATTAGTGTAATACAATTAATAAGATTTGATTTTGTATATGAATAGGAAAAATATATTGTTCAAGTCCTCTATTTTAATATATCATACACTTAGACCTTCTAAGAATGTAATAGCTCTTAGTTGGTTAGGCATCCGATTTTGATAGACATTTAACTTCATTTTACATTTACGAATCCATTTGGCAAGCCATTAGGCTAACTCGTTGCAGTCTTTGTAGATGTGCTTAATAAACATATTAGAAGTAATTAACTTCATGCAACAAGTAAGAAGATGATCTAGGAACCATGAGTTTCTGCCATTACTTAGCATGTCCACTAGAAGTTGAGAATCAATTTCTATTTCAAAGTTATCAATATTTAGAATCTTAGTAAATACTAAACCATAAAAAAGAACATTTTCCTCAACTAGAATACAAGTTAATTTATCATAGGTCCTTCCAAATCCAGTAATAATATTACCATTATTATTCCTTAAGATACCACCTTAGCTGGTCTTGTCATTCAAACCACAAGAACCATCTATGTTAATCTTATATTTAAGTGGGGAGGGAGGAATCCAACTGCATAATATACTTTTCATTTCCGTTAGCGTATGATTATAGTAACCAATTTCTAAAGCAGCTTTATAGTCTTTATGCTAATGTATTTCTTTAAACATATTAGCATGGTCCATACCAGTTAGAGTTTTCCTTATATAGTTGATAATGCGAGCTGATGTATAACTAATTCTTTCATGCTTAGTAAAATTTCTAGCCCAAATGGACCATCAAATCATATGAGGGATGATAGATCTAAGATGATCATTATTATATATAGACCAAAACCAGACCCTGGCCACATGAGCTAAGGTCATGTTCCTATTCAAATTGATGTTGAACAAGCCAGCATAATAAGACCATACTTCCCATGCAATACTGCATGAAGCAAATATATGTTTTATTGTTGCACTATCGTCACAATGTTGGAACTTTGATACTAAAGTGATTTTCCTTCTTTGAAGAATGATGTCAATAAATAACCAATTGTTCAATTCCCTTCATAGAATAAAAGAGTATTTCAAGGGGTAATGTTATTCCATTTTTTTATAAAGGTTGGATTTATTACCCTTAGTTTTTAGCCTATTACAAATTTCATTTGAACTATAACTCTAAAATTAGATAAGGACCAAATAATTTCATCATTTGTATCTTCTTTAATCTGAACCTTTTGAATATTTAGGATATCTGA
Source organism: Limnanthes douglasii subsp. nivea (assembly GCA_036936605.1). Lineage (NCBI taxonomy): Eukaryota > Viridiplantae > Streptophyta > Magnoliopsida > Brassicales > Limnanthaceae > Limnanthes > Limnanthes douglasii. Next base: position 148,016,719 of record JAUPFV010000003.1, on the reverse strand, counting down.
TGGCAAAACAAAGCCTTTTAGTCTTTCTAAAATCCAACCATCCCTATTCCAATAAGAATTTACCTTTTCTTGATAATACCATTTATTATCTACTGAATAATATAGTTTAATAAATGGAGAGTTACACCATCTATCCAACCAAAAGGCAACTTCACATTTACCTATTCTCGAACAGATAAAGTCTTCAGCAATTCCTTTTATGTTGATCAGCCTTTTATAGGTTAAGGAGTGATATTTGTCAAATTAACTTATCAAATATGTAGATCCTTTCAATAATTATCCTTCATGTCTCTGGCCCAAGTAGATTTGTATTTTTCAAAATTTATACCATAATTTACAACAGAAAATATCTTGAATGTCTTGTAGTTTTCTCAAGTTGAGAACACCCTCTTCATATTTTACATAAATGGTTCCATTGATACTAGTGTATTGTGGAAGCATTTTCAACAGAACCCAAAGGAATTTATTAAACATCCTGTTAATTCTGGTGATTATAGACTTAGGAAAGGTACAACACTGAAGCCCGTATATATGCAATGGTATAAAAAGTGACTAAATAAGAGTAAGTCTTCCTCCAAATAAAAGCCTTCTTCCCTTCCCATTCTACATTCCTGCTTCTCATCTTATTTAATAATTCTTTATAGTTACTAGCCTTATTGTTATTGTTAATGTTGATTCCTAAATATGTTATAAGAACTTTCCCTAGTTTAAAACTAGAATGCATACCCAAAATATTAACTTTCTTTTGAGAGAGATATGAAGAGGTAATCACTTTTGTTTCATCCTTGTTTATGGTCTGCCCTGAAATATTTTGATAGTGTTGAAATAAGTCTCCCAATTTATTGATATTGTTTAGAGAATCATTAGTAAAGACAAGTAGGTTATCTGTAAAGGCTAAGCATAGAAGGACCATAGAGCTTCTAGATTTGTAGACCATTTCCTTATTTACCTCAAATAGAAATCTTAAGCCCCTTAATAAATACTCTTCAACCATAATGAAAATGCTAGTGGATGTAGGATCCCCTTGCCTGATACCATGAGTAGCTTTAAAATATCACCATATTTCCCTATTAAGTATAATAGAGAAAAAGGCTTGAGTAGTTATGCTTTGAATCCTGTTTAGACATAAGCTCTTAAAACCAAATAGCTCTATTATTTTTAATATAGAACTGTGAGACTTTCTATCAAATGCTTTAGACATGTCTACCTTGATCATAATGTTCTCTTATTAGACTTTATTTTTAAGGTCTATATAAAATTACTTGGCTAATATAATATTTTCCTGAATATATCTACCCTGCACAAATCCTTTATGCTCTTTCGATATTATTTTAGAAAGAAACATAATTAGCATATTGTTGATTATTTTAAACATAATTTTGTTCAGAATGGTACATAAACTAATTGGTCTATAATTGTGCAGGTTTGAGGATAACGTATCTTGGGAATCAGAAAAATAATGGTTGTTGTTACTATATGGAGAACAACTTGGCATTGAGAAAAATCACTTATGGTAGCAGTGGGATCCTTCATAATAATAAACCATCAATGCTAGAAGTTCTTGAATGGCTTAAACTCTTAATAACATCATGAATCTCCTCTTCATCAGTTAATACCATTAACATTCTATTATCTTCATATGTAATTAGGTTAGGAATGTAGCTTTGAACTACATCTTCATTGCATAAACTTAATTTGCTAGTGAGAATAACTTTAAAATGATTTTCATCAGACTTACATAGCCTTTCATGACCAGTTAAGCATTCGTTAGCTTCTATAATACCTAGTATCTTATTAATTCTTCTTCTTTTTAACGTAGTTGTGGTATGTAGTTGTATTTCTGTCACCATACCTGAGCCACATAAAGTTACTTTTCTGATACCGAATGGATTTCTCTCTAGTTAAAAGTTGAAGATAGGTAAAATATCTTTTATCTAAGTTAATTTTATCATCAATGCTCTGAGACTCTTCATATCTTTTTCAAGAGTTGTAACTTCCTCTTTAGCTTGCTTCACAGAGTCAAATATGTTACCAAAGTGGTCCCAATTCCATACTTTGAGTTTCTTCTTTAACCCCTTTGGATTATTCCAGAAAACAATCATAGGTTGACCATTTATTTCTACCTTCCAATCTTTCTCAACAATGGTTAGAAATTTTTGATGATTGATCCTTATATTCCGGAGTTTTAAAGATGATCTAGTCTTCCTTAAATTTTCTTCTATGGTAATACAAATGGGAGCGTGGTCAGAATAAGTTCTAGCTATGTGCTTAACCCTTGTTTCTTGAAAATAATCACACCAAGCATTGTTAAATAAGATCCTATATAGTCTTCTTCATTTTCTCTTATTTGACCAGATATATATTTGAGCCTATAAAACCAACATATTTGAGAGAACAATCTGAAATAACATTATTAAAGTCTTTTATACTTCTAATACATAATGTAGAGCATGCAAGCTGCTCATGTGCAACAACTACTATATTGGAATTTTCAATTACATTCACTCCTTAGTGTTATCAGCTAAAGCACTTAATTTATTCCATCTAGAAAAAGATATGTTAAAAGAAAAAAAGTTCATGTTAGTTAAAGTTAATTTAGGAGAAGTTATATTAATGGGAAAACGATACAGTTAAAAAACACTCACTACAAAAACTTAAGAAGAAGATAACGTTAGTATAATTAATTTAGGAAAAAGAAGACATTGGTTAGGATAATGTTAGTTATACTTAATTTAGAAGCATATATATTCTAGGAAGATGATATATTACATGGAACCTATAAATTTGTAAATTTAAATTTATTTAGTTTAAAATATAGTTAGTTTTGAGTTAATTTTTTTTCAAATTTATATTTAAAAATGTTTTTAATTTTTTTTAAAATTCTATATTTGAAATATATATGATATGCTTATACAATAAAGTAGTGAAGAAAAAGTACATAAAAATATGATAAATTTGGTGGCATCGTATTTGTTTTTTGTACGAACCGTTCAACATATATGGAAACAATCCAAAATCGATGAAAATAATGTTAATATATCTCATACGAAGATAAAACATTATCGTTGCAAGATAATTGAAATCAATTTAGATCATGTTCATAAGATTCCTTTGTCTAAAAGACAATTATTCCATCTCTAACTTATGAATGAACGAGTAAAAATCCGCTATTCATAGCCATTTAAAATCAGGATATTTAAGGATGCATTCCAACACTACAAAATCGGTTTTTAAAGAAGAAAACAAGATATCTTACTTGCAGTTTTGCATGTCAATGCTTGACACTAGCATACCATGTGATCCGATGTTTGTGAATATATACAATATTATTCACATTGATAAAAAATAGTTTTATTTGAAAATAGAATCCAAAAATTATTACTTGCTATGATAAAGAATATTTTATTCACACTTGTAAAACCAAGAACTTTATTTCAAAATTTATGTTTTTAGTAGCTATTGGTCGTCCACGATTTGATGCACATGGGAATGAAATATTTTCGGAAAAAACTGGTGTATCTCTTTTTGTTACACAAACACTCGCTAAAACAAATAATATAAACAAAATTACGGGCAACCTTAGAAACAAAACAATAACCTCGGTCAGAAGAGAAATTATACGATTATATTTGATTGAAAATGTAAAAGCGACCATTAAAGAACAATGGTCAAAAGATGATTCGAGATATATAATATTTGTTCAACAAGATAATGCTAAAATACATATTGATCCAAACGATCTCGAATTGGGTAAAGTATAATATTCGTTTAATGTCTTAAAATCTGTAGTTTTGGATCTTGAATTTTTTTTGAGATATTCAAACCTTACAATATAAAGAAACATCTAAATCAGTTGATGAAGTTATCAATGCGGTTGTCAATTATTTCAAAGTTTTTTCTTCTATAAAATTCAACAGAATATTTATAACAGGGGAACTATACAATATAGAGATTATGCGAGCAAAAGATTTAAACAAATAAAATATTTCACACGTGAACAAGATCATGTCCGGAAGTAAAGGTCAACTTCATCTACAATAGATTTGTGATCCTATGCTTGTGCTATAAGTTGTCAATTATTTAAGCAATGGAGAAACCAGGAATGCAACCAAGGACGAGCTAAAATGCATAAACTTTATTCTTATTTAAGGGTGCTAATGTTGTAGCACTGGTTTTTATATATGCACTACCTATGGAAAGCACAACCGATTTTTTAGCTGTGGGTAGCTTCTCCTCTATGGATTTCCATTTAATTATCAAGTATTGACTAAAAGTTGGATCTATAATAAAACATCATTCTTTGTGGGTTGTAAGTCATTACAGTAGACAAAGTAAGCTTTATATAGGCAGCAAACCCAATGAGCTATAATTACCTGCATCCATTTTAGCTTTTATATTTCCAAAGTTCATTAGGTGTTTAATCAAAATAAACTAATCTGGAATCTTTACCTTAACCACACAACTTGATTGTTAAACGCAAATCAATCCTTGTGTTCTATCAAGCGAGTACGTAATGATTCGCACTACTTAATCAATATTGAATGTGATGAGCTTTTAGGCACAACTTCAGCAACAGGCTGAAGATGAAGATCTAAACTAAACTTTGTTCTAGCTTTAACCCTCATTCTGATCCATTACACCCTTTCAGGTCTTTTCTTACCCTGCAACCGCATTATATTAGCAAACATACGGAAGTTATGGAAAAATTAACTTTCTTTTACCATAACTACAACTACAGATATCTCTAAAAGGTGGTAACACAACAACATCACAATTAAAAAAAATTAATTTTATTCTAAATGACATGGACCTTTTCAAGCTTGATATGATATAAATGAGTCCACAAAATCTGATCCACGAAAGAAATGTGACCGAACACATCGGCCTATTGGGTTTAAGATGCCATCCAGTCGCTTAAGGTCATTGTCGGCCAAGCATGGTTAGCCGGCTCCAAGAGACCGTCAAATTTCCTACAATCAGAGCTAATTTAGCTTTGTTCAGCCTACATTGAGTGAAATACAAGTTACTGAAGGCGTTCATCGATACAAACTAACTCTATGTCTATACACAAAACCTCTTGAGTGAGAACCTACCACGTATATATCCTATAAATATTTTACATCAAACTCTTCCTTAAACCTACGTGATCATTAAACCGCGAACAATTAGCTCTTATCCCTTCTTTACTCCTCAATTTATGTCGATACATACATAAACTGTGTCTAAAACAACTACAGGGGCACGATCTAACATCGTACGAAAAAGCTGACTCTAGGGATGTACTTTCGTCTAAAACAATTTCCGGAAGGTGGGGAAATACTGCACCAATGAGGAGCCAGCAACCTGCTTAGCCAAATCAAATCAAGAATATTATATATTAATCAAATGTAATCTTTGTATGATGGTGAAAGTTAGAGAGAAAACAGTAACAATAACACAAGAGTTTGTTGTGCAAATCTTATCTATCAATAAAACTCGAGTATTCTACACTTCATATTTTGAAGTTCTTGTAACTTTTGGTTACAGATATTTGTTCATTCATATTATCATTATTTTTTAGGTTCTAAGTAATTTTTACCCCACCATTTTTGTTCCATTATCGGGAACAAAATCAGCCAACTATCCTAATCCACCAATTACCCCTACTTTTCACCATCGTGAAACATGAATCTACGATCTGGAAACTTATCCACCATCGAGCCAAGAGTTTCGGGACTACAACTTACCTCATCTCTAGAGACGAGCATCGACTATGACCCCATTCATCTCATTAAAGTAGAAAATCCTCCACTAGAGGAACATTCCGTTTCTCTATTTGTCGCTCCCACATTTCAACAACGATGAGGAAGAAGATGATCCCGTTATCCTCACCAATGATAGAATTGATTTTTTAGCTCAGCAAATGAGTGAGCTAGTACAAGCGATCAGGAGCATCGCCGCTGCGCAAGAGGCCACCGAGTGATCGTGCCCTCCATTCATCCCATCAAAGGAAAATCATCAAGATTATATCCAGAATGGGTTGTCCCGATATAGGAAACACATGTTGGAATTTCTCCATTAAGTTGGACCGTCACATGTCGTATCGATGTATCGAACTATCGTTAATATTAGTCCAATAAAAGTAATCATAAAGAAAAGAACGGACTAGTAGATAAAATATGTATCATGGAGGTAATTGTATATATACCAGGTTTAATTCCGAATACTGTGAAGGATTGGATTCGGAAATAAACAACTTAAGCAAAACGTAAAGTTTTGAGGTTATTTTGTAAAAACAAAATAATACCGGGTTATGGTCCCTAAGAGTGGCAATTTAATAAGGACTGGTCTTCAGTCTGGAAGTTACAGACAATTAAGAGAGAAGAACCGTTACTGGTCTTCATTAAGTAACTGTCTGGAAGTTACAGACAATTAAGAGAGAAGAACTGTTACTGGTCTTCGTTAAGTAAATGTCTGGAAGTTACAGACAACTACTTAATGGAGAACCGTTTTCTCACTTCAGTTCTATATAAGAATGAGTTTCTCATTCTTGAAAGCAACGAAAGAAAATACAGAGAGAAAATCCTTTAAGAAAAACAAATTGATTCTTCCTTCGAATCAATTACAAAAGTGTGTTTTGGTTGCCATCTCTTAGAAGAATCAATAACCTAGCAAAGGATCGCCGATCATCTGCTCTAAGTCAGGAATCTGAAGATCAAAGAATATCTACATCGTGTAAGTATTTATTCCGCATTATTATAGGATGATTTAACTTCATGGTTTAATAAGTTAGATAAGAAATCCGTAAAGTATTTCTATCAAGTGGTATCAGAGCCACCATGAAATTAAATTCTTAGTTTTTCAGATTATAAAATTAGATCATATATATTAGATCTATATATTAGATATGATGTCGGTTATCGGAAATTACACAAACAATTAAACAATTACGGTGGTATAATTATATATGCAATTAAAAGATATCGTATGCGGCTACTATAATTAATATAATTAAATTAAAATCTGAAATTATTAATTTAGTAACTGTCCTTTCCCTAAAGAATAGGCGAAATATACGTGACTACCGATAAATGTGTAATTAAGTTTGCTTATATATTATATAAAGTTATAAGTGAATTATTACGAGAATTATATTATATCATTGAAGTTTATTATATATATAAATATATATTATAGTGTATATATGAATAAGTTTTATATATATAAATAAATACTATATTATAATATATATTAAAAATTATATTATAATATAATTAAAGATATATTACAATATAATTAAAGATATATTATAATATATTAAATTTAAGGTGTAAATTTAATTTAATTAAAGATATATTATAATTAAAGATATATTAAATATAATTAAAGATATATTATAATATATTAAATTTAAGGTGTAAATTTAATTTAATTAAAGATATATTATAATTAAAGATATATTACAATATAATTAAAGATATATTATAATATATTAAATTTAAGGTGTAAATTTAATTTGATTAAATTATATATAGACTACGAAATAGTTTGGACATTAAGTAAGGTAGTCGTATAGTATTTTTCGAAATAATTAGCATGTTTTAAGTTGTCCGAACTTCGGTAAATAATTAATGATTCAATATATCGCCAAAATGATCCCTATTGCTGAATTAATTATTTTAGAGTTTTGACAAGTCTATGATTGACAAGTATGTAAATTTTAATCAGCCCAAAGGAAGGTTAATGTTTGACATAGTTAATCTTAGACACGAGATAGTTATTTATGAATTGATCATTAAGAAAATTGAACTAGGAAAAAATCGGCCCAAAGGAAGATTTTTTTTTCTTGTCAATTAGAAGGATCAACATTAATTATGCTCAAACTCATACATATACAAATTAATATGCTTGCCCAAAGGTATCTTATTGATGTTGTAAGAGTATGTTTTATTATGCTATGTTTATTTGTTAAATACTATGGAGGTTATATGTTAAGTGATGTTTTTGGCTATTTATTGTTTGTTGTTTGTTATGTTAGCAAATTCGTATTTCTATAACCCGGAAGGCAAAAAGGCACCCATACTTAATGGGAGCAACTTTGAGCTGTGGAAAGAAGATATGTTGCTGCACTTGATGTGCCATGATTACGACTTAGCATTAAGGGTCGATGAACCTAAACCTCTGACTGATGACAGTTCTCCTACGGAGAAGAAAGAGTCAAAGGCGTGGGAAAAGTCGAACATGATAAGTCTAGGGATCATGAAGCAAGCAATTCCATTAGCATTCCGTGGTGCAGTTCACCTGAGATCACTAATGCGAAAATATTTCTCGAAGAGGTAGAGAAATGTTTTACCAAGAACGATAAAGTAGAGATTAAGACGCTGCTTATTAAGCTAGCCTCTATGAAATATCGTGGCAAAGGGACTGTTCGTGAGCACATCTTGGAAATGTCAAACATCGCTTCCAAACTGAAAGCACTTAAGATTGACCTTCCCGAAGATGTTGTGGTAAGCTTTGCTTTTCACTCTTTCCCTCCTCAGTATAAGAACTTCGAAACTTCTTATAACTGTCAGCGCGAGAAATGGACTCTCAACGAGCTCATCTCTCAGGCAGCGCAAGAGGAGGAAAAGATGAAGCAAGAACATCCAGAAGTGCAAATGGTGAAAGCTCAGGTGGATAAGGGAATTAAGAGAAAGTATGAAGGTTCAGATGCACATACATCCGGTTCGGGACAAAAGAAGCATAAGGGTACGTCTGGTAAAGGGCGTTGCTTCCATTGTAAGAAACCGGGGCACTTTAAGAAAGAATGTGAAAAATGGAGGGCTATGATGAAAGGCAAAGGTATTTTCACTTCTATGGTCTGTTCTCAGATCAATTTAGTTTCAGTGCCAAGAAATACATGGTGGGTTGATACAGCAGCAACAACTCATGTTTGTATTTCTTTGCAGGGTATGATAAGAAACCGAAGCCTGAGTGATGGTGAAACATCCATCTATACAGCTGATGGCAGTTCGTGTTTAGTTCATTCTATTTGTGATTTTCGTTTGTTGCTTACCAGTGGACATTTTTTGTATTTAAAAGATGTATTGTATGTACCTTCTTTTCGAAGGAACCTAATTTCTTTTCCGTTGTTGGACAAATTAAGTTATTCTTGTCTATTTGGAAATGAAAGTTTATGTCTTTATTTACATGGTAATGTTGTTGGTTCTGGAAAGTTAATAGCAAATGATAACTTGTATTTATTGGATACTATAAAGGATCACAAAGAGATAATGAATGTAGATGTACCTGGAAAACTAAATTGTAAAATGGAAAAATCAGCAAAACTTTGGCACAAGCGATTAGGTCACATTTCTAGAAATAGAATTGAAAAGCTTGTTTCAGAAGGTTTATTAAGTGAACTGGATTTTTCGGACTTCAACGTTTGCGTTGAATGTATAAAAGGAAAACGGACCAAAGTGAAACGATTAGATGCATACAGAGCGAAAGGGGTCTTGGATTTGATACATACAGACATTTGCGGTCCGTTCCCTACAGCATCATGGAACGGCCAACGATATTTTGTATCTTTCATTGACGACTTTTCACGATATGGGTATCTATATCTCATTCACGAAAAATCAGAGGCCATTGACAAGTTCAAAGTCTTTAACACTGAAGTTGAAAAACAGCTTGGTAAAGACATTAAGTGCGTCAGATCGGACCGTGGTGGTGAATACTACGGGAGATATGATGGTTCAGGTGAACAACGTCATGGACCTTTTGCAAAGTTCCTAGAAGAGTGTGGTATATTCCCTCAGCATACGATGCCGGGTTCGCCCAACATGAATGGAGTATCTGAGAGACGAAACCGTACATTAAAGGATATGGTAAGAAGTATGATTAGTCATTCAACATTACCTATATCACTCTAGGGAGAAGCAATAAAATGTGCGACCTACCTACTTAATAGAGTTCCGACGAAAGCAACTACTAAGACACCGTATGAACTTTGGACTGGGCGTAAACCTAGTTTAAAACATTTACATGTTTGGGGATGTCCAGCTGAAGCGAAGCCTTATAGGCCGAATGAAAAGAAATTGGACTCCAAAACGGTTAGTAGTTATTTCATTGGATATCCCGAGCACAGTAGGGGTTTTAAGTTTTATGATCCTTCCACAAAGAATATATTTGAGACGGGTACATCGAAATTCTTTGAGGATATAGAGTTTGGGGGGAAGAATTTAGTAACGAACATTCATTTTGAGGAAGAATCAATAGAGATTCATGAAGGTTCTAACAATGATACTACAATGTCAGATGATGATATGGTAATTAGAAGGCCAATCATCACTTCAGATTCGTTAGAACATATAGATACTCAAGATGATGTTAATCTTCCTCCTATGGATGTTGTTCCAATGGAGCAAAATGAAGTTGTTCAAGAAGAACAAACTCTATCTCCTCAAGAAGTTCAAGTGCAAAATGAAGAAATTATGCCTTTGCGTAGATCTACTAGAGAAAGAAAGAGCGCTATATCTTCAGACTATATAGTGTATCTTCAAGAACATGAAGAATTTTATGGTTCAACAGAAAACGATCCTTTAAGTGTTCGTGAAGCCATGAAAAGTTCTGATTCTCACTTCTGGATTAAAGCAATGAACGAAGAGTTTAAATCAATGCAAGATAACGCGGTATGGGAGCTTGTTCCATTACCTGAAGGAAAGAAGCCGATTGGTTGTAAATGGATTTTTAAAACCAAACGGGATTCTAAGGGTAATGTGGAGAGGCATAAAGCGCGACTTGTAGCTAAGGGTTTTACTCAACGTGAAGGGATTGACTTTAAAGAAACCTTCTCTCCAGTTTCTTCGAAGGATTCTTTTCGGACAATCATGGCATAAGTTGCACACTTCGACCTTGAGCTCCATCAAATGGATGTAAAGACCGCTTTTCTTAATGGAGACATTGAGGAAACGATCTATATGTTACAACCTGAAAAATTTGTCTCTGGTGATCCAAAGTCGACGGTATGTAAACTGAAGAAATCTATTTATGGTCTCAAGCAAGCGTCTCGACAGTGGTATCACAAATTCCTTGAAGTTATTGTCTCATTTGGTTTCGAGATAAATTCGGTAGAGGATTGTGTGTATCAAAAATTCAGTGGGAGTAAATTCATATTTCTAGTGCTGTATGTTGATGACATATTATTGGCCATGAACGATAATGAATTGTTACATACGACCAATAAATTTCTTTCGGACAAATTCGATATGAAAGATCTTGGTGATGCATCATTTGTGTTAGGAATTCAAATTCACAGGAATCGATCCCATGGAATTTTGAGTTTATCACAAAAGGCGTATATTGAGAGTATGTTACAATGTTACGGTATGGCTAACAGCAAAGGAAAGGAAACCCCTATATCAAAAGGTGAAAAGTTTAGCCTTAAGCAATGCCCAAAGACAAAACTTGAGATTGAGGAAATGCAAAAGGTTCCATATGCTTCGGCTGTTGGAAGTCTGATGTATGCTCAAGTTTGTACACGGCCAGACATTGCTTTTATGGTGGGTGTGTTAGGGAGATACGTAAGTAATCCGGGGATGGAACACTGGAAAGCAGTCAAAAGAGTTCTCCGGTATTTGCAACAAACAAAACATCATAGGTTAACATATAAGAAGTCGGATAAACTGGAGGTTATAGGGTATTCCGACTCGGATTTCGCTGGGTGTGAGGATTCTCGTCGTTCAACCTCAGGCATTATATTCCTTTTAGCAGGAGGTGCAATATCATGGAAAAGTGTTAAACAAACACTCATTGCATCTTCCACTATGGCTGCGGAATTTGTTGCTTGTTTCGAGGCATCCAATCAGGCGCTTTGGCTGCGAAATTTTGTCACGGGACTGCGACTCGTAGAAGGGATAGAAAAACCCCTTAGATTATATTGTGACAATAACTCGGCAGTTCAGTATTCAAACAGTAACAGGAGCTCGGTTAAGTCCAAACATGTAGATATCAAGTTCCTGTCTGTTAAAGAGAGAGTACAGAGTGGTCAAATTAGTGTGGAGCACATAGGGACAAACTCAATGTTAGCAGATCCTCTTACGAAGGCATTAGTACCTAAAGTTTTTATTGAACACACCATTAACATGGGTGTTGTGTACTTAGAGGATTATTAGTTTCAGTGGGAGTTTGTATTAAGCTATTAAATTTGTTTGTATTATGATATTCGCGAACTTAAGGTCATTAATGCAAACATATTTATATACAAGTTTTCAGTGTGCTCTTGTATTTGATTATTCGTACTCTGCTGTAAGTAGACCTCCAATTAAGTGGGACTAGTTAAGAATAGATATGTAAGATTACATTTCATACTATTCTTATGTTATGCACCATGATAGATCCATGTAGTTGATTGTTGCGATATCGTGATTACTGATGCATCTATTTGCGGCTTGAAATGCATTGATGATGACTTTAGTTCTATGTCGTTAATAGTCATTTACGAGATTGTTAAGGTTATCTATGTGACGATAGAAATTTAGAACGTTCATTAAGTGGATGCATCCTATAATAGCATATGATGATCCAAGTGGGAGATTGTTGGAATTTCTCCATTAAGTTGGACCGTCACATGTCGTATCAATGTATCGAACTATCGTTAATATTAGTCCAATAAAAGTAATCATAAAGAAAAGAACGGACTAGTAGATAAAATATGTATCATGGAGGTAATTGTATAGATACCAGGTTTAATTCCGAATATTGTGAAGGATTGGATTCGGAAATAAACAACTTAAGCAAAACGTAATGTTTTGGGGTTATTTTGTAAAACAAAATAATACCGGGTTATGGTCCCTAAGAGTGGCAATTTAATAAGGACTGGTCTTCATTAAGTAACTGTCTAGAAGTTACAGACAATTAAGAGAGAAGAACCGTTACTGGTCTTCATTAAGTAACTGTCTGGAAGTTACAGACAATTACTTAATGAAGACCAGTCCTTATTAAATTGCCACTCTTAGGGACCATAACCCGGCATTATTTTGTTTTACAAAATAACCCCAAAAATTCGTTTTGCTTAAGTTGTTTATTTCCGAATCCAATCCTTCACAGTATTCGGAATTAAACCTGGTATCTATACAATTACCTCTATGATACATATTTTATCTACTAGTCCGTTCTTTTCTTTATGATTACTTTTATTGGACTAATATTAACGATAGTTCGATACATCGATACGACATGTGACGGTCCAACTTAATGGAGAAATTCCAACAATCTCCCACTTGGATCATCATATCCTTTAAGAAAAACAATTTGATTCTTCCTTCGAATCAATTACAAAAGTGTGTTTTGGTTGCCATCTCTTAGAAGAATCAATAACCTAGCAAAGGATCGCCGATCATCTGCTCTAAGTCAGGAATCTGAAGATCAAAGAATGTCTACATCGTGTAAGTATTTATTCCGCATTATTATAGGATGATTTAACTTCATGGTTCAATAAGTTAGATAAGAAATCCGTAAAGTATTTCTATCAACACAATCATCCCTTCAGAATGCATCACGCAGTGCTAGACAACGAGCCTTTTTAGTAGTCGGAAGTGGATCTATAAAAAAGAGATCTGGGAAGAAGAGACCTTAAAAGACAAGCGAACATGCCTCGTCACGTGTAAGGCTCGCAGCACGTCAGCTGTCGGGTGCCAATATGAAAATAATTACAGCTCTGTTGGAGCTCACGTCCGCCAGACGGACTAAGGAGATTCGCCCCAAATACCGACGCCCATTTACAAAGGAGAAAGGTCAGTTAGCCCCAAAACTATGACCGGCATCCCGATGTTTGTTAGCATATAAAAGGGAAGCACAACTCACCTCTCTTCCCGTGGATTCTCATCGAGCAAAACCTTGTTGGGTTGGATATTATAAAGTTATAATAATTCACCAACACAAGATCCCAAGCACCACATGGTGTATTTTAGACAGCTCATGAAGTATCTACAGCATGATGATGCAGTGATATGCTATTTTTTCCCTTAGCCCCGAAGGGGACACCTTGGTATGGTTCTACCAGATGCCCCAAGGGTCCATCCACATGTTCTCTTTTTTGTTAAGTTGTTTATGGACTATTTTTACTTCAACAAGAAAATAAAAATAGATGTTGACTATATGTGGAAACTCAAGCAGAAGAACGACAAAAAGTTATGGGAATTCATCTAGCAATATCTTAGTTTGAGTGCCAAGACGATAGATTTCCATGACCATGTGAAGGCCTTAACGGTTTGTCAAGCCTTCATCCTGAAATTTCCCTTCACCAAATTAGTCAAGAAAGTGGAACTGTTGACCATGGCTGACCTGATCTCTTGTACACTAAAATACACCAAACTCAAGGAGTCTGACGCACATAATGGATATGAAGGGCACTGACACGCCGTGAAATTCCAAAGCGATCATGTTTTCTCAAGAGGTCCCCGAGCCTAGACGTATGTGGCATAGATTTTTTCCTGACGAGCAAGCTCACAATCTGTCGTTGACCGTATCAAATCCCTGTGTCTACGACCAAATCAGGACTCATGACCTTCTAGATTATGCGGGAAAGATTTCCTCACACTCGGGTACGAGGAATTGCAACAAGCGCTGCCATTACCATAGGGACCATGGCCATACCATGGAAAAATTCCAGGTTCTGAAGGAAGAAATTCAAAAGCTCATCGTGCAAGGACATATGAAGAAATTTGTTAGGCCGTCGACTGGGAAAAATCAAAGACGAACCTGAAGTTCTCAATGCACGCCCCACAAGCCTCAAGACCAAGTGAAATAGGCAGAGGAAGAACTAGAATGACCAAACGACCATCCCGATAGGGAAAATGGCGGAGGCAAGATATCGAAATGTTTATCCTCACCCTTCACAATGAATTTAGTTGGACGGGCTACATACATATCTCTCACAAATACTACATTAGGGAACTAACATCGACGCTCGACATGCCAATGGTGAATTTAGTTAGAGAACGCGCACCCAAGGCATCTACACTCGTGATTTAATTTAATGCCAAAGACCTCGCAGATGTCGTGCACCCACACAAGAATGTATTTTTAATCAAGGCCAATATCGCGGGATGTGAAGCTCGAGGAATCCTGGTGGATATGGGAGCAGTAATGAATGTACTGTTTAGTTTGACAATGAAACAATTGCCATTTGAAAACTATTTTACGGGAAACATACTACCTTGTGGTATGATTCAACGAGAAAGCTACCATGCCTTTGAGAACGACACTCTTAGAGGTGACGCTCAGGTCGAGCAGATGGGCCAATACTGAGGTAACTGAATTTGTCGTGCTCGACATTTTGCCCCCCTACAATCTTACTTTGGAAAGGTCGTGGCTGCACGAATCCAAAGTCATCTCTTCTACTTACCACTGGGGCTTGAAATATATAATCGACGACGAAGTAGGATTGTCGGGGAAACTAGAAAGTAACGTGCGAAGAACTAGCTGAGACATTAAAAGAATCCATTAAGTCGTGAATCAATTTGAAGAAGGGAGACCTCTAAAAGTTTTAAAATATTGACCTATTACCACACTATAGAACGTTGATTGTTTTTTTCTTTTCTCCAACTAATCATGAAGCTCGTTGTACTAACCTTTTTTTATTAATTAAGGAAACTTATTTAGCACTATACCTTGAAGTAAAGAAGAGAAGTGTCTTAATTTATACAGGTTCACACCCTAAACGACAACTTTGATGATACAAAAATCCACAAATCGATAAAACAACTTGCAAGCTTAAAAAAAGAAGGAAGCACACGTGGATGAATCCTGACACCTACAAACATGCCGACAAAACCCCAACTCTTGTTCGAAAGTAGGAGTATAGCCGTAACAAGAAACATGACAAATATGTATACACAATGTAAACAAAAGCACGATATATCCCAGACACTCGTTACTTACTAACATGAGCTTGAATTGATAAAAAGAGTTTGATTTGAGAGAAGGAAAAATGATATATTATTACAAAGGAAAAACATTTATGTTACAACGGAAGAAAAAAATTTATGTCACAATAAAAGAAAAGAATTTATGTTACACCATAGAAAACAAAATGGGTTCGCATGTACCATTGGGACACAAACATCACACGATAAATTCCACAATCAGATACCCCAAACCCTAACTTGAAGAATGTCGGTAGGATTTACCTTTGTCTCAAGATATTGCTTTAAAAGAGACGAAGTAGGAAGAACCGATGTCAAATTGAACGTAACACAGTTCACAAACTTAAGCTTCAAGAACATTCACCTATTTCTCGGAGAGTGCCCTTCAATCTCCCACGATAGAATCAAAGTGTCAGGATCTTGGAAAACCCTCCGAAATCTCAGCCAATCGCTCATCTGAGAGATGTTTTAGAGAAGTAACGAGGGTGACACAGTGGGAAGTCGCGGTGTTGAAATCAGTGTTATCATCTCTGTTGGATAACTCTGAGGTCCTGGCATGAGAGGCGTACAAAATATCAGGAATAGATGATACGTCGTAGTCTAAAAGCTCCCCGAAGAGAGGATCGAAATCTACATCGGGATAGAGCTTGAGCATCGCTTGAATGACCGTAGCTTCGCCATGTATGATAAAAATATCAATGAAATGAAGCAACATATTTTCTTGTTGTTTCTTGATGAGCTTAATATCGTGTATGTGCTTCCTCTCGTTTTCATCGGCATAAACCCCCATTAATCTGTTAAGTTGCTTTAGCCTCTCGATGTTAGCCTTATGAGCAATTTTATCGTTGATCTACTTATCTTTAGGCCTTTTAGCCTTCACCCAGTAAACTTTCTAGGATTTCTTTGACACAACCACGCTTTCCTTGAGGCACATAAGCTCAGGACTAACGAAGGAAGAGACGTCATTGGGAACTGTCCCTTCCTAACTCTAGCGGCATGTTTGCAATCGGTGAAATATTCTTCCACAATGGCTGCAACCAACCAGAATGTCTCGTTACAACTAAAGATATATGAAGCGTATTGATTCCCTAGAATAAACCTAGCTCTCTCGATACCCTCTTGCATCTCTCCCTGATTTGTTAAGAAGTGTCAGTGAGAGAACCATCAACAAATGCTTGCGAAAACATATGATAACACTTTGATTCTTCACATTTATCTTGACAATGATTATGGCTGGGCTTGAAAAATTTGGAGGATGAAGAAACCACAAGAGGACTGCCGAAAACAGTCATTCGGTTAGAGTCAGGGCCTCGACAAGCAGCCGAAGCCTTCCTTCGAAGGCTGCACTAAGGACTCGATTTGGGAGGTAGTAAGCTCCAAGTTTGAGATCTATAAAATGTCATCGAGGGATCACGATGTCAAAGTCATAATTCATAGGAAGAGTAAACAAGTGAAGAAATAAGCTTGCGTGAAAGTGCCTCTCGCGAAGGGCTTTGGCTCGCCTAGCTGAAAAAGGGCAAGTAAATAACGTTAGTAATGAAAAACTAAATAGACCGAAAGTTAGAACCCACGTCTCAATACATAGCGGGCATAGGAAATACGGAGGAAACCAGACCACCGGAGAAAGATGACCAATTTCCACTCATAAAAAAGAAACCCGACTTCCATACTGCGTTGGATTAGGCTAAACCCCTAACCACAATCGGTGTTTCTTGAAATAGTAGAAGGGGGTTTCTTCTTCTTCACGAGGAAGCAGAAAAAAGTGAATAACAGGAGAGTGAAAATAATACCCGAATACCATAACAGAAAGTCGAGTGGAAGAAAACCCTGTCTCGTAGTGACAAAATTCGAGCGGAGTTTCACCGGGACGAAGGACCCGAATGATTATATCATTCGGGATGTCATTCTCGCAATGCATTTTGATTCTTTAACGACATTAAAAGTGGAAGTTGGAAGACTGTCGACACCCTAACCTTAGCTCCAAACATCATTGCACAAGGGAGTCCCCTTGCTGATAAGGACATAGAGGTAGTAGTCATCGAGAATTTTCGGCTCACTTACTGAAGGACGTTCGGGAGAATCAAAACTATATTTTTTTTTTTTTTCTTTTTTTTTTCTTTTTTTTTTCGGAGGGAACCCGCAGCCGCTACTCAGAGTGCAATGAGTGCGCACAGGGTAAACCCTCAGTCTGACGCGATAGCCTGCAAACCAACGTCAGAAGGTAAACCACACAAGGTGACAGGCTCAGCCGAGAAAGCGTATGTAGAGGGACTCGAACTCATGACCTTTTGGTCACAAGAATGCCATACTCAACCAACTCGGCTACCCCCTTGGGGACTTTGAATCAAAACTATATGTATTGTCATTTGCGTGGAAATGAAACTTTCTTGCTCTGCCTTCTCCTGACATAATATTCTAGACAGAGAAAGTGAGAATTTATAGAGTGGTTCTCTAGGTAATAAAGAGAAGAACAAGAATGAAACTGTGAAGTATATAAAGAAGTAAAAAAGCAACACATGGCGACGAGAATTAGAAATAATAAAAATATTTGCATATGTACGTATGCCAACATGTATGTACTAGGATCAATACGAAGAAAAGAAGGCAAATGGCCCCATCGCAATATCACCTCAGAATAAAAACCAACTACATAACGGAACAATCCATCGGCTTGACACCAAGCTACAAAGTTGGGGAGTTACTGATACGGTGTAAATTACAAAGTTGGGGAGTTACTGATACGGTGTAAATGAGTCTGAGGTGAATTAACCGAGCCCAAGCCCACAATGTCTGACCTATGAAAGAATTACGACCAAACACATCAGACTATTGAGTTTATGCGACCATTCGATCGCTTAATGCCAAATCTTGCCAAGCATGGCCAACTGGCCTTAAGCGACCGTCTGGTCACCTAAGAAAAATGTTGTTCTAGTATAGCCAAATGAACTTAAGCGACCTGGTCGCCTAAGTCCAAGGTTACTCTAGCATGGCCAACTGGCCTAAACGACCGTCTGGTCGCTTAAGGCTGTGGTCGGACAAGTATGGTTATTCGACTTTAAACGACCATCGAATATCCTACGATTTGCACAACAGGTTCTGACTAGGGATAAAAGACTTTGTGTATGGTTATCGAGTTAGCTTCTATCGCCGAACACCTTTAGTAACTTATAGTTTACTTAATATAGGATGACCAAAGCCAATTATTGTTCACATCGAACTCCTACGTAACACCTTCACAATTATTACACCGCGAACACTTAGCTCTTACCACTCTTTCAGTCCCTGATTTCCACCGAGACGTATAGAAACCGTATCTGACCGACGTATGTGAGCACAGTCTGACATCTTACGAAAAGGTTGTCCAAAAGGACGTACTTCCGTCTGAAAAATTGTCCGAAAAGTCAGGAAAGGCTACCCTAATGAGGATTCAACAACCTGGGACATAGTCAAATCAAGACTATTATATATTGAGTAGATGTAGTCACGATAAGGTGGTTAAAATTAGAGAAAAAAAAATAACAACAACATAAGATTTTGTTGTGTAATCATATCTATCAATACAAACCCAGATGTTCTACCCTTCATATTGTCAAGTTGTTGCATTTTTTAGTTACAAATCATCATTCATTCATGTTATGATTATTCTTTAGGTTAAGGTGGTCATCCTACTTGAGGTGGGCAAGCAGAGGCGACGACTTTATTTTCCCTTAAATAGATCCAATGTATATAGGTTTTTTTTTTATAACTTTATGTTTCTAATTTGACTCGGATGAAATACTTTATACTTGTATTCATATTTTAACGGTAATTCTCGATTCATTTGGTTTCCTGCTATTTAGATTTTGTTACGATTAGTTTATATTTTTTTTTTATTCAAAGCTTCAATTGCATTAAACTAAAACTTCAAGCCCTTAATAGGCGATAATACAAAACTTTAAAATGAAGAGCGCGAACCCTTCATCTTCAACCTTCACAAAACCAGAAACAACAATTAAACCCTAAAGCAATCTAATCAATCAGCCTCAAGTACCCTAAGTTCATCTTCTCCAAATAGACAATAGCCTTCAACTTAGCAGGAGCATTCATCTTCGTAAATTCCATATCTTGACGAATCTTGAGCACTTCTTTAGCAACCCAATCGGCTCCTAAATTCTGTTCCCTGAAAATGTGATAAACCACCATTTCGCTCTTGATAGCTTTCCTACAACAGTTGAGCAACAACTCTAAAAACCATGGGCTATTACCATATTGAATCAGCTCAACTAGAACCATGGAGTCAATTTCGATATCAACTTTTCTGAGCCCAAGTCTTTCACACAATTTTAAACCATCCAGAAGGGCTCTACTCTCTGCAATCAGAGGAGAACCCTTCCCATACAATCTACCACAGCCAGCAATAATATCACCATTACTATCACGGATGATAGCTCCACCTCCAGCTTCACCTTTACAGGTACATGAGCCATCCACATTTAGTTTAAATCTACCATGTTTAGGGCTTTTCCACCTCAGAAAAAGAGGCTTGTTTCTGTCTCTCAAATGACTAATACAACCAATGTCTGTTGCTTGTTTGCTGAAACGACCCCAGTGTTTCCTTCTCAAGGTTTTAGTGTAATCGAGGCTTGACAAGATCAGAAGAACATGGCTGATAATAGAACCTGTCGAGGTAATCACATTGCTCATCTTTCTTTTGTTTCTTGCTGCCCATATAGACCACATTATAATAGCAGGCAAAATGCTAAAAATGTCACATTTATTTCCAGCCCAGTACCATTTCATCACAATGTGTGAAACAGTCATATGTGATTGAATACTAACCTTGAAAATGTCACTGAAGTACTGCCAAACACCCCACGCAGAATGACATTGCACAAAAACATGATTTGTAGACTCAGCATTGTCACAAAACACACATTTAGAGGCTAACATGAAACCCCTCCTTTGCATCACACTATCAGTAGATATCCAATTGTGTAACACCCTCCATAAGAGAAACGAACATTTTCTCGGGGTTACAGCATTCCAGGTTTTGGTATATAGACTAGAGACTTTGCCTTTGTCTCTAATGTGATTTATAGTGTCTTTAACATTAAACCTCCCATTCTTAGACAGAGACCACAACAACAGATCATCCGAATTATTCAACTTGATCTCCACAATTTTATTTATCTCAGTAGTTGAGACCATAGTCCTTAGTCTTTCAATATTCCAAGAGTCACCCAACCATAAGTCTTTAACCAGAGTGTTGCTGCTATCCATCAAAAACCTTCTATCTCTATCTCCAGTAATCACAATAAAAGGCCTTTTAGAACACCATTTATCATACCAGAATCCCAAATTGCCCTGACCAGGATTCCAAAACATATAATCTTCAGTTATCTCTCTAGTACTCAGAATACGGGACCAGACTTTAGACCTTTTGTAAGTAGAAATAGCTAACAAAGGGTGGATATTGTTAAAGCAATAAGTAGACCTCATCAATTTAGCCCATAAAGATTGTTGCATTCTGAACTCAAACCACAATTTCATAGCATAAGCTTGATTCAAGTCTTTAAACTGTCTAAGATTCAGGCCACCTTCACAATATGGCTTGCATAGTCTGTCCCAACGAGCCCAACTAATTGAGTTCTTGTCTTCTTTTGTCCCCCACAGAAATTTGGTGAATAAAATTTCCAATCTGTGAACAATAGCAACATGCAGAGAAGAATGCTGCAGGAAATAGTTAGGAAAGGCAGTCAAGACAGTTTGAATCAATTGAAGGCGACCAGCAAAAGATAAATGCAGTTTGTCCCATTCCATGATCTTCTTTCTCACTTTGTTAATAATACTTTCATAGTTTGCCACTCTTGTATTATTAGCAATAACAGTGCCCAGATATTTGAATGGTAAATGAGTGTGATTAAAATTCCATATAGCTTCAATTCTAGACACCTTCTGGCTACTCATTTTGGTAGAGACAATGAGCTTAGATTTAGACACATTAATTTCCTGACCAGACACCAACTGGTAATGATCTATAACAGCTTTAAAAGCCTCCATAGCCTGAATGCTTCCATTAGTAAACAGCATAAAATCATCAGCAAATGCTGAGCATGCTATATTCATATTGCTTCTTGTTTTGTATCTACAGCATTGATTATCATTAGAAGTAAAAGTAACACTTCGAATCAAATATTCTTCAGCCAATATGAACAGACTTGGGGAGAGGGGATCCCCTTGTCTTAATCCCTGAGTATTAGCAAAATAGCCAGCCATCTCCCCATTGATAAGAATAGAGGAATGGACATTACTGATGCAACTATTAACCAGAGCAATAACTCCATTGCTAAAGCCAAACATTCTAAGAATCTTAAACAAGAAGTCATGTCTAAGCTTGTCAAATGCCTTAGACATATCAGTTTTAACAATGACATTTCCAATCTTTTTATTGCTGTTAATATCCAAGACCATTTCTTGAACAAGAAGGATAGAGTGCTGAATAGAACGACCCTTCACAAAACCTCCTTGCACATCAGAAATCAACTTAGGCAAGATAGAGGAGAGTCTATTATTAATAATCCTTCCCAATATCCTAGAGAAAACAGAAGTTAGACTAATCGGTCTAAAGTCTTTCCACCTGTTTGGATTCTCTAGTTTAGGAATTAAACATATCATTGTAGATTTAACTCCCTTAGGAAACTTATAACCACGAAAGAAAGCTTTGACAGCATCACACAAATCAGATCCCACAATATCCCAACAACATTTATAAAACTCACCATTATAACCAGCTGGCCCAACAGCAGATTCTGAGTTTAAACCCTTCACCACTCTGTGAATTTCATCCTCATCAGGCACCATGGTCAGGGATCTATTATCATCATCATTGACAAGAAGAGGAATCACATCTTTCAATGGCTGATCATTCAAAACATTTAAATCGTTAGATAACAAATCCTTGAAGAATTCAACAGCAGACGAACTAATGCTTTCCTTTTCAGTGAGCTATCTATCTCCCACCTTAATTCTTTCAATTCTGTTCTTCTTTTGCCTTTTCTTAACAAAACCATGATAAGCTGCAGTATTTCTATCAGCATCTTTCAACCAGGTAACATGCGCCTTCTGTCTCCAATAAATTTCTTCTCTATCAAGTAACAATGAGTGATGCTTCTTAGCCTCAACCAACATATTAACATTATCCTCAGAAGCTTCATTTTGAAGAGTAATCTCCATATTGATAATAGTCTGCTCAGCTTGCTTAATAGCATCAAACAAATTTCCAAAGACATTTCTATTCCATGTCCTCAATACAGACTTCAGCCTTTGTTGTTTCAACCAAAAGATCATAATAGGGTTCCTCACCTCTTCATTAATCACATTAGACCAACTATCCTTAACAATCTTTTCAAAACCATCATGAGTTGTCCACATGTTAAGAAATTTAAAAGAAGCTTTTGCTCTTTCCACTTTAGAAGATATCTTAATAAGCATAGGACAATGGTCAGAGCAATTACGAGCAAGATGAGACACCAAAGTATAATCAAAGCACTCCAACCAAGCATTGTTATAAAGAACTCGATCCAACCTCCTCCACTTTTGACCATTAGACCAGGTGAAAGAAGGGCCACTAAAACCAGCATCCAACAAAGAACAATCCATAATACAACTATTAAAATCATCCATAGCACGAAGATTAATAGTAGAGCAACACAGTTGCTCCTGAATATTAGAGATGACATTGAAGTCACCACAAAGAAGCCACTCATTCTGCACATCCAATCCTCTAATGGTATCCCACAACACAAGCCTCTGATCTTTCTTACATTTTGCATAAATTACAGATATCTCAAACACTTTATTTAAAACAGGATGACCAACCTTTAAGTGAATCAACTGCTCAGTATCCAACACCACATTCACCTTGAAATCCTAGTGCCAAAACACCCACACTTTATTATTCACATTGCCAAAAAAACCATTGAGCTTTAACTTCCTAGCCAACAAACTCAACTTATCAGAATTAACCAACGGCTCTTGAATAGCTACAAAAGAAACTTTTTCAGAATAAACAATAGACTTTAATCTCTTCACAGTATCTTTATTTGCAAGACCCCTTGCATTCCAATTCAACATAGCAATAGTCATTAATCAATACCAGATTTATGACTCCTTTTCAACTTCATGACTTTAGAAGACACAGGACCCTTTGAAGCCCATAACTTGGGAACCTTCTTCAGTTTCCTAGTCTCCTGTTTGTTAACATCTTTATACCTCACTGGAGAGACAGGAAGACTGCCATCATGCTTAGGTGAGTCATGTATTTCTTCACTAAGAACCTCAAACGTATTCTTTTTCTCCAACATCTTCAAAGCCTCAATCATTTCTTCCTCAATCATTTCTCCCTCTTCAACATTCTCTAAAGATTCACCTTTATTATCCACAGAAACTAATTCATGAGCAGAGCTACTAACCTCCACTTCTTTTTGAACATCTTTCTCATAATCTTGAGTAATCACAACAGACTTTAACCATCGATTTTTGTTGCTGTTAACAGTCTCTTCTTTATCTTCTTTATCCTTAACAGTCTCAATCCTTTCACCAATAAAATCGTTACCAAGAAATTTAGAACAAGACTGTTGATCAGGGACCCCAGAACTATCAAGCCTTTCATTATTCTGACCAGTTTCCATAACACCATCTTCAACTCTCACAACTTTTTTACACTTTTCTTTATTATGCCCAATGTGATCACAGATTGTACAATAAAGAGGAACTTTATCATACACCAAATCAATCCAATAACAGTCTTCTTCACCAAACTTCAACTGAACTTTATGAATGAGAGGCTTCGAGATATCGACTTCCACCCATATTTTACAGCAATTCTGTCTAGCTCTATTCATCGAAGGAACCCAAACTTTAAGAGGCGTTCCCAGAACCTTAGCAACCTCACTGATTGTCGAATAATTAAATAGAAATTATGGGATATTAGGAATAGAAACCTATATAGGAGTATAAGGACACTCTAGACTAGGATCAAAACCTGGAGTCCACTTCAACAACCTCATGGTTTTATTCTCCAAAACCCATATGTTTCTTGACCACAATCTTTTAAAATCCTCAATATCAGTAAATTCCACAAATACGTGACGATAATCCCAGACCGAAAGACTGAATTTTCCAACGAAGTTGAATTTCAACAAAAACTTACGAAGTTGTTCCAAAGAAGGCTTACCAGAAGAGAATTTCGCTATTAGTGTATGCATTGAAACCTTTAACAGTTTATCTTTATCAGCAACATCAAACTTAATAACCGGAATTTCATCAGAAATTATGACAGAAACATTTGTATGCACAAACTCTGTTTTTGAAGTCTTCAACAAATTTGCATAAGGTTTCTTTTGAGATAACTCTTCTTCTCCTTTTAACAATTCTTCGAAAACAGGGTTGGAAATCATATTACAATCTTCAGTACCAGAATTCTTGGTACTCTGTTTTTCGAATTTTGACATTTTCCTCAGCAAAGGAAATTCGTCTATTATTTCTTTCTCCATTGCGCTCAAAATTCCAAAAAAGAATAGCAGAGATAGCCCAAGGATGAATCAATTCAAAAAAGAAGGTAAAAAATGAAACTCTGTTCTTTCAGAAGAACAGAGCGTTTCTTGAAGCATTCCTTCCTCAATTTTTCTTGTTACGATTAGTTTATATGAATTAGTATGTATTGAAAAAAAGTTAATGTTAATAATATATTTTATTAATAAAAAATACTAACTTTATTAATTTAGAGATTAGTATTAAAATTTTCTTTTAAATATTTATAGTTAATTTTATAATTTTATGTTTGACTTTTAATATTTATGGTCTAACTAAGTTTTAGAAGAAAAGTATTAACATATCTTGTATTAATAAAGTAATCGATAATTTTTTTTATAATAGTTGAAAATTATTATTAATGTATGTTTATAATTAATAATAATTCTAATTAACATCGATATGAAACTATTTTTTTTAATGTAAACTTTAATAGTCCTTATTCTGTTTAAAGGTTTGAAATTTGATTTTAGTTTAAACCATTAAGACATTGATATTTTTATCTGAATATATTATCTAATAAAAAAAAATCTTCAAGTAGAAAAAAAACTTTTATATAGCTTCTTTTATTTTTTAAATAAACTATTACTTTAAAAAAACTTATTCTCAACTTTAATTCTCTTTTCGTTTGAAAATTATAAGAAAAACTTCTCTATAATCTTTTATATTTAGTTTTAATTCATTCAAACAGTTGAAGAATCTATCTTTTCTTTTCTGACGTTCACCCTTAGTATTTTCTTTTCACAATTCATCCATTTAATTTTAGTTTATATATATATAAATATATTTGTTCAATTCTTTACCGTAATGATACATTTAAAAAGAATATAAAAAATAAAAGTACCTTTAAATATCTTCTCAAGTAGGTAATATTAAAATGGTATCCATTTTTAGGCTAGTTTCATAAAATAGACAAAAATACCCTTTAGGGTATAAAATGGACCAATTTGGTTGCAACCCACTTTTTTCACATTCTAAATCTGACTTTTGTGTTCGGGTTAAAAACACCAGAGGTTCTTCACGTTTGTCACTTGTAACACATTAGTCCCTATTCTTTATCTCTGTAATAAACCGGTACCCTATGTTTTAAAAATGTAACAAACAGATCCTTTTCTGAAAATTTGAAAGACCTGTTTATTACAAATTGAAAACGTGAGGGACCTGTTTATTACAATCATGAATGACATATTTATTAAAAAAAAGGATCCGTTTGTTACATTTTTAAAACATAGAGGACCGGTTTATTACAGAGACAAAGAATAGGGACTGATGTGCTACAAGTGACAAACATGGAGGACCTGTGGTATTTTTTACCCTTTGTGTTCCAGTTCCCTCAATTTTCACATTTCTAATTTTGAAGAGAGAGAAACACGAAAACCGAGAGTGAACCCAAAAACAAACTTCGACCCAACCGTGAAGTAAGCGTTTAGGCGACGATATCACTTTCTGACACCGATCATCAGCGAGAAGAGGACGTTGTCGGCGATGCACGGTGGTTTTGATACAGTTTCCGGCGTGGTTATAGTCGAAGAGGTTAGTTTCGATTTCACGATGGTTTTTTTTGTCGCTGGACTTTGCAATGTACTGTCCTTGAGTACACTGTCGAGTCTTATTTTGGTCGGACGAGGCACTATATCTAGCAACATGTTTCTCAGTATTGTAATGGACAGTTCGAAGTTCTCCGATGATGTTGTTTCTTAATTTCTGCAGTTCTATGTTGATGTTATTTCTTGCTATTGAGATGTCGTTGTTTTTTCCTGACATTTCGTGTGTTAGTTAAGAGTTAAAGATGGCTGGGTGATAGCGTAGTTGTTATGTTAGTGTCGATGGAGCAGGTAGTGGTTAGTTGTTGTTTTTGTCAAGAATCGCAACCTCGCCGTGAATTTGTAGTCGTATCTAGCAATGTATGTGTTTTAGGAAGTATTTGCCTCATATGCAGGAAATGTTGTACATATCTAACAATGTATGCAATCTGTGTTGCCATATCTAGAAATTTCAGTAGTGTGTTTACACTAACACACAACACGTCTAGCAATGTAGTAGTGAATCTGCAATATGTCTAGCAATGTGTATGAAGTTAGTTCATGTTGTTGTTTGGTTTGTAAAACCAGTGGAGTGTTTGATTGGTAATGTCTATGGACTGTGCATAGTTTTTTGTGTTATTGCGTGATGACTAAAATAGATGTTATTATTGCGATCTAAGGATTATGATTAAGTTGATTCGAAATTGGGATATATGCAGGAAAACATGACTAAGACGGGCGTATTCTACAGGTCAGGCTTAGTCAGTATAATCAACCTTCTGAGACGGGATATAATTACAGCATAACACATAGAAGCTGCAAGAGACACCCCGTTTTATACGTTTCTGAAAACATCGTTCGACGTAAGGAACGATAATCTGAAGCTGAAAAAGTTCTACAACCTGATTGAGGAAATTTGTAGTTTTTACGATGTGAAAAGTAAGGCTTTCAAGATAGGTCGTAAGTATGTTAAGCTAACTACGAAGGATGTGAAGGCCATATTTGGGCTGAAACACGGGAACGAGGAGATGCCTCTGAATAAAACATGAGCCTTTATCGGTCGGTTCGCTGATGGAGCTGAGAACGATTCGATAATGCATAAATATTTTTGAGTCCCCACACAAGGAGGAGCGAGCCGACGAATGAAAAATCAGTGTCTAATGCATTGATAAAGGTTAATGAACTCTCGAAATTTGATTTTTTTTTTGAATTTTTGTAGCAGCATATGAGTACACATATCTAGCAATATGAGTACACATATCTAGCAATATGAGTACACATATCTAGCAATGTCACAACATGAGTATTTATTTTGAAATGCTTTTGCAGTATATTAGTATGTTATTGTTTTTTTACATGTACCTAGCAATGTCTTCGTAGTATATTTAGCTATGTCATAGTAGGCTTAATTGTTTTGAATTGTTGTTGCAGTATATGAGTATGATATTATTTATTTTGTAGGAATCGATAGAGAAAGCAATAAGGGACGGAGGGGAGGACGAGGCGAAGGATGTTACTCATCTGTTAAACTTTTCATATGCTCCACACTGTTCTTTTCAGTGTCAAGCGATGTAGTCGGCTGGACAACAGTATTCTATGTGGAGGATCTAGAGAAAATAAACGACTACGACTGGTCTAGAGCCACAGTTGAGAAGCTGCAGATGTCACTGGACGAATGCATTAAGACCGGAATCCTGGTAGAGTGATCGGATGCGTTGCTCTTCTATTTGTAAGGACAATGGCTTATGTTATTACGTTAGTTTTTTAAAACCATATTTGAATGTTTTGTTATTTTGTATGCAACCCTTTTTTATGGAGCACAGTTTCATCGACGTTGAAATACCAAGGCCAAACATAATCCTTAGGTGTTATAAGTAGTGTAGATTGGAGGGGAAGGAGTCAACTTTTGAAATGATCCAGATGGTGAGCTAACTGAGAGACACGCAGGTATGATAAATATTATTTGGTCGCTTATAAGTATCTAGCATTGATTTGATTTAACGTATCTAGCAATGTATAATATTATATAACCTATCTAGAAGTGACATCAAAGCCCACAATAACAACCATGTATCTAGCAATGACTCGTAGTATAACCTATCTAGCAACCGCATATTCAAAGCAATCGTAACCACTTTAACCTGAGTAGGCAGTAGTAGTAGTTCATAAATCGCAACCATGATAAAAATGTTCTGAGGCAATCGCATGTGCCTATCTGAATGTCTGTCAAATTGTATTTGTTAGGTTATGGATGATGAGCTATCATTGACAGAGGCTGAATGTCAAGCTTTTAGAGAAATTGAATTAGGGGGGAGCTCTGTTGCAAACAGAAGTGTAAGAAGGCAGAAGAAACAGTTCCATGATGAGGTTGGAACAAACCGTAAAAGAAGTTTGAACATTGAGATTGAAGACAACACAACACCACCAGGAGAAGGAGATAATTATGATGTTACGATGCGTGAATTCATGGGGAAGAAGAAGTTGACAGTCGGTGCAACAAAAGGCAAAAGGTTGAAAAATAAACCCCACCGTAGGTCGAGTTTTCCAAGTTTTGGGCTGCTATCACAGTCGGTGCTACGTGACAACCGGGGGCTGAAACAACACATCGGGATGCACCGGTTGAAAGTGAGAACAAAGAGTTGAAAACATCGCTTGAACAGAGAAACCAACAAGTGAGTATTCCCATGCTTTTTACGGACAAAGCACGTATTACAAATCATGTATACTATTTAACATGCTTGTTTGACACAGGTTGAAGAACTGAAGAAAGAGTTAAATCAGCTGAAACAGAAGCTCGAGGTAGCAGAGAACACTATAGATGCTGATAATGCCAAACTTCTCAACACCATATCGATGCCGTTTTGTCGTGAAAATGAGGAGGATACTAATCCTGTAGCTACAAATATTAGCGAGAAGGTAATTAAGAAAACAATTGTTTACCAATCTCGCAGGCATGGATTTGCGCCGAAGAGGAGCCAAGAAGTTTTAGAGACCCCAAAAATAATTGAAGCAGAAAATGTTGAGGTGGAGGAAACAACGGAAGAACAGAAGGAGTTTGAGACAGTTAGGCAAACGAGAATGAAGTATCTAAAGAGGCAAAATGAGAAGGAGCTGGAGGATCGGTTGACTCTGAAACAACTGTTGAACATAGGCCAGAGACTACGTTAGAGGATGGTACTGTTGTAGATGTCGCTGGAAAGCAGGTAGGGGCTACCATACTTGCGTGTGACACCGGTAATGAGAAAGAGGATGTGGATGCATAATTATCACCACTAACTCATACTACCGGTGTACAAAATGAAGTTGTCTTAGCTGAACAGGGACACAGAGTTGGATCTAACGAGGTTGATTGACAGGAACTAGTGGTGGATAGAAGTGAGTTGCTCGACACAGGGTGCAAAGATGAAACCAAAAATACGGAACAACACGTGGAGAACCTAGAAAAAGCTGTAGAGGAAGGAGTATATGTAGAGACGAGTCAGGGTAAAGAAGAATCTAACAAACAGAAAGTTGAAGCCACTGCAGATTCAACCAAAGACATTGAAGAAGCACCTACTGGGGTGGAGAATGCAGCAACAGAAGTCATAGTTCCAGAACCTGGCGTTCAGAAGGTGGTGGATAACATGGTTGAAGATGTAAGTGGATCTTAAAATCGTTAAGATTTTATCAATATTTAGTATTATGTTTTGGCATGTTTTGAAGTATTTAAAGTATAGGTTGGATAATGACTAGGATGGATGGATTGTTGTTTTTTGAAAATGTTGTTTTGACAGTGTAAGAAAATTTTAAGACTTGAAATGGTTTTTGGTATAGATTTGCATCATTGTTTATTTTTATTTGATAGATATACGTCGCACAAATTACAATCACTAAGGCATGATGTCTAGCAAACAATGATTAAATTAAAAAATATTTGAATCAAACAAATCGCATCCACTATATAGGTGCAATCGCAACCTTGTACTTGGTTGGGATTTTTCCTGAAAATATGTATCTAGCAATGTCAACTAGGCCTAAATCGCAACTAGTTCCAATAACTAGTCTAGCAATGAGTCTTGCAATAAAATCGCAATGCATTTGGATGACTTTTTTATGTTACATTATTAGGGAGTGCAAACAGTAGGGCCTGAAGACAAGCGCCAATCTACTGTACCAACGTTGGTGTACAATGGTGTTGAACAAGCAGCAAAGTGTGAACAACTATCACACGCAGTGTCTCTCGTCAAGGTTATTCCAATTCGTAACGCAGAACATCAATCCGCAACAAAGACTGAAGTTATTACGCACGATGAAAAAGTAAAAGAGGCCGGGGCAGTTAAGTATGCAACGCCCCTATAAGATAAAGCAACATCTAACGCACTGATTGTAAATCTGTTATACCGTTGGCTGATGAAAGTTTAGTAGACTGCACACAATCCTTTTACGAAGAATGTGACAAGGCTGTAGAAAATTCAAATGAGAAGAGACGTACTTTGGAATCCATCACAGAAGGTCAAATAAACGTTGTTGTAAGTGGATCTTTGGTATTTACCATCACCTTCAAAAACTAATGTTAAGGAATTAATTTGATGTTATATTACAGGTGCACGCTGATGATTTCCCAATGTGGAACTTACTTACTCAGATGCAGGTTGGAAAACCACAGATTGCGGTCGAAGATTGGCCGAAGAGTACAACGACGATGCAACTCATCGATATCAGTGAGTACAACAAGGTGTTGAAAATAAGCAGAGAATAAGAACAGGAAGATCCAGAAGTATGGTACTTGCCAATGTCGGAGTTCTCAGGATTTCCATTAGTGTGAGTGTGATAATGGAACTGCCATTTACCTGTTTTAAGCAATTAATTGTTAATTGATAGATCATAGATGCTTGAATATATAAGCTGCTCAAGGATACAAATTGGAGAGTCCCTGTGAAAGGGTTTGATGATAAGTATACATTTATTTCCAGCGTTATTCAAATATCTGGAATTGCAACTGTAAGTGCATCAGGCATTATTTATGTTATATTTCAACAATCTACTTCCTATAGTAATGACTAAAAATTGCAGGAAATGCTGGCTATGAAGGGAGATATGTCTGTCATTGTGGATAAAGTTTTTGAAACAATGAAACCAGACACATATGTTGCCCTTGTTGCTCTTTGCACCGTTAACAAGCCAGACGTCAACCACTGGACGCTGCTGGTTATTAATATCGAGAATAGGACTGCTAGTAGCTACAACTCACTGTTGCTGTGGAGCAAACACATTCCAGATAAGACGAGAAATACAGCCGATGCCCTGGTAAAAAATTCTATGCTAAAAATAAATTTATTTACATCTTGCAATAGCTACCACCTAAGTGTTTGTGGCCAAGTTTTATTAGTGCATCTAGCAATCTCACATCCATGTATCTAGCAAAGTGATATTAGAATTACAGTCAAACAGTTATATCACTGTATCTAGCAATGTCTCTTGTTGTATCTAGCAATGCCAGAAGTCGTATCTAGCAATGAAGTAGTCTCCTAAATCGCAATGTAACAAGGCGTTCCTTGATTTTACAGTTGGCCTATTGCATGAATAAAAAATACATACCTGATGTGAAAGGTTGATACAAAATCAAGACAATGAGAGATATCCCACAATATGAGAAGGACAGTCTTAACTGTGGGATTTTTGTTTGTGAGTACGCGAAAGACATCATTCAGAAAGGATATGTTTCTAAAGAATATAGAAATGATATGCAAGCTAAAACAAGAGTTAAAATATTTAAGCATTTCCTCAATGATTCAAACACAAACCCAAGATGGTAGTGTTGGGAGAAATGTTTTTATGTAATTCATTTTTTGGGACAAGGGTTGTGTAATTCATTTAAAATTGAATACCTGTATAAGAGGATTACTCAAAACTTTAGTAACAATTTCAACGTATCTGATTGTGTTAAGGATGTCAAAAATGTTATTTAATTCATTTCTATCAATGCCATTTTTACCAACTTTAGTATTACTATCAATTTTTATAGTATTTCTACCAATGTCATGTTTTTCTAAGGTATATAGGGAGATCTTGCCATTATTATTGTATGAATAAATTTAACAATTACTATGTATCTAGCAATGTACATACAACACATCTAGCAACCATACACTACTATATCTAGCAATATATTTATATCGTATCTAGCAACGTTACACTGATGTATCTATCAATATCCTTATAACGTATCTTGCAATGTCTTTATAACATGTCTAGAAATGTTATGCGGGTGTATATATCAACCTCGTTACAACCCATCTACCCTTTTTTTGATGCTGTATCTATCAAATTCGTTAAACTGTATCTAGCAATGTTCAGATGTTGTATATAGCAACCTCGTTATAAGGTATCTACCAATCTTTTGATGCTGTATCTATCAAATTCGATATACTGTATCTAGCAATGTTCAGATGCTGTATCTAGCAATATCGTTATAAGGTATCTAGTAATGATATGTTGTTGTATCTATTAATGTCACACGTGGCTTATCTAGCAATGTCAAACGTTCGTAAATCCCAATGATATACTTATGTTGGACCAACTATAGTACTGCATTGCTAGATAAGTTTATTAGGGGACGAGTACATTAAATGAGATCGAAATGACTGTTAACTACATTCATCAGTAATTTAAAATAGATATTTTTATCCTATTGGTTAGTTTGTTAGTTGAAAAGACAAATGTAGATGTGCTGAATCATTACATGCATTAATTCGACGTGTACAATTAAATGTTTGCAACTAATTGGAGTTGCTAGATTGGACGTAGCATTGGGCATTGCATTTCGCTATAAGTAGGGGATGCGAGTTTAGGCTATTCATCTCACACTAATTTGTAAATAACTCATCTAACACCACTTTACAAGAAAACCACTCTTGAAAATTGCCCCTTCTTCCCCAGTCACACCAAGGTACTCGTCTGACGACGGATGGTCATCCGACTACTACATAGACAGCAAGGCATACAAGCGAACAACCTTGTTCGGAGTACTCGTCATACGAGGAGGATTACTGCTCCCTTTGGTCATCCAACTACGAAGAAAACTACGCTTCGTGGAACTCATGGTCACTGGACGACAGCTACGAGTCCGACCTTGAACAACTTCCAAAACGGAAGCGACAACAGGATAGCTGGGAGTCTGCAAATAGAGAGGACGATGACTCAAATGAAGCCAACAATGAGAATTCGGAAGACGAAGAGGATGAATAAGAAGAGGAGGAGGAAGCTGAAGGTTCTGATGACGAGGAGAACGACAAGGATTCTGATTAGGTTTATGGCAGTTCATGCAACATCATTTTATTATGTTTTTTTTAATGTTTTGATGGGCTAAAAACAAAGCCAACACTCTGAGCAAATCTATTTTTTGGGTGGGTTGTTGTATGGGGCAGTTGTATTGCGATGAATGATGTTCAAATCTTATTATGATGTTTGCCTTTTCTTTTTTTGTGTTATCTATATTATTTTGCATGTTGTTCCAATTTTAACAGTTTAACTAAATATTAAAGAGTAAGTAGTTTAATGAAGCAGTTGTAAAAGAAGTTACAACTCACAATCGCAATGTAAGCACCCAAATTAACTAGTATATCGCAATCTAAGGCATATATGAAAATTGCTTTATTCAGTTTCCCCCAATATAACAGTAGGCTATCTATGAATGTCAATTAGTTTAGCTATTTGTTTAAATGTATCCAACAATGAGGTATAAAGTATATCTTGCATTGCGACTATTCTTTAATCTGACCTATGAGTGTACCAAATCCAAATAAGGTGTATCTCTACCAATTTGATATTAACCTTTAAGTCGCATGGATAATTTGTAATATCTAGCACTGTTAGATTAGGACGTCCATGTACTTCATGTTAGCAGAATGTTCATGTCTATTAAAAGTCAGTATCTAGCAACCTCATATGCACGTATCTAGCGATGATATTTTAGACTTACAATCGTAGAGGTATTACACTGTATCTAGCAATGTGGCATCAGAAATTTATTTTCAGTGCAACTACAAATGGTATAAAAAGTATCTAGCAATGTTATCATATCCTATCTAGCAATGTGAAGCACTGGTAAAAAATAGAATTAACGAGTCAAGCAGACGTTGTACGTAGTAATGTTAACAGTTTTAAAAAATACAAATCAAAAGATAAGGAGTGCTTATCCAAGGATATAAAAAGAATAAAAAAACAAATTTAAGTCTACAGGTTTGTTATGTTTAGAACGGAGCATCGCAGGACCTCCTGTTGTGTCATGATTTGAAACAGCGGCCACACCGGGGTCCGGGACTGGCTGGTGGTTACCTCTCCTCTTGATGGAATACATTTTTTTATCAATCGCCCCGCACGTCTTTTTACGTTCGGGGGATTAACCATTGGCTCTCTATCATTGTTAGTGGTAGTAGCTTCACCAAAATCTGTTATAGTCGGTATGTTAAAAGAATAACTGAACCTGAAATTTGCAGCAGTGAAAAAGAGCTCTACTAGAGTGATCAAATCTTCGCTTAAAGATGCTATTGCAGCCAATGCATGTGGGCATTGGAAATATTCTTGCTGCCAAGAACCGCATGTACATTTGAAATCAAGGACGTTTACCACCGTTACTGGGTCTGATAAAACCTCAAAATAAGCGGCTGAAGACTTGTGTACTAACCGCATTCGACCGCATTGTACATTCTCTTTAAACAACTTGTCAAACTCGGGGCATAAATGGGTGTTCCATCTTAGACCCTCTGATAAACGTCTAGAGATGTGAGTCATAATAAGAACTCTAATCCTGTCGACCAATTCAACTATAGGCAGATTGCACAATTTTTTTAATCTGCGCGTTGAATGATTCAACAGCTGTTGATGCCATCGAACCATACCGTTTTCCTTTGACGTTTGCCTGAGCATACTTTTCTGGTGGAAAATTGTTTAGAAATTTGGCAATACGATCACCCCCTTGACGCTGAAACTGTGATAGTCGTTCGTTAAAAATGTCCACCGTCGGGGCATAAACACAGCTCTTAAACATCACTAGCATATTATTTCTATAGACTCTGTTTGTGTGTTCAAGAGCTTTATTCAAATTCTGAACTAGATGGAAGATACAATAAGCGTGGTAGTCATTAGGATACAGAATTCCCACAACATTAATAATACCAGCATAACGGTCTGAAATGAACGTTATTTGGTGCCCTAGAAAATGCGGTTTTAGACTTTGCAAAAACCAAGACCAATTGTCCGAGTTTTCACTACCAAAAATCCCAAAAGCAATGGGAAATGGATCTGCAGCAACACGTAAGATTACATTTATTTCCAAGGTTATACAAAAAAGTTGCAGATAAAAAACATGACTAGATTGTTAGATTAAATGACCGTAAATCGCAATCTATATACAATCTATCTAGCAACATCAGTCGTCACAGTTGTAGTATAAAACTAGCAGTCTTGAATGGCCGTAAATTGCAACCACGATACTAACCTATCTAGCAACCTAAGTCTGCCAATCTAGCATGGCTCAGATGTGTTTAAAATAAAACATGCAGGCAGCAATCACAATCTAAATATACCCAATCTAGCAATTTGGGCCGATGATATATGTTTGAAACCAGAAACCGCATATCTAGCAACATGTAAACTAAAAGATGCACTGACCGTTATTGCCATCCTTTGCCACTGCTGAGAGCAACACACCACCATGCTTCCCTGTTAGATGGGTTTCGTTAACGTACAATAAAGGCTGGCACGAATGGAATTCCTGCAGGCACGCGCTAAACGTTATAAAACAGCGTCGGAAAACACTGTCGAGCGCTAAATCCAAATGGAAGTCTGTTGTGATATCACGAATCTTTAGTCGTTTGAAGTATGCTTTTAGAAATCCAAAAGAAGTATTGCTATCTCCAAATACTATACGTCTTACCTTTTCAAAAGCATTCCACGATAGACGATAAGAAATATCTAAATCGTAGTCTTGCTGGATAGAGGACTGTATAGTCTTAGCTGTTACACTTTGGCGATTCCTAAGAGAATCATGAATCTCATCGGTAATAAAATCATATGACAAATGCATGCTCTTCGTTTTTGTGAATACATGACTGCAAGTATGGGTATTAACAAATCTATTTATGGTCATTAAACCGGTTTTAGAATCAATCGAAGCATAAAGCCTCCATTTTCACCCGTCCAAATCTTTGTTAACACAATAAACTGTGATCTTCCTAAAGGTATTATGCATGTACTTAAAGGCAAAATCGTTCTCTAATGCATGCCAGGATAAGGACAACCTTAGACCTGCAGCACCATCAGCAAATGACTGACCAACATCGACGATAGCTTCGACCCATCCAATTGTAGCAAGATGCCTTCTCTTCGGGGTTGAAATAACTAAAAAATTACTACTTTCACCACTGGTTCGTTGGTTATGGGAGGCTTCTTCGAAAAATTGAACACGCTGTTTACGTTTAATTGAAGAGCCTTTATCGGCCACCTGTTCTTCGATAACAAAACTAACACTTTTGAGACACTCGACATCAAGGTATACTTCCAAACCAATAAAATTTGTCTCATTATTAAACAAACAATTCTTCTCAGCACCACAAGAATATCTAATCGTGTAGTTGCCTCTAACAAGATCCTGCCATGTGCTTTCGACGTACTTTTGGAGAGTGTCAAAAGTTTCAAATTCGGACAACGGAACAATAGTTGTTTTGTGACCAAATTTGAAAATACAAACTTTGGGTTTCGACATATACTACCCTGCATTGTAGAAGTTTGATTTATTTTGTTGTAGGAAAACGTAGAAAGCATGAATGTGTTACAGAACAAATCTATCTAAATGTTAATTGAGCCAATCTAGCAATATCCCATAACTACAATCGCAATTTATGGAACCCAATCTAGCAATGTCTCATATCTACAATCGCAATGTGTGTGAAGAATATACTGATAGCTAACAATAAACCACACGCTAACTGAGGCAAATCTCAATAAATATACAGAGATCTAGCAATGACTATATACATACACAAATCGCAACGACATGTATCAGTGCTAAGTAAAAACGCAATGACTATAGCTAATGGTGCCTGTATCTAGCAGTGTAAGTATTCAACAAATAAAACCCACCGACAGTAGAAGACTCAACCAAACTAGCAACGACGGTATAAAAACAACTCTTAAATCGCATCCTCATCTCTCAGACTAAACAGACAACAAATGCATATTGTTCGATCAGACCGAAAAAATTGCAAATGCTTACCGGAAAATTAGAAGAACAATGTATCAATTGTTAATCGACCAAAACGATAAATTAAACTAAGTCTAAACGTTAAAAAAGGATTAACATACATTATTTCAACTAGTTAATCTCATGTTGAGCTGGAAAAATGGAATCGAAAAAAATACAGCTGTGCAGATCGTAACTCACCTTCGTTCTGATTTTCAGAGGAAGAAGTTGATTCACAGGTGTAGTCGACAGTCAGGTTCTCGACGTGATTAACTAGTTGGAGAAGTGAAGAAGCTGGTAAACAGGTGCCGAAAAGCTTAGTATCGTCGACGGTTTCTGATGCCCGGTGATCGAATGTGGCAATTGACGAATGGTTTTTGGGTAGAATCGCCGGTGGCTAACGGTGGTTGCCAGGAAGAAACTGATCACGGTAACAAAATTTCAAACCAACAGACCCTTCTTGGAAAACGGGTATTTTGTTAGGTTAGGAGAGAGAGGAGAGAGAGAGTGACGGTTGGTCATAAATTCAAAATTCAAATTTCTTGATTGGTCCAAAATACCTCATTTTTTACAAAAATAAGACTTATATACTAGGTTGAGGGTAGCTGTGGTATTAAAAAATTTGGATCTTGAAAGGAAATTATTTTATTGAATTTAAATGAGCATTAACTAAATACTAATATGTTTGACCAATAGATACTTAAAGTGTCATTTCTATAAAATTACTTTTTAATTTGAGTGGTTCAATTAAAGTACATAAGATTCTCATAAAATTTTGGACTTTTTTTAGTATAACTCGAATTACTTTATTTATTTCTATCTCAATCTTATTTTCCTTAACATTTGTTTAAATCAAAATTACAATAAGTTGCCATGTAGATCAAAATCTCTAACAAATTTTTATAAAAAAATCACTAGTAACAACATTTTGTATATCTTAAAATGAAGAAAACAAAACCATAGTCGTAGAAGAAACGTTATCAACAATTTATAAACAATTTTACTTTACGTATCCTAACAATATTTTTAAACTGAAAAAATAAAATATCAATGACCGAAAGACAATACGACATTACTAATAGGAAGGGAAAAAAGGTGTTAATATAATTAATTTTTTCATTCAATTTTTTTATAATATATTTTTTTGTGTTTTTTGTCTTGTTCATCTAAAATTTTGTTCTTAAATTTATGATTTCAAAAAATTTAGTTAAAAGATTTTTTTAAAATAAGTATATGTTATTCTTTAGAAAAAAGGAAGTTGTGGTTTTTAAAAAAAAATATTTAGTTCAAAAAATAAAAAGTCATCTATGGTTTAAAAATTGTTTTGAAAATTAAAAGTTTAAATTTAATATTTTTGTTTCAATTTAAAATCAGTTTTACTTTCTAATTTGATATGTTACTTATAAAAAATTATAAATATTAAAGACGGAATTGGAAAACTTGACATTTTTATATAGATAATATAAAACGATATCTAATATGAGATAATATTTTTGCTAAAACATGAACTATTTTGGAATAAAGGGTGTAATCATTTAATTTTTTTTGAAAAGTTTTTATCATTTTTAGGAAAAATTTAATATAATAGACACATGAGATTAGGAAATAAATAATTATTTCCTTAAGGATTGTCCTTCATATCCTTTACCATTTTTTTTATTTATATATGGAGTCAACTACCAAATAATATGGCGGCACATCATTTAGTTACATGTAGAGAAAGTTATGATGACTTGTAATTTTATTTCTCCATTTATTAAAATTACCAACAATATCAATTCCACCGTTTATTTGTAAGTCAACAACTAACAATCATCATTAATCATCCGTGTTTCGCGTTTGTGTCAAACTTGTCCTCCATGATCATTTTTTTTCTCCTATTGGACTTCTATGTTTTAGAAAATTGCATTATTAGTCCCCTAACACATGTGAATAATGAGAAGCTGGCATGTGGTAGTCCAAACATCAACATTTTATCTCACTATGGGTCCTTTAAAAATCTACAACCCTAATTAAGGAAACACATAGTCTTCCTCCTAAATCTCTAATTCTAGAACCACATTCTTCAGATTTTTGGAGGGACCAATAATGAGACAAAATATTAATGTTTAGGCTGCCACATATGAGCTTCTATATACTCACATGTGCGTGGGACTAATAATAAAAATTTCTCAAACATAGAGGATCAGTGGGAGACAAAAGTGAACATAAGAAACTTGTTTGATACAAACACGAAACATGGGAACTAATAACGATTTTTAGCATGAGGTCAACTATGATGACTTGTAATTTTTTAGCATGAGGTCAACTATGAATTCCACTATGACAATTCTTCCCCAGGTGCTCAAGAGGAGAGTGTTACCAATCCTCCAATATTTGTGCAAACATCAAACTTATTTTTCAGTCGTGATTTTATCATCATATAAAATCCATTATCATAATTATGGATCTTCTCAACGCTCAACTGCTTTGACTCTAAAGCTTCACGAATCAAATTATATGGAGCATCAATATGTTTTGATCTCGAATGCAAGTTTGGATTGTTGCGGAGATGAATGCCGCCTTGACTATCGTAGTGGAGAGTATACATTTTTTTTATTGATGTTCAACTCTATAAAATATTATTAAACCATTGAAGCTCTT
Organism: Limnanthes douglasii subsp. nivea; assembly: GCA_036936605.1. Lineage (NCBI taxonomy): Eukaryota > Viridiplantae > Streptophyta > Magnoliopsida > Brassicales > Limnanthaceae > Limnanthes > Limnanthes douglasii. Next base: position 147,975,875 of record JAUPFV010000003.1, on the reverse strand, counting down.
TAGTGGATTCGATAATTACAATATATTCAGACTTAGTACTGGAAAATACAACACACTCTTATAGTATTGATTGCCACAAAATTGCCCCCTTTTAAAAAACATCATCAAATATCTCGAAGTAGATTATTTACTATCAACAGCACTAATCATATTTGAATCTGTGTAACCTTCAAGAATAAGGTTACCATAGTCCAAACATAGACATAATTGGGAAGTTCAACGAAGATAACTGAATATTTATTCACAACTTTCCAATGTTCGTTGCCACGATTAGATAGAAATTGTCTAAGTACTCCGAAATCATGAGCAATATCAGATATGCTATAAACCACGACATAAATCAAACTACCCATGATCGAGAAGTAAGTTATTTTATTCATTTATTACATGTCACTCTCCTTTGTAGGTTATTATTAGAAGAAATATTAAAATCTCGTATAAATGAAGAAATGATGGGTTTTGCTTTACTTATACTGAATCTTTCTAAAATGCTTCATTGCAAACAATTTGCTTAGTTTCTTTTTCAACTTCTATATCTTTTAAATATCAAGACCAACAATCAACATATCATCCACGTAGAGCATAAGGATGATAACATTATTTTTATAAAATATTTTGATGAAGACACTATGTTTAGATCAAGTCTCATTGCACCCATGTTGATATCAATTTTTATACCACTGCCGCGGGGCTTGTTTGACCGTACAAACTCTTTTTTAGTTTGCTCAACATTTTTTTATCCTGAACCTTAAACCTTTCAAGTTGATTTATATAAATCTCTTCTTCCAAATAATCAAGGAAAAAAGCATTTTTAACATCAATTTGTTTGAATTCCGAGTTGAAGCTAACAACTATCCAAGAAGAGCTCGTATGGATGAAATTTTTACGATAAGTGAAGGATTTGGTTGTGAATTTCCTTATTCAGTCTTCAAATTAAACACCCATTTGTATTTTAATTCTTTTATCTATTTTGGTAACTCTACCAAATCACATGGTTGTTTCTCATGCAGCAAATTCATATCGTCTTGCATGGCATTCCACCATTTATATTATGATGTCCAATGTAGTTTCTTCAAAAATTCAGGTTTCCCCTGTCAATTAATAAGACAATCATTTACTAAGTATTTAGTCAAAGGTTGAAAATTTCAATGCAACTTCTTAAATGAGGTTCTTCAATATGATTTATTCAACTTTAACTTTTATTTCTTCATGATCAAGATCCTACCCATGATCATCATACTTAATTGGAAATTGTGCATCTAGAACTAAGTTAATTTTGATATTTATAAATGACCAATCTCCTTACCTCTTGTCATGACCACATTGTATTTTTTATGCTTCTAAAATCCATTTTCAAAGTTGTTTTTGTGTCCTATATCATCAAGCTGACCAAACGAGATCAAATTTATACAGATATCTGAATATAGTGAATTGTTTTAATAGTAACTTGCAATCATTGGCAGTTTTTTTGTGTTACATCACCTCAACCAACAATTTTGAATCTCGTTTCGTTATAAGTTTTAAAAAATCCAAACTCATCACTTGTACAAGGGGGTAAAAGACTTCTATAGATTGTTACATGAAATAATGCTCCATAATCAATCATTCATGTATTTGGCATGCCAGGTTTACACATTTTTCACGTTTATGACAATAATTATAGATGAAGTCGCCTTTTTAATTTGATCCGCATCTACTTACTTTAGTTTCTTTTGTCTCTATATTTCTTTTATGGTTTTGATTTTTCCTCTCTTAATGACTAGTGATTGTCCTTGAGAGTGATTATAAGAGCTTTGCTCAACTCTTCTTTTGCTTTCTTTCTTGAAATTTTCTTTTTTAGTGCTTAAATTCGCTTTTTCTGCTGTGTAGAATTGATGAGAGCTACCACATATATTTCCCAGTTATATGGTAAAAGAATTAAAAAAAATCAATCATTGGATAATTTTTGGGCTTATACATTTCTTCTAAATGTTGCCATAATTTGAAAGCGCATATTTCTTTTGTCGTGTTGTGTATAATCTTTGGTTCAACCCACTTTTGTATCATATTGGCAATTTTACGGTTGAGTTTTTTCTAATATGCTTTATTTGTTGCATTTTGTTTGAATCATTTTAGTTAAATCGGATTAAACAAGTTTTTAGTACATAAAAATCTTCCATCATTATTTCCAAATTGAATAATTTATTTATGCAAGTCTGATTATGAAACTGCCACCAGTATGTGTATATTCCTCCATTTTTGTACAACTGGTCGTGATACTAGTTCTCAGGAAATAATCACACAAATGTGAAAAAATAAGATAAAAATCACACGAGACGATTTAACATGATTCTACATCCACTGGAGAAAACATAAGCATAACTATAATCTAAATATTATTTAAAAATAAGAGTCGCACTCCACACGCTCAAATGTTATACACTTACTTTTCTCACCCAAAATATTATACCCTAAAGATAATAGAAATGTCAAAATATATACTCAAACAAATTCTCTCACAAAAAATCTCACATATTTCACTCAAAGACTAAGTATTTTTCTCTTTCTAAAAATTTCTCTCAATCTTGTATATTAAACAACAATATTTGTTGTTATTTATAGGAATTAAATTTCATTCTATATTTATTCAACTACCAACCATATATGGCCCATCATTTATTTGCATGTGAAGTCAACTATGTCGACTTATAAATTTTCTTCTCCATTTATTTAGAATGACCAACCATATATAGGGCCCAATATTTATTTTTATGTGAAATAATCTATGATGACTTGTAATTTTGTTTTTCCAATTAGTCGAAGTACCAACCATATGAGGGTTCGTCGCTTATTTGCAATTTATATTCTCAATTTATTACAATTGCCAACCATATGAGGGGATACAATTTATTACTCTTTCACTTGTTAAACAAAGAATAAGTCCCTACAAAAATGTCTACCATTATCCGAAAAACTTATTGGCATATCCGCAAATAAATTGATGTGCTTATATTGTATTCATAAAGTAAACATATTTAAGATTTCAAAAATATTTTTGAAATATCATATTAATTAGACTATTATATATTTTCGTAACACCCATACTAAATATTAGTCCCCTATAAGTAACTTATAACAATATACTATTTTGTTACACTTAACAGTTCAAATATCATACACAATGTATTCCTATTAAAGCTAAGTCCACGTTTTGAACTTTTTGTTTGGCGTCCATATGAATAAGTCTTCCTACTAATATGTTTGAAAATACATAATTCTATTAAAGTAATTATTCGTTATGCGATTCTTAAGTTTTGCGTCACTCAATTCTTGGGGGTTTCTCACAAACCTCGATAACGTGACTTCTAGTAAGAAACACTTATATGTCTTCTCTAATAAATCTAGATCCATAATCACATTTTGAGCTAGTTTTCTCTTGGAACTTGTTTATTTTGGATCTATCCAACTTTCAGACTTAACATAAATACAGTAAGTTTCCAAACTCATGATCATCTAAACCTTTTTCGATTAAACCAAACATATACATATTTTAAATCATTGTCACATAAAAACTAAACCATGGAAAAAATAATGGTATAATTATTTTTTAAAATTATACTGAATCGTTTCACACTTGCCAAACATATACCCAACCAATAGAGTTAATCACCTTACATCATAACACCCATATTTTTAATTTTCTTACAATAAAAATGTTAAAATATTTACTAACTTCTTACCAACTATAAACTTGTCCAACTTATGAAAAAGGTTTTAAATTTTCTAAAAATTTCCAAAGCTTTTCTCATAATAAGTTTTCAAGTTAGGATTACTTTGAATATATACTATACTTGGTGAGTGCTAATCAAAGTTTTTTAAATATTAATATATATCAAGTATTACAATATAAACTATTTTTTTATCGTTTATAAAATCAACTAAACAAAATGTAAGAGCGGAAATAGTTAATGTTATAAAACAGGTGTAAAAACTCGGTTCAAAGACGATGAATCTTATGAAAGTTCACAAGTTGTCTTATAAAAAAATCTTATTAAACGAATGGAACTTTTTGTACTCCTAATGAGATAAATAGAAATAACTTAAATAAATAAGATAAGAAATTCATATAAATAACCTTAAAGAAATCAGATAGAAGCAATGATGAAATGAAGAGAGAAGAAGAAACCGACAATTCTGCTTTTCCTCAAAAGACTGAAGAGAAAAAATATTTTGATTATGGGTTCAATCTAAATCAAGATACTTAGCTTTTACTGGAAGAAACTATCTATATTTATTCATTTTATATTGATCAAATGACTTACTACATCAAATAAGCTTTTATTTCTATGCATAATATTTATGGGTTTCCTGAGCTCAATAGTTTAAGCATCATATAATAGAACTCTTCATCTAATACTTATAAACGTTACTTGTATTTACATATTTAAGTCCATGGTATTACAAGTTTTTAGTGATTTTATAATATGTTACAATGGCTTGCATACTTAAAGTATACATGTATGACATTCTAACTTAGAATATCTTTCAAGTCTCTAAAAATATTTTAACTATACAAATTCTAGTTTTTAAATGCCAACACAACACAAAGTAATTGGAAAATAAATTTAAAAAATAAAAAACTTTTATACTGTCACTTGATGAAGTTATGTTTCGTTCATCATTCTTCATGATTATCCAAGTTAAAATCTTATTTTTTCTAAGTTTAAAGCACATCAAGGTTTCTTTAATTTCAAAACTGGTGGATGTAAGTTTCTCGAATTAGTTTGGATTTCATGTTATTAATTTGTTGATTTTTGGTTTGGTTAACTAAATTACTACCGTTGTATGATTGATATCCATAATTGATAATAAATCCAATTTTTTTACATATGTCGTTAACATTTAAAAAATAAGTTTAATTTTTTTTTATCGAAAGTGAAAATAATTGATTTGAGTTCTAATAGGTTGTTAGACCTTTTCATGTTTGATCTTTGGATACCCCTATAACCTTTATTGGAAATTTTATTTTCCATATGAAATTTCTAATTTTTTTCTCATGATCGTTTCTTTTTTAATTTGCTATAACTATTCAATCATTTTACAAAATTGTGTTACCATTTTTTAAAATTACTCATATTTTATAACCATCAAATTAATACATTATCTATCAAAACTATACCATATTTTTATCATATTTAAATTAAAATCCAAAAGTATCAAAATCTATTTTTAAGAAAACAAGACTTTGAAAGATAAACAAGCAAATTCAAAAGCCATAGGTGTCATACACTCCACAAACGAGCTGAGTTTTATATATATATATTGCTCATATTTCATTATACTAAAACAAAATTAGTTTTTTTTTTTCAAAATAGAAACCTTTTTTTGCTTGTTTGGAACAAAAATAGTTTTTTTTGTTTAAGAAAACATATTTTCTTCGGTTGAAGTAAGCTAATATAGTTATATTCTCTGAACAAAATCTATCTTTATTCAAATAAGCAAAAAAAATGCTTGTTTTGAGATTTTTTTTAATTTCACTCAAAATGAGCATAATTATGTACTTTTTGGAATTTTAAAAATGTATTTGGGAGTTCATGGCATTCAATATCACCTTTATAAATTTGAATTGGAGAAATTAAATGTTATTCTACATTCAATATATACATGTTAGGGTTAAAATGTAATATATTAGTACTAAATTATGAGAATCTAAAGTATTAATTAAGATCAGTTGGGGAGTTAAGTTTGTTTCTTGTATATAAAAATCATATATAAATTAACGCATATTGATGATGTCTAGTTGAGTTGTATTCGACTCATTGAGAAGTAAATGTGTAGTAAATTAGAAAGAAAAAGTAATCACAGAGAGTGGGGTTGTATACTAAATGGTATAAGAATAAAATAATGATTGTTCATCATTTACAAAAGAGGTGACAAGTTATATTTATAGTTGAGCATTTATGGTCCGTAAATATAAAGAGCCAATATTATGGTTTGTCTACAATACTTATTAATATGTCTCATATGGGTCTAAAGCAGAGTAATGGCCCGACCAATTTCGTTTTAAGTAACCGTCCCATTTCTGGTGAGCTTGTCAAGGGAGGAATATAATAAGCCACCCGGATTCGGTCAGAAGCATTGATGTGTGCATCTTCAGAGTGATTATCCGTGAGGTGATTGAGGTCAATGGTGTTTTTGCTTCGAAAAATGACTTGCTACAAAAGAAGAGAGCATCGTCTCGTATTTTAGAGTTGATGAAGATAAAACCTGATCGGAGGGTAGTTTTGGTAATTAATTAGGTGGTGTATTAAATTCTTAGTGGAAGGTAAAAATAATAATTTAGATAATTGTATTTAATGTCTAGAGAGATAATGTTTCAACTCTCTTAAATGTTTTACTTTTGAGTGTTTATAGTTTAATTTTAGGCTCATGGGTCAATCGGGTCAGGCCATGAATACGGGTCAACCCATCACCCTCTAAGCCCATCAACATTAGTTTTTATTATATATATATATATGATAAACATATATATAGTTAACACATTGTTTAGTCAGTATTGTATTTATTTTGGATCTAAATTTCCCCCCTCGAATAAGTCCGACCCTTTGCTGTCTATTGGTCTCAAAGATATCTGGCCATATCAACTAGCCCCCTTAGCACTCTCTAATCCTGATTTTCCAATACTTTGTGATGGAGTATAGGTAGTGAATATATCTGACCCCATCCGATGGTGTTTATTCGAGAACGAGTACTATCCACAAGTCACAAATTTTAACCGGTTACTTTTTAAGACACGTGTCATTTCTTGATTGGAGCCACAAGCTCGTTTTACTACGTGTAGAACTAACCAAATATAAAGAGACGGTTCCACTTCCATAGACTCTCCTAGTTACTGCTGTTGTTTCCACTTCTCTAGTGGGGTACTCAAAAAAAAATTAAGGTCTCTACATAAACTTTTTCTTAGATATTAATAATTGGTATTTTTAGAGAGATAAAGGTTTTGTATTCTAGACAGAGAGACTTTTTTATGCCGATATTCAAAACCCTTATCGATGATCATTTTCTTCCTCCGCGCACAAACCACTATGAATTATACTTCCTGGAATCATTTCAGTGTTTGCATGTTCGCCGCAAAAAATGCATTAACCAAAGGCAGTTGGTTGAACTTGTCTGCACTAGAAAAAAGAAGAAGAAAGCAAAATCTGCTGCTGGGTTGCCTATCTCCTCGGGAACGGTTGTGGTAACTCAATCCAATCGATTATGGAGGAATTCATCTCTACAATAGGTTGAACATTCCCTCTGAACCATCCTCGACTGCCCAAATTTTTTACATCTCCTAGTCGTTCTCATAAGCCCTTTAACTCATCCAAATCCCAAGGGACCACCAACCGTCAGAAAATTTCTACTTTCAGAACTATGGGATCAGATGCAGAAGAAAATACTTCGCATAACTTCACTCAAATTTCTAAAACCAATAGTAAACCTCATACAGAACAAGAGACAATAGAAAAACAAGAAATTGTTAGTAATCCCTCTCCATAAATTCTAAACAGGGTAGAATACCTTGTAACCCTTCCAACTTAGCTCCTTTCGGATAAGAATATAAAAGTAAATCCTACAACACATGCAACAAAATCCTCTCAACCTGAGAAAGGAAACATTGGAGCTCAGCCTACTAGGCCTTCGGGATATAGTCCCAAAGTTATGGATGAAATTATGTAATATGATAGCAAATACTTTCCCCTCAAGACATCTGGTCAGATCGGGGAAAATCCAAGACCATCAAGGAAAAAAAATTTGAAATCCCCACAAGATGGTGATGGGAATTGAAAAAATAAATCCCTTTCAATAGAAATCGTCCTTCTTCCTCTATCTCTCGTCGGACGCGTTGAACCCAACTTCACAAGGGTTAATGTCAAGTATCTTTTAATCTTGGATACAATCTATTACGTTTACTTCCATGAATCTGAATTGGAGGCCACTCGAGCAAAATGGTGGTTCCCTGAAATAGTTAGAGTTAGGCTGCCTCAAGCCAGAGAGACTTTGATGAGTTACGGTGCTGGGGAACTAATAGTTTATACCGATGTGCTCAACTCGGGCCTTCGTTTTCCCTTGGATCCCGAGATTGTGATGTATTTTAGCTTGGTGAGGTTGTTCACGAATCAGGCTAGCCCAAACGCCTAGTTTTCATTGCTGGTGTGTATCATGGCTTCGAGATTGTCAAAGATTCTGATGTCAACGGAACATACGGCTAGGGGGACTGTCTTGCAATACCCACGTCCTTTTTTACTATTTTAATATAGGAAATTAATACAAAGTGGTTGACGATCTGCTAGAAGAAGATAAAACTTAGAAAACTAAAATCCTTTTCATTAATGGTCAGTGGGAAAATGGAAGTAAGATCACCTCTAAAATGAATCTTATGCAACTAACTAGACATTGGAAGAATTCTCGCAAGTCTCTTCGGATTTATTTTCATGTTTTCATTGTTTTATTCATTTCTTTATTTGCCCTTATTTTCTTTTGTATCAGCTATTTCGAAGCCCTACTCACAACATTTGTCCGACGAGAAGGTCACCTTCAAGAAATTGAATCAGTGGACATAAGCTAAGTGGTCCAATGGTTTTCACAAAAACTTCACGCCTACCAACTTTCTCCGTACTCATCTTTAGAGGAATCATCTCGAACAAGAGCTGACATGGGTGTAGTTTTTCACTTCTCATCGGTCTTCTGCCATTCTTAAGAGAATGAGGCTGCTGATGGTAAAAAGGATAAAAAGAACAAAGGAGGATCATCACAGTTTGCTGATGAGGCTGGAAATAGAGGACAACTAGATGAAATTGACTCAGTCTTATTGAACGATGTTGCTGCTAAGGTTAAGGGAAGTGAAATCCCTTCTACGTCTCATGTGCTTAAGAAGAAAAAGGTGCACGAAAGGGCTAAACAAGGCAACAAAAAAATAGACAAGAAGAGGAAGAAAACTTCGACTCGTTCGGAGTTAGTCCTTCACTCAGAGTTAGTCATCCACTCGTTTAGAGTTAGTCCTCCCCTCGTTCAGAGTTAGTCCTCTTTTCTTTTCCCTTGTTGTTGATCCTTCAGTAGCCATGATATCTGATCCTTCTTCCGTGCTACTTCCGCCTTATGAATAGCAGATGTTTGGTAATTCTGACCCGGTCAGAGGTATGGGGTATTTTGACTTTGAAGCCTTTGAAACTAATTTCCCCAAGTCTACAAACATCACAATTTTTGTAGTATTCGAAGGGGTTCCTTTGAAATGGTCAAAGGAGAATGATGTGTTAGGGTATTTAGTCCTGAGATATGTGAGGCCAATCGTTGAATCAGAAAGACAAGTAAGGTCTCAGATTGAAGAAATCACTTCTCTTCTAGATGAAAATAAGAATTCGAAGACTTTAATTGTGGAAGAAAAGACCAAAGCTGAAAATCTCATTGAAGAGGTGAAATCTGTTAGAGATTAGCTACTCCATGTAAAATTCGATCATGACAAGCTACAAGCTGATTATAAAAGTCTACAGTCATCTAGTTTCGAGGACATTACCTCATTAAAGAGCCAACAAACCTATGATACAGCTACCTTTAAGCGCATGTTAGATGGAAATATTAAATCAAGGGATTTTATTAAGAAACAAGACGATGAAATTTCCTTTCTCAAGGCTAAATCCACCAAGGAGGAAAGAGATGATATAGATGCATATGCCGATGTACTGATAGTCTACTTACAAAAGAGGGATGGCTCAGTCAAATCAGATATGATTTTGGAGTTCCATAAAAGGTTTCCCACACTTGCCCTAGAATCTTTGTGGGAGAATGTCCCATAAACTATATTTTCCCATGATATGCCCTTAGCTGATCAACTGGGACTTTCTGAGGATTCACCTGGTGATAGCGATAAAGAAGACTCCAAAGATGGGAGTTTAAAAGAAATGAAAGAAGAAGATGTCGGTGGGAACGAGCCCTAAGGCCAACAACTTTATGTAATTGTTGTGCAAGTCCTCATTATGTATAAGGCATTTTATTTTTCCAGAACCAGATGTGTTTGTGCAAGTCCTTGGTGTGGCCAATGCATTTTTTTATTTTCTCCTACCTTTTTTTTTCTCCCTGGATTTTACCAAGTGCTTGGGTCATCCAAGGAATTTTATATCATTTGTCACCTTATCAACTTCACCTATTTCCGTATATATATTCTTATATTTATTCTCATTTTTTATCCAAAAATAGTTAATCTTAAAACATGAACCATACAAACAAGGCAAAAAATTCGATATACACAAACCATATATTCGAAGGAAATAAAATTTAACATACACAAGCAATTCGAAGGTAATACATTTGAAGGAAATAGAAACTTAACACCCACAAGCCATTCAAAGGTAATTCATTCGACGAAAATAAAACTTAACCATATACAAGTCATTCAAAGGTAATCCATTCGAAGACAGTAAAAACTTAACATACACAGGCCATTCAAAGGTAATCCATTCGAAGGAAATAAAACTTAACCATATACAAGCCATTCGAAGGAAATAAAAACTTAACATACACAAGATATTCTAAGGTAATACATTTCGAAGGAAATAAAACATTAACATACACAAGCCATTCAAATGTAATCCATTCGAAGGCAGTAAGACATAACCATATACAAGTCATTCGAAGGCAATCCATTTGAAGGAAATAAAACATTAACATACACAAGCCATTCAAATGTAATTCACTTGAAAGAAATAAAACTTAATCATATACAAGACATTCGAAGGCAATAAAAACTTAACATACACAAGCCATTGAAAGGTAATCCATTCGAAGGAAATATAAACTTAACATATACATTTTAAAGGCAAAAGTGGTATATTAATAATGATTCGGACACCTCATTAAAACTTCATCGCGCCACCAGTGTAGGAAAGATTATGCCCTCAAATATTTACACAGAGAATGTATAGTCCTTCCCAATTCGGAGCCAGCTTCCCAAACTTCCTATCTTTAGTGTGCATAAATAACTTTCTCAAGATATTATCCTCTACTTGGAAGTATCTTTTTTGTACCTTAGATGCATACCTAGTCCACATTAAACACTGGTAATTAATTGTGTTTAGATTAGCTTTAATTCTCTTTTCTTCGATAAAATCTAACTGAGTTCTTATTGAAACTTAATTTCCATCTTTTGAATAATTTTAAATCCTGAAAGAAGGAAGAGTAGCCTCTATTGGTGTGATTGCATCCATTTCATAGACCAAGGAAAAATGATATTTTTGCATGGCAGTATGTGGAGTAGTTTGATAAGCCCATAGTAATTCTTGTAGGAAATTAGGCCATTTACTTGTCACACCCTCCAAATTCTTTTTGAGACCCATTAAAATGGCTTTATTAGCCACCTCTATCTGTCCATTAAATGGGTAAGAAAAATTAAAGAGAAACAATGGTGAATTCCTCTTGAGGCACAAAATGTTTCCATATCATTATTATCAAACCGAGGGCCATTATTTGTAGTATTGCGTCTTGGAATTCTGAATCTACAGAAAATGTTAGAAATGATAAAGTTAATTTCCATTTTGGAATTCTTTCTGGAGAGGGGTGCAACTTCTATCCACTTTGAAAAATAATCAATCGCGAAGATAATAGTGTGACACCCTCCAGAAGCCATTGGAAGGGGTCCAACCAAATCAAGCCCTATTTATCAAAGGGTATTACTTCAGATAATGGGAACTACTAGTACATATATTACATTTCTAAATCTTTGGCAGGTATCACATCTTCTAACCAACTCTTTAGAATGTTTTATAATAGATGGCCAATAATACCCTGCTAATAAGACTCTTCTAGTCAAAGCCTTGTAGCCACAATGAGCTAACACTTCCCCATCATGTAATTTAAACAAAACTGCTTATGACTCATTGGATCTAAGGCATCGCAATAAAGGCTTACGTAAAGATCTTTTATATAGGATCTTTCTCAAAACCAAAAACCCGTGTTCTTTGAACTTTAACTTTTTAGCTAAAATTTTATCTTCGGGTAGGATGTTTGGAAATTTTCCTCAGCTTCAACTTCCATTTCAAGATTTGTTGTTATAGAAGGGCACTCTTGTACCGAAATCCAAGGGTACGCTTCCGAATACACAACTGTTCCTTTCTAGTTTTAGATTAAAAGCAACTCTTGGTACATGTTCGTATTTACATATTTAAAGCAAGTAAAAGTCTCTTTTAACACTTGTAAATACTTCACCAACTATCCTAGTTTCAGAATTTCCTTGTGCGTGATGTATAAGCAACTATGAATCATTCAATAATCGGATTATTTTGGCACCACATATTTAAGTAAGCCTTAATCCTGTTATAGCTGCTTTGTATTCTGCTTCATTATTTGATGATTTAAAACCAAAACGTATGGCTTGATACATAGAGTCTCTAAAAGGGTAAAGTAAAAATATTTATAGCCCACAACCCATCATGCTAGACCCACCATCTCTTAGAATTACCCACTCTTTTTTAGACTCATGAATCGAAGATTCATCATGGGATCTCTCCGAATAGAATTCAACCAAGAAATCTGCTACAGTTTGATCTTTGATTGCCATTTGAGGAGCGAAGTCAATATCATAGTCCCTCAATTCCATAGACCACTTAGTCGTTCGGCCCGATATATCCGGCTTTTGTAATACATTTTTAAGTGGAAAAGAAATTTGAAACGTAATAGAATACGCTTGAAAATAAGGCCTCATTTTCCTGGCCGTTATTACCAAAGCTAAAGCCATTTTTTCCAACTTGAGGGTATCTATTCTCCGCATCTAATAAACTATTTCTGATGTAGTAAATAGGGCGAGGATAATTGTCAACCTCCCGAACTAACACCGCACTCACAGCATAATCTGATATTGCTAGACACATATAGAGTTTTTCTCCGATGACCGGCGTGTATAAAGGTTTAGGTGAAGATATTGTTTTTAAGAATGCTATATCAAATTTGGGAACCAGTTGAACTCTTTGGCATTTCTCAAAACTTGCAAGAATTATGCGCATTTATCCGATGATCTTGATATAAACCTATTCAAGACTTTTAGTCAATACTTGAACTTCTTTGGTGGTCCGAGAAGGGTTCATAATCACTAATATATCTAATTATGTTGGGTTGTCTTGAATCCTTTTATCATTGATGATGTATTCCAAACATTTCCTTGATCGTACTCCAAAACTACATTTTTCTAGATTCAACTTTAAATTAATAGCCTCAAATTATAGAAAGTTTCTTGGAGATCAAGTAAAATATTTTCTTCTATCGGGATTTAAAACCATCATGTCATCAATATAAACTTCTATATTCCCCCTGATCTGACTAGCAAATGCTTCATTGACTAGACATTGGTAAGTAGGCCTAATATATTTTAATCCGAAAGGAATTACCTTGTAATAATGTAGCCCCTTATCAATAATGGACGTAGTGTGGTCCTAGTCCTTCAGATCCATCTGTATCTGATTGTATCTAGCAAAATCATCCATAAAAGATAAAAATTTATTTCCTAAAGTGGAGTCAATCAACTGATATGCACTATTGAGATCTGTAAAATTGATACACATTCGTCATTTTCCATTTTCCATTCTCATTTTTAACGAGCACCAGCTTTGCTATCCAAAGTGGATATTGGGATTCTCGAACGTGTCTTACCTTTTTCATTTCTATCCACTTCTTAAACAATGGCTTCAAATTTTTCTTTGGAAAAAACCCTTCTTCTTTGGACTACTAGGCCTGCATCAGATCGTACAGATAATTTTCAGAAAATGATATCAGATGGTACACAAATCACATCTTCATTGTACCTGGAAAACACATGCAAATATTTGGATAAGAAATATAATATTTTTTCCTCCAACTCTGATGGTAATCTAGATTTAATCTTAACATTTTTCCATCACCTAAACTGCGTAATTCAACTTCTTCTACTAGGATAATAGTATTAGGAGTCTTCCATGGATCATCTATTTTTCTCGGATCCAAAGAGGACTCCAGTAACTGCTATTCTTTTCTTGTTGTTACATTCTCCAGGGACTTTGGAGCAAGATCGATGACATAACATTCCCTTACTACTTTTTGTTGCTCAAACGACCCCTAATTTTCCTACAATCACATATTTTAAACATTACTGAACCATTGATTTAAGCACATGCATCATTGACAGCGAAGATCTTCAAAATATATTATAGGGGGTCGGATAATCCACCATCACAAATAGAACTCTCACAAGTTTCTTAAATGATCATTTGCCCAAAAGTGCCTATGCTTCGAATTCTCCAATTACATTAGTAAAGTTGCCTTTAAAACCATACTATAAGTAGACAACATCCTCATGTGGGCCTGCGACGTTTCTTAAGTCGTCTTTGTTAAAAATAACAAATGAAGCATGGTTTTGGTAGGGATGTAAGGACATTTTTCCTTCCAACTGTGTGGTTAAAATAACAAAATGAATTTTCCTAGATCAACTCAAATGTGACGTCATTGTATATCCTCCAAAAATAGTTAAGGATTCGAAGAAGTGATACAATTTGGAAACCTTTCTAGTATTTTCTGCCACCACATTGATTTGACCCTGATCCATATTCAGATCCAGGTACTTTGTATCTTCTGTTTTAGAGAAATATAGTACTTAGTGTCATGTCCCATGTTATTATGAAATATACAGAAGCGCGTGTTTTGATTTTCCCTTGGAGTTTAAATGGGGGCATCATTTGGAATTGGACAACGTTCTAAGCCGTATCATAAATGGTAGCCAAATTTTCAATCAATTATATGTAATAGCCAGGCTGGACCCATTGATTCCCTCTTGGTTGGGATTATTGACCCTGATTATATTGGCTTTGTCTAAGCCGATGAGAACCCTGCCTGAGTCTCTCGAAAATTTTTTAACTGTAGCTTGTGATTACTTACTAGCTTGTGGGGTATAGGCTGATGGGGTTGTTCTATATTGATGAGGGTGGCTTAATCTTTTGGTTTCATCCAATAGTGATTTGCTTTCCAACTTGGTTTAACAAGCTAACCAGGTCATTAATTTATTTTGAGTCACTAAATCAGCCAACTTACCAGCTAACAACCCTCGTTGAAGTGAAGCTATGACCACCTGTTTGAAACAATATACCATCCCATATTTAGTGTTCACAAAAGGGTTGATGTAATTTTTTAAAATTTCATTTGGATATTGCCAACAATAGATTATCTTATCCCCGTTCTCTCAAAGTTCTTTACTTCCCACAAACTGTCTTCGGAATGTCATCCAAAGCATGTCAAAATTCTTGATTGATCCATGCGGTAATCTATTATACCATTTCAAAGTACTACCCTTGAAATTTTTAGAGAAAACTCTACATAATAGCTTATCATCATCATTAAAGCTCATCATGTAAATTTTAAATTGCTCGAGATGATTGTCAGGAATGTGGCTTTCATCGTATTTTTCCATTTTTAACCTATCAAAATTCTTAGGTAAATGTCCGGAGAGAATTTTAGAGGACAAATGCAATTGTCTCCAATTATGCCTTTGGCTAAACATGTGATACTCATTGGGAGTGGCAAAAATTCTTGGCTCAGATTGCACAACGAACTGATCACTCAATAAGTGATCTATGCTATGGTATGTTGTCCCTTTCATTTTTCCTTCATATTCTTTCTTTTTCCCTTTACCCTTTCGATTCATTTTCTTCCATAAAGAATATTTCTTACTCGATCTACAGTGCTTTTTTGAATGTTCCTTTGCTAACTTTCCTTTCTTCTTTTTATGACCATGATCACTACTTGAAGAGAAAGAGAAAATTTCGGAATCTTATTCTGTTGTGAAGCCCTCAATAGAGCCTGATGTATGTGGAAAATGTTCAACCCTATGTTCTTTTTTAAATTCTTGATGAGATTTGGGAAACTGGTTATTCAGACCTTGCTTTGGATTATGATGTGGATTATTATCTGGCTCATCAGATTTGGGACACTTTGATGGATTCTATCCCTATAGATCATTTTCAGTCTGCCTTTGAGCTCTAAATGCCTAAATTTTTGCTCGCAACTAATCACGCTCTTCCTACATGAAAAATATTTCCTCAGTGTCATGATTCACATGAGAGATGTGCACATGCTCTTTTTCGATGTCTACCTCCTCATTTTCAAGAGAGAGATCTGTTTGCATATCATGCTCCATGTTTCAACCGCGTCATCCTTCAACCCGATCCAATACAGAACATCTTTTAACATATCTCTTATGTTTTTTTTCTATTCAGTTCGGTCATCAATTCTTATCTAAGATAATTCTTCTCCTTATTTGTTTCCTTAGTTGAGATATGATTTTTATTTATTTTTTTTCACACTGTTTTATATAATATTTCTCACTAGATTTTTCTATGATTTACATATTCTGTGAATACAAGTTTATATTGGGAAATAAGGCTGCCTTGGGATCATTCATAAGGACTCTACTATGTAATATTTTGGAAGTGAATATGAAAATTTCATTCTTTTTTACACACACATTTATAATTTGTTTGGTCTTAAAAAACATGGACTTGTAATAGAGACAATAGATGTTGAGTATTGTTTATGTATTGGACTAGAAGGTGGCAGGCTTGGGTCGAGTGTGACCCAAAGTATAAGAGAGTTAAGGTCACACTCTAAACCCTTCACCACCTCAGCTTCTCTTTCTCTTTCACTTATGTTCAAGTACAGGTTGTTTTCTCACATCCCTCTTCAAGCGAAGTGGTGAACTTGTGAGCCCGAGTTTGTCCCGTAAGAAGAGAAAATGACTGTGGGATAAGGATTTGGTGAGAACGTCGACGATCTGGTCATGTGAGGGATATATATCTCACAAAATCCAGATCACATTTTATGTGTTTTGTGCGGGAATAAAAATGGGATTGGTGGCGAGAGAGCTTGCACCGAGGTTGTCACAATTGATAACCGATGGAAGAGATACTGGGGAATTGATTTTAATTAGTACAGAGTGATGCTATAGGATTTCTGCTAAGAGATTAACTAGAGCTCGATACTTGGAGTCTGTACTGTATCGAGAAACCACTTGTTTTTTCGAGGACTAAGAAATCAGAGTTTTACCAAAAAAGACACAGTATCCACCCACAGAGCGGTGGTTGTTTAGAGAAGAATCCCTATCAACTTCAGTAAACTCAGTCAACTGCAGATCAGGGTTGGGTTTAATGTGAAGTCCCAAATTGGCACTTCCAGATAAGTACATGAGTACTCTTTTAACACTTTGTACATTTGTTGTAGTAGAGTATAGCTGGAATTGGCTTGATTTATTTACTGCATAGACAATATCAAACCGAGTATGTAAGAGATACTTGAGAACCCTAACGGGTTTCGGTACTTTCTTGGTTGCAAGAGAGGATCACCATCCCGCAGGGACAGTGGAGGACAAACACGCATTGGGGTGAAACAAGGATTTGCAGTAGCTAGTCCTTCATGCAAAAGTAAGTCCTTGATATACTTGATTTTTGTAATGTAGATATTGATGAGTCCGGTTTTTCTCACCACTCGCTGTAGAAACCGGACAGGGGAAATTCGGAGAAAAACCACCCACTGAACTATCCGAACAAGACTAAAGTATTAAATACTAATCACTTTATGACTAAGCTAATTACCAACCTGTTTAATAAACTAATGAGTCTTTGAATTTGATCCGGTTTCATGAGTTTGACCCGTAAACCCATGAGGCCCATAATTAAGGGTATAAATACCCAACCACTTTCATTAAATGAGCTGTCATAGTATCACCTCCTTCCAGCTGGGTAGCTAAAGTATGAACGTGCCTCTTCCTTGAAGAAGCAGTAGGAGCTGTCATAGTATCCCCTCCAAAAATTGTGAGTGACTCAAAAAACTTAATAAGCTCGGAGACTATTTTACAATGTTCCTCAATGGCACCCACTCTATTTCGAGTTGGATCAGGATCCAAGTACTCTGTCTCTACATCGAATCTTTCGACTATAACCATAGCTCCCTCCGGAGCAGATGTGCCTGCATTGCTCGGACTAGCCCGATAAGCATTATCAGGACTATTTCCTCCTCTTCTTTTGACATATGACCCCAGCTTTCCTCTTTCAATTAAATTCTGAACTTCTTGTTTTAAGGCAATACAATCGTCAGTGGTATGGCCAGTATCATTATGGTACTGACAAAAGGAATTGTTACGATGTTCCCTAGGAGATTGCAGTGCAACCGGCCTTCTATAATATACTTCTTCCTTTGTTTTGTCATAAATGGTGGCCACGCTTTCTTTTAACTCTGTAAACCACTCCGGTTGAAACCAAGGCCCTCTCTTATTTCTGGATTGTTGACTCTGGGCAGGCACAGCTGGCTAAGACTGAGCTTTAGCTCTGTTATGACCCTGCCTGGCCTCCCTTGCCTTGTTTCCGGACTGATTTTGGTTGGGGTTTGGTGCAACCGGGGCAGACCTCACCTGCTTGTGCACCCTAGTTTTCTTTGTTTCATCAACGTTGATTTGCTTTCCAACCTGATTCAGTAGACCTCCCAAAGTCATAGCTTTCTTTCTGGTCACTGAATCAGTTAAATTTCCAGGGTTTAAGCCCTGCCTTAAAGATGCTATTGCTACTTTCTCGAAGCAATCAGCCAACCCGTTTTTGGTGTTTATAAAACGACTTATGTATTCTTTCAGTGATTCGTTTGGTTCTTGGGTACAATGGATTATTGTGTCCCCATTGCCCTTCAATTCCTTACTCCCAACAAACTGCCTTCGAAAGGCCACCCAAAAGCTATCGAAATTTTTGATGCAGCCTTGTGGTAGGCTGTTATACCACTTCAGAGCACTCCCCGTAAAGGATTGGGAGAATGCTCTACAGAGCAACTTGTCGTCATCATCGAAATTCATCATGAAGTTTTTAAATTGTTCCAAGTGGTTGTCCGGATCTTTATTGCCATCGTATTTCTCCATTTTTGTGCTATCGAACCTCTTAGGGAGGTTTCCGGACATAATCTTGGAAGATAATGGAGATTGTCTCCAATTCAGGCCACGACTGAAAACAGTATCCTCATTGGGAGTTGCAAAGATACCTGGTTCATCGTGGAAGGCAAAAGGATCCACCAGCATCCGATCTACATGTCTCCGGCTGTGAGATGATCCTTTGCCTATATGCCTCTTTAACTTTCCATGTTTATCCATTTTTCTTGAATACTTCTTAACTAACTTTTGCTTCTTTTTAGATCGGCCCTCATCACTACTAGAGGATAAGGACTCTTCAACTCCATCCTCGTCCGAGGAGCTACCAGAAGATTCTGAGTCTGAATCAGAGCTCTCCACTGGCTTGGACCGATGAGATTTTTTGGAGCTAGCATGAGTCTTCTTGGTACTCACACGGGTCTTCGAAGGCTCATGCTCTCTAGGGTTGTCGGTGTGATGAGCAACTGATGCCTTTGACTTCTCTTTTATGCCCATCTTTTCCTTCTCTGCCCTCAGAGCTTCTATCTCGCCCTTTAATCTATCACGCTCCTCGATGGTATATTCATCATTTTCACCCACCATTTCAAGCAAATCTGGTGGTACTTCCGGGGCGTCCAGATTCATTCAGACTAATTTTTTTCTGATGGTTTCGAATGCTAGATTCAGGCACCTTTCGCTCCCACTGTTGTCGCCAATTTAGTGTGGTTTATTTTCGTCTGAGGGTAAGTTTGTAATTTTTGTTTATAGTTTTGTGGAAGTTTGTAAGTATTTAATATTTGGGTAGTGTGTAGAGGGAGAATTAAGCAACCTGGTTGTATTTAATTTTCATTACCCTCATTTAATGTTGGTGGTTGGGTATTTATACCCTTACATTTGGGCCTTATGGGCTTTCGGGTCGTGTTTAATGGACCCAGGTCGAGTTTAAGAACCCATTAGTTCTAAGTAGGAGAACAGGCAGCTTAGTCAAGAAGTGTTTAGGTTTTAAATACTTTAGTTCTGTTCGAACAGTTCAATGGATGATGGTGTCCGAAGTGCCTTTGTCTGGTTAGGTGGACATTATCCGAACTGGCTCTGTCTGAAGTGCTGACAGAATCCGGACTCATCACTATCCACTGCTAGAAAGATCTTAATCACATAATACACAAGCTACAGACGATTACCATCTATCTTTCAAGATTTCACTTACAACATAATCTGACATGACTTTATAAACAAATAAGTTATTTCATATGACATGTTTAACTAATGTCTGTTGGAAAATAAATGTGGTAGTTTATCTTATAGAAGTCTTCGTCATTTTATTTTGTTCACTAAAAAATGCTAAAATTTATTAGGACTTAGAAAAAATGAGAAACTTTATCCAAAAATTGAGAGATAAAACTATTGAGCGCAACAAGCATACCCGTAAAATATCTAAACCTTTTTTAATGGATCAGGGTGGCTGCATTAAATACAAAGACTTTAGCTATGTTAGATCAGTCTCAGTTATTTTCTCACTAACTAGGCAACCACATAACTTACGAGACCGAACCCTAAAAGTGAATTTCTCCAGATGAAGCTTCAGATTGACAACCATCAGGTTTTAAAATGTCTCACTAAATCAACAATGTGCTTGAAATATTAATCGCTCTTAAATAAGATGTCATCAATATACAGTTCAACGTTCCTATCAATTTGGGTAGAAAAATCCTTATTGACCGATTTCCTCAACATTTTTTGAGTCGAAAGGAAGGATCTTATGGATATATAATCCCTGTTTAGTGGCAAAGTTTTTACTTTCCTGATCAAATTGATGCATATGAATTTGATTATACCCGGAGTATGCATCTATGAAATAAACGAGCTTATTCATTGAGGTTAATTCTACCAATTAATATACCCTTAGGATAAAAATAGGATATTTAGGACGCACTATCTTCAAGTCTGTGAAATTAATACACATCCTCCAACTTGCATTCTTTTTCTTTACTAAAAGTGGATAGATTGTCCATGTAGCATATTGGGTTTCCCATATGTGGCCTACGTTCGATAACTTATCAACCTCAGTAACTATAGCTCATATTTCTCAATTGCAAAGTAATTCTTTTTCTGCGATACAAGTCTGCCATTTGGGTTAACTGACAATTTATGACAAATGATATCAGCTGAAATCCTGGTTAAATATTTGAGGACCATTAAAAAAATCTAAATTTCTTGACAATAATGAAATCAACCTACCCTTCAGATCTCCCACCAGGAAAGTGATGATGCTCAAGATTTTCACTTATTCAAACTAGTAGGCTTTATGGTCCTTTCTAAGAATAAAATATTTGGGAGTCTTTTTAAGATTTTCGGTAACCTCAACCTCTTTGTGAGGCCCTAAAGGATATGGAAGAGGCTAAGAGGATACTTGGTATTTAGATCGAGACAAACATGCCGAAGGGTTATATATTTTTATCTCAATAAGAATATATACATAAAGTCATAAGGAAGTTTTTGATGCCCGAAGTAAAAGCGGTTGAAATTCCCATTGGTTCCTAATTCAAACTCGGTGTCACTCAAACACAAACTGAAGAATCAAATAAAAAGTATATAATGGGGATACCTTTTGACAATGTCAGTGTTAGCATTATGTATGCTATAATTTGCACGAGACCGGATCTTGCCTACAACATAAGTCTTTCGAGCAGATTTATGTCAAATCCGGAGAAGTCGCATTGGCATGTACTCAAATGGCTCATGAGATACTTGAGCGGTTCGGTTGTTGTAGGGTTGTGTTACAATAAGAAGGATATGTATAATATATTGGTAAAATGGTATGTAGACTCTGATTATGCAGGCTACCTTGACACAAGGAAGTCTATTTCGGGTTGACACAAGGAAGTCTGTTTATGGAGGAGTGGTTAGCTGGAAGTCTTGTATACAAAAGTTCGTTGTGTTTTTGTCTACGGAAGTCGATTATATGGTTGTTACGGAAGCCATAAAGAAAGTTATTTTGCTGATGGGATTGTTGACTGAACTCACTGGTGTGGAGCAAGATGTGGTTTGTTTTGTGATAACACCAGTTCCCTTCATTTGATGAAAAATTAGAAGTTCCATGAGCGAACTAAATATGTAGACATAAAACTACACTTCATGTGGACCACGTTAAATCTCGTCTTGTGATCTTGATTTATTATTTTTCTTCTATTTTTTTTCTTCAAAATTTTCCATTATTCAAAATAGTAGGCTTTATGGTCCTTCCTAAGCATAAAACATTTGGGAGTCTTTTTAGGATTTTCGGTAACCTCAACCTCTTCGTGAGGCCCTAAAGGATATGGAAGAGGCTAAGAGGATACTTGGTATTTACAGCAAGAGGAACATGTCGAAGGGTTATTTATTTTTATCTCAATAAGAATATATACATAAAGTCATAAGGAAGTTCTCGATGTCCAAACTAAAAGCGGTTGAGATTCACATTGGTTCCCAATTCAAACTTAGTGTCACTCAAGCATCAACTGAAGAATCAAATAAGAAGTATATAATGAGGATACCTTATAACAATGTCAATGGTAGAATTATGTATGCTATAATTGGCACGAGACCGGATCTTGCCTAAAACATAAGTCTTTTGAGCAGATTTATGTCAAATCCGGAGAAGTCACATTGGTATGTAGTCAAATGGCTCATGAGATAATTGAATGGTTCGGTTGTTGTAGGGTTGTGTTACAATAAGAAGGTTATGTATAATATATTATTGAAAGGGTATGTAGACTCTGATTATGCAGGCTACCTTGACACAAAGAAGTCTATTTCGGGTTGACACAAGGAAGTCTGTTTATGGAAGAATGGTTAGCTGGAAGTCTTGTATACAGAAGTTCGTTGTGTTTTTGTCTACGAAAGTCGATTATATGTCTTATATGGAAGCCATAAATAAAGTTATTTTGCTAAAGGGATCGTTGAGTGAAATCACTGGTGTGGAGCAAGATGTGGTTTTGTTTTGTGATAACACGAGTTCCCTTCATTTGATGAAAAATTAGAAGTTCCATGAGCGAACTAAATATGTAGACATTAAACTACACTTTATGTGGACCACGTTAAATCTCGTCTTGTGAGCTTGGTTTATTATTTTCTTCTATTTTTTTATTCCCCTAACATACGCGACCTTAACGTTTGATCTGTTGGTGTTATCCATTTACAACTCACATGTATCACTACTCATTTCAAATTATTTCAATATATATATATATATCATGAGCAACATGCACCGATGCACATGTATCATACCACCAATCAGAAGATTTTTCTTCCATAATGTTGAATTTTGTCACCATTGCCACAACTTTATTTTCTTTATTGTTTATAATTTTACTCTTCTTTTGAAGGCTGCAACTTCTTGTAATTTTGATCAATTCTATTACACATAATTACACTCGACTAGACATGTCTTATATAATACTCATAAAATTTCTTTCTCAAGAAAATTCTTTCGTGTTTACGGATGAGTATTTCAACTATATTTATACATTCAAGAGTTTAGGGAGAAGAAAATTTTGTACTAAAACTTTATGAAGTACATATTTAAACATATGAGTTTTAGAAATATCTATGTTTCTCCTTAACATGCTCCATATATTAAAGCCAACGTCCACGATGTCATCTTGTCATTTCTCCTTGCACATTTTGCTCCATAACATAAATCTACTTAAACTTGATAATCTATTCATGACACATGTTTCCACTTCCATGATCACTATATTTTTTTTATTTTAGAAAAATAGATACTAGAAACAACGCTTGTAGTAAAACGATCAAGCTAATCTCTTCGGAGATTATTTAGAAACTATTGAAGTTTGAGACACGTATTCTGATCTTCTCTATTGCTTAAATCTTGTTTTGGAAGTACTCTCGAGATATAACAAGCCTTTAGATTTAGATTACAAGAAACAACAAAAATAAATCGATTTATAATGTTTGAATTTCCAAGAGATAGTTTTCATTTATCTAAGATTTGAGAGATTTGTTATTCCGGTGTTTTTTTGTTCTTGAATGATTTATCTATTTTAAAAATGATCGAGCATTTTTGAAGAATTATAATATTTCATAAATCTCCAAGTAAGATCACGTTTATTCAAGAAAAATGCTTTTGGAAGAACCTATTCTTCCAAAACATGTCTGTTCACATCATGAGCGGTCTTGATGTGACCAGCCCGGCTCTGTGTAGGGCCTGCTCACTTCTCTCTCTCACATTTATAAGTGTGGGCCCTATCTTTTTGTTTCTTACAAGAAACAACTAAGCATTAAATAAAGTGTGACTTACAAGCAACCTCCTTTCATTTAATGCAAGTGGGTTTCTTGCAAGTAACCATTAACTTCATTTGGAAGCTAAAGTGGCTACCTTTGTAAGCCTTGTTTTGCTATAAATAGGACCATTAGTTGGTCTTGGACAGCATCACTTGAAGCACTTTAAAGAAACATTCTAGAGTGCAATATTGTGTGTGACACATTTTAGAGAGAAATACTTTGAGTGAGAGAGAAATACGGGTAGCGTTTAGGAGAATTTATTTGAGTGATCTGTGAGATTACTATTCTCTTTTTGGGATATAATATTTGGGGTGAGAAAAGTGAGTGTATAACTCTTTAGTGTATGGAGTGAGACTCCAATCTCTGTAATATTTTGAGTTATAGTGATTCTTATTTTTCTCCAGTGGACGTAGGCAAATTAGCCGAACCACGTTAAATTCTTTTTCTCTTGTTTGTTCTTATTTCCGCATTCGTGGGATTATTTTTCCCTACAACTGGTATGAGAGCAAACTTACAGTTCCATATCCTTCTTCTTCATACAAAAATGGAGGAACGTACGAATATTGGTGGCAATTCCATGATCATACTCATGGAAACAAATTATTCCATTTGGAAAACCATGATGGAAGATTTGTTGTATTGTAAAGACTTGTTTGATCCTATTGAACTAAAAGGGGTCAAACAAGGTGCAACAAGTGAAGCAGATTGGAAGAAACTCAACCGTAAAGCTGTTAGTGTGATTCGACAGTGGGTTGAAACAAGGGCGATTCGCGACACCGCAAAAGAAACTGATGCTTTCAAATTATGGAAGCACTTAGAAGAAATGTATGAGCCCAAAAATGCTAAAAATAAAGCTTTCATCATATGGAGACTTGTGAACCTAAAACTTTATGATGGGGAAAGTGTATCTGACCACTTGGCGAAATTTGACGAGATTCTCGACAATTTGACGAACGTGGAGCTGGCCTTAGCTGAAGAAATCCAAGCGTTGATTTTGTTAAGTTCTTTACCAGATAGCTGGGAAACACTTGTGGTAGCTCTTAGCAATTCAGCACCACAAGGAAAGGTGACGTTAAGAATGGTAAAGGAAAGTATCAACAGAGAAGGCAAAAGAAGAGCGGAGCAAAGCTCTTTCAGTCACCCTCAAGGACAAGCACTAGTCACAGAGAGAGGAAGAACTAGAAACAAAAATTTCTCCAGAGACAGGAGAAACAAAGGCAAGTTTAGAGGCAGAGCAAAGTCAAGAGGCGACTTCACTTGCAACTACTGTCATAAACCTGGACATTTCAA
The DNA here is from genome assembly GCA_036936605.1 of Limnanthes douglasii subsp. nivea. Lineage (NCBI taxonomy): Eukaryota > Viridiplantae > Streptophyta > Magnoliopsida > Brassicales > Limnanthaceae > Limnanthes > Limnanthes douglasii. The sequence goes on along the minus strand of JAUPFV010000003.1, from coordinate 147,950,392 downwards.
GAAAGATTGTTGGAAGCTGAGAGAAAAGGAGGCTAAGGAAAATAATAAAGACAATAGAGGAAATGCAGCTGTCATATCCAACGATGGTGAAACATACCTAATTTTTTACGATGGACGTGTCAACCTCGCATGCCAACACACATGGATGATTGATTCTGGAGCATCATTCCATGTAACAGCCGATAGAAGTCTTTTGACCACTTACACAAGTGGTGAGTTCAGTTTTGTCAAGATGGGAAATGAGGCAAGATGTGAAATTGTTGGTCAAGGTGATGCAACATTGGAAACTAGCAGCGGTTGCAAGGTGTTATTAAAAGATGTTCGACATGTTCCAGACATCCGTATCAATTTGATCTCCACTGGTCAGCTTGATGATATGGGATACGAAAACACATTTGGCAATGGAGTTTGGAAGCTTAAGAAAGGGAATCTGGTCGTGGCCAGAGGTAAGAAGATTGATCGTTTGTATTATATGCAAAGAAAACAATCAAGTGGAGTAGAAGCGAATGCGATCAAGTATGAAGACTTGGCGAATTTATGGCACGCCAGACTTGGTCATATGAGTGAGAAGGGACTTAAAATTCTCACGAAAGAAAATCTTCTACCGAATCTTCCAAATATTCCTTTAAAGCAATGCACTCATTGTTTGGGAGGAAAACAACACAGAGTCGCATTTCGAGCAGGACGACCACATAGAAAGAATAATATTCTTGATCTAATACATAGAGGTGTATGTTCTATGGGTGACAGAAGTATCAGTGGATCATTATACTTTGTCACATTCATTAACGATCATTCCAGAAAGGAGTGGGCTTATCCTTTGAAGACCAAAGATCAGGTGTTAGAAGTATTCAAGAAGTTTCATGCCAACGTTGAAAGGAAAACTGGAAAACTTTTGAAATGTATCCGCTCCGACAATGGTGGTGAATACATTGGAACATTTGAAGAATATTGCAGAGTTCATGGTATCAGGCTTGAGAGATCGGTGCCCAAAACCCCCAACATAATGGTGTTGCAGAAAGAATGAATAGAACTATTTGTAACAAGATCGTGTGCATGCTCTCCCATTCAAGATTGTCAAATTCCTTTTGGGGTGAAGCATTGATGACAGCGGTAGATCTTGTCAACTTATCCCCTTCAGTTCCTTTAGATGGTGCAATTCCCGAAAGAATATGGACCGGGAAAGACATAAGTTACAAACACTTAAAAGTGTTTGGTTGTAAGGTGTTCGTACATGTCCCTCGAGATGAAAGATCCAAGCTGGATGAGAAAACCAAAGAATGCATATTTCTTGGTTACGGACATGATGAGTTTGGTTATAGACTTTGGAATCCAAGAAGCAGAAAAGTTGTTCGAAGTAGAGACGTTGTGTTCTTCGAAGACCAAACTCTAGGAGATATGAAGAACGACGAGAATACAAAATCAGATGTCAATACTAAAATTGACTTACTTCCGGATGCACCATTTCCAGTTGAGTATGAGGATCATGGCGAGGCTGCCAACCATGAAGAAACAGTTGACGTTGAAGGAAATTATACTGAAGAACCCCATTTGAGAAGTTCCATTAGAGATCGCCGACCTTCGACTAGATACCCAACAAATGAGTATGTGTTACTAACTGACGGGGGAGAACCTAAATGTTTTGAAGAAGCTGTGCAGCACATTCAAATAAAAGAGTGGTGGAAAGCCATGCAAGAAGAGATGAAGTCATTGCATGAGAACCACATATACGATTTGGTAGAGTTACCGAAATGGAAGAAAGCACTCAACAATAAATGGGTGTTTAAGCTGAAGACTGAAGAAGGAAATCCACAACCAAGATACAAGGCGCGGCTGGTTGTCAAAGGATTTGGTCAGATAAAAGGTATTGATTTTGAAGAAATATTTTCACCTGTAGTAAAATTGTCATCTATTCGTGTTGTTCTTGGTGGTAAGAATAAAAGTTGATTGGAGAAAGTAAAGAACACAAGTATCCACAGAGAGAATTTTAGGTAGTGAAAGTAATATTTCGCTTCTGATTATTTCATAGGTGTCAATAACCTCTTCAGCCTCTTTAAATAGGCTGAGTAAGTTAGTTAGAAAAACGGTTACATAGAGGAATATTTACAATTCAGCCCCTATCTTTCTTATAAGGCCTAATTTTACCCTATATTAATAGAACTTATCAATTAAGTCTTCATTAATTACATTTAGGTCCTTAAAGGATATATTTCCTTATCAGTAGCCCCCCTAGTTCTTATACAGACAATTTATAAGAACTATTCGCTCTTCGGACTTTACTCCAAGTAAATACAACTTCCTCCATTTCGCCTCTTCATTATGATTAAGCCCAATGACTTGCAACTTCTCTTCGAATCTAAGAATAAGTACAAATAAATTCCCCAATCACTTCGAACCTGCTAACTTGAAATGCAACCTTGCCTTTACTTCGAATATTGTTATTAGAGACATAATTTTGCTTACGCTTCGAACTTTCTGATCCCTACTTGAAAGACTGATTAGACCCTTCTAGATAGGTCTATGACACCACACGTTTCCTTTATGTTTCACATTCCACCCAATGAGAGCAACTCACTGGTTTTGCCTCTTCAAATTCTCAACGTCATTTCTTTTAACTATAAATACTCGGCTCTACCTTCACTAAGAACTTTTTAGATAAATCACTTCAAAGTCATCTTCATCCTGTTCTTCATCTTCATCCTACTCTTCATCAATCTTCAAGCCATCTTCATCCCGTTCTTCAAAACCTCCACCTTGTTCAGCCATTAAAACAACCTCTCAGATCGATACCTATTGTATGAGAAGATATCCCAAATACAAAAGATCTAAACCCAGAAAACCAAGAACAGCAAAGAAATCTCTCTTCCCTGGTTCTAGAAATCAAGTATTCGGTGCCTACGATTATCTTTGTATTGGAGAGAGAGCTGAAGAATACAGAGCAGCTGGGTTGATCTACAACGGTCCTCACTCTTCCCTTACCACCTTCAAGTACGGTAACTTCGATCCCAATCTTGCTACTTCATCTCTAGCTTCAAACCCAGAATCTAACCAACAACCTTTTCCTCCTCGAAATCAACCTACTTCTCCACCATTAAGACCTCATCGAAAATCTAAGGGTGTCACTTCTGACAAACCACCAACTGATAAAAATCCACCCCTCGAATTGCCTATCCCGCAATTCGAAGCAACTAGAAAACTTCAACCCAAATCACTTACCCTTCAATCCGAAGCTGTTAAAGTTAAACCACGCAAAAAATCAACCTTTCTAGCAATGGGTGATGATGCAGAGACCTCTTCTCCTCCCCCACAAGAAGTGGTTGACACTACACCAGAAAGTAGTCAACCAATTCTTGTGACTCAAACTGAGACTCAAATCTAAAGTCGTCCCGATGAAGCCACCGATGAGGACAGTAACAAAGAAAATGATTCTGAAGCTACTGAATCTGATGTCGAAGGGGAATCCGAGGCTGACGGGGCAACCCCTCCGAAGAGAAATCGAGGAAAGAAACCTCTTATTACACTCCCCGAAGATGTTGCTGCTTTGGTTCAGGAAAACCTTCAACCGCTTAGTCCTCGGTACATTCTCGCCCTAAAGAATGTACCTTATACCTACTACCTCGAATCAGAAAAAGAGGAACTCAGGAAACTATGGGGATTAACAGATAACATGACTCTTCGACTACCAGTAGAAGGAGAAACACATCTAAGCTGTCAGAAGAACGAACTAGTAGTCTACCATGAGCTCTTCAATTGGGGACTTCGATTTCCCCTCGATCCCATGATTGTAAGGTACTTCGAAATTCTTAAGTTATGCCCAACCCAGGTTACCCCAAACCAATTATTCACTTTATTCTCCGCCATTATGGTGTCGAGGCTAGGAGGCATCCCCCTCGAAATAGAAGACTTCATCTCACTGACCAAACTCTCAAATGGGCCAGTTTTACCATTCTACTACCTAACGCTGGAGGATGATCTGAAGATTATCGATGACCTCCTCGAAGCTGATAAATTTTGGAAGCAGAGGTTTGTCTTTTTATCAGGAGCTTGGGAAAATGGTAAAGAGATTTCCGATGACAACCCCTCAAAACTTACTCTCACCTGGAGAGATAGCAGTAAGTGAATCATTACTATATTGTTAACATTTTTGACTTATTAAGCCTAGCCAGATTAACCAAGTCCTCTTATCTAACTGTTTATTCTCTTTTCAGAAATTCCGAGGAGATTCAAAGGTCGTCGAACAACTGCAAAGGTTATCTTCCAGAGAATGGCTGAATGGGCAGAGAAAGCCTGGGGAAACGGCTTTCACTCAGCCTTTTTACCCATCAACTTCGTCAACAGCCATCTGTGGCGCATAACTTTGGGAGCTGACTTCCTTGAAGATCCGATGACCCCCCCAGATCCCATCATAGCAGTCCAAAGAATACTCGCACCAGATGGGAAAACCTACCTTCCCACCAGGAATCGAAGCGACAGTCACCTGCCACTGAAGAAAAAAGGAAAGCTAACCCTGAAAAAAGCCAACACAAACAAGGCTAACCCTTCCAAAACTTCGAAGCGTGCAGAGAAACGAAAAATGTCTGCATCTCGACTTCCCCCAATATCCGAGGAAGATGAACCTGCTCTGAAAAAGAAAAAGTAAGAGGACAATACTCCAAAAAAGAAAAAGAACAAGTCCACCACTCCAAAGAAAAAGAACGAGGCTGACATACTCGAAGAGGTACTGGCTTCCGAGGTGCACGGGAAAACTTTTATTGAAGAAAATCCTCAAGGGGGTCTGGCACTAGGAGATAACCAAGTAGACGATTACCTTAACCTCGAAGATTTCAATTCAAGCGGGGATTTTACATTCACTGGTGAAGGCTCCCAGCCTACCAACACCATTCCATCCAATTCTGCTGGGGCTGCCATGGCTTCAACATCTAACGCAATTGTTCCTGTTTATCACCACCCATCAAACTTACCCAATCCAGACAAATTCGATGAAATAACTTCAATTCTTCGACCTTTTGATAACTTAACTGTTGCTGCCAAAAAATTATGTGAAGAAGTAAAAAATTCACACACACAATTGGAGCTCCTTGCACAAGAATTAATCAGGAGCAAGAAAGAAACAGAGTCTGAAAAAGCTTCAAAAAATGAAGCACTTCAAAGTTTCGAAGCTGAGAAATGAAAGCTTCTTAAGGAACACAAAGAAAAAATCGAAGCTCTGGAGGCGTCTCATCGACTGGCGCTTGAAAATCTAAATTCTCAACATTCTGCTGCTATTTCTGAAGCAAAGAAAAAATCTACCGATGCTGAGAAACTTGTTAAAGAAATTCAAGAAAAATTGGATAATTGCCAAACTCAATTGACTACGCTTCGAACAGGATTCGAGGAAGAAAATAAAGCTTCCGTCAAGAAAGCCGAAGCTGCCGTTGGTTCTGTGATGCTTGAAGGTATCAGAAAGGCTGAAATCGATACAGCTAATAATCTTCTTCGAGAAATTCATGCTGCCTACCCAAGGCTAAACTTAACAGAATTTTGGAAGCATGTCCCATAGAAAGATCGTCCAAAAGAAGCATTCGAAGTACCATCAAGCTCTTCAGAAGAAAGTGACGCTTCTGACGGGTCATCGGAAGAAGAGGATGATTAATCAATAGTTTACATATGTGGTGATTGTTTTTTGTGTGTTTTTATTAAGTAGTTTGTCCTCTCTTTTTTTTGTAAGCTTCACCTTTATCCAGTGAGACAAGCAACTTTCTTAATATTTCAAATCCCTAGTGCACTTGTAAAATATGACAACTCAAAAATTAGATACACTTTATAAGACGTGGCACCTCGAAAATTAGATGCACTCATAAGACGTGGCACCTCGAAAATTAGATGCACTCATAAGACGTGGCACCTCGAAAATTAGATGCACTCATAAGACGTGGCACCTCGAAAATTAGATGCACTCATAAGACGTGGCACCTTGAAAATTAGATGCACTCATAAGACTCGGCACCTCGAAAATTAGATGCACTCATAAGACGTGACACCTCGAAAATTTGGTTGTTTCCTCAAAGTTATTGCTTCGGAAAATTATTCTTGGTCAACTTTCAAAGGTGATCAGTCTTTGCCAAGTTACCAAAATAATAAATCACCCATCATACTAAACAACCAATGGCCAAAAGAAATTTTATTCAAAAATTCAATATTAACCAGACACCTCGTTAAAACCTTTCTGGGCCAACAGATAAGGAAAGAGTATGTCTATTTTACAAAAATTCGAAGTTCGATTTTACTCACAGTACAATTTCAAATGCTCTATATTCCAAGGGTGCTTGAGCATCCTCCCCTCGCGATCAGACAACCTGTAGGAACCTGGCTTGACCTTCATATTGACTTCATAAGGACCTTCCCGATTCGGAGCCAATTTTCCGAGGTGCTTGTCCTTAGTATGAAGAAATACTTTTCGCAGCACCCGATCACCAACTTTGAACTCTCTCTTCTTAACTTTAGCATCGTACCTGCTTCTCATTAAGGTTTGATAATGAACCACATTTAAATGTGCTTTGACCTTTTTTTCTTCTAACAAATCAAGCTCAACCTTTCTAGCTTCATCATTATCAACATCGGAATATCGTAATAACCTGTAGGAAGGCAATGTAGATTCAGCAGGGCACACAACGTCCATTCCATACACCAAAGAAAAAGGAGTCTCCTTTGTGGCCTCTCTAGGGGTTGTTCGATATGCCCACAACACTTCTTGAAGATAATTTGGCCATTTCCCTGCTGCTCCTGCCAAATTTTTCTTTAAACCCTCCAAAATAGATCTATTTGTAACTTCTACCTGCCCATTTGCTTGGGGGTGGAAAGGAGTAGAAAAACATTGTTGTATTCCTTTCGAAGAGCAAAAAGAATCCATTTCTTTGTTATTAAATTGGGGACCGTTGTCCGTTGTTATTTTCTGAAGAACTCCAAAACGGTAGCAGATGTTACTTTGAATAAACTTGATTACATCCTTAGCTTTTGTCCCACCTAAAGGTTCTGCTTCTGCCCACTTCGAAAAATAATCAACTGCAACGATAATCATCTGTCTTCCACCTGAAGCCATAGGTAATGGTCCTACTAAATCAATCCCCCACCTATCGAAAGGAACCGCCTCTGATATTGTCATTAGGGGTACTGCTGGTTTATGTATTAAATTTGCATACCTCTGACAAGTATCACAGCTTCGAACTAATAATTTGGCATCCTGCAATATGGTAGGCCAGTAATACCCTGCCAACAATACCGTACGCGTTAAAGCCTTGAATCCACAATGAGCTGACCCATCTCCATCATGTAATTCAGATAGAACGTTTTGAGACTCTTGCTTACTCAAACACCGTAACAAAGGTTTCGAAGAAGATCTCTTGTACAACACCCCATCTAATACCACATAACCAAGAGCTTTATACTTTATTTTCTTGAGCAAGTGTTTATCAAGAGGTAATATTCCCTTCGAAATAAAGTTTAACAAATCAATCCTCCAATCACCTCGAACGACCTTCGGATCATTTACTACCTCCTCAACAAATTCACATTGCTCGGAACTTGATATAATCGAGGGAAATGGTTGTGTTACAATCCATGGATATTCTTCAGAGTAAGCCATTGTTGCTAAAGAATCAGCCCTTGTGTTGTTACCTCTTCGAATATGCTCCACCTCGACATTTTCAAATTGTGCAATCACACCTCGTAGCTCTTGCAAATACAAAACCAAACGATCCTTCTTAGCTTCTGACACCCCTTTAATATGGTTAACCACCAACTGCAAATCTGTTTCTAAGCGCACGAATATTGCTCCAAAAATCTTTGCTAACCGCAACCCTGCTAGCACGGCCTCATATTCAGCTTCATTATTCGAAGCATGAAATCCAAATTTTATAGCTTGAAACACAAACTCTCCTGTTGGTGCCACCAATTCAACTCCTGCACTCGACCCTTTATTACTGGATCCCCCGTCAGTTCGTATCGTCCACGTTGGATTCGTGTTCACCTTTTCACCATCTTTCTCTTCGGGTCTGCTCGAATGGAACTCAACCAAGAAATCTGCTAAGGCTTGAGCTTTGATAGCTGTTCTAGGAGAGAATAACACATCGAAATCTCCTAGTTCTACAGACCACTTAGTCATCCTACCTGAAATATCTGGCTTTTGCAACACATTTTTCAATAGATATGAAGTTCGAACCACAATCGTATGTGCTTGGAAGTAAGGACGCATTTTTCTTGCTGCCACTACTATACACAGTGCCAATTTTTCGAGCTTCAAATATCGTTTCTCAGCATCAACCAAGCTTTTACTAACATAATAGACAGGCTTCGAAACCCTCGCATCTTCACTAACCAGAACCGCACTTACTGCATAATCCGACACTGCTATATACAAAAATAATTGCTCACCCTTTCGAGGCTTTGATAATATTTCAGGAGAGGACAAAAGATTTTTGATCTTCACAAAAGCTTCTTCACAATCCGAAGTCCACTCAAAATTATTTGGTCGACGCAGCACCTGGAAAAAAGGCAAGCACTTATCTGAAAAACGAGAAATGAATCTGTTCAAAGCTGCTAACCTGCCCGTTAACATTTGCACTTCTTTGATATTCTGAGGTGAAGACATTGATATCAGAGCCTTCAACTGTTCTGGGTCCACCTCGATTCCTCTTTCACTAATCACGTACCCTAGAAACTTACCAGATCGGACTCCAAATGTACATTTTTCTGGGTTTAACTTCAATTGTATGGTTCTGAGATTCAAAAACGTCTCTTCCAAATCATCAATGTGTTCATCATCATTTTTCCTCTTAACAAGCATATCATCGATGTACACTTCGATATTCCTCCCTATCTGTGAAGAAAACGCCTTATTCATCAGCCTCTGATATGTAGACCCAGAATTTTTTAATCCAAACGGCATCACTCTATAACAGTGTAAACCTCGATCGGTGATAAAAGTTGTGCTTTCTTCATCCTCTGGATTCATTCGAATCTGATTATACCCTGAAAATGCATCCATAAATGTCAAGATTTTATTTCCAGAAGTTGAATCTACTAACTGATAAATCCGAGGCACTGGAAAAGGATCTTTTGGGCAGGCTCTGTTTAAGTCTGTGAAGTCTACACACATTCTCCATTTTCCGCTCTTCTTTTTCACCACCACAGGATTAGCCGTCCACCTCGGATAATAGGACTCCCTGATATGCCCCATCTTATACAATCGATCTACCTCAGCAACTATGGCCTCGGATTTCTCCAACGAAAAAGCTCTTCTTTTTTGAATTATCGGCTTGATCTTTGGATCCACTGCCAAACTATGACATATGATATCACTTGGGACCCCCACTACATCCTCGGACCTCCAAGCAAATACATCCAAATTCTCAGACAAAAAATTCAACAATTTTTCTCGCATTGATAAAGACAACAAAGTCCTAATTCGAAGTACCCTGCCATTATTGAAAACATATTCTTCTATTTCTTCACTGACCACCACAGAACTCGGGGTTGACCTCGGATCATCAATTCCCTCATCTGTACCACCAGAAGACAACCCCCCAAACTGCTAATTCTCCATCGGATCATCAGTACTTTTGCCACGTAGTCTAAACGCAGCAGCGTAACACTCTCTTGCCACCTTTTGATCACTTCGGACTACGCCGACTCGATCCTCGATCACATACTTCAAACATTGATGAACCGTAGAGACTATAGCATACATTTTGGCCAGCCACGACCTTCCAAAAATAACGTTGTAGCTCGATGGACAATCTACCATAATAAAAAGTACTTGTACTTTCTTTTTGAAAGGCCCCTTTCCCAAAGAAATCTCACCTTCGAACTCCCCTATCACATTTGTTGTTGCGCCAGTAAACCCAATGATAGTTCTCTCTGACCTTTCTATTCGAGGCGGAGCGGTTAATCTATCATATGTTAACTTGAACAACACATTAGCAGAGCTCCCGGTATCAATTAACACTCGTCGAATCTCCACCCCACATACTTCTGCTCCTATGACCACTGCATCTTCATGTGGCCCAGTAATTCCTCTCAAGTCATCCCTATCGAAAATTATAAAGGGGACATCCTTTTTGTTGCTTAGGTGTGCCGATGCTCCTCCCTCAATTTGACGCGTTAAATTCACTATATGTCTCTTCCTCGAATTATTAGTGTTGTTAGTCATTGAATCTCCCCCAAATATTGTCAGTGACTCAAAGAAGGCACACAAATCTCGAACACGTCCCTGACGCATCGGCTCATCCACTGACATCAACAATAATCGGCTGGGGTCTGGGTCGATATATTCCGAAGCCACATCAAACTCATCACCTGCAGCATCTAAAATCATCAGTGCAGTTTCCTGCTTAGAATTATGATTACCAATTTTCTGAGTTACAGCTTTAGCATTCTTTTTGACATACTCCACCAACTTTCCATTTTCTATCAGAATCTGCATCTCCTTCTTCCAAGCAATACAATCATTTGTATCATGCCCAACATCATCATGATACCTGCAGAACTTGTTATTGCGCTCCTCTCTTGGCCTATTAATCGCTGGTGGCTTTCTGAAATTTACTGTTCCCCTGGTTTTCTCAAATATCGAAGCCACACTTCCAGTCAAATCCGCATAATATTCTGGTCTTACCCACACATTCGATCTGGATCTGAACTGTTGTTGATTATTAGAGTTGTGCTGATTATAACCCCCTTGGTACGAGCTCGAAGAACCCCCTCGATTAGAAACATTTTGGTTAGCCCTCGGGCGCGATGAGTTATTGTTCGAAGTGTTCACTTGACTATTCCCTTTCTGAATAGTACTGCCTCCTCCTCGAACCCGCGTCGACTCTTCGACTTTGATCTGATCCTCAACCTGAGCCATGAGAGCTCCAAATGTTAGTGCCCTACGCCTCGTAGTCTCATCTGCTAAATCTCCTGGCAACAGTCCTTGTCTAAACGCTGCCATAGCCACCGCCTCCTCACAATCATCTAGTCCAGCTTTTGTTGTCACAAATCTTTTGGTATAATCCTTTAACTTTTCTCCCACAGCTTGCTTGCATTGTATTATCGTATCCCCATTAGCTCTCATTTCTTTGCTTCCCACAAACTGTCTTCGAAAAGCTGTGTAGAAGCCTCCAAAATTTGCAATTGACTCCTTAGGAATCTTGTTGTACCATTTGAGTGCAGTTCCCTTAAATGTCTGAGAGAATGCTCTACACACCAACTTATCGTCGTCTTCGAAATTAGTCATATAGTTTTTGAATTGTTCTATATGATCATCAGGATCTTGAGTTCCATCAAACTTGTCAATTTTGGAAATATCAAACCGCCTCGGAAGCGGCACAGATCTAATCTCCCTGATCAACGGTGAATCCCTCCAGTCAACTCCTTGAACATATTGGTCTTCGTTTCTCATTCCCACAGTAGCATATAAAGTTGACTCACCTTCATATTTTCGAGGCGAATATTTCCGAGGCGAATATTTTCGAGGTGAATATACTCGCCTTTCCTTCTTTTGCTTTCCTTGCTTATACTCCTTAGTTGGCCGGAGTTCATATCCTCCTCCTCTTGAATGGCCTCGAGAATGCTCGTACGTCGGTGTTTCATCTGAGTCCGAATTTTCGAAATCCTCTTCATCACTAGACTCCACATACTGTCGTTTCTGCATTTTTCCTTTCTTTTTATTCCACTATACTCTTTTTTTCATTCAAAATGTGTTTTACGTTGTTCGTATTGAACGTCGCCGTCGTTATTCAACGGATCCGACTGATCATCTTGATCGCCTCTTGCTATTCTAGATCTAAGTCTAGCGCCATTATTATTTTCCTTCTTTTTAACCAATTCATCAAGCTCTGCCACCTTTCTTATCATCTCATTCATTTTACCTTCGAAATCAAATTGGTTTGATTGAGTTGGAATTGACTTACCTGCCTCTTGCAGATCAGATTTCAATGTTTCCATAGCCTTCCGAACAGACGGATTGTCACCTTCTTCTGAATTCATCTCCGATCAGCGAAAAACTAAACAAAATATTCCAGAAAACAAAAAGAAACTCAAACGAAAAGCTTAAGAAAACGAAAAACTCGAGACTCGATTTTTTATCTATCGATCAAGGTATCTTCGGCCCCTCCTTCTAGCGCCAATTTGGTAAGAATAAAAGTTGATTGGAGAAAGTAAAGAACACAAGTATCCACAGAGAGAATTTTAAGTAGTGAAAGTAATATTTCGCTTCTGATTATTTCATAGGTGTCAATAACCTCTTCAGCCTCTTTAAATAGGCTGAGTAAGTTAGTTAGAAAAACGGTTACATAGAGGAATATTTACAATTCAGCCCCTATCTGTCTTATAAGGCCTAATTTTACCATATATTAATAGAACTTATCAATTAAGTCCTTATTAATTACATTTAGGTCCTTAAATGATATATTTCCTTATCACTTGGAATAGTTGCTAGCTTGAATTTGGAAGTTGAAAACTTGATGTGAAAACTGCTTTTCTCCATGGTGATTTGGAAGAAGAAATTTACATGAAGCAACCTGAAGGGTTTGAGACTAAAGATAAAGAGCATTTGGTCTGCAAACTAAAGAAGAGTTTGTACGGTCTCAAACAAGCCCCACGACAGTGGTATAAAAGGTTCGATTCCTTCATGGTGGAACACGGGTATAATAAGACTTCATCTGACCATTGTGTTTTCATTAAGATATTTTCTGAAGATAATTTTATCATCCTTATGCTCTACGTGGATGATATGTTGATTGTTGGTCGTGATATTGGAAAGATAGAGAAGTTGAAGATGGAGCTCAGCAAATCTTTCGCAATGAAGAATTTGGGTCCCGCAAAGCAAATTCTTGGGATAAAAATCACTCGAGATAGGGTGAACAACAAATTATGGTTGTCCCGGGAAAAATATATTGAGAAGGTTTTAGAAAGATTCAACATGAGCAAAGCAAAACCTGTTACTTCCCCACTTGCAGGGCATTTTAAACTTTCTTCCAAGCAATCACCTACAAAAGAAAGCGAGATGGAAGAAATGAATAAAATACCTTACTCTGCAGCTGTTGGCAGTTTCATGTATGCCATGGTTTGTACAAGACCTGACCTGATATTGCTCATGTCGTCGGAGTAGTCAGTCGATTTTTATCTAACCCTGGAAAAGAGCATTGAGAAGCTGTAAAATGGATATTTAGGTATCTTCAAGGAACATCTCAATTATGTTTATGTTTTGGAAATGGTAAACCTATTCTTGAAGGCTACACGGATTCAGATATGGCAGGTGATGTTGATAGTAGGAAATCTATTTCGGGATATTTGATGACGTTGTGAGGGGGAGCAATTTTGTGGCAATCAAGAGTACAGAAATGTGTTGCATTATCCACTACCGAGGCTGAATATATTGCCATTACTGAAGCTAGTAAAGAACTTTTATGGTTAAAGAAGTTTCTTATAGAGTTGGGCCTCAATTAAGAAAACTATACTCTCCACTGTGACAGTCAAAGCGCCATTCATCTTAGTAAAAATCCAAGTTTCCATTCGAGATCGAAACATATTGATGTTCGATACCGTTGGATTCGTGAAACCTTAGAGTCAAAGCAGCTGAGTATTGAGAAGATTCATACCGATGACAATGGATCAGATATGATGACAAAGTCACTGCCAAAACAAAAGCTTGATGTGTGCATAGAGGTTGTCGGACTGGTAACACTCTCCTCCTGAGCAGGCGGGGGAGATTTGTGGGGCCTGCTCAATTCTCTCTCTCACATTTATTAGTGTGGGCCCTACCTTTTGGTTTCTTACAAGAAACAACTAAGCATTAAATGAAGGGTGACTTACAAGCAACCTCCTTTCATTTAATGCAAGTGGGTTTCTTACAAGTAACCATTAAATTCATTTGGAAGCTAAAGTGGCTTCCTTTGTAAGCCTTGTTTTGCTATAAATAGGACCATTAGTTGGTCTTTGACAGCATCACTTGAAGCACTTTAAAGAAATATTCTAGAGTGCAATATTGTGTGTGACACATTTTAGAGAGAAATACTTTGAGTGAGAGAGAAATACGGGTAGTGTTTAGGAGAATTTGTTTAAGTGATCTGTGAGATTACTATTCTCTTTTTGGGATATAATATTTGGGATGAGAAAAGTGAGTGTATAACTCTTTAGTGTATGGAGTGAGACTCCAATCTCTGTAATATTTTGAGTTATAGTGATTCTTATTTTTCTCCCGTGGACGTAGGCAAATTAGCCGAACCCCGTTAAATTATTTTTCTCTTGTTTGTTCTTATTTCCTCATTCGTGGGATTATTTTTCCCTACACTCTGGTCGCGGCAAGACATCGCTCTTAATCAGAATATTTGCTTTAGAGCCTGTTGAGGTCAACCAGGTGTATCCTGGGCGAGACAGTAACCTAGTGTCTCGCCTTGCTATGATCAGCCTTGTGCTTATAGTGACAAAGGCTCTGGTGTGACATAGTTTGCTAGGATCAACTCGTCCGGATCACGGCAAACCCTCACTAGGGCCTTATGCCGGCCTAGCTTTCATTTCTTAGACATTCGAAACTCTATTTGTGGTTATCCAGGTTTGATCAACATTTCCAACACAATATGAGCCGGACTCAAACTATTATGGTTTTACTTTCTTTCTAAGACACTACTTTAACAAACGCTGTACTTTTGGCTCTAGCGAATAGCTAGTGGTTTTTGTGTTTTTCATATGGGGTCCAAAAGCCGAAAGACTCAAAAGACAAAGGCAGTTTGAGATATGTGGTTTACAACATGTTTGTAAGCTCTTGGACTGTATATTATGTGTGGATGGTGTTGTATCTATAGATCTCACTATAGTTGGAATGACGAATGGAATGACGTTCCCTTTTTTCAGCAATCTGGACAAAAGGAGAAGATCGTTCCTTTTTCTTATTTGCTTTACTTGTTCTTGCATATCTCAAGAACTATATAACACACTTATACTTTTATGGTAATGGTATCACCGCAAGAGACTCATTGCTCTTGAAATTCTCTGCTTTTCGGCTTTGAAACTAAAAAAATGGATATTACTGTTCGCAAACTTCATGTTTTAATCTTCCCATATATGGCTCATGGCCACATGATACCTCTTTTGGACATCTCCAAGATTCTTGGAAGTAACGGAGTGAAGATAACAATTATCACTACTCCTCTCAATGTCCATTTCTACGCCAAATCTGTAGAAAGAGCCAGAAGTTCAGGAATAGACATGGATATCAAGGTCATCAAGTTTTTCTGTCAAGAGGCTGGATTACCCCAAGGATGCGAGAATACTGATTCTGTCCTTTTTAGCAGCACAGACACCAGTTTGCTCCTTAAGTTTGGGAAAGCCACAACAATGTTAAAGGAACAAGTTGAGCAGTTGATACAGGATCTTCAACCGGATTGTTTGATTTCTGATATGTTTTTCCCGTGGACAACGGATTCAGCAGCCAAATTTGGTGTCCCAAGGTTAGTATTTCACGGCTCCAGCTTTTTCTCTGATTGCTTGACAGAATGTATTGCGCTATACCAGCCACACAAGAAGGTTTCATCGGACACAGAAGCGTTTATTGTCCCTGGTATCCCTGATGAGATCAGTTTGACTAGAAACCAGCTTTCGGATTTCATAAAAATGGAGGAACAGGAAGATAAAGAACTGGCCCGGTTCGTGAAAGAAGCTAAAGAAGCGGAAATGAAGAGTTTTGGAGTTGTTTTCAACAGTTTTTATGAGCTCGAGCGAGATTATGTTGATTTTTACAAAAATGTTATGAAGA
The DNA here is from genome assembly GCA_036936605.1 of Limnanthes douglasii subsp. nivea. NCBI lineage: Eukaryota > Viridiplantae > Streptophyta > Magnoliopsida > Brassicales > Limnanthaceae > Limnanthes > Limnanthes douglasii. Next base: position 147,934,623 of record JAUPFV010000003.1, on the reverse strand, counting down.
AAAGAGCATGGCATGTCGGCCCTGTCTCGCTGTGTAACCAAGGAACTGAAGAAAAAACAGAAAGAGGACTGGGAGCTTCCATTGGTGAACATCAATGCTTGAAATGGCTGGACTCGAAGAAACCCAGTTCAGTAATTTACATATGTTTTGGAAGTCTGGTCAAGTTCACCAATGCCCAGTTGATGGAAATCGCATACGGGCTTGAAGCTTCTGGGCAGGAATTCATTTGGGTGGTGAAAAAAAGGGTTGAGGAGAAAGAGAAAGAAGATTGGTTACCGGATGGTTTTGAGGAGAGAATGAAAGAAAAAGGGATGATCATACGAAGCTGGGCTCCTCAAGTTGTAATTCTTGAACACGAATCTGTAGGAGGGTTTGTGACTCATTGCGGCTGGAATTCTACTCTTGAAGGCATTTGCGCAGGGGTGCCAATGGTTACATGGCCTATAGCTGCTGAGCAGTTTTTGAACGAGAAATTGGTGACTCATGTTCTTAAAATCGGTATTCCAGTCGGTGTTGAGAAGTGGGTCATGTTGACAGGAGATTTCGTGTCAAGGGATAAACTAGCAAAGGCAGTAAAAGAGTTGTTGGTTGGAGAGGAAGGCCAAGAGAAAAGAAGGCGAGCTAAACAACTTGCCAAAATGGCAAAAAATGCTGTGGAGAAAGGAGGGTCGTCTTCCTCTGATTTGGATGCATTGATTCAACAACTTAGCTCACTTCCTACTAACAATGGTGCAGCTGCAAATGGTTAGAATCTATTTTCTCGAAATTAGTTTGCAGGGTTCTCATCATCTGATCCACCAACCTTCCAGCCTTATATACAAGTAAGTTTCCAAAAAATAAAACGAAAGCAAACATATATATATTCTGGATCATTGTCACATAAACCGTATTGAGCCATGGATAAAGCAATGTTATCAATTTTTCAAAAATTATGTTGAATCATCTCACTTGGTAAAGATATATGTAACCAAGCCAGTCAATCACCGTATATCATAACACCCATATTCTAGAATAGGTTGGATTTTTAATCGATAAAACCTATCCATTCCTTCGATCGAATAAAGAGAATGCACTAGGGGAATAAATTTTATGGACTTTTAGAGTTTAATAACTAAACCAAATGTTTCCTAACTTGTATCTATATATTTAAATTTATTATATTATTATAATTGACTAGGTTCTTATTTTAACGGTGGAATAACAAAATTTGTAATTTATTGGAGGTTAGTTGTTCACCGAGGTAACGGTATCTGTCTTATCGTTATCCACAGTTCTGATGAAGATCATGTTGGGAACCGTATTTGAATTATAAGATAATTTATATGAAGTCATTTCAAATTGAATTTTTTGTGGTATTTTTTAAAAATTGAATGGGATAAAATCACAAAAAGGAAAGAAAGATATTTTTGTTGTGCGTTTATATTTAGAAACATATATCATATATCATATAAGTGATATTGGATATTGTCCGTTTTGGACACCCGAAGGCCCGCACGGTTTTGCTTTTGGTCCACTTCAAAAAGGCCTCATATTAGTTGAGATATGTTCTCATTTATATACTATTGATCAGTCTCATGTTTAACGATGTGAGACTTTGGTAAAACTTCTCTCAATTGACTTTGGGTAAAACTTCTCTCAATTGACTATCATTCGTCCACTCTAATCAGGTCGGGGCTACCTCACACCTAGAGATTTTAGGGCGGATCTATTTGCTCACTCGAGCACCTTGCCTATTCCTTAGCTAGGATTGGAACTAGGTCTTACAATTGATCACATCGCTTGTTTCTTAGTGCCACTCCATTCAAGTTTGTCTTGTCTTGATCCAAAGAGTCACGGGCACTCTGAAGTAGGTTGTATATAACAGAGCATTCACCTTGAAAAATGATTGTTACCTTGAAAAATGATTGTTGGTTCATCATGTTCGACCTCCAAGAATTTTACCACCATCGCGTTATGTCTGAGTTTAGCTTAGGTACCATTTATATGTAATATGGATATTACATATTCCGTCTATGTATATAGGTACGAACAACCGATCTCCACACTAGTATGATATTGTCCGCTTTGGCACCCGAAGGCCCGCATGGTTTTGCTTTTGGTCCATTTCGAAAAGGCCTCATACTAGTTGAGATATGTTCTCACTTATATATTATTGATCAATCCCATGTTTAACCAATGTGGGATATGGGACTCTGGTCTCCACTCTAACAACTATATTAGTCGACTACGTAATCCAATTACACTAAAATATCTAACTATTCTCCCCCATTTTAGTGTAATTCGTGATGAACTAAAAAAATCACAACAAACATTGAATTTATGCATAAATGAAATATCGTAACGATTGAATTCATATTAGGATATCACAAATTTCAAATATTCGAATATAAATGTATCACTAAAGATTGAACAAGACTATTCATAATAAATACATGAACATAAATTTACATTGTCATAGTTTTTCGAAGCGGCTAAACTTTATGCTCAAATAGGTAGTTCTTTTACTCTCAAACCTGTATATGCAATTTTTTAAAAGAACTATTAAGAAGGTAAACTTCAACCTCCACAACTTGCAGGTTCCGAACACATACCTTGGGATGATATTATTAATGTATTTTCATCTTTAGATGTTAAGCTTTCCATATAAAATTCAGCACCTGATCTCATATTAGATGAGAATTGAGTATCTCAACACGAGATATTTCATATAAATTTTTATCATATTATAATAGCCGACTTGTTCTAAAGTTCTCTACTTAACCCTTGATTAAATAAGTGGCTAAATTATATTAAGTTTTGACATACTTCACTGATATAACACCCTGTGTGATACATTCAAAAATAATATTGTATCTAACACCTAAGTGTCTAGACATGCATTTGTAAACTTTTCAACAGAAATTAGTCATTTGGTCAACAATTGAATTTCATATATTAGATTTCTTAGTCATCCAGCTTCTTTATTAGCTGCTCTTTATACATTGATGTCATAGCTTTACTAAAATTCCTTAAATCCTCCTCAATACTAAAATAATATTAATATTGATAGTCAATCTTATCTTTTGACCTTTCAACCAAATAAAGTTGAAAATCATATCCAAAGGACTTAGCTTTTATAGATATAGTGATTCTTTTTAGTTTAAAAGATTGAGATACAAAAACAGTACCACCTGATATATCTTCAACTTAAACTCAATTCTTATTAGAATTTCTAGGTCTATGTATAAATTTAACTTTTTCTTCATCAAATATGCATCTCTTGGCTCTATAACAGCGTTCACAAATACATAGTCATTGGGTTTAAACACATGGAACCTATATGCAATGGAATGTTCAGGATACCCAATAAAGATACAATATATATCTTTTTCACCCAAATTTTTCTTTTTGGGTTCAGTGAGACTTACAACATCTCTAAAACTCCAGACTCTCAGATAATTCAATATTGAAGATCTGTATATCAAAGCTTAAATAGGGTAATCTAGTTCCCTTTATTAGAAATTCTATTCAGTGCGGAACGAGATGTTATCATAGCTGCATCTTCAAAACCTTTTTTCAAATAGGATAGCAAAGATAACTTAAAATATGCAAATCATATTAAAAAATATATATAACTAAATATCACTTCTATTGCCGAGATTGTGAAATAATAATACTTAAATAGCTTTTTATGTTGATAAATATTTAATGCATGCAAATATTTAAATTTTTATGGAGTTTCCATGCAAATAAGTACTATTTGTATGCAAAATTCTATAACCGTGGAGAAATATTTAAATAAACAATATAAGCTTCATTTGTACATAATGTTGGAGATCATGCGAACATTACTTAAACTATTTTACTATAACACATGCAAAATTTCGTTTAGACTGGAGCGTGTAATTAACTTAAAATGTATGAGCAGACTCCGCCAAAAAATAAAAATTGCATGTTATAGTTATAATCTTTATTGCAAAATTCATTTAAACTGCAGCATCATGTAGAATTCCCTTAATATTGTAATTCATCTACATAATTATTTTTGCATGCAAGTTAAAATATTTACCGCTTATTTAAGATATATACAAAATCCAAGCTACTTTTTCTAATATAGTTTGAACTGTCATTTATAATATTTGCAAGTTAATTCAAATAAATTTTGAATAAATTTTCACATGTATTTTATTCAAACGACACCTTATGCTATTTCAAAATTCAAACTCTTTAAGCACGCAAATTATAGTCTATAACTAATTGATTTTACTTGCCATAACAGACAATACTGTGAACTGTACTGTGAACTGCAGTTTGTAATTCAATAACTAATATATATTTCAAACTTTTATTAGTATATAAAAGTAGATTAAATATTTTATGTTCTTTTCAAACTCTTAAAGTAAATAATTAAACTACCGTATTATTTAATAAATTGTATAATTTTTCCATGCAAAATGTTATCCTCGTTATTTAAATTACATACAAAACATATAACTACATGAGTAGTTATTAGACCAACGTCGGCCTCTATTGTCATTACAAATTCTATTGAGTAATAGGTAGAATCAAATGTTTACTTTCATACCGATGTTGCCACAACATAACAAATAATTCAACATCTCCAAGTTTTTGCATGTATGTTCATCATATAATTGATGAAGCATGCGTACACAATTTTATATATAACCAAATAAAATAATTATATGTATAACACAAACAACCACTTTCAACATTACTTATACATTTCACTTATCTTGCGGAGGAAAACTTTAATCAGAAGTCCTGCTACGAAAACCACATTTTATTTTTCTCAAACCAAACACCAAAATATAATTTTTTTCATATAAAAAATCAATTCAAGCATTTTTAGCTCTACATACACACTTCTAGCAATCAAAACAAGAATTAATCCAATGTGTGTATCATTTATAAAAATTTAAAACAATTCACAGATTATCACCATATTCATAATCTGAAAACTAAAAACTCATCTTTATGGGGTGGCTCTCGTACCATTTGTTAGAAATCTATCATTTCTAAATAAACTTAAGACACCCATAAGTAAGAATCATCTTATAACAAGACCAAAAAACCTATGGGACGATGATACCATAGTTTTGAGAATTTGAACTTGATGATGATCTTGATGGGGTTACTTTTGTTGATGCTTTAATACTTGATTATACTTGATTATGGATTCTTCTAAGAGATGGTAAAAAAATCTATCGTAATTTATTCAGAAGGAAGAATCATGTTATGAAAATCTTATTTCTTTATTTCAATCTTCATACACATAATATTTTAATCTTTTGTTCGAAATAGTGTTTGATTTACAAGATAATTTTTCAAGTCTTGTATGAAATCAATTTAGATTAAAATATTTTAGTCGTTCTCCTAAAAACTCAATTCGATAAAATCAAAAATCACATGAAGAAGATAATATTGTTTTTGTTGTGTTTTTTATATCCTGAACCAGAAACGAGTCATATATCTCGACCAAAAAATAAAAGAATATGCCAAAATGGTTTAAATTGTCCATACAAACGGGTTACGTTTTCTTATTTGAAAATACACAGCTAATTTTTGAAAAAAATTAGAATTTCAAATGAATTTTCAGAATAGCCCACTCCCGCATCCCGGTAATCATAATATCATTTAGCACGTGTGCATTCCGCACTCTCCAACTTATTTGATAAAGTATTATGACTATATTGGTCGCCTAATCAGTCCAATTACACTAAACTATATAACAAATCATATATGTACTTATATCTTAAAGTTAAAGAAACGATTTTGGTAAGAAACGGGAGATAAATGATTTAAGTTTTAAATGTGCTAATTGATATTTTAGTGATTTTATTTTTGGCTAGAGTTATATATTCCATAGGAAAGGTTATTTGTTCATAAATGTTTTAAGTTTTTTCGTGATTTATTTTTATCAATTTTTCTTTTAGCGAGTGAATAAATTAATAAAGTTGTGTCTCTATTTTTTAAAAGTTTCTCGTATTTCTAAAAATTAAAAATATCAAAACCAAATCGTCGACAAACATAAACAATAGATGATGAGAAAGGAAAAATGTCTCATAAAATCCACAAACAAGCTATCCCAGCATACTTAAATCCTTTAGAAGCATTATCTTTACATGATTGAATAAAAAAATACTATCATGATATTACTTGTCTTAAAGCCTTTCAATCAAGGATATCACTTGGTGTTCTATCATGAAGATCACTTGACGTTCTATCATAGACATTACTTGGTTTAAATCCTTTCTAAAATGGAGACCAAAATAACATTTTCTTTAGTTCTTAAGCAAACACTCATAGATTCAAAGTTTTTGTTAACTTCTCTATCATTTTCCACCCAATTCTACCAAACACCAGCCACTCCTAATCGGTTTCTGCAGTTTTTACCAACGAATACCTGATTCTGAGGTGGTAGCTAGGAATCAGTTGTTTTTTCAAAGAACACCTGATTCCGAGGTGATATTTCGGAATCAATTGTTTTTTCACAGAACACCTAATTCCGAGATACCAGCCACTCCAAATCGACTTCTGTATTTTTTAACAACGAATACCTGATTCCGAAGTGGTGGCTAGGAATGAGTTGTATTTTTAAAGAACACCTGATTCCGAGGTGGTAGCTAGGAATCACTTGTTATTTCACAGAACACCTGATTCCGAGGTGGTATCTCGGAATTAGGTGTTCTGTGAAAAAACAACTGATTCCGAAATATCACCTCGGAATCAGGTGTTCGTCGTTAAAAACTGTAGAAATCGAGATTTGTTATGGAAGGGTTTTGCTAGTGTTTAAAAAATAAAGTGAGAAAAAAAAATAAAAACAAATCATGAATAATTTTTAAATTTGAATTATGGAGAAAATAAAAAATGTTAAGGGGAAAATAGCTTTCCCAATTCGTTTTTACTAGTTCAAATTAATGATCTTAAAATACATTCATAATCAAAACATTACAATTATATAAAAATATAATAAAAGATATTAAATGTATCAATAACTTCTATTTTGCCTTTGGAAAACGAATGATCTAATTATAAGAAATATGTTAAAATATATAAAAAAAAATTATAAATTGTTTTTTAGAGAATTTGATTATGAAAAATATATTGGAAACATTGAAAGTTTTTAAATTTATTTTAGAAACAGATGAGTAGATTATAAATAAAAAAAAAATAAATGTTTTTAAGGTTATATTTTAAAAAATAGGTGCTTTGATTATATATATATATATATATAATACCACTAATGAAAAAAACCATATATTAAAATAAGTATATCTAATAAACCAATATAAACAAAGTTCATAAAAAAACTTAAAAGACTTTTTATGTGGTTTAATCGATCCACTTGTTGCTTGTTACGCGGATTCGAACTAGATCTGGACTCGTTGTAGTTTGCTTTCGGTTGATATTGACAAGAGGTGAAGCACTAAAAATAATGTTGATTAACACTTAAACATGATAAATATTAAACATTTACTTAATTATCTATAAATTAAATTGGTATTATTGTAAATAATTGTAGAGTAATTTAACATAAAAATTTGAAACTAATATTCTTGTTGACAACCTTCCAAAATCAAAAGAAAAAACGTTGTAATTTTTTTTGTTAAATGTTTTTTTAAATATTACTTTATACATATTTGAAAGTATAAATAATAATGCATAAATCTTGGTAAAGGTTTCTATATATTAATATTATACCTCGATAAGGATGTTTTGGTCTTTTTTTGTCAACATTGTGTGGAAGACAACATGTAGCGCCGAAGGAGGTCAACGTGAAGTTATGTCTCTTGAACGTCAGTCTCTTCCATTTCTTCGTCCTTTCGACAGTTTTGCATGACCTCCTCTGGTCGATCCTTTTTGGGAATAAAATCTCAAAAAGATCTCAAATCCAAGTTATGAAGCAGTAGTAGCACAATATGAAAATCGATGACCATCTGTTTGTTATTTTTCATATTTTTTTAACCTATTCCTACGGTGAAGCCGTGATCCTCTTTGACAGCTTTTCCTTTGGAAGCATTGGTCTTTCTCAACTCACGCTAAGAGAATTACTTTATACTGCAACTATTCTTTCTCATCATCTAAAAATAGGACCTCAATATCATGAGTAGTTTTCTGTCATTCTTGTCTTCGATCCTGGTGTTGGTTTCTAGCAGTCACCAACTTAGTCTAAGCCTAGTAAGCCCGACTTCAATATCGTACACGTGTTTAGATTTTTCAGCGCGTAGCAAAATTAGAAAGTATCACATGGTTCTTTTTTAAACGGTCTAGATGGCTCTGACACACCTTTACCCTATTCTGTAGTCATCACTAATTAGTGATGAGGACGAAATTATATGGGAGGCATATTGGACAAATAAGTAATAAATCACAAAGTTTATTACATGAATATATATATATATATAATATAATATAATAACTAGAGATATTTTATATTGTAATGGTTTTTAAGGGTATTTAGGTTTGGGTTACCAAAATGGACTCATGAACCAAAATAGCTCATTGAATCCATTTCACTATATAAAGTCATTTGGTATTAAATGAAACTTAAATGAAATTTTGTTACTCACTTATATGTGAGAGTGTCTCTCTCTAAAATATTTCCAAATAACTCAATTATCTCTCTACGCCTCATTCAAACATTTAATTAATTATTTCTTTATTGCTTAAACATCCTTCGACAATATTTGATACCATTAGTGGCGACCACATCGGGAGCTTACAGAGGTACCTAAATAACAACATCCAAAATTTTAGGTGTCCAAAGTTTTCTTCAGAGATAGCGAAAGATGGACTTTGAAATGTAGGTGGCTTTTGTCCAAGTGGTCGAAAGAATCATGATCAGAGAAGGGTCTTGTCAAATATCGCATATAAACGACGAAATACATGAACAGTTGTTCATGTAAGAAGAAAGTAACCAGTTACGAGGGAAGATCAAGGCATTGAGATAAAAAAAACAATAATAATCCATAAACTTGACGAACAAGAGGGTTCATATGAATAAGTTGTAATCATACTTCAGAGTTTAATGAATACTTTGTGTATGAGTCTAATGAGTCTGCATCTTTTCTGAACATGGATTAACATTATAAAAGGAGAATAAATCATAGTGATAAGGACTATTTAAATAAACATTCCAAGAAACATCAAAGGTCGGGCATACAATATAATTCCTTGGATAAACAAGGACATCAAAGAGGTAAGCAAAAAACATAAATTGAGGGAAATATAGGTGGGTCGGGAAATCACATTGTTGATTATCGATTAAATGATCAATTTTCCATACGATTAGAATTGGGAATTCATACAAAAGTTAATGAGGTTCACCAATATAGTCAGAGATATAATTGGAGATAGTCTCATCTCTCTACAAAAAAATATCTCTAGACATTTTCCCAAGTGGTTTGACATCTCTAAAATGGAGACATTCGATAAGAGTAAATATTCGGATAACCACATTGATTAATTCAAGAACTTCATGTTGAAATAATACACTGATGATAAGTTGTTGTGTCGGGATTTTTCCCAAACTTACAAAGATAACGCTTTGAAATGGTATAATCAATTTCTATAGGGATCTATCAAGAATTTTGATATGTTATGGATCTTTTTTCGAAGGTAGTTTGTGGGAAGCAAAGATGCCGCTAGTTAATTTGGAAAAGTTTGAAGGATTACACTAAACAATTTGTACAAATTAAGAATGGTCTAGAAGATTGCTTCACACAAGTGGCTATAGTTGTTTTTAGGCATGGGATTCTTCACGGAGAATTAGCTGATATTGTGACCATAAAAAAAATGTCATTCGGGGGTTTATTATCACGGGTTGAAAAATATTAAGATATAAGATATGAAGAGATTAAAATTACCCCATCTACAGAGGCGGGTTCCACAAACTACCACTTCGGGCTCTTAAGAGCAACATGGCAAACAACCACCAATTCTCGTCTGAATGATACTAATTATAATCTACCTCGACCTAAAGTAAACCAACACCGACAAGGTTAACAGTATACATCCAGGGAAAATCAATGGGTACGACTTGACCATTTTGCAGAACTGACAGAGAGTGTTGCTATTATATTTAACAAGGCAAAGAATTTCGTTTAGTTTGGAAAGCGAATCCCAATCCAAAATTCGAGGGAGAATTGAAATACTCATTTTTAAGTATCATAACGGTATAGGCCATGATACGAAGGACTATATTTCTTTGAAACAAGAAATTCATACTACAATTGAAAATGCAAAGTTGAATAGTTTTGTCAAAGACAAATTAGAGGGTCATGTGCAGGATCTAGTTTTTTGTTAATCTATGATCCAAAGGGAGGAGATAAAATCTACCCCTAAACAGGAAATATATATTATTATAACTTGGCCTTGTAATGAGTTTAATGTGGATTCATAATATGTTGACCCTTATCTTGGCCGAGTTAGTATCATGGTGATAGATGAGCTTGAAAGATATGGGAGGTTAAAGAGTTATGTGAATTTTTCGAGTCATTGATTATTTTTTGTGAGGATACAGTATCAGAAATTTTAGGATCCTCATGAAAGAGGCATCTTGCGAATTTGGTAACCCAGTTAGAAGGAAAAATATATGCCCAGCTGATTTGAGATATATTGATATGCTACATGAAGATGTTGTGGTGATTGGAGCGGCAACCGAGAGGGCCAAAAGTTGAAGAATCTTTATTGATACACGTAGTTCAGCAAATATTGTGTTCATATTTACCTACAAATAAATGAAATACTCTCTAGGTATACTCGTCAAATTGAATGATAGTGGGGTTCACAGGGATTATTGGAATTGTAATCTCGAAATTCGAAGGTAATACTCTAATCGTAAAATAACATTTTAAAAAGACAGTGAGGGTACTTTTTATAGTTGTTAATGGCACGAATTTCTACAATACTATATTTGGTAGATCACGGTTATCAATAATTCATGTTGTTGCCTTGACGTTCCATCGTTGTTTGAAGTATGTCGTTGGGAGTCAGGTTGGGGTTGTACGTAGTAGCCAAAGAGTGGTTAGAGAATGTTATGTTACCCCTCTGGCTTGTAATACACTTCATAATGCGGACACCAAAAAAGAATAGCAATTATTTGAGTCCACTTCAGGATTAAAAACTGTAGAGGACCAGAGGGATACTTCTAGTTTGATAATAACCGATGAGGATATTGAGGTATATACTTCTCAGAATAGAAAAATGGTGAGAATTAGATACTAGTTGCCACCAGTCTTACAGGAACAATAATTATTATTTTTATATGAAAATTTGTACATTTTATCCTGGTGTACCGAGGATGTACATGTGTCTTTGCAAGTATTATTTGTCATAAGTTAGTAATACGACCCAACGTATGCCAGGTTATACAAAACATAGAGCTTTTTCTGCTGAAAAATATGAATCCATTATTGCATAAGTGGATCGGTTAAATAAGATATAGATGGATCCAAGGGGCCTAGACATTACCACATAACGGGTAGGGGTCTTAAATAGTATAAAGTAATGTCATTTTGTTTAAAGAATGTTGGGGCTACTTATCAGTGTTCGGTGAATAAGGAATTCGCTAGTTAGATCGGAAGAAATGTTGAGGTTTATATTGATGATATGTTAGTAAAAATTATGAGGGATGAGGATCATTTCTCTGATTTGAATGAAACTTTTGCTAATCTAAAATCCATCAACTTAAAATTGAATCTAAGAAAGTTTACACCTAGTGTATGGTCCGTGAAATTCTTGGGTTATATCATAAGTGAAAAAGGAATTCATGTTGACTCGGTACAATTGAAAGTCTTCATTTCCATGGATCTCCTCAGTCAATGAACAATTTAAACAGATATGTGTTCAAGTATTACGGGTTGTGGATCGGGGGTTTACATGGTTTCTCCCTTCAGAGATTCAATATATCAAGCAATACGCTTCATTTTTAAAGCATCAAACAAAGAAGGAGGGTATGGGGCAGCATTGGCAGGGCTAATGCTTGCACAAACTTGTGGTGTTAAAAATATTTTTCTAATAAGTGTTTCAAAGCTTCTTATTAATCATGACTCAGGCCAGTCAAAATCGAGAGAAAAATAATTGATAAAATACTTAAAGGATTTGACAGAGACAATAGTATTGTCCACACACATCAAGTACGAACACGTTCCTCGGGCCGAAAATTTGATGGGTAATTTATTAGCTACTATTTCATATACCCAAGGATATCCATGAATTTTGATTCAAGATCATCCCTCGATAATGTCATATTTTGAACATAATCAAATACCGAATAAGTGTTCTGAATCTTGATCACCATAGATAAATATTGGAGATATGTTATTAATTATTTTTAGGTAAATGGACTATGCTAATCGATAAAAGATTGTCAAAAATCTAAGTTTTAATGCATATAATTTTGCATTCATTGGAGATATCCTCTATAAGAAGTCTTTGAGTCGACCACTATTACGATACCTCGGAACTAATGAATCACAAATGATGTTATTTGAATTACATAACGGGGAAGATTCTATCCGTTGTGGCTATAAAAATTTAACAAGAAGGGGTTTATCGGTTGGATTCTATTGGTCGTATATTATAGAAGATGCTAAAGAATTAGTCTGACAGTGTGATCTCTATGAACGATTTGCGAATATAATACACATGCTAGATGTACCACTTGATTCAATATCAAAGGCATTATCTTTTGATAGATGAGGGCTTGATGTAGATGGACCTTTACCTATAGCATTAGGAGGTCGTCATTATCATGGTTGTTGATTATTTTTCTAAATGGGTGGAAGAAACCCTATCCAGAACTACATCCAAAGAAGTTATTAATTTTATAATTTCTAATATATGATGTAGATTCAGAATCCCAAGAACCATTACGATGGATAATAGTCCTCAATTTAAAAATAAAAGAATGTAAGCATTTTGTAGTTCTAGGGGAATTCAACATTGTTCTCATCATATTTTCACCCTGACATGGCAATCAATAGAACCATCCTCGATGGTTTGATAAACAAATTGAGAAGAGGGAGCTGGAAAATGGCCAAGTTATTTGCAAGAACTATTTTAGGTATACCATACTAAACCTCGAACAGTAACGCAATAATCCTCATTTGAATTAGTTTATCGGATGAATGTAGTAACACCAGCTGAGTCTACCCTCCCTTCTTTCTGAATCATAAATTATTCCAACGAGTATAATGATATAGGAAGGAGAGTTGAACTAGATTTAATTGAAGAAAAGAGAACAATGATGCATCAAATATCTCTTCACTATTAGACCTCGATGAGAAGCAGTCATACGTCTTGGGTCCGAATGAAAAAATTCTAAGTGAAGGATAGAGTTTTGAAAAAGTTCTTTCTACGCACTTAAAATGAAATTCTAGGGAAGTTAGCACCAAATTAAGAATGGCCCTATTAGAATATTGAAAGAATTAAGTCTGGAACTTATGAATTGGAAGATCGGGTAGATAACCCTCTTTAGAATCCATAGAATATTCAGCACTTAAAAATCTATCAATAATAATTCTAAAGAAAAACCATTGTTCTTTTTTATAATTTTCTTATGTAAAGATCGGATGACACACTATTTCCTACCTTGGTAGATCAGAGAGATTCTAATGAGGTGTCTGAACCACTTAAATTTTATGACTTATTTTGCCTTTTATATTTCTCATGTTATTTTATTTTTTTATTCGCATATTTTTGGTATCATAGTTAAAAGGTTCCAACAATAGTTGGCCATATGTAAAGGTTCCAACACTACTTGGTCACATTTAAAGGTTCCAACAATAGTTGGTCATGTGTAAAGATTCCAATAATAGTTGGTCATATGTAAATGTTCCAACACTAGTTGGTCACAATTAAAAGGTTTCAACACTAGTTGGTCACAATTAAAAGGTTTCAACACTAGTTGGTCAGGTGTGAAGGTTTCAACACTAGATGGTCAGGTGTGAAGGTTTCAACACTAGTTGGTCACAATTAAAGGCTTTCAATACTAGTTGGTCATGTGTAAAGGTTCTTACATTAGTTGGTCAAGTTGATTGAATTCAAAGAAATGATGGGATGGATTGAAGTAATTCGTTTGATGTATAGTTTCAGGGTGATTACTTTTAACTAAGAAGACTTTGAGTTCTTTATTTAATGAATAATTAACTTATTTAAATGAGAAATTAAAAGGAAGCAATACCTTCATAGATTCTGAATACAGTTACAAAATACAATGGCCATAACAATGACGTATACAAGAAAAATCTGAATATTACTACAAAACGCCTTGGCCATACCAAGGACTTTGAAAAAAGAACAATAATACAAGAAACTTGTAAAATAAAAGTAAACTCAATTCTCTTCAGCATCATCCTCCTTGGAGCTCCCACATTAGAAGCCTTCGCCTTCATTCTCAAAAGCACTTTCATTTCATATATCCATATAGATGCCTAGTTTACCTGAAAAGGTCATATTATTCGGCCATAAATTTCTGGTACCAACCCTCAAATAAATCTGAGGTTCAGATATGGAAATGTCTTATGATAGTCTAGGACCATGTCGGACTTGATCGAAGTGTCATACTTCACTAACGACAAAAAGCACTTATTAGCATACGTGTCCACATCATCTTTCTGATCCTTTACGACTTGAATATTAAGTGTAATTAGCTCCTCCTCGACTTTCTTGGTAGTTGTTATTTGCTCTTCAATCGATTTTTGCAAATGATCTATCACATCTTTATGTTTTTATTTCTTGATTTTTGTATCTCTGGACTTCCTCCGCTCCAGACTTTCTCTGCTCCGGACACCTTTAGATTAGATATATTGGATTTGTAAGTACTCTTTCGAGACTTAAGCTCTTCGTCACCCCGCACGACTTGACTTGCCAAACCATCAGCACGCTCATTATTCTCTTTAAAAGCCTTTTTGTGACGCTCGCAATCGTATTTGAGGAGGTAGATGGTTTCTCTATGTGCTACTACCTCTCTTTCCAACTCAGCAATAGGCTTTACAAAGCCAAATGCTACGTAAGAAAGGGTGTCCTCCTTTTCTAACTCAAAATACACATTATTGGCAGGACTATTTAGATTGGAAAATTGTTATTGAACTATCCTTTGGGCTTTGACCAGCAATAACTTATACTTCTGTCACCTTAATAGAGGAGGTAAGTGGTTCAGTTGCAAAAATAATCACAACTTGATCTGTGATACAGACAATTTTCGAGCTAGTCTGCATTTTCTTCTTCTTCTCACTATTATATTTTTCTTTTTATTGTTTTTTGGGCGCTAGGTATTTTCTTACTTTTTAAGATCGGGGGAGCTTCATGTATTATACCAACCTCAACTTCAGGCTCAAGGGTTACTTATAATGACTCATCAGGTTGATTTGCTTCCATAACAGCCGCAGACTCTTTCTTTGAACCCAACCCACTAACATCACATTTCTCTACCCTATGACTGGGAGCCCCCGTCATAGCTGAAAGGTACATTATGCCATCAGTAACTTTTATTTGTTCAAGAATAGCCGATGGACTAGGTGGCATAGTAAATTCCTCACATGATAAGTTTTGTTCTACTTTGGTCCGTCAGAGGTGACTCCAAACTAAGTTTTTCGAAATATAGTAATTATTGAAAACATTGGACTAGTTCTAGGGGGGGCATTGATATAAGTATTTGAATGTGGATTTAACATATTCCAAGTGTTGATGTTGATACTTCAGTCTAGCTGTAAAAGAAAATATAAGTAAGTTACAAATGTGAAAGGCTAGAATAAGTGAAAATTAAAAGCAAGACTCAAGAAGTTACTTGTATTCTTCCAAACCCCTTGAATGCGGCTCAGATTATCTTTCCAGGAAATATTTTTACCATTTTTGAAGCATGTGTACGAGTATATATGAAAGACGTTTTAAGTCAATATAAGATTATCTTTTCAAAATATATCAGGGTCAACCAAAAATGAGTTCTAAGTATTTATTATTAAATCTAAAGGGTTTCTAAGCTCAAAATTCAAAAAGATTTCATACGTTAGTCCTCTCGAATGATCTTCACGATGACTAATTGGTTTACTGATGAGACCAAATTATCTGATGGTCTTGTAGGATAAATGAGTAATAAATTCAAAAAATGTATATATATATATATATATGCTATATATATATATATATATATGCTGATGTAATAAAGTATATTAATTAGATGTGTTTTACATAGTAATGGGCTTTGGAATATTTGGACTTGGGTTACCGAATGGGCCTATGGACTAAGAAATCCTACTGGTCTCATTTCAATATATATAGCCATTTGGAATTAAATAAAACTTAAGTGATATTTTTCTACTCATCTACCAAAGCTTCTCTCTCTAAAATATTTTCAAACAAATCTATCAATTATTACCTATAAGAAACTAAAGAGTTAGACGTCTGTGTCGCTTGTCAGATGTAATGTGTGACATCACATGTGTCCACTGAAGGCTAACATTAATGCACAAGTGAATTTAAACCGACAAATTTTCTTATAATCCTTGAACTCAATACTTTGTGAATTTTAGAGTAATTCAACACCTATGACAGGTTAAGTCAGCCCAATCGACACAATATTTAATACATTGACAAGCTAGGTGTTCCAGCTGCATAAGATTAGGTCGGTCATGACAAATTCACAAGAATGACATATTCAGAAGGCGTGACTTGTCTTCTATATATTCATCATTCACTCAATTTGCAAGGACTATGATGCTACCAATAAAGGAATAATCGGTCAAGTTATTATATGGGTCGGAACAAGTTATTGGATTTATAAGTATTCATAAGCAAACAACACGTGTAATCATTGGTCTATTAATGATATTTTTTGTAATTGTGTTCAATGTGCCAAAAGTCCATTTTATAATTATAAATAAACCTTCTATCTACTTTGAGAGTGATGAACGATCAATATAATATTCAATAAATAATGATTTTTTCTCTATAATATATTTTTAATATTAATCGCGTGGTGTTTAGGACTTATTTGGACTTACCCGTATAACATGAGCTTCCTCATAAATAAAATTCGTTTTTTTTCTTTATTAAAGAAGAAGTAGTATAACCTAAAAAAATTTAATTAAGTGAAAAAAATATATATTTCTTTTGTAAACATAATTACAATTTTTATTTATTCAAAACATGTTTTTTTCAAGTTTTAAAAAATTACTAAAAACATAATCATATTGTGTCTTGATAAAGTAAGAAAAATTGATATTTTCGAACACGTACGGATTTTTTCAAAATTATAAAAACATTAAAAAGTTAGATATTGAACATGGCATATTCTCGAAGAGTTGTATATGTCAAATAAAGCAACGCATAGGTAGATGGACTCATGCATCAACGACTATGGTATATAAATATATTGGACCCTTATAGAAGAGGTCAAGGGAACCACAATGTTGATAAAAATATGAGTTTTGACAAAACCTAACGACATAAAAAATGCAAAACAATGCAAAAAAATGCATTAAAAGCCCAAGACACCAAACCAATCGACTATATCATGTTCGTCAAATGAAAGGGAACATAAGAGTAAACTAAAAGACGAAGGCTGGGGCGAACCAAAGACGAGAGAACCAACTGAAGCCTATGTAAGGAGAGCCATCGTAAGCAAAAATTAAGTGAATAATCCATAATAACTAGGAGAAACGTGCAACTAACAAATTAAGTGAGTAACTAAACATAATAGTACATCACTCAGACCCCCGTAGATCCAAATAATCTAAATTGAAGGTCAGTAAGCACATGTTCCGACACCGCAAAGGTGAAGAAGGGAGGAGAGCTAAAAATTCTTGATTTCTTTTCCCGTCAAACATGACAAATGGCCGCACCAAAATATCTATGCCAAAGGTGGCGGTATCCGGAAGAAAACCAATTCGAATCCACTCTATACTAGAAAGGTCAATACCCGCCATGAATTATGAACCCAAATTTGGTGCTGATAACATCCTAGATACCATGAGTATAAGCACGCTTATTAAACATATAATTGATGGATTCATGAGCAAAATTACACACCACATAACTACAATATGAGTTTACACCATAACTGATAAGGTCGGATTTGTTTGTCACATATTATTGTATATATCTGGAGGGAAGTTTGGATATTTCCAGTATCATGCCCCACCGAACAGGACAAACAATTGGAATGTGACTCAGCTGGTTGCTAGTCATATCTTATCTTCGGCATATGGGTTTTTTAACTTGACCCAAGCCCATGATCCGATCCGGAAAGCCCACAACCGATTAAACAAGTATAAATACCCCCAAATACTTTCATTTATGAGGGTGATAAAAATTACTACTAGCACACACCTTACTTATCTCTCTACATTTTACACTAAACATTAAATTCCTAAAACTCTTTCCCAAACTACCGTTGGATTAGAAATAATCCACACTAAATTGGCGACCATAGTGGGAGGCGACGGTGCCTGAATCACAAATTCAAAACCAGTAATAACAACTAGTTTGAATGGATCCAAATGCACAGAATACTCCACCTCTAGAGGTGGAAGGAGCAAAAGAGACTAATGTGTACACTATCGAGGAGCGAGTTTAATTAGGGGCTGAGATTGAGGTGTTGAGGGCATTAAAACAAGCAGTAAAAGCATAAAATTGAGTCAAAGAAAAATCTAGTGCATCAGCGCTTCACCGTACTGATAATCGTGGTGAAAATGAGCAGTCTTTAAAAACTCATCTCAGCTATAAGAAAACACATTGATCCAAACAAATGGAGAGTTCCACTTCAGAATCTTCAAGTAGTTCGTCTAATGATGCGGAGCTTGAAGAATCGGTCTCATCTAGCAGTGATAAAAGGCGATTATTTCCAAGAAGCATTAAAAAAAAGGATAAACATGGCAGGCTCAAGAATTATTAAGGGAAAATGAAGAGTTCAGCAGATCATCATATTAACCTTTTGATGCTTGATCCATTTGCTTTCTAATATGAACCATGTATTTTTGCTACTCTGAATGAGGATATTGTGTTTAGTCGTAGCCAAAATTGTATACAATCACATTTATCCACAAAAATAATCTTCGGACACCGTTTTAAAAGATTTGATAGTTCCAAGATTGAAAAGTACGATGGGAGTAACGATCCGGACAACCATCTTGAGAAATTCATGAACTTCATGATGAACTTTGAAGATGATGACATGCTGCTATGTAGGGCCTTCTCTCAAACCTTCAAGGGGAGTGCCCTCAAATGGTTTAATAGT
Organism: Limnanthes douglasii subsp. nivea; assembly: GCA_036936605.1. Taxonomy (NCBI): domain Eukaryota; kingdom Viridiplantae; phylum Streptophyta; class Magnoliopsida; order Brassicales; family Limnanthaceae; genus Limnanthes; species Limnanthes douglasii. The sequence goes on along the minus strand of JAUPFV010000003.1, from coordinate 147,915,386 downwards.
CTCCCTCAGGAATCTATAAAAATTTGACATATTTTGGGTTGCTTTTTGGAGGCAATTTGTTGGAAGCAAATAGTTAAAAGGTAATGGAGATACGATCATCCATTGCGCCCAGGAGCCAAATAAGTCTTTAAAAGAATACATTAGCAGGTTTGTAAATACAAAGAATGGGTTAGCAAATTTCTTTGAACAAGTTGCAATTGTTTCTCTCAACCAAGGATTGAATCCGGGGAACTTGGTTGATTCCGTGACCCGAAAAAACGATGACCTTTGGAGGGTTGTTAAATCAAGTTGGGAAAAAGTTAATGTTGAAGAAACTAAGAAATCAAGAGTAAATTGCTAAATCAAATGTACAACTATAGCCTTAACACCTCAAACAACTAACCAGTCCGGTTACAAATTGAAGGAAACTGGACAAGGATCTCACTGGCCAAGGCAGAGTCAATCCAACCAGAACGAGAACCAGCAGGTTAGAAATAAAAGGGGACCTTGGGTTCAACCTGAGTGGTTTAATGAGTTGGGAGAAAGTGTAGCTACAATATATGACAAAACTAAAAATGAAGTACAATTTAGAAAGCCAGCCACGTTAGAGTCATCCAGAGAAAACCGAAGTACCTGTATTTGTAAATACCATAATGACATTGGTCATGATACCCTTGATTGCATAGCTTTGAAACAAGAGGTGCAGAATCTCATTGAAAGGGGTAAATTGGGGACCTATGTTAAAAATAAGGAGGGAGCAGGCCGGATAATACACCATCTAATGCCAATACTCCCTGAACTACTATTTCGATCCTTCTGGGAAGATCTAGGAAAGAGGACGCTATGGTGATCACTGAAAGATTTGATATGGATTCTGAGTACCTTGATCCAGATCCAAGTCAAAATCGGTAGGGGTGATGATGGACAGGACTGCCATAATGGACAAGACTGCCACTGATTCTGGTTGGGTTAAGTATTTTGAGTCTTTAACCATATTTTTGGGGGGGGGGCATTGTGACTGCACCTTCTAGTTCTTTAAGAAAGAGGCATGTCAACAGCTTGACCACCCAATTGGATGGAAGGATGTCTACATATTTATACCAAACTTCAGCTCCTTTTATAGTTTTCGATGAGGATGACCTAAGATACATTGCAGGACCTCATGAAAACGCCGTGGTGATAAGGGCATCAATAGTAGGAAATGATATACGTCGGATCCTGATTGACACATGTAGTTCAGCAAACATATTGTTCTTAAGTTCCTATAAACAGATGAGAAACCCCTCAGTTATTCAAGTTCGAACATAACTATTATGGGATTCACATGGAGTTTAGCAGATGTGATTGGAGAATTTGGAGAAGAAGTATTGATGGGCAAAGAGCCTTTCAAAAAAATAGTGAGGGTTTTGTTTATTGTGGTGGACTGCCCAACATCTCATAATGCGATATTTGGAAGATTTTGGCTCTCCATGATGCATGATGTGGCCTCTATTGTCTATTAATGCTTAAAATATGTTGTGGAGGGACAAGTGGGTGTTGTCCGAAGCAATCAGAAGGTAGCTATAGAATGTTATACAACAGTTTTTGCCTCTAAGTCTGTGGAGGCAGTCAAGGTTAACAAAGACTAGCAACTATTGGAGCCTTCTACCGATGAGAATAAAATTGATGATCCAAGAGAGGCTCCCAATGTCATAATACCTATAGAGGAAGTTGAAATTCATCCCGTAGTTTAGGGAAAAAGTGCTAGAATTGATACCAAGTTGGAACGAAGTTTGAAACAAAGACTACTATCATTTTTAATCGGATAATCTACATATATTTGCATGATACAATGATGATATTACTGGAGTTCCTACGGATTTAATTTGTCATAAGTTGTCGGTACGAGCTGATGTTAGGCTAGTTGTACAAAGAAGAAGGTCATTCTCTAAAGAAAAGGCAGATGTAATTGTTCAAGAAGTTGATCGTTTGACCAAAATGGGTCACATCAAAGAATCTCAATACCCAATATGGACTGCCAACCCTGTCTTGGTCAAGAAAAAAAAATGGCAAATGGCGTATGTGTATTGACTTCATAGATCTTTATAGGGCATGTTCTAAAGATCCTTATCATGGTCATCGAATAGATCAATTAGTGGACTATACCTCTGGGAACAAGTTGTTGTCTTTCATGGATTCATTTTTAGGATACAACCAAATACAAGTAGATCTGAAGGATCAAAATCATACCACTTTTATTACAGATAGAGGTCTTCATTGTTATATAGTGATATCATTCTGATTAAAAAAATGTTGGGGCTACCTGATGTAGCGAAGACTATGAACAGATTGGTTTCTCGCCCAGAAAGTCCAAACACAAACCTTTTGCATGTTGGGGATTGGACTTAGTTGGACCTCTGCCTATGGCATCCGGGGGATTCAGAACTATTATGGTTGTTGTTGATTACTTCTCAAAGTGGATAGAGGCAGCTCATTTGGCAGGAACCACTTCGAAGGCTGTCATTAAATTTATCTTATCCAATATATGTTGCAGATTTGGGATCCCTCAAAAGATTACCACAGACAATGGGCCACAGTTTGATAGAAGGATATGGAGAATTGTTTTGCTTCCAGGAGAATTCAGCATTTTTTTTCTTCTCATTTCCATCCCAGAGCAAACGGCCAGGTTGAAGTTACCAACAAGACTATTTTTCCCATATTAAAAAAGAATCTAGAAGGAGCTGCAGGGAAGTGGCCAAGCTATTTGCAAGAAGTGTTGTGGCCGTACCAAACTACTCCTCGGGCTGCTAGACAAGAATCTCCTTTTACTTTGGTGTATGGGATATATGCAATTACCCCCATAGGAGCTACCCTACCATCATACAGGGTTCAAAACTATTCCGAACAAGCTAATGAGATAGTAATTAGGAATCAGTTGGACTTGGTGGAAAAAGGAAGGGTTAAAGCTCACTTAAGAACAACTCATTACCAAGGTTTGATGAGGAGCATATTTGCTTCCAAGGTCAAGAGAAGAGATTTTCAACCAGGAGATAAGGTGTTAAGAAAAGTTTTCTTACACACCAAGGAGAAGCAGTTCGGTAAGTTGGCTCCGAACTGGGATGGACCCTATGAGGTCTGTGAAAAACTCAAGCCTGAGACATATAGACTTCAGGACAAAAAAGGGAAACTTTTGAAGCACCCCTGGAACATTGAACATCTTAGGTTATATTTAGAATAAAAAATTTGTGTAAATATTTACTTGTTAGATATCAATGTAAATATTAGGGGGCATACTCTTTCCTACCCTAGTGGCGCAAGGAGGTTTTAATGAGGTGTCTCGTCTTTTATTTAATAATATATGATGCCTTCTTAAAATATTATGAGTGGTTTTACTACAATTCAATTCAAGTATAAATCACGTGTTCAACACTATGAGTATTTCGTAGACCACATAAACTCAGTGAAGTGATGACCATTAAACGTATGGCATCGGAGATATTAAACACTCTCAATTTCATACTTCAGAAATACTAGGGCTACTTAAACATTAGCCATGAAAAATTTAAAGAAAATAAAGTGATGAACAAAGAAAAGTCTGATAAATTAAACCTGTTCGGAATTGAACTAAACTGAAAAACAAAACATGCCTTGGCCTTCCAAGGACTTTAGGTTTTCAAAGGACCTATTCGGACTTTAACCAAATAATAATACAAAATATTCATTGGACATCCAAGGACTTTAACTATTTGAAAAGAAAAAATAATAATATAAGACCTTAGGGCTAGTTCCCTTCGGACGAAACTTCACCACCATCACCCTTTTTAAGATTTTTGAGTTCGGCGCTCGAACTCTCACCAGTTCCCTCTTCATCATCAGTAGTGGCATCTATTCCACTGGAGTAGTTGTGCTTATCGCCATCTACCATAGTATGAAATGGGCGGTCTTCGTATTCCACATATTTCCATAAGGGACCAAGGGTCCTCTTCGGAAAAGTCTCATAGGAGAGCAGCACCATGTCGGACTTGACTCTATCATCTTGTTTCTCTAAGGAGTCTATCACTTCATTGGTATACTTATCAATACCTGTGTGAATAGCTTGCTCTTACTGGCTCATTAAATCCTCATTCTCCTTGACCATCTCTGATGCAATGCTCTCCATTTTAGTCTTCTTACCGGTTAAGGTTTGAATGGCACCATCTTTGGTCTTCACTTCCTCCTTCAACAGTGTGAGGTATTTTTCTAAGCTAGAATACTTAGTCTGGAGCTCAGTCCTGGCTGCCTCCGATGTGGCTAACTTAGTTGTTGAGTCCTCCTTGTCCTTCTTCAATATCTCTATCTTTTTCTTCAGTTCCTCTATGCTTTAGTTAGCGTTTAAGAGGCTGGTTGACAGAGATTGCTTTTCAGAGGTGAGGGAGTTGATGAGGTTGGACTGACTTTTCACTTTCCTTTCCAGATCAAGTATGGAACGGATATGACCAAAGAGGGAGTAGCTCATGACGTCCTGCTCTCCGAAAACAGAGAAGGATTTACCATTAAAGGTCACCATATTGGCAGAGATGGAAGGGCAGTATGGACCTGAGAAGTCATCCTTCTCAGAATCATTGAAGTACAAATCAACGCCTTGAAGGGCACCACTTCTTCATTACCTCCCCCAACAATCTCTCCGGACTGCAAATCTGTTGGGATTTTCTCTTGTAAGGTGGGATCAACAGGGACTGGTGGAGGTTGGATTTTTGAATGGTGAAGAATTATTTCTTCTCCCATGGTGACCTTCTTCTTCTTAACAGCTTTCTCATCGCTTTCGGCCCTCCGTTTTCTGTCCTTCTTAGGAGGCTTCTGTGGGTTCTGCGACTCTCCAGCCTCCCTTACTGTTTCAGTCTCTACTGCTTTGAGTAGGGCTGCATCAATTCCCCATTGGTTTCCCGAACCAGTCCCTTATGTGGCTTCTTGAACCAACTATGTTGCAGCTTTCTTCTTGTTGTTCTTCTACTTGTTGTGAGCCTTTGATCTGGAAGGTAAGAACAATTTGCCATCCTTGGCCTCTGTATTTTTTAGAATCAAGCCAGGAGGAGGAAGGGTGGTTAGCTCTTCCCATGTGAGGTCTCTCCGGCCTGTGGTGTTCCACATATGGGACCTTACTAAGTTGTCTGATATGAAGCAGTTGTGGAAGGCACTCCTTTAGTGCTCTGCACCCGATGCACTGAGTTTTGCATAGGTCTTTTTTTGCTTCTCCAAATGTCCGGTGAACTCCTTCGGCAACACTGAAATGAGTAACAAGCCAATCAGAATAGAAAAACACTTATAATTTAAGAATAAAAAATATGAAAGACAAAGAGAGGAAAGAAATTACCAGTACTTTTCCACCTGCTAATCAGCATGCTAGGGTTGGTGTTGGCTTTGATCTTCTTGTCATTCTCCCATGTCCCACTAACAAACAGAAATTGTGTCCTCCAATTCTTTTCGGACTCTATCAAGTCATCCACAACTATAAATTTGTTCCCTATGTTGTGATGGTAGAATGAAATGTGGTGATTCTTGCACAAGCTTGCCACAGCAGAAAACTACTCCATCGGAAGGGGGATTTTCGAAAATTTTGGTGTCATAATGGAAGCAAGAAGAGAGTACCATGCATTTGGGCTTCGCTGGCTAGGGAAACGTTTAACCAAGTGGAAGTACCTAAGAATTTCTGGGTCCAATGGAAACCGGAGTCCCCAATTTAGCACTTCGGTAAAAATTACCACCTCATTAAGCTTGCAGTCCATAGGAGTCTCTAGAGTAATAGGTATCCTTAACTTTACTGACTCCGGAATCCTCCATTTTGTCCAGATGCGACCCAATTCAGCAGTATGAGTGTAAATATAATTTATGTTTTGTAGAGCCAACAGGTACTTGACACTAACAAGTTTGAAACAATAGCCTACATTGCCCTCTAAGCACTCCGGAAGCGAGTCTGGATGAATCATACAGACTTTCACCTTGCTCTTGCCCTTCTTATTAGAAGCAACATCTCCCGTTTGACCTGACGTCTTGGTTTCAAAGGGAGCCTCCTCAATGCTGTCTTCCGTTATTTCTTCCATCACTATGGAAGGTTTGTCAGTGGCTTTAGAAAAATGGGGGGGGGGGTCAGTTTGTGGCATGGAAGGTTGTTCGGATGGTTGAGCACTTGTTGCCTCCGATGGCCTAGAATCTGGTTGAGGTTGGGATCCATAGGGTTTGTCCCGTGGAACTGCTTTAGATACCTCCTATCCGGAGGGTTTTGACAGAAAGGTATAGGTTGGGTTTTTGTTTGGCGAGTTGTCCGGCGATGGGTTATCTTCTCCGGAGACTTTTCAGTATCAGAACCCATAGCTATAAAAGGAGAGGGCTTTCTGATACTTGAAACTGCTTTTTCCTTAGGCACAGAAGGTTGGAACTTTTGAACAGAAGAACTAGAGGGCAAAGGTGAAAGGTTTGGTTTGAATGAAAGTTGTTTGGACCTAGAGTTCTTGGAAGAGGAAAACCCTTGATCGGCGTCCTAGGTTGGTTGACTGGATTTCTCACTTGGAGAAACTGGGAGACCGGGAGCGATACGATTCTCTCATTCTACTTTCTTCGCTCTTTCTAACTCTGATAAATTTAACCACCCACCTTTAACTAGTGTGTTTCTGGCTGTGAACATAAAACCTCTCAAGAACGATTTGAAGGTAAAGATGGGAATCTCTCTAAAAAACTTTGAGTATGGAAGACAATGAAATAGTGAAAGAGTATTTATATAGCCATAAAAAAGTAACAGTTACCTAGGAGAAATTGAAGAGGGTTTTGCAATGATTTAAAGGATGCGCAAAACATGTGAAGAATCAAATGCCTAGGTAACTTTCTAGCTTAGTGGGTGCGCCGGTTCAGGAAAAATAATGGTTGTTAGGTCGAATCAAATATTGGCACGTCTCCTACGATCCAAGAAGAAAACTCTTAGAATTTTGGGAAGAGAAACCACCTACTTAAATGAAATAGTGAAATAGTATTTATATAACAGTAAAAAAAATAACAGTTACCTAGGAGAAATTGAAGAGGGTTTTCCAATGATTAAAAGGTTGTGCAAAACGTGTGAAGAATCAAATGCCTAGGTAACTTTCTAGACTTAGTGGGTGCGCCGGACTAGGAAAAATAATGGCTGGTAGGTCGAATCAAATATTAACACGTGTCCCATGATCCAAGAAGAAAACTCTTAGAATTCTGGGGAAAAAACCAGTCCAGATAACTTTCGAACTGGGTTAATGTTGAAAAGGAACTTCTTAGTCCGGACGATACGAGCTGATTGGATGAAGTTGTCACTGGTTTGATAGATTTTTAGCCCTACCGAAAATATTTTATGAGGCCTAAAAAAGAGGCTTCAGACACAGCCCACTGTTTAATCCAGACATGGGAAATTCGGATCATAACACTCCACTAGAAAATCCAAACTGGACAAATGTGAAACACCTTTTGACTAAGCTGTTTGGTAATCTACTTAAAAGACTAATGGGTCCTTAAACTTGACCCGGTTTCATAACTTGACCTGTTAATCTCATGGGTCATAAAATTAAGAGTATAAATACCCAACCACTCTCATTAATGAGGGTGATCAATATTTAATACAATCATACTGCTTATTTTTCTTACTACTCTCCACACTAAACACTAAATACTTTAAACTTCCCAAAACACTTTACCAAACTACCCCCAGCCCAAAATGAACCAAACAAATTCAATTGGGGAAGATTCTGATGAATGAACAAGTGAGAGCTCAAGTGCTGAGCTCAAGAGTCGGTCCTCTTCGGAAAAGTCTCATGGAACATCAAAACCATGTTTGATTTAACCCCATCATCTATTTTCTCCAAAGAATCCACTATTCCAATAGCATATTTCTCTATTCATGCAGCAATCTATTGGGTTTGCTTGCTTATTAAAGAAGCATTCTCATCTGTCTTCTCCTTCAGAAGCCTCCTCAAATTAGCTTTTTCTTTGGATAAAGTTGTGATAGTACTGACACTGGTAGCTAATTTCTCCTTCAAAGTTTTGATCTCTGTAGAGGCAAAAGTTTCCAGTCCGGAATACTTGGTCTGGAGATCTTTTTTAGCATCTTTTGAATGGCGCAGTTTGGTAGCCAAGTCTCTTTTTTTTCAAGGCCTTTACACTTTTCTAGTTCATTCTTCAAGCCCTCGTTTTCTGTGGTTAGAGAGGTTATGGTCGTTGTTTGTTCCCTCACTTTCCTTTCTGTGTCAACTACCGGACATATGTAACCTAAGAGAGCATGGCTCAAAGTATTTTTCTCACTTGATATCTCGTACGACTCACCATTATGGGTAACAACATTGGCCGCAGAGGCATGAGGAAAATTCCGTTCAAAATCATCTTTGTCCAGATCGCTAAAGTACAAGTTCTGGAATTCATCTAGATTGACATCTCCTTCAATAGTTGTCTGTTCAATTGGCAGGAAGGTTGGACAATGAGGGTTATGTAGAATTTCTTCTTGTGGAGGAGGATCAGTAGGAATGGGAGGAGGAAGTTTGAAAGGACACATAATTATCTCTGACCCTAGGCTATTTTCTTTTTCTTTGCAGCTCTTTCGTCACTACTCTCTTTGCACCTCTTATGGTCTTTCTTTGAAATTCGGGGCAGATAATCTGATCCGCCAGCTTCCTTTACTGTGTCCTCAACTGCTTCTAACAAAGAAGTGTTGATTCCTTCTTGATTTTACGAACCAACCCTTTCGGAGACTTGATGAGATGAGTCGATTTTTGTCTTCTTCTTTCTCTTGTTTTTGATTTTGTCCAAGTGGTTGTGGGCTTGGTATAGGGAAGGCAAGTGAAGTTTTCCATCTTTAGCCTCAGTCCTCTTTAAGATGACATATGTTAGTGGAGGAGTGTTCATTTGTTCAAAGTTTCCAGAAGTAAAGGAGTTGTGGAAACTCAATCCCCATTTCTCTGATGCCTAGTCGTTAAGGTTGGTGCAGATAGCTTAGCCTGCCTCTAAGTGCTCTGGGAATGTTTTTGAAAATACTACAAGAAAACACAATAGTCAGTCGGAATATTAACATAACATTTAGAAACAAATAAAAATACGAACAGATGTTACTTAAGCTTTTCCAGCGGTTGGTCAGTTGGCTTGGATTAGTGGTGGAGTTTATCTTTCTGCCATTTTCCCATACTCTACTAATAAAAAGGAATTGAGTCCTCCATGGTTTCTCGGACTCCAACAAATAGTTTACCACCTTGTAGTCATTACCCATGTTGTAATCAGTGGCGTAGCCAAGATTTGATCCATATTGGGTCCTGGTTATTGTCCAAAAACCAAGTAGCAGACAATATAAATCTTTAGGTTTTTATGCATTATGTATGATTTTTTGTGGTTTGTTTGGTTAACTAGTGTTTTTGTATTCATGAATCCCTTATTGGTTATTTTCTTCAGTATTTTTTCAATTTATAATCATGAGCAAACCAAAATTATTGGGCGTGATGATGCTGCCTCACATTTAGGTCTTTTTATCTTAGTCTTTTTTTACTTATCGTATACTGTGTGTGTATCTTGACACGTCTTTGATTGTCTTGAGATTTTAGAAGCGCAGAGACGACAAATCTATGCTATAGTCAATGTTCTTGAAAGTGTTAGGAGTACGAATCTTTTCCTTTGATTTTCGAATTTAATTTACTCAAATTTAACTTACTTAGCAAGTGTTGAAATTAGGTTCTTGTTAAAGGAAAAAAAACAGTATACATGGAAAGGATTTAAAACAATCCTTTGAATTTTCTAAGACACGTATACAATCTTCTAAGTTAACTCTACTTCTATTTATTAACTTACTTAGGCTAGTGTTCTATACATAACAATGTTACGACGAAATACGATTAGTGACACCAATTAATGTATCGTAAACAGTATTTCCATACATATATTTATAGTGGTTGGATATATTTATAGTATGATAATTAATATAATAAATCGGATGGGTAAGATTGTTAAATTAGCCATTCATTTTATCATTCAATTGTACCAAATTTTAACATTCAATCGTTAAATATATATTGAAAATAAGAATATATTTAAAGCAACCCATTGAAGTTGTAGTTAAAAAGTAAGCAATTAAATATATATATATTAAAAATAATCAATTAAAATTATATTAGCAACCGATTGAAATTGTAGTTAAAAAACAAACAATTAAATATAAGTGAGAGTTTAAATACATATTTTTAAAAATCGAATGAAATTGTAGAAAGGTAAGCAATTGAATTGTAAAATTTTTTTAATTAAAATTGTAAAATATAAGCAATTAAATATAAAGAATTAAAGTAAGGAATAAAAAAATAGTTTTTAATTGAAATTGTAAAAAGATAAGAATTAAATATATATATATATATATATATATATATTAATGAAATTGCAGTAAAAATGTAAGGAATGCAAAAAATAGAAGCAAGAGTTTAAATTGAGATAAGAAATTAAATATATAGTAATGAAATTGTAGTTAAAATGTAAGGAAATTGTAGTTAAGATGTAAGGAATGCAAGAAGCAAGAGTTTAAACATATATTAAAAATTATTGTAGTTAAAAAGTAAGGAATACAAACCTGAGGTTTGAACCCAAACTTCCGGGTTCCGAGGTGTGTTTTCATTGAGATAGGAGTGTTTTAGTATTTTTGAATGGTTATTATAATATATATTATAATCTTATGTTTATTATAATATATATATTATAATCTTATGGGTTTCTAGGCCAGGAAATCCACTGCAGTTCCGTCATTGGTTGTAATAGTAAAAATGGATAAGGTGGTTTATGCATAGACCAACCACGGTAGCAAACTCCTCCATCGGTAGATGAATTTTTGACAACCTAGATGTCATCATACCGGCTAGCAAAGTATACCAAGCGTTTAGGCTTAGTTGACTTAGACATAACTTTATCAGGTGGAAATACCTGACTATTTCTGGATCCAAAGGAAACTGAACGCCTCAATTGAGCACCTCAGTGTACACCACTAACTCATAGGATATACAGTCCATATGGGTTTCCGGAATGACTGGAATCTTCACTTTGACAAAGTCAGGATAACCCCATTTCGTTCGGATCCGACCCAACTCAGCAGTATGGGTGTACACATAAGCAATATTCTGAAGAGCTATCAAGTATTTTACGCTAACCTTCTGAAATTTTGGCCTCACTTTCCCTTCCAGGCACTCCGGAAGTGACTAAGTGTTGGGCATACCTAATTTTACTTTGTCCTTCTGATCTGCTGCATTGTCATATGTATGTCCGGACGTCTTGAAGAGATTACCTTCCATACTGCCCTTCATAGTCTCCTCCATTACATTTGACTTTTGTTCTGACGGTTTAGTATCTGCTAACGGATTTATTGTCTCCGAACTAGTAGGCTTCAAAGAAAAGGGAGTACTTTTGGGCTTTAGACGAACGAGTAACCCTGCGGGGGTGGATTTCTCAGCATCTGAACCCATGGCCAAGAAAGGTGAAGGTTTCCTAACACTGGAAACTTCTTTTTCTTTAGGCATAAGGTTTTAATACTCTTGAATTGAAGACCCTGATTATAAGGGAGATATGGTTGGGACAAAATATAGTTTTCTAACTTTCGATGTCTTTGATGATGAGGAGCTCATGTCAGTGTTGGTTTTTGATTGACCGATTTCTCCACCAGGAGAGGCAGGGAGCCCAACTAAAACTCTTGCTTCTCTTCTATCTCTTTCTAAATCAAATAAGTTTAGTCAACATCATTTCACCAATGTGTTTATAGATGTGAACATATAATCTACTCAGAGACAAGTTTGAAAGAGTATCAAGTTTTATTCCTCTAGAAATTTTTATATTCTTAGACAGATAAAACAATGAAACTTGTTTAAGTAGAGATGAAGATGTGGGAGTTTTACTTATGGGGAAGATGAATCATTAAAGTAATGACTAAAGGCTAGAAGGTATGGGGATTACACCTTAAGTTTCTTTTTAGTCAAGTAGGTACAAGAATCTAGGAGAAAAAACGGCTGAGAGGTCGAACCAAAACTAACACGTGTCCCACTTCCAAAAAACTGACTTTTGGAATTCATAACTGCAAGTAAATCTCTTCGAATCTGATCAAGATTCAGTTCAGACACAAATGTCAGATTGGACTTCACCTTGGATACATAATAAGTTTTATTTTTCAAATTAGTTCTTCTAAAGTATCTTTGCAAGACATAAAAGGGCTACTGATGAGGTCAGATTTGTTTGTCACATACTATTGTATATATCCGGAGAGCAGTTCAGATATATCCAGTACCATGCCCCACCAAACAAGACAAACAAGTGGACTATGACTCAGGGTGTTGCTAGTCATTTCTTATCTTAGACCTATGAGTTTTTTTTAACTTGACTTAAGCCCATGATCCGTCCCGGAAGGCCCACAACCCATTAAATAAGTATAAATACCCCAACTACTTTCATTTATGAGGGTGATAAAAAAATTACTGCTAGCACACACCTTACTTATCTCTATACATTTTACATTAAACATTAAATTTCCAAAACTTTTTCCCAAACTACCCTTCGATCCGAAATAATCCACACTAATAACTAATGAGCTTATCTCGGGTAGATAACTTACCCGGTATGGCAAGCCAAAAAATAAGAAGATGACAAAATATATTATATTTATGTCAAACTAACCTCAATCATCCGATTACGGGTATGGACGTACGGATCCTATTATAAATATATTTAATTGTGAATTTAATTTCTTTAATCTTCTTATAGTGAAAATATACAACGACATCATCAACTAATGGAGAAAATAAAATGAAATGGTTGGTCTAAATAATTCAGATAATTTTTTGATTAAATAAATATTATTTTTTAAAAAGTATGTAAATTTTAAAATTTAAATATTTATATTTAAATTAAAAAATACTATTTAAAATTATAGTTTGATTTGAAACAAGTGTGTAAGTTAATGGTTTTGATTTTATTTAAAAAAAAAATTATAGGCAATTGAAAATTTGAAATACAAAGAAAAAAAATGAACATAAAAAATAGCCAAAAAATCATACTTTCAAAGTGGCACAACAAATAGACTCAAAAAAAGTTAAACCCTATAAGGATACCGAAAAATAAGGATGGCTTCAAGAAAACCTAAGACAAGAAACAGAGATGAAAAAAATTCTTCAAAGATTTCTCAATCAACCTCATGTTGATTAGTCCTTTCCTTCCTTATCTCTAGTTCCTCAATTATTTCTTCCAAATATAGTTTATTGTTATTCAACCCTGTTTCAACCGATTCTTGGTTAATGTTTGTATACTCTGTTCTTGCAAGTTTCAGTATCCTGTATTGTTTCATTCCAGATCTCTATTCATGGATGAAGACATCCTTAAACTTCATGCCTCTCTAGGCATACCAACTCAATCTGACACTTTTGAGAAAAGAAAAATCAATCTTAGAAGAATGGTGAAATATCATGCTGATACTTGATGCAACAAGAAAGATGTGAAAGATTACTAATCGATGTTCTTTCAACATTAAACTGACCATATTTTGGTTCATTTTCTTTAAATGTGAAAGATTCTTTAATGAATCAGAGAAAATACACTCTTATCAAAAAATTCAGTCAATGAATCCTGAAAAAGAAACTCATTGAATTTTTTAAAAAAAAAATTCAACTAAAGAACGATTATAGTTTGAGTGTTTGGGATACAAGACATTTTTAATGGAATTTAACTCCAAGGAAGATATGTGTAAGGTTTGGTCCAGAAACGTCTGGTTTATTGGCAATTCCTCGATGAGATTACTGAAGTGGACTCATGAGTTCAACATCAAGTATGATTGTCCAATATGTCTAGTTTGGATAAAATTTGATAAACTTCCTGAATTCATGTATGATGAGAAGATTATTCACACATTAGTAAGTACAATAGGCAATCCTCTGAAGTTAAAATTCTTGAAACAAATAGAGCTTGCCATAACTCTTGTCTTGTCTGGGTTGAACTGGACCTTTCACACAAAATTCAATAAAAACGGTAGGTTGCCTTTAGAGATAATCAGGGCTATTGGAAAATGTGCTTTACAAAGATTTTCCTAAATACTGCAACATATGTTATCATGTGGGGCATGATTCTGGTTCTTGCACAAAAGCACTAAAAATAAAGAAATGGACAGGATAAACATAGAAGAAGAGTTGGAAGATAAAAGTGAAGATCATGTCGGAGTGGTTGAAGAAAATATGCATTATAAAAGAGAATAGCAGTCATAAAAAATTATCAAGATCGATTGAAAAACCAACTACAATTCCAAATAAATAAACTCCTAAAGATAAGAATACTAACAATGATAACATAGAAGATGGTGGTTATATTACTCCAACCAATGATGAAATACTAGAATTTGTTCAGTCTTTGAATAAGGGATACATCATGGAATACAAAAAATTCAGTTCAGAGGCTTCGACACCTGAGAGATCCAACATTAGAAGTAAACAATCCTCTCCTTCACACAAGATGAATAAAGACAATTCTGAATTCCAAGAATTATAAAATAAAATCAGAGGAGCTAGAGGGAAGAGAAAAGACAACAGTTTAGCAATAAAATCCGTAAGATTTACTAGATCCTCTCTCAAGACCAAATCAAATTCCAGATGATTAGAGTTGTTAATTGGAATTTCAGAAGAATCAACAGCTCATCTATGATGAGAAGACTTAAGTATATCATTAAGAAGGAAAAAATTGATTGTATTGCCTCTCAAAAGCCTTTAACCAAAGTTGAAAACCTGCTTTTGATATCTACTAAACTTGATTTTGAAAATTTTACTTCTAATCTCTCTAATAAAATCAGGTGTCTTTATAAAAAAAGGATTTAACTATTAAAATCAGTTCAAATAATGATCAATTTGTGCACATTAAAATTACTGATACTAATTTTAATGAAATTTTCCTTGTGTCTATTGTATATGCAAAGTGTCAAAGCTATAGCAGAATGATTATGTGGAATGATCTAAAGAACATGTCTACGGAGGCTAACAACCACAACTGGATCCTAATGGGAGACTTTAACGTTATTTGTTCTTCTGATGAACAAATTGGTTTCTTAACATTTTCAATGGATAATGTAGAGGACTTCAATGATATGATTATTGCTTGTAACCTGAAGGACATTGTCTACTGTGGTTCCAAGTATACATAAAACAAAAATAGCAAGTAGAAAAGGCTAGATAGAGTTTTAATAAACTCTAACTGGTCTAACCACTTTAACAATACTAAAGTGATGCATATAGCCAGATCATAATCTGATCATAGTCCCATCTGCATCACCATTAGTAATGACAAAGAAATTTATCAAAACAGCTTCAAATTTTTTTGATATATGGACGTTGGATGATAAATTTATTCTTTTTGTTAAAAACAGTTGGGAGAAGAATATGGATAGGCCTCCCTAATTCTGGCATAAACTATGTCGACTAAATAAAGACCTTAAACAGTGGAATCTGACATACTTTGGTAACATGTTTTTGTAAGGTGCTGAAATATGAAATTAAGGTTAACTGCATGGAGAACAAGCACCAACTATTTAACAATACTATCTCTAAAGTGGATTTGTCTAAAGCTAACGGTAACCTTCTGCTTGCCCTGAAAACGGAGGAGAGTTTCCGGCATCAGAAGGGTTATGTATCCTGGATTACTGATGGTGATGGAAGTACTAAATTTTTTCACAATTATATGAAGAAGAAAATGAAAAGAAATGCTATAAATAACATCAAAGAGGGAGACTAGTGGATCACCAACAAGAATGAGATTGGTTACTCTGCTTCTAATTTTTTTAAGACTCTTCTTATCGATCCTGTATATATTAACAAAAATATAGAAGATCAGATAATGAACAATAGGATTTGTAATTGTATTTCTAAAGTGATTATTGCTGATGAAAATGATTCTCTTCTTTCTATTCTTAATGAGAAGGAAATTTACAATATAATCAGTAACCTCAAGTCATCTAGTGCCTCTGGAATGGATGGCTTTAACGGTTGCTTCTTCAAAACTTATTGGTAGATCATAAAGGTGGATTTGTGTTTGGAAATAGAGGACTCCATCAAAGGTCAAAGAGTGCCTAAAGGTATCATGGCAATAGGTATTTTCTTAGTTCCAAAAACTGTCAACCTTACTCATTGGAAATACTTTAGGCCTATAAGCCTTTTCAATTTACTCAACGAAATCATTTCGAAAGTAATTAACAATAGACTTCTCAAAATTCCGCCTAGAATCATATTTAGTGTGCAAGGTGCATATGTTCCTAACTCTTATATTCATGATAATGTACTAATCGCTAAAGATATGCTTTATGATCTAAGTAGAAAGAAAAATAGTAACAATATGATGATACAGGTTGACATGTCTAAAGCCTTCGATAAGTTGGCTCACATATATATTTTGAAGGTTTTTTAAGCATTTCGTTTCTCTGCTAGATTCATTAATCTGATAAAGAATCTAATCAACAATGTGTATATGTCTATTTTGATTAATGGGAAGGTATTTTATTGTTTTAAGAACAAAAGGGGCGTAAGATAGATGGACCCTTTATCCCCCAGTCTGTTCATTTTGGCCGAAGAATTTTTCATCAGAAGACTATTTAACTTGTTTCTCTGTAACAGTGATATGAAATTTCAGTCTAGAAGTAATTTGCTTATTCCTAGTCTAATATTTGCAGATGATATATTGATATTTTCTAATGTTAATGATCAAACTGTTGATAAACTTTGTAACTTCTTGCAAAACTATCAAAACATTTTGGGTCAACTGATTAATAAGGAAAAAACAAAAATCTTTCTTTCCTCAAGAATAAACAATACTAGGATCTCTTCTATTACAAACATTTCAGGATTCTATACTAGCTCTTTACCTACTGGATATTTGGGAATCATATTGAACATCAACAACAAGTGTATCAATTACATGTCTATGCTCTACAATATTATTAACAAGATCAGAGAATGAGAGGATAAAAAAATATATTTTAGTGGGAGAATCACTCTCATTAACTTTGTTCTTATGATGATTCGTAATTATTGGTGTCAAGGTTTCCTTATCCTAAAGACCATCATCAACAGAACTAACAAGATTTAAACAAATTCCTATGGGGAACTAGCTCTACAGAGAAGAGGATACACTGGTCTAAATGGGAGGACATGTGTAAAACATACAAAGAAGGTGGATTTAACAATCGTAAAATAACTGATATGCAGACTATATTTGATTGCAAGCTTTGGCTCAAATTCAAACATAATAAGAACCTTTGGGCTAACCTGATGAATGATATTTACTACAAGTCTATCCATCATTGCAAACTTCCTTAAAAAACTTGGATCCTGTAACTGGAAAAGTTTATGCAAAATTAAAGACATTACAGAGCCTAATATAAGCTGGAATATTAGGAAAGGAAAGGTGGAATTTTGGCTAGAAAACTGGTATGGTTCTCTTCATATTGTCACTCTTAATTATAATTGCAATAACTCTAGTTATAGACAGCAAAATGGCTGTGAATTTTGGAAGGACAACAAGTGGGATGATTTCAAGATTAAGATCTTTCTAAATCAAAGTAAGATTGACTTAATTCACAAAACTGCTATCAATGATCAGATTGAAGACTCAATAGTTTGGGGTCTATCTAGTGGCACTTAGTTTAATACTATGCTTACTTGGAATCATATTAGAAGTAAGCACACAAATCCAATATTTTTGGTAAAATGTGGAACTCTGTTGTTCCTAAAAAAACATTTTTGGCTTGGAAACTGCTTCATAATTTTATTCTTATTGTTACTATCTTACAAAAGAGACATATGACTACTGTTTCTAAGTGCCAGTGGTGTTGTAACATTGAGTCCACAATCCATCTTTTCATTAACTGTAAGTTTGCGTGAAATCTCTGGTCTCATTATAGTTTTATCTTTAAGATCAATTTTCAAAATTACATATCTATAACTCATATGTTGCGCTCTTGGTTCTGGCCTACTAATAGTTATGTGCATATTAGAACTGTGTTACCCTTAATTATTGTTTGGACTATATGGAAGGCTAGAAACAACAAAAAGTTTGACAAAAAAGGTCTAAATACTAAGACTACAATAAGGTATATCAAATACATTATTACTAGTCTGGACCTTTCTAATACTCTTAGGGCTAAACACTGGTACAAAGACATTCACATTGCTAGAGACATGGGGCTTTCCTGTTATACTCGTGAAGATAGAACGCCTAAGTATCTAAAATGGATCCCTCCAAAAGATAAATTCTTAAAGCTTAATTGTGATGCTTCATGCCATAAAAATGGAAACTCGAGTGGTGGTTTTCTTATTCTTGACCATAATGGCAATATTGTTAAGGGTGGTACTAACGTGTATGACAAAATGACGCCTATTATGGTTAAGACTCAAGCTCTTTTGGATGGCCTTCTCCTCTGCAAAAATAATGGTTGGAGTAAGGTTGACATTGAGGTTGATTCTCTTCTTTTGGTAAATATGATAGTTGAGGGAAAATATCATTTTTACTTATATCAAATTCTTACATATTGTAGAAGGTTATTAACGGCTAATATGAACATTACCCACATTTTTAGGGTCCAAAAGCAGGCAGCAAATTGAATGGCCAGATGGACCCTAAAGTGTAAAATGAAGATTGAGTTTACTCAATCTGAAACTCATTTTATTTTAAATGCTATAACTAAATTAGAAAGCTTGAATTTAGGATACTTTATAGATGATTAATCTATTAATTACCTGGAAATCTCTAAGCGGCAGCAAGCTCAGCTTGACTAGGCCTTCCTTTTTTTCATTTTATAGTTGAAGATTGATAAGATATCAGGAAGATTAGAAAGAAATCTTGAAGGAGAAAAGTAATTATAGTTGGTTGCAGTGTAGTCTTGGAAGAAAAGTGAGGTGAAGCAGATGAGAAGTTCTTTAAACTCAAAAGCTTCCTTGAATTTTCGTTTTTGTTTCGGAATTTAGGAAGCTTGGAAAGAAATCTTAAGGAGAAGAGTTTTCATAGTTGATTCAACAAACTTGGATCGCAGTATAGTAAAAGAAGAAAAGTTAGGTAAAGCATAAGAGAAGTTCTTCAAATTCAAAAGCTTTCGTGAACCTTCGTCGTTTTTGTCTTAGTTTTTTATAGATATTTATCAGTAATAGAAAAGAATGGAGTTTTTGGAAAAATTTATGAATTTTAAATTTTCAGTTTCCTTTTATTCTGACTTTATGACTTAATTATTAATGGGCCCTTTGTAATTCTGTTTAGCCTTTTTTTTAAGCAAGAAATCGATCTATTACTAAATCAAAAGGTTTTACAAATCTTAAGGACTAATTTGAGACAAAGACTAAAACAAAGCCTTAAAAAGGAAAATAGACAAATTGATGCACTTTCCCAAATTGGAACCCTAAATCAGATCACTCACTTCATCTTCACAGATCTCCTTTTCGACTTCCTTCATGCAACACCAAAACCACACCCAATAAACACTATCCTTCAAATCAACTGGATCAAATCGATTCACCACATGCTTCATCTTCACAGGCAGCCAATCATCAATGCTACATCATAGCCAAACCTAGAAAAAACACAAAACTTCAACTGAATTGACTGATTTAAGGTCGACGCTTCACTTACATGACCATTTCTCTACTGACATGTAGAGATCGGTTAAGAACTGGGTGATGTGCACCACGGAATCAGTCGATTCAAACCCAAACAAAATCAGCACTGCTTCAACCAGAAACCACAAAGCAATCTTTCAAAACACCACCCGATACTCAGATTAAAATCGGCCCCGAAATCGGACAACAGAAATTGAAACCCTAGCTCTAACCAGGGTCGATATAGCCAACCCCAATACTTTCCAGAGTAACGATGGCTAACAAAGGATTAGGGGCATCAACGTTGGTGAAAGATCGGTTCGAGCGCTCCGAGAGAATCCATTTGGAGATCCAGTTAGCAGCGACATTCTGGGAACGAGAGACGTGAGGAAGACACATTGCTGGATGAATCAGTCGTCTGCAAATAGCAACCATCGAATTACCAGTAGAAGCACCAGTATCCATGTTGTTGATAACAGTCAAACAATCTGACTCTATATCAACAGCATGCCATCCCCTCCTGCTACAAATAATCAAAGCCTCCAAAAGAGTTTTCGTCTCATCTTGAAGAGGGTTAAGCTTC
The DNA here is from genome assembly GCA_036936605.1 of Limnanthes douglasii subsp. nivea. NCBI lineage: Eukaryota > Viridiplantae > Streptophyta > Magnoliopsida > Brassicales > Limnanthaceae > Limnanthes > Limnanthes douglasii. The sequence goes on along the minus strand of JAUPFV010000003.1, from coordinate 147,895,244 downwards.
CCGAATAAGAACCCAACACCAACAACGATGTTACCCAGCTCAACTCTAACAAGAAAACCACCTGAAGCCTCGCCAACGAAGCTGCTGGCCCCGTCCACATTCAGCTTGAGCCTTCCAGCAACAGGAGCACGCCATACAAGGTACTTAGTTTTAACTCTATTAGTAGATAGGCATCCAATAGAAGTACCTGAATCTACCACACCAGACCAATGCTTAGACTTAAGGGAATTCTTAGAGTCACTGGCTAATATAACCTTGTTAATTCGATAAACAGCACTTGAAAAAGAATCAACTGTATTTTTAAACTTGCTGTGATTTCTATTTAAGCACACTGCCCAACAAATGATCTGAGGGACAATGTGAATTATGTGGAAATTACAGCAAGAAGACCAAAACCAACAATAAATCATGTGACTCAGAGACATATATCGTCTCACAGGGACTCTGAACGTCATACCATAATAATTCCACAGAGACCAAGCAAACCTACAGTTTACAAACAAATGGTTTTTGTCTTCACAATTGAAGCAAAACTGACATTTCGAGACTAGAACCATGTGCCTTTTGGAGAGAATTTGATCAATAGGGGCAAAGTTCTTTAATGTGAAATTATGCCAAATTTTCTTGAATATTGAAAATTTTATGTTTTTAACTCTAATGTAGTCCTAGGTAGATTTAGTGTGAAAATCATTGTTTTTAGAAAATCTCCATTCAATTTTATCATCTTTACTTTGATTTATGTTAACACATGAGATGCTAGCAATTCTGTCCTGAGAAAGAAAGGCAGACAGAGTGTTAGTATCCCGTGCATTAATTTTCCAAAAGGACTTCACCGTAGCAGGCAAAAACCAACTATTAGAGTTAGAATCATTAGCAATAGGACCCATCCCATGCCAAGAGTCTCTCCAAAAATCGATATCACCCTTGCCTAGACTCCAACTAACATAATGATCAGCAAGATCCTTCACAGAGAACAACCTTTTCCAAACAATAGAATCAGTCACCTTGCATTTAGAGACAATAGGATGAGTATTAGGACAGTAGTTTCTTAGCATGAGATCAGACCAAAGAGATTCTCATTTTCTAACGAGAAACCAGAATTTAAAAGAAAAAATGAGTTGAATGTCAAGCAATTGCTTGATGTTCAACCCACCCTCATCATAAGGCTTGCAAAGGCTACTCCAAGCAGACCAATGAATGGTAGGCTCGTAGAATTTAGACCTCCATAGGAACTTATTGAAACAAAGTTCCATCTTATTAATAATGTTTTTGGGGATCAGGCTGTTCTGCATCCAGAAATAAATGATAGGGTAAAGAACACTCTTAATTAGAGACTGCCTGCCCCCATAAGACAAATTCTTCAAATCCCAATCATGAATCTTATTGTGTATTTTAGTTAGAAGAGGGAGGTAATTCTTTCCTTTATTGTTTGCAGAAATAGTCGCACCCATGTAAGTGAAAGGAGGAAGTTCAATATTGAAGCTAGTGGCTGACTTAATCCTTGTAGCAGTGGCACTGGAGCAGCTCAAAGAGGTAATAATCTTGGTCTTAGCTTTGTTAATTAACTGCCCGGATTCATTCTGATACTTGTCCAGCAGGTGACCCAGACATCTAATAGAAGAAGAGGAGCTATTAGAGAAAATAACAATATCGTCAGTAAAAGCTAAAGCAGGTAAAACAAATCCTGATTTCAGATAATATCTCATGTTAATATTAGAGTTATATAAGTTAGAAAGGCCCCTCAAAAAGGCTTCCTCAGCGAGAATGAATAAGCAAGGAGACAAAGGATCTCCTTGCCTAAGCCCACAGTTTTGGGGAAAGTAACCAGCACTAGCCCCATTGATCAAAGCAGAGACCATGACCTTAGAAACCAGTCTATAAATGAGAGCCACAATATCCTCAGAGAAACCAAAACATCTCAGAGTGTTCATGACAAAAGTGTGAGACATTCTGTCAAAAGCTTTTGTCATGTCAATTTGTAAGATGATATTGCCTTTAGAAGGAATTCTCTTAATATTATGTAACATCTCCTTAATGATCAGAATATTGTCATGAATAGCCATATTCTTAACAAAGGCACTTTGACCTCTAGAAATAAGACTAGGAAGAATACAAGATATTCTAGAATTTATAAGACCAGAAATAATTCTATTAAAAATAGAACACAAACTAATGGGCCTGTAGTTACTCCATGAAATAGGATTAGGACCCTTAGGGATTAAACAGATCCCAATGGCAAACACCCCACTGGGAGTGCCATCACCCTTAAGATAAGAATTAATGGCATTGCACAGGTCAATATTAATAATCTCCCAACAGACTTTAAGGAAATAACAATTAAAACCGTCAATCCCAGGCGCGCTATCATTCTTCATAGCCTTCACTATACTCCAGACTTCACTCTATTAGTCTGTCTAAGAATTTCTTCATTGTCCCTGTCGGAAACAATCTTAAGGATATTATTGAGAATAGAGTCATTAGAGATACTAGAGTAACTATTACTAGAACAGTTAGAAAGAGTATCCTTGAAAAAAGAAACAGCAGAGTTACCAATACCAATATGATCAGTGAGCCAATTTCCATTGTCCTTGATACCATGAATATAGTTATTTTTCCTTTTTTTATTTACATAGTTATGATATAGCTTAGAGTTACCATCACTGTCATTTAGCCATGAATTGTAACACTTTTGCCTCCAATAGCATTCTTCATCCTTAAGAGCCAGAATACGAATACTATTGGCCTTAGAAAGGTTAGCCTTAGAAACAGAACTGTTAACCTGCTGATGAATTGTTTCACAGTTATTGACCTCAATGGTAGCTTCTTTTACTTTACTAAAAATGTTACCAAAAGTAGTAAGATTCCAAGATTTGAGGCATGTCCTGAGTCTCTTGAGCTTATACAAAAAAATAACATTAGCACCCCCATTACAGTGCTTGTCCCAGTTCTGCTTAACACAGCTAAGAAAACCAGGATGATTAGGCCATGCATTTATAAACTTAAAGTAACCTTTATTGTAAGATCTGTTAAGACTATTAGAGATAGAAATTAAAAGAGGGGCATGGTCAGAACACGTTCTGACCATGTGTGAAACCTGAATGTGCCATGTAGCAATAGATTTATGATTGACTAACACCCTGTCTAATCTTTTCCAGATTCTATTGTTGCTCCAGGTATATCTTGAGCCACTGTAGCCTGGCTCTTCAAGGTTGCACAGTCTGATAAAATTATTGAAGTCATCGGCACTACCATCATCAAAAGAAGAAGGACCCAATTGATCTTCAGGGCAAGTTATAGTGTTGAAATCGCCAGCAATAATCCAAGGCTTCTCTTCATAGGTTAGATTACGTAGCTGACTCCAAAGTAACTTGCGTTGCATTCTCTGATTCTTAGCATAAACAGATGTGAAGAAACAAGTGAAAGTAGCATAAATGATTTCTAGATGTAAAAACTAATCATGGTTAAAAATAACAGTAACATTAATATCATTAGGCCAGAAAAGCCAAACTTTATTAGAAGTATTAGCTGCAAAGTTAGCAAAACCAATCCTCCTAGCAATCAACTCAATTTTGTCATATCTAGCCATAGGTTCTTGAATAGCAATTATCTTAACATTTTCATTCTTTATAATAAATTTTAGCCTAGCAATAGTAGGGTTATTATGAATTCCACGAGCATTCCAACTAATGGACTTAAACATTATCAGATACAGATCTGTTATGAAGCTTTTCTCTTTTTCTCAAAGAGTTGATAGATAACCTTTTTGAATTGTTATTCTTATTTGCAGACTTGATCTTACTAGAAATGACAGAGTCGAAATCAGGTTCAGGATCATTGGAGCTTGTCCTTGGAGAAGGATTATAGCTGCCAATATTATCACCACGGGGAGAAGCCTGCTGATTATTTTGACTTAAAGAGTTAGCATCCTCCTCAAGATTCTGAAGCGCACTAATGAGATCAGGTTCAGGATCAGGATCATTTTTGGAGACAGCATTCTCTTTAACAGGACTAGCAAGACTAGTTGAGGGACAAGAAACAAAAGGCTTGTCCTTAGCAGTTATAATAGATTTTAGCTTCCTTCTGTAAACTTGAGTAAAAGTTTGAACTTTGGTAGTTTTAGGAACTTGATCCAATGTAACATTATCTTGTAAAGAATCAGATTGAATTACATCTTTGGCAATAATATCGGAGCTTTATTGAACATCTTTAGAATCCTTCTCTAAATTCTTTTTGCATTTCTCAGAATCATTCCCTAAATGATAACACGTTTGGCAATAGAAAGGAGCATTCTTATAACTAACTCCTAACCAGCAACCATCACAATCACCAAATCCCACCCACAGTTTCCTTTTCAACAGCCTGGAAACATCAATTCCCACCAAAGCAAAACAGGCATTTACTTTGGCTCTGTTGATCTCAGGCACCACCACTTGATGAACCACGCCTAAAGAAGCAGCCAATTCTTGTATAACAGATTTGTTATACAGAAACTCAGGCAACTTTTCAAACCTTACCCAGAGTAAGGCAACAGGACACTCGTAATTCTTGCTGCTTTGGGCACACCATTTGATAATTCGCATGACCTTACCATCCACAGACCAAAAGCATTTCGACCATATCCTGTCAACGTCTTCCATCAGAGTAAATTCAACAAGAATTTGTCTCGAATCAAGCGTAACATACGTGAACATCCCCTTGAACTTGAAAGACTCAAGGAAGGATTGAAATGTCGATCTCTTGGGGATGCCTTGACTAAATTTAGCTATGATTGTAATTCTAGACTGCGCCAAAAGATCAGCTTTAGTTTGCATTGTGAAATGGATCACATTGTGGTCTTCATAAGATGCAACACGGTCCGGGTGAAACTCAGCATTGTGAGCCCCATTTTTCAAAACATCAGCAAACAACTTCTTGAATTCAAAAGGAACCTTGTTAGAGTCTTGAAGCGGAAGACTCATCTCCTTCTTGTTAGTCAAGGGTGGAAAATCACCAACACTCAGAGAATTGATAGCCATCAATACCACGAACAAGAGATCAGCGCAACAGCCGGAGCCTGAGGAGGCCCAGCCTCCCAAAGAGAAACCCTGTTTCAATCCAAACGACGGAGAACAAGACTACAAAAACAATATACTTAAACAAGGTATGAAGCCACTGTTAACAATGATGAAGCCAGCAAGGGAAAAAGATTTCTTAAAGATTAAGAAACCCACACAAATCTTGAAGCAGTCTTGCTTTTCTTGGGGCTTTTTTCTTATCTAAACATATCCTAATTATGATATATTAAAGTACAGTATGTGATTTTCTTTTTCAAACTAATTCCTATCCAAATATAATAGATTATGGAAGACTTGCGATTTGATCGTCCTGTTGAGCCTGATTATTGGCTGATTTTAATAAAATGTTTGTTGGCTAAAAAAAGGGACACACAAATACTACTAGTATAAACTAGAGTTATCAATGCCTTTAGACATTCAAATTGTTTGCTAAACATACTCGCCAATCACATCTCTAATTCTACACCTCCAATTACGGACTAATCAATTTATACCCTGTTTCTACGCATATCTATTTCCCATTATTTCACTACATTGGAAAAAACCTAATTCACCATGGACGTCCCCTGCAAATTCTTTGCATTGTTTTTCCTATCCATTGCCGTCCTTGTCTCCGCCTCCTCCGACTCCTTCTCAATTATCGACCACGACCAAGACGCTCAGGCAAAGGACCTGTACGAACGGTGGTTGATCGAGCACAGGAAGAACTACAATGCGTTAGGCGAGAAGGAACGTAGGTTCCAGATATTCAAGGACAACTTGAGGTTTGTCGACGAACATAATTCCGTCGAGAACAGGACGTACGAGGTTGGGTTGAACCAGTTCGCTGATTTGACGAACGAGGAGTTTAAAGCAACGTATCTTGGAACGAGGATCGTAAAAGAGAAGACGAAGATACGAAGCGAGAGATATGCCGCAGGAGAAGGGGAGGAGTTCCCTGACTATGTCGATTGGAGAGATAAAGGTGCAGTTGTCGATGTCAAGAATCAAGGACAGTGTGGTAAGTATTTTCTCCTTCAAATCGATGCTTGTATACGCAATAATTTCAGATGAACACTGTTGCTGTTTTAATGATTGAAGGTAGTTGCTGGGCATTTTCAACTATTGGGGCAGTAGAAGGAATCAACCAGATAGTAACAGGTGAGCTAATCTCCTTGTCGGAGCAGGAGTTGGTAGATTGTGATAAAGCATTCAATCAAGGTTGCAATGGAGGCCTCATGGACTATGCTTTTGAGTTTATTATCAACAATGGCGGTATTGACACTGAACAAGATTACCCCTACCTGGGTTCTGATAGTACTTGCAATGCCAATAAGGTTTTTGCTTTATCTTTTCATGTAATGAGTTATTTTCATACACATTGATCATGATTGATAGTGTTGTTTGTCCTTATCTGCAGAAGAATGCCCGGGTTGTTACTATTGATGGATATGAGGATGTTCCTCAAAACGATGAGAAGTCATTGATGAAGGCTGTGGCTCATCAACCTGTTAGTGTTGCCATTGAAGCTGGTGGCCGCGAATTCCAGCTCTACAAATCGGTATTTTTGTTTTCTCAGCTAAAGTATCTGTTTACATTTTCACGTTTATCTTGTTTATGTGGATGACAGTTAGGTAAAAATTAAGTTCTTCGCTTCACATAGATGACCATTTTCCGTAGCAAAAGCAATGTTTTAGGTGCACTAGATTAAAACGTTTAATATAATTTATCCTGTATGGTCTTTGTCCAGGGTGTATTTACTGGACACTGTGGAACAAGCTTGGACCACGGTGTGGTTGTCGTTGGATATGGTACAGACAATGGTGTAGACTATTGGACAGTGAGAAACTCATGGGGGGCTAAATGGGGGGAAAGCGGATACATCCGGTTAGAGCGTAATCTTGCTGGTGCCGAAACTGGAAAATGTGGTATTGCAATGGAAGCTTCATATCCAACGAAAAATGGGTTGAACCCGCCTAAGCCGTCTCCAACACCTCCGTCTCCAGCAAAACCCTCATCGGTGTGTGACGAGTACTACAGTTGCCCTGAGGCAACCACGTGCTGTTGCGTGTTTAAGTATGGTGGGCGTTGCTTTGGCTGGGGATGCTGTCCTCTTGAGTCTGCAACTTGCTGTGATGATCACTACAGTTGCTGCCCACAGGAGTATCCTATCTGCGATCTTGAAGCTGGAACCTGCAAAGCGGTAAGAATCTATAACATTTTAAGTGCGATCTAAACTTAAAATTTGCTTGTATTCGTGTTGGCTAATAATATGGTGATGAAACAGAGTGAGAAGAGTCCATTGAGTATACAAGCTTTGCGTAGAGGCCCTGCTATGAGCTCTAAGCCCGTTGATGTTGGCCATAGCAGCTATTGAAGAGAAATAGATTTTCCAGAAATTGTTGTCAAGGAGGGAAGACTATTCATTGTAAATAATCTCTATTGGCTCTCCACCAAAGACAAATTGTATATGATGAATCTTGGTATTCTTATCAAGCTCGGTTTTAGTTTGTTCGAAACATGCAAATGAAATTACATGTCTTTTCTTGTATTTAGTTTAATTTCTAATGAGTGAAAAAATGTGGAATATAAGGTTCCAGGAGAAGTTTGGTTTAGTTTCGATAACCTTTTAAAACCAAACTCAATGGGTTTCTAAACTATGGAGTTTGAAACCACAATAATCTGGTTGGTTGGTTTGATCTTACAGAACATTGAGTTCCAAATTTACAATTTGAGTTCCAAAACTACAATGAGCTAACATAAATTGGGTCCCGGCACTATATGAAAATTATAGTCGTAAAGCAGATTGGGTCCGTATAGAATTTTTATTTGTCCGATCCATCCTACCTGAAAATATAAACTATAGGGAAGAAGCCGAGTGGGTGGGGTAGGAGATGTTCGTGACCAAAGTAATGAATTTGAATTCTTTTATGACAACCGTTTTCTTTGCCGAGCTTTTACAAATGCATTTTTGGCTAAGCCTATGTAAATGTGATTCATTTGTTGGCGTTGGTGTGCATTGGTTTTTTTTTTTTTTCCGGAGAGAACCCGCAGTCGCTACTCAGAATGTAATGAGTGTAAACAGGGTAAACCTTCAATCTGACGCAATAGCCTGCAAACCAATGCCAAAATATAAACCACACAAGGTGACAGGTTCAGTCGAGAAAGCATATGTAGAAAGACTCAAACTCTTGATTTTGGATCACGAACATACCTTACTCAACCAACTCGACTACACCTTTCAACCAACTCGACTACACCTTAAAGGCGTTGGTGCGCAATCGTTGAATCGCGATTGCTAGGTTAAACTGAGATATATTTTTTTAACAAGATTCCGCCATAATAAGATTCTATTTTTATAAGAGATTTCCCCAACTAACCAATTAAAAATGCAATTTTGTCGCTCACAAGAAACTTTTATATACTTGGACAAAATCAGTTAATGATAAGTTATATTTTATTTCAGTAGGACATGTTTTGGACTGTTTGTTTTGTTGATGATTTATGTTTATTGTTAAGTAAAATTTAATTATATATTTAGTTAGATTTGTTTTGGTTTAAAAATATTATATTTTAAAAAAAATTAAACAAAAAGTAAAATAAATTTTGAATTGAATTCGAAGTGGATAATTCAAATAATAAAAATAATGTTTGCAGACGGGACCAGATTAATCCGCAAATACAAACAAATGAGATTTGGATCCGAATAAAATATAAAAAACGACCCAGAAGATTGACACAAATCTGATTAGAACTCGATTCATTACCATCCTACACTACTATCCACATGAGTTTGTGAAGCAGGAACCGCTACATTAGTAATGTAAACATTTTGGTACCTGAAAGATCTGAATAAGGAATAATCAAATACACATATGTATGTATGGTGTAAGTGCCGATTAACTTGAAGCATGCATTTAGTAGGAGAGGTGAGCAGAAAATATAATATGTAAGTGCGCGTCAAAAGAGAAACAATTGTCGCGGCCGTAGACACGACGGTGTTATTTACTCAATGCCAAAAGAAATAGTTTCGATGTATTGATTTAATGAAAAACTTGGTTAGTGGAAGACTTTTCTTATGGTCAGCATCTAGTTTTATTTTGAAAAAATAAAGGGTCAAATAAATTATATTTAGCTCGTGGAGTTTTAAATCTTTTGCTGCAATAAAACAATATACCATCCTTGCCTTGCCTGCCTCGCCTTGCCTATGGCAGGAAACGACTGGGTTGAGTTTGAACAGAGACAACTGTTATATATAACGGTGTACACAGTAATATAAATCAGATAATTTTCACTGAAATTTGGATGAGAATGGACTGATATAAACTTTGATATAATAAATTCTTGTTTGTTTATAATAAAAAAGATACAATAAATTTTAATAACTTATAAAAACTAGATAATATTCTAAATTAATTGACAAATCGGAAATATTTTGGTGACAGAACCAAATAAGCTGGAAAAATAATTAGGAAACAATTAAGAAAGTTGATTAGTAAAAAAGTATAATATATGGAATGAAATTAAAGAGAATAAATTGCATAGAAAACTTAGAAATAGTAACAACAATATATTAGACTCAGCAAACTGAGTTAGTTTTTAAAATAAAAAATTAGTTAATAGACTAAACGAAAGAGGAGACGCTAAGAACCATGCATCTATTTTGTAAAAGAACCTAAAGATCTCAACATTCAGGTATGATCTTATATTTATAAGAATAATCTCGGGTCATGAGCTCTTGTGGGTTTCTGACTTTAGGTCTCTGATTTTAAGCCTATGTTACATGGTCTTTAATCTTTATAAGTTCATGTCTTGGCTCAAAGGTCTTGTTTGCTTACAAATTTGACTTAAAACCTACTTTAGCATTTCTAAGATCTAATTACACATAAAGCTTTATTTGTATAGATTGGAAATGGACTAAAACCTTATAATTTATGACATTATTAGTAGTCTCGTCGGTCATTGATAGACAATTGATGGATGAATATAATCTTGAGTTGTTTTTTTGGACGTTTAATAATCATGTTTAATTTGGTTTGGCTAATGATATGACTAATGTAACACGTTGTATGTTTTAACTTTTACCATATAATATTATATATTTTTCATATTTTTGTCATAATTTTTGTGGTATATTTTTATTCGTATTTGATTCAATATTGTTTTAATAAACATTCATGAATTTGGACATCGACCATTGTCTCGTTATTTAAGTTTTACCAGTTTTTTCTAAACTATTCGAGCTCAATGTAAGTTTGAATTTGTTGTCCTATTTTTTATATATTTGTTCTTTTTAATTGAGTAGGCAAGGATCGTACACATGAATTATATTGATTAAAGGAAATTAAGCTCATATACTAGACTTAGAGAGTTATACATCAAATGTGAAATTGGGGGCGCAAAAAATGGACCCGCCAAAATCAATAAATTTTTAGACAATCTAACAAAGATCTCGAACAGAAAGATTTGAAGACAAAATTAATGGCAAGTTCTTCATCAATATTGGAAACGAAGAGGTTCAAAGAACTTGATGAAGATAATCATATTAATTAGTTTAAAGAATAGACTGAGGGATGATGATCGAAGTTTAGTAAATCCAGAGTTAAGTCAGATGGTTCTTTTAGCAGTCCATGAGAGATAAGTCTGGAGTTCTTCTTAAATAAGCTTTATATTGAGATATAGAACTTGACAATATGAGATCGACATTGAAGAGCAAAATTGGAGACAGATCTGCATAAATTTAGACTTGTCAAGTATGTTGGTTTTCAATTTCAATGATATATAGTAGCTAATTGAAGGTTAAAAAAATTGAAAGTTGATAAAGAGTAAGATTATAGCAGATATCGGTCTCATAGAACTCTCTAATATAGCTAGTCTCTAGACTATATAGAAGATCAATAGCTTTAAAATGATTAGGGGTATGGCCTTCGTTGGTGTCTAGCTTATATTTGTATTTGTTGGTTCATTTAGTGAGCCAGTCTGCCGCTACATTTTTATTTCTGTTGATGTGAGTGATGATCATTTTTTATGTGATTAGGTTCCTGCAACACTGTAAGATAAGAGTAAGATACAAATGGGCTATATTAGTAGTAATCATAGTCAAAAAAATCTTAGAGTTTGTCCTTATTTCTAGTTCAGGATTTTGCATTTTATTGCATAACATGAGACCATCTAGAAGGGCACGAGTCTCTGTTATGGTAAGGCTTTGTTTCTCATATATTCTATCAATAGAAGCCTTGATATCTTCCTTGCAGTCTATGATTATATCACTTCCAGAAGCTTTACAAGAATGAATATCTGATGCGTCAGTGTTTAGCTTTAGCCTTGGAATAGTAAGAGGGACCAGTGAATAACCATAAACTTTCTTGATTGTCTTTAATGATTAAAGCATTCAATATCATAAGCTAAGTTAGAGTCTTTAGTCCAAAAGTTCCTATTGAGAAGCTTAGTCATATCTAACTTTAGGATATCGCTTGATATGAGAGATAATAGCTTTAAGAGAGGTCTCTTGATGGTTGAGTTTCTTGTTGTTTATGTGGTGCCAAATTGTCCAGCAGATGATTGATGGTAGTGTGGCTATGATGTTAATTGGGTTAGGAACAGACCATTACCATAACCTAACAATATGAGATAGAGACATATGTCTGCCAATAAGAACTTTGAACATGTTTCAAAAGTGTAGCCATACAATCCATGATAAGTTGCATAAAATAAAAGTGTGATGAATGGTTTCAGTATTTCCACAATGCTGACATTTGGAAACTAGGGATAAATTATTTTTTTGAATGACTGAATCTACTGGAGCCCAATTATGAAGGAGTCTCCATAGGAAAAAGGAGAATTTCTTATGAGTGACATTATTCCAGGTTCTTGAGTAAAACATTGAATGAGTCCCATTGGATCTTAGCACGTTCCAAGTATTTTTAAAATAAAAATTACTGAAGTCACTAGCTGTCCACTGAATTTTATCTTTGATTGAAGGTTTGATAGATAGCTTAGATATTCTGGTTATGTCTATTGAGGTGACTAGAAAATTGTAGTCTATCAAAGTCTGTTTTTCCAGTAGTTGTTAACTTTGGTTTGATGATACCTAATAGTGTCATTAGTTCTAGTTAGGTCAATAATAGGTTTATTGTGACACCAACGATCCAACCAGAATTCATATTTTCCTTGACCAAAAGACCAATAGGTGAAACCCTAAGAAATGCTTCTTACATCATGTAGTCTCTTCAATAATTGAGATTTCTTGTAGGTGACTTCAACTTTCATAGGGTGAGCAATAAAACAGTAGTTGGTATGCATGAAGTTGGACCAAAGACTTGTATTTTCTCTGAATTTCAACCATAGTTTTCATGAGTAAGTGAGTTGTATATATTCAATTCTTCTAATGTTTAAGCCTCCTTCTGTGTAGGGATAACATAGCTTGCTCAAACTAACCCAAGCTATTATTCTATGGTTTTCATATTTTCCCCAAAGGCATCTACTGCAAATGGATTCAATTATTTTGATGATGGAACCATGAATAATGGTGTGTTGCAAATGATAGTTGGAAATGGCTAGGAAGACATATTGGATTAGTGTTAGTCTTCTATTAAACGAAAGTAAGGTATGATCCCACTCTTAAACTGTATTCTTTAGTTTAGTAATAATATCTTCATAATGTATAGTTGTGCTTCTATTATGGATAATTGCACCCAAATATTTCATTTAGAATATGCTTTTATTGAAACCAATGATTTGTTGAATGTATGTTGATCTGTTTGTTGTAGATATTTTAGAAATAATGTAGAAAGATTTCTCCTTGTTGATAAGCTGGCATATTTGAGCCTGGAACTTGATTAGGAATCTGTTAAGAATGCTAACACTAGATTTTAAACCATTAGTGAAGATAATAATAGCATCAGCAAAAGATAAACAAGGGATAATATTATTACTATGAGTTTGAATCTTAAGTTAGGTTTTCAAGAAACAATTGGTTAAGACCTCTTATCAAGAATTTTCGGGCCAAGATGAAAAGACTAGGGGAAAGGAGATCCAATTGTCTAATGCTATTATTTGATTTGAAATACCCTAGCTTCACCATTAAGAATAATAGAGAATCTGACATTGTTGATTGACTTCATGATTAGGTTAGTAAGGCTGCAGTTAAAACCAAAAGGTGTGAGTATTAGGATAATGAAAGTAACAGAGACTATATCAAATGCTTTAGACAGGTCCAATTTAATAATTAGGTTTCCTCTTCTACTTTTCTTGTTTATATTGAAATCAAATTATTTTGAGAGGATGATGGTTTCCTGGATGCTTTTACTCTTAACAAATTCACTATATTCAGCAGAGATAAGTTTAGGTAGAAGGGTAGAGATTCTATCATTAATAATTCTAGAGATAATTCGATTGAACGTATTACATAGACTTATAGGTCTATAATCGTTCCAAGTTTTAGGGGTTCCTTTTTTAGGAATCTAGCAAATAACAGTAGCATACACCCCATTTGGAACCTGGTCACCATTAAAAATCCTCTAATACCAGAGCATAAGTCAATATAAATGATGTGCCAACAATTCTGATAGAATTTCATGTTAAATCCATCAACGCCAACAATGTTGTTAGAGTTTAAGGCATTGATAGAGTTTTAGATCTCTTGATAAGAGGGGAGATCCATTAAAAAGTTTTTATCTTCAGTAAAACCAAGGTTAGGAATGATAGATTGGATTATAGTGAGATCAGTAGAGTTGTTGTTGTTGTTGTTTGTGAGTATAGCTTTAAAGTAGTAAATTGCAGAATTTTCCAATTCTTGAGGATCTTGAATCCAAGTGTTGTTAACTTAGATTTTATAGATTCTGTTTTCCCTTCATTTCTTCTTTACAAAGCCATGTAATGTAACCCTAATTCTTTGACCATTCTTAGCCCAATGTATGTTGCATTTTTGTTCCCAATAACTTTTTTCTCTAGCAAACAGTTAAAGATGATTTGCATTAGCTTTGGTAAAGTTAATCTTGATCTCTTGGGTGGTTGAATCTATGTAGCAAGTGCTTTATGAAATTTGATATTTTCTTCTGACTAAACTATAGAGTTTAAGATGTTTCCAAAAGTTTCTTTATTCTAGACTTTAAGTTTAGCTTAGAATCTTTTCATTTTCTACCATAAGATTTGAATTGGATAACCAGTAGTAGTCTCATCCTAGCTAGACTTGATCGTAGAGTTAAAATCAGAATTATCATTCAAGATTTGGTTTCTTGGGGAGAAGAATCCCCCTATATCTCATTCTCATATTTTAATTTTTCTTTTTACTAATTTACATCGGTATTTCTTATATATTTGTATACAGTATTAGATGTAATGATGTGATTATTGTTTGTAAATTTTCATTGTAAACGAAGATTGTCATTGATAAATTTTTTTTATACAAACATTAATGATATGAAAATATAAATTTTAAAAAAAGTTAACTTATAAAAAGCATAATGTATAGTTTATTATATTAGGAAGAAATAAATTATAATCAGGTAAATTTTATTGAAAAAAATTAAAATATCCATAGCATTTTATTGAAAAATTAAAAAAATTAAAATATAACATTGTTGAAATGATAGTGGATTCGAAGAATAGAGTAAATTTTTTAAAATATGATAATTTTTATTCTTATTCGGTTTTTAGACAAAATCAAATTTAATTTATAAAAAATAATAAAATAATATATATGATATATAATTACCCTTTCGAACAAATTCAAAAATATAACTTTAGACAATAATTTTGGCTTTTTGTGTTAGCAAATTCCTTACTATAATCAGAGAATGGTCATCTTTAACTTAATCCTATTGTTGCTTCGATAAAAGTCAGAAGCGCTCTGGCCCTAAAAAGCACACTAATATTCAGCTTAATCCAAATACTAGATGTGTATTGTGGTGGGTGTATAGACGGTCTGGTCGTTTAGACACGAAACATTAAGAGGTAGCTTTCATGGGGTCAAGCTCGGTCTGTGTGCCTTTCAAATCTTATGCCAGCCATACAATACGCACCGAAAGCACAAAGATTTTCCAAAACCCAATAGTATTTACTCTTTATATATTGCCTATACATATCTCTACATACTAGTTACTACATACACAAATCAGTCATACAAAACAGACAAAATTTATATAATAAATCAGACATTTTCAGTACTAATAAATAAAGGAAGACAGACGTGAAACCGAAACCCTCTCTCATACAAACCAATCCCACCTCTCTTCCTTTCTTTCATTTTCAATCAACTTTCACCTTTCTCTCCCAAACACAAACTAGAGAAAGAGAGAGAGAGAGAGACATGGCCATGGGTATCATCGAAATGAGATCTTCTATTGCTTTGGCCTGAAAAAACCAAAAACCAAAAACAAAAACAAAAAACCACTTCTTGATAATGGCTATACAAAAACTAGAATTGCAAAATGGACATGAAGAACAAACCCCTTCAGTGTTTTTAGACTCACTCTACTGTGAAGAAGACAAATGGGAAGTTCTTGAGGAGGACGAGGAGGAGGAAGAAGATGAAACTGCACAAGAAGATACAAACATCATTAAAAACTCTTCTTCTTCTCTCCTTCCTCTCTTTGATTTACGCCAAAATTTGTTCATAGAAGATGAAGATCTCGCCTCTCTCTTCACCAAAGAACAAGAACAGCTAGAAAATCTTCTAGAGAAGAAGATCCAAGAAGATCTTTTACATTTAGCTAGAAAAGAAGCTGTGGGTTGGATTCTAAAAGTCAATGCCTATTATGGGTTCACAACTCTCACAGCTGTACTTGCCATTAACTATCTTGATAGGTTCCTCTTCAGCCTCCATTCTCAAATATACAACAGCAAGCCATGGATGATTCAGCTTGTTTCTATCACTTGCATCTCTTTAGCTGCTAAAGTTGAAGAAACCCAAGCTCCACTTCTCTTGGATCTCCAAGTACGTTCAACACATAAATCTAAAAATTTAAATTTAAGTGTACTCTAAACTGACAACCATGGCTGTTTGTTTTATTTTGATGTCCAGGTAGAGGAGACAAACTATGTGTTTAATGCCAAAACCATTCAAAGAATGGAGCTTTTGGTGCTGTCAACACTTAAATGGAAGATGCATCCAGTCACACCATTCTCTTTTCTTGATCACATCATAACAAGGCTTGGATTAAAAACCCATCTCCATTTGGAATTTCTAAAGAGATGTCAACATTCTATCCTCTCTCTAATCTCTGGTAACAACTCAATCAAATTTAAATTTCATATTGATCAAGAAAGAGACACAAACCCAAATTTCTTACACAGATTATTGTCTCTGTCAATTTATTTTTTTCAGATTCAAGGTTCATGAGTTACCTTCCTTCTGTTTTGGCCGCTGCAACAATGATATACGTTATAGATCAAATCGACCCTGTCAACTCCACTGAATATCACAACCAGCTTCTGGGTGTTCTTAAAATCAACAAGGTCTGTCTATAAACAAAACCCACCACTTATTTTCTTCATTGCTTTTTCCCATTGAGGT
This sequence comes from Limnanthes douglasii subsp. nivea, assembly GCA_036936605.1. Lineage (NCBI taxonomy): Eukaryota > Viridiplantae > Streptophyta > Magnoliopsida > Brassicales > Limnanthaceae > Limnanthes > Limnanthes douglasii. The sequence continues at coordinate 147,878,696 of JAUPFV010000003.1, read as the reverse complement.
ATTAACACAAACAGTTTCCGTGCATTATCACAGGACCAGACAAAAAATTGCTACGACTTGATTATGGAGCTACTAGACACCCAAATCAGTATCAATATTACCGATATTCACCGCAAACGCAAACATTTTGATGGGTCGACCACTACTAGCCCCAGTAGAGCGATCGATAGCTTTTTGTATCGCTCTCTGGTTTCATCTTCCCCAGAGCCTCCGCTCAAGAAGAACAGAGGTCGTCAACAAGATCAGACTCGTCCGGTTGGACTCAACCGAGTCGTCATCCTTGCCTCACCTTGATTTTCTCTCTTTCTCTGCGATCAGAAAATTAAAAAAAGAAAAAGAAAGAAATAAAATCTCCGCTTTCCTGGTCCACTGACTAAAGTCTACTACAATTTTGACCAGCATCTGTAAACTTACGGAAATGCCCTTATCAGAGGGAGATGAAGTGGTTACGCAGAGGGGTAGTAGTGGTAATTCACAAGGAGAATGGCAGGACCAGTGGAGGGAATGTACTTTGTGTTGTCTTTTTTGGATATCTGTTAAATTTATCTGTAAATTTCCGACAATGCCCTTCTGATGTTTAGTGAGAGAGATGGGTGGTTAAAGGAAATCGGAGGGCATTGAAGGAAATGTATGGAGTAGTATCTTTTTTGGCCAAATCCTGAAGATATAAAATTTCAGGAGGATCTTTATTACCTGGACACGTAACTAATAAATTATAGTTTCTGTTGGATTTGAAAAACATATTAAAATTTAAGGGCGTGGCTATAATGAGATCCCATTTGGCTATAATGAGACCCCAAATTCAGAATTTTTTTTCTTCAATGTGAAATGTCCATTTTGCCCTTCACTTATAAGTCACAATTTTGAACCAAAAACCAACTTTTCTCCAACTACTCTCTAGAGCTTTCTCTCTCTAAAACTACCTAAAATCTCTAAAAAATCATGGATTTGAGTGATTGGAGTGAAGGATTCAGCTGCAACCTTGATGATTTCGCATCGGAGGAAGAAGAGCCGCTGACGGACCATTTAGATACCCAAAATGAGGTATTTTCCGAAATTTTTCGAGTCAGTGCGAATATAGCGGTGGTACCGCTATATTTTTGATGAACTGCGAACTGAGGATTCGCAGTTCGTCCTTAATTGCGAACTGCCCGTTCGCGCAATCCCCAGATGGACGAACGGGCCGTTCGCAAAAACGCCTGGTGGACGAACGGCCCGTTCGCGAAAAAGCCAAACCCACGAACGGGCTGTTCGCAATTAGGCTGAATTTTCGAGTTCGAAATTCGCAATTTTGGTGAAGTTTCGAATTTGTAATTCGCAATTTTGTTGAAGTTTCGAATTTGTAATTCGCAAAAATTACCTGTTTTGGAATTTATATGATCATGTAGGTATAAATATGTTCTCATATAATTGCATGAATAAACTATGTAGGAACCCGGTCCACCGCCATGTTCGATGGCCGATTACACGAAAGTGTTTAGTACGGACACTTATTACACCAAAGCCGATTTGGTTGATTGGGTCGAGTCCGAAAGCATAAAGCTAGGATTCATTTTGGTCCGGAGTAAAAACGACGACGGTACAAAAAGCATGAAAACTCCTAGGATATATTTTAGGTGCGAGAGGCATGGGGTTTACAAACCTAACCCCAAACCGGGGTATGTTAAGAAGCGCCGAGAATGTTCATCGAAAAAATGCGGGTGTCCGTTCTACTTAAGAGGGAGTCCAGTCTTAGAGCTACCGGGTTATTGGAAAGTGGTTGTGCTAAACGGGAAACACAACCACGATCCATTTTTGCACTTGGACGGTCACTCTCGGGCCGTTAGACTAAAAATCGAAGAACAATTGTTCGTTTGTAGTCAAACGGAAGTCGGTTCTCGACCGAGAGAGATATATCGCGGGTTGAAGATTAAAGACCCGCAAAATGTATCAGGCATGCGCACGATATACAACATGCGGCAAAAACATGATTTGGTTGATAAAGCGGGCAAGACCCAAATGCAATACTTGTTTGCTAAGTTAAAAGAACACGAGTACTATGTTTGGGAGCGAAGTTGTGAAGCAACGGACGAGATCCTCGAGTTGTTTTTTGCACACCCTAAAAGCATCGATTTCATGCGCACGTTTCCTCAAGTTCTTATAATGGATAGCACGTACAAGACTACAAGGTATAAGATGCCTTTACTTGAAATAGTGGGCCAAACTTCGACGAAGAAGACATTTTGTGTTGCTTTTGTTTTTTTGAGTTCCGAGAAACAAGAGAACTACACTTGGGGGTTGAGTGTTCTAAAGATGGTGTTGACGAACAACAAGTGCCCATTACCTAACATCATTGTCACCGATAGGGAGTTGGCTTTAATGAATGCTATCGACGATATATTTCCGGACGCAACTCATATGCTATGCACTTTGCATATTGGTAAGAACGTCACCTCTTACGCTAGAAAAGTTTTACCGAATGTGGAAATGGCCGATGAGTTCGGGGAATATTACCAAAGGGTAGCCTATTCGGCCACGCTCGAAGACTATAACAAAAACCTTGCCGATATGCACCACACGTTCGCATTTTGTCCATTGGCTATCGACTACGTTATGAAGCAATGGATTGACGAATATGGACACAAATTCCTCAACATTCACACGAACAAATTTAAACATTTTGGCAACCAAACTAGCAACCGGTGAGTTATATTTCCATCTCCACCCATTTTTTTTAAATATAAAGTGTTAGAAATCTAATGTATTTTATCTCATGTTGTAGGGCGGAGAGTGCTCACTCTAGCCTCAAGCGGGCAATTGGTAGTAGTCTATGCACGTTCGAACAATTTTGGAAACATGTTCATGCGCACCTATCCGCTCAACACTCTAACATTTTCGAGTCATTCGAGCGTAGTAGGTATCGTCCAAGAAACTCAACTAGGGGGCCTAACAAAACCATCTACAAGGATGTCAAAGGTGAGCTTTCATCTCAAGCCATAGAACTAATAGAGGAAAATCTCGCAAAGTCCTTGAAAATATGGTTCACACCCGGAGTGTGTGGGTGTGTTATTAGGACAACTCATAATTTACCATGTGCATGCGAATTAGCTTTGATTTATAAAGAAGGAAGGGCGGTTAGAAAAGATGAGTGTGATGTCTATTGGAGTACGTTAAGGATCAAACCTAATGAGGAGTTTGATACCGAAGACGAGCTCACTAGAAAATTCTCCTTAATAGGTAGCACCATCCGCGGTTACGGGCAACACATCCAAGACCACATTATAAATAGGATGATGCAAATCCTAGATCCTGCTAGAAGTCATGTTTTGGAACCTAAGGAGCCGGTTGTTACTAAGGGTAGGAAAAAATCCGGTCGGGACAAATCAACTCAACGGGACCCTAGCGAGTGGGAATACGATGGAAGTCTAGGCGCTAGCACTCCCGGCACGATAGGTAGCACGGCTACATTTCTACCGCAAAAAAACAAGACGAAAGAAAAAGCGAAAACCAAGGCTCAACCGAAGAAAGATAAATTGCCTCGACCGAAAAAATCATCAAAGGGAAAAGATTTTAGCGGGTACGAGAGTTGGTTTCCTAGCTATTTGCATGACTGCATTTCTAGCGTCGAAGACGTCTCTCCCGACGGTAATTGCGGATTCCGAGCCGTTGCTTTGACGGTATACGGTAAATCCGATTCATGGGACCAAGTTAGACGGGATTTGATCGGCGAATTGCAAAACGAACGTGAGCTATGGGAGAGAGTGTTTGATGGATCACAAAGTGTAGATAACCTTGTGAGAAGGTTGAACGTTTTCGAATTGTATGGTGCCGGTACTAGGCATTGGATGACGTTACCCGATTTAGGGTTAGTGATAGCCACTAGATACCAATGTATCGTATACCACATTTCACTCCACCAATCGTACACTTATCTACCGCTACGTGGTGTGCCTTCTCGATCATGTCCTAACCTCGAAATTGGTATAGGTTTCGTTCATGGTAACCATTTCGTCAAAGTAAGTTTACTACAGTGTGTTTCAATGTTTTATATTATTTTCGTGACCAAATATTTATCTACCTTTTATTTGTGTAGGTTGTGTTGGATGGACCACTTCCGGAAATATATCCTACTTGGTTTCCGTTTCGTACGGATCATGAAATGACCGGTTGGGCAATACCGCTCGACAAGAGATTGAACAAACATAACCAAATAAAGCCCGCGCAACCATCGACCGCACACGAAGAGCCACCATGTATCTTCGATTTGAATGAAGACTAATAATTTTATTATGCATTACGTGTTTAACCGAACTCCGTTGTGTCTACGAATATTTTTAGAACTTTCACTTTGGTTTGTAATCGATACTCCCACGTTTTATTTATTTCTAAAATTCCATTACTTATAATTGTTGTAAAAACAAGTTGCACACCACAAATAAATTGCTAGTTCCCGATAAAATTACAATTATATCCAAAAAAATGTGAATTGTTTTTAAATTTCGGCCCAGTGGCGGATTTGCGAACGTTGTACGCGTGATTTGGCCCAAATTGCGAACTCCCACCACTACGATTTATCAAAATCGCGAAGTGTGGGTTCGCAATTTTGCCCAATTTCATGGGCCTGCATTCGCAAATCCGGCGTTTTACAAGCACCTGAATTCGCAATATCCTCTGGAAATTTTGTTTTTTCAACTTTTTGTGACCTTAACGACTCCAAAACTGATTTTTCCTTTTACCAGCATCAAACATTAGTCAAGTGGCCCTAATGATTAGAATTTTTCGGAAAAAAAAAAAAAAAAAACTCAAAAAAGTTGAAAAAACGACATCGAAGTAGCCTAAAATGGTCACATTTTGTGACCTTAACGACTCCAAAACTGATTTTTCCTTTTACCAAAATCAAACATTAGTCAAGTGGCCCTAATGATTAGAATTTTGCGGAAAAAAAAAAACTCAAAAAAGTTAAAAAAAACGACATCGAAATAGCCTAAAATGGTCAAATTTTTTTACCTTAACGACTCCAAAACTGATTTTTCTTTTTACCAACATCAAACATTAGTCAAGTGGCCCTAATGATTAGAATTTTGCGGAAAAAAAAAACTCAAAAAAGTTATAAAAAACGACATCGAAGTAGCCTAAAATGGTCACATTTTTGGACCTTAACGACTCCAAAACTGATTTTTCTTTTTAAACTGAATTTTTTTAAAACTTTCAATATTAATTGTGATTTGAGGTATAAGATAAGATATATGAACCGACTAAAAACTACTTAAAAGTAGGATAGCGTTGTCAGACATGTAAGGATAACGTAATCTGGATGGGCGACTAATGTGGTGACACATAATATATACAAAACTACACACATATATAAGTTAATTATTACAACCCGCGTTGTTTAAATCAGGGTCTCATTATAGCGAAAAACAACATTGCATTCGAAATAGTACGAAAGCAGCTATAATGAGACCTCATCCAAATACTAAACGCCCACCAAAATTGACTCGCCTCCTATAAAATGGGACATAAAATCTAACAAAATACGACACTTTTGCAACCTACCGCAGGAACGAAAATTTAAAACTCGTTAACGTGTACGTATGGAGTTTACGGCGGACGAAGATTACCACATGCTTCGAGCTGTGAAGATTGCACGCGAGATACTGGGGGAAGATACAAGCGATCAATTTTTCGAGCGTGTCCTATGTACGATGTATATGAACTACGGTCGTTTCGATACAAGAGGTGTCGTTATACGTACTCGTGAGCAGATCAAAAGCAGATACAATTTTTGCAAGCCAATACAGCATTTGTGTTTCTTGCCATCGCTTATTAAGCGAGAAGCAGCCTCTGTTTGGAACCTAACCTTGATAGACTACATCACAAGGGATATGGTAGCATTTCTAGAGGACAAAATAATTGCAAGGGGTGAAGTGGATGATGTGGAATACAAACTTAGACACGACTACGACTAAGCCTTCCACTTATGCAGTGTTACGTATTACTGTTTGTTGTTTTCTTATCAGTTGTTGTTTGTAGTTTGTAGTTGTGATTTTCGTATTACTGTTTGTTGTTTGAAGTTGCCAATTTCCTTATCAGTTGTTGTTTGAAGTTATTATTTTCGTATCACTGGTTTTTATTTGTGAGGTGTGACTTTTTAATTAGTTGTTGTTTGAAGTAGCGGGTACCAAATAATGTCTACAAAACTAGGTAATGAAAACTTTAACAAGTTATGGCATTAAGTAAAACAAACAGACAATACAGACACTACCAGATGGAAACTATTAAAAACATATCACAATGCTCAATCGTCGAAGTCGTATCCCAAGTTGTCGTCAGACTGAATCCCCTCTTCCCTCTCAGTAATCCTATTCTCAAGATACGCTACCATATCCTTCGTGATGTAGTCTACCACGGTCATGTTCCAGACGGTAGCTGCTTCTTGCTTAATTTTAAAAGGTAGAAACAACAAACGATCCATTGGTTTGCAAAAAATGTATCTCTCCTTGATTTGGTCATAGTTACGCACGACAATACCTTCAGTTCCTAAACGCCCGTAGTTGTAGTACATATTACACAAGACCAGCTCGAAAAACGCTTCGCTACTATCTTCTCCCAATTCTCGGTGGGCGAGTTTCACTGCCTCGAGCAAATGGTAATCTTCATTAGGGGTAAACTCCATTGGTTAAATTGTTACTGTTCGAATAGTGCTTCACGTCTATTTATAGGGTCGTGGTTGTTTGGGCGGGAACTACATTTAAAGCAGATATTTTTGGCGGCAACTTTTTTAGGTGTCTCGTTATAGCGGAGTACCTGGTGATGGAATTTTTGTTATAATGAGACCCCTGCTATTATTGCACTGAATATTTATTGTACTTTTTTAAATATTAGGTGTTGCATACTCATTCGTCCGTTTGGATTGCGGTATCCTTTTCTTACACGTGTTGTTTATCAATAGGCCAACTTGGATAACTTTATCTTAACCATAAAAGTGGTACATAAAGACGTAATTTAAACAGACATAATTTATTGGTTGCAGGATAACAACAGTACATACAAAAATCTAAACAGACATTAGTTCATCAGAATATTATAATATTGTATGGAAACATATGGAGGGAATGGAGTGAAGGTTTCCCGCTAAAAACAGATTTGAGCGGGAACAAAGACAACCTTTCCCGCTAACAAATTTTGAGTTGAACCACCCAGTTCGAGTTTATAAATACTACCATCAGACTAAGAAACTAAACATTTAAAGTATAACAATGTGTGATTCTGGCTGGAACGTAGACGAAGATGCAAGCCTCCTAAACGCATTTGACATCGTGAGGGGTGCAATAGAAGAGGAGGTTCCTGGCTTCATCGATGCGGTCTTGTGCAGAATGTTCTTCAACCACGGTAGGGAGGCTTCCTGCCCGGGATGTATGATGCCTCGACCACGCACACGCGAAGAAGTGTCCGAAAGGTTAGCTTACCTTAAAACAGTGACTTTACAAATCGAGTCACTTCCTTGGGAAGTCCAAACCAACCTCCGAAAGCGATTCGACATTGGAACGCAAAGTACAATCACGCCGGAGATGGTGTCGTATGCGACACAGTCGGAAGAGCAACAAATAGCTGACGCAATAGCGAGCGCCGTTGAAACGTATTCAACTCCCGAAGGAAGTAGTGATTCAGATGGGTATGGCATGAACTATCCGACTCCGTAGAACTAAGTGTCCAATGCTGACTGAGGGTTCGTTTGTCTACCGTTTGCTTTAATTTAGTTGCTTATGTATTTTTAATCACGCAATGCTTTTGGTTTATGTGTGTAATTTCCTTATGTATTTTATATTATGGGAGAATTCTAGGTGTTACTGTTTAAGTATTGTCGTTTTTAAGGTACACATCATATAAGAGAAATGAACAACTTAAGCAAAACTAAATCAGAAAAATAAGGTAGTATAAACTTATCCGAACAAAAGCGACAAATAAAGAACCAAAATCAATTCCATACAACCATGTAAACCAAAGCAGCAACTAAAGCAAAGCAAAAAAATAATGTAGTATCAAACAACCGGCCTGCTAGTCATATAATACAAATGCACTCAAACTCAATCCAACTGGCGGTACTGGACCCCTAAAAGGTGACACTCCTGTACCTCCCGACGCAAGTCCTCCACACTCATCGACTCCGCTCTAGAATGAACATCAGTAACACGATCGGAGAGGTGATACAGTCGTGCCTGATATGTCATCGCACTAGGGGGCTCTGGAACATGTAAAGCAGATGGAGCAAGAATACTAGGATCAAGCAGAACGTACCATAGGTGGTCACTGATCCATACATCGTACGTCGTGGTCGTGCCAGGACCGCCTAAAATGTACCTGTCACCGCGAATCCTCCGGTCAACAACGTGTGACCCCCATGATATCCACGTGGCCTCATCCCACAAGAAGCGCGTGTTCACACGCTTTCGCCTATGTACGGGTACAACAGTCCGCAGAGCCGGTGGTATGTCCTGAACGTGCCCTAGCTGTCGAGCCACCCGAAGCAGATAGTACGCCTCAACTACGTCGAACGCCTTCAGCGTGTGGTCAATCCAAGCCACATCCTGAGAAGGGAAATGAGAACGATGATGCTCGTAAGGCATGAACCAAACCTGTGCCATATGAAAATGTTAGTTAATAATCTTCCAAAAATGAAAATAATAATAAATTAAAGCTATGGAAACAAATATAACAAATCATTGTAACTCACATGGTTCGCCGTCAACGAAATCAGTCCCTGTCGGATGTTAATCCGAGTCTCATCATCCGCACGAAACGGCGTCGGTACATATCGGCACATGGTCGGCATAGAAAAGTCGTAGGCCGTGTTAATCGTAGGCACAGTAGTGGAGAAGTGATCGTATATCCACGCCTCTAACAAGGCAATACAACCCGCAATCCCTAAAGTCGTGTGCAGCGACGACTTCCCTAGGTGGTGGTACAGCTGAGCTAGTATATGCTGTCCCCAGTTATATCTAACGGAGGAGGTATAATGCTCTACAAACTGGAGGTAATCTAAAGATATACTATTCCCCGTCTTGTTCACTAGAACACAACAACCCAACATATGCAGCAGATAACCCCTAGTGGCGCACTTTACATCACTATCAGACATGTTCTCATCTTTATATCTACGTACCATGTACTTCTCGCGTAAAAACTGTAAACGAACAGATCTACCATTACCCCCCCTGTTACGCCCTAACTCATACCTAAGGTCATCCAAATCTATGCCTAATGCACTAGAATACCAAGCCTCACGCTGTCCATTACTAGGAAAAGACTGAACTACGAAATCATCACCTGTGACCGGGAGACCAGTGATGACGTGGACGTCGTCTAGCGTAACCGTCATCTCACCGAAGCTAAAGTGAAAGGTGTTCGTCTCCGAATGCCACCTCTCCAGGAAAGCATCTACAAGATGAACGTTGGTATTCCAACGCTCCAACGCATCTACCAGTGGGCCAAAACAAGTCATCATAACCTGCTCCCTTACCCTGTGCTGCCCAGCAAGACCCCACGCACGGTGGGTACCGTACATAGAGTAGCACCGCGAGTACCGGCGAGACTACATAAGACATAAACAACTTAGAAATAATACAAAAGAACATATAAACGTACTTTAAAACACATCATTACTTACCTCTCCAGCAAAGACGTGGTAAGCCTCGTGCTGTGCATACTCTGGATATAGACCAGGTACGTGAGGGTTCACCCTCCAAAATAACAGGTCGAATGTAGCAAACCCCTGGGATAGAACGGGGGCCGGAGTGGAAGCGCTAGGCCTACGCCTAACCGACCGTGACCGTGACACAAGCTCAGAGTGCTCTCCATCATCGCTCGAGTCTGCTGAATGTCGAACTGGTGTTTCATGTTTGCGAGGCATGCTGAAATACAACATATAAATTGTTAATAAATATGGGATACAAACTATTTCGTAAAACAAAAAAAACATACAAAAAATTCTATAAAATTGAGAAATTGCAGAAATTGGCAATTTGCGACTGGGCCTTCGCGATTTTGCACGGGTTGCGAAGGCCCAGTTCGCAAATCGCGATTTCCAGAACCTTCAACCCCAATTCCAAAAATCGAACCCAAATCCCCAAAACCCAACCCAAATTCATCATGCATGGTACCAAAACGATCCTACTGAATCGACTAACACGAATCTGAATTTTTTTTTCAAAAAAACGACTAAATATACATGAAAATCCGACTTTTTATCAAGAACACTAAGCTCTAAAAATCACTAAAAATACTAAACTAAAATGCATAAAAATTACATGGATATGTAAAGGATTCGTACCTTAAGCTGTTTGTGATGTTGGATTTGATAAAACTTGTTGTTTTGATTTCGAGTTTTTTTTGAGTTTGAGAGAGAGTAGAGAGAGAAGAGAGAAAAGAAAGAAAATGGGCTGAAAATAAGGGTTTTATATCAGGGGTAAATGTGTCTTTTTTTGGGTCTCATTATAGCCAAATGGGGTCTCATTATAGAGGGGTCTCATTATAGCCAAATGGGATCTCATTTTAGCCTTGCCCAAAATTTAATTCTAATTTGTTAGACTTTCTCTTTCAATATAAAAATTACTATGTTACACTAAATAACAAATTAATTTTTGGTAAATATTAATCAATATATTCGTTATAGCGAGAAAATATTGTTATATATAATTTATACTATAATGTTTTGGGTTTGAGACCTCTTCTATACTAAAATTCTTTTATAAATTTATTAAATGGGAGTTTAATAATTATTATTTATTTATTTTATCTATTTGTTAGTTTTACGGATTTTTGTTTTATTTTTTATAGGCCATGTTTGGATTAGGTTGAATCCATATGTCGGTTTATATCCGATTTTGTTAAAATTAGATTGCGTTTTTATTTTTGTCTATATTATATGTATAATATTTTTAATAAATTTTGATTTTAAAATATTATAATTTTTATATATTAATCTAAAACCTCCTAAATAATCTGTTTTGAAAAGTTTATATTTTCAAAATTTTGACTTCACAAGTGCGTATAATTTTGTTAATGATATTTTTTTTTCAATTTTGATATGTTTTCGAAAATTTAATTTTTATATATTTATAGTATTTATAGTTGTTTGTTTGCTTTCAAGTTAGTTTCATTGTTTAGGTTATGTATAGATCTTCTTTTGAATGTCTATTTGTAGAAAATAGTCGAATGTAAGAGGACTTAGATTTTAGGGGAAGCCATAGTTGTTCTTGTAAATTCGCATACGGGTCGCGCAACGAACAACTGGTTTAGCTTGTTCATCGCACGATCATGGTATTGCAGTTTCTGCGAAGTCACACGCTACAAATTGTCGCACGTTGAGCACACAAATTTTATCGTTTTATGAGAATTTTTTTGTATTTCGTTTCATAGCACATCATCTTCTATTCTACTACAATTTTCTAAGTTTATCTATTGTTCTGAGACATATTTTTATGTATATTAATTGTCTGAGATAATTTTTTTATTGTAGCTTTGTCTTAAGTCTAACAAATGATTATAATTTTAGGATACCTCCTCATCGTTCACGATCATCATCGGGGTCGAATCATGAGAGCAGCTATCACGAACATAATACACCGGTTGAGACTTCTCGTATTGGTAAGGATATAGGTGTAGTCGTATGCATATTATTCAACGTCAGATTACTCCCGACCAACTATTTCGTTGAGTGAACGACCACGTTCTTAATCTGTACTCTCACTTTAGCGACTACAAGACACATGAGGCGTATAATATCTTCTAAAATGATGAGAGTTTGTCAAAAAAATATTATTCAGTGTTAATGTTGAATTTTGGTTGTTCATCTTATAGTTAATGATATCATACCTTATCAGAAATATTTTATATATATTTTATAGGCGAGAATTTGTTTTGTGATGCTTCGCTATCTACGCTACCCATCGTCAGTGGGATCTTACTCATTAGAGTAGGATTCTTAATCCAGATTATAGGGACATGTTTTGGTCCGTTTCTTGATTATCTCTCGCATTGGTCTACCAATGTTCATGTACTAGGGGCATTCTTGGAGCGATGGCATCCATAGACCAATTGTTTCAATATCTTCTTTGGTGAGATGAACATTATGCTTGACACGATATACACACTATCATAGGTCTACCCGTTATCATAGTTTAAATATCATTAACTTCCCTAGTAAAGGTTAACGAGTTGTCGTAATTGCTCGATCACATGGTGTAGATTCCTAAGAGCTTCCTACAGAGCTTGAGCAGAACCGTATTCACCTCAGGTTTTTCATCATATTTATATGCGTAACGAATACTACGACGATGGAATTACTAATCCAATGGTTATTCATGCGACAATATGGTATTTGCTTCATATGTTTGGTAGTTGCATTCTTGTAAACAAGAAGGGTAATAGTATTTATCTCAACTATCTACAGTTTATCGAGGACTATAACAGCTCAGTAGGTACAATTGGGTAGGTTTAGATGATATTAGCTTAATTATATTACCAGTTTGGTAGAAGTTGTTTACACGTCATGTTGGATTTTACTGGTTTCCTCAGATTGTTAGAGACATTGAACTACAACCATTTTCCCGCTCTTGCGACTATGCAATTCAGTTCATATTTTATCAAAAAGTCGACCATACGTAGATATGTACCTCCTCCCAAAGAGACTCAAGACAATATTCATCAGTTTGTAGCTATTTTCAGAGAGCAAGATGTAAGCTTTCTTTGTCATTTATTTTTATTTGATTTTTCTTTATTTTGTTACGACTTTAGTTTATACATACATTACATTTTAAAATATAGGCATGGTTCATGCCATATGAGCATTTACGTGCTATTGGATCTTTTTGTGAGGTAGTTTGGATAGATATTATACTGAATTCGTGGGACATCGTCAAGGCATTCTATCCCTTCCATGTTGCTCGATAATTGGGGCATGTTCAAGAGTTACCTAGTCCATTACGGCCTGTTTTGGGAGGTACTGGTAGAGTTATACGTGCAAACACGTGTTATCTATGGGATGCATCTCTTTGGACTGCATGATAGTCCCATACTGTTGACCTCATGCTGCGAGGTACTCTGCATTGGCTCGACCAACATACTACGCTCTTGTGATACCCTATATGGGTTGAGAACTAATTATGGTAAATATTGATCGATCATGATTCTCGCCCTGCTGATGCATATGTTGGGGTGAACCCCTCTGCGACCACTTATCAGAAAAGTTCACATGATTTGACGGATCTAATGACACAATGGGTAAACTTGGTTTTCAACATCAATCGCAAGGAGCGCCATATTGTGTTTCAACTTTTTAATTGCTTGGTAACCGACAATATAACCAAAAATGGTTAGATTAGGTGCATGACCAAATAACAACCAAACGAGAGGAAGCTATGTATAATGAGAAAGTAAAGTACAAAATGGAGAAGGAAAAAATGAAACTTATGAAATAGAACTTGCCTAACAGATATACAATGGTTTATATTATCGTCAAGTTAAGGTTGTTTATATTTCTGAATTACTATGCTATTTTTTATTCTAAATTGCTACGTTAATCTGATTATGTACCGTAAGTCCTAAGTTATTGTTGCTTTAATTTCAAAAATTCTAAGTTATTGTTGTATCCGATTTGTATATGATTTTAGTAAAATTTCAATTATTCTCTTTTATTGTTGATTTTTACACCATGTATTTGTAACAAATATATATATGACAATAAATGTTACATCATGTTGCACCTGGTGTACGCGGTAATGTAGAAGTATGTGCGCCTTAGGTGCAATGACATACACTACCTCACACACACTCCTATTGTGAATATATCTTTGCCCGAATAAAAAAAATATTACTATTATTTTTTTGGTATTGGGTAGACAATTTTTAATTGAAAAAAATGTTATATAGATTAAAAAACAAAAGGCTAACGATACATAAATTAGTATTCTAATAAATTATTAATATCCGAACTATATGCAAATAAGTTGTAATTATGCCACGTTAACGAAACTTAAACAAAGTTACACAGGTCATAGTATAATCAATGATCTTTGGTCAATTCAGTAAAATGTGATGCTCCATCATGCGCAGTAGATGTTTGGACCGATTTGATTTGGTTGATTTTGTTGAATCTTTGGTTGAGATGAATTGCATAACCAGTTATGTCTTTGGTGTGAAACGGGTACCATGCAAGATATATTCCCGACAATGGTTCATCCAAAACTACCTATAAAAACAAAAGTTTGGTAAGATAGTGTAACCTAGCATATCATAAAATATAGTAGTATAATAGAATTATATTGATTTACTTACATTAAAAAAAAGTTATCATGTACGAAACCAAGACCAACTTATTTTGTAGGACATAATAGAGGTGGGATCAACGTAAAGTAGATTTGTATAGGAAATATGGAAAGATAAATGGTATACCACATATTGATATCTAGTAGTTATCAATAGATTGATGTCGGGTAAGGTTATCCAATACTTACTATTGTCGTTGTATAATTTAAACCAATATAATCTATTAAATAGGTTATCTATAGTTTCTACACCGCTGAACACTGTCACCTAAAACTTATGTTGACTTTAAAATTTGAAAATCAAATCTCGTCTCACCAATTGCCACGAATTAGAACATTCGTATTGATATAGTTACGAACGGATTACTGCACAGACTGTCTCGATCAACATCTACCATACTAGTAATATAATCAAGTAAATAATTTGAAAATCATCTCTCGTAACCAATAATATTGTAGGTCTTATACTTATTCTTTGTTTGAGATACTTTCTCTTTCTTATTCGGATGAGCTTCAACTTTTAAAACTATGAATGAGTTTGTCCTCGAGGAGGTCGAGCTAGCTATCATATCATGGGTGCTAGTGTTACGGCCCTGACTAGTCATATTCGAATAAAGATGGATCTAGTTAAGTCAATTTATCGGAACCGAGTTTTTTACGACGTTTAGTGATTATCAGTTCCTTATGCTATAATATGTGACTTAATTTGGGTTTGAGGATTTGCATCCTCCTAGTTATAATACGATCTTGTATATTTGGGTCGTAACCACAGATAAAGTTATCTATTATGCCAATTTTTCATGTTAGGTCATTATTCATATCCATTGTATTTTTAGGAAAGATTTTAGAGTACTCCAATGTACATCAAATTCTACTAGAGTAAATAGCCTAAATTCTCGCTCGTTTATAGCTAGCTCATATGCACAGGACAACTCATGTATTTTCCTAATCTACGCCTATTTTCCTAACATGTTCATAACTCTCATCGACAAAGTCTAAACCATAGAAGATAAATTACATTTTAATTCTTTAAAGATATAAAACTTTCGGGCGATAGTTACTTCTCTTAAATGATTCGAAAACGACCGAGTGTTGAGCGTCAAGCAATCTATGAACGAACATCCAAAATTATTCAGAAGTTTATAGACTTGTACCGATGTAACATTTTAGGTTACAATGAGCACTCTCCGCCCTATAATATATAACCAAAAAATTACTATTATAACATTGAATGTAAAAAATTTAAGTTTATATTTTAATACATCACTTACCAATTGTTAGTTCTTTTGCCTCAGTTTATATACTCGTTCGTGTAGATATGAAGAATATTTTCAGCGTATATCATTATCTATCGGTTCAAGATATAATTTATAGCCTTGGGGAAAAATAGACCACATCTTCTAGTGTTGCAAGATTTTTATCATACTCTTCAACCGTGTTCGATTGGGCAACGATATTATAAAAATCCATAAACTCTTCCGCCATATATACTTTTAGCATCACCTTTTTAGCGTATGCCGAAATATTTTTGTTAATATGTCATTTGTATAACATGTGGGTAACATCTAGAAAAACGTCTTTAATAGCTCACATCAATGCTAGCTCCCGATCTATGATGATGATATTCAGAAATGCGCAAATATTATCGAACATGACGGTCCTTAAAATATTCAAATCCCCGTGTATTTCAGGTATTTCTCGGAGCTCATAAAGACAAAAACAATACCAAATGTCTTGTTGGTTGATGTTACACAAATAATTTCAAACAAAGACGTCTTGTACCTTGTAGTCTTGTAAGTACTGTTCATGACAAGAACTCGAGAATTGTACGTAAAAGCTCCATACTCGTAAGATACGCGAAAAATAATTTGAAGATCTCATTGTTGCGTCGTTTGTTTGATGCCACTTGAAGTACTTGTGTTCCTTAAGTTTTTCTAACAAGAATTGCATTTGATTTTGCCCATTTTTTTTTCAAAAAAATGGTTCGTTTGACAAATGTTGTAAATGATGCGCATGCTTGGATATATTTTAAGGGTTTTAAATCTTCAAACTCACGTATATCTCTTTAGGACGAGAATCGATTGTCGTTAACCTACGAACTAATTCCTCTTTGTCCGTTTTGAGTCTAGCAACTTATGAATGTCATTGAAGTGTAAAAATGGTACTTGGTTGTGTTTTCTGTTTAACAGATTCAATTTCCAAAAATCATGTTCTCCTTTAATTGGACTTTCCCTTGACATGAAAGGGAAATCACGTTTTTAATGAACATTGTCGTTGTCTTTTCACACCCTCAGTTTAGGATTAGGTATATAAGTGTCGTACCTCTCGCATTAAGCATATAGCATAGAAGTTTTTATATTTATGTTATCGTCTTCGTCCTTGATAGTAATAACGATGAAACCTATATCAATGTTTTTACTAAAATCTAATAAAAATAAAATTAATTGAATTACAAGTTTTTATTTACTTAACATAAAAAATATTTTAAATAAAATAAAAATAATTTTAAAATATAAAATATTATTTATTACATTAATTTCAATATTTAAATTTATAAGATAAAATACTATTTAGTGTCTAAAATTAAATTAAATTTATGATAAGTATAATTATTTTAATATAAAAAGTATAATTTTTTTTATTAAATTTAATAAATATTTTTCCTAATATTTTATTATCTTTTATTTAAATATAAAAAATCAGATTTTATATTAAATGTTAAGTTAAGCAACGTAATTTCAACTTAATTGAACATGTTATTTTGCAATTTGATTTGACCTTTTTTTTAGATAATATTGTTTACATTTTTTAGTCCATCTATTTAGTTGTATGATTGATTTCTTTAAGAATTATAATTTAAAAATATAAAAAATTTGAAATATAAAAACATAAATAGATACTATTAAATATATTAGAAAAATATTGACATACTATGTTTCTAACTTGTCAATATTTCATAGACATTATGCATGAAATTTTGGAAAATAATTTAAAATTTTCGTCAAAAAAGCTTTACAAACAAATCCAAAAAATTTACGGGTCCAATAATAGTTCGATATCGATGACGTGATGGTAAATTTAATGCACCAAGTCTCACCAATCAGCGCAGTATGAGAAAACTTTCGTTTCAAAAGTCCTATCAGTCTAATTGGCACCGACTCTCTCAACTGAAAGACTATAAAATCCACGGATGCAGTAATAATTATGAATCTTCACGTTAGGGTTTTAATATCAAAATTTTACGATTCCCTTTTGATATATTAACACATAAAACGTGATTTACGTACCATTAATACTTATCCAGATCCTTTGTGATACAACGACCAAATCATTGATCATTCTAAACTAAAATATTCACTCACCTAATCTCCTGTAACTCCAAATCTTACAAAGAAATCTCTCGCAAAAGTTGAAGCAATATAAAGTAGATAAGTATGATGGAATCAAAAAATATAAGCATAATTATATGAGTATATAAAAAATAATGCTCGATTTTGGAATATGGATCGATAATTATGTCAAACCATCTCCACGAGATTTGTGAGAGCACTCTCATATAATTCAACCAGATTCATTCTAGGTCTATCCAAACTATTGATCGATTTTTTATCCAACGTCATTTGATACGAAGTTGATTACATCATAAACAAAATGTTTGTCAAGATTATAACAAAAATATACAAAACTACACTTAGAGAAAGTTTGTGGTTGTAACTTCAATCAAATGATAGTTTACGTCTCTTATTATCAGGGTGGGCGTTCTTGACATTTGATCAAATATGTATTGGATAATAATCGAACCACATTCAACGAGTTATTATATTTAGTGGAAGAATAAATAAAGAGAACAAATACTCAAGATCCGTAGTGAAGCTCATTCTAATCAAACAGTTGTATGCTTTCGCTCGAGCATTAAAGCTCGCCAGGCCATCACATATTTTTAGGATCAAAATAATAAAGGTTGGTTCGACCGAAAGCGTAGCATCCAAGACCAAACCTATAGAAGACAAAATGGTTATTTGGACGTCCATGCGTAAATATAACTCACTGATATTATGGACTCTATTTATGTCAAGGAAAAATTCACCATATTTTTAGAACCAAACGAGATGTATAAATTGCATGATTAACATAGTAAGAATTTATTTTACAAAAATCATGACGGTCATGGACACAATACGCGAGATTATCAATAATTAAAATAATATATTAAAAAATTGATTTATGATGAGAATAATGGAGTTTTTAAGAACTAAGGATATGATAAATTATGTCCAAAAGAGGAAAAGACCAAGCCAAAAGAACAAAATATAATAGTTTTAAAAGTTATGATCTATACACAAATCTAACCCAAACATAAGTATTTTTAACAATTAACGATTGTGGTTGTTTCTTTGGTTGATCATATATTAAAGAATGTCAAATATTTATAAGTACAACATCATAGTCAAAACTTGTCGAATTAATAACATAAATTATTCTTTATCATTAACTTTGATGGTGACAACCTCTAATAAATAATTACACCTTATGAAGATGCACTGATAATAACTATGACTAATGCTAGTGTAAAAGTCCAAAGAAAGTGATGATCAATACAAGGGTTTGGAAAATATCATGTTAAAACTAACTATAAAAAACCGTGGATGATGTCATCTTATCTACCAATAGAATAAAATTTGATAGGATTCACCAGCTACGATACCATTGTGACTACATAATTAGAAGTAAAAGTAACCTTCAACCATAAAGAATCTGAAAAATAGTATAATACTTATTTATGATGGTAGATTCCTCGTCCTCGGATAATATAATTTTAGGTAAGCCATAAATCAATCAATTGCAATGTTTCTCTTCACGAGTATGTCCATTATGCGGTAAATGGTTGGATAAAGATTATCTAAAGTAATCAGAGAGCTGCGTGAGAAAAATATATTGCATTCTCTCATTAAAAAAATAGTAACTAAAGCGAGGCTCGTTATTCTTTAAGAAAATAGTTAATCCGTAAGAAACCTTTTATTTGGTCAAACTCACAAAAATAGAATATGTAGTTTAGGGAAAAAAGCCAAAACATACAAGTTGGATATTCCTTTACATGTAAAAGTATTTTGATTTGTTAGATTTTTAATTCTTTATTTTTTCATTAGATGATATATGATGTGACATGGATATCAACGAAATTAATATGCGATCGGTTATCTCTCGACCCTGGGATACGACCCTTCAAATGGAAAGCGAGACAATTTTATCTAGATTGCATGAAAACCATAGTTGTTGAGGTTGATACACTCAACTAATTTAGATATATCCATAAATCAAAATACCCCGTCTGAACGATGAATACAATTATGGTTTAGATAAGACACACTAGTGGTGTATAATGTTGCATTTCATTGATTTAAATAAAACCTACTCAAATAACTATTTTCTTGTATCATGGACTAATCAAATCGTCAATGCACAATTAAGTAACCGCCTCATTTCATTTATGGGAGCAGACTTTAGCTATATGAAATCTATTTGTATCCCAGTTATAGAAAAATATATAATTTTCATCACTAAAAAGGATTGTACTGCTATCGAGTGATGTTGTTCGGTTTTATAAACTTCGAGACAACTTATTAGAGGGATGATTAACAAAATATTTGCTAAATATTTTTCCTACAACAATGAATAATACATCAAAGACATGTTAAGAAAGAGCCTAAGTGATTCAAATCACATTTTCAACCGACAAAAGATATTCAGTAACTTGCAAAATTTTATCATAAAACTTAGTAAAAGCAAATATACTTCAAGCTTAAGGTCGGGAAAGTTCTTAACTAACTAAATTAATTAAATAAATATTCAATTCTTAGGTATCAAATTATTATTTTTCATTTAAGCATCTTTGAAGCTATGAAACCCCTCATACAAGTTGATGAGTCCGAATTCAGCATGCTCTCCGGACAGGGCAAATCGGTCTAGTCTCTCCGAATACCGGACAGGTTACATGGACATGGATCGAACAGGTCATTTGAACCGGACAGATTACTTTGAACACTATGATCTTAAGGCAGTTCGAACTATGACAAAAGTACTAAAAAACCTAAACACTTCTTGACTAAGCTACTTGCTCTCCTGCTTAGAGCTCATGGGTCTTTGAACATGACCCGGGTCCTTTAAACTTGACCCGACAACCCATAAGGGCCCAAACATCACACTATAAATACCCAACCACCTGCATTAACTATGGGTAATGAGAATTAACTGCTACCAAGCTGCTTAATCATCTCTCTACTCTCTACTCTAACCGTTAAACACCCACACACCACCGTTAAACACCCACACACCACCTTAAAACTCCACTCGAAATTACCAGCCTACCCTCAGGCAATTATTATCCACACCAAATTGGCGACCCCAGTGGGAGGCGACGGTGCCTGAATCAAGCATTCAAAACCAGAAAAGAAAATCTGTCCGAATGAATTCGGACAATCCTGAGCTGCCACCAGCTTTGCTCGAAGTGGTGGGAGAGAATGATGAGTACACTATCGAAGAGCGTGACAGGTTGAGGGGTGAAATAGAAGCTCTGAGGGCTGAAAAGGCCAAGATGGGCGTGAAAGAGAAATCCAAAGCATCAGTTGCTCATCACACCGACAACCCCAGAGAGCATGAGGCTTCTAAAACTCATGTGAGTACCAAAAAGACACATGCCAGTTCTAAAAAGTCTCACTGGTCCAAGCTTGTGGAGAGTTCTGACTCAAGCTCAGAATCTTCAGGTAGCTCTTCGGACAGTGAGGGAAATGAAAAATCCTTGTCCTCTAGCAGCGATGAGGGTCGAACTAGAAAAAAGCAAAAGCAGGTTAAGAAATATTCAAGAAAAAGGGACAGACATGGAAGAATGAAAAGGCATATTGGCAAGAGATCATCTCACCACCGGAGGTATACAGACAAGATGTTGATGGATCCCTTTTCTTTCCACGATGAACCAGGTATCTTTGCAACTCCCAATGAGGATACCGTGTTCAGTCGTGGACGGAATTGGAGGCAGTCTCCACTGTCTTCTAAAATTTTGTCCGGAAACCTCCCCAAGAGGTTTGATAGCACTAAAATGGAGAAGTACGATGGCAGTACTGATCCGGACAATCATCTGGAGCAATTCAAGAACTTCATGATGAACTTTGATGACGATGATAAACTACTCCGTAGGGCATTCTCCCAATCATTCACGGGGAGTGCTCTGAAGTGGTACAACAACCTACCTCAGGGTTGTATTAAAGATTTTGATACGTTTTGGGTGGCCTTCCGAAGGCAGTTCGTAGGGAGTAAGGAGTTGAAGGGCAATGGAGACACCATAATCCACTGTGCCCAGGAGCCAAATGAATCCTTGAAAGAATACATAAGCCGTTTTGTGAACACAAAGAATGGGTTGGCTGATTGCTTTGAACAGGTAGCAATAGCATCCCTGAGACAGGGTTTGAACCCAGGCAATCTAGCTGATTCGGTGACCAGAAAGAAGGTTATGACGTGGGGAGGGTTGCTGAATCAGGTTGGCAAACAAATAAACGTTGATGAAACAAAGAAAACCAGGGTGCACAGACAGGTGAGGTCCACCCCAGTGGCACCAACTCCAAATCAAAACCAGTCCGGGAACAAAGCAAGAGAAACCGGACAGGGGCATGGTAGGGGAAAAGCTCAGTCTCAGCTAGCTGCTCCTGCTCAAAGTCAACAATCCAGAAACAAGAGAGGGCCATGGGTCCAACCGGAGTGGTTCGCAGAGTTGAAAGAAAGTGTGGCCACTATCTTTGATAAAACAAAAGATGAGGTACATTACCGGAGACCAGCGACCTTGCAGTCTCCCAGAGAACATCGTAACAACTCTTTTTTCCAATATCATAATGATATTGGCCATACCACTGATGATTGCATAGCATTGAAACAGGAAGTTCAAAACCTGATTGAAAGGGGAAAGTTGGGAGCATACGTTAAGAAAAGAGGAGGCAACAGGCCTGGTAACACTCACCGGGTTGGTCCAAGTAATGCTGCTCCGGAGGGGGCCATCGTTATAGTTGAAAGGTTTGATGTGGAATCTGAATACTTGGATCCTGATCCAACTCGAAACAGGGTGGGTGCTATAGAGGAATGTTCTAGGTCGGTCTCCAGGCTCATTAAATTCTTTGAGTCACTTACAATTTTCGGAGGAGACACTATGACAGCTCCTACTGCTTCTTCGAGAAAGAGGCATGTTCATAATTTAGCCTCCCAGCTAGAAGGAGGTATGACATCTTATCAGTCACCAAACTCATTCCCCTTCATTTTCTTTGATGAGGGTGATTTGAGAGACATTGCTGGCCCTCATGAGGATGCTGTTGTAATAGGAGCGTCTATAGGGGCAATGAAATAAGGCGAATCCTGGTGGATACTGGAAGCTCAGCCAATATTCTCTTCCTAACCACTTATAAGAAAATGAAAAATCCAGCTGTGATTCAAAAGTCGGACATGTCAATCGTGGGCTTCACGGGCAGCTCAGCCGATGTGATCGGAGAATTCGAAGAGGAAGTGTTATTGGGCAGGGGCCCTTTCAAGAAAATGGTTAGCATACTCTTTATTGTGGTGGATTGTCCCACTTGCTATAATGCTATTCTAGGGAGGTCTTGGCTCTCTAGGATGCACGAT
Source organism: Limnanthes douglasii subsp. nivea (assembly GCA_036936605.1). Taxonomy (NCBI): domain Eukaryota; kingdom Viridiplantae; phylum Streptophyta; class Magnoliopsida; order Brassicales; family Limnanthaceae; genus Limnanthes; species Limnanthes douglasii. The sequence goes on along the minus strand of JAUPFV010000003.1, from coordinate 147,855,735 downwards.
GTGGCTTCAACAGTCCACCATTGTTTAAAGTATGTTGTTCAGGGACAGGTTGGAGTTGTCCGGAGCAGCCAAAAGATTGCAAGAGAATGCTATGCCACTGCCCTGGCTCCTCGAACGCTGGGGGCAGTCCGTATAAATGATCAATAGCAGTTTGAGGGACTTTCTGGGGGTGAGGGTAAAATTAATGACCCCAGAGAGACCCCTGGAGTGTTGATTCCAATTGAAGAGGTTGAAACGCACTGTTTGGAAGAAGTCAAGAGTGTCAAGATAGGGTCCAAGATGCCACCAATGTTGAAAAAAGAAATGTTGAAATTTTTGAAAGACCATCAGCACGTTTTTGCCTGGTGCAATGCTGATGTTACCGGAGTTCCATCAGAAGTGATATCCCATCACCTATCTGTCCGGAGAGATGTAGCACCAGTGGTTCAAAAGAGAAGGGCTTTCTCAAAAGAAAAGGCTGATGTCATTGTACAAGAGGTTGACAGACTCACAAAGATGGGGCACATTAAGGAATCTCAGTACCCTTTGTGGACTGCCAATCCTGTCATGGTGAAAAAGAAGAATGGCAAGTGGCGCATGTGCATTGACTTCACATACCTCAATAGAGCTTTCCTAAAAGACTTGTATCCGGTCCCTCGGATAGATCAGTTAGTAGACTCTACCTCTGGGAACAAACTGCTTTCCTTTATGGACGCTTTCTCCAGGTACAATCAGATTCAAGTAGATCCAAAGGATCAAGAGCATACTACGTTTGTCACTGACAGGGGTCTACATTGCTACAAAGTGATGCCATTTGGTTTGAAAAATGCTGGAGCTACTTATCAAAGGTTAGTCAATAAGGCATTTGCTAATCAAATTGGAAGAAATATGGAGGTTTACATTGACGATATGATGGTGAAAAGTGTGGATGAGCAGCTACACTTGTCCGATCTCCAAGAAACTTTTGCCGACTTGGTAAAAGTAAATTTAAAGTTAAACCCTGAAAAGTTTGTCTTCGGAGTACAGTCCGGGAAGTTTCTAGGCTATATCGTAAGTGAGCATGGAATACAGCCCGATCCGGACCAGCTGAATGCTCTTTTCCAGATGGAACCTCCTCGAAACATCAAAGAAGTACAGCGGTTAACGGGGAGATTAGCAGCCTTAAACAGATTTATCTCCAGGTCTTCGGACAGGTGTGCTCCTTTCTTTCAAACTTTGAAGGGTGCAAAGGGTTTCGAGTGGACCCCACAGTGTGATGAGGCTTTCAATGAAATCAAGAAACACCTGTCCTCCCCCAAAACTTTATTCAAACCAGTTGATGAGGAGACTCTCTTCGTATATTTGGCAGTTTCAAGTTGTGCCATCAGTGATGTGCTGGTAAGAGAGGTCGATAGATATCCCCACCTAGTGTACTACATCAGCAAGAGCTTGATAGATGCCGAGAGACGTTACTTGAAACTTGAAAATTTGGCATTAGCTCTGGTAATAGCTGCAAGAAAGATGAGGCCTTATTTCCAGGCTCATCCTATCATCGTCTGGACCTCTTTTCCTTTAAAGAATGTCCTTCAAAAAGCAGACATTTCGAGCAGAATGACTAAGTGGTCACTAGAATTAGGGGACTTCGACATAGACTTTGCTCCCCGGACAGCAGTAAAAGCCCAAGCTGTGGCTGATTTCCTGGTTGAATTCCACTCCGATAGGGATTCGGAGCAAGCTACTGATACAAAAGACAAGAAAATGTGGATCGTCCGAACAGATGGTGGATCTAGCACTATGGGATGTGGTGCAGGAATATGTTTAACTTCCCCATATGGAGACAATATGTACCAGGCTATTTGTTTTGCTTTTAGGGCATCTAATAACGAGTCCGAATACGAAGCAGCTATAGCTGGGTTAAAGTTAGCCTACATCTGTGGGGCTAAGAGGGTCAAATTGCTAAGTGACTCCCAATTGCTTATCCACCATGCCTTAGGCCAATCTGAGGCTAGAAAGGAGCAACTGGTAAAGTATCTGCTCCTCCTCAAAAATGAAGCACTAAAGTTTAAAGCTGTTGTCTATGAGCACATTCCCCGGGCAGAAAATGACCTAGCAGACTCATTGGCGACTATAGCATATACAGAGTCATATCCATGGATCCATGTGCTTGAAAGCCCTTCTATTCAACTTAGTAAGGGTGAAGAAGAGGAAGTTTTTTGAAATACAAGTGAAACGGCTTCAAGACTGGAGATCTCCTCTCATAAATTATCTGTCCGATGGTATTGTGCCTTCAGATAAGTCACAAGCCAGAACATTGAAACACAAGGCTCGTGGTTTCATTATATTGAGAGAAGTGTTGTACAAAAAATCCTATAGTAAACCTCTCCTTCGTTGTTTGGGGGATGATGAGTCACAAGTGGTCCTCTCCGAATTACATGATGGTGAGGGATCAGCCCATTGTGGATTTAGAGCTCTAACAAGAAGAGTATTACTCTCCGGATATTATTGGCCATCAATTATGAAAGATGCTAAGGAATTGGTGAGGAGGTGTGACCCATGCCAGAGGTACAACAATGAAATTCATGTACCAGCCATTCCTTTGGAATCAATTTCTGAGCCCATCCCTTTTGCTCGATGGGGGTTGGACTTAGTAGGGCCTCTCCCTGTGGCGTCTGGAGGGCGTAAAACTATAATTGTGGCCATTGACTACTTCTCAAAGTGGGTAGAAGCAGCTCCCCTGGCAGGGACAACATCAAAAGCTGTCATAAAATTCATTTTGTCCAACATATGTTGCAGATTTGGTGTCCCACAGAAAATAACAACAGACAATGGGCCACAGTTTGACAATAGAGAAATGGAAAGCTTATGTGCCTCAAGGGGTATACAGCATTGTTTTTCTTCACCTTTTCACCCACAAGCTAATGGGCAAGTTGAAGTGGCTAATAGGACTATACTGTCCGGTTTAAGGAAGAATCTGGAAGGGGCTGCTGGGAAGTGGCCTAGTTATCTACAAGAAGTCTTGTGGGCCTACCGGACAACACCTGGGGCTGCAACACAAGAATCACACTTCGCCTTGGTCTATGGAATGGATGCAGTAGCCCCCATAGAGAAGACACTCCCTTCCTTTCGTGTTCACAACTTCTCCGGACACGCTAATGACATGGCAATCAGAAATCAACTTGATTTGATAGAAGAAAGACGGATTAAAGCTCGCCTTAGAGTTGCACACTATCAGGGCTTGATGAGGAGCAGGTTTGCTTCTAAAGTTAAAAGAAGAGATTTCCAACCAGGGGACAAAGTATTAAGAAAGGTCTTCTTACACACTAAAGAAAAGCTCTTCGGAAAGCTGGCCCTTACCTGGGAGGGTCCGTATATTGTGGTTGAAAGAATCAAGCCTGGAACTTATTGGTTGGAAGACAAAGATGGCAGGGTTCTAACTCATCCTTGGAATATTGAGCATCTTCGGATGTACTTGGAATAATACTTGTGTAAATATTTACTTGTTTGAACTTCCATGTAAATATTTGGGGGCATACTCTTTCCTCCTTGGTGGCACGGGGAGGTTTTAGTGAGGTGTCCGGATGGTTGAATAAAATTCGATGCCTTCTTCAAAATTTTCTAAGTATTTTCAAAGTTCTATCTCTGGTTATACTACCCGGACTGAAAGATCTAAGGGCTATTTAAACTCTAGCCGAAGAATTTAAACACTCTCACAATGCAATAACTAAAAGTTACTTTAACTCTAGCTATCTAAACTAAAACAAACAATGAAAGAAGATGATGGTTGTGCAAAACAGAAATATTTATTGAGCAACTTAAAATTGCCTTGGCCTTCCAAGGACTTTCGAGTAAGTCAGGATACAGCACAAAAAACCTGTCCGAACAAATACCGGACACCACAACAAAAAGAGTGCCTTGGCCTTCCAAGAACTTTAGTTTGAATAAAAGATAAACCAAGTAAACCATAAATTAAGATTGAGCCTTTGAAGATGGCTCCCCTTCATCTGCTTTCTTACCCTTAGAGTCGCTCCCCCCTTCGACTACTTTCTTGCCCTTGGGATCATTTTCCTCTTCACCAGGGCTCTCTCCGGTCCTCTCTTCATCATCAGATGAAGACTCACTGGGAATTCCATCCTCCTCGACCATTGTATAATATAGGAGGTCATCGTCATCCACATAGAGCCAGAAGTCCCCCAGGGTCCTCTTCGGAATTTTTTCATGAAAAAGGAGAACCATATCAGACTTTACCCTTTGGATCATTAACTCTTCGCTTTTAATCATCTCCCTGGCATAGGCGTTGATCTTGGCATTGATTGTGGCCTCTTGGTCCCTTAACAAAGCATTTTTCTCCTTAGCAGCCTGGGTCATTGCATTTTCTAGAGCAATCTTGTCAGTAGTCAAGTTGGTGATAATCTTCTCCTTTGCAGTAGTTTCTCCCCTCGAGGCAGTAAGGTCCTTCTACATACCGGACAGCTTCTCCTGAAGATCTTTTATGGTTTCTTCTAAGGTGGAAACTTTTGTGTTGCTTTCATCTTGATTCCTCTTCAGCTCCTCATTTGCTTCCTTAAGCAAATCAGCATTGGTAGTAGCAGTGCGGAGGTCTTCGGACAACTTTTCCTTCTCAGACTTGAGGTCTTTGATGGTGTCTGCTTGACTCCAGACTTGTCTCTCCAATGTAAGAACTGGCTGCACATTACTAAGCAAGGAATGGGCTATAGTGTCCCTTTCACTAGAAACCATGAAAGTCTTACCATTGAAATTGACCGTATTGGAGCTGCTTGGAGGAACGTAGGGCCCTACGAATTCATCTCTGGGGAGGCCAAGGAAATACTCACCAAGTCCAGCTAGACCGGTGATGTCCACTCCATCGAGGTTGAGATCTCCCCCCTCTACCTCATCGGTATGAAAGTCCCTTGGGATCTCTTCGGCCAGTGTTGGGTCAGAGGGGTCAGTAGGGAAAGAAGGCTCCGGATCCCGGAGAGCGAGCTCATCTCCTTGGGAATTATTTTTCTTCTTGGCTTCCCGGTCAGTGCCTTCACCTACTTGCTTGCGAGTCCTCTTGGGAGCCCTTGGAGGTTTTGGGAGGTCTACTTCCTGCCTTTCGGTCTCTTGCTCTACCACTTGCAAGAGGGCTGCATCGATTTGAACCTGGGCCGGCCCCTCCGGGTCTGTTGGGGCATCCTTCTCAGCATCGCTCGCCACCTTTTTGCCTTTTCTCCTACCTTTCATTTTGCTTGGGGCTTTGGCCCGGGCAGGCAGGTAGAGTGTCCCATCCAGTTCGTGGGACCTTCTAAGCACAATGTCTTCAGGAGGCTGGGTGGAGAGCTCTTCCCAGGTCAGGTCTCTCCGATCTGTGGTATTCCATAGGTAAGAGCTGGCCAGATTTCCAGGGGTGAAGGCTTTGTGGAATCGATTCTCCCAGTTCTCTGCGGCCCAGGCATTGATTTTGCCACAGGTAACCTGTCCGGCCTTCAAATAATCCCCGAACTCCTTTGGCAGCTCTGTTAGAACAAAAGAGAGATCAGTTAATTTAAACCAACTTAAAGAAAGAGAAATGGACAGAAATTTTAAGTAAGGAACTTACGGTCACTCCTCCACCTACTCCTGAGGAGGCTTGGGTTCTCTCCGGCCTTGATCTTCTTGCCATTTTCCCAAGCGCCACTGACGAACAGAAATTGGCTCCTCCATTTGCTCTCTGACTCCAAGAGATCATCAACAGCCTTGAGATCGTTCCCCATATTGAAATGGTAGAAGGGGAATTGGTGATGCTTGCAAAGGTTGGCCACCGCTGCGAACTCTTCCATAGGGAGAGGGATCCCGGACAGCCTAGATGCCATGATACATGACATCAGAGTGAACCAGCCATTGGGGCTCAGCTGGCTCGGGCAGAGCTTCACCAGGTGGAAGTATCGAACGATCTCCGGGTACAGGGGGAACATGAGTCCCCAATTAAACAGCTCCGTAAAAAAGACTATTTCGTTCCTCTTGCAATCCATAGGGGTCTCCGGATCTATGGGGATCCTTATCTTTACATTTTCTGGGATCCCCCATTTTGTGCGCATTCGCCCCAGGTCAGAAGTATGGATGAATGCATACTTGGTCTTCTGTAAGGCCAAGAGATATTTGAGCTCAACTCTGTGGAAGCATGGCCCCACCTTCTCTTCAAGGCACTCCGGCAAGTCCGGATGCCTCAAGTACAGATTTTCCTTGCCTTTTTTGGCAGCAGAAGCAACATTTTCAGTCTGGCCGGATGACTCAGACTCAAAGGGGACCTCTTCTGCAGAGTCCTCCATTCTTTCCTCCATGATTGTTGGAGGAATGTCTGTGGTAGTGGTCCGGGGAGGGATAAAGTTTGGCTCAGCCTGACTTCCGGACTGCTGGCCCTCTGTGTTTCTTTGACTTCTCATCTGAGGCTGGGGCTCAGAGGCAGAAGCCTCTCTTGGAGGTACCGGACTGCTGGCCTCCGGACCGGATAGCCTTTCCCGGGGAGCTCTAATGGGCACTCCAGACCCAGAACCACTGTTTTTGCCCCCGATTTGGAGGGAGTATTCTTGGAGGCTAGCCCTTTGACTAGTCGGCTTGTCCTTTTAACCACCAGCTTCTCCGGAGAGTGCTCTGTGTCAGACCCCATGGCAATAAACGGCGAAGGTTTCCTAACACTTGTAACTGTGACTCCTGGCTCAACAGCAGGTACTGACTCCTGAACTGAGGAACCAGAGACTATGGGCGAAAGGGTGGATTGAAAGAGCTTTTTGGGCTTAGTACCTTTGGAGGAGGATGAACCTCGATCTGACTCTGAAACAGAGGCAACTGGTCTATCAACAGGTGATGATGGTAGCCCTGCCGCAATTCGTCTCTCCTTTTCAACTTTTTGTGCCCGCTCCAACTCTGAAAGATTGAGCCACCCACCTTTGATCAGTGTTGTTCTTGCTGTAAACATATACTACCCAAAAAGCCTTTGCTTTAGAGAGAGAAAGCTCTGAGTAAATTTGCAGAGTAAATGTGAAAGAGATGGTAAAACAGTGGAAAATGGGTTTGAATTTATAATAAATCTGAAAAGAGGAGTTGATTCCTAGGAGAATTCGAAAAGTTTGGCAATGATTAAAAGACGGCGTTGATGTCACTATTTGTAATTAAAGAGGTTACTTGTTGGAGAAGGTGGTGCGAAATTCAAGGTGAAAAAACGGCTGGAGTGGCCAATCAGAGAGCGACACGTGTCCCACTAACTCTGGCAAAAACCGTTTTGAATTCATAAAGCTTAACCTGTCCGGGTATACCCATAGTTCTGTCCGGGTTGAGAACCACTTCAGACATCGGACTGTTTTTCAGTTCTTTGACAAGAATACTTGCTCAAACACCTAAAAAGGGGCTCCTGATGAGTCCGAATTCAGCATGCTCTCCGGACAGGGAAAATCGGTCTAGTCTCTCCGAATACCGGACATGTTACATGGACATGGATCGAACAGGTCATTTGAACCGGACAGATTACTTTGAACACTATGATCTTAAGGCAGTTCGAACTATGACAAAAGTACTAAAAAACCTAAACACTTCTTGACTAAGCTACTTGCTCTCCTGCTTAGAGCTCATGGGTCTTTGAACATGACCCGGGTCCTTTAAACTTGACCCGACAACCCATAAGGGCCCAAACATCACACTATAAATACCCAACCACCTGCATTAACTATGGGTAATGAGAATTAACTGCTACCAAGCTGCTTAATCATCTCTCTACTCTCTACTCTAACCGTTAAACCCCCACACACCACTGTTAAACACCCACACACCACCTTAAAACTCCACTCGAAATTACCAGCCTACCCTCAGGCAATTATTATCCACACCACAAGTGATAAAGCTCAAATATTTATTAGAATGGTAAATGCTCTCAATTGTTATATCTTTATGTTCTCATATATGTGTTTATCTTCTTTTGTCAAGTCCTAAGAGGGTTGGGTGCCAATGATTTTAATAAGAATTCTTAACCATTGTATCATCACTTACTTAATTACGATTGTGTTGTCAGCATCATCACACCCATAAAAATCAGATTCCACAAGAAATCATCATCTCATTAAAAGTTTATTCGACGCCAAACGCAATATATACAACTTAAAAATTAGGTATTTCTTTAGTAGTGATAAAACAAAAGATATAAGTGAACTTCTAAGGGATCTAGTTGTTGTCTAGACTTTTTTCCCGCTTTTGAACATCATTAAAAACAATTGGGGAAAATTAACGCGATGCTCGGTCAAACTGGGACCAATATTTGTTATGAGGCTCAGACCATTATCAAGACCAAAGATATTATCAAATTCTTGAGCAAACTTAGGGCCAAATAACATTCATGAATGATATACAATATAAACAATGGATGGTCATAACTGATAGATGATCTAACAAACTTGATAATGCAACAATGATCTCGCCATTAAGAGAAATGTTACACAAATCCATATAATTTAGTTTCAGTGTCCCAAACACGAGGTTGAATATGAGACCACTATTATCAAACTATGTATTGTTAATATATATGGTACCCATATAGTCAAGATCTTTAGTGAGTAATGCCTCGATTAAACATATCAGAGGACAATCAAAAACACGAAAAGACAATTTTTTTTCAATATTTGAATGTTTTCAACAAAATATCAGAAAATTTGACCAAGTTAACTAAAAAAAGAATCATATACTCAAAAAATTAGAGGGCTAACACATTGGCCACGATAGGTTGTTGTAATATTCCATCTTGGGTTATCACACACAAACAACCCTCATCACCACTTCAGTAAAGAAAAAACAAATTTCTAATTTCCAACACTAATGAGGACTTGAGGTATAAAATCCAAAAATATTTTCCAGATGGAGTTGTATGCTTATAAACTCTTGGTTTGAAACCTCAAGATACGAATCTCTAAGTCAACCTTGTTTCTAGATGTTCTCTATTGGAAAATTTTGGCTCAAGCTTTTATCTTTGTCTAAATGAACCTAAATGTGTCCTCAAATATCTCATTGATGGATAAACGTTCGAATCATTGTAGGTGTAATAATACTACATCAATGAGTATTTTAAGCGATATTGTTGACTACAATAACATGATCGATCTAAAGGAGTAACCTATAATCCACCATGTGTCAACGATTTGGAAAACAAATATATCACACCATGGTTCCTTTCTAAACCATCATAAGGTAAAAAAAATATTATCATTAAGGGTTTGATTTGGCTGGACGTGTTCTCATACTATTAGGAGGTTAAATCTATTTTTTAGTTATTTTTATCCACATTGTTCTATGTAGAACTTCCAAAAATATTATAACATGCAAGTTAATTTATTTCTAAATTCAATATTTATTATATATATATGAATTGCCATACAAATTCACCACTTACAATGGACTTTAATTCTGAAATATGCAGATGACAATTTTTTACGTATATAAAAAATTCAAATAACCTTTCTCGATCCTCTTCCATCTTCAAGGTTGATGAGTTCAGATTATCCAGTCACAGCTCACTGTATTATCCGGACAAGGAAAATTCGGACATAAACTTGCCGCTGAACTATCCGGACAAGACAAAAGTAAAGAAACACCTAAATACATGTTGACTAAGCTATGCGCTAATCAGCTTAATAAGTAAATGGGTCTTTAAACTTGACTCGGTTTCATAACTTGACCCGAAAGCCCATGATTCCTTAATTAAAGGTATAAATACCACAACTACTTTCATTAATGAGGGTAATGAACATTTAATACAACCAGGTTGCTCAAATCTCTTACTACTTTATATCAAAACACTTAATACTCTATTTACTTTTCAAAACACTTTACAAAATTACTCTTATCTCAAAATAAACCACACAAAAAATGATATTCTTTTCTGATATATTGGTTGTAGCCTCCTATAAACAACTAACTCGTGAAAAATAGTCAACATAATCACTTCCGTTACATCATAAATTCTCCAAACAAAAACATCAATGTTTAATTTGAAACAAGTTACCAACTCTTTCTTGAAATCCTCATCTAAACATCAACCAATCTTAACTACTATGTCATTGTCTAGAATCAAATCTACTAATTCCTTTACTGAATCTGTTTCATTCGAATATTCTCATGAATCATCTATTTTACCTTCCTTAAACTCTATCAAGTTTTCGTTACTTTCAACCATAGACACATCAGTTGATAAATTATGTGATTCTTATGAGATAATATTCTAAGAATTCAATGACAAATAATAAAAATCTCAAAATGTTTTTTGGCTTCGTCTAATAACCTCAATTTTCCTCTTTACAAAGTACTTAAAGCACAAATGATAAAACGATGCTACTACATTTGTTTTATGTTACCAAGTTCACCCTAAAATTGCATTATAAAAAATTGGACCATAAATAATCATAAACAACGTAGCAATTATTTTCTACGTTCACATTCTTCAAATAAATACCGTTAGATCAACTTCCCCAAAAACTTGGTCGATCGTCTAATGAAACTTACCAAATTCATGTCAGTATTATTAAACGGTACAATACCAATCATTTGATCATAACATATTTTATAATATACGTTAGTTGAACTCCCAATATAAATCATCACACATTTTAATATCACGTCAGCAATCTTTAAAATGACTAACAAAACATCTTCATATGGTGTTATCAAACTTCTTAAATCATAAACAGTGAAATATAATATCAAAGTGGGATTCATGTGTAGATGCATGTATGACTCTTCGATAAAGTGTACTTTCAAATACCTCATGTACCTTTTTCTTAACGAATAAGTTATGCAGACAAAATATCTCTCCTAGAAATTTTATAAAGCTCATATTTATTAGTCTTTTGTTTTTTTGGACTATCTTTTATAACTTTCCTATATCTCATCTCACCTTCTTTTCATTTAACAAACTCACCCAACTCACCATTATTTATCAACCTCGGAATATCATATTTCAACTTAAACTAATCCCTCGTTGAATGCCCATGGTCATTATAATAAGCACAATAATATATATTGTTTCTTTCATTAACCGGTGCAAACATTGATCTTGATATTTGATCATTTAATGTGTCCCTTCTTTTATCGTAAACTGTAGAAATTTGTGCATTCAATGAAGTGAACCTTTTATTTGGATTATCATAGTAGGAGTAATAAGGTCGATTAACTAGTTATTTGACGACATATAAAATCCGTCGGGTTTCATTTCTTGTTTAAAGTATCCAACATTGTATCTCATACTTTAGCTCTCATAAACCCCCCCCCCCCTTTGCTTCTTCCACCTTGATAAATATCTTTATTATTATCAAAAGGTCTTCCATACAGTCAACTGTATACTTAATCAAATCCTCCAACAACTTATTTTCCAACGACAACCCCATTTTTGAAAGCTGGCAACAATACTTCATCTTTACAATCTTCCAACATATTCATCTTCTGAATAAATTGTTGAATGTAATATGTGTATGATTTCCATCATGTTAAATTGCTTTGTTACTGATGAGTTGACGCCTGAAGGACTTTCACAAATATTTGAAACTATCAATCAAGCTCGACGGAAGGTTGTTGAACCAACTTAAAGTAATTTCTTTGAAATTCATGGAAAAAGTTCGACAAAGCAAAATATTGTATGGATTGAAACCCAACATGATATTACAAGAATTTCTCACGATGATGTTCAGGATCTCTGGTTCCATCAAATATATCTATTATGTATGAATAAAATATATTTGTTAATTTTCCTTTAAGAGTTTTTGAGTCATTAGAGGTCGAACCAAAGTATATTGCACTAACTTATGTATTTTAACTATATTCTCACATTTGTTAACCATCTTATAGTTTCCCTAATCACTCCTCTATTTGGGAAACCCTCCATTATACTACTCTACAATCTTGTTATCATCTTCTTGTCCTTTTGAAACATAATTTTTGTCATGAATTAACTCATCCTTATTAATATATTTATTATGATGCATATTTCATCCTGAATTAATTTTCTCAGTTATTAGCCGCAAAATTTTACTCATCATCTCAAAATGATTACGACTTTCCTAATCCGTTGGTTTTGTAACATATTCGACATATATTATTCTGACCTAAACTTTTTTATTTGAATCTCTAAAGCATGAAATAAATATTTTAACATATTATCTTTAACTCTTGTTAGTAATTACTGAAACGATCTACAATCGATTGTTTCTTCTTCTTATGGCAACGATGTAACCGACGAACTGAATAAACATCCACTGGACCTCATTGCACAATATTATTTTCTTGAACTATAAATACTATTCCGGATGCTCATGGTACTATAGATAGAATTCTTTGCACTTCGTTGTTCTCACAAGCTGTCAAAACAACGTTCACACTCCTCGAAATCACCGCAAGAGATCCACAGAGAGATGCTCGTGTGATCCTCCCATATCAACTCTTGACCTAGTCATCACTATTGGTTTACAAACAATCTATTCAAATAATTTTCACAAACGACGCCAAAAATGATAAAAGATAATCGCGTCGAGTAAATACCAATTGGATTAAGAGTAGAAAGTTCAACAGTTTAGAGAAGAATACGTATTTAGTATATTCAATCAATCATTCAACCTTTATTTGTGATGATTAAATTTCTATTTGTAGCAATCAGAGTCCTAAATAGTCGAGATAAACGATACATCTATCATAAACAATCATCTATTACAAAAATTACACATAGAACCGTGGACAACCTAAAAAATTATACCATATATCTTAAACCTTCTACGACCTACTCCTTTATGTGTCGAATCATTACGTGCTCTTAGATATGCTTTATGTTTTTACCATTTTTCTCATCGTTTTTATCTAATTTTCACCTTATATTTTATCTATAACCACGTGTTAATATTAATTAACATGCATAGTCTAAATAACAATATAGTTCATCGCATAATTCTTTTTAAGCGGTTAAAATTACATAATATTAATTATTCAGAATAATAATAAAAACAATAATTTACTTGTTCAACTTTAGCCGATATTTTATTTTTACTTTTCAAGGGATGTCTTTATCTTTACTTTCTAAGTTATCATAAATCCTTACCTTCCTTAAAGAAGATAATAATGTTCGTACAATTTATAGTTTTATCACCATCCATTTTTCATACTAAAAATAATGTAATTCCACCGACATATAATTTTATCACCACCCAATTTAATGTTTCTGGTTCGAGGTAGGATTTTCGAGCCGAGATGGTTGATTGACCGACGTGATGTTTGGATCACATTTGTTGAAAGTTTTGGCGCAAAATAATGGTGTTACAAAGACGAAGTTTTGGGTGTTTTATCATTTATTGTTGTATTGCAATTGAACAATTGCGTGGCGTGTCCTCTAACCTGGTAAGAGGTGGATCTATCATCTCGTAATCTAGTTTGGATTGAACAGTAGCGTGTCTTAACGGGATACCTACAGCTACAGGCTTAATGTATCTTGTTCTGATGTTGGACTAGACGAAGACGACGTATCTAGTCATCTATGGGAATGTGGTTATGTGGGTAACCTGAACCCCTTAATGTTTTACTTGAGCGTGGTACAATACTGCCGGTCTTTAACCGGGGTGTTGATGGGATTGTCATCTCTTATCCAAATTAGGGCATTACAACAGCATTGCATTCAGATGTCGCGACAAAACTACTCTATATTGCTAAATAAATAATGATTGAGTGAGCTTATATTATAGGAAAGGTTGACCGTGTCAGTTTTGAAATCAAATTGAAGTGTTTGTTATAAAAATGGAACATATGTTGAAAGGTAAAAAGAATAAATGGAGGATCGCTTTTACTTGCAAGTTGCAACCACATAATTCGATACTAATACTAATTTTCTCTCCTTTTCTTTTGTTCCAGGTCCAGCTGTAAAGTAGTATATAAAATAGACAACAAACGAGAAAATTTAGTTTATACAGTGATATAGGTATATGTGTCATTCTATATCACATTCGTTATGTTTCAATAAGAACCAAATAAAAGTAAAGGAATTGCTTAAAAAAAAACACTTATATATTCCGTGACTGAGTTTGTTTTGGATTTTATAAGTTATTTCGTGGTTCTAATGGAAATGTTATCTATTGTTTTGGATCCCATGCTTCAGGATCTAGTTTAGCTGCTCGTGAGCGACGCACGTTTATCCTATCCAAAAGGTAATCTAGAGCTCCTCTTCCGCTAAACTACTTTCGTTATTCGGCAAGATGTTCATTTCCCATATTGCCCACTACTTTTGGTAGGGAGATGTAACATTTAGATTTGTAGTTAATATTTTAGAGCCGATTTAATATATATTAATATTGAGAACGAATATGTTCAAGAACGCGCTATGCGGGTATATGTTCATTATCCCAACCATAAAGGTCGGAGTTTGAGCTCTCAGAGTAGGGTATGAGCCGTACTCGATGACACGCTTTTTAGCAGGCTGATTGAGCCCTTCTTGTGCATGCATACACACTTTAACATCGCGGAGGTATTTTTGGAGCGGTGACATATGAAAACAAAAAATTTCCATTTTTCCTTCAGTAAGATGACAATCACTTTTGATGACGTGCACACTATATTGAGACTCGCAGTAGAGGGTGAGGTTGCTGCTTTACCAATTATATCCGACAAGTCGTTGGCCATGCATGAAGGTGCTGAACTGCTTGAGATTAGCGAGGTGAGCTTCATGAAGGAGGTTGAGAAATGCAAAGGCATCGGTTTGGGTTATGCATGGCTACAGACTAGGTATAGTGGGCCACAGCTCTATGACGACTACCTGGGTATCAATGCCGTTATGGTACAACAAGTTGCACGTGCCTATATTTTTACACATGCTCGGTACCATTCTCTTCCCCGAAAAGAGTAACATGTACATTAATTTTAAGTACTTGTTTATATTGCGCGATCCGACCAAGAAGGGTCGTGCTTGCTTACTTGTATCACCATCTCGAAGAGGTCTCTCTTCACGAGACCAAGACTATGGCCGGATGTATCAGTTTGCTTGACACACGAGTACGAGGACCATTTTGTTATGCTCCGCCATGTTACTCATTCCACTTACACGGAGTGACAGCCTATTATTGCAAAGTGGGATACATGTACGGCGAGTTCTGATTCCCGGACGAAGCTGAACCTTGGATCACCATCAACAACCTCTTAGAGACCGATGTAAGTTTTATAATTGAATAAGATACAAAAAATGATAGTTTTTCATATTCTTATAATTGAATAAGATCAAATTGGTAATTTTTTTTGTCGTGCGTTGGTTGTGTTGAGCGACGCGGATGCCGAGTCTTATATGTTTTCGTGTTCGTATTGTTTTATTTTGTAGGTATTGTTTGAGCCTTATCGTGTCATACACGACCATTTTCCATTGGAGGATATAACATGGTTTCGCGATGTCATTGCCGATGTAGAGCACTCTCAAGCATACTATCCAGAACGGGTATTGAGGTAGTTCAGATGTGTCCAGAGGCTTATCAAACATTCACTGCTCAAGATGCAGACAAAGGCCAAAGTAAACCGAAGACGATGGCCTACGCATTCGACGGGGAGTGTTGGGTGAACTGGCGAGATTACCTGTTAGAGGAGGTTTTAAAGAGAGATATGATTATAGATGGGATGGAGTCTTTTTATACTTGTGATTATATTTTGCTCCATCAGAATATTAGCTGGTTCAACCTCATCATTGTGATATACCAGCTGGCCGATTATGTCTACGAGGATAGAGACGACGCTATTATACATCATTTGCGCGTTGGTATGCGTATGATGTCGCTTTTTATGGAGTTGATGAGTTTGGCGATGATGTTAGTGCTTTGAGGGGGGGCATATACGAAGGTTTTGTCTATCCTCAAGATACTTGCTTAAACATTATGTTTTATTTTTTTGAGTTGTATGACATTGGTGTTTGTTGGGATATATTGTTTGTTATTTGACCACTTCGAGCAAGTCCAATTCATACTAAAGATACTTGAACTATTTCTAAAATTCTAAAAGTTTGATTAACATCTTCAAACTACACGTATGGTTATATAAAGGAGGTGAAAATTATTGACGGAAGTTTATTTAGTAGTGAAAAACAAAAGTACTATGTGAAGTTAAAATCATGTACAATTTTGCCCTTCATGACAGACGATTTTGCCGCCTAATATTGTTTCCTGCCAACTATTGATTCCTTCCATAACATAATTACGGCCAAAACTATTTTCTCACCAAAGCATGACCTTCTTATAAAAAAAATAAACAATTCTTAATCATTCATCCACCATACCTTCTTGCAAATTGAAAAACACAAGAGTATGGAGTTTAATGTAAATGAAGGCTATCGGTTACTTGAGGCCGGGAAGTTTGTTACCTTAACAATGCCTAATGATACAACCGATGGGTTTTCCGATCAAATGCTTTGTAGGATGTTTTATGACTATGGACGATCCAGAGCTCCAAATACAATTTCGTGCACTCGTGATGAAGTAAAAAACAGGTACACTCGTGTGAAATCTAAACCTATAAAACCTTTGTTTTACATATCTCACTAAGTCAAGCGTGAAGCAGCTGAAGTGTGGAATATGAATATTACAGATTTCATTACTGCATATATATGGTATTATATCTCGCTTGTAGGATTGTTGTGAGGTTTTTTTGTTTATTTATATTATGTCTCAAATGTATTATTTTCAAAATTAATAATCAATCGAAATTTGTTTCTCTTAATTCTTAAAATTATCATAATTATAAAAAAAAATTAATATTATAATAATAACTACTAATATAATAGTAGTAATAATACTATTTTTAGTATTATCATTAATAATAACAATATAATAATGGCAATGCACTAGTGCCTCCATTCCGTCGTGCACTAGTGGCAATGCAAAGAGACGTCGTCGTGACCTCCCTTCACGCCATACAGTAGCGTGAGGTTTCAGCGTCATGGCAACCGTTGGCGTGGTTACGTATCACCACGCCAACAGTTGGCGTGATGCTGGAACCCTACACCAAACACATGACAGATTGATTCAACTAAAAATTTGGAATTTATTTTAAAACGATATATTAATAATGCAGGGTTCAATGCTACTACAAGTGTAATAATTTTATAATACATAATTTAAATAATCTACAACACAAAACCATAAAATAACATCTACTTTTGGTTTGATATCAAAATTACAACACAAATACAATTAGAAGTCTTTGGTTAACTCAATTACGAATTGCTCACGTTCTACTGATTGTATTGGCGTGGAACTTTGTAGTTTGAAAAAACACGAACTCTATTTAGCAACGAGATCGACCAAGAAGTAGCGTCGTCTCTATCCGTGCGTATCCATGTTAGATCTATATTCGGTAAAGGTGAACCTTGAATCAAATCGATTTAACATTATAAGTAAGTGTTTTATCATGTTTAGATAAAACTAAATGCATCTGAAATAAATTTTTGTTTACTTACGTGAACAAAATGGTTTGTATTAACGAATGCAACGTCGATCACTTTTATGGAACCATCCTTTGGTGATGAATTTTTCACCGGTAAGTAAGTTGTGCATCTACCGGTTGCTAAGCAATAGAAACTAAAATTGAATGTCATTGCTACTAGTTTTCCACAACTAGGTAATAAAATCCAATTTTCAATCAGTACATTCTTTTTATAACAACTCAACCGGTGTAGTTCCTTATCAACTTCACTATCGTCGTCACAATAATCGACACGTTTATAAAAATCTCGATGCGTATTTAGCTCGTGCACCATGAATTTTATAATTATTTTCCATCCACTTTCGTAACTGATCATACAATGTCCAATGTCTCTAAACCACAATTATCGTCGGGAATCACGTTTGTAATTCGTCTTATGAAATGACGCATAAATCATGGTATGTCTTTCGAATACCTCGAGTCCAACATGTTGAGGTTTAACCAGAAATGATGGTTTTGTGGTAACGTAATTCAACGCAATCGGAGTTCCTAAACCTATACATACAACCTGTTTTTGTTTTGTTTTGACGGTTTTGCTCTGAAATTAGTACGAGTGTGTGCGACAACCGTTCGTCCGGTGCTACCGAAAGTTCCGACCGGGGTTACTAAACTCACGACGGGTGTTAACATTTTTAGAGTTTCGACACTTTTATGAGACTCTAACCATTCTTGTTCGACATATTCTTCATTAGAATAATCCCATTGAAGTTTGCTACCTTTACCGCGACCACGACCGTAAACTCCGGCACGTCCGGGACTTCTACCGCGGGTTTTAACCTTTTGAAACGATTCACAAATGAGTGATATCGAAGGATCTAAAGTGTGTTAAAAAAAATTAATTCAATGGCTTTGTTCGTAAACATTAAACTCTACAAGTTTAGTATTTAGATTTGCAAAATTAACTTGCACCTCTTTTTTGCCGGTTAGTTTAACTCGAGGAATGATATCTACTCTATTCCAATGATCGTCTATCATTCGAGTAGGTACATACCCGTCCGCTCTTTCGATAACTTCTAATTCTTGGGTGCACAGTAAACCTTGGGTCATACGATCGATGCAAACGCATGAAGATTTATCACCTCCGCTTTCAACATAGTTATCGTATACTTTTTCCAATAAAATATGTGATACGTATCCCCATAAAAGCTTGAAAGGTTTTAATCTTGAAATTTATGAATTAGACGACATTTGCTAAGCTCCATCGATTCTTTTAATGTTGTATCGCCAACAAACCATGTACTTTCTCTCAAAATCCATCGAAATTCAATTGGCTTGACCCGATATATTTTTCAACGTAGCATGCGAGCTTCCGCCCTATTAGAGGTGTGATTATTGAAACGCAAAAAGTTTTTTTGATCGATATTACCCCGACTATTTTGAACAAAGGCATCTCGTAACGAATAAATTTGTATATGCTATTTATGATTAGCAAGTGTGGGAATGTCCGTACTAAACCAATATTAAGTGGGTATGCAAAAAATAATTTATTTATCACATTTGAGCCTATCGTTGACCGTCCGTTCCCAATACTTGTACTTGTGCAATTGTAATTTAGCTAACAACCATTGCATTTGGGAACGACCTCCATTTTCAACCATATCCGTTCTTTGACGGTGATTGTATATGTGACAAATAATCAACGCATTTTTTTGGATGAGCCTTCTTCAAAGCACCAAATATTTATCGTATTCACTCTCAAAATATTGACAAGCTCTTTTTTCTTCAGTTTTAACTTGGACCATTTCAAATGTCCTTAGGCCTACACAATCAATTCATAGTTTTTCTCTTGTTCATTTCGTTCGCCTAGATGTTATATTAATCGAGAAACCTAACGACTTGCCTTTACTTTTGACCCACTCAGAGCTATACTCGTTGTGAGTGGTGAAATGGTGAAGTTAGTCGGAAACAAGAAAAATTTCGCATTGGGTAATCTCCTGTAACATGTAAGAAGTAAACAAATCAATTAAGTTAGGATTTTGGATTAATTAAGCTATTTCGTTGGTGGTATGACGCATTAAACACTTCATACGCTATCTCATGGCATAACAGACCAGCTACACACCACACGTGTGGCGTAAACCAGGGTCGTTACGCTATGAGATGACATATGGAGTGTTCTATTTGCCACTTCTATTGGCGAAGAACACTATTTCGACGCCAACATATGGTGAAGAACAAAAAAATGGATTTTTTTGAAAAAAAAAATCTTTACAAAAACAAATACAGTAGAAAGAAATGTACCTCTTCAGTGTTTAAGTTGGTATGCAGAGGAACTGGTTCTGACTCAATTTTGGTCATGTTATGAAGGTTTTAAAGGTTTAAAAAAATGAGTTTATGAGTTTAGTGTTTTGAGGTTTTTGTTAGTTTGGAGAAGATGAATTGTGGTTTGGCGGTTGAGATTGTTTTTGCAACTATACGGAGTGGTTTGAAGTCCTTTATAAAATTGATGGTAATTATTATGGGTTTAAAAAGGAGAAACTTTTGCATAATAACACTTTTGTAAATATTAAAAAGAAAAAAATGACTTTACAGAATAAAACTATTTTTTTTCAATCCCCTAAAAGTAATCATCTGTTTATAACTCTCTCGATTATATGTAATGTCTTTATAAGTTTTGTTGTGAATGAGTCGAATAGTGCCTTGACAATGTACTATGTCCGGCAGTATAGTTTTGTCTGTGATAGTGTCATTGTGCCTTGACAGTGTACCGTTCTCAGCGTTACAATTTTGTGTCATTGATAGTAAGTTTTAATGGATGGTTCCTCATTAGATTTGTGTATATGAGCCCATTAGGCCCATTTTTAGTAAGTATATTTAACCCTTACAAATAGACTACCAAGGTTACAAAAAACACAAACTAAAATCTGTAACCCTTTTCTATCATAGTGAAACACTTTTATCTGGCGGCTCCCATGGACGTAGACAATTGTCGAACCACGTTAAATCCCGTGTTCTATATTTACTGTTATTTGTTTCATTTGTGTTCTGTTCTTGAGCCATTTTGTGATAAACTGCATAGTGATTTAATAACAAAATTGGTATCAGAGCCACGTGGTGAAATTAGGGCTTTTGCAATTAGGGTTTCACAATGGCGTCTACAGCAACAAAATACATGATTGAAAAATTTGATGGGGGATCCATATTTGCGTTGTGGAAGATCAAACTTAAATTTTCATTGATACTAGAAGGGCTATGGAAGGATGTGGAGAATAAGTTACCAGAAGATATGAAAGAAGAGGAGAAGCAAGATCTTCAAGAAAGGGCTTTGTGCTAGATTTTAATGAGTGCGGAAGACAATGTGCTTCGCGAGATTAGTGGTGAGAAGACTGCTGCCTGCGCATGGAAGAAGCTAGGAGATCTTTACTCAGATAAATCAATAGTACACCGATTATACTTGAAGAAACGTTTGTACGATTTCAGATTGAAAGAAGGTATTCCCATAACTGAGCACTTAGATAATTTTAAATCTGATGAGTCCAGAACTTTTCACCACTAACTGCAGGAACCGGAGAGGGGAAATTTGGACAAAAGCCACCCACTGAACCATCCGAACTGGACAAAAGTACTAAAAACTAATCACCTTTTGACTAAGCTAATTGCTAATCTGCTTAATAAACTAATAGGTTTTTGAACTCAACCTGGTTTCATAAGTTTGACCTGAAAGCCCATGTGGCCCATAATTAAGGGTATAAATAGCCAATAACTTTTATTAATATGGGTAATGAACATTTAATACAACCAGGCAGCTTAAATCTCTCACTATAAAACACCCAAAACATTAAATAACTTTGAAACACCACAAAACACATGACCAAATTACCCTCAGTAAAAAATAATCCACACCAAATTGGCGACTATAGTGGGAGGAGAAGGTGCCTGAATTTAGCATTTGAAACCATCAAGAAAAACCAGTTCGGATGAATCCGGACGAGCAGGAGGTGCCACCAACTTTGGCAGAAGTGGTGGGAGAAAATGATGAATATACGATTGAAGAGCGAGATAGATTGAAAGCTGAGATAGAAGCCTTGAGGGATGCTAAAAGGGTAGAGATGGGCTTAAAAGAAAAATCAAAAGTGTCAGCCGTTCACCATACTAGCAATCCAAATGAGCATGACCCATCAGCAAAGACCCATGTAAGTACTAAAAAGACTCATGCTAGCTCAAAGAAGTCTCACCGGTCTAAACCGGTGGAGAGCTCAGTTTCAGATTCAGAATCTTCTTGTAGCTCCTCGAACGAAGATGGAGTTGAGGAGTCCCTGTCATCCAGCAGTGATGAGGGCCATTCTAAAAAGAAGCATAAACTGGTCAAAAAGTATTCAAGAAAGAGGGACAAACATGGAAGATTTTAAAGGCATCTAGGTTAAGGGTCGTCTCATGGTCACAGCCATGGCCGGAAGCATGTAGACCGACTGTTGATGGATCATTTCGCCTTTCATGATGAACCAGGTATCTTTGCAACTCCCAATGAAGATACTGTGTTTAGTCGTGGCTGTAATTGGAGTCAATCTCCATTGTCTTCCAAGATACTGTCTGGAAACCTTCCTAAGAGGTTTGACAATACAAAGATAGAAAAATACGATGGGAGTAAAGATCCAGATAATCATCTGGAGCAATTCAAAAACTTTATGATGAATTTTGACGATGATGATAAGTTGCTTTGTAGAGCGTTCTCCCAGTCTTTTACGAGCGATATAATAGCCTGCCACATGGCTGCATCAGAAATTTTGATACTTTTTGGGTGGTCTTCCGGAGGCAGTTCGTCGGAAGTAAGGAAGTGAAGGGCAATTGAGACACTATTATCCATTGTGCCTAAGAACCAAATGAATCATTGAAAGAATATATAAGTCGCTTTGTGAACACCAAGAATGGATTAGCTGATTGCTTTGAACATGTAACAATAGCTTCTCTAAGGCAGGGCTTGAACACTGGTAATTTGGCTGATTCAGTAACCAGAAAGAAGGCCATGACGTGGGGCGGTTTACTGAATCAAATGCGGAAACAAATCAATGTAGATGAAACGAAGAAGAACAGGGTGCATAGGCACGTGAGATCGGCCCCAGCTGCACCAAACCAGAACCAGAATCAGTCCGAGTACAAGGCTAAGGAAGCCGGACAGGGTCCTAGCAGGGCCAAGGCTCAATCCCACCCAGCACCAGCTCAAAGCCAACAATCCAGAAATAAGCGAGGACCTTGGGTTCAACCGGAGTGGTTTGCCGAGTTGAAAGAGAATGCGGCAACCATATATGACAAAACAAAAGACGAAGTACATTTCAGGAAGCCAGCTGCGCTCCAATCTCCCAGGGAAAGTCGAAATAATTGTTTCCGCAAATATCATCACGATATTGGTCATAATATAGAATATTACATCTCTTTGAAGCAAGAGGTGCAAAGTTTGATTGAAAGAGGAAAATTGGGTGCTTATGTTAAAAGAAGAAGTGAAAATAGGCCTGATAATGCTCATCGGACTGGCCCAACAAACAACACAGGGACATCGGCTCTGGATGGGTCTATGATGATAATTGAAAGATTCGATGCAGATTAGGAATATTTTGATCCTGATCCAACCCGGAATAAGGTGGGCGTTATCACAGAACACGGCAAGACGGTGTCCGGGCTCATCAGCTTTTTTGAGTCACTTACCATATTAGGGGGGGGGCACCATGACTGCACCGACTGCGTTTTCGAGGAAGAGGCATGTTCATACCCTTGCTACTCAACTGAAAGGAGGCATGACTTCCTATCAATCGCAAATTCATTTTCCCTTCATTGTTTTTGATGAAGATTATTTGAGGGACATAGCTGGTCCCCATGAAGATGTTGTGGTGATAGGAGCATCCATTGGGGGCAATGATATTAGACGAATTTTGGTGGACACCAGCAGTTCAGCCAATATCCTCTTTTTAACTTCCTATAAACAAATGAAGAATCCACCAGTGATTCAGCGTTCGAACATGTCAATTGTGGGTTTCACTGGAAGCTCAGCGGACGTAATCGGGGAGTTTGAGGAGGAGGTTTTGTTGGGAAAGGTCCCTTTTTAAGAAGATGGTCAGAGTACTTTTCATTTTGGTGGATTGTCCCACATGCTATAATGCCATTTTGGGAAGGTCTTGGCTCTCCAGGATGCATGTTGTGGCTTCAACAGTCCACCAATGTTTAAAATACAATGTGCAAGGACAAGTGGGAGTTATCTGAAGCAGTCAAAAGATAGCAAGGGAGTGTTATGCAATAGCAATGGCCCCTCGAACTCTGGGGGCAGTTCGGATCAGTAAGGATTAGCAGTTGGAGGGGCCCTCTGGGGGAGAGGGTGAAATTGATGACCCCAGAGAGACCCTTGGTGTTTTAATACCAATTGAAGAGATTGAAACTCACTCTCTGGCTGAAGGAAGAAATGTCACGATCGGATCTAAGATGACATCAGAACTGAAGAGTAAACTACTATCTTTTTTAACAGACCATCATCATGTTTTTGCTTCGTGCAATGCTGATGTAACCGGAGTAGCAGCAGATGTTATATCACACCAACTATCCATCCGAAGAGATGTAGCACCTGTTGTGCAAAAGAGGAGAGCTTTTTCTAAGGAGAAAGCTGATGTCATAGTTCAAGAGGTTGACCGGCTTGCTAAGATAGGGCACATAAAGGAATCCCATTACCATTTATGGACATCCAATCCGGTATTAGTAAAAAAGAAAAATGGGAAATGGCGAATGTGCATCGACTTTACAGACCTTAATAGGGCTTGCCCAAAAGACCTATATTCGGTTCCTCAGATCGATCAGCTAGTGGACTCCACTTCTGGGAACAAGTTGTTGTCCTTTATGGATGCCTTCTCCGGGTATAATCAGATTCAAGTGGATTCGAAGGATCAAGAACACACCACTTTTTTTACTGATAGGGGACTTCATTGTAATAAGGTGATGCCTTTTGGGTTAAAGAATGCTGGGGCTACTTATCAGAGGTTGGTGAACAAAGATTTCGCTAATCAGATTGGGAGAAACATGGAAGTCTATATTGATAACATGATGGTAAAGATTGTGGAAGAAGAACTACACTTGGCAGATCTGCAAGAAACTTTTGCCAACTTGGTAAAAGTTAATTTAAAGTTAAACCCAGAGAAGTGTGTTTTCGGAGTGCAGTCCGGGAAGTTTTGGGGGTATGTGATAAGTGAGAAAGGGATACAACCTGATCCATACCAACTTAGTGCTTTATTGCAGATGGAGCCTCCTCGGAATATTAAAAAAGTACAAAGGTTGACAAGGAGGTTAGCTGCTCTAAACCGTTTTATCTCAAGGTTTTCGGATATGTGTGCCCCGTTTTTCCAAACTTTAAAGGGTGCAAAAGAATTCAACTGGTCTCCACGGTGCGACTATGCTTTTGATGAAATTATAAAATACTTATCCTCCCCCAAAACCTTGTTTAAACCTATTGATGGAGAGACAT
This sequence comes from Limnanthes douglasii subsp. nivea, assembly GCA_036936605.1. Taxonomy (NCBI): domain Eukaryota; kingdom Viridiplantae; phylum Streptophyta; class Magnoliopsida; order Brassicales; family Limnanthaceae; genus Limnanthes; species Limnanthes douglasii. The sequence goes on along the minus strand of JAUPFV010000003.1, from coordinate 147,830,858 downwards.
TGTACATATATTTAGTAGTCTCCGATTGTGCCATGAGTGCAGTGCTAGTAAGGGAGATCGATAATTATCCTCGTGCGGTGTACTACATCAGCAAAAGCTTGATAGATGCTGAAAAGAGGTATTTAAAACTTGAAAAACTAGCACTGGCTTTAGTGATTTCTGCTAGGAAAATGAGACCTTACTTTCAGACTCATTTTATCATTGTCCGAACGTCTTTTCCCTTGAAAAACATTCTCCAGAAAGCAGACGTATCAAGCAGAATGACCAAATGGTCAGTGGAGCTGGGGGACTATGATATTGATTTTACCCCTCAAACTGCAATCAAGGCTCAGTCTGTTGCTGACTTCCTAGTTGAATTCCATTCGGACAGGGACAGTAAGCAAGCAACATGTGAAAACACATTAGAAAGTATGGGTTGTCCAGACTGATGGTGGATCAAGTACCATGGGTTGTGGTACTGGGATATGTTTAACCTCTCCGTACGGCGACAAGATGTACCAGGCTATATGCTTTGCTTTCAGGGCTTTCAACAATGAGTCCGAATATGAAGCTGCCATAGCTGGTTTAAAGTTAGCCCTAATTTGTGGAGCCAAAAAGGTCAAGTTAATGAGTGATTCTCAACTTCTTATCCATCATGCACAAGGTCAATCTGAGGCAAAAAAGGAGCAATTGATTAAATATTTGTTTATTCTTAAAGAAGTGGCACTTAACTTCAAAGAAATCACCTATGAGCACATACCCCGAACAGAAAATACATTAGCAGACTCCTTGGAAACCATAGCATATCCTGAGTCCTACCCCTGGATTCACGTGCAAGAGTGCCCATCCATTCAACTCAATCAAAGCAAGGAGGGGGAGGAAAGTTTAAGTATACAAGTGATTCAACCTCAGGACTGGAGTTATCCTCTTTTTCAATATATTTCAGATGGCATCTTGCCTCCGGAAAAGGCGGTAGCAAGAAAAGTGAAGTATAAGGCTCGTGGATTTGTAATCCTAAGAGATGTTATGTACAAGAAGTTTTTTAGTAGACCTCTCTTGCAATATTTGGGGATTAAAGAGTCCCAGATAGTGTTGTCTGAACTATATGACGGTGAGGGATCAGCGCATTGTGGTTATAGAGCTTTAACCAGAAGAGTCTTGTAGGCCGGTACTACTGGCCCTCTATAATGAAAGATGCCAAAGAATTTGTAAAGAAGTGTGATCTATGCCAAAGATACAGTAATGAAATTCATATCCTAGATGTCCCTTTAGAGTCAATTTCTGAGCCAATACCTTTTGCTCGTTGGGGGCTGGATCTGGTGGGACCTCTACCTATGGCGTCCGAAGGGTGCAGAACTATCATTGTTGCCATTGATTGTTTCTCGAAGTGGATAGAAGCAGCCCCATTGGCAGGAACTACTTCAAAAGCTGTTATAAAATTTATCTTATCTAATATTTGCTGCAGATTTAGGGTTCCACAAAAGATAACCACAGACAATGGGCCGCAATTTGATAATAAGGATGTTGAGAGCTTTTGTGCCTCTAGAGGCATTTAGCATTGCTTCTCTTCTCTTTTTCACACACAGGCGAATGGTCAAGTTGAAGTGGCGAACAGGACCATTCTATCTGGTCTTAAAAAGAATCTAGAAGGGACTGCTGGAAGGTGGCCAAGTTATCTACAAGAAGTATTATGGGCCTATCAGACTACTCATGGGGCTGCTACACAGGAATCCCCATTTGCCTTGGTATATGGTATGGATGCAATAGCTCCTATAGAAGCAACTCTTCCTTCATTTAGAGTCCACAATTTTTCCGAACAGTCTAATAAAGTGGCAATAATAAGTCAACTCGACTTGATAGAAGAAAGAAGAGTTAAGGCTCATCTCAGAGCCACACACTATCAGGGATTGATGAGAAGCAGGTTTGCTTCTAGAGTCAGAAGGAGGGATTTTCAACTAAGGGATAAATTATTGAGAAAATTCTTCCTACATACTAAGGAGAAGCTGTTTGACAAGCTAGCTCCAAATTGGGAAGGACCCTATGTGGTCATTGAAAAGCTTAAGCCTGGGATATACAGGCTTCAAGATAAAGATGGAAGGATCTTGAATCACCACTGGAATATTGAACACCTCCGGTTGTATCTAGAATGAAAATTATATAAATATTTACTTGTTTAAAGTCCATGTAAATATTAGGGGGCATACTCTTTCCTACCCTGGTGGCGCGGGGAGGTTTTAATGAGGTGTCTGGGCTTTTCAATGAAATTTGACGCCTTCTTAAAAAATTCGGAGTGGTTTGATTGATAGCTTATTTAAAACTTTCTAAGTATCACTGACAGACTGGATTTATCTGGTGGAAGGATGACCATTTAAACATTTGTCATCGGAGAATTTAAACACTCTCACCTTAAAACACTTGTAAAATAAATAGGGGCTATTTAAACATTAGCCATAAAAATTGGGCAAACATAAGACAATGCAAGAATTATGTAAGGTAAAACTGCCCGGCTAAACACCTGGGAATGATATTAAAACACGTAAAATGCATTAGACATCCAAGGACTTTGAAGTTTTAAAATGAAAGATTTATCCGGACAAGAGCCAGACACGGTTACAAAAATGCCTTGGCCATCCAAAGACTTTAGTCTTACACAAGAATTAAAGGAAAATAAAAAGATAGTTAAAATTTTAAGGCTGGGCTCCCTTAGATGTTTCAGCCTCATCTCGTTTCTTCTTGGGGTCTTTGGGTTCCTCATTAAGGTTCTCTCCGGTCCCTTCATCTTTTCTAGTGGTATCATCATAACCGCTGGAGTAATTGTGCCTATGACCATCAACCATAGTGTGAAATGGGAGGTCTTCGTATTTCACATATCGCCATAAATCTTCAAACGTCCTCTTCGGAAATGTTCGATGAAAGAGCAAGACCATGTCAGAGTTGACTTCAGCATACCTCTCATCTTGGGAATCTATCACTTCGTTGGTGTATGCATCAATCTTGGGTTGGATGGTCTTCTCTTGCTCCTTTAACAAATTATCTTTCTCCTGGTTAACTCTAGACACAACATCTTCGAGCAAAATTTTGTCATTGGTTAGGGTCTCGATAACATTGTCTTTGGCCTTCACCTTCTCTTTCAAAGTGGAGAGATCCTTCTCCAAGCCAGAACACTTAGATTGGAGTTCTTTGTTAACCCCCTCTGAAGTGGCCAGCCTGGTGGCCAAGTCCTCTTCCCATTTCTTCAACTCCTCGATCTCTCTCCTTAATGCCTCAACACTCTATTTGGCGTTAAGGAGATTGTTAGATAAAGTATTTTTGTCTGCGTTGAGTGTGTTGATAAGGGTAGATTGACTTCACACTTGTCTCTCCAGGTTGATCACTGGTTGAATGTTGCCCAGCAAGGAGTGAGTCACCATGTCATTTTCCCCTGAAATAGAAACGGGCTTACCATTGAAAGTGAACATATTCGAGGAGCTTGGAGGGAGGTAAGGGCCAACAAAGTCGTCCTTCTCGAGGTCTCCAAAGTAAATACCAATCCCTTGAAGGCCACTGATGTCTACTCCATCAATGTTGATATCCCCTCTGGTACCCTCTCCGGTGTGGAGATCACTTGGGATTTGCTATGCTTGTGTGGGGTCTGTTAGGTCAACCGAAGGAAGTGATTCCGGAGGCCGGAGAGCTACTTCATCCCCCTTGGAGATTTTCTTATTCTTGGCTTCCCTGTCTCCACCATCTGCACCCCGTTTTCGATCCTTCTTGGGAGCCTTTGAGGGGTTTGGAGGTTCACCTGCCTCTTTGGTACTTTCATTTTCAACCACATGAAGAAGGGCAGCATCGATTCCCCCTAGATCCTGCCCTCTCTGATTTGCTGGGATGATTTCCTCATCACCACCTTGAGCACCTCAGTTGCATCTTGCTTCTTCTTGCCTTTCTTGCCCTTCATCTTACTTGGGGCTTTAGCCATGGCAAGAAAGGCCAGTTTTCCATCCTTCGCCTCTGTCCTCTGCAGGATGACACCCGGAGGAGGTGGTGTGGTCAGTTTTTCCCAAGTCAGGTCTCTCCGGTCGGTTGTGTTCCAGAGGTGGGACTCACTAAATTTCTGGCAGTGAAACAATTGTGGAAGCGATTTCCCAATTTGTCAGCAGCCCAGGCGTTCAGCTTGACACAGGTTGCCTGCCCCTCCTCCAAGTAGTCGGAGAACTCCTTCGGCAGCACTATCCAAAGAAAAAGAAGAACAATTTAGTAACAAGATTTTTTATAAGGAAAGAAAAATAAACATGATAACAAATTTACCTGTGTTTTTCCATCCGCTGGTCAGCATGCTTGGGTTGACTCCAGCTTTAATCTTCTTCCCATTTTCCTAAGCTCCACTAATGAACAAGAATTGGGTTTCTCAATTCTTCTTTGATTCGAGCAGATCATCCACCACCTTAAAATTGCCACCCATGTTGTAATGGTAGAAGGGGATAATGTGATTCTTGCAAAGGTTGGCCCCAACAGCAAATTGCTCCATCGGAAGCGGTATTTCGGAGAGCCTAGAGGCCATGATGCAAGCCATGAGGGTGTACCAAGCATTGAGACTCAGTTGGCTTGGACAGAGCTTTAGCAGATGAAAATATCTGACAATCTCTAGGTCTAAGGGAAATCTGAGCCCCCAGTTGAACAATTCTGTGTAGATAACTATCTCACTCAGCTTACAGTCTATTGGCGTCTCCGGATCGACCGATATCCTCACTTTGACAGATTCTGGGATCCCCCACTTCGTCCGGATCTGGCCTAATTCAGCAGTATGAATGAAGGCGCAGTTAATGTTTTGCATGGCTAGCAGATACTTTACACTCACCTTGTGGAAGCAAGGTCCCACTCTGCCTTCAAGGGACTCCGGAAGGTCCGGATGTTTCAAACACAGCTTCTCTTTACCCTTGCCCTTCTTGTCAGTGGCAGCTTCCCCCGTCTGCCCGGAGACGTTAGTCTCAAAAGGGGCTTCTTCAACGCTGTCCTCCATCACCTCTTCCATCATCATGGAAGATTTATTAGTAGTCATTGGTGAGTGCTGGTGGCCGGCTCAGTAAGCTGTTCGGATGGTTGAGCATCACTTTCTCTGAATGATCTGGTGTCCGGCTGGGGCAAAGATTTGGAGGGTTCATTTCGAAGGCTTGTTCCAGTAGCCTCAAGATCAGATGATTTATCCTTGGGGAGTTTGATGGATGCCTCAGACCCTATAGCTTTGTCTTTGGCCCCAGACTTAGGGGGGCCTGATTTCGGAGACTTAGACTGTGGAACAACAGCCTGGCCTTTTACTAAGCGGCCTCTTCGACGAAGTGTCAGTTTTTCTGGGGAATTTTCAACATCTGATCCCATAGCTATGAATGGAGAGGGTCTCCTCGAGCTTGTAACAGCTTTTTCCCGTTCAATAGTAGGCTGTGACATCTGAACCGAGGAGCCTGATACGATGGGTGAAAGACTTGGCTGAAATAACTTCCTGGGTTTGGAGCTTCCAACAGAAGATGAACCTCGATCATGCTCTGGAGATGGTGTTTCAGATTTGTCGATTGGAGAAACTGGAAGACCTGCAGCAATGCGCATTTCTCGCTCAACTCTTTGTGTTTTTTCTAACTCCGGGAGATTAAGCCACCCGTCCTTTACCAGTGCGTTTCTTGCTGTGAACATAAACTCACACCAAAATAATTTTGAGAAGAGAGATGAAAGTTTGGAGATAAATAAATGAGAGAGTAAAGAAGATGGTAAAATAGTGAAAATGAAGTAATTTATACTAATGAGACAAAAAGAGATGCCAAGAACCTAAGAGAATACGAAAAGACAAAAGTAATGATTGAAGGCGGCGCTGACGTTATTGGAATTAAATGAGGAGGTTACTTTTTTGGATTAGTGGGAGCGTCGTTCTAGGAGAAAAACGGCTCGTGAGGCAAATCAGAAGATGACACGTGTTCCACGATCCATGGCAAAACCTTTGAACTTCTGAGAAGTTTCTTAGTCCCGATAAATCCTTCATTAAATAATACTCAATTAGTCCGGGAAATGTTACAAGTGCCCAAAAAGATTTTTTAGGTCTTTTCAATGGCCTTCAAACAAAACCTAAAAAAATGGCTACTGATGAGTCTGGAACTTTTCACCACTAACTGTAGGAACCGGACAGGGGAAATTTGGACAAAAGCTACCCACTGAATCATCCGAACTGGACAAAACTACTAAAAACTAATCACCTTTTGACTAAGCGAATTGCTAATCTACTTAATAAACTAATGGGTTTTTGAATTCGACTCGGTTTCATAAGTTTGACCCGAAAGCCCATGTGGCCCATAATTAAGGGTATAAATACCCAACCACTTTCATTAATAAGGGTAATGAACATTTAATACAACCAGATAGCTTAAATCTCTCACTACAAAACACCCAAAAAATTAAATACCTTTGAAACACCACAAAACACCTGACCAAATTACCCTCAGTCGAAAATAATCCACACCAAAATCAACTATAATGGACTTGAAGAACATAGATATCAATATTAAGGATGATGATCAAGCTTTGTTTGTATTGAGATCATTACCAGCTCCCTATGAAAACTCCGTAGATACCATTATGTATGGTAATGATAAGTTATCACTAGAAGATGTCAAATGGGCACTGAAATCAAAAGAGATGAGACAGTTGCAGCCAGACAATCAAGCTGAATGGGAAGGTCTTATAACTAGGGGAAGATCTAAAAACAAAGCGAGTTCTTTAAGAAGGAAAAAATGGAGGTCCAAGTCAAAGGTAAAGCACTTAAAATGATATGAATTCAGTAAGCAGGGTCATTATAGAAGAGATTGTCTGAAACTGAAAGGGTAGAAGGGAAATCAAAAGGAAAATGCAGCAAACATCGTTGAACATGTGAACGATTCCGACGATAGTGAAAATAGTGGTAGAGGAGATGTATTTTCTGTGAGTTCAGACTGTGGGAAAAATTCTTGGGTACTCGATAGTGGCGCTACATATCGCATGTGTCAGTTCAAGCAGTGGTTCGATATTTACAAGCCAATGCAGGGAACTATCTATTTAGGGAACAATCGTTTATTGGTTGTTGGTGGTATTGGTAACGTCATAATCATAATGTTTGACGGGGTTACAAGTATCGTGCAGAAGACGGTGTAATCAAAGTGACGAAAGGCTCAATGGTATGCATGAAGGGAAGTTTGCAGAAGGGTCTTTACATTCTCCAGGGGATTGTTATGATGAGTGATGTTGCAGTACCATCATCTGGGAGTAATAGCCAAAGTAGGCAGAAGCAAAATAAGTTGTGGCATTGGCATCTTGGTCACATGAGTGACAGAGGATTAGCTTATTTGGGAAAGAGAGATTTGTTGAAAGGGTATAAAGTGGAATCATTGGGATTTTGTGAGAACTGTGTATTTGGTTAACAAACTAGAGTCAAATTCAACAGATTTGCTATAAGAAAGACTAAAGGGATAGTGGACTACATTCACTAAGATATTTGGGGTCCAAACAAAATTTCATCAAAGAGCGGAGCCATATACTACATGAGTTTGATCGATAATTATTCAAGGATGGTGTGGGTTTACTTTATGAAAATGAAAGATGAGGCATATTCAACCTTTGTCAAATGGAAGACGATGATTGAGAAGCAAACATGAAGAAAAATCAAAAGTCTTAGGACAGATAATGGGTTAGAATATTGCAATCGTGAGTTCAACGAGTGTTGTGAAGCTGAGGGAATAGTATGCCATCGCATTTGTTCTAGAATACCACAACAGAATGGAGTCAGAGAAAGAATGAACACAATTCTTTGTGACAAGGTACGAAGGATGCCCTCGCATTCCGGTGTCGGAAAGGATTTTTGGGTTGAAGCTATCAATACAGTGTGTTACTTTGGGGATCAGTCTCCATCAACGGCTATTGATTGTGAAACTCCTTTTGAGATTTGGTCTGGATCGTCGGCTGATTATGAACATTTGAGGGTGTTCGGTTGTCCTGCGTATGCTAATGTGAGGAAGCCTCATTAACTCAACCAGATTCTCAAATGATCCTCCCCAATCAATGGATGAAACATCAGAAGCCGATGAAGTTGATTCTGAAGCTACCCGATCTGATAATGAGGCTGACTCTGATGAAAGAGACTCGGAAAATGCCACAGAGAAGAAATTTCGTAAGTCTCATTTAAAGAAGACATTGTTTACTATTTTCGATGAGGAAAAATCAGCCATTGGCAGAAACTTGAGATATCTTGATGTTTATTATATTGTTGAGCTGAAGAAAGATTCATATATATATATATATATCATCAAGAAAATCAATCATCGGATTTAAATAGACAATGGAGGATGGGAGACAACATCGTCGTTCGAATACCTAAGAAGGGGGAAGCACCCTTAGATTGTAAAGATGAAGAATTGGTGGTCTACCCCGAAATCATCAATTAAGGTCTTCGGTTCCCACTGGATCCTATGATCGTAGAGTACTTCGAACTTCTAAACCTGTGCCCAACTCAAGTGACACCGAATCAATGGTTCACTCTTATGTGTTTGATCATGGCCTCTTGGTTGTCCAAGATTTTGATCAACATCAAGGATTTCATATATTTGTCAAAATTATCAAAGGGACCGAAGTTTCCATTTTACTACTTTACTCTAGTATATGATTTAAAAATCATCGATGATCTCCTGAAAGTGGATAAATTTTGGAAGCAAAAATGTATCTTCATCTCAGGAGCATGGGAGAACGGTAAAGAAATATCTGATGCCAACCCCTCGAACCCAATCCTCATCTGGAGAAGCAACCGTGAGTACTTCGAATAATTACATATTTTAAGATAGAATAGAATTAATTGTTGTTTCTCTTATTCATTATTTATTTGTATGATCATTTTAGAAATGCTGAGGCGGTACGCTATTCGTCGGACAAAGGCCAAAGATATATTTAAAAAACTTGTCGTTTGGGCCAAACAGAGTGGAACAACGCTTTCCATACCGCATTTCAACCAATCAACTTCTTCAACAGTCACCTCTTTCCCATCACACGTGGAGCCTTGCCTCCCCCAGATTTGATAGAGCAGCCCAACCCCCATCACGCTTGCAAAAGATTAGTTCAACCTGACTGTAATGTATTCCTCCCCATCCGCAATAGGTCAAACAGTCACTTACCTCAAAATAAAAGGGAAAAGAGAGGAGAAAACGGATAAAAAGGAAGTTAGCACATCCGGTGCTAGCCCTTTAACACAACTAAAGACCAAACATCTGAAAAGAAATGCAGCAGAAACAAATCTTTCAACCATTGAAGAAGGGGAAGAAGAAGAACCTTCTTCAAAGAAAAAGAAAACTTTCACCCCTTCGAAAAATAAAATTTCCATCAATCCTCATGGGAAGAAGAACAAAAAATCAAAGTCCATCGAATACGCACTATTCGATGAGGATGAGTTAATAAATGTTGGGAATCACCAAAGTCCTCATCGCGAAAAGGAAGCAACCAATGATGATGCTACAATCATTATCGAGGACAATGCAGATGATGATAATCAAGAGAACGACCACTTCGATCCCGATAGCTTCATTAATTTCAACGAGTCACAAGAACTTGTTGGGGAAGAAGATCCTGTCATCTAAGAGATTCAGACTCGTATACATAATTTTGGGAGATGGCCTACCGTCGAAGCGCCTCCAGAAATCATCTATCCTTCTGCTCCAACTACATCTCTAGACATGATTTCACGTCCTAGCCCAATCGTTTTTCCTCATGTTCCACCCAATCCAGTTGTCTATGTTGCACTCCAACCATTTGCCGATCTTGATGCTGCAGCAAAGTTTCTTTCTCAACAAGTTGAGGCTTCCCACAATCACTTGGAATGATTGGCCAAAGATATGGTTTGCTATAAGGTAATTGCCGATGTTGAGAAACAACTGAGGGAAAAATTTCAGAATCACGTAATCAATCAGTTCCACACCTTAGACGTGGCAAGATCTGAGCTTATTCGAGGAATGCTTTTCGTCAAAGGCCATTTATGAGAGCAACAAAATGCAGACAAAGAAAAATTGATCGCCTTGCATCAAGAGGAGATGAACAAGCTCAAAATTGAAAAGGCTAAGTCCGAGGGTCTTCAAGCTTCTCTTACTACAAGCGAAGAAGAAAAGAAAAAATTGATTGATGAGATAGCCACGATGAAGGCTAACTCTGAAAAGGAAAAACAATTTTCTGTTACTCCCGCAAAAACTGAATGTTCTAAGGACATGTTGGTTGTTATTAACAATGGTAAAGAAGAGACGACCATCACCCTCCTTCGAGAAATTCATGCGACTTATCCAAAAATCAACCTTTTCAGTTTTTGGAATGATATTCATGTCGAACGGAGTCCAATTGAAGCCTTCGATCCTATCTCAAGCTCATCATCAGAGGAAGAAGAATCATCCGAAGAAGAGTCATCAGAATGATTTTTACTGTCCTCTGATTTCATGTTATCCATTTTTTTGTATCTGTCAAATTAGTATCATTCTCACTATACTTCATCGAATTAATCTAATTGACAAATGTCTTTGTTTACATTTCATTTTTATTATCAATATTAATTATTTGAAGTTAACAATTTGAAATAATTTTTTTAAAGCATAAATCCTCAGATATAATAATGTACTTCGAACTTCACAATACGTAACACTTCGAATAACACGGTGTGCATTTTTTGAACGTAACACTTCGAATAACACAGTGTGTATTTTTTAAACGTAACACTTCAAAATTTACAGTGCATCTTGAACGTAACACTTCGAATAACACATTGCATTCATTGAACGTAGCATTTTGAATATGGTTGTTTCTTTGAAAAGTGTAGTAAACACTTCGGAACATTCTACTCTTGACCAACCTCAAAGATGATCAGTCTTTGATAAGTTCTCAAGATAGTTTTAAATAAACACTTGTAAACAACCATTTGCCAAAATGCATTTTATTGATAAAATTGAATATGTACATTGTGCCTCATTAAAACCTCCATAGGCCAACAGAGTAGGAAAGAGTGTGACATTCAATCAATAGTATCAAATTCAAAATAGAATAGATCTATTCCCAATATAACTTCAAGTGATGTATATTCCATGGGTGTTGAAGCGTCCTCCTTTGAATATCAGAAAGGCAACAAGACCCTAGTTTTATCCTTTCAATAACCATATAAGCTTCTTCCAAATTCGGGGCCATTTTTCGAAGTTCTTCTCTTTTGTATGCAAAAATACTTTCCTCAACACTTTGTCACCCGCTTTAAAATCTCTCCTTTTTACTTTCGAATCGTATATGTTCCTCATAAGAGTTTGGTAATGGATTACGTTTAAATGAGCTCGAACTCTTTTCTCCTCAATCCTAACTAAACTTTCCCTTTTAGCTTCATCATTATATTTCAGAATATTGAATTTTTCTAAAAGATGACATCGTAGATTCCACAGGGCTAACAACATTCATTCTATATGCTAAGGCAAAAGAAGTTTCTTTAGTAGCTTCCCTGAGAGTTGTCCGATAATCCCAAAGTAGCTCTTGTAAATAGTTCAGCCATTTCCCTGCTGCCCCTGTCAAATTTTTCTTCAAACCATCTAAAATAGTTATGTTTGTTACCTCAACTTTTCCATTGGCTTGAGGATATTAAGGCAACAGAAAATATTTTTGAATACCCTTTGATGCACAAAATGAGGTCATTTATTTATTAATAAACTAAGAGCCATTATCCGTAGAAATTCTCCAAGGTACGCCGAAGCGACAACAAATACCGTTCACAATGAATTTGATTACATCTTTCGCTTTTGTTCCAGATAGTGTTTCTGCTTCAACCTATTTTGTAAAATAATCAACTACTACAATTATCATTTTCCGTTCCTCAAATGCCATCGACAAAGGTCCCACAAAATCAATCCTCCATCTATCAAATGGTATGGCCTCGATTATAGAGATAAGTGGAACTGTCGGCTTGTGTATAAAATTAGAAAACCTTTGACAAGTATCACAACATCAAACCAAATTTTTAGCATCGTTCATGATTGTATGCCAATAAAACCCTGCAAGCAAAACTCGACGAGATAAAGCTTTAAACCCGCAATGAGCTGACCTTTCTCCATCGTGCAACTCTGATGATACCTCATGTGATTCTTGCTTGTCTAGACATCGTAGTAATGCCCTACTTAATGCATTCTTATACAAAATTCCATCTAAAATTATGTATCCGAAGGCTTTACCTCTTAATTTTTTGGCCAATTTCGTATCATCTGGCAATGTTCCTTGAGTAAAAAAATTAAGAATATTAGTTCACCAATTTCCTCGGACTGAATTAGTGGTGATGATAAGTTCCTCTACACATTAACATTGATATGATTGAGTCAAAATCGAGGGATTTTCTTGTAACAAAATCAAAGAATATTCCTCCTTGTAAGAAATATTTGCTAAAGAATCAGCCACCATATTACTTCCTTGACTAATATATTCAACAACAACATGATCAAATGGTAACATTAAATTCTGAAGCTCCCGAAGATATAAAATCAAGCGATCCTTTCTTGCTTCAGAAAAGCCGGACAGTTGATTTGCTACCAATATAGAATCCGTTTCTAAGTGCACTGAAGTTGCTCCACATATTCTTGCCAATCTCAAACCTACCAAAACAGCTTTGTATTCAGCTTCATTATTCAAAGCGTTAGAACCAAATTTGATGGATTGAATAATCGTTTCTCTAGTTACAGCTATTCATTGAACCCAGGGATGGTAATGGGCCGTCCGAGGGCCGGGTTCTGGCTGGTCCGCTTGAGTCCGTTTGTTTTGCACTTGAGCCCGAACCCGGTCCGACCCGCTCCCGGGCTCATATTTCCAAACCCGAACCCGCCCGCTAATGTCCGCCGGTCAACCCTGCCCGACCCGCGGACATTAATTTTAATATTTTTTAAATATTTTTTAATTTATTTTAAATATATTAATTTATTTTATAAAAATATTACTTATATTATATATAGAAATATTATTTTTATATATATTTTATGATTTCGGGCCGGAACGAGCCGGACAAATTTAAAACCCGAACCCGGCCCGGTTCGGTTGCGGGTTATATTTTCTGAACCCGAACTCGGCCCGTTCTAAGTTCGGGTCGGGTCGGGCCGAGTCGGGTCGGGTCGGACACCACCCGAATTGCCACCCCTAATTGAACCTCATCACTGCATTCTGAAATAGTAGACCCTCTATCTGTTCGAACGATTCATCTCAAATTCACTGGTGCAACATCTTTACATTATTCAATATCCGATCTGTTCGAATGAAACTCAACAAAAAAGTCTACCAACACTTGAGGTTCAATTGCAATTCGAGGTGCGAACAAAATATCATAATCTCCTAATTCCACTTACCACTTGGTTATCCTCCCCGAAATATTAGGTCGTTGCAAGACATTTTTTAAAGGGAATGAAGTTCGGACTTCGATAGTGTGTGCTTGAAAATAGGGGCGCATTTTCCTAGCAGCAATCACCAATGCTAATGCAAATTTCTCCAGCTTCTAATACCTCTTTTCTACTGCCACTAGACTTTTACTGATATAGTACACTGGCTTCGGAAAAACTGAATCTTCACTTATCAGCACCGCACTTAATGCAAAATCTGATACCGCAATGTACAAAAAGAGCTTGACTCCACTTCGAGGTTTTGAAAAAATCTCCAGTGATGATAACAAGTTTTTTATGTTTGTAAATGCTGCCTCACATTCCGATGTCCATTCAAATCTATTTGGTCCTCATAAAACTTGAGAGAAAGGAAAGCATTTGTCAAAAAATCTGGAAATAAATCGGTTAAGTGTTGCTAACCTTCCTGTCAAAATTTGCACTTCTTTAACAGATCGAGGAGAATTCATTTCTATTAGAGCCTTCACTTATTCAGGGTCAGCTTTTATTCCTCTTTCAAAGATAACATAACCCAAGAACTTCCGTGATCGAACTCCGAAGGTGCACTTTTCAGGATTAAGCTTTAGTCTGATTGCCGTTAGATTCAAAAATGTTTCCTCTAAATCCTCCAGATGCGCATCATCCTTCAAACTTTTTACCACCATATCGTCTATATATACCTCCATATTTCTTCCGATATAAGTGGCAAAAATTTTGTTCATCAACCTTTAAAAAGTGGCTCCAGCGTTTTTTAGTCCAAATGGCATAACCTTATAGCAATGCAACCCTCTATTAATTATGAAGGTCGTATATTCTTGGTCCTTTAAATCTATCTGAATCTGATTGTATCCTGCATAAGCATCCATAAAGGTTAGTATTTTATTTCCAGAGGTGGAATCAATCAGTTGATCTATTCGAGGAACAAGACATGGATCTTTAGGACAGGCTTGATTCAAGTCTGTAAAATCCACACATATTCTCCACTTCGCATTCTTCTTTTTTACCACTATTGGAATCGTCGTCCATACATGATATTGTTAAAGGCCCTGGGGTTTCCCTCGGATGGTCAACTCTTTCTTCAAAATCCATGGTTAACCCCTCTGACTGCTATTCATTCATCAAGTCTTCAATGCTAGATCCCCGGATCCGAAGCGCTGTGGCATAACACTCTCTTGCTAATTTTCGGTCGCTTCGAACGATCCCAATACGATTACCTACCATTTAAAACATTGATGTATCGTCGCCACCACCCCATACATTCTAGAAATCCAAGACCTTCCAAAAATAGCGTTGTAGCTCGTGGGACAGCCGACCATCATAAAAATCACTTAGATCTTCTTCTTAAAAGGTCATTTTCCCAAACTCACTTCCCCTTCGAATTCCTCAATCACCCGAGCTCTCACACCTGTAAACCCTTTAATTGTACGTTGCGATTGAGAAATTCGAGGAGGATTCCGCATTCTGTCATAAGTCGTTTTGAAGATGATGTTTTCAGAACTTCCGGTGTCTATAAGCACACGTCGAATTTCAATACATGTCACTTCTGCACCAAAGACTACCGCATCTTCATGCGGCCCCGCTGTGCCTTGCAAATCATCATCATCGAATAAGATTAAAGGAATGACCTTTTTCCATATAAGTGAGTAGACATTTTTCCTTCAATTTGAGTCGTTAAATTGACAGCATGCCTCTTCCTTGAGCTGTGAGTGTTACAAACCATTGAATCACCTCCGAAAATAGCCAATGATTCAAACATTTCACACAAGTCTCACACACGCCTTTTGTGTATCGGCTCTTCAACATCCGTCCAAATTGACATGTTCGGATCCTTATCCAAATATTCCGAAAAAGCATCAAATTATTTACGCTTTGAATCTAAAATCATTAAATTCTCAGCTGGTGCAGTTGGGTTAGTCGGCCGCGAAGTTGATATTTGCGTTTTTGACCCGCTCCCTTGCAATTTCACATAAGTCAAGAGCTTCATATTTTTAATCAAGAATTGAACTTCTTTTTTTAATGCGATGCAATCATTAGTATAATGTCTGATTTTCCTCGTGATACCTGCAATATTTATTATTATACTCCTTCATTGGCCTATTTATTAGAGCTGGCTTCCTAAAATTCATGAAGCTCTTGTTCTTGTCAAAAATTGCAGCCACGCTTACTGTCAAGTCCGCATAGTACTCTGTCCTAATCCACTGATTCGGCCTCGGTCTGTTGTAATTGTAAGATGGAGTATGATATAAATATCCACCAGTTGGAGGTGGAAAATTATTATTCTTCGAACGTGACTGTTGATTGCCATTCAAGGGTTGCCTTTGGTTATTGGCCACCTGACTCGAATTCTTTGGAATATTAATTAGTCCTCCTTGAACCCTGGTTGACTCTTCAACTTTAATCTGGTCTTCCACCTGAGTCATCAATGCTCCAAAGGTTAGAGTTCTCCTCTTTGTTGTTTCATTGGCCAGATCCTCTGGAAGTAAGCATTGGCGAAAAGCTTCCATTGCCACATTTTCTTCGCAATTATCCAAATTGTCTTAGCCAGAACAACCTTATTTGTGTAATCCTTTAACTTTTCTCCAGCCGATTGTTTGCATTGAATGGTAGTATCTTTGTTCGCTCTCATCTCTTTACTTCCAACAAACTGCCTTCAAAAAGTAGTGTACAAATCCATGAAATTTGAATATCCGGTTGTACCATTTTAATGTTGTTTCTTTGAAAGTTTATGAAAAATCACGAAACACCAGCCGGTCGTCATCTTTGAAATTCATCATGTAGTTGTTGAATTGTTCGATGTGGTCATCTGGATCTTGCATCCCATCGAACTTTTCAACCTTAGCAATATCAAAACGTTTCAGAAGCATTATCGATTGAATTTCACTTGTTAACGGAGAGTACCTCCAATCGACACCTTACACATACCGATCCTCAGTCCACATGGCTGCATACAAATTTTGATCAGTCTCAGTATATTGATTTGATGTGTTCCCCTCACACCAAGTAGATTCCCTCAAGCAACGAGGAATGATATCTCTTTTAGATTTATATTCCTTTTTATGCTTCCTTGGTTGTTCCCTTTCTGGTTTCTTCTTCGAAGAACTCTTATACCTTTTAAAGCCTGAAGCAGAACTTTGAGCCTCTTCGTCACTAGAGGCTATATATTCCTGTTTGTCTTTTTTCCCTTTTCGAGAATAATAGCGCTTTTTAGAAGCTTTGAAGCGCGCTTTCTTCTACTCACTCCTAACATGTCGATCAGTTTTCTCATTTACTTGCCTCACCTCGTATTTAAGCTAAGCCGAGTGAATTTCATGTTTTCTTTTTTCATACTTTTCGTTCAGCGTGTTTATTTTATCCAAGAGTTGGTTCATGCGCATTTCAATATCCGATTACGTTTGGATCGGAACAGATCCATCTGGTCTATTTTCAATTCTTTGTAAATCGTCTCTTAGTGTTTCCATCGTGGATCGAACTGATGGATTGTTTTCGAGATTCATTATAAGCATTTAAACGAGAAAATAAGAATACCAGATCGAATTCGAACAAGTAAGACACTGATTCTTAGTTTGGTCCCTCATGGAGTCGCCAATTTGGTGAGTTCAGTTGTTATTAATTGTCTTAGGAAAAATTAATATGTGTGTTTTACAAGTATCCGATGTCCATTAAAATCTATTTGGTCCTCGTAAAACTTGAAAGAAAGGAAAGCATTTGTCATAAAATATGGAAATAAATCGGTTAAGTGCTGCTAACCTTCTTGTCAAAATTTGCACTTCTTTAACATATCGAGGCGAATTCATTGCTATTAGAGCTTTAAATTGTTTTGGGTCAGCTTCTATTCCTCTTTTACAGATAACATAACCCAAGAAATTTCGTGATCGAACTCCGAAGGTGCACTTTTCAGGACTAATCTTTAGTCTAATTGCCCTTATATTAAAAAATGTTTCCTCTAAATACTATAGATGCACATCATCCTTCAAACTTTTTACCACCATATTATTTGTATATACCTCCATATTTCTTCCGATCTGAGTGGCAAAAGCTTTGTTCATCAACCTTTGAAAAGTAGCTCCAGTGTTTTTTAGTCCAAAGGGCATAACCTTATAGCAATGCAACCCTCTATCAATTATGAAGGTCGTACATTCTTGGTCTTTTGGATCTATCTGAATCTGATTGTATCCTGCAAAAGCATCCATGAAGGTTAGTACTTTATTTCCTGAGTTGGAATCAATCAGTTGATCTATTCGAGGAACATGAAATGGATCTTTAGGACAAGCTCGATTCAAGTCTGTAAAATCCACACACATTCTCCAATTCACATTCTTCATTTTTACCGCTACTGGATTCGTCGTCCATAAAGGATACTGTTAAAGACCCTAGGGTTTCCCTCGGATCGTCAACTCTTTCTTCTAAATCCATGGTTAACCCCTCTGACTGTTATTCATTCATCAAGTCTCCACTGCTAGATCCCCGGATCCGAAGCGCAGTGGCATAACACTCTCTTGCTACCTTCTGATTGTTTTGAACGACCCCAATACGATCCCCTACCATTTGAAACATTGTTGTACCGTCGATACCACCCCATACAATCTAGAAAGCGAAGACCTTCCAAAAATAGTGTTATAGCTCGTGGGACAGCCGACCACTATAAAAAGCACTTAGACCTTCTTCTTAAAGGATCATTTTCCCAAACTCGCTTCCCCTTCGAATTCCCCAATCACCCGAGCTGTCACACCTATAAACCCTTTGATTGTACGTTCCGATTGAGAAATTCGAGGAAGATTCCGCATTTTGTCATAAGTCGTTTTGAAGAGGACGTTTGCAGAACTTTCGGTGTCTATAAGCACACGTCAAATTTCAATACCTGTCACTTCTGCACCAATGACTACCGCATCTTCATGCGGCCCCGCCTGCCCCGCAAATCATCCTCATCGAATAAGATAAAAGGAATGACCTTTTTTCCATATAAGTGAGTAGACATTTTTCTTTCAATTTGAGTCGTCAAATTGACAACATGCCTCTTCCTCGAGCTGTCAGTGTTACCAGCCATTGAATCACCTCCAAAAATAGCCAATGATTAAAAAAATCACACAAGTCTCGCACACACCCTTTCTGTATCGGCTCTTCAACATCCATCAAGATTAACCTGTTCGGATCCTTATCTAAATATTCCAAAGAAGCATCGAATTCTTCACGCTTCGAATCTAAAATTATTCAATTCTCAGCTAGTGTAGTTGGGTTAGTCAGTCGCGAAGTTGATGTTGGGGTTTTCGACCCGCTCCCTTGCGACTGCACATAAGTCAAGAGCTTTCCATTTTTAATCAAGATTTGAACTTCTTTTTTAATGTGATAAAATCATTAGTATCATAAAACTCTTATTCTTGTCAAAAATTGCAGCTACGCTTTCTGTCAAATCCGTATAGTACTCTGGCCTAATCCACTGATTCATCCTCGGTCTGTTGTAATTGTATGATGGAGCGTGATTTGAATATCCACCAGTTCGAGGTTGCAAATTATTATTCTTTGAACGTGACTGTTGATTGCCATTCAAGGGTTGCCTTTGGTTATTGGCCACCTGACTCGAATTCTTTGGAATATTAAGTGGTCCTCCTCGGACCATGGTTGACTTTTCAACCTTAAGCTGGTCTTCTACCTGAGTCATCAATGATCCAAAGGTTAGATCTCTCCTATTTGTTTCATTGGCCAGATCCTCTGGCAGTAAGCGCTGGCAAAAAGTTTCCATTGCCACATTTTCTTCGCAATTATCCAAACTTGTCTTAGTCAGAACAAGCCTCTTTGTATAATCCTTTAATTTTTCTCCAACCGCTTGTTTGCACTGAATGGTAGTATCTTTGTTCGCTCTCATCTCTTTACTTCCAACAAACTGCCTTCAAAAAGTAGTGTAGAAATCCCTGAAATTTGAATATCCGGTTGTACCATTTTAATGTTGTTCCTTTGAAAGTTTATGAAAAAGCACGACACGCCAGTCGGTCGTCATCTTTGAAATTCATCATGTAGTTCTACAATTGTTCGATGTGGTCATCTGGATCTTATATCCCATCGAACTTTTCAACCTTAGCAATATCAAAACGCTTCGGAAGCGTTATTAATCGAATTTCACTTGTCAATAGAGAGTTCCTCCACTCGATAATTTGAACATACCGATCTTCAGTCCCCATGACTGCATACAAATTTTGATCAGTCTCAGTATATTGATTTGATGTGTTTCCCTCACACCAAGTAGATTCCCTTAAGAAACGAGGAATGTTATCTCTTTTATATTTATGTTCTTTCTTATGCTTCCTTGGATGTTCCCTTTCTGGTTCCTCATTCGAAGAAATCTTATACCTCGTAAAGCCTGAAGTAGAACTTTCAATCTCTTCGTCATTAGAGGCTACATATTTCTGTTTGTCAATTTTTCCTTTTCGAGAAGAATAGCGCTCTTTAGGAGCTTCGAAACGCACTTTCTTCTACTCACCCATAACATGACGGTCACTACAAGATCGATCGGAATGATTTCCCATCTCAGTTTTCTCTTTTACCTACCTCACCTCGGATTTAAGCTAAGCCGAGTCAATTTCATGTTCTCTTTGTTAGTACTTTTCGTTCAGTGTATTTATTTTATCCAAGAGTGGGTTCATGCGCATTTCAATATCTGATTCCGTTTAGATCGGAACAGATCTATCCGGTCTGTTTTCAATTCTTTGTAAATCATCTCTTAGTGTTTCCATCGCGGATCGAACTGATGGATTGTTTTCGGGATTCATTATAAGAATTTAAACGAGAAAATAAGAAAACCAAATCGAATTTGAACAAGTAAGACACTGATTCTTAGTTTGGTCCCTAGTGGAGTCGCCAATTTGGTGAGTTCAATTGTTATTAATTGTCTTAGGAAAAAGTAATACGTGCGTTTTAGTGAGAGAGAGAAAGAGTTTTAGGGAGAGAAAGTTAGAGCACAATTGAGTTAGATCAAAAAGTGTTCAACTCCTTTATTAGTTCAGCCCTGGCCTTTATATAGGGGCGCTTGGACTTAGCTCAAAACTGAAAATAGTTACATAAAAGGATAAATTACCCTTAGTCCTCAACGTAAATACATAATCAGAATTGTTCCATTAAACTTCCATTATCTACACTCTAGTCCCTGAATTTTTACTTCCTTATCATTTTATATTCAAAATTGTTCCCTTACCATAAAAGATTTTACTCTTATTTATACAAACTATACAAAACCTTTCGCTCTCTGCATATTTATCTATGTCTGTTACTTAAACATTTCGTTCTCTATTTATCTATATCTGTTACATATTTTAAATAATAAATCCATTACATATAATTAAATCATAAATACACTTTATTATTATCTAAATATTATATACACAATATAACCTTATCATTTTAAATCATATCAATAAAACCACCGTTTGAAGTATCATCTATGTTTCAAACACCCGAAAACCACAAAATATTGAAAAAATAAAGATGACTTTACTTTATAGGTAATCAGTGATTATATTTGATAGTTTCTAGGGCTATGAATCATGTTAGGGTCTTTATCTAGATAATAAGGGAATTGCTAAAAAAATACCACCTTTACTCTGTAAAGTCGCTTGTTTTGGATTTTAAAAATTACTTTGTGAAGTTATTGATTTTTTATAATTTCGCCCTTCACAATATCCTATAAATAGAATAAATTACTCCGTGAAGTTATCATTATTTCAAAAAAAACTGTAATGTCTCTACCTTCTCTATACTTTGTCTCTCTAAACATAATTGTTTTTCCACCAAAAATTAAAGAACTCTAAAACTAAAGAAGTTAACACTATCATTATTAACTATAATGTTACTCCTTACCTTCAAAACCACATAATCATATATCCTAACACTTAATAACATATTTGCAAAAAAAACCATATTTACATCTTAGTTATTAGAAAGGTTTCTCAAATCATAGTGGGTATTTTGTTTTAGTGTAATTTGATATTGTTTTTAGTTAGTATTAGTCTTTAGTAAGTGATAAAAAATTACTCCCAGCGCGACACCATCATGTTCGCCATGACATGACATCAAGGTTATTGTGTCGGCCATTTGTCTGGCTGAAAGTATTATCTTCTTCGACAGGATGATGGCGACGAACACCATCTCGACGCCATTTCTGGACGGAATCGAGCATTTTTTGATAAATCACTGTTTCAAAAAATAGGAAGATAAAATGGTCCGTTTCCTTGTTGGTTTGTAGAAAAATAGGTTTTGTTACCATTTCGGCCAAGATTTTTTTAATTTTACAAAATGAAAAAAAAAATATTGATTACTTTAAGTTTTGAGTTTTATGATTTTTATGAGTTTTAGGAAATAAAATGTTATCTTGGAGTAGATTTTTTGTTTTGCAACTTTATGAAGTAAATAATAGCATAAAACGTAATTAAATAAATTTTTAATTTTTTTTAATTTTTTTTTATTAATGACAGATTTGTAAATATTAAAAAATCAAAACAAAACATGCGATTTCACGAAATAATATTAGCTTTTTCTTTTTATCTAAACCCAACATAAAAAAGATTCTCTCATATTTTAGGCTATAATTTTGTAAACCTTGTTTTATGAACTAAATGGTTATACAAACTAAATATCTCCACTATAACCCAAAAGTATCTAGATGAAATGAGCTGTTTATGGTCAATCTAAGTCCACAGTTATCTTGTAGAACAGTTAAACCCAGTGTAGATGAAATGAGTTGTTCAAATATTCTTATTAAGATATTAAATCGGAAAAATAAGAAATCATTAAACTTAACTCGTACAATTTAAGTAGTATAATAAGGATAGGATAGAAGTTAGAAGCATAGATGAAGAATCAAAGAAAGAATATAGAACATAAATAGTCTGGTCCCCAGGGAGCGACCAACAATAGGTACTCTCCTGAAATTCTGAAACTGTCTCCAGCAGCCGAATCAGAGACCATTGATCATCATCATCAGACCATCACCTCCACCTTACAGTGCACACCAGCTGCGTGAGTCCTATTAATTCTGCCTCTCTCTCTTTCTCTCCTGCTAAACGCTTAAATGTTTCTATATCTACTTGGCATCCTTTGTGTTACACTTACAAGTTACAACTATACCGTCATTTGAATTCAAATAAATAATGAACATGTCTTTTGCATCACTGGCCCCATCAGTTTCATTTACTTCCCGCTTATTATGTATTTCGGTGCACATACTTCATTAAGATAGGGTTAGGCTAAATTAGGGTCCAAAAAATGTTAAGCATTCCCAAAATTTAGAGAATCTTTTTAATTCACTAGTCAAAAACGATTTTATCCTTTGACCAAGAATCTTTATTTTTGTCTTGTAGTGGAATGTGGGTATGGTTAGCCAATTGTGGAAGAACACAAAATTTCTCCTTCAAACAACCCTCTTATACTCTAGTCTTAACAAAAATTTCAAAAACTCAAAAACTCCAAAAAATTCAAAAACTCCTAAAATTTCAAAAACTTCAAAAACTCACAAATAAACACTTAAGCTCCAAAAAAGCATCACTTTTTTTTATAAATTCGGAATAATCGAAGGATGGCCTCTGAATGTGAGAAGGTTGCTGAGGAGCATGGGACTCCAAATATGGTAGTTGTTCTAACCAACTTTTTTATAAAAGTTTCTATTTTGGTAGACCTTCTATATTTAGAAGTTAGAACCCGAACTCCCCCGCCGGTTGAAACCCTCCAAACCGCCGGGGATGAAGAACACTCAAATGTGGAAGATGAAGATCCCCCGGCGGGGGAGACCGTGCCCAACCGCCGGGGGACACCATGTCCACCCGCCGGGTGAGACAGCCATACCCGGCGGGGTTGTGCCCCTGCATACCGGCGGGGCAAGTCCAATTTTTTCCCATAATCGAATTTTGAAGTTCAGGACTGTCCCCGCCGGGGTCTGAAAGTTCAACCGGCGGGGTTGACAACCTCCACCGGCGGGTTTGGCAACCTAAACCGCCGGGGCCAAGACCTGTTTTTAAACTCCAATGGAGTTTGTTTTAGACCATGAGCCCCGGCGGGTGGGGAATTTTCAACCGCCGGTTGACTACATCCCCGCCGGTTGGGACATTTTCGACCGCCGGTTGACAATGTCCCCGGCGGTTCAGACCATTACCAACCGGCGGGGACAGAATCTTCATTTAGTGTGACTTGTCTAACCGTTGGGTTGGGGTTTTGGCTTTTTTTATCCATGCTCGTATTTGATGCTTCTTTTTTAACACGCATAGGGTGATGAGTCAAAGGATTATTTGACTAGTTCGTGCATGGCGAAGGGGGAGGAGGAGGAAATACCGGTGCCTTGCTCCGTCGATTATAGCGAGCTGTTCAACACCAAAGGACAGTACTACTCCCGGGCAGACCTTATTGAATGGGTTAAGGAAACCGCATCGGATAACGGGTTTGTGATTATTTTACGCCGATGCGATAGACACGATCGTAAAACTCCGAGAGTAGAGTTTGTGTGCGAAAGATCCGGTGCGGTAAGCTCCATAACCTTCCTCCCAAAAGCATAATAAAAATCCAAGCATAATAATAAGAAGCCACGGTGCGGTAAGCTCCATAACCTTCCTCCCAAAAGCCACTATCTCGTCATTCGAGTCGTCTAACGGCCGAATACGATTAATCGTATTCACCACATCGACCGCCGACGTCTCCGTAAGAACCCTAGGTGTGATGTTAAACCACCCATACTTCTTCACGTACGCCTTGTACTGGGGGGACGAGGTGTGAGTACTGCCTTCCAAAGGCCTCGAATACCTATCGATCACGTATAGGTGCTCCCTCCACTGCGTCCAATGCCTAACCTGAACCAGATACCGAAGATGGTCTCCTCTACCAAGACCGGTTCTAGCAACGAGGGGGTCGAGCGGCTTTTCTTGGATCCAACCGAACTGTCGCATCACTCGGTCGGGGTGATATGCCTCGCTCACCATCATTAAGCGAATAAGGTTTCGGTACAACCCTATTGCCTGCTCCGGCCATACCTCACGGAGATCCTCGTAAGGTCGGAAAATAACCTACAAAAAAAACTATCAATTCAACGTCCAACATTTTATATAAAGTATATATGTTTATTTAAATAATCGTAAAAAAAAGAACTTACATCCTTTTCTCCTTGAGCCGCAAGGATCTCACGGTAGTACGGCTTCCCCCAAGCTAATGAGACCGGGATCTTTTTCGGCAACCACGCCAGCATCTTCGGATCTGTCGGGCTATAACCACTGTTCACTGGCGCGCGGAAGACGGGGAAGTGGTCATACACCCAACACTCGAACAAGGCCGAGAAGCCGACCAACGTCTTCAAGGAGTGCTTCGAGATGCCTCCCAAACTCTTGTACAACCACACCAACGCACACGTCCCCCATGCGTACTCACCAACCTTCTCTAAGTCGTCGAGGTGGTGGAGGAAATCGCACTGGATGTTCTTCTGGCTCGTGTTGGTGAAGATCGTACACCCGAGGAAGAACAGGATATATGCCCGAGCTGCTGCCTTCTTCATCTCCGGAGTGCAGGCGGTGTTCGAATCTAAGTACGCTTCCCCCGAGAATGTGGTCCTAAGCCATCGGAGGCCGAATCCGCTCCCGTCATGCGCCTCCATTTCCTGCTGCACATCAGCAGCCGAAACTCCCAATAGGTCCCCATACCGTGCATACGTCGCCTCTATCGGATCAGGCCGGAAGAGGTCAATAATTCACCCCTCAACCGGGAGGCCTGTAATGACATACACGTCGTCCAGTGTCATCGTCATCTCCCCAGAGGAGAACTGGAACGTGTTCGTCTCCTGGTGCCACCTCTCACCGAAGACCTCCGCCAACTGGACGTGGTTGTTGAACCTCGGTAAATGCCGCATCAAGGGCCAAAATGGTGTCTCTTCCAGGTAGGCCCTAACCCCCAGTTGTTTGCTAAGGTCCCACTGACCAAGCAAACCATACTTCGACTGCACCGTAATGCCCGAGCGCGCCTGTAAAAAAAATCAAAATTACCTACAATGTTAAAAAATGAATTTAAGTAAACAAAAAAATAATAAATTAATTAACTTACATCGTTTTTGAAGGCGTAGTACGCCTCGTGCTGCGCATACTCGGGGAAGAGAAGCACACTATTTTGGGATATGAAAAGATTTTTCCATCCCTCCGCATCGGTTGGAGGCCCTTCGGCACGGACCTCTCTTCGAGGTGGTGGCAACGGGACCTCCGCTTCCCCCTCCTCCGTATCCTCCTCCTCCTCGTCCACTAGGGCACGCCGTCGGATGGGGAGCACCTCTCGTGGAGGAGAAGATCGTCGACTGGGGGCTTCCCTGGTGGCATCGTATTTCCGATGCCGCAACGATCGCTCGGTCGGATCCTGGCGCTCCTGCCGCACCTCGCGGTGGGGGCGAACACGCTCTGTCCGATCCCCATGTTCCGGCCTAGCGGCGACCACCGCTCGTCGGCTACTGCCTTCACCTTTTCTTGCCGCCTTGGCCGCCTTCTCCTTCGTTAGGCGAGGTGCTTCGTGTTGGCTGCAAAACATTAGAGAAAGAAGTTAGAAAAATTTATAAAAAATTCAAAAAAAAAATGCAGGAAGAGGTAGGAACAGGTCTCCCCCGCCGGGTGAGGAATTTTCATCCGGCGGGTGAAAATTAAACTATTTATTTTTAAGTTTTCACCCGCCGGGTGAAAATATTTCAACCGGCGGGTGAAAAATAAAATAATAAATGGTTTATTTTTCACCCGCCGGGTTAAGCGGGGTCTAACCGGCGGGGACCAAGAACAAACCTGGGAAAACCCAGGTCTGTTCTTGGTCCCCGCCGGGTGAATGCCCTTTAAACCGGCGGGGGAACACGAAAACCTGCAAAAAAAAAGGTTGAAGACAACCCAATACCTCGAAAACCTACCTAAATCAGCCACAAGCAACCTAATCTAGCATACCCTAGCATTACTAGACAACTATAAACAACATATAACACTAAATCAGCCACAAACCTAGCATCAAAATCAAAAAACCTAACCTAAACCAAATATAGAAATAAAGTACATTTAAGAGTAAAAACTTACTCTTTTCCTTTACCCATTGTAGTTCTTGAGTTGTTGTTGATGTGTAGAGATCTTCGGATTTGATTTTGGGGCTGATTGTAGAAGTTTGGAGTTTTGAGAGGTTTTAGGGTTTTGGGGTTGATTTTGGGTTGGGGCTGTTTTAGAAGTGGGAATGGTTAGTGTTTAGGGTTTTGACTTAGTAAAAAAACGAAGGGTTTTTGGGTATTAGTTTGGGGCTACTTATATTTTTGATGGGTATGCTTAAAATTGGGGCTGGTTAGCCAATTGAGCCCCAATTGAACCATACCCATTAAGATATTATAGCTCGATAAGGTTACTATAGGACTTAATTGTGTTATAATAAGACTTATTAAATCTTTCATATTAAAAGAAAATGTTATATACAATGATTTTTTGTAAATAGTAAATAAAATAACAAAATTCTCATATGATAGATTAGAAGGGCTCATGTTATATACCTCTTATTGTTTATAGGAGAGAATTAGCATCAACTATATAAACGATTTAACCAATACCTTTGAAAATATATGATTTTTAGATTGTGGTTAATCTAAAGATAAGCAGAGCTAATGAGGTTATTTATTTGTAACGTTATAAGGATCAAGAATTAAAAATAACTATTTTGTTTTAAAATTTAATTTCCGATAATCATTTGGATTTTTTATTGTTGTCGATATATTTTTTAACCGTTTTTTTTATATTTTTTGTTTTTTTAAATATCATGTCTTTCAAACTATACCTCTAAAAAAATTCAAAAATATCATTGGTTTTCTTTATTTAAGACGAACAAAAATAGATCCATGAAAGATATTTTTGGATTTTTTTATTAAAAAAATTGTTGCGAAATTACGTGTACTCGAGTTGTGAAATAAGTTTAATTGTGTGTAACGACAATATACAACTTGTTTTTATGAAAATAATGTTAGTTTTGTGTGAAACAATTAAATTTTTTGTAGTTGTTAATATATGTGTTTTTTGTGTTGAAGAAAGCTGTTTTTATTAAAAATAATAGACTTTCGCATTGTAAAGTTAAGAAGAAAGGAGTTGTGTAAATAGTATTTGGGTCAAGCTATATATACCCAATTCGGGTTTAAGTATACCCAATTTTGAGTATACCCAAAGGTGATTTAAGTATACCCAAATTTTGACAAAAATACCCTTTTCTAGGTATATAAGGTTTTTTTTTTTTTACTAATCTTATCCACCTTATTTTTTCTCTTACGGTCTCTAACTTCTCTCTAAAACCTTCAGGTTCTCTCTAATTTATCCGGCGAACTAAAATATAAAAACTTAGTCTTAGTATCAAAATTTAGGGTTATGGTTGAATTAGGTAAAAAAATCAGAATTTTAGGGTGTTTGGAGGCCATTTTCCGGCCGGAATTCGACCGGAAAATGGCCATTTGCGAAGGTTGAGCGTACCATAGGTACAGGGGGTACGCACCGGCTGGTACGCCCCCCCTGTACCATCGGTACAGAGGGTCTGTACCGACCGGTACAGAGTGTACCATCGGTACAGAGGGGGTGTACCGGCCGGTACGCCCCCCCTTACCTATGGTACACTCAGCCTTCGCAAATGGCCATTTTCACGCCGAATTTCGGCCGGAAAATGGCCTCCAAACACCCTAAAATTATGATTTTTTTTAGTAATTAAATTTTTAATTTTTTTTAAAAAAAACTTCAAAAAACAAGTTTTGATTTTGTGTTTTCATTAGAAGAAGTTTAAAAAAATTAAAAAGAGTTTGAATGTTCTTGAGGCAACTTTGAATGTTCAAGAACAATTTGAAGAATTTCACAAAATTGTAGTAATATGGGGTTTGATCTAGTAGAGAGTTGTATTTTTTTGTGTATACATAACCAAATAGATTGTTTTGTGAATTGGGTGTATCTAGGATATACTTAGTGTGTTTTTTTACTTAGTGGCAATTCGGATATTAAATGAAAGTTCAAGGGTTTTTTCGTCCTAAAAAGTCAAATAAAAGTCAACTGCATTTTTTGGGTATACTTAAATCACATTTGGGTATATATAGCCATACCCATAGTATTTTGGTTGTGAAAAAGCAATTTTGTTAGAGTGTTTTTCAAATGTCATATCTTTCAAACTATAGCTCCAAAAAATCGAAATACAATTGGTTTTGTTTTTTAAGACGAACAAAACTAGATCCATGAAATATTTATTTATTAATTAATTTTGACTGCATTTGGTTGCAAAATTATGAGTAATCGAGTTGCGTAATTAAGAATAAAAGAGTTGCATAAATAGGATCTCGGTTGTGAAAAAAAATTGTGTTATAGATCTTTTTTAAATGTCAATCTTTCAAACCATAGCTTAAAAATATGAAGATACCATTGGTTTTGTTTTTTAAGACAACAAAACTAGATCCATGACAAAAACAATTGTTGGATTTTCCTTTACAACATTTACTTGCAAAATTAAAAGTAATTGGGTTACGTAATTAAGAAGAAAAAAGTTTGGTAATTAGGACTTTGGTTTTGAAAAAATAATTGTATTAGAATTCGTTTTTTATATATCAACCATTTTTCAAACCATAGCTCCCAAGAAAATCTGAAAATACTATTAGTGTTGTTTTTTTAAGACGAACAAAACTAGATCCATGATAGATTTTTTAAATTTTTTTTACTGTATTTGGTTTCAAAATTAGGAGTAATCGGGTTACGTAATTAAGAAGAAAGGAGTTGTGTAAATAGGATTTTGCTTGTAAAAAACAATTGTGTTAGATTTTTTATTTGTAAATGTCATATCTTTCAAACCATAGCTCCAAAAAAATTAAAAGTATCACTGGATTTGTTTTTATAAGACAAATAAAACTAGATTCATGAAATATATTTTTTACTCCATTTGGTTGTGAAATTAGGAGTAATCTGGTCACGTATTTAGTCTGGAAAAAATAACTTGTCCTGATAATAGTCGAATTTAAATAAGCATTATACAACTTTATCACCCATTTAGAATTAGTCACTATATAAATGTAGTCATCATAAAAATATTATTTAGTCACCATATAAATTATCACTTGTTTATAACTATGACATATATGAAGGACATCAACATGGTAAAAACAAAAGTTATTTCGAACAAGATTATTTGAATAACTCCAAATGGGTTTAATATTGACAATAAATGATATATATATATATATCAGTTGGCTATGTAGAAACCTCATTAAAACATTCATGTGCCACCAGAAAAGGATATAGTGTGATGTTTTAGGTAGTTTGGGTGGATTTCTTTGAAAATTTATTTTTGTACCTCTAGGTACAAAAAATTTCGATGAAGGAACAACTTTTTTCGAAAGAATCATCTATTCCTAGAGCTACATAAACAACTCTTCAAATAAATCTACCCTAACTTCTTGACAAATCCCCTGAAGATTAATTGAGGACACTCTTGAGGATGATACGAGGCAATGTGTGTCAACTGATCAGCTTGTTTAGAAAGAACAAACCATGTTAGTTTGGCCATGGAGGGTTTGATCTGAAATTCAAAAAGTAAGAAGTGGTAGAAATGCAATCGAAGAAAATAAAGATGTAAAATTTAAAACTTTACGAAATCAAGAGAATCACCAGGAAGTTCAGTTCCAAGCGGATCAAAATTACTATTCTTCGAGAAGATAAAGAAAAGAAAAATACAGATACGCTCAACCAGAATCTAGTGATTCACCTATTTCAGATTCAGGAAGTTAGTCTCAATCTCCTGAGCGAGCTCATATTCAAAGGAAAATGAGGGACTCTTATGATAAGCGTTATTCCAATAAGTATGTTAGTCGGGGAAAAATCTACCAAATGGATCATAGGTATTAAAAACTGTACAAGTTGGACAAACCTAAACCAATATCAGGTAAGAAAGGTCAGAATGGTCATGTGGTGCTAAAAAAGAGAGGTTGTTGATTCTCATAATATTTTTAGGAACCTAAGCCTTGACTACAAGGTCAATAATCAATTTATGAACCTTCTGAACAAGGAATTTATGCTATAGTGAATGATGACATAAGTGAGAATCAATATAGGGAATTAATGGAATTAAAGACATCTTCTTTGTCTGTCGAAGTTTGGTTTATTGTGCTTCTGAAGCGTTTTGACATTGCTAAAATGGAGAAGTTCGATGAGACGTAAAATTTAAATGGTTGCATTGAACAATTCATGAACTATATGATGAATTTCGAAGATGGTGATAAACTATTATGTCGAGCTTTCTACTAGACTTTTATATGAACTTCTTTGAAGTGGTATAATCGGATTTCACGGGGTAATATTACCAATTTTATGATGACAAATGAGAAATGACAAAAATATACACGTTACTTCAAAAATAGTTACTTCAATTTTCCTGACCTGAAGAAGAGTGAGAAATGACAAAAATGAAATATATATACAAGCCGGATTTTAAAAAGTGAAATGATAAAATATTTTTTCTTTAAAGTGGTATAAACGGATTTCACGGGATTTCACGTTACTTCAGAGTCCTGAGCCATTTAATAGCACATTGATCAACACCGGCCGCCATACCATCTCCCTTTTCTTTGTCAGCTTGCACATTGATCAACACCGGCCGCCATACCATCTGCCTTTTCTGTGTCAACTTACGCCTTGAATTTCTCTAATTCTTTAATAGCCTTTGTTTTAACTGCTTTACTCTCTTTGTACAAAGCTTCGACTGGATTAAAGTTTGATTGCTTGTATTAAAGATCAACTTTGTACTTTTCAGCCATTTTCTTTTTTGTTCTCATCATAACTTCTTGGAATTCAGCTTTCTCTTCTTTAAAGGCATGATGTTGTTTGATAATTTCAGTTTGAGAAGATTCAGACCATACTTTGTTGGCAGTGAATCCCCTTTGAAGTTTATCAAATTGCTTAGTTACAATATTATGTTTTTTCCTGAGATATTTAGCCTTGTCTGCAAAGTTTTTAGCATCCGCTTCAAATTTTCTTGCATTTATTTCAAACTCGACCAGATGGTGAACCATGCTATAAAAGGTCAATGCAAACTCATCTGTTGAGAGAAATAATAATGTTGCTTATTGGGATAAAGATCATTGTGCATTGTTGATTCACAGTTTTGGTGTTTGATTTTCTAGAGGAGGGTTGCTAGTTTGATCATGATTGTATTCTTGAGGTACGAGTTAGTTAGCTCCAGAAGGATGAACGTATTATTTTTCTTTATTATCTTTTGAGAGTGTTAGATCAGGATTGGTGGAGGAAATAGTTACAACCTGCTATGGAGAAGGGATTGTACATTTTTAGCATCACAAGTATGTCTTTTTTGACAATTTTTTTTGTATCTCTTAACAATATCAGAGGTAGTGGTTTCATGGACAGTGTTATCAGCCTGAGGTACGATTGTTTCATCGACTTTTTTCTTGCTTTTTCGACCAGCCTTGGTACTAAGCTTTTGCTTTTTCTTGTTGGATGATTCACCTTTGGGTTTTCTCTTAACTTTATGACTAAGATCTTTGTTCCTATCTGGGAGAACAACTCGATCATCTAGAGCAACCAATCTTTCTATAATATCGGCTAGGCTGGAAGGATTCATTAGTTTCTCTGGTGAAGAACAGTCACAGGGGAAAACCTCCATAAGTTGCTTTGAACCAGCTTTAGTGGGCTGAAGCATTGGTGGAATTCATTTGACCATTTTTCTTTGGCTTACTGATTCAGCTTTTTAAATATCTCCTCAACGACTTAGTAGATAATCTTGGAAACACTTAGTGATTACTTCATAAGAAAATTAAATTAGATAAGTAATTGATTCAAAGTAACTTTCATAAAATCTGAGCTTACTTGTACAATACCACTTTATTAAGAGTTTATGGGGGTTTTTTGTCAAAATTTCCCTCCTTTTATTCTCAACACCCGGCTAATAGAAAGAATTTATGTTTCTATGTTTTTTCTGCCTCGAGGAGTCCATCAACCATATTGGAGGCATTCTCCAGAATGATGTAGTAGAACGGGAGGCATGGATTCTTCAACACAATAGTCTTCGGTAAAAATTATTCATCCGAAAATTAAATTTAGATATCCTCAAAGCTATGATTCACGATAGAAGGATGGACCAAAGGCTTGACTTAGACAAAGTTTGATCAACTCGAAGTATTGAAAACCCCAGTTTGAAATTTCTGGATATACAACCAACTCATCTTTTCCACAAGATAATGAAGTTTCACGTTTTTTAGGAAAATAAATGGTGATCAAATCCAGTATCCCCCATTGCCTTTCAAAATTTGGGTGCATCAGTTTCCAATATGTACTCGTATTGAACCTTGTGAAGTGCTATAAGATATTCAGGAAGCACTTCATCAAGGTTTTCTCTAAGAATTGTAGTTATCTCAGATGGAAAGAATATACTTTTTTTGATTTTTTTTTCTTCATATGCTTTGGATTTTTTTTCGAAGCCTCTCCATGATACTTGACTTCTGTTGTGTTGTTAATGATTTTACCTTTTTCAACATTGTCAGCTGGTTCAGTAGAATCAACAACTCTAAACTCATGACATTTATATTTTTAAGAGGATTTTTCAAGAAGTTATGGTGGATTTCTTCGAAGGTTTGTTTAAGTACCTATAGGAACATAAGTTTCTGATAGATGAACATTTTTTTGGAAGAATCATCTCTGAATTTGCATGAATTTTCCATTTGGGGGAGGATCAGCTTTGATATTTTTGTTCTTTTTCTTTTTAGACACAGATGGATGATGTCTTTTCTTGGGGAAATTTGGGGATAAGGTTTTAACTAGTTTCATCCATTGCAAGAAATTCAAATTTTATTATAGGTTTTTCAGAGCAAGCTTTTAGTTCTAATGATGGAAAGTGAGAAAAAAGTATGGATGGAGATTGAAGGTTAAGTAATTTGGTTTGTTTCTTCGTCGGAGACTATGGACCGTAACTAAGGGTTTGAATAATTTGTAAGGGCTTATCGAAAATTATCACATCGGCCTCTCTCTCCTCATCCCTTTCAGCAATTGTTAGTTAATCCAACGGGTTTTATCCCAAATATATACGAATGACAACAATAAGTTAAAAACAAAAGTTATTTCAAACATGATTATTCGAATAACTCCAAGAGGGTTGAATACTTACAAAAAAAATGAAATAAGAATTAGCAGTTTGACCGATATGATATTTCTGGAAAATAGTGACTGGAAATTGAGTTTTCATGATTGTTGAATACTTAAAGCTCTATTTCTCTCTCTATATCTCAATTTCGTAAGTAGTAATTTATGAAGAGAATTTTGGAAGTCATAGAAAAAAGTTAAAAATTCCTACGGTTAGTTGATGAGAATTGTAAAGGTCTCGACAACTGTCGAAATATGTGTGACAAGTGACAACACATAATGAAAAATTTATGAGGTTATTAATATTCTTCAGAGTTAAAATCGAAAGCACGACTAAAACTGAAGGCAAAGCTAAAACCTAAAGCACATCTAAAATTGAGGGCAAAATTGCTCAACTCAATGTAGAAGTTTGAATCAAACTTGAAGAGGCTTTTAATTTATTCCTCTCTCAAATTGTTTTACAAGGACTATGAGGGCTCCTAATAAGATTAAGATTTATCCGACTCATATATTGGTCCAATGTAATAAAATTATGTATATAAAATATAAAAGACTGATTTTAGCATATGAGAAAATATGAAGGGTATGTGATGTAAAAAAGATGAAATATGTTTGTACTTAGTGAAATACTATGGTGAGGTATTCAAATGAACCATTCATGTGGAACTTGTGGATAACTACCTCTACTATAAATAGGTGTAATATCTCTTGGAAAAGGGGATACAATTATTATTTTAACTTTTACTTTTGACAGCTTCTCGCTCTAGAATATTTGACTCGCTTTCTCTCTTTAAGCGATCCCATTATACCCTCCGAAAATATCTTAGACCAATTTTACCCCTCAAATAATTCTGAGAGCGATCATGTTCTAGTTGCATAATTAGTCTGGAAAAAGTAACTATGTATCAGTTGCGTAATTAAGAGTAATTTGTTTGTGAAAATAAGAAGAAAAAAACAAAAATTCTCTAAAACTATCCCTCATGGGTTTTGTTTTGTTCGTCTTTAAAAAATATAAATATAAATATTTTATATAAAATATAGTTAGATTTTGAAAGATATGGAGTTTTGAAGGTCAAAAATAAATATGAACACACCAATTGAAAAATTAAAGACGAAATAGAGTACTTTTTTCGTGAAAAACCTAAGTTAGTAGATTATTTATGTTAAAATATTGTAAATTCCACACACAAAAATATTGTATAAATTTTTAACTGAGAGAGAAGAGAGAAGAGAGAGAGAGAGAGAGAGAGAGAGAGAGAGAGAGAGAGAGAGAGAGAGAGAGAGAGAGAGAGAGAGAGAGAGAGAGAGAGAGAGAGAGAGAGAGAGAGAGAGAGAGAGAGAGAGAGAGAGAGAGAGAGAGAGAGAGAGAGAGAGAGAGAGAGATTGAGATAAGAGGACCTTGGTTATTTGTTTTTATACGCGAGTGGGATTTTTTTTGTAGATTTTATGTAGCGTAATATTTTTAGTAAACTTGAAAACCGAAGTTCAAAAGTTAATAATCTCATATACCGAACGAATTGAGAAAAAACACTAAGATAAAATGTCTTATCCGAAATTAAGTATGAATCCAAACTGACATGTTGTACTCGATTTTATTTGTTCCAAAAATAATTTTAGAATTGAGATAAGTTACAAAATATTGACATGTATATGAGACGGTTTTTGAAAGTAAATAAATCATTGGTTTTTCATTTTTTACATATAGTTATTCGACTAAAAATCATATGGTGTTAGTCCATTGAGTATCCATTTTCAATAAAGTTAGTCTATGTGTATTCATTAAGGGTCTAACTTTATCGAAAATGGATAATCAACACGCACATGGAGTAATTTTATCAAAAATATAACTAGACAATTTTTAGTCGATAAACTATATATGTTTAGAAAATTAATAGTAAAAAACTATAAGGTTCAAAGCTTGAGAAAAGTCACGATAGTTTATTGTTCAAAACCGATTCGGTTGTATAAATATAAGTGTATATTTTTAATATGTTATGTTGGATTTGGTTTTTAAATAGGTTGGGTTTAATCCAATCCATTACCATCGTTAATCTAAATCGTTTAAATAGGATTAAAATAAGCTCTAGAAAAAAAACTATTGATACGTAGTAGGGTTGGAATATTTTTTTATGAAACAAACGTATTAAATTCAACCGGATCTTACCTGTAAATCTGATTTCATCCCGTTGGATCTGATAGTAATAGTTTTTTTTCACTAGATCAAGCTTGGTGATAAAACCACGAAATTTTTCCACAAAAGTATAAAAACTCGTATTCTCGTAACAAAATATTTTTATCAACAATGACCAGGGTATCACTGTTTCAACTCCCGCTAGTGGGTCATCGTGAGTTACTTTGAGGATTCCCTTGGTACTAGGCATCCTGCCGGTTATCCGGAGTTAGAGAAAGTTTTCTCTCTTCTTTCCTCTAAATTCAACGATACTGACAAGGCCTCAATGATTCGTGAGATCACTAGCGAAGAGATTATGTCTGCCCTTTTCAGTATTGACAGTAATAAATCGGGTGGTCCTGATGGTTTTAATTCCAGTTTTTTCAAATCCACATGGAATATTGTTGGGGAGGACATCTCTAATAGTGTCCTCGAGTTTTTCCAAACTGGAATTCTCGATTCCTCTTAGAACTCTACTTCTATTTCTCTCATTCCCAAAAAGGCTTCCCCTTCTGTGGCTGTAGATTTTAGACCTATTGCTCTTTGTAATGTTGTTTACAAGACTATCTCTAAAATTTTAGCTAATAGAATTAAGGATTCCTTCCCCTATCTGACTGATAATTCTCAATCGGCTTTTGTCTAGGGTAGAAACATCTCGGATAACATCCTTCTTTCCCAAGAACTTCTTAGAGGCTATCATACTAATGGTAGAGGTAAAAGGGTTGCCCTTAAAATTAATCTTATGAAAGCTTTTGATAATGTCTGTTAGCATCTCATATTTGACATTCTTGTGGCGATATACTTCCCAGAAAAGATGATCACTTGGATCATCAACTGCATCTCCTCCCCCTCTTACTCTATCAATATTAATGGAGATCCTTACGGTAACTTCAAAGGTAGAAGGGTCTCAGACAAGGGGACCCGCTTTCTCTTTTTCTCTTTCTCCTTGTCATGCAAGTCCTTTCGTGTATAATCAAATAGAATAGTAATGACAAACACTTTCGGTTTCACTAGAAGTGCCACAAACCAAAATAAAAAATCTATGCTTTGCAGACGATCTTATGATTTTTTGTCATGGTGATGTCAACTTTATTCTCCTTATTAAATAGGCTCTGGATGATTTCTACTCCCTTTCTGGTCTAAAAGTCAACCCATCCAAAAGTCATATCTTTATGTCGGGTATTAACAATCCTCTTCGCACTGAGCTCCTATCTATTATGGGTTATTTGGAAGGTTCTCTCCTAGTCAAATATCTAGGATTCCCCCTAATTACTGGTCGTCTTACCCATATATATTTCCGTCCTCTTCTTCATAAAATTACAGCCAGGATCGATTCTTGGACCTCCAAGCATCTGTCCTATGCGGGTCGACTCCAACTTATCAAATCCGTCTTATTTTCTAGTCAAGTTTATTGGTCCTCCATCTATCCTTCCCTCTAGGATCATTAAAGAGCTGACCCAGAATATTCGTTGTTTCCTTTGGTCGGGTTCATCTATGAAAATACATGGGGCCAAAGTGGCCTGGTCTAATATCATCTCTCCCAAAAAAGAGGGTGGCCTTGGGATCCTGGATCTGAAAATCTGGAATCAGGCGGCTGTCCTTAACCATCTCTGGTCTATTATTAGTAATAACAATCACTCTATCTGGTGTTGTTGGATAAAAATGGAAAAAAAAATAATAACAACTTTTTGGATCTTTCGGTTGGTTCTTCCCCTTCTTGGATTTGGAGGAAAAAAATTCGTCTTCACTCGTTGGCTAGTAATTTGTATAGGGTAGCTATTGGAAATGGTTTGAGTACTTCCTTTTGGTATGACCCATGGCTCCTCCCTACTTCACTAGCTTCGCACTATGGTACCAATATCATCAAGGATTCTCGGCTTGGGAAAAACCTTAAGGTATCGGATATCATTCTCGATGGTCATTGGAATTGGCCTCCAAACATCAGATCGGCTAGAGCTAGAAGTTGTTCTAATCTTATGGAGATCAACAACCTCATCCTCACCTTGCCCCCTCCTAACATCAACTCCTCTGATGTTCCTTTTTGGATTGCGAAGGCTGGTTGCAACAGCTTCATAATCAAGGATACCTATAATGCTATTCGTATGGCTGCCCTTGTTGTGGGGTGGGCCGGGTTAGTATGGAATAAATTTAATATTCCTCGTTACTCATTTATCTTATGGCTCGCTATCTTGGGCAAACTTTCTACCAGAGATAAGCTTCTCAGTTGGGGTTTCAATACCTCACCCGATTGTGTCTTATGCAACTCTGCTTCTGAAACTATTGTTCATCTCATATTTGACTGTAGTTTCACTTAGAGTATTTGGACCTTTGCTAGTTCAAAACTAGGTTTCCCTTTTTCCGCTTCGTGTTGGCAGTCTTGGGTTTGTGAGGCGTCAAATTGGTATATCTCTCGAAACCACCACATTTGGCGCTCTTGTTTTGGCGTGGTTATTTATCATGTCTGGAAGGAGAGGAACTCAAGAATTTTTTGTTCCCCTCCGTCCAATGCATGTCTGGTTTCTCACCGAATCTTCTCTGATCTTCGGTTCAGATTCCACAACACCAAGATTTGCTAGCCTATGTAACTGATTTTATTTTAATTTATTTTATTTATTCTTCTACTTTATTTGCATGTTCGCTCCTCATCGGTCTCGTTTGTTGCCTTTTATTGTTGAGGTCTTTTTTGGAGTTACTATATGTTGGCTTGATTGGCACTTGTAACATTGTCTTAGTTGTTCTAGTTTATCTCTCTTGTTTTTGTTTTGTCATTTCTACTATGTTTGTTTTGTCAGTCATGTCTATCGACCTCTTTATGTCGATTGTATTTCCTCGGAGTATGCCCTAAATACTTGTATGATCACACTTTATTTTTATTTAATGTTTTTTTCAAAAAAAGAATTAATAGTTTTTTTCTTTACTATATTAATATATTAAAAAATGGCTAAAAAAATCATAAATTCTATATTAAAATCATACGAAATCATAAATTCTTTTAAACGAGATTTGTTTAAAAAAAATATTGTCTATCACCAAACATGCAAAACTAATATAGAAAATGATAGACACGCCATAACAAGTGTTGTTCAAAATATTAAAACGGAACATTCATTCGAATGAAACACAAAGTTGTCAGATATAAGAGCTAGCCTAGAGCTTTAACTCATGTTGGTGAGCTTGCCTAACTATAATCAATAAGCAATCCTCCTAGCTAACAAGTAACAACACTAAATGAACTGACCACATGAATAAATATAATTTTTTTAAACACCGATTAAATTTGTCGAGAACCAAAATCTTCTTCTAATGGGACCATTCATATATGCTGCCAGGCTCCTTCTTCAACATTTATGTAGATGAGTTCCAAAATTATAAATTAAAGGTCAAGTGCAGCAGCTCGAGACATCTATGTACCTCCGACCTGCAATTAAACATACCCTTTAATATATATAGTCGTTGAGATTCTGTGTAAAAATTTAATGGTATATTTTGAAATTATAAATTGAATTTGTGACATGGCTTCTGGATCCGGTCATGAAAATAAATTTTGTATTTTTAATTCTGAAATAAAAATGATCAAATTTTTAAATGGTAGTGGAGTGGTTATACAATTGTTAAACTTAAACTATATTTTTATTTTGTTGGAAATTTATAAGTTATTACATTTTTAATTATATTTTTTTTAGAGAACCCGCGGTTGTTAGATAAAAATATTATTAATTTTAAAATAAATTATAATAGTTAATAAGTATAATAATAAATAACTAGTTCTTATCTTTTTATGTAAACCACTACTGTTTTACTTTGGAACAAACTTTTGACTAAAAGAGTTTGCAATGTTGTATGTTTGATCGGATGAAATTAGAACTAATTCACTTTCTCCTTTCTTCAAAAGAGAGAACGTATTCCGTAAAGAAAATTATTTTTAAATTATGTTTTAGGGTTTGATACATAATCGTATTCAAGAATCATTTTAATTAATTGTAGTATGGACACTTTTTTACGTTATTTATAACATTTCGCCTAAAAATTTTACCCTAATTTTTTTTTTACTTTTATACATTTCCAACTGTAATTTAAAAAAAAACATTTCAAAATATTATTGATTTTTTTAAAATAAACAAAATCTTTATCTATAAATAATAATTTAATAATTATATCTTTCATTTTTTTTTTCTTTTTTTTTCGGAGGGAACCCGCAGCCGCTACTCAGAGTGCAATGAGTGCGCACAGGGTAAACCCTCAGTCTGACGCGATAGCTCAGAGTGCAATGAGTGCGCACAGGGTAAATCTGGACTCGAACTCATGACCTTTTGGTTATAATAATGCCTTACTCAACCAACTCGGCTACCCCTTGGGGCGATTATATCTTTCATATGTCTATTTAATCTGGTTTTGCATTCTGCATTTTGTTAACCTATTATTTTCGTATTTTTTATTTAACTATTAGTAATTTCATTTATTAAAAACATTAACTTCATATTTGACGCTTAAACATGGCACACATTTCGTATTAACCGTATTTTGCATTTCGAATTTAACAAAAAAATTGCATCTAACATTTATTTTGTATTTTGTATTTTATTTAATATTTATTTCGCATTCTTAATTTTTTTTTTTAAACATTTAACTTTGACATTTCATATATTTTTTATTTCGCATTTTTATATTTTATTTAATCGTTATTTTGTATTTCTCATTTAATAAAAAAAAGTTGTATTTAACTTTGTTTTATATTTCGTATTCTTCTTATTTTGCATTTATTTGACTCATAATTCGTGGTTTCGTGAACTCTTAGTTCGCATTTATTTAACTCGTATTTTGTTTTACATTAACTCTTGTTTTATACGTCACTCTACTTTATTTCATATTTACATTAACTTTTGTTTTGTGTAGTATATGTTTAGAAAAATATACGAAATAGCTTCTATTTCTTATTTCGTATTTTCTATTTTTTACCTCCAACATTTTTTATTTATAGTTTGTTTTATTTTGTTTTCTTTTTCGTTTTAACGCACATGAAATGATAAAGACAGAAAATAAAATAGAAAATAAATTTAAAATTTCAATTACTTTTGATAGATTATTCTAATTCGTTGTCTTTTATTTTTAAACTTTTCTAAAAGAGAAGAAACACCCACAAAAATCAATGTTAAAAACAATAATAATAAAAAGAAGAGGAACAAAAAATATATTTCTTAACTCTCGCTATGCATAACAATAATGGAAACTGAAAATAAAATAAAAAAGAGAAGCTAAAAAAAAGAACAAAGGCATTTCGTATAGAAAAGAATATCCTTATATAATTACTAAAAAAAATTAAAGTACTATTAAAATAAACTAGTTATTGAGTGATAATGGGTAAGTACATTGGATGTAACATGTTAATGTATTACATTTGGATAATAAATATAACTAATATAAATAATATATTAAAATAGAAAAATAATAATGACGAAGCTTGAACTTTCATGTACAGGCTTTCTCTTAAGTTTGTGAAACAACAACCTTAACTTGGAATTTTCAGATGTCGGTAGTTAAACTTGAATGTCATTAATTAAAGTCCGAACATTTACATGATTATCCCAACTACAACTTCTCTGCTAAAACAGTTTATCGTACTCAAAATCGAAATCTTATGTTAATAACTCCATATCCACCTCATCAATGCACGTACGTACACCCACAAATACAATACATCTGTTTTCTTGATGCACGGAATCGGTAAAAAAGAAAAAGGCAATTAATGAAATGTAAGAAAAAGTAATGACCGGAACAGTAAGATTGGTGAAGTGGTCCTTAAAAGGCTTAGATGGGTGTCTCAAGTCTCTATCTTTTGTTACCAGATGAGGTAAAACTTATTGACAAACCAATCTAAATTTGGCTTTTTTAGAGGTCAAATTGTATCTCTTAACAAGGAGGTCAGAAAGAGTGAACAGTAGCTGTTTTCGTTGTCTCACCATCAATTATGGTATGACTCTCTCAGTCTCAGGCACAGATTTTTGGGTATCTCTTGTCAGGGTTAGAGTTAATGTGACCCAACAAACCCTTATCACCTCCAGTCCATTTTCCAACTGGGTAATGAAATTTAAAAACAACTGACTTGATGTCGTTGAGTCACATGGCCCATGAACCAGATATGTAAGCTATTCAAGTAACGTCATTTGGATACAATTGGTCGATTATGTTGTCAAAGAGCTTTAGATGAAATAAAAATGACAACCAAACGAGGCCTGAACGACGACGGGAAGAAGATTCAAAACAAGCATAGAGAGTCAAGCAGTTGCTAATCTTACATTGGCCTCATTAATATTACAACAACATTATACATGTAGCAGTTTTTATGGCACTTAGGCTCATAGTTTAAACTTAAAAGTACAAATACAAGTGCTATTTCAGTAACTCAATACTAGGATACAAACAACATGGAAACTGAGATTAGTAGTAATGGAGGTTCGTTCATCCTCCTCGCATGTGAGCACCGAGTTCACCAAACTGATCATCAGCTTCCACAGTATCTTCCGACAGACGAACAGCATCCAGCTTTTGTTTTAGAATATCTATGGCATTGAGTAACAGCTGAGAAGCTTTGACCGCGCCAGTTGTTTCAATTGTGAAAATGAATCTGTCATCTTTGGGGTAGATCTCAATCAGACCTGGTTTTCCCATTGCATCGGCTTTCTTTAGAATTTCGTCATCATACGTGTAGGCTTCCGCATCAAATACCTCTACCTATTTGTTTTGTTCATTATATCGAGCTCATCAAATTCTATTTAGACAAATGGATAACCGCAAGAGCAAATATATATGCAAAGATTATTTAGCTAGATTGTTTATTTCCTTTTGCTTAATAAAAAACTAAGCTATTGATCGCCTCATAAACAAAGCAGAGAAGACTAAAGCTTTGAAAATGATATTCAGAAACTAATTGCAAAAGTGATTTGCGTTGAAGTCTTCTCTACAAGGGACATTTACTATAAAGTTATTCAACTTTTTCAGGGGCGTACATTAACAATGCGCATAGAGATTGCAATCGCAAAGCTGGGTTCACAAAAAGTTGAACAAAAATTTAGGAGCCCCCTTCTTATAGCCTTTTGTTCTCGATGAGTGAAAAAAAAAATCTACACATTTTCCACTAAAGCTTTGGGTGTCAAAATCCCAGTTGCATTTTTAGAAAGCTTAGCTAAACAGAGACTAATTTCAAACACAACTTGCTAACGAACAGAGCCGTGACAAGCAATGTTCTTTGAATATGACTCTGAAAAGGATTCCATAAAAAAACCTCTACATTTGTTGCACGCATAGGAAACATCGATCAGATAAATACTAACAGCCTTGGGTCTTAACAAGAAATACTAGTTTGCTTACCTGCTGGGTAACTTGATCTACAGTAAATACTTTAGTAGGACTACTTTCAACGAAAGCGTATTTCTCCTCAAGTGTCAAAGTGTCCATCAAATCCTCATTGATAATAATATCTGGCTCAGACATGAAAGTCACTGTGGCTGCGGGTGACCACTTTGCGTGATCTTTCCCAATCCCTTTTCGGGCTATCGCCCTTAGCCTTAGCTCTTGCCCGCGCCGCAACTTCACAATAATAATGCCCCTACATATATATGTGCATTGGTCACAACAATATTCAGCAACGTTCAAGTTAAATACAGGAATTAGAGTTAGTGATAAAATATAAACCATTAGCATAAAGGGCATAACCAAACTGGTCTGTCCTACAATTGACAATCTTCCTGTTACTGATGAAACAGAAACAAGTATGTCCTTTAGCAATATCACTTTTTCTAACTTTTGTGCGACGATAAGAAATCATTTCTATATGATATGTGATCGTGTCTCGTGTTATACTCTATCGACAAGATTGATCCATCCTACAATGGCATAAGCATAAGCCTTTCTTTCGAAATATGGAGATTTCTAATCTTTATTCTAGACAAAATTAAATTTCCTACAGTGGATTAAATGACATTTATGGCATAAGATTTCTTTTAGGAATAACCTAGATTCTAATTCTTTTATTGATCATAAACATATGTAGTTCATTGGTTTCTTTCTCTGTATCATCAATGATGCAGGAACAAGTTGCTCTCTGCAAAATTTCATAGACATATTCAATCTTGTTAATTTTGGAAGTAAATCGAAAACCCTAATTAGCACCAATCTCGAAGCCAACAAAACAGCCTAAACAGGCCAAATGCGGCATATATTTCACCACAGCTATTTAAAATCCTAAACTTACCAAATCATATAAACATCAAAACGAGAGAGAGGGAGAGAGAAACCTCTGCTCGGTGGACTCGTATCCCGACGCATCCGAGAAATCGACAGGAACAACAGTATGATCCGAGCTATACAAATCCTTACTAGTAACATCTTGGGTTTGGTCAGTGATGCACTTAACCCTAAGATGAAACTCAACCGAGCAATACTCGCACTGACCGTCTCCATCACAGGCGTCGCAGTCGCGCGAGAGGCGCATCCCCATAGCGCGTTCGCTGATGAGCGGGATGAGACCAAGGCGGTGAGCAATGAACTCGTCGCCAAGGACGGTGGAGTTAACCTCGATCTCGACGAGGTCGATGGCAACAGTGGGGACTTCAGCTATCATGACACGACGGAGGGCATTGGCGATGGAAACGTCGGTGTCGTTGAGCTCAAACTTGCAGTAGTCGTCTTTAAGTTCTCGGATTTTGACTTTGGGGAACCTCTGGTACGATGCTCCTCTTTCCATTGAAGCTTCAAGTGACGTTGCTGACCGTAGTA
Source organism: Limnanthes douglasii subsp. nivea (assembly GCA_036936605.1). Classification (NCBI taxonomy): domain Eukaryota; kingdom Viridiplantae; phylum Streptophyta; class Magnoliopsida; order Brassicales; family Limnanthaceae; genus Limnanthes; species Limnanthes douglasii. The sequence continues at coordinate 147,786,423 of JAUPFV010000003.1, read as the reverse complement.
GACTTGTAGAAGAAACCCCAAACAAAAACCCAAGAAAGCGGAGTGTGGGAAACTTCTTTCTATAAACAGAGAAATGGAATGTTCTAAATCATTTGATGGGTCTCGACACTAAAGACAGCCCACTTTGTTCTATCTAAACCAATTTTCAGTTTTTGGGCTTAACATTTTATGGTGGCAAATCGGCTAGTTACAAATTTTGGTTTTGGATCGAATTCGGAACGGAGAAACGGACAAAATTCTAGGGTGCTTAAAAATTTGTGAGATCCGAATCTTATCTCTATCGGATTTGTATGTTTCTAAATCCATTTTTTTTATCCAAACTTAAATTTAAGTTTTATTTGTACTGATTATCCGAGTTCAAATTTAATCCATTTTAGGATCGGTTAGATATAATTTAAATTTTAAATAAATGATATTATTTTTGTCTAGATCTAAATTTTGATAAAATTAACCGTTTAGTTATATTGGTATGAAATTTTATCAATATCAATAACTGTCTTTTATGAGATCATAATTTTATAAAAAAATATTTTAAATTATTAATCACTTAATATGTTTTACTTTTTTTTAAGCAAAGAACTCTTATTTGATAAATTGAAAATATTTGGATACAAAGGCGGGAATTTTCCCTCCAAAATTACAAAAAAGAACTTTTAACAAAATACAGCCAATTACAAGCTTTAAAGACCAATCACTTGAGAAGACTAAAAGTCAGCAGCACTTAGATCAAACACTTGAGCTTCAAACATCAATCCAAAAAGCTCAGCATTCCCTAGCTTATTCGACAGACTCAGCCATCAAAACCTTTACAAACACCAAGCAACACTATCTCGAAAGCTCAGACAGCAATCGTCAGCCTCCCTCAAGAACAACACTCCTTGCAAGGACTCGCTTCAACGTGAAGGAACGACAGCCAAGAAATGCTCCAGCAGCAGAGTAAGCCAACCGAAGTAACATGAAGGACCAAAAGGATCTAGAAACAAATCTTACAAACAAAGTCAGTCTGGCATGTTTATATAAGGTAAGCCAAGGCTTTCAAGTATAAGAATAGACTTCAGATTAGCAGGAGCAGAAGTGAAAACGTATTCAGTCTTGAGTTTACATTTTAAGGTCCAACGAGCCAGCCAGTCAGCTGCTCGATTTTGGTCCCTATAAACATGCATAAGGGTCATAGATGGAGTGAGCATTAGTCTACAACAGTTTATAACAGGAGAAAGAGACCAATGCAAGGCACCCATATTATCATTCTTCATAAAATCAACAAGTAATGAGGAATCAGTTTCAATGTCGATAGAAGAGAGACCTTTAGAATGACAAGTAATCACACCGTCCATTAGGACCCTAGCTTCAGCCGTAATAGGAGACAACTTACCATAGACATTGCCACCAGAATACACTAGATTACCTTCAAAGTCCCTGATAATGAAGCCAGCACTAGCTTCACCATTGAAGATCACAGAAGCATATGTGTTAATCTTACACCTACCAGCTGAAGGAGGAACCCACTTAAGCACAGAAGGTCTAGTTAAAAAATTACAACATAAGTTTAAGAAGCCCGGACTTTTAGCAACAGTTCTATCACTAGACCAGTGCTTAAACTTGAATATACCAACAACATTCATGTAATAAATGATCTTATGAATGTCCTTAATGATAACATTAGAAGAAACAGTCTTATTTTTTAACTTAGAATGGTTTCTATATTTCCAAATGGTGCTGTAAATAATAGATGGAATGACATTTCTGATATGATTTTTCTTACTTGTGCATCTAAACCAAGTTCTAGACATATGGATAGGATTCATATATCTATAAATAATTACATTGAAAAGATCAGCAAAATGCAACCAGACAGACCAGGCAACATCACAAAAAATAAAAACATGATTAGTGGTTTCACAACTTAAGCAAAATTGACATTTTGAAATAATGTACATGTGCCTTTTCATCGGAACCGAATCAGTAGACATAAAATTATTAGCAAGCTTCCAATGAATGAAAGAAGGCTTTTTGGGAGTTAAATCATTCCATATTTTGTAATACAGACTAGATTCAATGTGATGAGTTCTGATGAAATCCCATGTATGCTTAAGACTAAAGTTACCCGAAGAAGATAAGCTCTGTATGATCTTATCCTTCTTATTATGGTTGATAGAACAGTTTTTAATACGATCAAGATCCTCCTTACTAATAAGATTGGCAATACGATTCAGATCCCATTGATAGTTAGACCAATAATAATTAACCTTCTCCTGATGAAACCAACTATTATCAATAGAATTATCAAGAGAAAGAAGAGGATCAGAATTAGACCATCTATCCAGCCAGAAGTCCACATTGCCATCACCTAAAGACCAGCTCACAAACTGCTCAGCAGTAGACTGAATATTCTTAAGCCTATTCCAGACCATAGAACCCTTGATGTTGTTAACCAGCTGCAAATGATGCTTCTTATTGCAATAGATATCATGAATCAGATTAGCCTAGAGTAACTTGTTGTCCCTAAACTGCAACCAAAGCTTACAAGTAGTAGACATTTGAACATCAGCTAAATATCTAATGTTTAAGCCTCCCTCCTTATAAGTTTTACAAATGGATTTCCAACTACACCAATGGATTTTATGATCCAAGCCAGTAGAACCCCAAAGAAAGGTATTGAAAGCTTTTTCAATTTTGTTAATAACATTACAAGGTATAACATTACTATGCATCCAGTAAAGCACAATATTCATAAGAACAGCATTAATGAGCGTGATTCTACCAGTAAACGAAAGATGCTTGGATTCCCAATCAACTATTCTATTACTAATCTTTAAAAGGAGATTAGTATAAATAACAGACTTGTTGTTGGTGCTGATAGTTATACCAAGATAATCAGTAGGGAGCATAGCATTATTAAATCCAGTGATGTTAGAAACAGAACTAATTCTATCATCATTCATACCACTAGCAATGATCACCTTTGTTTTGCTTTTATTATTGACCTGACCAGAAACTGCATGATAGTCCTGCAAGAAGAGATTAAGTGATGCTAGAGAAGCATCCTTGCAGTTGGTAAACAAAAGGATATCATCAGCAAAAGCCAAGTTACTAATACATAACTTGTTACGACTTTTGTATCTCATGCTTTTATTATCATTAAAGAGCAAAGATATACCCCTCAACAACACCTCTTCAGCAACAATAAACAGGCTAGGTGAAAGGGGGTCACCCTGCCTAAGACCTTTAGCAGTTTTAAAGAAACCATATGAAGCACCATTAACTAATATAGAGACAAAGACATTAGATATCATGCTATTAATGAGCCTAACAAATCTTTTAGAGAAGCCAAAGCAGGTTAATACTTTAAAAAGAAAAGGGTGACTAAGCTTGTCAAAAGCTTTGCACATGTCCAACTGAATGATGATGTTTTTGTTTTTAACTTTTCTATTCAAGTCATAAAGAAGCTCCTTTGCAGTTAAGATATTAGAATGAGTAGAACTATCAGGAACAAACCCACCTTGAGAACTAGAGATTACTTTGGGAAGAAGAATAACAAGTCTGTCATTCAGAATTTTAGCCATTATACGATTAAGGAGCGTGCATAAACTAATAGGCCGATAATCACTCCAACAAGTGGGGTTACTAGATTTAGGGATGAGACACATGCCAGTAGCAAGAATACCTTTAGGTATATTACACCCTCTAATAAAATGATGAAGAGCAGATATAGATCTTTTTTAATGATGTTCCAACATTTTTTATAAAATATAGATTGAATCCATCCATACTTGCCATACTGGATGCTTTTAGATTGTTGATTGTCTTGAGAACTTCATCTTCACCATGCAGAGTGAGCAGACTCTTGTTATCCTCCTGAGTAACAACACAGGGAATGGTATCAAACAGATTATGACTCAGCTTCTCCAACTCGTCTTGCTTGTCTTTGTAAGGGCTACAAGCAAGGGCCTTAGTAAAGAAATCAACAGCAGAATGACCTATAGAATCTTTATCAGTAATCCAAATGTTGTTTTCCTTAATGCCATTTATAGCACTCTTCTTTCTTTTCTTAGAGACATAATTATGAAAGAGCTTTGTACTTCTATCTTCATCTCTAATCCAATCAACATTGCACTTCTGCAGCCAATATTCTTCCTCCATTTTGTAAGCATTCATAAGCAAAGTATTAAACTTATTCAACTCCTCCTTCGATTGACTAGAATTTTGATTCTGATGTAAAGTATCCACCCTAAGAACTTCATCCTCCAAAGCTTGAACCTTATTGAAAACATTCCCAAAATGATGCTTATTCCAATCAACTAGAACAGCTTTTAACCTTTTGAGCTTAAGCCAAAATATATTCAAAGGATCACCATCCATATCGTGATCCCAACTATTGGACACAATAGACAAAAACCCTTCATCAAGCAACCACATGTTTTGAAATCTAAAATTCTTTCTAGAATTATAAGACAAAGAGGAACAATTAACAATGATGGCCATGTGACCAGAACCAGTTCTGGCTTTAAAAATGACATTAGTATTATTGAAGATATCATTCCAAAAGTTATTAGTAAAGACCCAATCCAGACGTCTCCACTTATTCTTGTTAGACCAAGTAAATCTAGACCCAGCATAACCAGCATCCATAAGACTACAATCACTTATCATTTTATTGAAATCATCTGCACTATTTTGACAAAACGTAGAGCATCCAATCTGATCATCTATAGAACTTATTGAATTAAAATCACCACATACAAGCCAGGTTTTAGTATCACAAGAAATGTTACGCAAAGTATCCCACAAATCTAATCTATTTAAACGTTGGCCTTTAGCATAGACAAAAGTTAAAAGAAAGTTTTTATCAAGAATGTTATGAGTTGCATCTATATGCAAGCATTAAATATGATCAAGAAAAATGATAACAGATATGTTATCATTCCAGAAAATCCAAATTTTATTGGAAATATTGGATGCACTATGGTTGAAGCCAGTTTTAGAAGCACAAGAAACCAGATTTTCATTACTAATTAAGGGCTCTTGAGTAACAACAATATCAACATTGTTAACTCTAGAAAGATGCTTAAGTCTCCTAAATGAATATTTATTTTTAATCCCTCTAATATTCCAATTCAGAATGCTAATCATAATTGAGAGAGCGTTTAGAATTACGTGTTGTTATAGACAATTGATGAGTATTCCTGACCAGCCTCTTCTTTTTGGCTTGCTTGAGCTGTCTGTCAATTATAGTAGTGAAATCCTCCTCTTCTTCTGATGAATCTTTCCTTTGAATCTGACTCATGGTTAATCTTTTAACATGATAGGCACTCCTAGAGACATGCCTATTACTTCTTGAAGAAACTTGAGGACTCTCACCACCAACTTTAGGAGAAGAAAATTCATAGGCTAGATTTTCATAGTCCTGATTGTTAGCATTCCCCAGAGTTTGTAAGGCTCCGATCATTTCATCCTGTTTGTTATTATTATCCATTTCAACTTCTTGAGGGCATGCCACACCATTAACACCCTCAACATCCTCAATGTTACTGCTTGAAAGAACATGCTGATAAGTATCAGCATTCCTATCCACAACACGGCTACGAAAAGGAGAAGATGAAAGACTCCCAAGATTTGAGTTCTTGGGAGAAAATGTATTCAGATCTTTATCTTTAACACTTTTCAAAACATTAAACCCGAATTCCATCGTTTGAATTGCACCCTCAATATCTGATCTTGAAGGCATAGCATTAACATCATTGGCATTCTCTTCAACAACTTTAAAACTATCCAACTTCTTATTGGTATCAACATTATTAGACACAGCAATAACAATATCTTCCTTGGCATGATCTTCAACAACTTTGTCATTATCCAATTGCTTACTAATTTCCATATCAGACTTTCTGGATTTCTCAAAAACTTTATGTTTCTTGCATTGGTCAATACCATGGCCAATATGGAAACAAGATTTACAATACTTTGGGAGGTTTAGATATGAAATTCTCACCCAACAACCCTGAATGCTTCCAAAACCAACCCAAACATCATAAAAAATCTTGCTTGTTATATCCATTTCAATCCTAGCCAAACAATGATTGTAGAAAGCTCTATTTTTGGATGGAACTTTTATCTGCATAGGCCTTCCCAAAGAAGAGGCTATATCAGAGATAACCTTCTCATTGAACAAGTGCTCAGGCAGATTCTCCATCTTGATCCATATTGGTGTAACACGACATTCATATTTTGCGTTAAAGCCTTCAGTCCACTTCAGTAGCCTCATCACCGTAGAACCAATCGTCCACACATTTTTCCTCCATAGTTTAGCTAAGTCTTCATACGAGTCAAACTCAATAAAGATATGTCTTGAGTCCTTAATCGTATAATTGTAACTTTGAACAAAATGAAACTTTGAAAAGAAATCGAGCAGGTGTATTCTCTTAGGTAAGCCAGCAGAACATTTACCAACAAGAGTATGTTTTGATTTCGATTTCAGATGATCCAAGAAGACATCATCATACTGCAAATGAACGTGATCATTCATGTATCTAACTTCCTTAGGGTTGAAAGAATCAACCGAACCTTTAGAATCAACCGTCACAGCATCAACGAAAGACTTCTTTTTCCACTGGCTGCTGTTTTTGAAATCATTTTGCAAATCTTTGGTTGATGAAGAACTGAAAACCTCTTGAACATATGGGAATTGATCCATTCAAAACAAAGAAATTACTTCATCAGAAGATGAAAATCGAGGAAGAAGGAGGAATTCTTGTTTTTTGGAGCACAAGCCATCTCCACCACGGTGCCTTCTTGTTTTATTTTTAAGAGTTTTACCACTTAATATGTTTTACTTATTCCATTGAAATTTAAGAATTTTAAAGGTGTACAAATATGTATAAATTAAATAAACAATAATATAGATATTTTTATTTTATTTTTTCATTAACAACCCTTGATTTTATTGAAAAGAATTTGAAAATACAGGGGTTTAGTACAAACTTAAAATCACAAATGCATTGAAACACGCCATTAGAGCTGATTTCTAGCCTTTGACTCCATCGCTCTGCCTTCAACCTTTAATCTCTTGAGCACCAGCTAACCTTCAAATATCTTTAAAAACCTCAAAAGCCTCAAATTTCACGACAATCAGCTTTCTCCCGAAAATCTGAAGTTTCTTCTTTCAATCAATCAGAGCTTCTATAGCCACCCAATCCGCGGCCTCGTTCTGGTCCCGATAAATGTGTTTAATCATCATTTTAGAGCCTATGAGCTTTCTGCAACAGCATATCAATGGATCCAAAAACCATATAGAATTGCCACCTCCAATCAAACTTACAAGCATGTTTGAATCCACCTCAATGTCCAGCTTTGTGATTCGTAGAGTTTTACATAGTAAGAGGCTATCATAGAGAGCTTTGGTCTTTGCTACCATGGCAAATTTTTTCCCATAAATCTTCCCAAAGCCCACAATTATATTGCCTTCATTGTTTCTGACTAAACCTCCTCCGATAGACTCACCAAAACCCATAGAAGATCCATTGGTATTCAATTCATACATGTGAAGCTTCGGAGCAGACCATTGAAGCGAGATGGGAATAGTCTGATGAAGACGCTTAACACTACAACTCAGGGATCCAACTATATTGACATATCTTCCCCAGTGCTTCTTCTTGATGAGGTTCGAGTTGTCCAGTCCATTTAGAATTCTCAAAATATAGTTAATCAGATAGTCACGAGTGGTGTTTATTCCCTGGTGCTTCTTCCGATTTCTCGCTCTCCAAATAGCCCAGGCTATGATAGTTGGTATTATTGATCTTATATTGTAGTATTTTGACGATTACCGATACCAAGTACGAACTAAATGATGCAATGTCATATTTCTGGAAATTTTGATTCCAAGAATAGAGCTGAAGTGGTTCCAGACTGTCCATGAATTGTTACATTGAACCATAATATGCTTTGCACTCTCCTTATTACTACAAAATTGAAACTTCGAAGCTAACTAAATTTTCCTTTTTTACATGTTAACATTAACTGGGAACCAATTCAAAAGTGCTCTCTGGAGGAAGAAAGATCATTTTGTTGGAGTAACAGAGTTCTATGTTTTCCCAAAAAGGTTAGACGCATTTCCTTTCTTCCTGATTGTATCACATGTTTTCTTTGTATTGAATTTACCATCAGTTGTAAGAGATCACATGATTTTCATGACTATTATTGAGATTGAATTTAGAATACTAGAGATCATTGGCTGAGGAACAATTTTTTTGAGTTTGTTCTCATCCCAATTATTGTTGACCCAGAAACTACATATTTTTGTATTTTGGTATAAGTCCCTATTGTCACCTTCCTGAAAGTAAATCAATGTCTTTTCTGTACACCATCTATCAAGCCAAAAATCTATGTTTCCACAACTAGAAATCCAGAAAATCAGCTTGTCAGCTTTGTCTCTAACTCCAATAATCCTGGACCAAACTCTTGAACTCCTGTTAGGTTTAGGTGCATTTATATGATAGTGGTTTCTACAGTATATAGAAGACATTAGTCTTGCCCAAAGAGAAGCATTTTTTTCTGAAGATGAACCATAGTTTATATGAAAATGTTCCATGCATAGTGTCAATTTTCCTGACATTGACACCACCTTCAGCATAAGGCTTGCACAGCTTATCCCATATAGACCATTTGATGTTTTTAACTTCATTTTTGTTCCTCCAAAATAATTTTTTTGTAGAGGTGTTCAATTCTCCTGGAAACAGCTTTAGGGATGGTTGTATTATGGATAGAGTATAGAGAAAGAGTGGACATAACAGATTGTATCAAGATCATTCTTCCACCAAATGAGAGAGTACAACTATCCCATTCTGTGATTATCTCCCTTATTCTCGAGACTATATTGTCAAAGTGACTGACTTTTATCTTGTTACCAACTACTACCCCTAAGTAATTGAAAGGCATAAAAGTATGCCTAATTCCCAGACTTCTTTCAGAATCTTTAATACTCTGAGAAGTCATATTATCAGCAACAATCAGCTTTGATTTGTGTTTGTTAATGTTCTGATTTGATATTTTCTGGTAATGTGACAAGAATTGAGATATTTTGGATATTGATTGGGGAGAGCTGTTGCAAAATATAGTGAAATCATCTGCGAAATCCAAGCAAGGTATTATTTGTTTCCCTCTTGCTTTGTATCTAACAGAACTGTGATTCTCATTGATCTTCTTAAGGCCCTGGATCAGATATTCTACAGCCAGGATAAACAAACTGGGAGATAGGGGATCTCCCTGTCTTAAACCCTGATTTGACCTGAAGAAACCCTTAGTTGCACCATTAATAATAAGAGAGAAATGATTTTCCATAATGTTTTTGTTTATAATGTCAATAAAACAAGAACTCAACCCAAAGACTTTAAGATTTTCTTGAATGAACCTGTGAGAAATCCTGTCAGAGGCTTTCTCTATGTCAATCTTCATGATGATGTTGTTCATTTCCTTTGTTTTTAATTTGAGATCAAAGCATAGCTCTCGAGTGATAAGTATATTCTCGTGAATACTTCTGTTAGTAACAAAGGCTCGTTGCTCCTCTGATATCAGTTTAGGAAGAATCTCAACAAGCCTTCTGTTAATTATTTTTGAGTAGATTTTGTTTAGATGGGTTGTTAGGCTAATATGAAGAAAGTCCTTCCAAGATATATGAGATATTATTTTATGGATTAGCAGATCACTGAGGCTATTACACCAATAGGAATGTTGCATCCCTTGAACACCTCTTTGATAGCAAGACATGGATCTTCTTGAATAATGGACCAGCACTCCTTGTGGAACCTACCATTAAATCCATCAGGCCCTGCAGCTTTGTTAGGATTGAGCTCACAAATAACTCTGTAGATTTCTTCATCAGTAGGGATCCCAACTAATTTCTCATTATCTTAATCTGTTACCAGTTTAGGAATAACATCAGAAAGATCTGGACAATCATTAATATTTGAAGAGTTTAGGAGGTTTTGAAAGTATAAAATGGATGAGTTATTGATAGCATCCTGCTCCTCCAACCATTGATTGTCTTCATATTCTGTGAATTTTGTTTATTTTAACCTTTTTTTACCAAACTGTGAAAGAAGGCTGAATTTCTGTTATTGTTTTTCATCCATAGGTTATGTGTCTTTTGCTCCCAGAAACTTTCTTCCCTTGATAACAGCTCTAGGTGAGTCTCATTTTCTTTATCAAGAGCAAGCTTATCAGCAATTGCATTGGTAGATTGATATTTGGCTTCTATAAATGCAATTTCATCCTCCACTTGTTTGATAGAATCAAACACATTGCCAAAGTCCCTCTTGTTCTAAGCTTTTAAGTCATTTTTCAGTCTGTTTAGTTTCGACCAAATTTTTTGCAGAGGATACCCAACCATAGGGCTGGACCAACTCATTTGAACAATTTCATGAAACTTAGGACGTCTGACCCACATATTTAGGAACTTGAAGGATGGCTTGAATTTATCGTTATATGTTGAAATAGAGACACAAATAGGGGAGTGGTCTGACCATGTTCTGGCTAAGTGGACAACCTTAGTGCTGTCAAAGTAATTGATCCACGGGTTGTTGTATAAAATCATGTCCAAAATCTTCCACTTTCTACCATTTTTCCACATACATTTAGATCTAGAAAACCCTTCATCCATCAGGTTGCAATCAAGTATTGCATTACTAAAATCATCTATACTCCTCAAACAAACTCTAGCATAAGATAACTGCTCTTCAATGTTTATGGTGGTGTTAAAGTCACCAACAACAATCTATTCAAAAGTATCATCACTGAGTCTTCTTAGAGAATCCCATAGAATATGTCTTTGATATCTGTCACACTTAGCATAGACAATTGTTAGCTTAATTTTTTATTTAAGAAATGATGGCTTACAGTTACTGTGATTTGTTGTTCTTCATTGCTGGTGATGTCAATGTTGAAGTCATCAGACCAAAAGAACCAAATTTTGTTGTTCATGTTGTTGGGGGGATTGATTGTAGCCAATTCTTCTTGCCACATCCTCCATATTTGATTCATTGATCATGGGCTCTTGGATAGTCATGAAAGCAGGATTTTTAGACCTTTTAAGTGACTTTAACCTCCTTATAGTTTTCTTGTTTCCCAACCCTCTTACATTCCAGTTTAAAAGCTTTATAGTCATTTAATTGGTTTAGATTTAACAACCTTCTTCAGTTGAAGAAACTTGGTAGAAGAAGGTCCCTTTCTGTTCCCATTTAAGTTTCCTGATCTTTCTGTGTTGAACTTCCACAAGATCACTGTCTTTTTTAACTTGAGTGGGAGTACATGGAATGCTTCCTGTTGTTTCTTTGGTAGGAAAGTTGGTTTCCTGGAGAGATTTTATTTTGTCAACTTCAACAGAGACTTCATTTCTAAGGTATGTAAAGCTTCAATCATACCACGGTTGTTATTGAAATCATTAGTACCATAGTCTATATCTTCTGAAGCATCACCCTTTGTTGCATAAGTTGTGTAATCATTTAATACATTTGCACTTTTCCCTTCATTTGTATTAGGAAATGTCTTGTTGATGATTCTGATCCATATCATCCTTAGTGTTGTCTTTATCAAGAATTATAGACTTGAGATGAGAAGTTGGAAAAACTTCTCTTGTTGTTAAGTCATTTGTTTCGAAGTAACAGTCATCTTTCTCCTGATTATTTTGATGTTTGTTGGAATCTTTCGTCTTGCATACACTCTCATTATGTCCAATGTGCATACATACATTACAATAACTAGGATAGGAACCATAAACCACGTTTAGATCAAATTCTTCGTCAGGACCAAATCTGATCTTTTTGTTGTTGATAAGAGTTTTTAATACATCCAATTCCACCTAGAATTCCACGCAATTAAACTTAGCTCTATTAATAGAAGGAATCCAAACATTTAATGGTGTACCCATGGATTTTAAAATTTCTAGAATGGTACTCTCATTGTACATGAATTATGACAAGTTTGTTATATAGCGTATTGATTTAATAATATAGATATTTGAATTAAGATAAGTTATTTTTTTTTAATTTTACAATATATTAATAAAATAATGATAATAAACTTCAAATATTCATCGAAAGTATCAAAATCATCTAAATACCTAATAAAACAATCATAAATGGAATATAATTAAATTTGATAATAATAAAAAATTAAAAATGAGTTTAAAGTAGAAAATAAAAAATCGAAGGAGTCCGAATAATATAGATAGGTTGAATAGATATTTTAAGATAATTGGACGTGTTCTCGCATGCTATGACTCATCGCGGTGATACAATTTATTCGTATCGTCAGAGCAATGTGTCAATGTACAAGACTTGATCAAGAAGTGGCAATGTATACGACTTGATTTTATGAATTTTAATACGCCACCACAGTGATTGGAAAATATATGTGCCACAACTACGGTCTAAACTAAACATAATTTGTTACGAAGAGTTGAGAAATATGATGGCAAATTAAACATTTATGCCTAACCATTGCGATGATTCTAAACAGACATAACTTTTTATGCAACCTTTCAACAAGGTATGTTGATTATGAAAAATTACATTAGTTTTTTAAAAATATCATAAAGATGTAAATAAATTGTAGTTCTCATAGTATTAAACCATCCAAAAACATTATAAACTATATTGTCATATATTTTTAAAAAGTTCTCTTTTTATTTATTAAATTTGTCGAATTTTTTAATTTATAAGTGGTTATGTAACAACTAAGGGTTGTTGTATTAATTTTTTTTGATAAAATCTAAATAATCGTGTTGTATAAATCATTTTTAAAGAAATTGTAATCATTTATGCATCTCAGGTCCTTCGAATAAAAAAATTGTTTGAAGTCTCGTTAGTGATATTTTAAGTTTGTTTAATGTCGTTATTTTTTTTAAAATTAATAATTATTATTATAAAAAATCATACCTAAAAGAGTGATATAGATTATCAAATATCAATATTTAATGTCGTGATTGATTGCTCTTTTAAGCTCCTTTGGATGCATGATGGTTGTGGATATTCCAATATAGAAAAGTTGCGACTAACCTAATAGATTTAGATTAAAGGAATATCTTAATCTTAGTCTCCTTTATATAGGAAATACAATTAGAAATCCTAATTGAATTAAGCCCGTTACTTTAGCCATTTTATGATTGGGGACCACAACGACGAAGTTGTTAGTTTAGGCTTAAATATTGATATTTGATTATAATCTTTTGTAGTGTCTAAATTCAATCCGGTTACCACACTTATACCTCCATAACGTAGTTTTACCTATATGTCCAATTTTTATTTAATTATATATAAAATAATTAATTTGATTACATATTATTTAGACTACCTTATGATAATGATCAAATATATATTTAGCATACTAATCCATAATTATTCCAACAATCTTCCATTTTGATCGTCATATGTTACTCAAGAATATGTTTAACTTTCACTAGAACCCTGAATCCATTGCCAACATGTGAACGGTACAACCACGTACGTGATCAATGAATGATAAATGACTAAAAACCTATTCATCTTAATGTGAATAATATGCTGCACTGCAAAAATAATTACATTATCATCATCAATAAATTACTTGGGCCAATTATGATGTGTAGTTTAAGAATAATATGGAAAGTAATCATATATATTTACTATTAAATGCTCTTAACTTTGAAATCTAATAGAGTAAAATATTTCAATAAATTTAACCAAGCCATTTATTGCAATAAACCTATATGTATATAATATTAAAAATATTAATCATATCTTATTATAAAAAAAACCTCACTGAAACTAATAATCCTCTAAATAAACTACACATATCCTGACGGTGTGTTCGTGGAAAACTTTAGAAAATACTTTATTTGTAAGAGGATCTGTTATCATGGAGTTCGTATTGATGTGTTCAATATTTATTTGAACATTTTAAATTCTCTCTTTAAAAGATGAGAATTTTAATTCTATGTATTTAGACTTAGACGGGCTCTTGTTACTGTTAGAGTACTGCATGACAGAATTGTTATCGTAATAAAACTTCATGGGACGTTTCATCTATTGTACAACACACAAACTACTGAATTTGTTTTTTGCAACCATAATGATTGGTTCGATGCCTCAAAGCACGCAATAAATTTTGCCGACATAGTGAACGGTGCGATAAATGTTCGCTCTATATTTTTCCATGATATTGCACCCCCAAACAATAATAATATGTCGCCTAAAGTGATTTTCAGTGTGTTCATGCATCCATTAAATCTAAGTCAGAATGCCCAATGAATCAATTCGTATAAATAAGTTATTTTTGCTTAAAAAGAAGGGCAAACTCCCAGTGAGTCATGCACCCTAAACACGCTTGGCAAATTCTAAAAAATTCCAAGTAGATAATTAAAATATTCTATAAAACAATTCTCGACCTATTGTATATGATCAGTCAATAAAATAGAGAATGAAAGATGTGTCATAAATACAAAGACTCGTTTATAAAAAAATAAAAAAGAATACTTATACAAATAAAAAAGTCTTACTTGCTAAATTAGCAATTAGAAAAAAAGATGGAAAACTTCAGTTTATACAAAAAAAATGAGCAATAGGCTGTGAAGTAAGAGTGATAAACACAATTATACGCTCAATAACGTCGATTACAAATGCACAATCTGCCTCAAACGTGTCCTTATTAATATCACTTAATTTTCCATCTTCACCATATTTGGAAGCAATCTGATTCATACTCATACTTTCCTCAATATCTTCTAGAACATCATAAAACTACTTGCCATAATCAGTACATACTGGAAAACAATAAAGTCAGAAGATTTACCAGTTCAAGTAATATCTTTATGACATTGTGCTTCAGGAATATATATACAAAAAATGATCGAAATTTATTTTGGGATGATCCTCATGGATATCCAATACTAATTTGGAACAAGGTTCCATAACAGCCTCTTGGGCAGAGAAAATCATAATTTATTTAGACTTAGAAAAAAGTCAATATAACAAGCTTTATGCTCAGGATCAAGCTGCTTCATCATAATAGTATACATGGTTATAATAGAATCTAATTGCTCTTGCATATTTTTCAGCTTCGATTAAGCATTTTTTTCTTCAGACCTTACATTCTGAATCGTAAACTATGGCTTGGCATGCCAAAAATCTCCCCCTATATTGCGACAACGTAAAGGAATTATCTTGCAAAATAACAACTCAATTCTCCAATTAAAAGGATAAAATATTTTCATTATCTCGACTACTATTAAGCATTTCTTACAATTGTTTCTCCCTCTCGATACTAGATTCGAGACAAATTTTCAAACCAAATCATTCATCCATAAAATTGGAAGCACCATTGAGAATGATCCAAAGATCTGATAAATTATTCGAAGGGTGTATTTGGGAATGATGACATATAGTCAACCTATAAAAAATGAGTTGCAAACAAAAAATAAAAAATAAGTCTAAAGATAAGAAATGAGAAAAATACATAAGGAAGATAATTAATTCAAAGTCAAAATCAACGCTTCGCTAGCTTAAATGGAGAAAGATAAATAGGAAAAGGTATCTGAATTACCAAAGCACCAAATTGAGTAACCATCTCGTGAATCTGATTAAGCAAAAAAAGAAAAGACGATGAAGCATAAGCTTCACCATTAAAGAACCCGAATGATAGGAAATACTTGAAAATAAGTCACCACCAGAAGTGACACTATTGAAGGCCGATGAAAGACCAAACTCACACATATAATAAGAACTGCCAAGAGGAACAAAAAAATTCCATTGTTGAAGAATCAACAACACATTGGGGGATTATGTGAACTTGTTCCTCCAAAATAACCTCATGTTCATCATTTTTATTGAATGAAGTATTCCTCAGCCTTGTACGGTCGCTTCTAACACTCTTGGCATCTTCAAGAACCCCAATATTAGTTATATTACCAAATTTCATTAAAGTTAAAGTAACAACCTCATTATCAACGTGAAGAATTAATTCTGTAACAAACTTAATTGCCCAGTCTTCGTAGCGTCCCGAATTTCAAAATAAGACAAACTATTATTGACAAATTCTTATGCTCAAAGCATCAGATGATAAAGAATCATCACCTGAACATACAAATTTCATAGGACCACAATAAAATAAAGAAGAATAACCAGAACCACCAACAATTGTAAGAGGCGACAATAAATGAGTTGTTGAATGAATTGGATGAGGTATAATATCATATCATCAAATGGGATATTTGGTGGCGGTGATATAAAAGAACCAACGGCTGCAAAAAAAACAAGATAGAAGAAGACAAAACAAATAATAAATACCTAGGTTATAGTATAAGAGACTTGGAGAAAAAACTCAAATTTGATTAAAAAAGTCTGACAGTAAAAATAGGGTTTGAGAGCCTTTTATGGAATCGTTCGAAATCCTACGCCAAAATTAGAGATTGTTCCTCGCAAAATAAAATAATGTCCATCCCAATTTTAAAGAGATTGGAGCTGGTTAAGTAATTTAATTGAATCTAATAAAAATAGAAAAATGTAGAAAATTAACGAAAACAACAAAAATAATGCTTAAACGATGGATTTTTCGGCATGAACTTCATCACCATCTTCGCCCTCATGATGTTTTTGAAAGTTGTTGGGCTTCTCGATGCGTTCAATTTGAGTGGTCACAAACAACACCTAATTCGGATAACCAAGCCTCAAATAAAGTTCGTTTATGTTTGTCCAAAAGAGCGATATAGCCATGGACGCGTGCAACTACATCAATATTAATATCATGAAGTGAAATACAAAAAACAAACTTAATAATGGTAAAAAAAATAAATGTAAGTAAAAAAATGATGAAATAAATACTCACGATTATCATTCTAATAAAATTTGATAAAGTCCTTCTTATTCTCAACTTTGGTGGCATAATTTCCCCGAACAAAAAGAAAACTATTTTTCGGGTCCTCCATGACTTTAGGAAGATTGTTGTTGATCAATGCTAACAGAAAAGTACTAACATAAAAGAAATAAATCTTATTTCGACCCGTAAATTCAACTGCGGTCAATAAAGTTTTAACAACGAAAACGTCTAAATAGTCGTTTTTACAAAATAATAGTTGAAATAAACAAAAGACAAATTGGGGACTCAATTGATCTGGGAAAAGTTAGCTCAATTGCAAACATTAAACAATATCATTGTCTAGTAGAAAATGAAGCATGTGATCAAGAGAATAGAAAAAAACAACCTCATCTTCTAATTTATGAAAACTTTTGTTTTTTAAAACAATGTATATGAAGGCATGTTGAGATCAAGATTTTAGTCTTAATTTAGGACATCAACCATTGATTTGGGTTCATCATGGTGAGCAAAGTCTTTGTTATCAATAATGTGAACACGAGAAGAATCCACAAAATTGTTAACTTGGATTAACCGAAATTACTTCTTTTATCTCAAGAATTTATAGAGGGAAGAGTTTCTATTTTTTTTATAATAAACAAACACATAAAGAAAAGCTCAAAGAAAAAGAAAAATTCAGTCGTAAATCTCTTTCTAAATCAAGGGCATAGATTAAGTTAGATGAAATATAACTTGGATTAAAATAAGAAAACGATAATTATTAAGGAAGCCTAAATGAATGCACACGCGTAACAGTAAACACGTTACCGCAAGATGTAATATTTCTTAATCCACTTGCACAATTAAGTGTAAAATAAAAAAAATCCTTCAATTCCAAACATATAGTTACTTGGAAATAAAAAAAATCACTCTTTGCAAAATGTACTAAGTACAAACAAATATTATTCATAATTATTATTCGCTAAAATGACCAAACATTGTTTCGGATGAATGGCCTAAGAATAAGTTTGTAGATCTTAAATGTTAGAATGACCAATATTTCTAACATAAATTTATTCAAAACATATAATTATTTGAATAAAAAAGTGCTAGTATTGCATAATATATTAAATACACACATATTTTCCCCAAAATTATAATTCGCCAAAATTACCAATAATTTTATTCTGCTAAATACATAGAGGTAACAACATTTTATAACCTTTAACTACAGTTCTTCAAGAAAGACTAAATAGTCTACTAATAAATCAAAACAAAAAATTAAATTCCTTCAAAAAAAAATTAATATTCATTCCCTCATCTTTCATTAGGAGCTACGAAGTTACTAAAATATTTATACACATACGCTCGATAAAAATCAGAAAACAATCAAACATAAAAAGCCAAAGCAAATGAAGCTAAATAAATATATAAATAAAGATGGATAAAAAATAAAAACTTTAACCAAATACAAGATAACCTTCAACAAATAATAAACGAGTTATTCAAGTATCGTGAACAACAAGTCAATTGTTTTAAAGCAATTAAAAATTCAAAGACCAAACATCGTTCAAACAAAAAGATAACAGATGTTTCGACAAAGACAAAAGATGTTGTAGGTAAGCGATAAGTGTCTTGACAAAGACCAAATAATGCTTCGGCTAATAAGAAGAACATTTTAGGAATTAATGTACTAGTCTTCATTTATTACTCTTGCAAAGACTATGGGCTACTCATAAACGTATAATTAGTTCAGTCTAAATACAAGAGAACCTTCAACAAATAATAAACGAGTCATTCAAGTATCGTGAAAAACAAGTCCATTGTTTTAAAGCAATTACAAATTCTAAGACCAAACATTGTTCAAACAAGAAGATAACGGATGTTTCGACAAAGATAAAATATATTGTGGATAATGATACGACAGTAAAATATCAGGCCACATTATTGGTCCATGCGTAAAAGTATGACCCGACCCACGATAGAAATGTTTAATTTATGATAAATAACCTAAGGAAAATATTTACTCAATCAGAAAATAAGGGAAATATAAAAGACTAAGGCGTAATAAACACAAAGGTCTAACTTAAAGGACCACTAGTGTAATATAGAGGCCCACCACTGTTACTATATAAGGAAACCCCACCTTTTTAGGAAATGGACGAATAAAATATTACTTTCTCTTACTATTTTCGCTCACTATCGTTTCAAGCATTTACTATCTCCATATGTTAACTAATCAGACCCGAATTCGAACTGTCTTATCCGAATCCGAACTATTTTTACAACGATCATTGGCACCGTCTGTGGGAAACAGGTGATACCTGGATGTGTTTCCATACCCCCAAAATCATGATACAGTAAGATATGAATCCAAAATTAGGTGAGGAAAGAGAGGTCAGGAAGCATCAACCTAGGGTCAATTCATGTTTTAAAGATAGACGCCCTCGGGAAGGACAACCCGATCATGATCACTATGGTCGAAATCGAAGCAAACGATCAACCTTAATCATGACCAGCAAATAACTTCTAGATGACATTGCCAAGCTCAATACCGAAAAAGAGAAGGCTTTAGCTGAGCGAGTAAGAAGAGAAGGAAAGTGCAGAGAACAATAGCTAGATTCAGATATAGATGATTCATCAGATGAAGCACGAAACCAGAACCATATCCGTAAGGATAAGTGCTGGAAGTTGAAATAAATGAAGGAAGCTGAAAGAAAGATTAAACGTCACTCGAGGAAAATCGACAACGAATCCACTGATTTCACGTCGGACGAATCTCTACCCTCAGAGCAGGATACCCGGTGAAGCATAAAAGGATTTCCAAGAAAATCAAGACCCAACGTAATCGATCCAGTCTTTTCGGATTGTCAAAACGAAAAGGGAATAGTACAGAAAAAAAGACTCTGAACTCCCATGAAAAAGAAGAAATAGTTATAGTGAGTAAAAAAGATCAAGTGGTTTTACCACATGTGCAATTCCCATCTGGAAGCCAAACTTATGGGTGCAGGATCGGGAGTCAATTCGCCAGGGTTTATATGGGAAGTGACGCTTTTAGTTTTGGGCATAATTGGAGATCGTCCCCATTGTTAGACGAGATTTTGTCTGGGAATCTCCCCAAGAGATTTGACATATCAAAGTTAGAAAAGTATGACGGGAAGAAAGATCCAGACAATCATTTAAAAGCGTTCAAGAATTTATGTTGAGCTTCAACAATGACGATAAGTTACTTTATCCGGTATTTTCAATGACTTTTAATGGTTGGGATTCGAAGTGGTATAATCGATTGTCGCAAGGTTGCATAAAATATTTTAGCATATTCTGGGTCATGTTTTGACAGCAGCTCGTCGAAAGTAAAATAATTATGGCAAATGGCGACACTATTGTAAATTGTCGCCAGAAGGCGGGTGAAAGTTTAAGAGATTACACTAGACGGTACGTGGACGCAAAGACCGACCTCGATCATTGTGACGAAAATGTAGCTTTGACAGGCTACCGGTTGGGATTGCTTCTAGGACCTATGAAGCAAGCGGTAACTAAGAAGCAAACATTTACGTTTTCTACATTTTTGGCCTAGGTAAAGAAGCAGATCTTGATTGAGGAGACGAAGGTTTTAGAGTTGGTCATGCAAGTACAGCAAAGTGCGCAAGCCGTTGTTGTATTATATCAACAGAACTTGTTAAAATATAACTCGATATCGCGCCCACAAACGATAATTACTCTACCATATGTAGTGGCATCTGGTCCAGCTAAGGTTTCGGTGCCTCAGCCGCAGTGCGCCAAGCAAACCAACTAAACAGTCACCTGACCAATCTCTAATAAATGGACCCGATCTGTTCACTTTGCCGATCTCACGGAGTGTGTGTCAACCATTTTCGAGAAGGCAATAAAGAGCGTGCATTTTCAAAATCCTGTCCCCATCCAGATTCTTTAGGAAAATCGAAATAATCGATATTGCAAATATCACGAAGATGTGGGACATGACACCAAAGCCTGCATCGCGTTGGAAAAAGAAATAAAGATGCTGATGGAGAATGGACATTTAACTAATTACGTTAAAAAACAGGTGCAACAGAATACGGCTTCCAAGGAAATCGTTGCAGTACCCAAATCAGAGACAACCATGGCTATTACTGAGGTGACCGACCTGTTTGATGTATCTATGGAGTATTTAGATCCCGATATCGATCGGAACATCATCAGACTAATAGAGGAAGACGTGCAAGAAGGTAGGAAAAAGGTTAGCGATTTATGTCAGTTTTTTGAGTCTTTAACGATCTTCAAGGGTGATTCAATGGTAGGAATCACAAATTCTTCTCGAAAACGACATATTGTGAACTTAACTACTCAGTTAGAAGCCAGAACGTCGTCTCATCTACATGGCCGTCCTTCTCTGTTGCTGTGTTTTGACGATGATGACACGAGGGACATTGCGGGGCCCCATAAGGATGCGGTCGTTATTGGAGCCGCAATCGCAGGAGAGAAAGTGCAGAGAATTCTTGTCGACACTGGGAGTTCGGCTAACATAATTTTCTTGATCACTTACGCTCAGTTAAAAAAACAACCGGTCATTGCCAGGTCGGACAGAACTATCATTGGATTCACAGGGTCAATTGCAGTAGTACTTGGCGAGTTTGAAGGTTTGGTTCAATTGGGACGAGGACCTTTCAGGAAGGAAGTGACGGTCTTGTTTGTGGTCGTCGATGCACCTGCATCTCATAATGCAATTTTTGGTAGATCTTGGCTATCAAGCATGTATGCGGTGACATTCACGATCCACCAGTGCTTGAAATTCGTAGTCGGGAATAATGTGGGCATAATATGAAGCAGCCAAAAGGCGGTGAAAGAAAGCTACAAAGCCGATCTCACAGTCAAGAATGATCAAGAGATGGTACAAGCATGGGGTTAACAATTAGCGGGGTCAGTATCGGGGTCATAACCAGTGGACGACCCCTGAGAGCCCCCCAACTTGTTATCCACGGACGAGGATATTGAGAACTATGAATTTACCAAAGGAAAATTTTTGAAAATTGGAACAAATTTGTCGTTTGATTTTCTTGAAAAGTTAATTTTATTTTTGACGGAAAGGTTACACTTGTTCGCATGGTGTTCGGAAGACGTGACAAGTGTTCCGAACAGGGTAATTACTCATATTTTGGCAGTAAACCGGAATGTTAGACAAGTTACACAAAAATGCAGAGCTTTCTCTCTAGAATAATCAGAGGTGATACTTTCAGAAGTAGAAAGAATGATCGGGGTCAGGCACATCAGGGAGTCTCAATACCCGTAATGGATATCGAACCCGGTGCTGGTGAAAAAGAAAAATGGCTAATGGAGAATGTGCATGGACTTCACCGACCTAAATATGGCTTGCCCCAAAGACCCTTTTCCGATGCCAAGAATCGACAATTGGTAGATTCAACGTCGGGAAATAAATTATTGTCCTTTATGGATGCATACGCCGAATACAACCAAATCAAGTTAAAACCCAACGATCAAGAAGGCACAAATTTTATAACATGTCGGGGTTTGTATTGTTATAAGGTGATGCCTTTCGGTCTAAAGAACGTTGGTGCGACATATCAAAGGCTGGTAAACAAATCTTTGGAGAACCAAATTAGGAGAAATTTTAAAGTCTACATTGATGACATGCGTAAAAAGTGGGGCAGATGAGGACCACCTAACCAAGCTAGCAGAAACCTTCGATAATTTGAGAAAAATAAACCTCAAGCTAAATCCTGAAAAGTGTTCATTTGGTGTTCGGTCTGGAAAGGTTTTGGGGTTCTTGGTCAGCGAAAAAGGAATTAAAGTCGATCTGGTACAATTGAGATCCCTAAGTAGCATGAAGCCCCCGAGGAGCGTAAAAGAAGTACAGATCCTCACATGACTTTTGGAAGCCCTAAATCGATTCATATCCAGATCCTCCGACAAACGTGCACCTTTTTTCTAGGTCATGAGGAATGCCAAAAAGTTCTCATGCACGCATGCACGTGCTGAGGCATACGTCGGGAGTAAGGATTATCTATCGTCACCAACTTTGATGACTAAACCTTTGACATGAAAAACTTTGTTCTTGTATGTAGCAGTGATAGACTATGCGGTGATTGCAACACTGATCTGCGAGGCCGGACCAAATCAGAATCCGAAAGCGGTATACTACGTGGGAAATTTTATTGGACATTAAGACTAGAGACTTGAATCTTGAAAAACTGGCTCTCGCTCTAGTAACCGCAACACAAAAAATGCGCCCCTATTTCCAAGCCCACACAATCGTGGTTCAGACTTTTTTTCCTTTAAAACGTTTCTTGCAACGACCAGAAATTTTGGGACGCATGTCTAAATGGTCGGTGGAATTGGGGGATTTTGACATCAAATTCGAACCACGAACTGCTATAAAAGGTCGAGTCTTGGCAGATTTTTTGGTAAAATTCTACTCAAACCGACCTGAGAAATTCGAAACACGAGACAATGCTGAACCCGAAGAATGGGTTGTCTGAACAGATGGAGGATCAAGTGTCAATGGATGTGGGGCGGGCGTTCAAATCACTACTTCTAAGGGGATAACGATGCACCAGGCAATTCGTTTCGGTTTCTCGGCCTCAAACAACGAAACCGAATACGAGGCAGCTCTAGCCGGTTTAAGGTTGGATCAAGTTTGTGGAGCAGAACAGGTTTGCTTGATTAGTGACTCTCAATTGTTAGTGAATCATGCGTCGGGATAGTCAGAAGCAATGAAATAGCACCTAGTCCAGTATATAGCCGTCTTACGAGTTCTGGCAGCATCATTTAAGAGAGTGACTTATGAACATGTTTCTAGATTTAAAAATGTGATCGCTGACTCCTTAGCGACCATATCATAAACTGACAGCTATCAGTGGATCATAACCCAAGAAAGCCCGTCAATCATGAAAATAGAAGAGTTAGAAAATCGGCATGATATCGCTTGTCAAGTATCTACGATAACCAACTCAGACTGGAGAAGAGACATTCATAATTTCTTAGCCAGACAGTTGTTACCCGAAGATAAATGATTCGCGAAGAAAGTGAGAAATAAAGTCTGAGGATATTTGTTATTAGAGGAGGTTCTGTATAAAACATCTTTTAGTAGACCTCTGCTACGGTGCCTCAGAACCAGTGAGTCACATATGGTATTATCCAAGCTTCACGATGGAGAAGGAGCAACACATTACAGATACAAAGCGTTAATTAGGAGGGTTATACTTGCAGGGTTTTATTGGCCGACGATAGCTTACGACGCAAAGATCATGGTCAAGACTTGTGATACCTGCCAGAGATTCGCAAACGTAATTCACACCCCAGCCGTCCCACTAGAGTCTATTTCAGAAGGGCTCCCATTCGACAGATGGGGATTGATCTGGTTGGACCGCTCCCAACGTCTAGATGGAGACGGATGATAGTGGTTGCTGTAGATTACTTCTCCAAGTGGGTCGAAGTAGAACCACTATCGGGCACAAAGGCTAAAAATATGATCAAGTTTATCTGGTCCAATATTTGCCTCCGATATGGGATCCCGCAACGACTAACTATGGATAACGTCCCTCAATTTGACAACATTGAAATGAGGAAGTTCTGTTCATCTCACGGTATCCGACAGTATTTCTAAGCACCTTTTCACCCGCAAGCTAACAGACAAGTTGAAGTTACGAGCATGACGATCGCTGATGGCCTAAATGTTTTTTGGAGGGAAAGACTGGAAAATGGCCGGACTACCTTCAGGAGGTTCTATGGGTGTACCGAACAACTCCTTGAACGACAAAACAAGAATCACCGACGTAGATGATTTTCCCTTCTTATAGGGTCGGGAACAATACATAATTTAGAAATTTTGAAGATCGTTCCTTAGCCCTAGATTTGATTAAAGAAAGGCGAAGTCGAGCACACCTAAACTCGCTGCACTACTAGACGCTGATGAGAAGTCGATACGCTTCGAAGGTTCGGCGAAGAGAATTTAAGGTAGGCGATATAGTCTTGCGACCGGTTTTCCTACACACGAAAGATAAAGCTCTCGGGAAATTGGCACCAAATTGGGAGGGACCATATCAGGTGGTTGAAAAGCTAAAGACTGGTACTTACAGAATCAAAGACAAGCATGACAGACTCTTGCGAGTCCCGTGGAACATCGAACATCTCAAGTTATATTTAGATTAAAAATTTCATTTATCATTGTATTACTCGACTTTTTGTAAACACGTTTGATTGGGGACACACTCTTTCCTACCTCGGTGGCGCGAGAAGGTTTTAACGAGGTGTCCATGACAACCGATCTTGTTAAATTTTTCCTAGCCTTTTTAATAAAATATTCGTTGAAATTTGAACCTAGAAAGTTTCCCAACTGACGAGTTGCCATATAATATATTAGGTATTGATAAAAAAACTTCAGCTCCGGTTAATCAATAAATTATATTTTATCACGAGCTTAAGAGGTTTTTCAGTTCTTAACTGATCTACAATTCCCGAACCTTAAGAGGTTTTTGAGTTCTTAACTGATCTACAATTCCCAAACCTTAAGGGGTTTTTCAGTTCTTAACTTATCTACAATATTTTATCCCGAACCTTAAAGGGTTTTTCAGTTCTTAACGGATCTACAATATTTTATTCTGAAACTTAAGGGGTTTTTCAGTTTTTAACGGATCAACAATATTTTGTCCCAACCCATATTGGAAACATTATGTATCCTAAAGGATACAGATCAATCAGTTTAAGAAAATAAACATCGCTACACAAAATATGATTAGTATTGACTTTTCAAACAAAAAACATATCGGATATGAAGAACAAGCCAAACATTACAAAAATACGGACGAATGACATAAACAAAAAACAAATTCCAAAAGGATAGACTTTTTCTTAAAGCGAATTAAGGGGTGGTGTCGTCGCGATCCGTTTCATTGGATGAACTGTCGTTGCCAGAATAATCATTTTCACAAAAAACCCTAGCGGGACGTTCTCCCTCTAGAACATCCAGCCACATCGATCCCAAAGGAAGTTTGGGGTATTGGCTATGAAAATCCAAAACATAAGTAGATTTTGCAGTGGCTACCTCTTGTTTCATAATCTTTTTAAAGGAAGCAGTGAAACAACTATTTTCTTCTTTGCTCCTCACCTGAAGTTCATCGATATCCGCTTTCCTTTTTTCACTAAATGGCGGAGGAAATGCTTTTGAATTTTCTGAGCAGCCTAGGAACGAGCTTTATGATCACGATTTGTTTTGATTTGCGACAACGAGTTACTCAGGGTTTGGTTGAGTTGGGACTCGCTTTTCAGCCATTCTTCCTTTTTCTCCTGAAGGTCTTTCAGTGATGTTTCGCACTTGGCCGCCCGATCAGCAGCATCCTTGGCATCTTGTTCCAATTTTTTTTTGCCGCCCAAGTTGTTCAACAGCTTCTTTCTTTAAGTCAGCTATGCGTTTTTGCGCCTCCGATAATTCATGTCTCACCTGCGCTGCTCTTCTTTCATTTAGGGCCAATGGTGCAACCACGTTATATAACGAAATGGCAAGAACATCCGAACAAACTAAAAGGAAAGCTTTGGAACTCCATGGTGAAGTAAGGATGGGAAGATATACACCACTAGATGATGTGCCGACCATAGTGTTTTCCCCCTTGGAAGAGTTGGAGCACGATTGTTCTGGAACAAATTCGCCGATTTATTCTTTTTCCTCACTTTTAGAAGACAGAACAAGAGTTGCAACATCAATGTCTGGCACATGGCCTTTTGCAATATCTTCAAGTTTTTCCTCAATTACCATGGCAGGGGCAACCGATTTGACATCCTCTTTGTATTGTTCAAACAACGTCAAGATAGTACCTTTTCCATTACCGGAAGACTAATCTTCTCACCCTCGACCTTTTGATCTCATTTTCTCTTAACCACCTATGAATTTTTTACTACACCATCGCCGTCGCGTTAATTTTTATTTTCTTCTCATTTTTTCTCCTTTCTTTTTGCCATTACTACGGGATTCATCATCACTGGCCTCATGCTCGCTTAGGACCACAGACTTTTCGGTCTCTCCAGCGGGCGCAAGATCATTGTCATTTACCTCAGTTTCCTCTTTGACTTCACCTTCTGAAAGCTTGTCGGACTTTGCTCCCTTACTGGGAGCCTTGTTTCGCTTGGGAAGAAACAGATGGGCGTCTGAAGCATTGGTCTTTAACACTAAGTCGACCAAATCTGGAGGTTGTCGCAGTTGTTCAGCGGTCAAGGGCTCGGTCGAGCATCACATAAGATTGTTGTTTATCAAGTTCGTGTTTTTAAAACATCGATGAAACGCCCGACCCCAGTTCTTCCGAGTAAATTCTTTCAACCTTTAAAAAGTCACTTTGGCAGACTTGGAGTGATCTTTCTTCAGCTTTTGAATTTTCTCCTTCGATACTGAACAAAGCTAAGTTAAAAAATAATATATATATATATATATATATATAAAGGCAGAAATTACGAACCTTCATCAATCCATTCTTATGTTAAGCGCCTCGTGTTGTCAGACAAACGAGGCCGACCGTTCTCGTAGGCCCCACCAACAAAAACAAACCGTTGCTTCCACACTTTGTCACCCTCCAGTAGGTCGTTCACAATCTTTATATTGTTTGCCAGAGTGGAGTAGAGGAAGGGAATCTTAGGCGATTTTGAAAGACCGGTCATTGCAACATACTCCTCCATGGGCATCAGTGCCTTAAATAATCTAGAGGCCATTAGGCATGACATGAGTGTATACCAGGCTTTAGGGGTAAGGTGAGACGGGCAGATGCCAAAAATTTCAAAATACCTCACGATATCAGGATCCAACGGAAATCTAAGACCCCAATTGAAAAGATCAGTGAAAACGATTATCTCTCTCTCACTTACAGACAATGAAGTCTCCCCGGGCAGTGGAAATCAGAGTTTCATACTTTTTGGAATACCCCACATAACTGGTAGTTCGGACATATCTTTAGGGCTATAATATAAGTACTTACCACTAAATAAAGTGATGATATTATCCTTAAACAGATCATTGTGATAGCCGGTTATAACTGCATCAATCTCGGGTGGAAGGGGCAACAGTACCTTAGATAATCTAGAGGCCATTATCCATGACATGAGCGTATACCAGGCGTTAGGGGTAAGCTGAGATGGGCATATGCCAATAATTTTAAAATACCTCACGATATCGGGATCCAATGGAAATCTAATACCCCAATTGAAAAGATCAGTAAAAACGATTATCTCTCTCACCTACAGACAGTGGAGTCTCCCCGGGCACTGGAAAACAGAGTTTCACACTTTTTGGAATACCCGACATAACTGGTAGTTCTGACATCTCTTTAGGGCTATAATATAGGTACTTACCACTAAATAAAGTGATGATTATTATCCCTAGACTGATCATTATGATAGCCGGTTATAACTGCATCAATCTTGAGTGGAAAGGGCGCTATAACCACTGGAGGTTTGGCAACAGTCTCTCCTTCGACAATAATTTCTTTAGCCTCCCGATGCTGCAAATTACCGACGTCTCTAGCAACCTGATTCACAACACCACCATGGGCGGCCTGAACATTGTCAGTAGTGACAAAGTTCATTTTCAGATTTACCTTGGGAAGGGTACCAGTTTCTACAGCAGAGGCCCTTTGAGCTGTATCAATAACAGTAACGTTCTGATCAGCAGAAGTAGGGTTCTCCGGTCAATCAACGATCTTTTTCCTCTTCGGAGGAGGAGCAGTTGTGGTATTTGTTCTTGGCTTATGGGCAGTAGGGACACCCTCTTCCCGACATTTGTTGTCAGTACGTTGTTTGGCAAAAGCGATTACTTCCTTAGGTATCGATGTCAAATCCGCAAAACTCTCCCTACAACCAGAGTGTGCATGACCTTACTCTTTTCCTTTCAAGCTTTTCGACATTGTTTCTTCCCGACGCTAACGTTCTGTATCGCGCTGAGCAACCCCTCTGGGAGTGGTTGCGGTGTTGTGGCTAGTACGAATATCAACTATGTTTTTAGTTAGCTGCACAAGTTCGGGAGATGAAGATGCAATCGAATCCCCCATAACAATGAATTGAGGCTTAGGTTTGTGAGAAGGGAAAACGTCGGTGTTGGAGGGCCCGACGATATCACCAGCAGGAGTCTCTTGACCAGAGGCTGCCGGGGGAGAAAGAATATAAGCGAGGTTAAGAGTCGTTTCACCAGAAGATATAAAGATCGGGTCGCGCGCAGGGTCTGAAACAGGGTTTACAGGGTTATGAGGAATGTTTATGGTCGTTTGAGGATGAGTCGATTGAGAACCCCAGATCAGGCCTACGACTTGATACTCAGCCGCTCTTTCGGTAATACTCAAATAATCAATAAGCCGACAACAAGTTTCTTTTCTTTTTTAGGTTGTCGTTTGCGCCTCCACGCAGGTCTTCTCATAAACGAAAATGGAGTCTCTCTCTAGAAAAATGCAAGACTGAGTCTCTCTCTCTCTCTATAAGATTTGCTTTAATAGCAGATAATAAGGTTGAAGAGTGGTATTTATAAGAGATCACGTCTCACAATAACCTGCTGTATGGAGAAGTGCAAACGAAAAGAGCTTCTGAAAGTCGAACCGTCAATTTGTTAGATTTACGAGTAAACACGCCACCCATAGGACTTTGACACGTGTTATTTTTGAACGACGAACGCAGGTTTAGAGGGATAAGGTCATCATGAAGGCTATAGATGCTTGACAAATATGGACACGTGGCGCAACAGATGAGTAACTGGGTTGAGAGATAAGGCCCATTAAGATTAAAGCCCAGACAAAGCCACATCCAGTAGAAACCCGATTAGATGGTCTTGAATGACTGACCCTCGTTGGTATAAACGCACCTGGAGAAGGCATCGGAACGAGTCCTGACCAGGCTAATCATTGTAGTAGAACCACGACAAACAAAGCAAAGGAAACTTGCGTCTGATGCAATTGTAAACGTTAGCCGAACTACATAACGATCAGGTCCGAACCTGAACAGTCATCACTCCCGCACTCGTGAAGACTGAAGGGGTACTGATATGACAGTAAGATATCGGGCCACATTATTGGGCCAAGTGTAAATGTATGACCAGACCCAAGGTAGAATTGTGTAATTTAAAA
The DNA here is from genome assembly GCA_036936605.1 of Limnanthes douglasii subsp. nivea. Taxonomy (NCBI): domain Eukaryota; kingdom Viridiplantae; phylum Streptophyta; class Magnoliopsida; order Brassicales; family Limnanthaceae; genus Limnanthes; species Limnanthes douglasii. Next base: position 147,756,502 of record JAUPFV010000003.1, on the reverse strand, counting down.
TATGTAACATGAGAAAAATATAACCTCAATTAGCAAATAAGGAAAATATAAAGGACTAAAGCGTAATAAACATAAAAATCTAATTTAAAGGACTACTAGTGTAATATAAGGGCCCACTACTGTTACTATATAAGGAAAACCCACATTTTTGGAAATGAGCGAATAATTTTTTTTTTACTACTTTCTCTCTACCGTTTCAAGCATTTACTCTTTCCATACGTTAACTAATCAGATCCGAATCCGAACTATTTTACAACGATCAGATTAACGATAGACACCTTGACAAAAACCAAATGATGTTTGAGCTAATAACAAGAACATTTCATGCATTAATGAATTAGTCTTCATTTGTTACTCTTGCAAAGATTAAAGCCGAGTAATAAGCGTATAATTAGTGCAGTCCGAATTTATTAGCTTACCGTGTTATCCTTAAATATCTATAATTTTTTTTATAAAAAATACATTCAAATAAATATTTAAGAAAATATACTTCTAATATAAAAAACAAAAATATAAAAAATGGTTAAAAAAAATATAAAATTACATATTTAAAAAAATATACTTATAATATAAAAAAACAGAAAATGGTTAAATAATAATAATGTAAAATTACATATTAAGAAAATAACTAAAAGAATTAAAAAAAAAAGAGTAATAATCACAAAAAGATGATCTATAATATAAGTTTATGGTTTTACTTGGAGACTTGAAAGGGAAATATGCTCCAAGAAACTCTGTTCTTCAAGAACAGAGTAAATAAACTTTGATTTCTTATCATCTTCTTATAGTGATTCTTCTCAATCTTTGTGAAGATGGTTACTCATTTTAATGACTCGAATGAAGATTTTCCTGTTCTTAGGAAATCAAATGATGGTAACTTTAATGATGTTGCAGTCAAGAATGGAGGAGTAGTTGGTAAACTCAAGGATCATGAGTGTAATGTTATTCGAAATCCAATTTATGAGGAAGAAAGCAATGAAAAAGTTCCTGATAATCTGATAAACAAGAAAGATTCATATGCGGATTTATTAAAGTCAAGAAGAAAAGAATTTGTTCATTCAAGAGTCTCTGTTTCACGAAATGAAGACTTCCCTGTTATCACCTTCAATGCAGAGGATAAAGATAGCCTGTTAGAGATTTCAAAACATACCTTGGTGGCAAAATTCGCTTCAGGAAAGCCATCTATGGAGAGTTTGAGGAAATTCTTATTGAAATTCAACTTCAAAGGCAGTTTCAGTCTCTCGATTTGGGATTTTAGACACGTCTTCGTGGAATTTACTGAGTTAGACGATTTGAAAAGATTGTGGTCCAAGAATGTATGGGTTTTAGGAGATAAGACAATGAGATTGTTGAAGTGGTCTCCTGATTTTGATCCAAAACTTGAATCTCCTTTCACGCCGGTATGGATTACTTTGCCAAATCTTCCAGAGTTCATGTTTAACAGAGCTACGATTTCTGAAATAGCAAAAATACTTGGCACGCCATTGAAGATCTGGGTTCCTTCGATCAATAGAACCCGTCAAAACTGCTGTAGATGTTGGGTTGAAATCGATATTTCGAAGCCATTGGTGCATAAAGTTCAGGTGAGGTTTGGAAATTCTGACAGTTACTGGATTCAACTTGTTTATGATAAGATCCCTCTTTACTGTAAGCAATGTGCTCACATTGGTCATTCTATTGAAAATTGTAAGAAAATAATGTTGCCACAAGGAAAAGATACGGTGAATAATGTGCAGGTGAAGGATAAAATAGAGGCTCAAGATCAAGGATCTTGTTCTTTAAATCAAGTTCAAGAAGATAATACTGATACTGATATGGAGAAGTTTCAAGTTAAAAGTGTTTCTGGTTGTCACCAACCTCAAAGTTTTGCTGACAGAAAAGTTTCTGATGATCTTCAAAAGAGTGGGAAGGTTGATAGAATTTTAAAATCTGTTGTGGTGAATAGAATTCCTTCTGATGCTGATCCTGACTTTCAAAACATTGAGGAGTCTGATAGTCATAGTTCTAAATTTAAGGAAGATAATTCTGTCCAGAATGTTTTGGTTGAAGAGGATTCTCTTGATTTGGTAAATGATGATGAGTTGATTGATGCTTTAAAGACTCTGGAAAGGAGAAACATGTTTGAGCCTCTTAATGAAGAAGTTAACGAGACTTTGATTCATGATGGTAGTCTGGATAGTTCTCCTGTGAAAGGAAGTCTTGCTGAAATTAAACAAAGAAGGCATGATTCTAAAAAATCTAAAAAGGTAACGAATGTTTGGAATACTAAAGGTCCTACTTCTTCTAAGATTTTGAAGTTGAAAAGGACTCAAAAAACTTTTTCTATTACATGACTATATCGCTTCTAAGTTGGAATGCTAGAGGTGTTGCTAACAAAGAAACATCTCAAAGATTGAAGTCTATGGTTAAGTCGTTTAAAGTTAGTTTTCTGGCAGTTCAGGAACCGTTTGTTAAAGTTGATAAGATTGAGGGGTTGGCTAAGAAGTTGAAGATGAGTGGTTTTTGTAGTAATCTGAGTAACAAGATTTGGGCTTTCTGGATTCAAGATTATGGTGTGGATATTATTTTTGATAGTGAACAATTGTTACATCTGAAAGTTGTTCATCCTACTTTGAATAAGGTTTTTTACGTTTCGATAGTTTATGCAAAGTGTAGGACTGAGTTGAGATCTGTGCTTTGGAATGAGATTAGAGCTTTGAATGTTCTTTCTCATGAATGGATTCTATTTGGTTATTTCAACATTATTTCTAATCTTCAGGAGCAGGCAGCTTGTTCAACAATTAATCAGAAAGGTATGGATGATTTTAATAGTTGTATTATGGATTGTAACTTGATGGATGCTGGTTTTACAGGCTGCCCTTTTTCGTGGTCTAATGGTTTTAAGTGGAGAAGATTGGATATGGTGTTATATAACTCTGCTTGGTTAGACTGTTTTGATAGTACTTCTGTTTCACATTTAGCTAGAAGTTGCTCTGACCATTGTCCTTTGCTCATTAAAGTTACTTCTAAGCTGGAAAGATCGAAATCATCCTTTAAATTTTTAAACATGTGGGTTACTCATCCTCAGTTTTTGAAGAAGGTTGAAGATGTTTGGGCTGATAATGGTAGATCTGTGGTTGTTAATCCTATTATGGATTTTTGGCTTAAGCAGTTTCATTTGAAGGTTGAATTGAAGAGGTGGAATAAGGAAACGTTTGGTAATATTTTTGATGCTATTAAGCTGTCTGAGGATAGTATTATTAGTAAGGAAACTTTGTGTATTAATGATGCTAATGAAACTAATAGACCGGAGTTGGAAAGAGCTAAACAGAGGCATCTGATTTTGCTTGAAAGGGAAGAATTATATTGGAGGCAGAAGGCTCATTGTTCTTGGCTAAAAGATTCTGATAAAAATACTGCTGCTTACTATAGTTTTGTTAAGAAGAGAGTTAAGAGAAATAGAATTGATCGAATCAAAGATGGTGATAGATGGTTGGATGGTAAAAAAGAAATTGGGGAGTCAGCTGTTGAATTCTTTAAGGATCTTCTTTCTCCAGTTACTAGTATTGTTACTGAAGATGATTTATTGAATGTTATTCCAAGTATTGTTACAAATGATGATAATAATGCCTTGAATAGAATTCCTGATGATGTTGAAATTTATGAGGTGGTGAAGAGTTTAAAATCTGATTCTGCTTCAGGACCTGATGGGTTTAATGCTGTGTTTTATAAGACTTGTTAGAAGATTGTGGGTGATGATCTTTGTAAGGCTGTTAAGGGTTTCTTTATTGGTCATAAGCTGCCTAAAGGAATGAAGTCTACTGTCCTTTGTTTGATTCCAAAGATAGAAAATCCTAATAAGTGGAAAGACTTTAGACCAATTAGTCTCACCACTGTGTTTTCTAGGATTTTAGGGAAGCTGATTAATAACAGGCTGGCCAAGTTGCTTCCTAATTTGATTTCTGAAGAGCAAGGAGGTTTTGTTAAGGGAAGGAATATTCATGAGTCAATTCTTCTTGTCCAGGAATTGTGTAATGACATTGATGGTAATAAGAGGCATGGTAATATGATTGTAAAGACAGATATGACAAAGGCCTTTGATAAAGTTAATCATAGTTTTCTCTTGTGTATTCTCAAGGGTTTTGGCTTTAATAATTCGTTTGTTGGTCTGATTAAGAATTGCATTGAGGATGTCTTCTCTTCTATCATTTTTAATGGTGAGATTACAGGCTTCTTTCCTAACTCTCAAGGCCTGAGACAAGGGGATCCACTTTCCCCTAGTCTGTTTATATTGGCAGAAGAGTATCTTATCAGATCTATTAAATTTAAAGCTAATGGTCAGTCTATGATCAGGTACAAGACTAGAAGTGACTTGAACATAGATTGCTTAGCCTATGCAGACGATTTCATGGTGTTCACTACTGGAGATGCTGTTACTATGAATGCTGTTAAAGACATATTGGGACACTATCAATTGGTCTCTGGACAGCAAATCAACAAAGAGAAGTCTAAGATTATTGTTTCAAATAAAGTTGATAATCAGAAACTTAGATTGATTAAAGAAACTTGGCAGATTACATAGTCAACTTTGCCTTTTAAATACTTAGGTACAACTATTTCAAACAAAACAAGAGTAGCTCACTTTGAATCTGTTGTATCTAAGGTCAGGAACAAGATCTTGGATTGGGATAGGTTCCATTTATCCTTTGCGGGTCGTCTTTTGCTTATCCAGTCTGTGCTGTTGGCTTTTCCTCTTTATCATCTTCAGCATACTGCATTACCAAGTGGTGTCATCAATAGATTGGAAATCCTCTTCAATAAGTTCCTGTGGGGCAATAGTGAAGACAAAGGAAGTGTTATTTGGACTAGATGGAAAAATCTGTGTAAACCGTTTAAAGAAGGTGGCCTTAATGTCAGCAGTTTGAATGATATGCAGCATGTATATGCAATGAAGAACTGGTTTATTTTCAGGAAGCAAACATCTCTTTGGGCCAGGTATATGCTTTCTATATACTGTAGGAATCATATTCATCCTGTTCTTGCTATTTCTCCCTATAAAAGGTCCAAGACTTGGGCTGCTATAATGAAGGTTAGAGATGAGACTGAGAGTCTCATTTTCTGGTTGCCTGGCCAAGGGCATATTAGCTTTTGGTATGATAAATGGTGCTCTGACAGACCATTTATAAAAGTTAATACTGATAATGAAAGAAGGAATTTATGGGAGTCTGTTAATAACAATGTTAGTCAGTTCTGGCAGAATGGTTCGTGGGATTTCCAGACTCTTCAAACAATGGTAACAACAACTGAAATTGCAAAGATTAAAGAAGTTACTCTTTCTAACAAGCAAGATATGATGCTTTGGTCTTTGTCTAAGAATGGTTCTTTTTGTACTAAAGACACATTGAACTACATTAGAACTAAAGGCAGTGTCTCAAAGCTTTATGATAAAACTTGGAATGCTGTTTCCCCTAGAAAGTGTTCATTTTTGCTTTGGAGACTTTTCCATAATTGGGTTCCTACTGATGAAGTCATGCAGTCTAGAAAGGTTCATTTGGTTTCAAAGTGTGTTCACTGTGAAAATAGTGAAACTACACTTCATGCTTTTGTTCAGTGTCAGCAGGTCTGGATGGTTTGGAAGCACTTTAGTGATATTCTCAGAGTTCGAATTCAACCCTTTATGACTATTTCACACATTGTAATGAAGTGGTATTGGTCTGCTCAGAAAGTTTGCGACATTTTTACTATTCTACCGGCAATTATAACTTGGTGTATATGGTCTGCCAGGAATAAGAGGAAGATGCAGAATGTTATGACTAGTTCTACTACTATTATCAGTCATGTTATGTACATTCTATCAAGTCTGGATAGAAGTCATGCTTTGAACAGCAAGCACTGGGGTAAGTTCTATCGTGAAGCCTTAACTTTAGGTTGTGTTTCTCAAGCTAAAGCTGGGTTTAAAGCGCTTCACTTGAAATGGAAAAATCCAAAACAGGGGAGATATAAGATGAATGTCGATGGAGCTTGTACCTGGTTTGGAGAGTCTACTGGTGGAATTTTGATAAGAGATTCCAATGGTGAAATGGTGATTGGTTCTGGTTGCTTGTTTGGTAAAGGTTCCCCTTTAATTGCAGAGTGTAGAGCATTGTTTGAAGGCCTGAAAATCTGTAGAAGATTACAGTTAAGAAAGGTTGATATCGAAATCGATTCTGTAATATTAGTTAACTTACTTCTATTTGGTAACTCTCCATGGTACCTTGATCCTTTGTTACGTTGCTGTAGAAGTCTTCTCAAATCTGATATGGTGGTAAATCAGATTTTTAGAGAGCAAAATTTGGGCGCAGATTGGATCGCGAAGGAAGTTCTTGCTAAGAAAATGAATTTAGAATTTGATAAATTCAATTCTCCTGTGAAATTGAAAGCGATTGTGTACTTAGAAAGTATTAATCTTGGTTACTTAAGATTGGGAAATTAGGGGTTGTCGATTTGGGGCTGCTGAAGGTTGAAGACGAAGTGATTCGCGCGTTTCATATTTTGATTTTATGTAAAATTGCCTTTTTAGGCTTGTAATTTTTCATTAGTTCAATAAAAGCCCTTGATTAAAAAAAAACTAAAAGAATTAAAAAAAAAAAATGTAATTAAAAAAAAACGAAAATTACAAAATTTGCGTCTGCCGGGAGTCGAACCCGGGTCTATTGCTTGGAAGGCAATTATCCTAACCGTTGGACTACAAACGCCTCGATGGGTAGTACAAGCATATTTGATATAATATTAACTTAACATCTTAAACTGGTTAATTTTTGTTCTCTCTTCTCTCGACTATGGAGATAGAGAATCTTCATTTATCTTTTTTGTTATACTGGTTAAAGGCAATTCATTTTCTTGTAAAGTCTCCCTCCCTCTCCTCTAATGGCTGCTTTATCGATTGGGATCCATTTGACACAACCGCGCAAACTGAGAAGACACTCCTTTCTTTTTCTATCTCCCATTTCTTCACATTCAATCCAAACCACTCGTTTTGGGTGTAGAACCACAATCCCAAGATTGGACACTAGTGGCTTTATTGCTAGAGCTGAGGACAAAACAAGAGATTCTTCTTCTTTTCAACCCAGTACTGAAAATCAAATCCAGGTACCTCTTGATCTTATCTTCTCTTCAAATTGCACGCTTTGGTTACTGGTTGTGGTATTGATGCTAAGAAGGTAGTATTCAGCTCTACTTATATGCTAAGTGATCACAAGCCTGAAACCAGAACCTAAATTAATGTTTTTGGATCACATGCAGAGGCTATAGAATCACTGGATAGGTTACTGGACAATTAGTTTATAGGAGCAAAGAGAAAGTGTAGCTAAGGACCTTTTTCTCTTTGGTTCTTTATGAAGTTTTTGATTGTACTAATCATGCTTATGTTCTCCGTATGAGGGTTTTCTTAACTCATACTTTGATAAAGACTTCAATCTTCAATCATCACTGTCAGATGGTCTTGCTAATTTTCAGTGATTTTCTGTACTATACAGATATAGCTGTTATTAGATTTGGGAACTTTCTATATATTGTTTCTAGCCTAGAGTATAATAAATTTGAAGAAGTTCCATGTTGTCATTGACCAAGCTTGACACTACGTGGGTCTCTAAGCCTTCCGATGGATCCCCGAACTATTTCTTTTGTGCTAGCCTCTGAGAAAATAACTTCCTCTATAATTCTGAAGGATAATGTACAAGTTAGACATCCAGGAAACTAAAGAAACAGTTTCTGCCTCACTTATGTTAGTAGTTTCCTTGCAAGTGTCAACAAACTATGGTTATTTTTCACTATAAGTCGATATTGAAAGGTGATTCGGAGAATATGTACTTTGTCAAGGGTGTTTATATTTTCTTCTACGAGTATCAAATTTAGTATTGACCTCGAGACTTTGTATAGGAAGTCACAGAATCATCTGGACCATGTGATCCTTTATGTTCGGTTGATGAAACAAGTTCAAAAGACTTCGAGGAAAATTACCAGCCAAAGACAGACCTGTCAAAAGCTCTTGCTATTTTTGCAGCAGCTTTGACGGGAGCAGCAGCAATCAACCTTTCGTGGGTTGCAGCAAATCAGGTAAATTATTATCATGTTCAGTCTAAAGCTTTGTGGAGACATTTTACTTTTTATAGAAATTTAGTCAATTTTTTTACTCTTGAGAAGGTTTGTGATCAGAACGAACTTTGTCATACAGGATCTTGCTATGATATTGCTATTTGGAATTGGATATGCTGGAATCATTTTTGAGGAGTCACTGGCCTTCAATAAGAGTGGAGTAGGATTATTAATGGCCGTGAGCTTATGGGTTATTCGAAGTATTGGGGTATAAATTATTTTTAATTACATACTGTCCACGTTTTTAGACTATATAGGTTTTTGTTTATCCAACTCCAATCAGGTACATATTTTATATTTTTAATACCCAGGTTTCGGGTATTATATTACCAGTGGCAGGAATAATAGCTACAGCATCCATATAGTCTGAGATGTAATCTTTTTTTTCAATCACATGCGAACAAAAATAGAAGTGAGTGTTAATGAAGACAACTTATGGAAGTCCCTATTTTTTTTTCGACACTTTCTGCTCACTCATTCTGCATTTTGAAGTCACTTGCCAGGTTCTTTTTAATGTAGTTTTATGTCTACAGATGTCAGTATTATTGTAGTTACTTGGTACAATATAACTTATCAATCTGTTTGCATTTTCATTATTATGTAGTTTGTTGAATAAACTTCCTTTTTTTTTGTTTCTATAAGATTTTTTAATTTAATTGATTTTGCAGGCTCCTTCAACTGATATAGCTGTTTCAGAGTTGTCTCATGCATCTGCCGAAGTTAGTGAAATAGTATTTTTCTTGCTCGGTGCCATGACCATAGTTGAGATTGTTGATGCCCATCAAGGTTTTAAGCTGGTTACGGACAATATAACTACTCGAAAACCAAAGACTCTTCTCTGGGTGGTTAGTGCTGTATTGTTAAAAACCATTTATTTCTTTGGTTGTCCTCATTCTAGTATGTTAGTCCTAAATTCTCAGATCTTCTAGTTTTGTGCTTGCTTAATAAATATATGAGTGGTCTCCTCCAGTAGAATCTTTTTTTGTTCTTATTCTTGTGCCTCCTTGTCGTTTGCTCATTGGTAGCTTGACATTTTTCTGATTCTATTAATCAGTAAAAGCAATACATCAGCTTTCCATGCGTTTGACTAAGAAATGTGGAATTGCAGATTGGTATAGTGACTTTTTTCCTTAGTTCAGTGCTCGACAACCTGACATCAACGATTGTCATGGTTTCGTTACTAAGGAAACTAGTCCCTCCTTCAGAATTCCGCAAGTAAGGTTCTGGCAAGTTTTACACACTTTTCTCCTCGAAATTTCTTTTCTTTTTGGTCAAAATCTTCTTTGAGGTTGGAAGTATTAGCAGGTAAAGGTTCATGCTAGAATGACAGGTACATTGTTAAAGGTTGGACCGTTATCACGGAATTATAATAAAAATGAAACTTTTATTTTATAGTAAACATTGCACTAGCAGTATTAAATTGTCTCACAAGGTAAATTTGCTAGAAACAATACATGTAAGGTTGAAATCCAATCAAGCTACATGTGTTCAGTTTAGACTCAGCTTGGTCTAGTTTTGGCTAGTGATAATTTCACGAGTTCGATGGAGCTCGAATTAAGCACAAACTCTACGGTGTATCAGCTTGATTTCATGTTTTTAAACTATTTCAGCAAATGATATGGCAAGTGTAAAAAGTCTGCTATATTTCTCTTTGCTGTACCTTTCTTCGTACATGTCAAACTTTTTCCATGATAGTTTATTGCCCGTTTGGATGCCTAGTCTTGTTTGAAGAGAAAAGGAACATAAATTGCATCAGTAAACTTAATCTCTCACTTATGACAGAATTCTCGGAGCTGTTGTTGTGATAGCAGCGAATGCTGGGGGTGCTTGGACTCCTATAGGTGATGTCACCACCACAATGCTCTGGATACACGGCCAGATATCCACTGTGCAGACTATGAAGGTTGTTCTCAGCTTTCTTAGATTTATAAATAAATATTACTTTGGATCCCTATTTTTTCATTTTTAGATTGCATAATTGTGCAGGACTTGGTTATTCCTTCTGCGGTTTCTCTTGCTGTTCCATTAGCCCTTCTGTCCTTGACAAGGTATGTCTTCTTTCACTGTCAAGATGAAAATCGGTGGCAATAAGAGTTTTAAAAAGGTATCTTTCATTTTGTGTTTTTGTATAGAATGAAAGTGAGTTTTACTTGTTCAACCCAGTGAAGTGAATGGTAAAGGACAAGACTCTTCAGATGTTTTGGCATCTGAACAAATGGCTCCCCGTGGACAACTTGTTTTTGGAGTCGGAGTTGGAGCTCTGGTTTTTGTTCCAGTGTTCAAGGCCCTTACCGGATTGCCTCCGTACATGGGTGTTCTACTAGGGCTCGGAGTACTTTGGATTCTGACCGATGCAATTCATTATGGTGAATCCGAAAGGCAAAAGCTAAAAGTACCTCAAGCTCTTTCTCGTATCGATACTCAAGGAGCTCTCTTCTTCCTTGGAATCTTGTTGTCTGTTAGCAGGTAAAGCAATTGCTCTTTAGAATACAAATATTTCTATACACGTTATATATAATTACGAAGAGATTTGTTTGTTCTAGTTACATTTTATATTTTATTTGTTATCTAGCTTGGAGGCAGCAGGGATTCTGCGGGAGTTGGCAACTTACCTTGATTCCCATGTTTCAAATATCGAACTAATTGCAAGTGCAATAGGTGTTGTATCTGCAATTATAGACAATGTTCCGTTGGTTGCAGCAACGATGGGAATGTATGATTTAACCTCCTTTCCACAAGATTCCGAGTTTTGGCAATTGGTTGCATATTGTGCTGGCACGGGCGGTTCCATGCTTATAATTGGTTCTGCAGCTGGAGTCGCATTCATGGGGATGGAAAAAGTCAATTTCTTTTGGTATTTGCGCAAGGTAATTGATATATATATATATAAAGGTATGCCTAGTGTAGACTTCTGAAAACATTTTGTATTAATGGTGCAATGTAACCTCTTTGGTGCAGGTGAGTGGCTTTGCTTTTGCAGGTTACGCTGCTGGTGTGGCTACCTATCTAGCTGTTCACAACCTTCAGTTTCCTCTTCCGGCGACCGTAGCTCAGCTTCCATTTCTTCCTGGTTCGTAAGCCAATGGTTATATAATTTCAGTATTGGAATATAAAAGATGTGATCAAGAAACTCAATATAGTACTTAAAGTTGATAAAGCGAACCTCATTTTATCATGTTCTTGTTCTAGATGTGTCTCTTAATGTTCCTTTAAAAAGGCCTCTGCCGCTGTTCGGAATGAAATAATATCAGACCTCAACTAAGCATTAAGAGCTACACAGCTCGCATAATGTACTACTAGAAAATTAAAGTAAGCATTGAAACTCCTATTTCTTGTAAGCATTGAAACTCCTATTTCTTATACCATATGGAGTTCCGGGAAGATATAGCACATAAATGAACCAATCGTATTTAACAATTTGCAGAGCTACAAAGTTTTATTAAGGTTTCAAACGAAGAAGAGAATCTCATATCACTGAATGGGGACATGTAAAGTACATATCGCTTCCCATTGGAGCCATATTATTATTCCATTTATATAACCTAAATCTACAGAACATTTACAGATTTTTGGCCCCAAAAATAGTGTTGATCTGAAAGTAAATAATGGAATATCAGAATTCAAATGTCACTGATAATTATAACTTGAGGAAAACAAACTCTTCCACTGCTGTAATTTCACCAATCCGCATCAAAACTTCTTTGCTGGGTTGGTCGTCAACACCAATCGCCATAACCGCCTGCTTCCTCGGAGCAATTCTACTAACACTCATGAAACTTACATTTACATTCTCCTCCCCTAAAATGCTTCCCACTTTCCCAATCATCCCAGGCTGATCAAGCTGTCTGCAAAGTATGATATTACCTTCCAAGCTCACGTCCACCTCAAAAGAACCTACCTTTCTCAAATGGGGTATCCCATCCTTCACTCGCCCCTCAACCTTAATGTCTCCGGAATCTGACAAGGCACTGGCGAACTTTGATTCCACGTTTGCAACTTGAACCGTAATGGATTCAAGTGGACTCTCAAACGATCCGTCTAAAATGATGCGTTCTTCTGATATACGGATTCCTCTTTGTTTAGCATTGAAATCGGCATTGACTAAGTTAACATGAACGTCAGATATTGGCTCAATTATGCCTTTAGTGATCATGGCCCGGAGTATCCTCGTGTCGAGATCATCAGGAGCTCTTGAAGAAGCATATGTCACTCGGACACTTTTTACACCACTTCCTCCAGCAACTAACTGGACAGCCAATCTTCCGAGCTTCTCCGCAAGTACAATAAATGGCTGCAGCTCTGCTAGAACCTGCAAACACCAAGTACATGTCAAAATCCATAGCCCATATCATTTCAGTAAAGTACCTCCAGTCTTCTGATGAGAAAAGTAACTCTCTGGCGGAAGCAATTGTTCAACGAATGCTACTTCAAAATACTGAATGAGTAAGCTTTGTATTTTATAGGACCAAGTAGGAACTCACTCCGTGTTGAACTCGCGCTAGTATTTTATACCAACAACTAATTGTCATACTAAGACATAATATGGGTTTTAGGGATATAAAATGACCAATACAAACCCAATTATTTCCCGGTAATTCACATACAACTCAGGTGTCAATCTGTGGGTATGTTTTAGGACGGTAAAATTGCCATATAACAGATCTGGATTTTTATATATGAAAACTACTCTGAACCAGCTGCAAACATCATTCCACATTAAAGCTTGTGATGCTCTTGGGATATTCGAATGAATGATGAATTTTTGTTTCATGTTTGAATATAAGAAATCAAGAAAAGTCGAGGAGAGTCCAAAGAAGGCTTTTCCTCTCCAGCCACAAAAAGGATCTATAAAACTTATATTCAAAACAATCAAGTATTATAATCTTTTTGCTTTCCTATCTTTCATTCAAAAACTTTCCTACATTTTTCTTATTTTTTCCCTTTGAGACTTTATGACATCTAAATAGAGCCTTGGAATAAAGAAATGTGATATGATGGGATGCTACCTCAGGAGGAACCATCGGTGCATTGACTGCAGTTGCAGCAAGCTCCCCTTTCAAAGCTCCAACAACCGCTTCAGCTATCTCAACAGCAACTCCTTCCTGAATGTGAAACCCAACATGCAAGCTAAACGACTATGGTAAGCAAGAGTAGAAAAGGAAAACCAATACACATTTACAAATCCGTATCTTTACCTGGGCCTCTACTGTACTGGCACCAAGATGTGGCGTTACAGTGACGAATTCATGCTGCACCAATTTGCTGTCTTTTGGTGGTGGCTCCTTTGTGAAAACATCAAGTGCCGCCTGAGCAACAATCCCAGAATCAAGTGCCCTAACCAAAGCATCTTCATCAATCACTCCCCCACGAGCAACATTGACAATACGAACTCCTTTCTTCATCCTTGCAAAAGTTTCATCGTTGAGCATTTTCGATGTAGCAGGAGTCAGAGGCATGTGCAGAGAGATAAAATCGGCAGATTCTAAGGCTGCCTCAAAGCTAACAAGCTCCACTCCTATTGCACGAGCACGATCAGCAGCAGCATATGGGTCATGTGAAATCACGTGCATACCAAGACCCTTGGCACGTCGAGCAACTTCTGAGCCAACCTTTCCAAACCCCAATACAGCAAGTGTTTTCCCAACCAGGGATACACCCACATATTTGCTTCGTAGCCACTGTCCTGTATAGTGAAGCAACAAATAAACCATGTTTTTTTCCTAGCTTCATTTAAGACGAGCATGAGGATCAAGTAGTCAGCTGCTCCACATAACATTGTTTTTTTCTTTCGGACTATGTGATTGATGAAAAATCTAATTTACTATAGAATGATTAGGTCTTCTAAATTTGAAAACAACATCATCCATATTCTTAGAACCGAAAGGGAAGTAAAAAGATGAGGATGATGCTTAGTTACCAGCCTTAACAGAGGCATCAGCTTGCGCAACATTTCTGGCCATTGCAGCGAGAAGGGCGATAGCATGCTCAGCAGCAGCGACCGTATTGGCCGTAGGCGCATTCACCACCAAACACCCGAACTCTGTCGCAGCAGCAAGATCCACGTTATCAATCCCCACACCTGCACGGCCAACAACCTTAAGCCTCCCACGCGACGCCTCAAACACATCGGCACCAACTTTTGTCCCACTCCGCACGATCAACGCGTCGCATAGCGAAATTTTCGTGCACAGCTCCTCGGAAGTTAAGTTATAGGAGCAGTCAACATTTGCGAATTCTTTAAGTAGGTTTAACCCCGCCTCGCCGAGCTTCTCGGCGACGAGTATCGTGGGCTTCGATCCGCCTGCCGCGGAGCAAGAAAGGACGAAGAGGCGCCGTCGTGACGCACGGTTGCGAGCGAGGGATAGAGAGGAGAGGCGAGAGAGTTTGGAGGAGAGAAAAGGGAGTCTAAGAGTGTCAGTGGCGGTGGTTGCCGTGGTGGAGGTTACGGCCGCCATTTGCCGGCGAAGTGGTGTGTTTGTTATTGGATTGTGAAATGAATACAGTTGGGTTTTGGTGATATAGTAACACACTCTATCTGTTGGATTTCCTGATCTGGTCTGTGTTTTAACTCTTGTCTTGTGTGTTTGTTTATCTAGTTAGTTTTGGAACTGTACAACGAGTTTAGGCCTTCTTTCACTGAATGATTTGATGACTATTTGTCGGGATCCCATAATTATTAGATGTCCATATTAACAATAGGCTAATGTCAAATCTAGTCTAAAAAACAATTGTCCCAATTTTCTTTTACCGTATTTAAAAAATTATTGGAAATCATTTATTTGCGTAGAGACCGACCTTCTCATCCGGCGAGAGATTTCCGCCGGAATCTAAATAACTCAACAGATGAAAAAGTCTCATCTGCTGGATGACAAAAAAAAATCTAAAACAAAATAATAAAATATCAAAGATATTTAATTTTTGGATTAATTATAATTGTTTTTTTTAACAAAAGATTGATTATTTCAGAAAAGACCCATTAGAGAATTAATCCAAATTACAAGGATTTATAGCAATTTTTATAACTAAATAAAAATGCTCTCACCTTTCTTAATAAAAACCTAAATTAAAAAATGGACAACAACTCCATTGAAGCTCCTACTGCAACTCTATGATAACTCTCCTAGCAATCATAGAACAAAATCCGAAATCCACGCCAATCTTGTCCAACAAAATTTAGAAGCAGAGAAGAGGGCTACAATCCGTTATTCAATGGAGCGGTCAATGTAGCCTAAATTCAGGCTTTCCAGTACTACGATTGCCAAAAGCTGGTTAGGCGAATTGAGGTGAGAATAGTTAACCTTCTCTTTGCTTTTAAAGTCCAATTCGCGAGCCAATCTGCGGCTCTATTCTGATTTCTGGAGATGAATTTGATCATCATCGAAGACAAGATTAACTTTCTGCAGATCGAGACAAGAGGATACAGGTAACCAGGACTCTAACCATTTGATAGAACGTTAAATAATGTTTTACAGTTTGATTCAATGTCGATCTCAGTTAGATTTCTCTCTCTGCAGATCATCAGACCTTCCAGAAGAGCACGAGTTTCAGCTATAAGAGGAGTTAGCTTCCCAAAATTCATGCATTAACCTTTAATTATATCTCCATAGTTGTTTCTAAGAATCATACCACCACTCGATTCGTCATTGAAGATGCTAGTTGCGTCAGTATTCAGCTTCACTCTACCTATGTCAGGAGCAGACCACCTCAAGTATGTCTCCTTTCTTTTATCATTAATCGAAAGGCACCCCAATATAGAGCTTGCATCAATGACTTTTGACCAGTGTTTTCTAGTTAGTTTGTTTGAAATATCGAGACCAGTAATAATTTTGTAGATAAAGAGAATAACAATATTAGCAGATGATCTAATGTTTTTGAATTTTGAATCATTTCGATTTTTCCAGATCATCCAACATATAATAGCTGACAAAACATGAGTTATGTGAACCTTTTGATTTGAAAACCAAAACCAGTTTCGAACTACAATAGTTAAACTTATATATTTTTCAATTCTGATTTTAAATAAGCCACTGAAATGTTTCCATATACACCATGCATAAGAACAATTCACAAATAAGTGATTTGTATTTTCACAATTAGGGCAAAATTGACACTTAGAAGCTATGTTTAGGTGTCTATATTACATAATGGAATCAATAGACAGAATATTTTTAACTATTTTCCATAAGAGAAAAGAGAATTTCCTCGGTGTAATTGAGTTCCAAATTTTCTTGAAGAATGATGATATTATGTACTTCTTTCTTGTGTTATTCCAGGTGAGGCTGGTGTTGAAGTCCATGTCTGGAGACTTCATCCAAATCATCTTATCTTGCTTTTCAGAATCCACTTTGTAGAGCTGCATTTGGTTGAGTCTACTATCGGGTATAAATCATTTCATAGCCTCAATGTCCCATCTGTTATTTTTCCAAAAAGATTTAACTTTGGCATCCAGGAACCACAGGTTTGCATCAGAAGAGGAGTTATCCAAATTGGGAGCCTGATTGTGCCACTTTTCAACCCAAAAGTCCATATCTCCACTACCCAAAATCCACCTTATGTTCTCCTCTGCAACATCTTTAATGCTAATCAGGCGCTTCCAAGTAAGTGAACCTGGCTTTTTAAAGTTAATTTTAAGAGGATGAACATTTTTATTATATATGTCATGCATAATATTTTCCCAGAGGCCCTCTTTCTTTCTGTAAATAAAATGCCAAGGATAATAAGGGGTCCAATTTATAATGTATAAATCTATAGGGACTTACTTATAAAAGTAGAAAATGTAAGACATAAGTATAAATATGGGGGATAACATGTAATTCGAGAAAACATAGCATGTGACAGTTGAGCCCACCACTGGCACTATATAAAGAAAGATCCTCTTCCCCAAAAGGGTATTTTCTAATCATTGGTACTTTATTTTGACTACATTCTCTCTATAGGATCTTGTACTTGTTCGCCTGACACCTTTTTTCCATACACATTACCCGATAATCTACCATAGATATTTTGAGACTTATTATTGGCGCCGTCTATGGGAAAGGGAGATACCCGGAGATATGGTTCCCCAAAATCTCGACCCTATCAAAAACCTAAAATTTGAGGAATGAATACCGAGGCTAGGAATGGAAAGGAAAAAGATAGAGGTTCTGACAAGGAGATGTCGTATTCAGAGGCTCGGTACTCTAAGGAGCTGTTTGGTGATGATGATCAAGGTAATCAGGGCCGAAGCAAACGGTCGACCCTAATTATGACCAGGCAACAACTGTTGGACGATATTGCTAAGCTGAATGCTGGGAAAAAATGGCTTTGGCTGAGAAGAAGTGTCGGATCGACGGTCGAAGCGAACGATTGGGTGAGGAAGAGAAAAAATCCCATCGCGTTGTCGATCAGGATAAAGTGGACTTTTACAAAGGCAAAACTCGAGTGCGAAGGCTCGACGGGGTTGCAAGAAAGAAGTCTGGATTCCGGTCCAAGCTTGGGTACAAATATTCAACTGGGGAAGATATGTGTGATTGTTCTTCCACGGACAGAGATTTCCGATGCCTTAGAAAAGGATAAAAGAATGGCCAGGGAGAAGAACTTCGAAGCCGTAAGTCATTGCGAGCATAGATAGTCAAACCTCAAGGTGACAGTGCCGACAAAGTAACTCCAACGTCTGCTGAAAAGTTTGGTACAGTCATAGTTAACAGGGAACAATAGAATGACCCCCAATTTCAATTTTCATCAGGGAGCCAGTCTTATAGCTACAGGGTCGGAAGTCAATTCGCAAACTCACTCGAAGAAGGGTTGTTTGCAAGTCATGCAGAAGGGTTAGGAGGTATAAATTTTAGCCTCATACATAATTGGAGGTCATCCCCGCTATCAGATGAAATTTTGTCCGGACATCTCCCGAAGCGCTTTGATATCTTGAAGCTCGAAAATATGACAGAAAGAAAGACCCTGACAACCACTTGGAAGCTTTCAAGAATTTTATGTTAAGCTTCGAAAACGACGACAAGTTGATCTGTCGAGCATTCTCGATGACATTTAAAGACATGACATTAAAGTGGTACAATCGATTTCCACAAGGATGCATTAAAAACTTCGGTATGTTCTATATGATGTTCAGGCAACAGTTTGTAGGAAGTAATAACTTCCGAGCTAACAGAGATACAATCGTCAATTGCCGACAAAAGGTCGGAGAAAGTTTGAGGGATTATACTCAACGTTTTATAGATGCGAAGACTGATCTTGACTACTGTGATGAAAGTGTGGCTCTGACTGGCTATAAACTAGGCTTGATGCCTGGTCTGATGAAACAAGTCGTAACAAAGAAACAAGCTTTTACCTTTTCTGCCTTGTTAGCTCAGGTAGAAAAGCAGATCTTGACCGAAGAAACTGAAACATCAGAGTTGGCAGTGCAAATCCAACAAACCACTCAAGCTTCGGTTGTTACAAATCAAAAGACTCCAAAAAAAACAACCATTATTCCTCAGCCACAACTGATAACCACTATAGCACCAGCAACACAGCAATCAAACGGGAAAGGATCAGGGAATCAGACTCAGATGGTACGAAATAATTACCAGGAAAACAATTACCGACCCATATCGAATAAATGGGTTCGACCTGACTACTTCGCTGATTTGACTGAATGTGTTGCAACTATCTTCGACAAGTCAAGGAAAAGTGTACACTTCCGGAAGCCATTTCCGATCAGAACTTCTCGTGAAGGCCGAAACAATCGCTACTGTAGGTATCACGATGACGTAGGTCACGATACCAAAGATTGCATTGCACTCAAGAAAGAAGTGCAAGCGCAAATTGACAATGGAAAATTTCTCGAGTACGCAAAGAAACAAGCTCAGCAAAGCGGAGCGGCTAAATAGATTGTAGCAGCACCAAAGCAAAAAATCTATTTGGTGATATCCAAGGTCACCGATTCGTTTGATGTGTCCACTGAGTATTTGGACCCGAATAAAAACAGGAATGTGATCGGAGTAATTGAGAAAGTAGTACATGTAGCGTAAGGAAAGGTAAGCGACTTGTGTAAGTTTTTCAAGTCTCTAACTATTTTCGGCGGCGACTCAATGTCAGGTATCACCAATTCTTCTTGGAAGAGGCACATGCTCAATCTGGCTACACAGTTAGAGGCAAGAGCTTCGCCTCACTTATACCAGAACCCATCTCCTATTCTGTGCTTTGATGATGATGATATGAGAGACATTGCCGGTCGTCATGAAGACACGATCATAATTGTAGCGACTATTGCTGGTGAGGAGGTTCGGAGAATATTGGTGGATACCGGGATTTCAACGAACATTAATTTCTTATCAACTTTCTCAGGGTTTAGGAATAAGCTAGTGATCGTGAAATCAGATCGAACTATTATCAGGTTTACAAGAGCATCAGCAGAGTAGTCGGCGAGTTTGAAGGTGTGGTCCAGCTCAGACGAGGGCCTTTAAAAAAGGAAGTCACGGTCCTGTTTATAGTCGTAGATGCTCCCACGTCACATAACGCAATTTTTGGCCAATCTTGGTTGTTAAGGATGCATGTCGTAACCTCTACGGTTCATCAGTGCTTAAAATATATGATCAGAAACAATGTCGGCATTTTCGGAAGCAGCCAAAAGACAGCGAGAGAATTTTACCGAGCAACACTGGCAACAAAATCAGATAAAGAAATGGTCGATGTAAGAGATTATCAGTTAGTAGGGTCGACGATCCTAGGGATACCCTAGGATTATTACTTACCGATGAATGTTGTGAAAACTACGAATTTTCAAAAGGTAAGGTTTTGAAGATTGGCATAAACTTGTCCCCTTTGTTTCGAAAAAATTGATTGATTTTCTTGGACAAAAGCTATATTTGTTTGCTTGGTGCTCAGAAGATGTTACAGGGGACCCTGAGAATGTTATCTATCATTAATTGTCCATAAATCCAAGTGTTCGACCTATAACGCAAAAACACCAAGCTTTCTCCCAAGAAAAGGCAGAGGCAATTATTTCAGAGGTTGAAAAGCTAACAAGGGTAGGACATATAAGGGAGACCCAGTATCCGCGCTGGACACCAAATCCAGTTTTGGTGAAAAATAAAAACGAAAAATGGAGAATGTGCGTAGGTTTCACGGACCTCAACATAGCATGTCCTAAGAATCTATTTCCCATGTCGAGGATTGACCAGTTGGTAGATTCGACGTCAGGAAACAAGTTATTATCGTTCATGGACGCCTACGCAGGGTACAACCAGATAAAGTTGGATCCAAGAGATCACGAAATCACCACATTTATCACAGGGATGGGTTTATACTGTTACAAGGTTATGTCATTTAGTCTGAAGAATGCAGGGGCAACTTATCAGAGGCTTGTGAATAAGGTCTTTGAGGAACAGATTGGGCAAAATGTTATGGTCTATATTGACGACATGTTTGTCAAGAGCGTTACGAATGAAAATCATTTTGCCGACCTTGAAGAAACATTCAAGAACCTCGAAAAGGTAAACCCCAAATTGAATCTAGAAAAGTGCTCTTTCAGAGTTCGGTCCAGAAAATTGCTAGGGTTCATGATCAGCGAGAAAAGGATAGAGACAGATCCAACCCAGTTAGACGCCCTGAATAGTATAGCACCCCCAAGGAATATTAAAGAGGTACAGATTTTGACTGGATGACTAACAGCACTGAACAAATTTATCTCGTGATCTTCTAACAAGTGCGCATCGTTTTTTCAAGTGTTAAAGAATGCTAAGAATTTCAGTTGGATACCTGAATGTATATAATCTTTTCTCAGCATCAAGAATTACTTGTCTTCCCCAACGCTGCTGACAACGACCCAGTATTTTTGGCTGTATGTCGAAATAGTCGGTAGAACTGGGGGACTTCGATATTGATTTCGAACCGAGAACGGCTATTAAAGGGAAATATTTAGCAGACTTGTTGGTAGAGTTTCATTCCGGTAGGTCTGAGGAAGTAGCAGCAGAACTAGAGGTAAATGCGGATGAGTGGATATTCAGAACTGATGGTGGTTCAAGTATCAGCGGATGCGGGGGTGGTTTCCAGATTTCTATATTAAAGGGAAATATTTAGCAGACTTCTTGGTAGAGTTTTATTCCGGTAAGTCCGCAGATTCCTTGTTAGGAAATGTTCTCTATAAGAAATCTGCAAGTAGACCTCTGTTAAGGTGTCTGGAGCGCAAAGAATCACAAATGGTATTTTCCGAGATACACGATGGTGAAGCGTCATCACGTTGTGGCTTCAAGACATTAATTAAGAGAGTTCTTTGTCAGGTTTCTACTGGCATTCGTTATCTGCCGACGCTAAAGAGCTGGTCAAAAGATGCGATACATGCCAGAGGTTTGCCGATTCCATCCACACCCCAGCAGGTCCTCTCGAATCCATTTCTGAGGGTCTACCATTCGATAGGTGGGGGACAGATCTAGTAGGACCACTTCCATTAGCAATTGGAGGAAGACAGACTATCGTGGTCACAATAGATTATTTCTCAAAATGGGTTGAAGCGGAGCCATTGTCAGGAACCAGAGCTAAAGATGTGGTAAAATTCATATGGTCGAACATTTGTTGTCGATATGGGGACCCTAAGAAGATAACCATGGATAATGACCCCCAGTTTGACAATAATGAAATGAGGGAATTTTGTGCAAACCACAATATACAACAGTGTTTTTCAGCTCCATTCCATCCTCGAGCTAACGGACAGGTTGAATTTACCAACAGAACAATCATCAGCGGATTGAAGAGGATTTTGGAAGGAAAGACTGGAAAATGGTCGGAGTTTTTACAAGAGGTGTTGCGGGCATACCGAACCACGCCTCGAACTGCGGCACAAGAATCACCTTATGCTCTGGTATACGGCATAGATGCGGTAATCCCCGTAGAGACAATGTTCCCTTTTTTCAGAGTCACCATTACGAAGAAAGGGATAACTATAAAAATTGGGTTTTGGCTTTAGATTTAATAGAGGAAAAACGAGCTAAGGCTCATCTAAGCTCCTTGCATTATCAGACCCTGATGATGAGTAGGTATGCTTTGAAATTTCAGAGAAGAGACTTCAAAGTTGGGGAAAAAGTTTTGCGAAAAGTATTCCTCCATACAAAAAACAAGCATCTTGGGAAGTTGGCACCAAATTGAGAAGGACCGTACCAAGTGATAGAAAAAGTAAAGTCACGACCTTACGGTTGAAAGATATATTCGGTCGACATCTACGTCTTCCTTGGAATATCGCGCACCTTAAATTGTATTTGGAATGATTTGTAATTTTTATCGTTTTGCATCTCCATTGTAATATAATTTTTGTCGGGGGCACACTCTTTCCTACCGTGGTGGCGCGAGGAGGTTTTAATGAGGTGTCTACTTAAACCGACCCGTTTTAGTAAATTTTTAGAGCCTAAATACAAGTCTATATTGGTAACTGATGAGCTCAGTGAATCTTTAGTGAGACTCAGGAGCAGAGATGTTCGTGTGAGAGGGTCAGACTAGAGAATATTCGTGTGACGTGACAGCGAACATTAAATTACTAGAAAAGGGGGAGACAAAAGGAATAAATGTAGCAATTATTGATCAATCATTGACCCTTTTTCCCAAAATGGAATGTCCTTTATATAATGGATGGTAAAATTACATATCTACCACCGTAAGAGTGGATTTCTTACCCCACAATTTGACTATTTACAAATAAGTTCTCGGGATCCATCATTTAAGCTCCTTATTTCTTATGTGTGCTTTACTTTAGTCCTTAGTCGCTAAAAACATGGACCTTGATCTTATTTATGAGCTAAATTACATGTTAATCACCTCTATTTTCTTTCCCTTATCAGTAGCCCCCAATCCATGTGCAGTATACTGGATGTGGACTTCAATTATTGTCTTATAGTGTTCGGATCAGAATTTACGTTACCTCATTTGGATCAGATATCGCCGTTATCGTAGTCCGATTTCCTGCTTTTAGGTAGAGTTCTGATAAGGTCGGATCAGAGTCTTCGTTACCCCATTCGGATCGGATATTTCGCTCTGCTGACCTCACCTTTTAGTCATGCTGATGTCACCTAAGTAATCATTTATGTCAGACGCGCATGCTTTATTTCGCTGTTATCAAGTCAAGTAATTTTTAGGTGGCGCAACTACCGTGGACACATGTCACTGTACCGTTACCTTTGCCTATTCGCCTTCTGCTTCCCTTGCCTATAAATACTCAACCCTTTTCCTGCATGAAGGTTTTTGATTTTCTTTCGAAAAAGTTTGCTCTAGAGAGAGAGAGAGACTGTGCTTAAACAAACTTCTTGTTTTGCATTTTTATGCCTGACGAATTCATCAATCTTAAAAGGTACAAGATTTAGAGGTGGTTCAACATTTCTAATCGGATCGGTACTCGCAGATCTGCCAGTGTAAGAGAACCTTCTTCCCCTCCAGAGATTTGGGAATCTACCTTTCGAGATAACTGAGCTCCGATCCGCGAACACTCCATCAGCCTTACTGCATCCTCCCCAAGTCAAGCACATCTTTCAAGTGGTGAGGTTAATCTTTCGGCTTCTCCAACTCCCTCAACTTTTCCTTCTCGACCTTCTCCCTTCATCTTAATGGGTGATGAGAGAGAAAGACTGCCAGTTAAAGAAAATAGAGACAGAGCTAAACAAAAAAGATCGCCCGATCCAGCCACCAAATCGGTCCGGATGAGGATCCCCTCCTCGGTTTCAACTCCTCCAACAACCCCCCAAGGTTCTCCTCAAACAACGCTAGACGTTAGCCCGAAGAAAACTTTTCCAAAGGGAACTCTGTCTGAACCGTCTCTCACTCCCATCCCAGAGGTGCAAGAAAATAATCTATCCGACGACCCTGATGATGACAAGGAAAACCCTGACGTCGTGGTGGTAGAGGCAGAGCCTCTTCGAGTTGTTCGTGCTGATGCTCCTTCCCCGGATGATGATGCTATGGATCCTCCCTCGGAACCTGCGACTAATATTTCCCCTCACCAAGGTGAGACTTCTATGGCAAAGAGTAAGAAGAAGAAAAAGTGTTCCACAGGTTTGCCCTCGAATGTGGAAGATATCCTGGGCGACAATCTCCGCCGTATCGAAGCTAAACATATTTTGGCTCTGTACAAGGTGAAGTATAAATATTTTCATCCAACCAAGGAGCCTAAGCTAAGGGATCGTTGGGGTATTCCTATTAACATCGATATCCGATTTCCTACTGTTGGTGAGACGCCTCTATCATTTCATAACAATGAATTAGTGCTTTATACGGAGTTGATGAACTGGGGTCTTCGACTGCCCCTCGATCCTTTCCTGACCGACTACTTTCTCCTGGTCAGACTTTGTCCTTCTCAGGACGGTGCAAACATGTGGTACACCCTCATGGCCTACATTATGGCTTCGAGGCTTTCCGAGAACGCTTTCACCATAGAACAACTCATTGCCGTCTCGGGTGTAGCAAAAAAATCTCACTATCCTTTCTATTCACTTGGCTTTTCCAGGAACCTTAAAGTGATAAAGAATTTTCTAGAGGCCGACAAGAAGTGGAAGCAGCAGTTTCTGTTCATTTCCGAGTTATGGGAGACCAGATTTGAAAACTCTGACGACCTTCCTCATCGGTTGACACTGAAGTGGACTGGACAAGGTAAGTACTTCTCACCTAAACTTTTTCCGAGTCACCAGGTTCAGTAAATCCTGACTTTATTTCTTTTTCAGCTATGAAAGGAATTGCTAAGTCCTTTAAGCGCCACGCTAAATCCGGCAAGGCTGTCTTTGAGAAGCTAAGTGCTTGGGCAGGAGAGCATTATGATTACAAGTTTCACCAAAGCTTTCTTCCAATGAACTTTTCCAAGCGTAATCTTTGGCGGTTCGATCTTAGTTTGAAGAAGATCGCCTCGAAACCTTATGGTACCTCCTCCGAGCGACGATGTCCTTAAGCGTTTAGAGCGCTTGGATAATGCAGTTTACCTCCCTACTCGGGCCCGAGCTCCGAGTCATCAAGATACCAAAAAACTCGAGGAAGGAGAGGAAGAAGAGACTGAGGAAGATACTAAGTCTGAAGATGACGCTCCAGAGGAGAGGAGGGTCAATGCTCAAGAGGGTTCTCAACCCGAGGCTCAGGGCGGTCCTCAAGAAAGGATACAAGACAGTCCTCCAACAAGGGCTCCGGGTGATCATGATGACACCCAAGTAGGCCTGCCCCATGAAGCGAGGTCATCGGAACCTCAGCAGGAAGCCCCCTTCGGTCCTCAGGCATTCTCTCCAACCTCTCATCCCGAAAACAATTCGAATGAAGCTGATCACATGGTTGAGATTATTCCACAAGGTCGGGCTGGTACCACAAGGCCGCAGAGGTTTACTCTTGAGGAGAAGAAGAAAATGATTGTTGAGAGTGGAGGAGAAAGTGACAAAACTAAGGGAAGCCTGCCTTTGTCCAAGAAGTTTGTGATTGTCGACTCGGACTCTGGTAGAGAATTTGTCTCCACACGAAGGGAAGCTCAAGAAGGTGACTCCGACGAGGAAAGGTACCTCTCCCCGACCTCTGCTTACTTTGATGTGTATGCCAATGACTATGTGGCAAATGAGTTGAACAAATTACTGCATGCTGCTGCCGTGCTCGAACGCAAAGCAAATCGGAAGGACTGCTACAAATAAGAGGTTATGGAGAGGAGGGCGGAGGTGAAAGATCTGACTTCTGAGATCTCCGAGTTGAAGGACAAAGTGAGGGACTTGGCCGATCAGATCGCCGAACAGACCGAGATATCCTCCAAAGTGGGAGGCCTGGTCTCTGAGTCCGATAACTTGAAGAAAGAAGTGAAAGGACTAAATGATGAGTTAGCCAAGACATCGGAAGTGACCGCCAAGGTAAAAACTCTGTCTTCCGAGTCCGAAGAGCTAAAGAAGAGAGTTAAAGAGTTGATCAAAGAATTGGCTAAGGAGAAAAAGACCTCCGATGACCGCTTGACTACCATCACTTCCCTGGGGACCGAATTATCCGAGGAAAAGGCTAAATTTGATGATGAGAGGGAGAAGTTTATTGCCAAGGATGCTGAGCGTGACACAATGGTAGATGGTCTTGTTGAAGGGTATTGCAAAATAAAGGTTTATTTTGAGAATGTCGTTCAAGACATCGAGAAGCTATCGGCGGAGAATGAAAACTTGAAGAAAAACTTCGAGGCTAAGAAGAAAGAATGTCTTGATGAGTATGCCGCTAAGATCGTTGTTCGTCTTGAAGAGAGGGATGCTAAGTTGAGCTCTGCAATGGTAGTGGAGATGCATGAACGGTACCCGTACTTGCACCTTGGTAGCCTTTGGACTCAGGTTATTGAGCAGCATCGCCCACCCGGAGTGTCCGTGGAGAACCCTGAGTCTATTGAGGATTCTAAAAGCTCTTCATCGGACTCGGATTCCCCTACTGGTAGTAAAGAAAATTCTGCATCCGATTAGCATGTGCTGGGTAGTTTCTTCCTCATTTTTGTTAACTCATTCGTTCCTTGAACCCTGCCACAAGAATTGTTTTGTGTAATATTCTCCATGTTATTGGAGCATTCCGTGATGTATTCTTAGTGTGATTTTACTTAATCGTTTCCTCCTTATGTTGTTCTTCGTATGATTCAATACTGAATTGTTTTACTCAAATGTTCTTTGGTTCATATTTTGAGTTAAAAAAGATGAACTTTATTATCCAAACTTCTTTGGAGGATGTTTTGAGTTAAAAAAAAATGAACATTCTTGTCCTAACTTCTTTGGAGGACGTTTTGAGTTAAAAAAGATGAAATTTCTTGTCCAAACTTCTTTGGAGTATGCTTTGAGTTAAAAAAAACGAACTTAGTCTAGTTTTTAAAGAAGGCAATAAGATTTGATATATAAGCTGGCTATTTATGCACCTCATTAAAATCTTCTTGCGCCACCAAGGTAGGAAAGAGTATGCCACCAGAACTTACATTAATTGAGAAATAAAATATTTACATATCACACAATCAAACTAAATAATCTTTTAGGTGCTCAATATTCCAGGGATGGGGAAAATATCTTCCTTCTTTGTCTTTCAATCGGTACGTCCCCGGTTTCAACTTCTTTGTGACTGTGTACGGACCTTCCCAGTTTGGGGCAAGTTTTCCAAGTCTCTTTTCTTTCGTGTGCAGGAAGACTTTTCTTAGGACCCTATCTCCGACCTCAAATTCTCTTCTTTTGACGTTTGACAAGTAACGACTTTTCATTAAAGTTTGATAGTGCAAGGAATTCAGCTGTGCTCTTCTTCTATTTTCTTCTATCAAATCAAGCTATGTGCGTTTTCCTTTGTCATTCCCTTCTTCGGAGTACTCACTCAGTCAATAAGATGGGGACATTGTCTCTGATGGCACTACTGCATCCATTCCGTACACCAGTGCAAAAGGCGACTCGTATGTTGCAGTCCGAAGAGTAGTTCTGTAAGCCCATATCACTTCTTGTAGGTAATCTGGCCACTTTCCTGCTTTGCCCTCTAAATTCTTTCTTAGTCCGTCCAAGATTGTTCGATTGATTACTTCGACCTGGCCGTTCTCTTGGGGATGGAACGGTGTCGAAAAACATTGTTGTATCCCCTTGGAAGCGCAGAAAGTTCTCATTTCACTGTTGTCGAACTGTGGGCCGTTATCCATCGTAATCTTCCTAGGTATGCCAAAGCGACAACAGATGTTGTAGATGATGAATTTGATCACATCTTTCGCCCTTGTTCCTGCTAGTGGTTCGGCCTCTACCCATTTGGAAAAATAGTCCACAACAACGATGATTGTTTGACGCCTTCCTGAAGCCATAGGAAGTGGTCCAATTAGATCTATTCCCCATCGATCGAAGGGCAGAGATTCTGATATTGACTCTAGAGGTACTCCAGGCAAGTGAATCGAATTAGCAAACCGCTGACAAGTGTCACATTTCTGGACCAACTTCTTGGCGTCTGCTGAGATGGTCGGCCAATAATATCCCGCCAGAAGAAATGTTCGTATCAGCATTTTGTATCCACAGTGCGGAGACCCTTCCCCGTCGTGCAGTTCTGAGATTATTAGCTGCGACTCATCCTTCCCTAAACAACGAAGTAAGAGACAACTAAAAGATATTTTATACAGCACATCTCCGAGGACCACGTATCCGTAGGCTTTGAAGCGTATTCTCTTGGCTTTAACTTTATCAACGGGCAGTGTGTCATGGATTAAGAAGTCTTGTATCTCGCTCCTCCAATATTTTGTTAGGGCTGTAGATATCTAGAAAGCTTCGATACTACCTTCAACCGGTTCAGATCCCTTAATTATCGACGGATTTTATTGAGTGATTATCCACAGGTATTCTTCTGAATAAGACGATTTGGCCAAAGAATCCGCCACTGAATTCCCTACTCTATGAACATGTTCGAATCAGACATTTTCGAATTCCAAGGTTAAAGCTTTCAACACTCTCAGATACTTCACCAAATGGTCTTTCTTTGCTTCCGAACGCCCTAGAGCATGGTTCACCAGAAGTTGAGAGTCACTAATTAACTTGACCCGTTTAGCACCACAAATCTTTGCAAGTCGTAATCCGGCCATGACCGCCTCATACTCCACCTCGTTGTTCGATGCCTGAAATCCTAGTCGGATTGCCTAGTACATTGCAATGCCATCCGGGGAGGTTCGTTGCACTCCAGCTCCGCATCCTGATGAGCTGGATCCCCCATCGGTTCGGACTTGCCATTCAGGATCAGATTTTTCTTCCTTCATGTCCACAA
The DNA here is from genome assembly GCA_036936605.1 of Limnanthes douglasii subsp. nivea. NCBI lineage: Eukaryota > Viridiplantae > Streptophyta > Magnoliopsida > Brassicales > Limnanthaceae > Limnanthes > Limnanthes douglasii. Next base: position 147,727,693 of record JAUPFV010000003.1, on the reverse strand, counting down.
CATATCTGTCAGAATGAAACTCTACCAAAAAGTCAGCTAACGCTTGTACTTTGATCGCAGTTCGCGGTTCGAACTCGATCTTGAAATCCCCGAGTTCTACCGATCACTTAGTCATCCTTCCGGACACATCGGGCCTCTGTAACATATTTTTCAAAGGAAAAGATGTTCGCACTACCACCGTATGAGCTTGGAAGTAGGGCCTCATCTTTTCGAGCTGATGTTACTAGAGCAAGCGCTAGCTTTTCCAAGTTAAGGTATCTCTTTTCTGCATCTAAACGACTTTTGCTTACGTAATAGACTGGTCTTGGAACATTCGATTCTTCTCGGACTAAAACCGAGCTAACTGCGAAGTTGGATACTGCTAAGTAGATGAAAAACTTCTCCCCCAGACACGGCTTTGTCAGTATTTCCGGGGATGAAAGATGTTGCTTGATGTGATTAAAGGCATCAGAGCATTCTTGAGTCGAATCGAAGAGGTTCGCTTTCCTCAACACCAGGAAGAAATGGGCACATTTATCCAATGACGTGGAGATGAATTTGTTTAAAGCAGCCAACCTCCTGGTTAAAATTTGCACGTCCTTGATCGTTCTAGGTGGATCCATAGTACACAAGGCATTCAATTGCACCAGATAAGCTTCGATGCCCTGTTCACTGACTATGTAGCCTAAGAACTTTCCAGATCTTACCCCAAACGTGCACTTTTCCGGGTTCAAGTTTAGATTTATTTTGGCCAGATTGGCGAAAGTTTTTTCTAGGTCAGCTAAATGATCCTCGTCTCTGAGGCTTTTAACTAAAATGTCATCAATATAGACTTCCACATTTCTGCCAATCTGACTCTCGAACGCTTTGTTCACTAACCGTTGGTATGTTTCACCCACATTCTTTAGTACGAATGGCATAACTCTGTAGCAGTGCAGACCCCTTCCGGTGATGAAAGTCGTACTCTCTTGATCCCTCGGGTCCATTCGGATTTGATTGTAACCAACGTATGCGTCCATAAAGGACAATAAACGATTTCCGGATGGCGAGTCTACCAGTTGGTCTATTCTTGGGTCCGGAAAAGTATCTTTAGGGCAAGCTCTATTCAGATCAGTGAAGTCTACACACATCCGCCACTTGCCATTTTTCTTCTTTACTAAGACCGGATTCGCTGTCCACAACGGATATTGTGACTCACAGATATGGCCCACTTTTTTCAAACGATCTACCTCTGCCATTATTGCTTAAGTTTTCTCTTGGGAAAAAGATCTTCGCTTTTTAATGATCAGTCGAACACTGTTCCGTATGGCCAGCCTGTGATAGATGATCTCTTCCGGTACCCTTGTAACATCATCTGTACACCAAGAAAACAGATGTAATTTGGTTGAAAGAAATCTGAGTAAGCTTTCTTTTACCTCTTGTGATAGTCTTGTTCCTATCTTGAGACTTTTTCCAGGGCTGAACGCATGGTCCTCGAAGCCTTCATCATGGACCATGAACCTAGGGGACTCCCTCGGATCATCAACAGGATCAGAATCCGAAGGAGGCCCCTTTGACTGCTATTCTTTTTTGGATCCGACCCCTTACAAGTACTTGGGGGCCATCGCCGCTTTGTAGCATTCCCTAGCCATTTTCTGACTTGATCTTACGGTTCCAATATTATTTCCCATTACGTACTTTAGACATTGATGAACTGTGGACGGTGCAACATGCATTTTAGACAACCATGATCTTCCGAAGATGGCGTTGTACGATGTGGGTGCATCTACCACGATGAACAGTACCGTCACTATTTTCTTGAACGACCCCCTGCCCAGCTCTACCATTCCATCGAATTCTCCGACGACATCTGCGGTCGCACCGGTGAATCCCACTATCGTCCTATCGGACCGTAGGATAGTTGAACGATTGGTTAGCTTGTTGTAGGTTATCATAAACATAATTTTGGCGGAACTCCCTCTGTCAATCAAAAATTTTCTTATCTCGTTTCCAGCGATCTCTGCTCCGATTAGCACTGCATCCTCATATGGACCAGCTAATTCCCTCACGTCGTCATCTTCGAAGCAAAGGATTGGTGATGGATTCCGGTAAAGGTGCGATGAGGCTCCTGCCTCCAACTGTGTTGCCAAACTTACGATGTGCCTCTTCCTCAAGTAATTTGGCATACCTGCTACTGTATCCCCCCAAAAATAGTTAGTGACTCAAAAAATTAACATAACTCACCGACCTTTCCTTTGGGGATTGACTCCTCGACCATGTTTACACTGTTTCTTCCCGGCTTCGGATCAAGATACTCCGTTGCCACATCAAACGTATCCATAAATTCTTCTTTGATCACATCAGAAATCATTATGTTATCGTCTTGCCTTGGAGTGACTTCATGTTTTGGTACCACTGCGGTATTCTTCTTGACAAAGTCAACCAGCTTTCCGTTCTCTATTAAGTATTAGACTTATTTCTTTAAAGCCACACAGTCCTTAGTGTGATGCCTGATGTCATCATGAAACTGACAGTATTTTTTCTTCCTGTGCTCCATCGGAGTTCGTAGAGGAAAAGGCTTGCGGAAATGAACATTTGCACGTGCCTTTTTGAAAATAGTGGAGACACACTCAGTCAACTCGGCGTAATGAGCTGGTCGGACCCACCTGTTCGAAGCTGGTTTGACATACTGTTGAACTGCTTGACTTGCATGTTGATAGTGTTGGTTTTGAGTCGCTCGTTGAGGGGTCTGATTCGTTGCTTGAACTGTCTGAGCCCGTGGTCGGACAATTGTGATCGGTTGGGTAGCTTGTGGTCGGACATTCACCGTCGTCGTACTAGTTCTAGCTAAGTTTGGATATTGATAGAATTGAGACATAGATTCTATCTCTCAGGCCCTAGTTTATTTGACTAAGATTCTTTTTTCTATCTGATCCAACAAAGCTCCAAACGCCATAGCTTGTGTTTATGCAGCATTATCTTTCATTACATCCGAAAGAAGACCCATTCGGAAGGCAGCCTATGCTACCTTATCCTCGCAATACTCCATGTCCGTCTTGACTTGGATGAATCGCTTGGTATATTCTTTCAAACTCTCTCCGATCTTCTGTCGACTGGTAAATGATAGTATCTCCGTTGGTACGAAACGTTTTGCTTCCGATGAAGTGCTGTCGGAAAATACTTCAGAACATATCGAAATTATTTATGCACCCTTGAGACAGTCGGTTGTACCACTTAGATGCAGCGTTCTTAAACGTCTGAGAGAAAACTCTACACAACAACTTGTCGTCATCATCGTAGTTAATCATGATTTTTTTTAACTGCTCAATATGGTTATCAGGATCCTGGGTCCCATCAAATTTCTCTAGCTTGGAAATATCAAACCATTTAGGAAGATGCGCGGAACGAATTTCCAGAAAGAGAGGGGACGACCTCCAATTATGTCCGACCTTGTACGTACTTCCTCCCGGACCATCGTTAGTGGTTGGATACAAAATTTCCTCAGTCGGAGAGGTAAAGGGATTGCTGACTTTGTAATCTTGATGATAACTATCAGACTGAGGTTGCTTCTGAGTAGTAACATGATCCTCAGAGTGCATTTTCCGCTTACCAGCATCAGTTTTCTTTTTCGAATCGTTCATTCTCCTACTAGTCCGATGAGAGTGCTTATGTGTCCTTCAATCTTTATGCCTTAGATCCACCTTGTACCTCGAGTCGGGCTTCAGAGAGGAAGATATATTAGAACTCAAAGAAGTATACTCACTAGACTCAGACAACTCATAACTTTTCTCGTTTCTAGCACGTCTTTTAGAATATCGATGGCTTTTCCCGCGTCAGCTCTCTTTGGGTATAACAACATCTTGGGTGTGATCAACCTCGATCATTTCTTGTCAGACCTCAGATCTGACCCTTTTGGTGCTCGCCATCATGGCATCCCTTTAAGCATTTAACCTTTCAATGTCTTCTACCAACTCTTTTCGTCTGTCGACCAAAATTGACTCTTCTAAAAGTTCTTCCGGGTACCAATTCGGAGCATTGCCTTCGTTCGTGACCTACTCTTCCATCAAATGGTCTCCAGATTTGATGCCGACTAGATCTCTAGTCGGATTAGTCTCGATCTCTCCACGAGTTTTTGTATCCATAACTTTTTACTTTTAGTTTTCAAGGTTTCAGAAAATTAATTCTGGGTACCAAACGGTTCACACAGACGGTGTCACTGATGAGCTCAGTGAATCTTTAGTGAGAATCAGGAGAGAAGATGTTCGTGTGAGAGGGTCAGACTAGAGAATATTTGTGTGACGTGACATCGAACAATAAATTACTAAAAAAGGGGAGATAAAAGGAATCAATGTAGCAATTATTAATCAATCATTGGCTCTTTTTCCCAAAGGGAATGTCCTTTATATAGTAAATGAGGTGGATGGTAAAATTACATATCTACTACCGCAAGAGTCAAACCTGGTAAAAGGGTTTTTTTAACTTTAACGTTGATTGACAAAGTCGAGCTTGTCACAAAGCCTTTTTTCAACCATGAGTTGATCTACAAATTCAGATGTTATAAAATTCATTAAATCTTGGCATCAGAAACTGATCACTTCCGATTGTAAAAAAAGGCAAGATGATGAACAGAAAGTCTTAAAAACAAAACTCAGGTGCGAATAAAGAGTCCACCAAGGACAAATAAACCATGTCTTGATAATTATACAAAAAAAAACATAAAGATCCAAGCTGCAGAGTTCAAGCATCGGAGGACTCATCGGTTGGTTCGTGTCTTCAAATTCAGGATCGGTACAATCAACGCCTTCAGGACGGTCTTCTTCAGGGACATCTAACCACATTGACCCAAGTGGCATTCGAGGACATTGAGCGTGGAAATTCAGAACATAACCGGCCCTTGCGTCAGAGACTTCTTTCTCCATGATCGTTTTGCACTTAACGACAAATAAGCGGTTTTCTTCCGCGCTTTGGTTGAGGGTCATTCGGAGCTCCCGCATTTCCTTAGCCATTTTTGTTGATCGCCAACGAAGAAAACCAATCTAAAGCTTCTGAGTAGCCAACTCCTTGACAGCTTTGATGCGATCTTCCTTGGCTTGGGAGAGATTTTTTTCTTAGTTTTTTTCTTTCACATCGAAAGCCTGAGTTTTAGCCTCGGCAATGTCGGCCCGTCGGTTGGCAAGGTCAATTGAGTTTTGTGACTCTTTAGCTTTGGAAGAAACGCTTCTTTTAAGCTCGGAAAGTTCCCTCTGAAGCTTCAACACCTCTATATATTTTTGGGATATGGGAGCGAGCATGTTCCGCAGAGAGTTGGCCAAGACGTCGGAGTCTTGAAGGAAGAAGGAGTTCGAACTTTGGGCGCAGACAGGCAAGAGCACCCGAATGACTCGAGGCTTTGTTTTTACCTCCAGAGTGATTTCCTTCCGATCTTTGCCCTCTCTCATAATCTTCGATGGGGGTAGACAGCTTGGCACCACCAAATTGTTCGAACATGGTGGGAATGGTGATTTGCTCTGTGGTAAGGTCGACATGCACTTCATGTGCAACAACCTTCTCTTTAGACTTTTTGTTTGAAGAAGGGTTCCCTTCTTCGGCCACAGTGTCTTTCTTCCTCTTTTCGCCACGAACTTTCTGCCCTCCTTTGACGGTCGCAAGATATTTTTCATCACTTGCAGCTGGGTCATTGAGGATGACAGAAGCCTCTGGTTCTAAGGGCGGCACTTCAATAGGTTTGTTCATGTCGTCTCCTTGCTCTTTTTCCGCATCAGACAACTCCTCCGATTTCACACGCTTGCTGGGTGCCCGATCTCGTTTAGACGGAAATACCTCAAAGTCCGGGGCTTCGAGTATTCTCACGAGGTCAACAACATTAAGAGGGGTCCGTATCTCTTTGAGGCTCAGAATGTTGTTGGAGAACACCAAAGGTTGCTGTTGATAAGATTGGTGTTTTTGAAGCATTGACGAAACTTCTGGCCCCAATTCTTCCTGGCAAAGGCTCTGAGTTTGGCAAAAAAATTCGAAGCTTCCTTAAGATGCATTTTCCCCAGCTGTTGAATGGTTACCTTGCAGACTAAAAGAGAATCACCGATAAAAAAAATGAATGATGCCCAATACATAATTTCAGGAATCCATTTAAATATAAGACGCCTCCGATTTTCTCTACTATAGGGTCAGCCGTTTTCCCAAGCACCGCTGATAAAGACGAACTTGTACTTCCATGATCTGTCAGCCTCCAATAAGTTGTTTACTATCTTCTTTGGGTTGGCAAGGGAGGAGTTGAAAAAGGGCAACTTCGGAGATTTTGACAGCCCAGATATTCCTATATATTGCTCCATGGAAATTGGGATCCCAGATAGTCGAGAAACCATGATGGTAGACATCAGAGTATACCAAGAATTAGGGGTTAGTTGGGTCGGACATATCTCAAGGATCTCAAAATACCTGACAATTTCGGGATCAAGGGGAAGTCGCAGACCCCAATTGAAGAGCTCGGTGAAAAAGACTATCTCTCGAGCCTCTACGGATAAGGGAGTTTCACCAGGCTTGGGAAAGTGGACTTTAACACACTGAGGAATTCCCCAGATTCGCTTCAAACCCTCTTCAACCCTCATCAACGCAGATGCCTTGAAGGTTTTCTGGCTGGTTTTCTCAGCATCTTTGCTTCCGACTTTCGCCGATGCAGAGGCCTTGGAGGAGGGCTTAAGAGTGGATTTTCGAGTAGCGTAGTCATCAACCCTTGTCGACGCAGTTGCTTTAGAAGGTTTGTGTGTAGCATTTTCAGTAGGTTTCTCCTCGGTTTTTACTAATGCAGCTCCCTTGGAGGAGGACTTATGACTAGTCCTCTTAGCGAGTTTTCCTTCAACACCCGCCGATGCAACGTTTTTGGAAGATTTATGAGTTGTTTTCACAGCCTCGGCATTTGTTGCTCATGTGGGTAGGGATTTGTCAGTGGATGTCAACCCACGGGAGGAAGGAGTTGAAAGGACAACACTCGAGCTGCTATTGGCCTGGACGTGGCCAGGTGCTGGGACTCCAACCTTTTTAGCAGCGAATTCTTTGCGCTTCCTCCTCTCTTCATCTTGTTGAACCACCCATTTAGGAGTAGTCGTAGTGTTGTGGCCGGTCCGACGCCCCACGATGGTCGGGGTCAGTTGAACATATTCGTGAGGAAGAGTAGATGAGGAACTAGAGTCACCCATAATCAAAAATGAATTTTTGGGTCGGTTGATAGTATTCCGAGGTCTTGAAGAAGCGGGAAGATCTTTAGCGTTGAATCTTCTGGGAGAATAGTGAGCAGCAGTGGTAGGCCTCGACGAAAAAGCCCTTTGGGTGGTCGGAAGATTCGCGTTAAGGGAAAGGTCCGAGGGGCCTGAATTTCTGGATTTTGGAAATATCAAAGCTCCTGAATTCAGGGGCGATACAGTACCCTTGTAAATTAACCCGACAACTCGGTATTCTTCTGCCTGGTCGGTGATTTATAGATAGTCGATGAAACCAAAGACTGGTTTCTCAAGAGATTCAAATTTCTTCTTTGGTTTCTTGCGAGACAAGGGTCTTCTCATAAACTAAATTGGATTTTCTCTCTCTAGAAATAGAAGAACAACAAGAGTTTATATCTCTAGAAACATAGTTGAAATGTTAGAATTAAAGAATGGAACTATTTATAGAGAAAGCAAGCGTGGCAAAAGTCTGTTCCATAGAGAAGCGCAATCGAAAAGAGTGTCGGGAATATCAAGAGTCGCTTAACCAAAATATTAGTTAAAAGACGACCCAGTTACCACGAGACACGTGTACATCCAAGCGACTACAACAGACCTAGTGGCTTGATTTATGACATACGCGTAGATAACCAATTATGAAAAACATACTGACAAGTTAAAGAAGGATACGTGGATGGGTCGATAACCGGTTTATATGAGGGAGCATGGTGGGCTTTTAAGAAATTAGTTTGACCCAAGGTCCACAAAAATCGGCCCACAAAATTTGGATTCAATCTTGTTTGCATCTAGCCCATCACAGCACAATGAATCAGAAGTTCAACGCTTGGCAAAGCCAATAATTAAGGATCGACATTCTAGACACATGGCAAAGGATCGGAAATACCACTATACTAAGAGGGTCGACATACAAGCCCACGAAGAATGCCGACCCGATAATTCTGCACTCAAATAGTTTTTGCTCGACTCTCCGTAAAACTAGGGGGCCACTGATAAGGGCATAAAATGCCAAAGATAATAAGGGGTCCAATTTTTAATGTATAAATCTATAGGGACTTACTTGTAAAGGTAGAAAATATAAGACATAAGTATAAATATGAGGGCTAACATGTAATTAGAGAAAACATAGCATGTGACAATGGAGCCCACCACTGGCACTATATAAGGAAAGATCATCTTCCCCAACAAGGGTACTTTCTAATCATTAGTCCTTTATTTTGACTGTTGTTAGTCCTTTTCTCACACAAGTATACGTGGTCAAATAGTAGCAAGTAATAAGTAAGAAAGATCGTTCCCACGAAGACCAAGTGTATATGACAAGAATTCACTTATGCAATAACGTATGATTATTAAACTAATGCTTGAACGAGTAATAAAGTTTGAGTGAATGAATATAACTAAGCAAATTAACTAACGAGATTAACTAACGAGTTTACTTATGCGAGAGAAAACATGGAACCCTAACTCCATTGTTTATTATATTTAGAGTATTAATATACTTAATCAATATGTATGATAACTACGATTACTAATCAGATAACACGAAATCAGTATACGCTACCTTTCAGTACACGTAAACCAAACCACTTAAACAGCCACAAAAGAGATAGCAGTTAAGCAGACACCGCTTGCATGACAATCCTATATGTCTATACGAATTGAGGTACAATTGGTTTTAAGTACAAGTTATCTATTTCGATTACATAGAGTAATATGATATGGTTAGTGACATATTACGAATCATGAACAATCACAATATGAATCATTCAAGAACCTATGTTAGCATGACAAGTTCTAAACCGTTAAATCCACTTTCGCATTCATTAAAGATTAACAAACTAGATGTTCGCGATGCATCTAACGATAAGCACAACCATACTAGGTAACCGATAAACGTATCTCACAAATCAATTAAGCAATCAAACCCTAAGTATTAATCAAACAAATCCGCTAGAGTTCCACGACAACGATTAGTTCATAATCGAACGAATCATCATCGTGGGCTCAAAAGTTAGCATAGCTCTAAGACAGATGTAAATAAACAAATAAGAGTTTAGAGAACGTTAAACCGAACAGTAGCCGTAAGTATCGCCTGACAGAAACAATCCGTAAACTTCCGATCGAAAACACCGTAGCCGTCAACTGCGTCTTCGAGTATCGTCTGTCAAGAGTAATACCTCCACTGGCGATCGAACACCACCGTAGCTATCGCCTACCTCCTGCCATCTGTTTGTATGTTGCCGCTGCCGAAAGAAAATCCAAGAAATAGCTGTCACCTACCTTGCTCTCTTTCTTGTGGTCTGTTCGGACGAAAGAAATCCCAGAACAACCTATCGAAAACAAAACAGTCAGTGACCAATTGCGTTTTTACTTCTTTGATATGTATTTCTGCAGGTTCGAAAGAGTAGACGTCAATTTTTTTTCTTTTTCTTTTCGTTTCTATATTATATAGAACCAAAGTAAGAAGCCAATTGCCACTTGCCCTCTTTTCTCATCTTTAATTTGTATTATGCTGAAAGAAAAAAAACCAAACGACACACCCTCTTCTCTCATTTCCGTCTTTTGATATATATTATGTCTCTTTATATATATTCTGCCGAAACCCTAAAAAAGCCAAATTACGAATCGTGAAATATTTTTGCTAAATAAAATAATATTTTAAACAATATAGCTAAATAAAACCCTAGCATTAGTCTAATATTTTTTTCTTAATTCAACATTAATTTTCTTTTGTGCTTCGCTTTAATATTTTTTTAATTCAATATTTTAAACAATATCTTAGGAAATATATTTTCCTTTTTTTTCATACTTAGCCATATGCTCTTGAATAGCCACAATATTGACATTTTCTTTAAAGATGATAGTTTTCAACCTGTTCACTGTTGAATTGTTGTTAATACCACACACATTCCAATTAAGTATTTTTATCATTATCAGATAATGATTTGTGCTTTTGCTTTATCCCAACATATTTCAGAGGTTTAATTAATCTAGTACTTGGTTTTCTGGCTTTTCTTGCAGATTTGAGTTTCATATTGAGGATGGCACTGGAGTTTTGTTCATGGGATGAATCGATGCTTGCTACCAATGTTCCTCTGTTTCGGAGAGTTCAATCCATAATAGAAATTCACATAATCTTGAGAATCAATTTGATCACAGTGACTATCCAATTGCTGTATGACAGCAATAATCTCATTTTCCCCTGGCATATTGTCTTCATAACTACTGATTCTGGTTGTAACACCATTACTCTTTTGCATATTCTCGTAATCAGTAGACTTATGCCCCATATGATAACAAATATTGCAATAAGATGGGATGTTTTTTTATTTGACTGAAATCCAACACCCATAATTTAAACCAAAGTCGATCCAAATGTTACTATGAATTTTCATGGAGATATCAATCTCATTTAAAGCAAACGCAGCATTTCTATAAGCCCTGTTATCTTTCGACACCTCAATTTTGTATAGAGTACCTAACGTTGCAGCTATTTCGTACAAAATTTCTGAGTTATACATGAACTCAAAGATCTTTTTCAAACTTAACCCACACCAAAGCGACTGGGCTTTCAAATTTGATGCTGAATTCAGGTGTCCAACGCAGAATTCGCATCGTGTATTCACCAGTTTTCCAAACGCTTCTGTTCCATAAACTGCAAACATCTTCCTTCAAATCCAGTTCAATTAATACATGACGAGAATCCTAGATTATAGTACTAAAGTTTCATCTAAATTTTAAAGAATTCAAGAATGTTTCAATGATTTCTTCGGAAGACCTAACGCAAACTTTCCATCCTCGCTCTATTTTGAAATATTTTTGGGTTAGTTATAATTTTTAAGACCAAATTCAGTCTAAACCTTAACAAAACAATTATTCAAAATATGCCAAATTAGCCATATAATTCATTAAAATACCATTTAGTATGGTACATTTAAATATACATATAATATTCATACATATAAATTTCATTAACTAGTGTTTTTCATTTCCCCCTAAACTACTGATATTTCTCTTCCAACAATTTATAAAACAACAGTCAGATTTTTCATTAGATTATGTCTTCGTAAAATTATATGAACAAAAACTTAATTTTCAACGATCAAACAAAAATAACTTCTAATTTGTAATTATATTTTTCTAATTTCAACTATTAAACAAAAATTTGAATTTTTATTTGTCTAAAAAATATTTTTTTTCTATATTTGAGTATACTTATCCTCTATTTAGTCAAATATCAAACATTTTCTAAAACAGAAATGATAGGTGTTATTTAAAATATGAAAATACGTGGATATGTGAATTGTTTCTTATCGGAAGTATATCAATATTAGAGTTCTAAATGAGATTAAATTTGTACTTATATATTTTGAATATATACACAATTTAAATATATGCCGTGTTTGTTTATTTCGATCGGTTTTAAAACTAAGGATTTTTAGTTTTGTTTATTCCTTATTTTTTATTTTATTTTTAGTTTCAATAATCTGTGATTTTTTTGGATTTCCTTTTAAAAATTTATCGTTTTAAACTTTTTGTTTTTAGATATTCAATTGAGATAGATTCTATTTATTTCATTCGAATAAGATTTTAAATGCATAAAAATTTACCGTTTGATTTGTGAAAATTATATATCTACATAATTATATTTGCAACTTTTTGTTTTTTTTCAAGAATGTAAGCTTAATTGATTTACAAAGGTATGCTATTTTTTATTATGGTTGCTACAATAGTTTAACTTTGCAATAATAGTTTCACTTGGAAAAACTAAACATTTTCTATGTTTGGAAAACGGTTAGTGAAATTATAAGAAGATTTTCAGTTTTCAATTTACAAAATGATATATACTGGCTTCGCAAAAATAAGACATTATTGATTTTGTTTGTAATTGAATCTTCACTTATGAAAACTATGCATTTTTTTGCACAAAACATGTTTTTTTGTGGAATTTTTGTAATTACGGGTTAAATCAATCTGCAAAAACTAAAATTACTTGAATTGTAAAACTGAATTTATTTTAGTTACGAAGACTATGCTTATTTGACTTGTGAAACTTAAACTTAATTGATTATGAAAAATAGATTGATTTGACTCAAAAAATTATGATTAATTGACTTGTCAAAACAATTTCAATTGATAATGTTTTGGTTTATATTTTTTGCATGTGTATAATATCTTCACCTAAAAGGTTTTAAGAAGAAACATATTCTAATTAAAGACGAGGTGGTAATAAGGAAAATACAACGTGAGCGTTGAAATAAACATCGTCTAATAGAGAGGATCACGTGAAAAACTTATATATAAAATAAAGTTTCGTTTGTGATTTGTGTGTTATATGTTGGTCATTATTGGGGGAGATAATTGAAATGATTTTTCAGTACAATTTGGTCTACGTGTGATAAATGTTTCTAAAAAAATAAAAATACTATAAGAATTTCACCTATAAGAGTCCAGGGGGTGTTGTCACCTCTCCCGAAATAATGAATTCCTCTCAAGTTGTGATTCATGAAATGGATTGAGCAAACGAAAAAAGTAGTGTTAAACAAACCATGAACAAATAAATCGACAAAGCAATTGTTATTGTGAAATCGTCGATAGGTTAGATAAGAGATTGGTTCAAAATTACGACTACAGATATTTTTCGATCTAGCTTTATTGTCTTTACATTAAGGTGAAATTTCAGATCAAAATAATTTTACTTTATTGACAAAAATTGGTCAGTGAAGAGATAAAAAAATGTTATTTAATCAAGTGGAGAATTATTGGAAAGTTTGATTAAATGAAGTAATTGTTCGGCTCATCGAAGATGAGTTCGGCTCATCAAAAACTAACCTATGACCAAAGAATAAATCTAAAAAAATAAGGATGAATGAACCTCGTAAGCAAAATGACTTAAGCTAGTAAATCGCAACGGTAAATAATAGAACTGGTCGCAGTGAACTTGGACAAACTAGACTTGTAATGCAAAGATTATAGGTCTTGTCGCGACCACCAAAGTGAAGTTCACCACGACAAAGTGAACTTGGACAAACTAGACTTGTAATGCAAAGATTACAGGTCTTGTCGCGACCACCAAAGTGAAGTTCACCACGACAAAGTGAAGTTCACCACGATAAACAATAAGGTTGGTCGGAACGAACCTGCATATGCCCACCTATTTTGTTTTTTCCGGAACGAGTTCGCAAAGACAAGCACAGGGTTTTGGAGTCTTAAATCAAGGAATAATCCATCGACTATCTGTTTTTTTTCCATTTAATCCTTCAACTTCAAAATCACCGTTGATGGTCCATAGACTTGGCAAAATCTATAAAATTAGTCATTAACTTGTACAATCTATAAATTTAGTCAATTGTAAGTGACATTTTTCTTGGCATTAGGGATTAAATTTATAGATTTTGCAAAGACGATGGACTAAATTTATAGATTTTGCAAGCCAATAACTAAATTTATAGATTCTTCCAAATCAATAGACAATCACCAATGATTTTAAAGTTGAGAGACTAAAAGAAATAAAACGGGACAACCGAATGACTATTATCTAATTTAACATATGGTCTTGGACATTCTAAGTTCTTCCAAAAAGTTAAATATGACGCGGTCAAAGAAAAATTTGTCGCAATAAAATAGTGTAAGATTCAGATTTTAAACAATAAACCTTTTAGTGGTCGCTGAAAGCTTTCGTCTTGTCACGAGGGCCAACAAATGTGACTTTTGGAGTTATGTTTTTCCAAAAAGCTTCTTCTCCAAAAGATATGACCCTATCTATGGTTTTATGAAAATATCTATCTCCATAAACGTTTATAGTTTCTATAAATAGATAAAAGTTTAGAGAAAAATACCAGTAAATATCCACTCAACTACCTAATTACCCACTAGTATCCAAGTTTTGGATAGTGTCACTTGGTATATCTACCTAAATTTTGGACAAAAATACCCCCGACTATATATACCCGTTTTTCATTTCAAACCCATTTCCCCCTTCTCAGCACCCTAAACCAAGTAAAACACATCTAATTTTTTAGAAACAACCAGAAACCGTTCGATTTCTACGAACCTCTCTCTAGAGAAACCCTTCCAACCTTCAACTCAAAAATCAGTCATTCTTCACCGGGGTTCGACCGGTCACCGTCTTCTACTCCATCAAGATAGTAACCAAAAACCGTTCGACGACTTGCCGTTAAGTCTATGCCGGCCGGTAAAGCAAGAGAGTGTTACAGTAACCATGTAATTTTTTCATGTGGAAAATGTCTTTTTTTGCGTTTATTGTGATTTCGGACCACTTGCTGATTTTATTTGACGATCAATGTTGCTATGTTGGCAGTTGGTATGTTAGTTTTTTCAAGTATTTAGTGATGGCAGTTGGTATGTTAGTTTCTGGGTTTATCGTCGAACACATGAAGTTGTTAGGTTGCATGTAATGTTAATACCTTCCTGAGAGTTGTGATGTATGTTAGATGTGTTTTATGCGATTGCTTGTTGATTTTGGTGTTGTTTCCATGTTTCCCAGATCCCTACAACATGCATGCAAAAAATAGAACAATTCGCACCATGTTACATGTGTGTTGTAGTATAATTCACATCTTCATCATGTAGGAATGCAAACAATTCGTATCTTCACTGTCTTTTATTTTCCACACAATTTGCAGCTTATATTAGCAAACAATTCGCATGTTATCCTGAGAGTTTTTTTGCAACTACAAAGCTGATGGAGTCCCTTTGTGGGAACAATTAGCATGCAGCTGATGATTTGTGTTTTGGAAGGAAGTATGACAACAAAACCAAGCTATTACAGGTCAGGATTGGTGTTTGAAACTGCTGAAAGAGTACCGTATTACTGCTGCCCACATCGAAGCTGCAAGAAACACACCTTTCTACACGCTTTTGAAAGTGGAGTTCGACTTCCGGAATGTGGCAGAGCTGTCGAATAAGAATTTTTATTCTAACATTCAGTGGTTTGTGGAGATGTTCTCGGTCGATAAAGACGCCTTCCTATTTGGGTCAAAGTTTGTAAAGCTAACGACGGACAATGTAAAGGTCATTTTCGGGCTGAAGCATGGCACAAAGAAAATGCCTTTAACAAAAGTCGGAGCATTCCACAGCAGATACGTAAACGGTGAGGAAAATAAATCAAAGATGATGAAGAAATACTTCATGGGTGAAACGTCGAGGAAGATAGGACCGACGAATAGTAAAACCATTACGAACACCATTTTAAAGGTACCTCTAAATGGACTTTCTCTTATAAGCAGGATGTTGAACTTTACTAACATAGCATGGTGTCATGGGTTTTACAGGCAGGTATATCAAGAGCCATCAGCGAAGGGGGGGGGGAGTATGAGTTGGAGGATGTTGCACGACTGTTGATACTGTTTTTGTGCTCAAACCTATTCTACTCTGTATCTGGAGATGTAATGGGTTAGAGTGTGCTTTATTTTGTTAAAAACATCAGCAGAATAAACGATTACAACTGGTCCAGATCAATAGTGTTGAAGCTTCTCCAATCTATCAGGAGTTGCTTCGAAATAAAAAAAACCTGATAGAGTTGTCGCTGATTTTAAGACTACCTCTACCTCAGTCCTAATATATTAAATAGTTATATACGTAGCATCTTGATGATAATACTTGTCCCGATGCAGCCCTTCGTTATGAAGCACTCAACAATTGGGTTAGAGGTCGTAAAGCCAACCTTGATCCCAAGGTTCTCCAAATGGCCGAGATTTAAGTACCTATCATCGACCGCGTCGTTGATGTTAAGACTACCTCTGCTAGAAGATGATGAGGTATGAAACATATAGTTATATAGAAAACTATCACGCACTAGAGTTGCAGATAACTCTTTGCTGTCAAAGTTCCAAACAACTCTCAGGAAACCCTGAGAGCTGTTGCAACCCCAGAGATGATAGAGTTGAAAATAATCTGCATCTTACAGTTTGCACATAACTCTAAGGAAACCTTGGGAGCTGTTTGCAACCCCAGATCCTGAAAGAGTTAAAAAAAATGTGCAGCTTATAGTTTGCAAACAATTCTCAGGAAACCTTTAGAGCTGTTTGCGACCCCATAGATGATAGAGTTGAGAACAATTAGCATCTTATTATTTGCAAACAACTCTCAGGGTATCCTGCGAGTTGTTTGCAAAAAATAATCAGGCTATAACCTGATATTTTCCAAACAAACCGTGTGCATCTATTTACTTTGATGTTTCTCCCTTTGTAGGTTTTGGAAGCTCCACTATGTTTGATTGAGGCTGAAAGCAAAGCATTCGGAGGAGCACTAGAAAGACCGAAAAAGAAGAAAAGTGCAGCCCCAAAAACAAGGAAAACGGCGACATAGAAACATAAAAAATCTAATCAGGAGATATCAATCAGAGTGCAACCACAAACAGTTCCCCAAACAGTGATTCCGCCAACACCGATTGGGACATCCCAACAGGAGGCCAATGATGAGGAAGACGATAGTATGAGTGACACGATCAGTAATTTTATCCTCAAACATAGACAGACTACTCCAAAGAAGTCTGGAACTGAAGCAAGATCAAAGCGAATGAAGACATATACCGATAAGAACAAGTACGAGCGGAAGATCGACAAATAGGCGAAAGAAGTAAGTAAGAATTTGAGGCTTACATAAACGTAGATTTAATCGCTTAATAATACGTCTGCTATTAATTTTTTCATCTTGAAGCATTAAGATTGAAGAAAGCGGAGCTTGAAGGACAACAACTCCACAATGCTCTCTCTCAGCCCATTTGCCAGATTGGAAGCCCTGCAAAGGCGAAGGAACCAGGTCTACCGGCATTTCCAGCAGAAGCAACATCCACTGAATTGCATGCACTTGTGCCGTCTGAAATTCAGGATAAGGACCCTAATCAGGATGGGAAAAAGCCAGAGAAGAAGGACAATGATGGGAATCATTCACCCTTACCGGTACCATCCGTTGTACCCAAAAAGGACGATACAAATGATTGTCCTGCAAAAATGGTGGTTTTAGAAAAAGAGGTAGACGAGCCATATGAACAAAGACCAGAAAATTTATTGGTATCCACAGAGACAGACACCACAGAGAGACAGACAGACAAGTATCCTACTACACAGGAGGCAGCGACAGGTCTGAGTCCGCCACAGGAGAAAAAAAAAGACATGATTCTCTTGTGAATGGCGGACATCTCGTACCTCACATGCCAGAGGAAGTAGGCTCGCAAGAATACAGAGCTAAGGAGGTAGAAGCTCGTGAGAAGGAAGTGGCAGGGGAAGAATCTGGACTTACAGACGCAGAAAGCCGTGAAAATGTGAGTGGATCTGAAGTACACTAAGATTCAAATATGTTAATATATTGTTGTGATGAAATTATCTACTAATGTATATTATTGTATGCATATTCAAATAAAAATCAGGGTATATATTTAAAAATAGTCCGCGGTTTTCTCTTACTAACAATTCGCGTACTGTTTTGATCTATTTGTACACAATTCGCTATATGTTCACTTTCAAACAAATCTCAGAAATGTTATGTTAGTCCAAACAACTCTCAGGATATCCTGAGAGTTGTTCGATATTTCATTGAATTGGGGTATCAAACAAATCGCAGGATATTCCGAGAGATGTTCGATATCTTATTAAATTGTGGTATCAAACAACTCTCAGGTTATCCTGAGAGTTCTTTGTAACTCAGAGTATCGTGATGCCTGACAAAAATTCCTTTTTATTTTGTATTTTGTATGAAACAGCAGGCCGACAGACAACACGCACAAGAAGAACAACAAAATCAAGGAGAACAACAACAACAACACCCAAAAGAAGAACAAGAAAAACAAAATCAAGAACAACAACAACAACACCTAGCCTTGTCAAAGAGAGAAAGGCTAACACAGACCGGAGATGCACAAGACGTAGCTCCGGAAGAGTCAGAGTCTGCCAAAGTCGGAACTACTTAGCCAGGGAGAAGCACTGGTAGAAGAACAAAAGCGAGACGGAGATGTACCTGAAAAACAAAAAATGGCGTACGCAAAGTCGGAATCATTAAGCCAAGCTGAAATTATAGGACCAGTACCGAATCAACCACAAAACATAGAAGGCCAAGCTCCAGACTCGACTGATACACATGATAACACAGTACATTTACCAAATATATCTATTGATGGTTTTTATACTCAAGTTTCACAGACATTTTTAAATGAGATTGATAATATTGAGTATGATGTTTGAATATAACGATCTTTGGAGAATATATCAGAGGATGTGATAAATGATTTTTATCGATGAGATTCTGAGATTATGTTGGAGCAGTCAACGACATTGGTTGTCGCCGACCGTGTGGTAAGCGGAATTTTAAATGGTTTTGAAACGTGTGTATTAGGATTTTATGAGTGTTTGGATGTTTGTATAACAATTTTATAACAAATCGAAGCATATCATAAGAGTTGTGTGGATATATATTAAGAGTTAGAAACAACTCTCAGGATATCCTGAGAGTTGTTTGATATTTTATTGAATTGGAAACTCAAACAATTCGCATGTTATCCTGAAAGTTGTTTGTGTCTGGTAATATTATGATGCCTGACAATTTTTTTTTTAATTATTTTATATGTTCAAGTCAAGGGGAGAGACAGTGAAGGAGGATGACCTGATTCCTAATTTTAATCCACTAATACCGACAAAGCAGCCGGAGTCAGAGGTAAGTGTGGTAGAAGCTCCAAAGGCACAAGTAACTCTCACCGGCTGGCCAAACAGAACACGGACAACTGACCGGATCGATGTCCGTGAATACCATAAAATACAGATAATTAAAGCCAATGAAGACTCACCCGATCCAATAGTATGGTATTTACCAACGTCTCAGTTTTCCTA
Source organism: Limnanthes douglasii subsp. nivea (assembly GCA_036936605.1). Lineage (NCBI taxonomy): Eukaryota > Viridiplantae > Streptophyta > Magnoliopsida > Brassicales > Limnanthaceae > Limnanthes > Limnanthes douglasii. The sequence goes on along the minus strand of JAUPFV010000003.1, from coordinate 147,708,681 downwards.
CAGAATTAACGTGCAAATGACTGATTTGTTGGCTACCTTTTGAAAAGGACCTATACTACAAGGTATCTAATTGCCAACCAACTGTCATGAATGTTTCAAACAACTCTCATATATTTGACGTAAATAAACAACTCATTTCATAGATTGTGGACGCTTGGATTCGAAAGATGCTTAAAGAAGTAAATTGGAAAGTTCCATGCAAAACTTTTCCTCAAGCGAAATTTGACTGCATACAGATTTCTGGCATGACTACGGTAAGTTTAGCTATAAACTATAAAAACCTTGTATGTTCTTGTTGTAATTAGAGATGGCAATTTAACCCGAAACCGTGGGTATCTGAACTGAACTGATCCGGCGGGGCGAGTTACCTGAAAAAGAAAAAAGAAACGGGGCAGCTATGTTTTTTATTTTTATTACCCGTTCGGGTTTGGTTCGGGTTTCAGTTTTGGATATTTTACCGTGGGTACCCACCCCAAACCGCCTCGTAAAAAATTAGTAAAATACTTTATTTTTTAAAATATTATTTAATAGTAAAATATTTTTATATTTTAAAATATTATTCTAGCCCAATAGAAAATACTAGCCCATGAGCCCACTATGAATCAGGCTCCAAATACTCTGAATCAACATCAAATATTTCATGGATCACCATTGCCCCCTCCGGAGCCGATGTTCCTGCATTGTTCGTAGGGCCAGTTCGAGGAGCATTGTGAGGCATGTTCCCACTTCTTCGTTTGACATAGGCACCTAGCTTGCCTCTCTCAATGAGATTCCGCACTTCCTGCTTCAAAGCGATACAGTCTTGGGTATTATGATCAATATCATGATGATACTGGAAAAAACAAGTATTACGACTCTCCCTTGGAGATTGCAATGTTGCTGGTTTTCGGAAATGGACCTCATCTTTAGTCTTGTCATAAATGGTTGCCACACTCTCTTTTAATTCGGAAAACCACTCCGGTTGAACCCAAGGATCTCTTTTATTCCTTGAATGCTGGCTCTGAGCTGGATTTGGGTTGGACTGTGTCTGTTTAGCCCTATTGGGCCCTTGTCCGGTCTCTTTAGCTTTGTATTATGACTGGTTTTGAGCTGTTGGGGCAGACCTCACCTGAACCCTAGTATTCTTAGTCTCATCCATGTTGATCTGCTTTCCCACCTGGTTTAAAAAACCACCCCAAGTCATGGCCTTCTTCCTTGTCACTGAGTCAGCTAGATTGCCAGGGTTTAACCCTTGCCTCAATGAAGTTATTGTCACTTGCTCAAAGCAATCAGCTAACCCGTTTTGGTATGTACGAACCGACTTATATAATATTTTAATGAATCATTTGGTTCTTGGGCACAATGGATGATAGTATCTCCATTGCCCTTCACCTCTTTACTTCCCACAAACTGTCTTCGGAAGACAACCCAAAATGTATCAAAGTTTTTTATACAACCCTGGGGCAAACTGTTGTACCACTTTAGTGCACTCCCCGTAAAAGATTAGAAGAAGGCCCTACACAGAAGTTTGTCATCGTCATCAAAATTCATCATGAAGTTCTTAAACTGCTCCAGATGATTGTCCGGATCTTTACTCTCATCATACTTCTCCATTTTAGTACTATCAAACCTCTTGCGTAGGTTTTCGTAGATGATCTTGGCAGACAATGGTGATTGTCTCCAATTCCTACTGCGACTAAAGACCGCGTCTTCATTAGGTGCTGCAAAAATACATGGTTCATCATGAAAAGCAAAAGGATCAATCAACAGCTGATCCACATGCCTGTGACTATGGCTATGAGATGACCTTTTTCCCAAATGTCTTTTAAGTCTCCCATGCCTATCTCTCTTCCTTGAATATTTTTAACTAGTTTCTATTTCTTTCTGGACCTCCCCTCATCGCTGCTTGATCACAAAGACTCTTCAAGCTCAACCTCGTTCGAAGAGCTACTAGAGGACTCAGAATCTGAGCTTTCCACCGGCTTAGTCCAGTGAGATTTCTTAGAGCTGACATGGGTCTTTTTTGTACTTAAATGAGTCTTTGCTGATGGATCATTCTCCCTAGGATTGTCATTATGGTGGATGGATGATGCCTTTGACTTCTCTTTCAAACCCATTTCTGTTTTTTAATGTCCCTTAACGCTTCTATTTCAGCTCTCAATTTATCTCGTTCCTCGGTGGTGTATTCATTGTTTTCCCCAACCACCTCCACCATAGGTGGTGGAATTGCTTGCTCGTTCAGATCCATCTGAACAGGTCTTTTTGTTGGTTTTGAATGCTAGATTCAAGCATCTTCTCCTCCAACTGTGGTCGCCAATTCGGTGTGATTTATTTTGGGCTGAGGGTAATTTGGTAAAGTATTTTGAGTATTAAATGTTTTAGTGTTAAGTAGTGAGAGATTTGAGTAACCTAGTCGTATAAAATGTTCATTACTCTCATTAATGAAAGTGGTTGAGGTATTTATACCCTTAATTAAGGACCTATGGGCTTTCGAGTCAAGTTATGAAACCGGGTCGAGTTTAAGGACCCATTTACTTATTAAGCTGATTAGCACATAACTTAGTCAAAATGTGTTTAGGTGTTTCTTTACTTTTGTCCTGTCCGGATAGTTCAGTGGCACGTTTATGTCCGAATTACCCTTGTCCAGATATCTCAGTAGGCTGTGACTGAATAATCCGAACTCATCAGAAATAACAGTACACATGATAGCAGTTTGGATACAAGACATAAACAACATTAACGATACCAAAATTATGGTCTGAAATAAATGTGATTTGGCACTCCAACAAATGAGGTTTCAAACACCCCAAAAACCATATTTAATTGTCACAATCCTCACTGCTAACTATACCAATTGCAATAGGGAATAGTCCTGAAACAAGGCACCTCAGATGGTCAAATATAGAACTCAAGCATGTAAGATATGTAAACAATTCGCAGTAGTGCCTATGAGTTGTTTTCGAATCTCAGGATTACCTAACTCTCATGATATCCTGGGACTTGTTTGCAAGTATTTTTTTACAAAGAGTAGTTTGTAAGTCTTGTATTTCCAAAGAGTTGTTCTGAACTCAGGATATCCTGGGAATTGTTTGCAAGTCTTATATTTGCAAAAAGTAATTTACAACTCTCGGGATTTCCTGAGAGTTGTTTGCAACTCTTGTATTTCCATTCGAATTGTTTTCAACTCTCAGGATATCATGGGAGTTGTTTGCAACTCTAGGCTGCGAGTTATTTACAATTGTTGCTCAAAACATCCTAATCATTCAGATTTATAAAATGAAACTAACCGTTGTTGATGTCCTTTGCTACGAAAGTAAGCAATACACCCTTATACTTGCCATATAAGAACGTTCCGTCGATAAACAACATTGGAAGACATGAATGGAAACCCTGAATGGATGAATTGAATGCTATAAAACAACACTTGAAGCGGTTTCCAACTGATAACTCCAACCGACAATCCGTAGTAATATCGCGGCTCTTCAATCGTTTGATGTACCCGCTTAGTAAACTAAAATAACTTGAACTATCTCCGAAAACTCCCCTCCTTGCCTTCTCTAAAGAATTCGATGACAAACGGTAGGAGATGTCAAGACCGTGATTTTGTTTAAACAGTCGATTGTATGGTTTTGGCTGTCAAAGAATGGCAGGTCCAGATAGAATCATGAATTTCCTCCGCAATCAAATTCGATGTCAAATGCCTATGCCGCTTATGTTTTTTGGGAGAAAACGAGACTGCAAGTATGGCGCGGAACATACTTTTTGATCGTCATTAAGCCGGTGTTGGAATCAATAGATGCATAAAGTCTCCATTTGCATTCGCTTGTGAATTTATTTTCACAATAAGCAGTGATCTTGTTTGCTGTGTTGTGCATGTATTTGAAAGAAAAACCATGCTCTAAAGCAAACTTGCACAAAGATAACCTTAGAATTGCAGCACCTTCTTCGAAATCTTGACCAACTTCTGTAATAGCATCAACCCAACCAATCGTAGCAAGTTGTTTTTTTCTTTGATCAGAATTAACTAAACCGTTACTACTCTCCACGCTAATTAGTTGATTAAGAGATGGTTATCCCAAACTTATATGCTTTAGACCAGAACCCTTATCACCAGAACTCTTATCACCAGAACACTTATCACTAGAACCTTTATCGAGGACTTGTTGTTCTATGAGAAAACTAACCCGTTTTAAATGCTCCAAATCAAGATATAATACTAAACCAACAAAATCTTTCTGGTTATTAAAGAAACAATTCTTGTGATGCCCGCAGGAGTAGGTAATTAGGTAGTCACCTGTGACCAACTCCTCTCATGTGCGGCTAAAAATTACTGTTAGTCCCCCATGTTTACCTCTTGTATCAAACTAGTCCCTCGTCTTCACTTTTGTCTCCCTCCGATCCCTTTTGTTTGAGAAATTTGGACAATCAGTCCTCCCGCACATTTTGGGGGACCAAAAATGACACAAAACTTGGGATTTGGGGACCAAAAGTGAAACAAAACTTGGGATTTATGTGCCACGTGTCAGTTTTTTTAATGGTTTACATGTGTGGGGTACTAATCGTGTAAATTTCTCAAACGAAGGGGATGGGTGGGAGACAAAAGTGAAGATGAGGGACTAGTTCGATACAAAAGGTAAACATGGAGGACTAACATTGATTTTTAACCCCCATGTGCTCTCCACATACTCTTGGATACTCTCAAACCTTTTAAAATCCATGAAGGGGACAATTGCAGTTTGGTGACCATGTTTAAAGATACAAACTCGTGATTTAGACATACCTTACCCTGCACTGAACAATCATAAAGCAATTCATTAGTTCGCGAATTGTACAATCATAAAGCAACTCACATTCTCTCTTGAGAGTTGTGTACAACTATAAGACGCGAATTGTTCGGAGTTTTATGTCTACTACACTGGAGTTGCACAATTCGCATCTTATTTTAGCACTCAAGCATAAACAAAATGTATACAATTCGCAATAGTGTCTGGGAGTTGTTTTCAACTCTCAGGATTACCTGAGAGTTGTTTGCAAATCAAGTATTTTAGCATTCAAGCATGAAGAAAATGTAAACAATTTGCAATAGTACCTGAGAGCTGTTCTCAACTTTTGGATTTCCTGAGAGTTGTTGGAAACTCTTGGATTTCCTGAGAGTTGTTTGCTATATTTGCAAAGAGTTGTTTGCAAATCTTATGATATCCTGAGAGTTGTTAGTAACTCTCATGATATCCTGAGAGTTGTTAGCACAATTTGCATCTTCTTCGTTAGAGAACATCAAACAATTCGCATCTTCTACGTTAAAAACCATAAAACAATTCACATTTTTTGTCGGGAATGCCTGGACAACTAAAACTCATAGTCTACACATGTTTCACGTTCAAAATCAGCATCTAATACACTAAAATCAGTATATAACGAGTTAAACAATGATTAACAACATAGACTAACATAATAACTAACAATCGCTCGAACAAAAAACATTAATAAAACAGAGAAAAAACTCAAACAAGATTTACTAACAACCGAAACAGTGATTAGGTGAAATCAAAATAACAGATATTCCAAAAAACTAGAATAACGTGTGATCAGCTCTTGTACGTAAAAAACAGTAGTTAGATGCATTTTATATTGAGCTTACAAAAATATACAGACCTTTAATGCTCCGATCACGTGAAAATTGTGGTTTATTGGTGGTTCACGGTGGTTTGTAGGGTTAGGTGGTTCGAACGGCTTCACAAATTCAAATTTATAAAAGCTAGAAAAGGGGGAAGAAAATAGAAAATTGTGCTTATATAATGGGTGGAAGGTAGTTTGGGTATTAAAATAATGTTAGGTATTAAGTGGTAATTAGGTAGGTGAGATGGGTATTAAGAGGTAATTGAACAAAGCTTGGGTACTAGATGACAATATAATAGTTGAGGGCTAAAAATCACCGTTAGTCCCCCATGTTTACCACTTGTAACAGCATAGTCTCTTTCGTTCATTTCTACATAAAACTCATCCCTTCATTATAAAAATTTGCACGATTAGTCCCTCCGCATATTCTAGGGGACCAAAAGTGATACAAAACTTAGAATTTAAGTGCCACGTGTCAGTTTTTAAATGATTTATATGTGCGGGGGACTATATTTGCAAAATTTTAGAACGAAGGGGATAAGTTTTATGCAGAAATGAACGAAAGAGACTATGTTGATACAAGTGATAAACATGAAGGACTAACAGTGTTTTTTAGCCATCGTTGAATGAATACTTTAGTTGTAATTTCTCAAAATTTTAATCTCTTGAGAAAACATATATAGCTTGTTTACCAAATTTTGTAATATTTGATTTTAGATTTCTCGTTGCTATTGTAATCTATAAACTTATAGAACTTTTTATATCCTTGATATAGAGTGATCAAAATATATTATTTTTGAAAAACATAGATCAAGCTTCTATACTTTCCGACCTGAAGCTCATTGTCATCATCAACGTTTGTAAATTTATTGTTTTCTACTCTATCTTCTAACAAATCAACATAAAAAAAATGCATACTACAATCGCAACACACAAAAAAAGACAGTCACATTCAAACAAGAGTATTGAGTTTCATTACCAAAACACAACTAGAAAAAGACTCAAAATCGCATACAGAAGAACATCAGTATCCTACAGAAGAAAAGGGACACAAGAAGCTTCCCGAAATGCAGAAGCTTTGTTGTTAGTCGTCATTAAAATCCATACTACCTGGTTAAACAGAACATCGGAAAAAGGCTACTATTTTAATCTTTCAACCCGGAAAAAATATGATCTTTTATGGTCCAAATAGCAATCTCATGGCTACTAGTTTAATCCTAAACCCGGAAAAAATGTTCATTTCTATATGGTCCAAATAGCAATCTTCTGGCTACTAGTTTAATCTTCAATCCTGCACAGATTAATATACATTGATTAGTAAATCTCTCAATTATTTGGATATACTAAAAATGCTTCTATATTTTTCCAGATTCTTTTCACTTTTACATAAAGATTAAGATTTTCAAATTAATAGATATTTTTTTTGCGGGCGTCAATTGATCAAAACATGGTCAACAGTCTTAATTTTATAACATTATATAGTGATGTGCCATTTTTGTATTAAATCTTCCTTCTTTGGGCTACCACGTCCTAAGGTGAGAGGATTATGTATACTGGTACTGAGCTCTTATAGCATCAAAATTCTTGGCCATGCTCCATGATGAGAAATTTTACAGTAAAGAGGCACTCTGGTTGTATCATTTCAGCAATCTATCTATCAACCCACTCGAGAAAATAGGTCACCTGACACAATATCTGCCTGGCAATGAAAATCTTCTTAAAATGCGCATCAACATAAACGGAAACAAAACAAGATATCCTACTCCTATTATAAATAAGTCCAAGAAAACAGTTTATTAAGCACAATACTTCTCAGTAAGGATGACGTCCAATTCTCAATTGTAAAGAACTAATATCAGACACAGCTTCCGATGCTCAAAGCTCACACCTTTCGGTGCAGATCTTGGTAATTTTCAGTCCATAGAATAAAACCATGGTGTTATGCTATCGATATTTGTTTCTTATTCCAAACAAAGCGATATTAGAGAAAACCTAAATCATGCATGCATATTATTTTTGGTACTAATCAGAGAACTTCTACCTTTTGCTACGTCAATAAAGCAAAGATAGAAATCAAACATAGCATAAAATTAAGAAGCATAATGACACTTGCCTATTCAGTCTTTTTTTGCTTCTTTACAGGCCCCCGAAACTTCTGTAGGACCTTTTCATCAATTTTCCTATACTGCGTTAAAAGAACATTATGCGACACGGAGAGCTTGGCATCAACGTGATCTTGGTACTTCTCATAAATCACGGGAACTGACATACTGAGAAGAACCGCTGTGAGAATGACAAAAAGAGAATATTTCACCAACGTATGACCAAAGCACATTTATAAATAAGTATAAAGATATTATTAGTCAGAAAGAGAACTATAGTTAGCAACTAACCAACGCAGACCAGGGTGAGAAAGTTGAATAGACTACCAAGAATTGAGACAACCCACAAGGTAAAAGCAACCTGAAGAACCAAACCACAATATGAATTCAGATTTCATGCATTGATCCTCCAGTTTCTTACGTTTATACAAAGATTTGATTCTATGAAACAGACCCAAGCTGAGTCCAACCTGAACAAGACGTTTCATACTTCTGCCTATGGCAATGTCACGAGCAACCGACAATACAAGATTAACCCATACACGTAGTGCATCAGCAACCTTCACAAGACAATCCTCAGAAATTTCCAGATCCGGAAGTGGAGGTAGAGGTCTGAAAGAAATCATAAATATATCTCATTATCATTAACCGTGGTCTGAATTGTAGTCTAAACTTTCCTACTTTTAGCATTTACGAACTTCATTATAACATAGCTTCACTTCAGTTCTTCGAACTCGCACAAAGTCTTGGGTAAATCCTATATCTTTATATATATAGAAAACTACTTCGAGATAAACAACACCTCTCACTTAATTTATTGAACAAAGCTTTTGCCGCAATCCTACTTCGTTAAGAGCTGCATATATCATAAGGCTACTTCTGGCACTTTATTCAATTACACCCTAAGATTTTAAGCTACACATGAGAAAAATTAAGTAAAATAGCTAGCAAAGCGGAACCAATCAAGAACAGCACGCACTAGAAGACGGTAGGAACACCTGTTGAGAAGCAAAGCAGATCTGGCCCAGAGAAAAAGGATGACAACGAGAAGCAATAAGACATTTGCTACAAAGGACAAGAAATCGTATCCTGCTCTCTCGAAAAGGAACCACGTAGCCATCGTGAAGGATACCACCATAAGACTTCCACATCGTTTCCTCCACAACACCACGTCGGCAACTGTAGATACACGTTAATTCCGATTTTGATTAGCAAAAGTTGATACAAAATACGAATTCATCTTTCACAAATCCGATTGGACATTCACAGAACCCAATTAAGCGAGATCTATATGAAAATATTGAATGATGGGAGATTGGATTCACATAGACCTATACAAAAGGCAGATTGTTTATGTGTATGTACATACGTATAGAGATCTAGATAAGGATCGAAAGAGAAGACCTGAACCACCACCGAGAAGTTGATGAACTGAAATTCGACTAGATTCTTCCATGTCCGTCTAGTGTTTCCGGACAAAGACAAAATGACTCTTTATAATTCTGTTAAATATAACTAGAATTTTGGTAGTATAAAATTTACGGTATCAAATGTTCCAACATATTCTTAATTTCTTTGATCCGATAATCATTTTATGTTATTTAAAGAGAAAAGTACCCCTAAATACCTTCTCAAGTATCAAATACCAAGATGGTACCCGTTTTTAGACTAGTTTCATAAACTACCTAAAGCCACATTTTGGACAATTATACCCTCTAGGGTATAAAAGGGGTTGTTTTTGTTGAAACCCTTTTTTTCTTCTTCTAATCAGACTTTTGGGTTCCAATTCGCCCCACTTTCAAATTTCTAAATTTGTGGAGAGAGAAACCCAGCAAAAGACATTTTTGAAACTCACGTAACCGGCGATTTCAGTCGCCCCTCTGTTCCGATATTCCTGACAACCACCGGCGAACCAACGGCGACCAGGAAGAAACCTCTTCCGATAGTACTGAAACCCACCGGTGAACCACGGACGAAAACTAACCACTGTTTTCATCTCCGTTCCGAAATTACGGAAACGTACCGGCGAACCACCTGCTTTCTCTAACCTTTGAAGGAACCACCTACTATAAGTTGTTCCGTCGCCATCTCCACCGTCCGAGAAGGAGAAACCCGACCGCCGTTCACTTGTAAGGTATTCAATTTATGGTTAACTTCGAATTAGCTTGTGCTTTGTAGTTATCTAGCTCGTGTTTTAGCTCATTTCGATTAGTTTCGGTTTGTTGTTTTTGTAGATTTTTGGTGTTGTTTTGTTGCATTGTCTAAAGTATGATTGAAATTGAACTTACCTGAGCTTGATTCGGTACCGATTTCATCAATCGAATCGGAATTTAAATCAATGAATGTAAAATCATTTTTTCTCTCATATACAGCTCCATTCCCCTGGTGTTTTAGCTGTTGGAAGTAGTTTGAAAGGAGAGAACTCATATTCGCATCATTTGGACGCTGAAGTAAGTATAAGTTTGATACACTTAGCCCTTTTATTCACCTGTTTGGTTTAAACCAAATTATAATTTGTTGTTTCAAAAGCTTGACAGTATTTTCTTTACAACTTGTCATGAGCTAGAGATTGATATTCCTCTTTTAATCTTTGTTTGCTATAGGTAGGCGTGTCTGTGGTAGATCGTTTCACATATTACACTTTGGCCTTCTTCGAAAGGCTAAATATGCATGACAATGACTCATTGACCAGGTACGTCTCCACATCAGTTAATGTGTCATATCATATTCTCGCCCTTCATGGTTTCTTTAGTTCAACTCCCCAACCTTCAGTATTACTTGCCTACTAGTGTGTCAGTTGAGTTAGATGATAGATACGAAGGAACACCTTGATAGATACGAATGAAAACCTTGATAGATACGAAGGGACACATTGCTAGATATGTGTATTTGCTTCGGTGTTTTTGGCTTTAGTGCGAAGGTATGAGTATTGGAATTATGAGCTGAATGGAGAAAGGTCTGTTGCCGTGTATTTGCTTCGGTGTTTGGTTGCAGTATTTGGATAGTGATCAGCCGTTTTCTTTCTTTTGTTCTACACGGTCCAGTTTAGTGTACTGTTTGCCTTTTTCGACAAATTGATGGTATATAATTTCTAGATAAGGATCAACTCAATGTCCAATGTGTTTGTTAAAATGAACTTTCTGTTCTAGTTGATCTTCAGTACATGTTGCCGTTTTGATCTAGGTTCTTAGGTTGGTTGATGTTGCGTACTGATTCAAACTGTAAATCTGCATATTTGGTTGTACCTTTACCTCATGCTTGAGCGTTGAGGCTAACCGTGGTTTGATCGATGCAGTGTGACATTGGTTGAACAAGAGTTATGGCAAACAGAAGAGAAGGGAGTAATTGGGATTCTGCCTGTTAGAGATGATGCAGAGATAAAGGCAGTTGGCTCCGTGCTCTCTCCTGGTACCCAAAACTACCATCAGCTATATTTGATTCTCTCAAACTGATGGTTTTCTTCTTCAATTTTTAATTCCTTTTGGTCAGGTTCTGGAAGTGAATTTGGAGAAGCAAGCTCCAAAACTCTAGTTGGTCTGTCAGATACACACAAGCCGGACGGAAAAAGTGCCCATGAAGTTATCCATTGGCATAACAGGTATACTTCAACTTTTAGTATGTCTCAAATTTTCACTTATTGAACATCTAACGAAAAGTTAGATTCATCTATATGAATGAGGGATCTTATTTGGATATACTGTTTTACTTTTGAAGCTTGCACATGCAATTGTCTTATGTTTGGTTTTGACTTCTTGTCATAAAGATATTTATATATTATCTCAATTTATCAGGGGAGTGGCTGCCCGTGCTTTACATCTGTCAAGAGGGGTGGAGAAACCAAGTGGAAAAGTTACGTATGTTGTTGTCAAATATCGTGTCTATCAGATGTATACTCCAGGATCTATCAATGTTATATATCGTGTCTATCAGACTAGTGTTCACGTATCTAGCAATGTCAAATATCGTATCTATCAGATTTTATTTTTAATCCACCAGAATCCTGAATCAACAGGTGCCACTATTCCTATTGCACATTCATAGATGAATCCTAAAGCTGATCATGGTGCCACATTGGATTTTGGCACCTGTTTCCTTTTTGTCCCTGAATGTGTGTTTGACAGTATCCCTCCTCGTTCAGAATATTAGCATTACAGTACATGCTTTGTGTTACTTGTGCATAGGACTTACAAATTTTATAACTTTAATATATGGATTCTCAAATTTATTTTACTTATGACTTTTAAATGTAGTTTGACTGACCAAACCAAAGTATATTAAAAGTAATAGAGATGAAATAAGGTAAAAAGAGTTCCGGTACAATAATAGAGATGAGAAAGACTCTTCATTGTGTGATTAATTCGTTGTTTACCAATAAGCTTAGGACAGTTGGAGGAGTAAATGGCTTTGTCTGTGTTAGATGAGGCTCATTTACTGCCTACTAGTGTGTCAGTTGAGTTAGATGATAGATACGAAGGGTGTTCCTTCTTGTCTAGCAATGTGTTCCTTCTTATCTAGCAAGGTGTCCCTTCTTATCTAGCAAGGTGTCCCTTCTTATCTAGCAAGGTGTTCCTTCTTATCTAGCAACGTGTTCATCATGAGACCGTTTAGTTTATAGTACAAACATGAGAGTGTTTAGTTTAAAATAGTACAAATAGACCTACAGTTTAAAATAGTCCATTATTTGCTGTAAGCCGTATCTATCAGAGCAATATACGAAACAATCGCAATGTATGTTACTCAAATCTATCAGGCTACTAACAAAGAAGCTATCATACTTGTGATTAGTTAACTAGCATTGTCTTTATGCATATCTATCTCCGGCCTCACACAACGCCATCCTTGGCCGATCTTGGATATCGCGCATGCATGCTGTGACTTCTACTATTCATCAGTGTGTGAAGTACGTGGTCGGAAACAATGTAGGAGTGGTCCGAAGCAGCCAAAAAGCGGCGCGGGAATGCTACCGAGCTGCGTTAGCTCCGAAAAAAGACCAAGAGATGTTCCCGGCTCAAGAATAGCAATTAAGGGGGGTGCCAATCCTAAAGCTGATCATGGTGCCACATTGGATTTTGGCACCTGTTTCCTTTTTGTCCCTGAATGTGTGTTTGACAGTATCCCTCCTCGTTCAGAATATTAGCATTACAGTACATGCTTTGTGTTACTTGTGCATAGGACTTACAAATTTTATAACTTTAATATATGGATTCTCAAATTTATTTTACTTATGACTTTTAAATGTAGTTTGACTGACCAAACCAAAGTATATTAAAAGTAATAGAGATGAAATAAGGTAAAAAGAGTTCCGGTACAATAATAGAGATGAGAAAGACTCTTCATTGTGTGATTAATTCGTTGTTTACCAATAAGCTTAGGACAGTTGGAGGAGTAAATGGCTTTGTCTGTGTTAGATGAGGCTCATTTACTGCCTACTAGTGTGTCAGTTGAGTTAGATGATAGATACGAAGGGTGTTCCTTCTTGTCTAGCAATGTGTTCCTTCTTATCTAGCAAGGTGTCCCTTCTTATCTAGCAAGGTGTCCCTTCTTATCTAGCAAGGTGTTCCTTCTTATCTAGCAACGTGTTCATCATGAGACCGTTTAGTTTATAGTACAAACATGAGAGTGTTTAGTTTAAAATAGTACAAATAGACCTACAGTTTAAAATAGTCCATTATTTGCTGTAAGCCGTATCTATCAGAGCAATATACGAAACAATCGCAATGTATGTTACTCAAATCTATCAGGCTACTAACAAAGAAGCTATCATACTTGTGATTAGTTAACTAGCATTGTCTTTATGCATATCTATCGGACTCATACTAGAGAATCTATCATACTTATAGTTAGTTAACTATCAATGTTTATAATTCAAATCTATCGATATATATATGTGCTATCTATCAATCGCAATATGTTTATAATTCAATGTATATGATGCTGCATCTGTCTAGCAATGTGTCCCGTCGTATCTAGCAAGGTGTTCCTTCGTATCTATCAAGGTGTTCCTTCGTATCTATCATTTCCATCATGATACTTTAAGACTAAATGAGGTTGGACTAGACATTTTGGCTATAAAATCGGCATTGACTTCAATTAACAAGCAAATAGAACTAGATGACGAATATGTTTACAAAACAAAACTAACTACACTACCTCTTACAAAATACCACCAAAATCAACAAAATACATAAAACTACAATCTTGAAGTTTGATGTTTCCCAAAAATTTGTCTTTCCAGAAGGAGTAGGTTCAGTCCACAACCCATTTTCTTCAAGTTCCGCATATTGTTTGTTATATGCCGAATAAACCAATCAACTTCCACAACCCATTTTCTTCAAGCAACCTGACATTGAGAAGACCCAGACAACGGAGTTATCGTTCCAATTGTAGTACAAACACAAAACAGGGATACAACCAGAAAAGCAATGTATGTTACTCAAATCTATCAGGCTACTAACAAAGAAGCTATCATACTTGTGATTAGTTAACTAGCATTGTCTTTATGCATATCTATCATGCTGCAGTACAACATGCAAAAAAAAAAAACTACTTCAACAAACATACACAATAGAGTAAAAAACTTACGGGGTCAGTTAAATGTTGTTCATACTCTTGATCCGTGTATTTGATAATATCAACCGACTGCCAATAATAAATTGCTAAGTAGTTCAATATTGTTACACAGATAACTAAACTTATGACAGGTAAAAGATACGATTGCTGTAGCAATAGTTACCTGGGGCCTGCATTAGAAACTACTTTCAGTACCAATCCAGTATAAAACTGAAGATAGAAAGTTGTTTATACTGTCAAGGCAACTTAAATTTATGAGTGAAGACCTGTAACGCAGCTTGTAATCTATTATTAGATTGTATAAAACATACCTGAGACCAAGGATCAAAGCGAAGATGGAAACCATGATCTGGAAAACTGATAACAATATCCAATTTTAAGGGCTCCTATGCACAAGAGACACAAACCATGTAAAATCTTTCAGAAGAATGTAGATAACAATCAAGCTGCTTCGATCTAGAGTATGAGTCAACTATATTTCACTACTATAGAAAATGGAAAACTGTCAGACGATTCACACCTCATCATAATATTTCACATGAACAACATCGTACAGATTCCGCTGTTGTTCGATTTGAGCAAAAGCTTCACATATAGGCATTCCTGAAAACACCAGAAAAAAACCATATATACTTATTTAAGCTGAAATCAAATCAATCTAGAAGCAAGAGGCACATTACTGACAGAAGTTAACCAGCAATACAGAGTCTCCATTCAAGAGACAACACTACTTAACACTACTTAAGAGTACTCAAAACTTTCTCGCGAACCAAACAGAAACAAACACGACACGAAACAAAATCTAGAATCGACTTAGTAAGCAACGAATAATCGGACAGTTCATAACAGTTGCACACATAATAACCGAAATGTTACCAGTTCATGTTAAATCAATCAAACTCCATAGTGTTAAACAAAGAACACGAACATAAACACTAAGCATATCGAAATCTAGCTCAAGTCAAGTCTGGTACCTCCTTCGAAGTCGTCGGACGAGTCATCACTCGAGTCGGACTCACTACAGCTGCTTAGATGAATCACAGGGACGATCTGCTTCAAAAATGCGTCGAGGACGACGGCCGTCGTCGGAGCAGGTAGTCTCGGAGTTTCAAGAAGTTCGGGTTTCACTGGACCATTCATGGATGAGAGAGAGAATCGGGAGGGTGGTTCTGGTGGCTCGGTCGTTTTGGTGTTTTGGGAGGGTTAAGAGAGAGGGATAGAGGCTGAATTTCAAACGCCGGTATAAGGTCCATCACCGGCGGGATCGAACGCCGGTGATTAAGAGTAGTTCGACGGTGGTTGTATGGTTCGCCGGTGGAGAGAGAAGAAGAGGAGAAAGAGAGAAGAAGAGGAGAGAGAGAAGAGTAAGAGTGGATTCTGTTTTGAATTTTAAAATTCAAAAATAGAATGGGGGCTGTAACAAAAAACCCTAATTTTTCACAAATCAACCTTATATACTAGGTTGAGGGTAATCTTGGTATTAAAAAAAGAAAAGGTATTAGAAGTGGATATGTTTAATGAGATGGGTATTTAGTAAGCATTAATCCATTTTAGGGCACTAGGTTGTAATAGGTTTGGCTAAAGGGTACTTAGTGTGTCATTTCCCTTATTTAAAACTATTTATAGATTTAATATTCTTTTCTTTTTAATACTATAGTCATAACATATTATTTGATTATGAAGTAAATTTGAATAAAATATATTAAATATTTTGAAATCGTTAAAAACACCCACTTTATTTTTAAATTTTCTAAAAATTTATAAATTTTGATAACTACAAATTTATCTTAGATTAATAGTTTTAGTTATTTAGAGTATACGTTCAATTCTAATATTTTTTATTTTTTATTTCTTTAAATTGTTTATTTTTTATCTTCCACCTCCATCATTTTAGAGATTTTGATTTTAGTTCATCGTTTTTCATTGTTCGTTAATTTTTTATTCACCAACTAGAAAAAATCATCACTATTTGTTTTACCTAGTCAACAACATCACATATTCTTATAAAAACAAGTAAGGGTTTAGTGTTTAAAAAATCTCCCAAAATTAGGGCTTCATCGAAAAATTCAGCAATTCAAACAAAAAGTATTAATGTTAATTTCATTTGTTTTATTATACATTGTTATGTGTTTTAGGTGTTCTATTCTTGTTAATGGCTTCACAACTATTAAATTCAATTTCAGTTTCTCTAAGGAGTAAAATAAGAATAATGAATATTTGCTTTTGATTAACCTTTAACATTTTGGTGTTGTTGTTGATAATGAATTTTGATTGTTTTAAAATAATTTTATATGTGTTGTAATGACTCTGTTTTTTAAGTCACAATTGAGAATAACATTAGTAAAACTGGTTTCAAATGTGTCTTTGCATCTTGATGAATTTGTTTTTGAAGCCATAATTGAGAATAAGTTAATAAAAATAGTTACAAATGCGTGTATTTTATTGCATTTGTTTTTGAAGTCACATTTAAGAATAACATTAATAAGGATGGTTTCAAATATGTTCTCGTATTTTAATGTTTCTATTTTTGAAATCACGATCGAGAATAATGTTAATAAAAGTGGTTTCAAATGTGTCCTCATATTTTAACGGCTTTGTTTTTGAAATCGTAATTGAGAATAACGTTAATCAAAATGAGTTTAAACGTGTCTTTGTATTTTAATGGATCTATTTATGAATTCGCAATTGAGAATAACGTTAACACAAATTGTTTTAAATATGTCTTCGTATTTTAGTGGTTATGTTGTTAAAATAAAAAGTGGTTACATATGATATGTTTTGATTAAATATGAATAATATATTAAGGTTATTTCAGCTTAACTATAGTTATACGATCTATTTTAATTCTTTATTAATCATGTTACTCATATCAGGATCCAGAAATAATTTTGTTATTCCTATAAAAAAATAATATTAAAACGTTTGTTTTTTGTTAAGAGAAACAAAAATGACTAATGAGAATATCCACAAAAGAAAGTTGTTTCACATGATTGTGGTGTGATGATATGTGTTTATTTGCATGACTTTCATGACAAAAGAAAATTTGAGATCAAATACGAAAAAAAGCCATGAAACTAAAAGCACATATATTTCATGTATTTACGTATGCCAAAAATGCAGTGTAAAGTAAGGATAGTTAGATTCAGTGATATACACAAATTAATCATGTTACTCATATCAAGAATAAGAATAATAAGAAAATTACTTTATTAAGAATAACAAATATAAGACAGTTATTCTTAAGTATTTAGAGTAACAAAAATCATTTATGTTATTCGTTTGTTATAAACCATTTCTTTTAAGTTGTTGAGAGTAACAAAATTAAATCATGTTATTCATTTAAAAATATAAAAAGTAATCATACTACTCATATTATGAATATAATTAATAATCTTACTCCTAACATAATAATATTAATCCTACAAAGAACAAGAACAAAAACCAAAAAACATAGCTAAAACATTTTGATATCATATTCTTGTAACCAATGATCCATACCCTTAAATACTCCATTCATGGAAATAAAATGTGCACATTAAAATTTTAAAACATGATTACTAGTATATATATCCCCCAGGATCAGTCACACCACACAATCCGCCATGGTTACTATTAACAATATTAGTTGACTCATTTGATTTTAAATAAGGTTCTCGTGCATACTTTTTCTCTGGACATATTATATGCTTGTATCCGGCTAACATCTCTTGTTTTAGAAAACTGTAAAAGGGTAGGCACACACATGGCCATAAGGGAAGTGTTACACGAGGTCCCTAGCATACTTACTTGGTTTTTAGATTCTGGAAAATCAATAGGATCAACAAATACGTAAATTTGACCTATTATGAGGCAGTATTTGTCATCAAGTGAAAGAAGCCAAAGCATTATAGAGATATAAAAGCATGCATCATTAATCTTTGCAGTAGCTTCATAAAAATCCTGAAAAGGGATATCATATAAAAAACGTAAAAAAATATGACAAAAAAAATCAAGTTTCACTAGCAAATTAAGAGACTCGTTATGACATAAGTAATAATTCAAAATCCAAAAATAAAATAAAATTCCATTCAGAGAGCTCCTATCATTCAGTTTAACGAATACATTTAATGGAGATGCTTAAACCCACTCCCAATTTGCTCTAGTAAATATATCTGGCATTAGACATAATATTAATGTAATCCACTAAGTTTATTATGTGCCATGGGCCAGACCTCAGTCTAGCGTTGCAATCATGATATTAATTCGTCATGCTTTAACCTTGAAAAATCTAATATGGTTTACTACTTTAATAATGAACTACATTTCAATCACAAGATGATCTTGCTTTCTCAAGGTGTCTTATACATATAAACTAGGTCAATTACATATCTAGAGGAGGATTGTCGACATAAAAGTCTTTAATGCAAATTAAAAAGTGAAAAATATTACATCCACCATATTATGCCCATTCTTGTTCATATATTTTATTTGACCTGTATTTTCAATGGACTTGCACTTTTAAGATTATGGTGCACTAAATTACCCTTATAAGAGAGAGATTTAACAAATAAATACCGAGGAATAATTTTTTGATTGGACGAATCTACATATACCTTACTTGATGTGGACTAACAATCGAATATGATAATTCAAAATTGTGTTTGTTAACAAGAACAAAAGTATCAGCAACTTTGAGTTCCACTTAGTCGGTCTCGCTCATATTAGTAATATACTCACATATAACCCGTTATTCATCAAGTCCAGGTCCTCAATATCAGTGGTGTGAAGCACCTTTTCATCTACTGCAGTAATACCACAATGAATGGTAAATAAAAATTCATTGTTTTGTTTCACCTTAGTTGCATAGTAAATCTCGAATACTCTAACAATACTTAGCACATAAACCTGTCGTATGTACCTGCTTAAAAGTAACTGCAGTTTCAAGTATATGCTTGAAAGTTCTTATTTTGTAAATAGGAACACAACGTAATTGTAATTATATTAGCTTGTGAAAGTCGCGCTAAAAGAATCACACAAGTGTAAAGCAATTGACTATCTTTAAATCATAAAAATTAAACTCAACCTTAATACGAAATAAAATGTGGTCAAAGTTTATGCAAATGAATATTTTGTGCACATAGAAACTTAAGAATTCTTTTAAATTAGATCTTAGAAACAAAACATGATTAGTCTTCTCTACAAAAACCTTAATGAAATTTCTTTGAATTATAAACCAACATGCTCATACTACTTAGGCATTATTCAGATTCAAGATGCAATAGGATCCTAATATCTCACATAAACCTTATATTCACTGAATAATATAGTTCAATTAAGATTGAAATCAACAAAAGTTGGTTAAGATAATTAAATACAAACAAAAAATAGAACATTACTTACTAGTGATTTTGCAAGGGTTAGATCGGGATAGTGATGGAATCAAACCAGAGGAGACTCAACGTCTTCGAACCATATGAGACTCAATGCTATTTTTCTTATCAACGTTTTGTTTTTAAAGTCTAAAAAGAGAGACAATGACTCAAATGTGATAATATGTAGCTAAGATCATTTACCATTGTTATGGTCCAACTTGTTTTTTCAGAACTATCGAAGAAAGTGAAATATTTGGATTAGAATATGTTACGAGTTTTACCCTAAATTTAGATAGGTATTTTTATCTTTAGAAATAATAAATTATATAATTAGAATTTCGAGATATTTAACGTAACTTATAAGTATCATGCATAGTAAGGCACACCCAATAAGAATTTTAAAAGTTTTGATGTATCTAATAGAATACAAACTCAACTATAAGTAAGAAATCTAACATATGACCTCGAGATCACACCTCTGATCATTCAACACTACTATTGAGTTATCTTATTATATACCTTCATCTTTTCACTCTGAGCGTAAGTAGTTTAAAATCGTAGTTACCTTGTTAAACTCTAACATTATTTAGTTGAGCAAAATCACCTCACATCATTGGCGTCGTCTGTGAGAATAAAATTGTGTCCAAAATACATTCTTAAAAAATTCAATAAAAACTCTCTCCAAACCATGATTGAAAAGTAAATTCAAACTTTCCATGATGTTGAAACCTTGACTCTTGAGTATTGTAGTCTTGTCACTTTTGTGATGCAAAATTATGTCGTCGATGCCACCTAAAATCCTATCATCGATGTTATGCAAGATCATATCACCAACACTAATATGAGATAGACTTGTAACATACCTTACCTGAGTGTAGAATAAGCTTGAAATGTAATTTTTGTGAGACATAATTTAATAAAAAAGCTCGGACAAGAAATTATGAATGTATCATGGTTGAGCTTTGGTTTATAAAAAGTTCGAGAATAAGCTTGTGCGACAAGAAACTATAATGGTCAGTCAACATGTGATTATATGACCAATCACTTAAGTAATAAATGTATTTTATTGTACTAGTATTAAATATAACATAACTTATAAATAGAACTCCACACGAGTAACTTAGGATGCATGATTGCGCATGTAGACAATATTAATTATTCATATACATTTTAGTCTAAAACTGTTCATCTTCTTCCGCTAAATTTCATTTCTCATATACGGGTAAAAATCATTGTTGATCCTCCATATTTGATAAAAGTCATAAAAGGGTCCCTGATGTTAACTTCTGCATTAAATAATTCCCCTGTTTTTCAAAAAAATATATTGTTTGTCTCTTATGTTTTGGCCAAGTCAAAACATAGTCCTAATGTTTATTTTTTGTATTAAACAAATCCTATGTGTTTTAAAATGTTGTATTATTAGTCCCACACATATGGTTTAATTCAAGATAATGAGACTAAAAATATAGAGGGCGTGTCCATGTTAGTATGAGATACAAGACTATAAAAATATTAACATGTGGGACTCGCTTAATACAAAAGTGAACATCGATCACTTTATTATAACTTTAACCAAACATGGGGGACCAACATTGGGTTTTGTGAACATCGATCACTTTATTATAACTTTAACCAAACATGGGGGACCAACATCGGGTTTTATTTATATCTTATAAACAAACACGCCCATTTCTATACGGAAGCTAGCTTAAAATTATAATAGTTTTTGTTTGGAATCTACTCCGCTAGCCCGAACAAAATTCAACCATATCATTGGCATTGTTTGTGGGATGAAAGGTGCCTATAATATCCTTTCTTCAAAAATCAAATAAAAAACCAAATCAAAACTCTTTCTTACCATGATGAGAGAAAGAAAACGGGATGTTAACCATGTTGGGACCATCAACTCCTCACAACGTTGTCATCATCGTGCAAATTCTAACTAATATCGTTGTCACTGTTGCGTGAAAACCTATTGCAAAATTTACATCACAAACCTTGCCAATCGTAACGAAAAATCCTACTGATGTTGTTGCAATATAAATTCTCATTCATGCCACCGCAACAAAACATATCATCGTCACAATTCCTCAAACTCTCATAATCGATGCGTCGCACACAATTACTGCATTTAGAGAAAAATATATCATTGTACTCAAGTAATTGGTACGTGATATGCACCAAACCTACATGAGATAATTTTGACCATTAAAAAAATATTACGATCGAGGTCTGTACCAGGAATCGCTGACAGGCCAAGCCTATGTTTGGAAATCAATTGTCTCGATGAGAGATACCAAAGAGAAATATGACGATTCCTTTTCTGATTTAGTCCAATGTGACCGAAAAGTGGCCAATGGCTCACCCCACACCGACCACTCACCACATTACAAACACAAATAGAATTTCTTAAGAGAAAAATCCATCCGAAATAAATACACACAAGTGTAATCGGACAAATTATCGAATGATAACCATGATCGTTGTCATCCCAGACATCACCGTGTATATTCACAACTTCGATCTCTTGTACGCCATGAATAAAAACATACTTCATATGAATTCGAGTCAGATATTGTAGTGAGAAAGGGTCGAATAGGTGATACTGATTCACCACTAAACTCGCTTCTCAATCGTAGAGTGGTTTCTATGGGTCAGACGTTACCTGGAAATAACCAAACAACTCGGGAAAGGAAAGCATTGTTTGAGTTATCGTCTGACAGCATCACGACTGACACTAGAGGAAATCGTGAGTAGGTTAACGCGATGATTCGATCCATTCAAGATGAAAAAGTATGATAGAACACGAGATTATTATAACCACATTGAGAAGATCTTAACATGATAATTGGTTTTAACGATAACAATAGGTTGTTATGCCGAGAGTTCTCAATAAAATTTTGAGGTATCACTCTGACATGGTTTTATTCTCTGTCCCGTGGGCTTTATTCACACTTTTAAAGCACTTTAGACAATGTTCCAATATCAATTCATTAGAAGTAAGATAATATGGGAAGAACTAAATTAAATTATATATAACAAGCATGAGCCAAATGAAAGCCAGTGCAACACATCTAGAGGTTTTTCAATGTAAAAAATAGTATTCAAGACTTCCATAACTTTATAACATGTGTCGATTTCGTCAAGGAATTCTACCCGGTCGCCTAGCCTAGAATATAATAAAGTATAAGACTTTTAACTTTGGAGAGTTATTGGTGCAAGTAAAGCATTAAATCAAGGTTTAAGAGACGATGTATGCATGGATGGTGGGACAACCGAATTGTGTATCTGTCATATCATCCGACCTATTTCTAATCTGTGAAAGTCCATACGGCTCGGGTCTAATCATATAAGCTTATTACAGAACCTTCTTAACGATATTTTTCTTATTAGAACATGAATTCTAACACAAATAGACGATGAACCGCCAGAGTTTTGAGTCTTACAATCGTAGGGTGAGAGTACCTAGTACACTGAGTTCACCGAAGACATAGTCATAATATTTAATCGAACCTGAAATTCAGCATGCTTTTGAAAAACTGAAAATATGTAGAGCCCAAATGAGTCCCAAAACTAAACAAGTTTTGTAAGTATCACAATGACTACGGTCATTACACGAAACTACGAAGCCCTAAAGAACGAAATTCAGTTTCTCGTTTATGAGAGAAAGACTCAAGAATGTGTTTAAGGTCAAACATATAATACAATTAAGCACACTTTATTATAGATGACACATGTCGAGCCTCATATGGTAGCGCCAGAATCTGCGGCACCCCTGAACATAAAATGGATTTATTTAAAGAATATGTTAGATCATTGGATCGTGATCCTAACATGCAAATTATAGGTTCAATTGCAGGAGGAGACACCCTCGCATGCATCAACAAGAATCCTTAAAATCATTATATACAGATATCGTTGTTTAACAGGTAAATCAAACTTGCGTCCACCTTTATTGGTTTTCCTTCCTTCCGATCACATTCGATAAATAATTTAAAAGGATACTATGGCCACACAAAGACAATGTAACCATTTCTGCCAAGTTCTCTAGAGACGAAATTAGGCGCACCATGTTTGACACGAGCAATTCAGCAAACATCATGTACATAAATAGTTTTGAACGAATCAGAGGTACAACATATGTCTTACCCTCGCAAAGGGTCCTTACATATTTTAACGGAGCCGAGACTCTAGTATCTGGTAAGCTAACACTAGAAGTCTTCCATGTATGGTGTTCATATAAAGAAAAATTAAAACATGTTTATGATAGTAGATGGACCACCATCCTATAACACTATTCTCGACTGACAATGACTAAATCAAATATACGATGTCATTTTAACTATATAAAAATGCATACGTTATATCGTTGACAGAAAAATTGGTATGATCTCTGGAATTCAACGTATCATTAGGGAGTGTTATGTTACTTCTTTCGTTCTGGAATAATAATAATTAACCTAGCGGGCTCATCTTCCTAGACGATCTACACGACCTGATGGATCCCTCCATTGAATATGAATAAGCCATTGTAGAGATATGATTCACCCAAATATGTGGGGTATGACGCATAAGATTTCTCA
Organism: Limnanthes douglasii subsp. nivea; assembly: GCA_036936605.1. Classification (NCBI taxonomy): domain Eukaryota; kingdom Viridiplantae; phylum Streptophyta; class Magnoliopsida; order Brassicales; family Limnanthaceae; genus Limnanthes; species Limnanthes douglasii. The sequence continues at coordinate 147,684,480 of JAUPFV010000003.1, read as the reverse complement.
CAACTAGAATTCAATCATGATTGAAGAAAAGCTGAAGCAAAAAATGATACCATTATCCTCTATCAATAAAAGCTACGAATTGAAGCCTCAAACTTCAAACAAGTGTAGTGAGAACTTATTACGGGTTGACAACAAAATAACCAATACAATCAAGTATGCAAAAAACTCTAAATTCGAGCTATGGATTGTCACCCAAGATAAATTTTTCATATAACAACCATCACGGGTCAAGCCCTCTTAATCATCCTATAAGGCTATAACTATCGATGAGTCACCAGATTGATAAACTAAAATGTCATCTTACCTCATATATGAAATTCTTATGAGTGACAAATTTGAGGTCAGAGGTATCAAAATACGCTTATACATACTATTTGGCAACATTAATGTCACCCCCGACTCTCAAGACCCTTTCTTCGAGTCTTGTGATCGATTGAATCAATTTTCATACTTGAGAAACTCCATGAAGAAGAGGAAGGTTTCCACTACGGATATAAAACCCTCCACGATGATATCTTGATGTCAAACTACTATTGGCCTACGATACACGATGATGCCAAAACATTAGTGCGACACTCTGATACGTGCCAACAATTTGCAGATTTAATTCAAACCCCAACTATACATATGAATTATATCTTTAAAGTTATTGTTTTTTACGTATAAAGTTTAGACATCGAGTGGTAGTTGACTATTTATCTAAATCGGCAAAGACCGAGTTATTAGTAAGGATCCGAACAAAAAAATAGTACACTTCATCTAAAACTATCATTTGTTACAGGTATCGAGTCCGTAAGTCTTCATATCCGACAACCAGATGCAGTTTGAGAATAAAGAACTTATCTTTTATTATAAAAAAAAGAAAAGAAACATCCAATAAAATTTCTATAGAAAAAAGATACATTGCACCCTTTTTATAGGAGATTGGATTGAATTCCTCCAAAATATATTATGATCCTACCGGACCGCACACTGAGAAGCAAAGTCGAAGAGACTATATTCGCTCTTACCTATGAAAATGGGGTTCGTGGTATAAACAGAAACGTTTATACCTTCTTTTTGCATATCATACTACGATGAAAGAAGTAGCGGAGGTTTCCATCCAATTTATGCTTTTTCACTCCCGACACAAACCAATAACTCCGACGGCACAATCCTCGATTCCACTGCGAAAGAGTTTCCTTCCATTTTATACTTTTTAAATTAATTTTTTATTATGAGTTTAATGTTTAAAACAGGTTTACATCGCTGTCTAATCCTTCGACTATCACGTTTTCTGTCATTTAGTCCTTCAACTAAAAAATCACTGGTAAGGGTCCCTGGACTTTGAAAAATCTATAAATTTAGTCCCTGAAAAACCCCAAATCAGGGACTAAATTTATAGATTTTTGCAAAGTCCAGGGACCCTCATTGATGATTTTAAAGTCGAAGGACTAAATGAAAAAAAATGAGATAGTCGAGGGACCCTCACCGGTGATTTTTTAGTCGAGAGACTAAATGAAAGAAAACGTGATAGTCGAGGGATTATTTTCTGATTTAAACCTTTAAAACATTGAATAACAAATCTAATATTTGTAAAAAAGACATTCAAAATGTGAGAATTGTGTTTTTATGGTAGGATAGATTTAATAGATTATACAGAATCAAAATGACTATAATTCCTTCATCTATACCAACCGTCGCATCAACAATGTAATATTTTCATCTTCCATGTTCATCAAATATCATTAAAAATAAAACCCTTACTATTTTTTCCAATGTCACCAGATAATTTATAATGTTTTAATAAAATTCTATTTAAAAATAATATCACATTTTAACAAAATTACATTGTTAATCTTTCGTTAATTACCCCTAAAATACAAATAAAACAATATTGTTAATTACCCCTAAAATACAAATAAAACAATATTGTTGGAAATGAAAGACGATTTTAATACAAAAATATACATAAAAAAAAACCTTTTTATCGATAGCAGCTGATATACATGAATGACTTCTAGAGATTTTTAGCCTTTTATAACTCTCAATGGCAAACTTATAATAAATATTACTTGATGGGATATTTTTAAGTTAGTCCAAGAAGAAAACCCTTTTGTAAGTTAAAACTCATTTTTGATACATAACCCAAGTATTTCATATCAAATAGAGTTTTTCGTTGCTTGAAGTAAAAGCTTCGATGACGTCTTTGTCATGATAATTTCAGTTTCTCCCCTAATTTCACACACTTGGAAAATTACATATTAGGGAGCTAGGAGACATGATTGCGCCTTAACTTCTGTAGAGTTGCTCCTCACTATAGCAAGTTCAATCCAGGTTGCTAAAAGAAATCAACCATTGCTTCCTCATTCGGCTGCTTCCTCCTCGTTATCAGAATCCCCATCATCGTCCGAAGAACATTCTTTCTGCTGGGTATCTCCTCCATCATTCAATTTAGTCTTTTTCTCCTTTTTCTTCTGTTTCTTCTTTTGACGTTTCAGACGTTTCTTTGCTGTCCTTTCTTCTGCAGCTTTCACTCTTTCGTCTCTTCTAGCATTATACTCGCTTAATTCCTTCTGTTTCTGGTAGTCAGCATCCATCCTCGCAAGTCGATCTTGCTCTCTACGTCTCATTTGCCGGTACTGTTTCAAGCAACGTTTTAGACACAGGTGGCCGTATATATCTCCATAAGTAATATAGAAAGTGTATACGACAAGCTTCAGAATGTAAGAGTTCAAATTCAAATTAGTAGAAAGCATCATATGTGAGAGTGTCCAGAAGTATGCATGTGTGTAAAATATATAAAAAAGGTCATCTGTTAGACTTGATTGTTATCGTTTCCTAATCTTTGATTGATCAAAATATTGGTATATTCGCATAGTTAAAATGGATCGACCTATTGTACATATACACCAAGGATACAGAATGAACCCAAAGCACAGCAACGAAAACCCATTAAGCATCTACTGTAATATCGAAAATTGCTTACGGGAAGTAGTAGAAACCCACAATGTCAATGAACCAACAAAATAGATAAACAGCAAAATCTCATTAAGAAAAAAAGTATGCGTGCCCTTAAGTTTCTATATTTATGCATGTAACGGTGACAGTAATACAGCTTAGAGCGAATGAATCCAAGGATGTAAATTTTATCCGTAAAAGACAATTAAGCAAGTCACAAAATATTAGCATTCAAATGGATCTATGACAACCAACCATGGGAATAATGAGAAGATATTCACCAACAAATTTTATCTAGGAAAGTAATGAGTCTAGCAAACATGGTAGCACAAAGAGCAACTGCCTCAAATGCTGATACAGATATCTAGGAATGCACCCTCACTCATATCCACAACACTAAAAATGAACCATAAAGTTCACACCATTAAAACATAATGGTCTCTAAACTACAGAGCTTTAGGGTCTGGTTGGTCCTAAAGAGTTCGCAAGGAAGGAAATCTGACAAACATGATTTACTCGAGCTCAGGTCAATTAGCTCATCCTAATGGTCTCTAAACTACGATGGAGGTGAATCTGACAAACTTGATTTACTCGAGCTCAGGCTAGTTAGCTTATCCTAAAATATACTAAGGTACTTTCATCTTTAACACCGGAGGCTTCACTGCTATATCAACCATGGAGGTGACTACCTAAAGCAAATTGACATGTAAAGGAAAACCTAAAAAGAGCAATTTTCTACTCCGAATCCGAAAAACGAAACTGAACTACCAGTGCAAACTACAAACTCTTCAAATTGGTACCTGAATCGAACAAACCCATTTAAAAAACTGCAAACATTTTATGTTGAATTACCTGATGGAAATCACCGGAGCCAGAACCAGCTGAACTACCAGATGTGTTACTGACCCGAACAGGTACGTTCTCGAGAATTCGTCGGAGCTTAATCTCCAAGTCCTCCTCTTCCTTGGCAACAGGCGGCACATACTCTACAATCGCTGCTGATTCCGGCTTCTGTTTTTCCGGTGGAGGTACCATTAACAATCGCCTCTCCTTCGGGGGTTTACCTGTAGACATTTCGGTTCCCGATTATTGCTAAACCCTAATTTTACAGAACTACGATTTTCTTCTTCTTCTTCTTGGTTTGTTGTTAGATTTCGTTTTCTTCTTTTGCGATTGGCTCCAATTTGATCCGTTGGAAAAGATTGTAGGTTTGATAAACAATTTATTTCAGCATCTTTTAATATTAAAGGGACTCAATTCCCATTTATAACCCATTCATAATACTCAAGGACAAAAATGGGCTGGATCCGAGGTTATGATCCGACCTTGAATTTTTGAAATAAAACTTTGGATTCATCCTTTTTAATACGAGTCAAAACTTTTTGAATTTAGATTTTTTTTTTTAGGATTCGAATATATCTATCTCCTGCAAAGTATTGGTTTGATCTTAGAAGAATTTCCGTCTTCATTCTAAGAATTTATGGATGCTTTCTTGAACTTAAAAAAGTATCTCTCTTTTACTAATATTCTTCCTGATCTTTCTCTGGCTGTTATATTTTATAAATTATGGATTTTTTGACGCTTCAAGAAACAACATGAAGAACCAGTTTGAATATGAATGTGCAGAATGGAAAAACAGAGTATACTACATACAAGAACTTGTCATTTGTGCAAGTTTTGAAAAAGGGAATCCAGAATCGTGACAATCTTGAATTTTAACCGGAAAGTATAATAGAGAAACAAAATCATATCTCGATCCAATATTGTAAAGAAGTACATGATCAATTGAAGTATCAATCTAAATATACTCTTGTGGGAAAGTTTGCTCAAGGAGTACCGAAAATAAGTCTTCTTTTACAATTTGTACAAACTTTGAAATTTGATGCTGATTATAGATATAAGATATGTGATTCAAGATACATACTCTTTGAATTTGATTTAAAAACTGATCTATGTAAAATGTGGCGTAAATCTGTTTGGACTATAGGTAACACTGTATAATGCGTCTCTTGGAATGGAATAAAGAATTCAATGCTAATCATGAAAGCCCGATCACACCTGTCTGGATCAAAATTGAGAAGTTGTCTAAGCATCTATTCAACAAGAACATAATCAAGACTATTGTTGCTTCCATTGGAGAGCCTCTCATCATTAATGTTCCAGACAGAAACAAAGCTTTTTACTCCTCTTGCTCTACCTTGATAGAATTAGATGTGACCAAGAAGTTACATCATGATGTCTGGATTGGTTTTGGTGCTAATCATGGTTTCTGGACTAAAGTAAGTTACATAAACATGCCTCATTATTGTAAGCACTGCAATCACATGAGTCACAACATACAAGATTGCAAGAAGAATTAATCAATTACAAAAATCGATATTATAAAGGTACAAAATGACCACACAAATGAGGACGAGGTTTCTGATCCTAAAAAATGCAAAGAAAACAACAAATATTTGAGCAACAACCAAATCAAATCTGTGATAATAAATCTAACGAATGATAATATACCTATTGAGCAACACATGATGGAAGGAGTTCAAACTATCATGAATGGTCATGATACCAACAATACAATTAAAGATGGATTCATTACTCTTGATCAAGGAGAATTCATAGAATTTATCCAGAATCTAGATTACTGATACAATGTTGCTACAACCTTGGATTATGAGAATCTTGCTCCAGAAATTTCATCTCCAAAACAGATCAACATTGGAAGCAAACAAAATACTCCGACAAAAAGCAATAGAATCACAGTTTCTTTTACAACTTCACCAGAATTCAATAGAGATGAAAAAGATAATAGCTACAGAGAAATATTTGATAAGAATATCAAGGCAGCTAAAGGAAAGAAGAATACCAAAAACAAGATCATTAAAGCGCTATAATTCACAGGAACAAGTATTTTTAAATTCTCTGTTATTGACAATGATCAACATACTTAACTGGAATATTTGAGGTATAAGAAATAAGTCTTCAATTAGAAGGATCAATTGCTTAATTAAGAATAATAATATCAAATTTGTAGCTGTTCATGAACCTTTATTCAGCAATGATAACCTTGTCTATATTGCTAAGAAAATTGGTTTCAACAAGTATAAATATAACATCTCTAATAAAATCTAGATCTTTTTGGCATGATGATATTACTGGTAATGTTAAAATTGATCATAGCTAGTGTATTCCATAGTTATCAATGGCGTGCGGCGGTCCATGGCGGAGAGGAGTAAAATAGCCACAGTTGTGAGGCGTACGACGAGGCGATGACCACATGACATGTGGCGATCCCTTACCTGAATAATATTTTTATTGCACATAACTGTAATTTAAATAGTACTATTTAGACTTTTAAACTAACAATAATAACTTAAAACATCTAATTACATAATTCTTAGAATATCTGATTCAACTGACAAACATATAGACTAAAACATCCAATTATAAAACATTGAATTACATAATTCTTAAAACATATGAGTCAAATGACAAACATAGACTAAATTATATCATCGTCCAAGACAACATCTTCACACCTCTTATCTCCACCATGCTCTCCATTTATATCCCATAATAGAGTATCTTCTTCTTCGGAGTCTTCATCAACAAGCCTCCGGTCTCTTATGCGAACCGCTGAAGACGATGCATTCCTAGATCGAAGATTGTAGTCTACTTCATCAACCTCAACAGCTCAAATATCAACTACTTATAAAACATCTTCATCTTTTCAAAACTTAGTTTTAGGTTTTTATTTTTTTAGTTCAAAAAACAAATACCATGCTTAACACATCGCCACGGTCACCATAGCGAGCGCCACGACTGCCATGGCGTGCACCCTGCTAATAGACTCGCCACGCCCTATCTTGAGATGATCTCGCATCGCCACGACCACCACGGTCACCACGTGATAACTATGGTGTATTCATACTGAAGTTAACTACTTATCTCACACTAAAATCATCTTAATCACTGTGGTTTATGCTAAATGCCAGAGAATCAATAGAATTGATCTCTGGAACACCTTAAAATACATTCTAATACTAGTTTAGAATTGATGATCTGTGGTGATTTTAATGTTATTACCTCTAGTGATGAACAACTTGACTGCATCACCTTCTGTCAAAACAGTACTAATGATTTTAATGAGATGATAAGTGTATGTAGGATTGAAGATGCTGGTCTTACTGGATCTAAGTATACTTGGTCTAATAAATCCAAATGAAAACGTTTGGATAAGGTATTCTCAACAACAAATGGTCTGAGTATTTTGGAGAAAGCAAAGTTATACATAAAGCTATGACCTGTTCTGATCATATGCCTTTGATAATCTCTATTTGCAAAGATAATTTCAGTACTAAGAAAAGATTTAAATTCTTGGATATGTGGTCTATTGATACTGAACCAGGACATCGAGGGAGACCCTTTGTTTAAATTTTGGAATAAATTGAAAAGGCTTAAACACGGATTGATTACATGGAACAAAACATATTTTGGTAATATTTTTAATAAGGTGTAGGCTTTTGAAGACGAATTTCAAATGCTGGAACAGAAGTACCAAGATCATAACAATACTGATACTAGAACTCGGCTATCTAAAGCCAATGCTCTATTGATTCAAGCGCAAAAAATGGAAGAAACTTACTGGATGCAAAAATGCTATGCTAACTGGTTTATGGAGGGAGACAGAAACACAAAGCTATTCCACAATTATGTCAAATAAGAAGGAAAAAGAATTACATTAATGGTATTAAAGATGGTGATACCTGGATAACTGATAGGAATGAAATTGGTCTATCTGCAGTTGATTACTTCAAAGATGCTTTAACTGATTACTCTTACATTAACAAGGATGATGAACACCACAAAATGATGGAATCCATCTTCAACAATATCCCTTCTTTAATCCCCAACAAATATAACTAGGAGTTGTTAATGCAACTTAGTGAAGATGAAATTTGGAATATCATACAAAACTTGAAACCTTCAAGTGTTGCAGGTATGGATGGTTACAATCAGTGTTTGTATAAAACTTGCTGGAGAATAATCAAAGCTGACCTTACCAAATCTATGCAATTCCTCATAATGGGTAACTATATTCTTAAAGGTATCTTAGCTACGGGCATTTGTTTGACTCCTAAAACTGGAAATCCTACTAGATGGAAGGACTTTAGACCAATTGGTCTCTGCTCTCTGTCGAATATGATCTTGTCCAAGGTTTTAGATAACAGATCGGTCAAGGACCTCCCTAAAATAATTTCTAATAACCAATGTGGATTTGTTCCTGGCTATGGTATTCAAGAGCATATCCTCACTGCTAAGGAACTTCTATATGTTCTTAATAGAAAAGTCAAGGATAAGAACATTCTCATCCAACTTGATATGTCAAAATTATTTAACAAAATGACCCACTACTTCATTATCAAGGTTCTTCGTAAGTTTGGATTCTCTAACAAATTCATCAGACTTATTAAAAACATGATTACATCTGTTAACGTCTCCATACTTATCAATGGTGAGGTCATAGGTTATTTCAAAACCTTGAAAAGGCTGAGGAAAGGGGATCCAATCTCGCCTAGCCTTTTCATCATTGCTGAGGAAGTTTTATTAAGGGGTCTTAAAACCTTGTTTTAAAATAATAAAACTACGTGCTACAAAAATAGAAGTTCTATGTATATCAGTAGCTTAGTCTTTGCTGATGATATTCTCTTATTCACTAATAGTAATGACTCTACTTCAAATATTCTCAGTAATTTTCTTCAGAATTACCAAGCTATTTCTGGGCAGATAATCAACAAAGAAAAAACAAAAATCATTGCCGCTTCAGGGATAAATAAGACTGGTTTTACCTCTGCTTCACTGCTTACCGAATATATTGGAACCATGGTAAGTACCAACAATATAACTCGTAACTATAACAATCTCATATGCATGACTAATAACAGGATCAAAGATTGGGAATCAGTGCATCTGCCATTTACAAGGAGGTTATCTCTAATTTCTTCTGTCCTTATGAGCATCACTCAATATTAGATGCAAAGTAATCTTCTTCCTAAAGGACAATATGTATAGAATTGAAAATATTTTTAACCTATTTCTTTGGGGAACTACTAGCTCTGATCATAGAATACATTGGTGCAAATGAAATGAAGTCTGCAAAACTTTAAGGAAGGTGGCTTTAACATTAGAAAGTTAGTTGATGTTCAAGATTTCCTCTCTTGCAAGATGTGGGCTAATTTCAGGAGTAATAATTCTTTATAGTCAAGCTTAATGCATAATATATAATGTAAAAATTTACATCATTTGCAGATTTCTTACTTTAAGCCAGGTTATATGATTTAGAAAATGCTTGCCAACATTAAAAGCTATGTAGAGCCTCACATAAGCTCGAAGCTGGGATTATGAATGATGGATTTTTTGCTTGATAATTGGTCTAATAGCCAGCCTCTTTTAACTTTGGATGACAATACTGATAACACTTGGTTTAGGGAAGAAAAGGTGAGTACTTACTGGCTGAACAAATTTTGGCAATTAGATGGATTAGTAGATTTAGTAGCCCCTAGTGACTTAGACAAATAATGAGGACATTGTGGTTTGGGAATACTTGGGAGCACATTAGACTTCATCATAATGAATCTAATCTATATAATAAAATCTGTAACTCCCTTACTTTTAGAAAGTATTCTTTCCTTCTTTGGAAGCTTATCCGTGATTACATTCCAATTGACACCATCATGCAAAGGAAGCACATTTCCCTTGCTTCCAAATGCCAATTCTGCATAAACATTGTGTCTTCAAATCATCTTTTGTTTCTTATGACTTTGCTTGGTCCATTTGGACCTTCTTCACTGGTATTTTCAGCCTCAAAATCTAAGGTATTATGACCATTACCCACATAACTAGAAACTGGATTTTGGTCTACAAACAAAGACATTCATGTAAGGCATATAATTCCTTCTATTATTCTTGGAGTCATCTGGAAATCCAGAAACACTGTTAAAATTAAAGGTATTGTTGTTTCTCATAAAAAATGCTATTGTTGAGGTCACTAACATCTTAATTAGTCTTGATTATCACCACAATCTTAAATCTAAACAACGGAGCAAGGACTTTTCTGCTGCTAAAACTTTAGGTTACTTTAATTATGCTCTTGAAAACAAGACCAGACCCACATATCTCAAATGGATTCACCCTAACTCAGGCAAAATCAAACTAAATACTAATGATTTTTGGCTCACAAATGGAGATTCTAGTGGTGCTATGATTTTCCACGATAGTAATGGTAATTTTATCTATGGTGCTAGTTCCCTTTATGATAAGTTGAGATCCCTTATGGCTGAAGCCAGAGCATTTCTCGATGGGCTCCTCATTTGCAAAACCAAAGGTTGGATTCAGGTTGACATTGAAACATATTTGCTCATGCTAGTTAACTTACTCAGATATGGTAACTTTCCTTGGGCTCTTTCTCCTGTTCTCACTTGTCTTAGGAGATTTATTTCTCCCTCTATGGTTTTAACTCATATCTTCAAAGACCGGAATCAAGCAGCCGATTGGCTTGCTCGCTGGACTCTGAAGTGCAAAATAAAACAAGAAATATTTGAGAATCAAATTTCTGCTAATCTTAAAGCTATTCTTATTCTGAAAAGCCTTGATATTAGTTATATAATCAACTAGTTCTAGTAGGTATCTATTGATGAGTCCGGAAATATTTGCCACTCACTGTAGAAACCGGACAGGGGCAATCTGGAAAATAATCACCCACTGAACCATCCGAACAGGACAAAAGTACTAAATAACTAATCACCTTTTGACTAAGTTAATTGTTAATCTGCTTAATAAACTAATGGGTTTTTGAACTCGACCCGATTTCATAAGTTTGACCCAAAAGCCCATATGGCCCATAATCAAGGGTATAAATACCCAACCACTTTCATTAATGAGGGTAATGAACATTTAATAAAACCAGGCAGCTTAAATCTCTCACTACAAAACACTTAAACATTTAATACCTTTGAAACACCACAAAACATCTGACCAAATTACCCTCAGTCGAAAATAATCCACACCAAATTGGCGACCATAGTGGGAGGAGAAGGTGCCTGAATCTAGCATTCGAAACCAGCAAGAAAAACCAGTTCTGATGAATCCGGACGAGCAGGCAGTGCCACCAACTTTGGCAGAAGTGGTGGGAGAAAACGATGAATATACAATCGAAGAACGAGACAGGTTGAAAGCAGAGATAGAAGCCTTGAGGGCTGCTAAAAGGGTAGAGATGGGCTTGAAAGAAAAATCAAAAGTGTCAGCCGTTCACCACAGTGACAATCCAAGAGAGCATGACCCATCAGTAAAGAACCATGTAAGCACTAAAAAAACTCATGCTAGCTCAAAGAAGTCTCACCGGTCTAAACCAGTGGAGAGCTCAGATTCAGATTCAGAATCTTCTACTAGTTCCTTGAACGAAGATGGAGTTGAGGAGTCCCTGTCATCTAGCATTGATGAAGGACGTTCTAAAAAGAAGCAAAAGCTGGTCAAAGAGTATTCAAGAAAGAGGGACAGGCATGGAAGGTTGAAAATGCATCTAGGTAAAGGGTCATCTCATAGCCACAGCCATGGTCAGAGTCATATAGACCAGCTGTTGATGGATCTTTTTGCTTTTCATGATGAACCAGGTATCTTTGCAACTCCCAATGAAGATACTATGTTTAGTCGTGGCCGGAATTGGAGACAATATCCACTATCTTCCAAGATACTGTCCGGAAACCTTCCTAAAAGGTTTGACAGTACAAAGATGGAAAAATACGATGGGAGCAAAGATCCAGATAATCATCTGGAGCAGTTTAAAAACTTTATGATGAATTTTGATGATGATGATAAGTTGATTTGTAGAGCATTCCCCCAATATTTTACGGGGAGTGCTCTGAAGTGGTATAATAGCCTGCCACATGGCTGCATCAGAAATTTTGATACCTTTTGGGTTTCCTTCTGGAGGCAGTTCGTTGGAAGTAAGGAGGTGAAGGGAAATGAAGACACTATTATCCATTGTTCCCAGGAACCGAATGAATCATTGAAAGAATATATAAGTCTCTTTGTGAACACCAAGAATGGATTAGCTGATTGCTTTGAACAAGTAGCAATAACTTCTCTAAGGCAGGGTTTGAACCCTGACAATTCGGCCGATTCGGTAACCAAGAAGAAGGCCATGACGTGGGGCGGTTTACTGAATCAGATTGGGAAGAAAATAAATGTGGATGAAAAGAAGAATAATATGGTGCATAGGCAAGTGAGTTCGGCCCCAGCTGCACCAAACCAAAACCAGAATCAGTCCGGGTACAAGGCTAAAGAAGCCGGACAGGGTCCCAATAGGGCCAATGCTCAATCCCACCCAGCACCAGCTCAAAGCTAGAAATCCAGAAATAAGCGAGGGCCTTGGGTTCAACCAGAGTGGTTTGCTGAATCGAAAGAAAATGTGGAAACCATTTATGACAAAACAAAAGATGAAGTACATTTCAGGAAGCCATTTGCGCTTCAATCTCCCAGGGAAAGTCGTAATAATTGTTTCTGTCAATATCATCATGATATTGGCCATAACACAGAATATTGCATCGCTTTGAAACAAGAGGTGCAAAATTTGATTGAAAGAGGAAAATTGGGTGCTTACGTTAAAAGAAGAAGTGAGAATAGGCCTGATAATGCTCATCAGACCGGCCTAACAAACAATGCAGGGACGTCGGCTTTTGGACGGGGCTATGGTGATAATTGAAAGGTTCGATGTGGAGTCAGAGTATTTGGATCCTGATCCAACCCAGAATAAGGTGGGCGTTATCACAGAACACACCAAGACGGTGTCCGGGCTCATAAGTTTTTTTGAGTCACTTACCATATTTGGAGGGGATACCATGACTGCACCAACTGCTTCTTCAAGGAAGAGACATGCTCATACCCTGGCTACTCAATTGGAAGGAGGCATGACTTCCTATCAATCGCAAATTCCTTTTCTCTTCATTGTCTTTGATGAAGATGATTTGAGGGACATAGTTGGTCCCCATGAAGATGCTGTGGTGATAGGAGCATCCATTAGGGGCAATGACATTAGACGAATTTTGGTGGACACCGACAGTTTAGCCAATATCCTCTTTTTAACTTCCTATAAACAAATGAAAAATCCGACAGTAATTCGACGTTCGAACAGGTCGATTGTGGGTTTCACTGGAAGCTCTGCCGATGTGATCGGGGAGTTTGAGGAGGAGGTTTTGTTGGGCAAGGGCCCTTTTAAGAAGATTGTCAGAGTACTTTTTATTATGGTGGATTGTCCCACGTGATACAAGCTATTTTGGGAAGGTCTTGGCTCTCCAAGATGCATGATGTGTCTTCAACAGTCCACCAATGTTTAAAATACGTTGTGCAAGGACAAGTGAGAGTTGTCCGGAGTAGTCAGAAGATAGCAAGGGAGTGTTACGCAACAGCACTGGCCCCTAAAACTTTAGGGGCAGTTCGGATCAGTGAAGATTAGCAGTTGGAGGGGACCTCTGGGAAGAGGGTGAAATTGATGACCCTAGAGAGACCCCTGGTGTTTTAATACCGATTGAAGAGGTTGAAACTCACTCTCTGGCTGAAGGAAGAAACGTCAAGATCGGATCCAAGACGACATCAAAACTAAAAAGCAAAGTGTTATCTTTTTTAACAGACCATCAGCATGTTTTTTCTTGGTGCAATGCTGATGTAACTGGAGTACCAACAGATGTCATATCACACCAGTTATCCATCTGAAGAGATGTAACACCTATTGTACAGAAAAGAAGAGTATTTTCTAAAGAGAAAGCTGATGTCATAGTTCAAGAGGTTGACCGGCTTACTAGATGGGGCACATAAAGGAATCTCAGTACCCTTTATGGACAGCCAATCCAGTGTTAGTAAAAAATAAAAACGGAAAGTGGTGTTGTGCATCGATTTTACTGACCTTAATAGGGCTTGTCCAAAAGACCTATATCCAGTACCCCGGATCGATCAGCTCGTGGACTCCACATCTGGGAACAAGTTGTTGTCCTTCATGGATGACTTCTCCGGCTATAATCAGATTCAAGTGGATCTGAATGACCAAGAACACACAACTTTTGTTATTGATAGGGGGCTTCATTGTTATAAGGTGATGCCTTTTGGTTTAAAGAATACTAGGGTTACTTATCAGAGGCTGGTGAACAAAACATTCGCTGGTCAGATTGGAAGAAATATGGAAGTCTACATTTATGACATGATGATAAAGAGTGTGAAAGAAGAGTTACACTTGGCAGATTTGCGAGAGACTTTTGCCAACTTGGTAAAAGTTAATTTAAAATTGAATCCAGAAAAATGCGTTTTCGAAGTGCAGTCCGGAAAGTTTTTGGGGTATGTGATAAGTGAGAAAGGGATACAGCATGATCCAGACCAGCTTAATGCTTTACTGCAGATGGAGCCTCCTCGAAATATTAAAGAAGTACAAAGACTGACACAGAGGTTAGCTGCTCTAAACCGTTTTATCTCAAGGTCTTCGGATAGGTGTGCTCCATTTTTCCAAACTTTAAAGGGTGCCAAAGAATTCAACTGGTCTCCACAGTGCGACCAGGCTTTTGATGAAATAAAAAAGTATTTATCCTCCCCCAAAACCCTGTTTAAACCTACTGATGGAGAAACACTGTACATATATTTAGCAGTCTCTGAATGTGCCATAAGTGCGGTGCTAGTAAGAGAGGTGGATAATTATCCTCGTCCGATGTACTACATCATCAAAAGCTTGATGGATGCTGAAAAGAGATATTTAAAACTTGAAAAACTAGCACTGGCTTTAGTAATTGCTACTACGAAAATGAGACCCTACTTTCCGTCTCATTCTATTATTGTCCGAACGTCTTTTCCTTTGAAAAACGTTCTTCAAAAGGCAAACGTATCAAGCAGATCGACCAAATGGTCAGTGGAGTTGTGGGACTATGATATTTATTTTTCCCCTCGAACTGCAGTCAAGGCTCAGTCTGTTGCTGATTTCCTAGTTGAATTCCATTTGGACAGAGACACTAAACAAACAATAGGTGAAAAGACTAAGAAAGTATGGGTTGTCCGGACTGATGGTGGATCAAGTACCATGGGTTGTGGTGCTGGGATATGTTTAACCTATCCGTACAGTGACAAGCTGTACCAGGCTATATGTTTTGCTTTCAGGGCTTCTAATAATGAGTCCAAATATGAAGCTGCTATAGCTGGTTTGAAGTTAGCCCTAATTTGTGGAGCCAAAAGGGTCAGGTTAATGAGTGATTCTCAGCTTCTTATCCATCATGCACAAGGTCAATCTAAGGCAAAAAATGAGCAGTTGATTAAATATTATTCATTCTTAAAGAGGTGGCAGTTAACTTCAAAGACATCACTTATGAGCACATACCCAGAACAGAGAATACACTAGCAGACTCCTTGGCAACCATAGCATATTCTGAGTCCTACCCATGGATTCATGTGCAAGAATGCCCATCTATTCAACTCAATCATAGCAATGAAGAGGAGGAAAGTCTGAATATACAAGTGAGTCAACCTAAAGACTGAAGGTATCCTCTTCTTCAATACATTTCAGATGGCATCTTGCCTCCGGAAAAAGCGGTAGCAAGAAAAACGAAGTATAGGGCTCGTGGATTTTTTATCAGAAGGGACATCCTTTACAAGAAGTCTTTTAGTAGACCTCTCTTGCGATGTTTGGGGATTGAAGAGTCCCAAATAGTGTTGTCCGAACTAGATGATGGTGAAAGGTCAGCACAGTATGGTTATAGAGCTTTAACCCGAAGAGTCTTGTTGGCCGGATACTACTGGCCCTCCATAATGGAAGATGTCAAGGAATTAGTGAAGAAGTGTGATCCATGCCAAAGATATGGTAAAGAAATTCATATCCCAGCTGTCCCTTTGGAGTCAATTTCTGAGCCAATATCATTTGCTCGATGGGGACTGGATTTGGTGGGACCTCTACCTATGGCGTCCGGAGGGTGCAAAACTATCATTGTAGCCATTGATTATTTTTCAAAGTGGATAGAAGCTGCCCCCTTTGCAGGAACTACTTCAAAAGCTGTAATAAAATTTATCTTATCTAATATTTGTTGCAGATTTGGGGTTCCACAGAAGATAACCACAGACAATGAGCCACAATTCGATAACAAGGATATGGAGAATTTATGTGCCTCTAGAGGCATTCAACACTGCTTCTCCTCTCCTTTCCACCCACAAGAAAATGGTCAGGTAATGGGGGCGAACATAACCATCATGTCCGGTCTTAAAAAGAATTTAGAAGGGGCTGCAGGAAAGTGGCCAAGTTACCTACAAGAAGTGTTATGGGCCTACCAGACTACTCTTGGAGCTGCTACACAAGAATCTCATTTTGCCTTAGTATATGGTATGGATGCAATTGCTCCTATAGAGGCAACACTTCTATCATACATAGTCCACAATTTTTCCGAACAGGCTAATGAAGTGGCAATCAGAAGTCAACTCGACTTGATAGAAGAGAAAAGAGTTAAGGCTCACCTTAGAGCCACCCATTATCAGGGATTGATGAGAAACAGGTTTGCTTCCAAAGTCAGAAGAAGGGATTTTCAACCAGGGGATAAAGTATTGAGAAAAGTCTTCCTACATACTAAGGAGAAGCAGTTCGACAAGCTAGCTCCAAATTGGGAAGGACCCTATGTGGTCATTGAAAAGCTTAAGCCTGGGACATACAGACTTCAAGATAAAGATAGGAGGATCTTAAATCACCCCTGGAACATTGAACACCTCTGGTTGTATCTAGAATGAAAGTTATGTAAATATTTACATGTTTAAAGTCCATATAAAAATTATGGGGCATACTCTTTACTACCCTGGTGGCGCGGGGAGGTTTTGATGAGGTGTCCGAGCTTTTTAATAAAATTCGATGCCTTCTTAAAAAATTCGGAATGGTTTGTTTGATAGTTTCCGTAAAACCTTCTATGTGTCATTGACAGATCAGATTGATCTGGTGGAAGGATGACCATTTAGACATCTGTCATCGAAGATCTTAAACACTCTCACCTTAAAATACTTGTGAAATAACTAGGGGCTATTTAAACATCAACCATCAAGATTGGGCAAACATAAAACAAAGCAAGAATTATGCAAAATAAAACTCCCCGGCTAGCACCGGGGAATGAAACTAAAACATGTAAGAATGTCTTGGCCATCCAAGGACTTTGAAGTTTAAAAAGAAAAGGCTCGTCTGACACGAGCCGGACACGATTACAAAAATGACTTGGCCATTCAAGGACTCTAGTTTAACATAAGGATAAAAGAAAAATAAAAGACAGTTAACACTTCAGGGCTGGATTCCCTTGGATGTTCCTGCCTCATCTGGTTTCTTCTTAGGGTCTTTGGGTTCATCATTAGGACTCTCTCCGGTCCCTTCTTCCTCATCAGTAGTAGCATCAATACCACTGGAATAGTTTTTCTTATCACCATCCACCATCGTGTGAAATGTGATATCTTCATACTCCACATACTGTTATAGAGAACCAAGCGTCCTCTTCGGGAATGTTTGATGGAAAAGCAAGACCATATCGGATTTGACTTCAGCATACCTCTCTTCTTGGGAGTCAATCACCTTGTTGGTGTATTCATTGATTTTGGCCTGAATTGTCTTCTCCTGCTCCTTTATCAAATCCTCTTTCTCCTTGGTGATTTTAGACACAACCTCTTTAAGAGAAGTCTTATCACTGGACAGGGTTTGGATGACATTATCCTTGGCCTTCACTTCCTCCTTCGAAGTGGAGAGATCCTTCTCCAAGCCATAACACTTGGTTTGAAGTTCTATGTTAACCACCTCCGAAGCGGCCAGCCTGGTGGCCAAGTCCTTTTTCCTCTTCTTCAACTCCTTGACCTCTCTCCTTAATGCCTCAACACTCTGATTGGCGTTAAGGAGGTTGTTAGATAAGCTCTCTTTGTCTGTGTTGAGTGCATTGATAAGGGTATATTGGCTTCGCACTTGTCTCTCCAGGTTGAGCACCGGTTGAATGTTGCTCAGCAAGGACTGAGTCACCATGTCATTCTACCCTGAAACAAAAAAAAGACTTACCATTGAAGGTAACCATGTTCGAGGAGCTTGGAGGAAGCTAGGGGCCATCAAAGTCGTCTTTTTAAGGTCTCCGAAGTAAAGGCCAATGTTTTGAAGGCCGCTGATGTCAACTCCATCAATATTGATATCCCCTCTGGTACCCTCTTCGGTGTGTAAATCAATTGGGATTTGCTCTGCCAGTGTGGGGTATGTTGGGTCAACCGGAGGAAGAGACTCCGAAGTCCGGAGAGTGACTTCATCTCCTGAGGAGATTTTCTTTTTCTTGGTAGTTCTAACTTCACCATCTGCTCCCCATTTGCGGTCCCTCTTAGGGGCCTTTGAAAGATCTAGAGGTCTGCCTGCCTTCTTAATACTCTCATCTTCAACCACTTGAAGTAGAGTAGCATTAATTCCCCCTTGGGCCTGCACTTCCCGGTTTGCTGGAGTAATCTCTTCAACACCACCTTGAGCAACCCCAATTGCATCTTGTTTCTTCTTGCCCTTCTTGCCCTTCATCTTACTTGGGGCTTTTGCTCTAGCAGGCAATGCCAGCTTTCCATCCTTATCCTCTGTCCTCTGGAGGATGACACCCGGAGGAGGTGGCGAGTACACCCAAGAAAATAAAATTGATGATGAGACATATGACTACGAGTCGTCTCCCTTTCTTGTTGGCGTAAATTAGGAAAGTTATCACGTAACCCATTTGAACCAAAACTCCGAAGAAATTGAAAGTTAATACGAACATTTTTCCGGGGCTGACCACAGGTAGCCGGAAAAAGAATCCGACCATACAACTCAACAGGGTTGCCAAGTAAGGCAATGGGGAAAAGTGTGCAACCGTTTTTTTCTTAAAAATTCTTATGAAAGTAGGCCTAAATAGCAATATAAATGTGGTGTTAAACTCCATAACACAACAACAACAAAAACTAAAAGCCCCTAATAATGAAGTGTTTTTTTTTAAACACAAGAGCTAAAGAGAAAAAAAATAGAGAAGACTTAGGTTTTTGGGACAATATAACAAATGCAAAAGAAGACAGTAACTCTTTCAATAAACAAACTTTCAGACTAAAGAGAAAGAATATCAGACTCTTTGTAAGAAAGTACTTCAAAACTTACAGCGGAGATAAATAGAGGATACATTGCACCACGATGCCAATGATCCCAAGTATCTGGCTACGCGTTAATGTTCTTACCATAGTGAAACCTGCATCCACAATTCAAAACTAATCAATACACACTAATAAATTGTTAATATTTATGAAGAAAAAAAATATAAATGAAATTAATTTTTAATATTATAGTTAGAATTTTACTTTAGTCATTCAGAAATCAACTCTTGGTATAAGGGTGGGTTTCTAAACTTGGTCATGGTTTGTGACTCAATTCTACCTTTCCCGAGTTCTTTCAGAATGATCTGAGGATTAAGAATTTGTTAAATTTTTTATTATTCTAACAGTTAAAACTCTCCTAAAAGTAGGTGCAGCTCTAAATTAAGGAAAGAGGCTAAGAGAAAGCTTCAAATAAAAAATTTGATGAAATTGAGAAGGAGAGTTCTTTGAAGCAGAAAAGGATGAGAAGAAAGAGCTCCCACAAGCGAAAAAGGATGACCAGTTGATGCAGCACTGATCCAGTCAATTGAGAATGTTCCGGAACTGAAGGCTTACTTGAATGCAAGATTTTCCCTTAAGCAACAGCTGAAACCTCACGAGCTTGTGTTTTAGGAGTATGTAACGTCATAAAAAACAAACTAGGATTTACATTTCTGATATCAGGCATGATGCAAAGCTCGATGCTTCTGCTGAATAGTACACTTGCATAATTATGGGCCACTTTCTCATTTTACGAAGAAATAAAGACAGTGCATAACTATAACTGTATTGTCATTTTATGATTGCTAAAACAAGAAATATATATTTTTCTATTAATATTCAAAGGGATTAGTCACATCTTTAATAACAAATGCTTTGCTTTCGTCTCGTGTATCATTAATACTGCTCGAGATAAATAAAAAATTAAGTCATAAATACCCCTATTTCATATTCACTTGGCTGTGATAATTAATTATTTAAATTAAGTCTTATCTATAATAAAAATATAAATAAAAAGTATTATATTATTATTTTAAATTAAATTAATTTAATACTGTTTATTAAATAATGTATCAAATTTATATATTAGAAGTTATTTATTTCTAAATATTAAAATAAAATGATAAAAACAAGTTTTGAAAATATTTAAAGATGCCAATTTTGAAATAAATATTGTTTGAAAATTTTAATTAAAAATATTTTTTAAAATGCAGTTTTTAACTACTTTTTTTAATAAACGTTTTAAAACACGTGTTCAAATTTCAATTTTTTAACAAACTATTTTTTAAAACCTTTTTCTTTATTGAAAAGGTTGAATGTTTATTAATTGAATTCTCAACTTTTTGTTACAAATTGAGTTTCAAATATTATTTCAAGAATTTTAAAAATTATTTAACAACTGAATTTCAAAAATGATTAAATTTTATTTTTATTGAAAGTATCAAAATTTCAAAAGTGATATTTTAGAATATTTTGAAATTTTTATTTTATAATTTATTTTAACTTTTTTTAATGAATAGTCCTAAATATTTTCATTAAAAATAATATAATATAAATATGATTATTTTTATTAAAATAAGAGTTAAATTAAATAATTAATATAATAATTTACATAATTAATTATTATAATTTTAACATCAAGCAAGGATAATTATGTCTTAATTTTCATTTCACCAAAAAAAATTATGTCTTAATTGTTTTATATCTATCCCATTATTACGGCGAAGTATGATGGGTTTCTTATAAAGGTGAGCCAAACTCATATTCAAATAAGTTTTTATTAGCTCAAGTTATCATCTAAAAACTATTTGAGATCCGTGCAAATTTCGCACAAATTTTATATATTCTGTGAAAATTTAGCACAATGTTTTGGAAGTTTCTAGTTAAAAAACGCTAAAATACTAACTACGTGGTTTAAGCATAATACATAGATTTTGATATAGTTTTATGTATTTTGTGTTAAGTTCTCACCATCGTTGTATGCAACCCTCTTTTGATGAACAAACTTTCAGACTAAAGAGAAAGAATATCAGACACTTTGTAAGAAAGTACTTCAAAACTTACAGCAGAGATAAATAGAGGATACATTGCACCACGATGCCAATGATCCCCAAGTATCTGGCTACGCGTTAATGTTCTTACCATAGTGAAACCTGCATCCACAATTCAAAACTAATCAATACACACTAATAAATTGTTAATATTTATGAAGAAAAAAAATATAAATGAAATTAATTTTTAATATTATAGTTAGAATTTTACTTTAGTCATTCAGAAATCAACTCTTGGTATAAGGGTGGGTTTCTAAACTTGGTCATGGTTTGTGACTCAATTCTACCTTTCCCGAGTTCTTTCAGAATGATCTGAGGATTAAGAATTTGTTAAATTTTTTATTATTCTAACAGTTAAAACTCTCCTAAAAGTAGGTGCAGCTCTAAATTAAGGAAAGAGGCTAAGAGAAAGCTTCAAATAAAAAATTTGATGAAATTGAGAAGGAGAGTTCTTTGAAGCAGAAAAGGATGAGAAGAAAGAGCTCCCACAAGCGAAAAATGATGACCAGTTGATGCAGCACTGATCCAGTCAATTGAGAATGTTCCGGAACTGAAGGCTTACTTGAATGCAAGATTTTCCCTTAAGCAACAGCTGAAACCTCACGAGCTTGTGTTTTAGGAGTATGTAACGTCATAAAAAACAAACTAGGATTTACATTTCTGATATCAGGCATGATGCAAAGCTCGATGCTTCTGCTGAATAGTACACTTGCATAATTATGGGCACTTTCTCATTTTACGAAGAAATAAAGACAGTGCATAACTATAACCGTATTGTCATTTTATGATTGCTAAAACAAGAAATATACATTTTTCTATTAATATTCAAAGGGATTAGTCACATCTTTAATAACAAATGCTTTGCTTTCGTCTCGTGTGTCATTAATACTGCTCCATAAAAAAAAATAAGTCATAAATACCCCTATTTCATATTCACTTGGCTGTGATAATTAATTATTTAAATTAAGTCTTATCTATAATAAAAATATAAATAAAAAGTATTATATTATTATTTTAAATTAAATTAATTTAATACTGTTTATTAAATAATGTATCAAATTTATATATTAGAAGTTATTTATTTCTAAACATTAAAATAAAATGATAAAAACAAGTTTTGAAAATATTTTAAGATGCCAATTTTGAAATAAATATTGTTTGGAAAATTTTAATTAAAAATATTTTTTAAAATGCAGTTTTTAACTACTTTTTTTAATAAACGTTTTAAAACACGTGTTCAAATTTCAATTTTTTAACAAACTATTTTTTTAAACCTTTTTATTTATTGAAAAGGTTGAATGTTTATTAATTGAATTCTCAACTTTTTGTTACAAATTGAGTTTCAAATATTATTTAAAGAATTTTAAAAATTATTTAACAACTGAATTTCAAAAATGATTAAATTTTATTTTTATTGAAAGTATCAAAATTTCAAAAGTGATATTTTAGAATATTTTGAAATTTTTATTTTATAATTTATTTTAACTTTTTTTAATGAATAGTCCTAAATATTTTCATTAAAAATAATATAATATAAATATGATTATTTTTATTAAAATAAGAGTTAAATTAAATAATTAATATAATAATTTACATAATTAATTATTATAATTTTAACATCAAACAAGGATAATTATGTCTTACTTTTCATTTCACCAAAAAAAAATATGTTTTAACTGTTTTATATCTATCTCGTTATTACGGCGAAGTATGATGAGTTTCTTAAAAAGGTGAGCCAAACTTATATTCAAATAAGTTTTTATTAGCTGGAGTTATCATCTAAAAACTATTTGACCGCTTTTTTAGTTAGAGTTTCTATGGACATCGGTAGGAGTGGCAATTCGGGTGATGTCCGACCCGACCCGGTCCGGTTGGGTTGTGTTCAGCCCGAATTTAGAACGGGTCGGGTTCGGGTTCAGAAATTGTAACCCGTAATCGGACCGGGTCGGATTCGGGTTTCAAATTTTTCCGGTCCGTTCCGGTCCGAAAATCATAAAATATATATAAAAATAATATTTCTATATATAATAAAAATAATATATTTAAAAAATAAATTAATATATTTAAAATAAATTAAAAAATATTTAAAAAATATTAAAATTAATGTCCGCGGGTCGGGTCGGGTTGACCGGCGGACAATAGCGGACGGGCTCGGGTTTGGAAATATGAGGTGGGAGCGGGTCGGGCCGGGTTCGGGCTCAAGTGTAAAAAAAGCAGGCTCAAGCGGACCGGTCTGAACCCGACCCGCGGACGGCCCATTGCCATCCCTAGACACCGGCTAATAGTCATTTAATACTAAATTTTTATCTAATAATGAACCTAATTCTTTAAAAAAATAATAATAACATTTTGATAAAGATTACCTTTTTTTAATATCACATACAATATTTGAAAATATTATAATTAATAGTAAATAAATTTGAAAAACATAAATTATTAAAATGAAATTAACTATTAAATTGAAATGTTACTATGGTCCAATCAAAACAAAAAATCATTTATTAATTTATTAATTAATTAGATAAAAAAAATCAAAATAATTTAAAATTTAAAATTTAAATTAGTTTTATTAAATATTATTTTTAAACTGTGCTTTTTATATATATATAAATATTAAAATATTAACATATTCATTCAAATTTAAATTTTTAGAAGGTTTCTATTGGTTCCTCTCCTTCTTGGATTTGGAGGAAAATCATCCGTCTTCGCCCTTTGGCGAGTAATTTATACAGGGTGGCAATCAGAAATAGTCAAAACACTTCGTTCTAGCATGACCCGTGGCTCATCTCCCTGTCATTAGCAAACTACTTCGGCTCTGATATCATTAGTGATTCTCGATTGGGAAATGACTTAAAGGTGATACTTTCAATAAAAATAAAATTTAATCATTTTTGAAATTCAGTTGTTAAATAATTTTTAAAATTCTTTAAATAATATTTGAAACTCAATTTGTAACAAAAAAAAGTTGAGAATTCAATTAATAAACATTCAACCTTTTCAATAAAGAAAAAGGTTTTAAAAAATAGTTTGTTAAAAAAAATTGAAATTTGAACACGTGTTTTAAAACGTTTATTAAAAAAAGTAGTTAAAAACTGCATTTTAAAAAATATTTTAATTAAAATTTTCAAACAATATTTATTTCAAAATTGGCATCTTTAAATATTTTCAAAACTTGTTTTTATCATTTTATTTTAATATTTAGAAATAAATAACTTCTAATATATAAATTTGATACATTATTTAATAAACAGTATTAAATTAATTTAATTTTAAATAATAATATTATACTTTTTATTTATATTTTTATTATAGATAAGACTTAATTTAAATAATTAATTATCACAGCCAAGTGAATATGAAATAGGGGTATTTAGCCCCCAAGGGGTAGCCGAGTTGGTTGAGCATGGCATTCTTATAACCAAAAGGTCATGAGTTCGAGTCCCTCTGCATACGCTTTCTCGGTTGAGCCTGTCACCTTGTGTGGTTTACCTTCTGGCGTTGGTTTACAGGCTATCGCGTCAGACTGAGGGTTTACCCTGTGCGCACTCATTGCACTTTGAGTAGCGGCCGCGGGTTCCCTCCGAAAAAAAAAAGAAAAAAAGAAATAGGGGTATTTATGACTTAATTGTTTTTTATCTGGAGGAGTATTAATGATACACGAGACGAAAGCAAAGCATTTGTTATTAAAGATGTGACTAATCCCTTTGAATATTAATAGAAAAATGTATATTTCTTGTTTTAGCAATCATAAAATGACAATACGGTTATACTTATGCACTGTCTTTATTTCTTCGTAAAATGAGAAAGTGACCCATAATTATGCAAGTGTACTATTCAGCAGAAGCATCGAGCTTTACATCATGCCTGATATCAGAAATGTAAATCCTAGTTTGTTTTTTATGACGTTACATACTCCTAAAACACAAGCTCGTGAGGTTTCAGCTGTTGCTTAAGGGAAAATCTTGCATTCAAGTAAGCCTTCAGTTCCGGAACATTCTCAATTGACTGGATCAGTGCTGCATCAACTGGTCATCCTTTTTCGCTTGTGGGAGCTCTTTCTTCTCATCCTTTTCTGCTTCAAAGAACTCTCCTTCTCAATTTCATCAATTTTTTTATTTGAAGCTTTCTCTTAGCCGCTTTCCTTAATTTAGAGCTGCACCTACTTTTAGGAGAGTTTTAACTGTTAGAATAATAAAAAATTTAACCAATTCTTAATCCTCAGATCATTCTGAAAGAACTCGGGAAAGGTAGAATTGAGTCACAAACCATGACCAAGTTTAGAAACCCACCCTTATACCAAGAGTTGATTTCTGAATGACTAAAGTAAAATTCTAACTATAATATGAAAAATTAATTTCATTTATTTTTTTTTCTTCATAAATATTAACAATTTATTAGTGTGTATTGATTAGTTTTGAATTGTGGATGCAGGTTTCACTATGGGAAGAACATTAACGCGTAGCCAGATACTTGGGATCATTGGCATCGTGGTGCAATGTATCCTCTATTTATCTTCGCTGTAAGTTTTGAAGTACTTTCTTACAAATAGTATGATATTCTTTCTCTTTAGTCTGAAAGTTTGTTTATTGAAAGAGTTACTGTCTTCTTTTGCATTTGTTATATTGTCCCAAAAACCTAAGTCTTCTCTATTTTTCGCTCTTTAGCTCTTGTGTTTTAAAAAAAACACTTCATTGTTAGGGGCTTTTAGTTTTTGCTGTTGTTGTGTTATGGAGTTTAACACCACATTTATATTGCTATATAGGCCTACTTTCATAAGAATTTTTAAGAAAAAAACGGTTGCACACTTTTCCCCATTGCCTTACTTGGCAACCCTGTTGAGTTGTATGGTCGGATTATTTTTCCGGGTACTTGTGGTCAGCCCCGGAAAAATGTTCGTATTAACTTTCAATTTCTTCGGAGTTTTGGTTCAAATGGGTTACGAGATAACCTTCCTAATTTACGCCAACAAGAAAGGGAGACGGCTCGTAGTCATATGCCTCATCATCAATTTTCTTTTCGTGGGTGTACTCGCCACTGGTAAGTTTGCTAGGATTGACACCAGCCTTGATTTTCCTCCCGTTCTCCCAAGTCCCACTAATGAACAAGAATTGGGTCTTACAATTCTTCTCTGATTCAAGCAAATCATCCACCACCTTAAAGTTATCTCCTATGTTGTAGTGGTAGAAAGGGATGACGTGGTTCTTACAGAGGTTGGCCACAGCAGGAAATTGCTCCATTGGAAGCAGTATTCCGGAGAGCCTAGAGGCCATAATGTAGGCCATGAGGGTGTACCAAGCATTGGGACTCAGCTGGCTTGGACAAAGCTTAATCAGATAAAATTATCTGACAATCTCTGGGTCCAAGGGAAATATGAGCCCCCAGTTGAACAGCTCTGTGTAGATAACTATCTCGCTCAGCTTGCAGTCCATTGGTATCTCCGGAGTGACCGATATCCTCACCTTGACAGACTCAGGGATCCCCCACTTCGTCCGGATCCGGCCTAGCTCAGTTGTGTGAGTGTAGACATAATTGATGTTCTGCATGGCCAGCAGATACTTCATGCTCACCTTGTGGAAGTAGGGTCCCACTTTGCCTTCCAGAGATTCTGGCAGGTCCAGATGTTTCAAATACAGCTTTTCTTTACCCTTGCCTTTTTTGTCAGTGACAGCTTCCCCTGTCTATCCGGAGATGTCAGTCTCATATGAGGCTTCTTCTATGCTGTCCTCCATCACCTCTTCCATCACCATGGAAGGTTTTTCAGTTGTTGTTGGTGGGGGAGTGCTGGTGGCAGGCTCTGTAAGCTGTCCGGACTGGTGAGCATCACCCTCTCCTAAAGGTCTCGTGTCCGGAGGGCTCATTTTGAGAGCTAGTTCCAGTGGCCTCCGGACCGGAGGATTTATTCTTAGGGAATCTGATATATTCCCCTGATTCAGTAGCTTTATCCTTGGCCCCAGACTTAGAAGGCCCTGTTTTCGGGGACTTAGATTGTGAAACGACATCTTGGCCCTTCACTAAGCGACCTGCTCGGCGAAGTCTGACCTTTTCTGGGGACTTTTCAACATCTGACCCCATGGATATAAATGGAGAGGATCTCCTTGTACTTGATACGGATTTTTCCCGTTCAACAGTGGGCTGTGACTCCTGAACGAGGAGCCTGATACAATGGGCGAAAGACTTGGTTGAAATAACCTCATGGGTTTAGAACTTCTAGCAGAAGATGAACCTCGATCGGCCTCTGAAGATGGTGTTCCAGGCTTGTCGTTTGGAGAAACTGGAAGACTCGCAGTAATGCGCCTTTCCCACTCAACCCTTTGCGCTTTTCTAACTCCGAAAGATCAAGCCACTCGCCTTTTACCAATGCGTTTCTTGCAGTGAACATAAACCTACACCAAAAGAATTTTGAGAATAGAAGTGAAAACTTTGAGATGAAGAAATGAGAGAGTAATGAAGATGGTAAAACAGTGAAAAGAAGAAATTTATACTAGTAAGACAAAAATAGTTGCCAAAAACCTAGGAGAATACGAAAAGACAAAAGTAATGATTGAAGGCGACGCTGACGTCATGGGTATTAAATGAAGAGGTTGCTTTTTAGGATTAGTGGGAGCGCCGTTCTAGGAGAAAAACGGCTGGTGAGGCAAATCAAAAGATGACACGTGTCCCATGATCCATTGCAGAACTTTTAAACTTCTAAGAAGTATACAGTCCGGATAATGTTACTAGTTCCTAAGAAATATTTTTTAGGTCTTACCAAAGGCCTTCAACAAAACCTAAAAAATGGGCTACTGATGAGTCCGACAATATTCGCCACTCACTGTAGAAACCGGACAAGGGCAATCCGGACAATAATCACCTACTGAACCATCCGAACATGACAAAAGTACTAAATAACTAATCACCTTTTGACTAAGCTAATTGCTAATCTGCTTAATAAACTAATGGGTTTTTGAACTCGACCCGGTTTCATAAGTTTGACCCGAAATCCCATATGACCCATAATCAAAGGTATAAATACCCAACCACTTTCATTGATGAGGGTAATGAACATTTAATACAACCAGTGAGCTTAAATCTCTCACTACAAAACACTTAAACATTTAATACCTTTGAAACACCACAGAATATCTAACCAAATTACCCTCAGTCGAAAATAATCCACACCATCTATGACTTTAAAAATGTAGGTTATAAGGGAAGAAGCAAGTACCTGAATTATTCAAAAGATCAACATTCTTCATCAATTGTTGAATTATGCTTCTCATTCTCCAAGTTTTGCTATGTTCTCTCTTTGGTTCGTCACTGCCTCTGGAGAAGAAGAAGATGGTGTCTCGGTGTCTTGCTTAAAGCTAAGTTATTCATTATCAAATCAAAGCCTACTCTGATTTTGCGTGAATAATTGGAGCTGAAGCTGGCACGAAGGTCTTAGGTCAAGGATTTTGGATGAATATTTTATTTTCTTTAAATTTCATTCTAGCGCTTCTTTTAAGAGAAGGAGCCAATATGTTAAATATATTATTTTATTAATATATTAAAATATCCTTTTGATTAAAAAAAGGATTGGCCCGATCCGGTGTAATATAAATGTGTTCTGATTCTAGAGAACGATTATACGGACGGAAGAATCACAAATTTTATTATTATAAAATTATTATTGAAAGAAACACTTAGGCAAATCATTGCTACTACAATTGTTTTTAGAATATTTGGATAAATTTATTAGATAAAGACCTAAAATATTTGACTAAATTTTTTAAAAAATTATATCCGATATAAATAGAAGTTTGGAGACATAAACTATATTACTAAAACTCTCTTCTTTCTGTATCGATAACCCCTCTCTTTATTGCTTTAGACTCTTCATTCTCTGAGTTCCCAACCACCAGAAATTAAGAAATCGAAGTCGTTCAATCTCCGATTTAGTTTAACGATCAATGCTTCCAAATAGTTCAGATCAAATATACGCTAAAAATAGTAAGAAATCCTAGTTTCGATCATTTTCTTATTTGAAAATACAGTTCGATTCTCCTATCTTTGACAAAACTAGGGTTTCATTGCAAGAATGTTTCAATTTTTTTCAATTACCGTAGTCATCATCTTTTTCACTATATCACTTTTGGTTGATTTGTTTTGGTTAGTCATTCGTTTTGTAGTATATACTTACTTCATTATCTTCGTTATTTATCACCTATCAACATATATTGCTTACTCGTGTCTCACTAAAGCGAGATACGAGTCGATCGTTTATCAGTTTCTACAGCTTTCCATAATTATTGCAACACAAAGTCAAGAATTTTTCATTTATCAAAACTTCCATGTTATTGTTTTTCATCATCTATATTGGTCTGGTTTAACATCTCTCTTTTAGCATATATATAGTTGGTCCATTTTAACATCTATCACTTATCATCTATCATAGTTGGCATGTTATAAGCCTCTATTGAATTCCCAAGTTTTGTTATATTTGCATAAGTTTCATGTTTATCAATTTTGCCATGGTTACACATTTGCATAGGTTTCGCGTGTATCACTTTTTCCTCGATTATACATCTGCATAGGTTTTGTATCTATCACTTTTAAATTGGTTTTACATTTGCATAGGTTTCACATCTACCACTTTTGCCATGGTTTCACATTTGCATAGGTTTCACATCTATCACTTATCATACTTCTACTGATTTTGCATAATATGCAGTTTCATATCTACCATAGTTGACATGTTTTTCTCACTTTATTTCTTTTATAGGAAAATATCTCCAAAAACTTGTTCCTTCATGTCAGGTCTTTTTGCATTGATAAAACAGACGAAATAGACAAAAATAAAACCAGTGCACCTAAAACAAGCCTAAAAAACACCATTTTATTCCATCTTGAAGGAAGCATACAATTTAAGAAAAATGAACACCCCTTACAAAACAAATTGGGATTTGATTGTAGAGATAATAAAAAGAATATGATGATGAAAATCAAGTTTTCAAAGTAGGGAAAAAGTTTTTACGCCTTACAACCAATAATGTCAAAAGTATATTTGGTTTAAAACATGGAAACCATCATATGCCACTATAAGGAAAGAAGTTTGAACCAAGACATTCAGAAACAAAAGAAGAATCAAACACTATCAAAAAATACTTTGCTGATGACACATTAAGAAAATTTAATAAAAAATGAGTAAGAACAATCACAAACAAATGATAAAGGTATGCAATTTATAGTTTTTTTGTACATTATTACCCTGGTTAGTATTTATAATACTTGCACTAGTTTAGCATAATATATACTTTCACATCTATCATAGTTTCACTGCTTACAAATCTATCATAGTTTTCCCATGGTATCCCATCTACCATTTTTCCTTTCTTTTATATTTGCACAGGTTTCGCATTTATCACGTTTGCCTTGGTTTCATATTTGCATAGATTTTACATTTATCACTTTACCATGGTTTCACATTTGTATAGGTTTTGCGTCTATTACTTTTACCCTGGTTTCACATTTGCATAGGTTTTGCATCTATCACGTTTTCCCTGGTTACACATTTGCATAGGTTTCGCCTCTATCACTTTTGCCTTGGTTACTCATTTGCATAGGTTTTTCATCTATCACTTTACCCTAATTTAACATTTTCACAGGTTTCGCACCTATCACTTTTGTCATGGTTTCACATTTGTATAGGTTTTGCAGCATTTATCATTTTGTAAATATCATAGTTGTCATGGTTTAGCTATCATAGCTTCCAATTGTTTCTCATCTATTATCCATATATTAAGTAATGATTTTTCATGTTTCTAAGATGTTATAAATAAAGTAGTAAATTACATGGAGAACAGACAATAAAATATGTTATAATATTGTTAGTAATGTTAAAATGCTCAATATTATTTTTCTCTACAGCTGGAGATGTACTAGCCTATACAATGGTCTATTACGTTGAACACCTCGACAAAATAAACAAATATGATTGGGCTGAAGCAATCTAGGACAAGGTGATGAATTTAATAAACATTTTTATGAAAATAAACCTAATAAAGTAGTTTGTTGTGTTACTTGATTACTAATTAGTATTTTTGTTCTATGTTAAATATCATTAAAAATAGTAAAAAAAATTATCTAAAGTATTGTTAAAATATATCCATTTATCATGGAACACACAACTATATATAAAAAAGAATAAATTTAATATAAGATACCAATGTGATTCAAATAGTTGGGTATTGAAGGAAAAATAAAATTGAATTTGATTAACGCCATAAATGAGGTCACAGATGCACAATTATATTTACAAACTGTTTTTTGGTCCGTTTTCACATTTTACATGGATATATGTCTTTATTATACCCGAAGAAGATTCAAAAGATGAAAATGTCAATGTACCAAACGATGAACAGATTCCATTCAAGAAAGAACAAAGTAATGATGTTCATATAGAGGAAAAACATGAAGATGTTATAGAGGATTTTCAAGAGGATGTTCATTCTGAATAAGTTAATCTCAACGACGATGATGGTGGTGCAAATTGGGATATGAACT
The DNA here is from genome assembly GCA_036936605.1 of Limnanthes douglasii subsp. nivea. Taxonomy (NCBI): domain Eukaryota; kingdom Viridiplantae; phylum Streptophyta; class Magnoliopsida; order Brassicales; family Limnanthaceae; genus Limnanthes; species Limnanthes douglasii. The sequence continues at coordinate 147,652,816 of JAUPFV010000003.1, read as the reverse complement.
AAGCCTCTGATGGAATGTATTCTACTAATTTAGATATCAATACAATTTTCAACAAGGTCCAAACGTTATAAGGACTAAAACGACGCAACCTGAAGAAAAAAATCACTAATAAACGTTTCACAACATACTTTACCGACCGTAACTAGTCCTCTAAAAAAACAGAATATGGTATTTCAAAAAAGGATCAGTATTGTAGATTCTTAGGAATCTAAGGAGACCTACAAAAGATATAAAAAAGAAGTATCCTAATAAAAATTCCGATGTAATGTACCATCTAATATTAGAAAACAGGAGATTGAATAGATTAATGTACCAACCAAAGGTAAAAAAAACTCCCTCTTATCATAGTTTCGCATCTTTTTATGGTTTATAGTGTTACGCATCTATAATTTTTATCAACATTTCGCATCTATCATGGTTATTAGTATTGCGCATCTATCATTTTATGTATATTCCGCGTCTACCATTTTTATGTAATTTTCACATCTACCATATTTATTAAGGTTTGGCATCTATCATCTATCATCTTTATAAAGGTTTCATATCTTGACATGATTTCTCATCTATCATAGTTTAAACGTTTTGCATCTTTAAAAATGTTTCATATTTATTTTATAGAGAATTAACAAAAAATCTCTAACACTAATAGAGCTTATCTGTAACCAGAACATTGAGTTATCAACAGTGGATAGAATAGATATCTAAACTGTAGTCATTTTTATAAAATGATTTCACACTTGTAGCTATAATATCAACATTTCTCTTAACACATTCACATATTTCTTTTGCAATCCGATAACAAATTCTTTTAGATTTTTTTTTTGCAAAAAACAACCCCACGAGTATGAGGTTTGACATAATTCTTCATAATAAAAAAACCCAGTGGACTTATCTTTTTTAGCATAAAGTCTCGAAGGATAACCGTTTGAATCTTTTTTCGTGCAATAAACAATTACTCTTTGTTTATTATTATGCAGATATTTGAAAGTAAAACTTTTTTGTAAATCCAACCTACTAATAGCTAATCTTAAACCGAAGCAACGTTAGTTAGTGGTTTGTTCTTGTGACAAATAAAATTGATACAAGAACTTTGACTAGTTTCTCCACAAATCAAATCTTCATTTGAACCTTCAAAGAAAATTTGAGCAATTTATCTAACATCATCACCAACAACAACACTACCTTCAATATCAATTGTAACAGTTGAAACACCCAAAGTATCAACAACTGATTCAAAAGAAACTAAATCATTATCACGATCTAAGATAAAATTTCTAGGTCACTACAACAGTATCTTAATCTAAATTTACCCAGAACCAACCCATCATATCTACTTAAAACAAAATTAATGATATATTTAAAATTATCAAACAGACTAACATCACAGATTGCAAGTTCGTTATTTCGTATAAAAATACATAGTCGATTTCTAAACATCACGTACCTATATTCGATAATTCAAAATACAAAAAATAGTAAACATCTCGCACCTATCATTATAGAAAATACATATTTTTTTTCACACGACATTACAAAAAATACACAAGTTTTGCATCTATCATCATAATAAAAAAAATAGGTTTTGAATCTATCAATACAGAAAATACACACGTTTCGTAACTAGCAGAAGATAATAGATTTCGCAACTATCACAGGTTTCGTGTATATAAATTAAACACGTTTCACATCTAGCAAAATTTTATCTTCTTCGTAACAGTCTTCTTTTTTGTTTACACTATAAAAATTTCTCAACCATATTTCCAAAAACATAAAAAAAACACAAAAGACGACTAAAACCTAAATTAATATAATATGTCAACTACAAAATCAAAGTAAAAACATATGAAATACCAAAAAAACATGAGTAACACAGAGATAGAAACTCAAGAACAAATCTGCAAAAAAATCAAGTTACATAAAATTGGAAAACAAAAATCAAATATCGAAATCAAATAAAAACACAATTAAAATCGAAAACTAAAAATAAAATCGTATGAAAAAACGAGGAATCGATAGAAGTTGAATCGTCACCTCATATGCTACTGTAGATCGTAAAATATATAGAGAGAAATAAACATAAGAAAAAAGTTACTGAAAATATAAAAGGTTTTATATAGTTTATTAAGGGTATTATAACAATTAGTTGGATATTAGATACTAAATAGAGGAGTTGAATGAGTCTTTCTTAGAAATATATAAAAATATGGGTAATAAGTAGATAATAGTTTGGTTTTTAGGTCTTAATTGGTATTAAACCCTTGTTTTTATTAAACGTAAAATATATAAATCCAATAAACTCTAAAATCTAAAATTATGTCAACTTAAAACTTTTTTTTACTAAATAAGAAAGTCATTTAACTCTTTAACTTACAACCTTACCCAAACAATAATTATTACTTAGTTTTAAGTTTTTTCACATTCATTCTAAAAGTCGAATAAATGGTCGAAACAAAAAAATATATTATCCATACCACATATCTCGTGGAAACATCGTTGGAATCGGTCGTGGAACATGTATAATTACTTTTGACTTTTTTTATCGATTTTTTAGATTTGTAAATTCAGATAATTAAAGAAGAATGTGATGTCCATCGTTGATAATTAATGAGATTTGTTGGGTGTATTTTGCATATATACTATATAGTATGGTTGCAGAAGTTATACAAATACGTTGTAAAAATTATTTTGCTATGGTTAGTAACCAATTATTTTGCAATTATATTAATTCTTGTTTGGAATACATTATGTAATTGTCTTGCGCAACCAAACATGGCTATAAACACTATATTACGCGGTATATTTTTTTAAATTTTTTAATATGACTTGGAAATCTCCAGGACGCGGTGAAATCCCGACATAATGGCGCCATTACATTGACGAATGACCCAAACAATTTGCCGACGAAATGATAAATTTCACACAATACACCATCAATTTGGCATATAATATTATTTTTACGTTTCACACAAATAAATTATATATACCATTTTACCACATAAATGGAGTATAAAAATAAAAATATTGTTAATACAATGGTGGCTATTCCAACCACATATCTTCTAGTTTTGTTATGACTCATATGCTATTTTAGTGTCATGGCAACAAGATTTTGGCAAAAAAATCATTGTAAATGCTTGTTCTTATCATTTTCAAACTTAGATCATGAATACGAAAATATATGTTATTACTTGCAAAACCTAAGTAATTATAAGTGCGAAACATTGAACAAATTATATGTGAAAACTTGTAGTATAGTTGATATGAAACATAGATGACATCATATGTGTTATGGGAAACCTTAATCGTTGATTTCTTCTTATACATGCCGAATAAAACTAACTAAGTCGTGATTGTAGCGGTAAATTATGTTCGGTCATTCCAACCTTGGATCTCTTGGGTTTTTTAGTACCTATATGTAAATTTGGTTTTGTGGTAACAAAATTTATGTTAAAAATTTAGATGCGTATTCTTATAATTTTCCAACATAGACCAAGAATACGAAAATCTATAAAATTACATGCAAAACATGTAGAAACCCTATATAAACCACGTGTTAGACATGTACAAAGTATGATGCGCAACAAAGTAGAAAATAACACATGTGAAAAACCTTCATAACTGATCTCCCCAACTGGTTGACAATAAAACAAATTATATCGCCAATAAATTGAAGAATGATTTTTGGCCATTCGAACCACAAATCTATTGCTTTTGTTGTGACACATATTTGGTTTGGTGTCATGGTAGCAAAATTAAGGTGAAATATTAACTTTAGACGAGTGTTCTTATCATTTTCCATCTTACACCACGAATACAAAATTCTACGTTAGTACTTGTAATATCTAAGTAATCATAAATGCAATACAATGAATAGATTATAAGAAAAATTTGTTATGATAGACTTGTAACAACTATATATACCACATGGTATAAACAAAATCAAGACAAATAATCCGGTTAGTCGTTACCAGTGTATACAAGGATTGCAATGTCTAAATAATTTTTACTTCTAATAACGATTGGTTGGCCGTTACGGGTTGGACAAATAACGTTTATTTCGATATTGCGAAACCCTTTTATTTGTTCTGCATGAACATTAAGCATTTTTTAAACCATTGCATAGTATACATCGAAACTAATAGTTATTATGTTATATTTATGAAATAGTGTTTGCTAAATATTTACGCAACAAGTTATAATACATGCAAAAATGTACCTTCAAGTATTTGTTTATCAAATGCTATTTATCATTGATTTTATATTATTTTTATACTAATTTAAGTATTAGTTTTATTAATTATGAATAAAAATATTCTCACTTTGTTATTTATTTATTTATTAGTAAAGTGGAAGCAAAAATGAGCAAAAAAGAGGAAAAAAAGAACAAAAATGAGTTAAGATTGCAAATACAAGCTACAATAGTAAAAAAACTAAGATGATGTAGCCGAGATGCCCAATCAAAGACTTTATATATATATTATTCAAATATCTTATATTATTCAAATCAAATTTGGATGTATTAAGATTTGATTTTATTTGAATTTAAAATTTTTATTTTATTTCTTTGTATTATAATTTATGATTTTGAGCAGCTATCATATGCCTTAAGTTATTATAAGTTTTTTGAATAATATATTTTTATCGCTGAAAATTTCAGTGATACCCCTTAGATTAAGGTTTCATGAATAATTGGATTATGGTTTCATCTATCGCTGTTTCTGTTCGTTTCTTTTCGTCATTTCACACCATCAGTTTGATATCTGAGCCTCAGTTCCTGCTACAAGACAAATATGTTTTTCAATCTTGATTTCATCTCATTCAAGGTCTAAAGAAGAGAATGACATCTATGGTCGTGGAGATCGTTTGGTATGCTACACACCAAAAGTTTCGATAACTTATCAAGATTTAAATATTTTAGTCTCCTAACAATAAATTATAATATCTTATTACTAACTTAAAAAATAAAATAATTCTTTAATTTTATTTAATGAGAATTATAATTTTATTCTTACGAAAAGAAAAAAGATTTGATCTTCAATAATAAATTATAATATCTTATTATTTAATTAAAAATAATAAATAAATAAATTATTTTATTTTATTTAATAAGAATTATAATTATATTCTCTTGAAGATGTATTTTATTTTTAGGACATTAAGATTCAATAAAAAGTCCATAACTCTTTAGATAAATAAAACCCTAACACATCAAGCAATATGTTTTCATTTTTAGAATCATGCCTATTAAGACCTAATCCTTTTTAATCTACGATTATTAAAATTTCGTAAATACAATTTTTAATTTAATATATTTTTTTATTACTTTGGTTTTTCTTTTATATTTAGTATTGATATTAATCTCAATGCTTTCAATTCTCTACAAGTTTAATTTATTGATCATGAATTTAGGTCCTACGGGATTAATTGATTAATCGTAGATTTAGGTCGAGACCGAGAGGAATATCTACGATTGAACCATATCAATACCACTAGGTTGAATGAGTAGTTTACTACGGTCATGACCTAGTGAAGTTTAAAGTAGGTTTATTAGAATTTATGACCAATTATAGGAGGTAGAGGACTAGAGATATTACCAGTCATACAAGAAGATTATTTGTGTGAGATCGATAGATGATCACAACACTCTAAAAGAGAACCTGACTTTAAAGAATAATTGCGAAAATAGATTAATTTAATTATATAAAAATACATTATTCTTGATACATGTTTAGTCACTCGAATAGTTTTTAATATTGATTCATTTCAATTTAAAATTTATTTTATTTTTAAATTTTAACTTTAATTTTTGTTTATTAATTAGTGTAACTCTTATATTACACTATAGATTGAAAAAATAGATTTATTTATTTGGGTTCGATATCATGAGTCTAAAAATACTCTAAGACTACAAAAAAATCGTACAATGGCAATTTTTCCTATTATTTGTCTTTATTGAAGTTATAATACTAAAATTGTGAAACCTTGATTCACATGATATGCGAAACCTAATTTAAGATAGATTTAAAAACAAATTTCACGTTTAAAATCATACTTTCATTGCGAAATTATTACTCTAAAAATATATAAAATTAATTAAGAATTGTGAAATAAAACTCTTTTATATGACAGCACATACAAAAAAATCAGATCCAAATAACAAAACCCTTAGATTATATTGGTAAACTCTTTCTTGTTCCTACCCAAGTTACTAAGGATTTTTACAAAACTGAAACCTTGATTGATAGGACATGTGAAGCATACTTTAAGATAGATTTAGAAACAAGCGTCATGTGTGAAACCCTACTTGTACGTTGTATGTAAAACCGCATATGTACATCGTATGCGAAACCTAATGAAATTAAATTTCATGTATAATTGTAAACTTAAAGCATATTTATTATGATACAATTACTCTTAATTTCAAATTGATATTTTACCAGCTCATGACGACTTAGTTTAAAATTGAACTAGAAGTTCGACAATTTCGAACAATACCAAGATCTCTCTCTAGTTTTTTTTTATTATCAAATGTCTAATATTTATTGTTTTCATGTATATCATCATTTCACATACCCTAATTGATGCGACACTAGGTTTTCTCGTGATAGTCTACTGATACAACCATCGTTTAAACCGTTTTTTGTAGAAAAAATTACATTTTAGTTCTAAACTCGACTATGCATGCAAGTTGCTTGATTTTGCATAAAGTATTTGATGTACATGTATTTCTCATGTATCTGTTGATTAATATCTTACAAGTATAATGTTTTCCAAAGTAGTATTGTATAACCTTTAGAAGTTTGATGTTTGGCATATTTAAATCACTACGTCTTTCACAGTACACAATAAAGCAACTTGGATTGGCACAACGATTTTGTCATTTTTTCATACAATTCACACAAGTATTTCTCATATACTCTGTAATAGTGGTTTCACATATAATACAATAAGTTTGGATCCGCTCATAATTAACATTTTTTTATTCATTTGAAACATGACATCATCTTCCGAATCTTTCAATTTTGGGGGAAAATATGAGAAATTAGTATGCTATAGATCATGATTATATACCCTTGAGAACAAGATTCAGCATGCCGCAATACATGCACACATATTAAGATTTTGAGGACCAAACCATTCTACACTATTCAAAGCATTATTGATAGAAAATCTGTTAGTTTGCATGTCTAAAAGAAATTATTGGACTTGATAAATAAAGTTTTTAAAACGTACGATTTGGATTAAGAAACGTTTAAATGTGGTAAAAAAAATACATAAAGCTCACGAGCCAAGATTTTAAAGTAATTTTTGGTAAAAAAATATGTTATATAACGAATTATTTGAAGTAAAAAGAGTTTTAAAGTCAGGATGATGGATGGTGAAGACAATAATTCGCATATAATTGTAACATACTTCACTGAAACGTTGTTATAGAAAGATAAAGATGAAGGAACACCCATTTTAGATAACAAAAACACAAATATAAAAATCATAAATCCAACTTAAGTACTACTAACTAATGTTACCGAAATATTTATCTTTTAACTTAATCGTTTGTTTATTGATGTAATTTGAAAGTATACGTAATACAGTTGTACTCCTCATACTATTAACATGACCTTATTTTTCTCTACTTCAGGGGACGTGATGGCTTCAACCTTGGTTCACTATGTCAAATATTTGGATACAATTGATGACTATGATTGAGCTATAGAGATTAGGGAGAATATTGTAAATTCAATGAAGGACTATTTACCCGAACATCGCAATAAATGTGTATGATGTGTAGTTATACCAGTGGTTTAAATTCATCATTTATGTTACTGTAAAAAATTTATAGCACCCAAATTTGTGCTATTAAGTTTTTTGGACATTTGGTTGCACCATTTGGGCCATAACACACAACAATATGAACAGTTGGAGCTGACAGACCCTTAATGCCCCGTTGTATAAATTGTATGCACTAAATAGACGTTACGAGGATAACTTAGTTGAAGTATAAATACTGAAAGGCCGTATGCATGTTATTTGTTACTTTTTGCAATCCACTTAACATAATTTTTTCAACTAAACCTAATAAAGTTTTTCTCAATAAAACATAACAACCATTTATTTTAGAAACTTAATAGAACATTTGCAAGAACCTTAACATTAGTTTCGTAAATAATTCTAACGTAGTTTCACAGTATAACTAAATCATACATGTTATTTTCAGGCTTATAGTCGATGGAAAAATAGAGGAATTTGGAATATCAGAGAAAGAGATGAGACACACGAAACAAGAGATAAATGAGTCCAATGATGATGAATCAGATGCGTTCATGGCTAAGCCATGAAAAGGGCAATCATGAATGAGTATGAAAAGTCATGCATAAGAATATGGAACTCCTATAAATGATGTTTTACATACACTCGCATTGTTCTTCAAAAGATTCAAAATATTGAAAGAAAAAAATAAACAGCTGAAGAGCATAATCCTTACCAAGGACGTAGAGACCAAACAGTTGAAGGACAATATCATCATCAAGGAAACATAAATAGACCAGTAAATATGAATGGATCCAACAACTTAGAAATAAGATGCTCCACACATCAAAGTCTGAAGATCATGAGGACCTTAAGCTAAATTCAACTTTGCAACTACCTATGTTGCAGATGACTAGAGATGGCACAAGATTAAAAAAAATAAACCAGTGATAATTCACCAATCACAAAAAACAAATAATGATCTAGTTATGGAGGAATGCAAACATGACCATCATATAGGAAAAAGTGACGACATGAAAAAGAAAAAAACTAATGATGTTACCATGGAGGAATATGAACTTGGCTCTCTGGAAAATACATGCATAGAGAATGAAAAAAAAGACAGTCATAAAAGTGGTGAATAATAATGATGTATCCTATCATGATGATAGCCGTAATATAGTAAATAGTGATGAATAGAAGGTTTTGAAGTACACACAAAAAAGATTTCTTAACTAAAGATAAGGCCTATAAATTTCTTGAAACAAATAAGGAGACATAAGTTTAGAATGACGAGGTAATGTTATAGTGTGCGAATGTAAAAAAAATACAAAATACGGAGGAAAAACATGAACTTAGATAACAATTTAAGATCATGACAATTATTTGGAGACAACTACACAAATGATGGAGGACCAACCTGATGACGATAATGCTCATGTGAGAGGAAACATAATACAAGCAATGTTGTTAAAACATCTGATGAGGAAATTAAACAATACATATACGAGGTACACACTTGATGAATAATTAAAAAGGTTTATTTTGCGAGAAATTTTTATGCATAATACAACATGTTTAACACTATATTGACTGAAGTGACTATCGTTTTACCTTTTTCAGGGTCGTATTACAAAATCTGTTAATGAATGTGCAATATAGAAAATAAACAAGGCCCTACTGTCGAGGACATCAAATAAACCACGTAAGAGGTATATGTATAATTTAAAATACTAATTCATTTTGCAAGAGATTTTTATACATAATATAACACGTTTTGAAATATATTTACTAAGATGACATTTTTTAAATTTTGTTAGGGATATGAAAACCAATACCACTTTGTAGAATATGCCAATAAAACAAGGATATAGAAAATAAAGAAGATCTTTCAACTAAGGACATCGAAACAAATTGAGGAAAAGGTAGAGTAACACTTAAAAATGATTCATTTTGTAAGATAGTTTATGCACATTACAACATGTTTCACATTACATTAGCTGAGATGACACTTTTTTTTATTTTGTTCGGGAGGCAAAAACCAGTACCATGTTACAAATTCTGTAAAATAGGGACGTAATATAGAAAATAAATAAGATCCTGCAGTCAAGTACATTGAATAGTACATGGAAGATTTATTATTTCGCAATATAGTTTTATGCATAATACAAATTATTTTGCAATACATATTGTTTCTCAATACAACATGTCTCGTAATCCATATAAAGACATATAAAGTTTGCAAGACATTAACATCAATGATCAATGAAATAATTTTGTATATTTGAGTACACTAAAAGTCTAACCTTGTTACTGAAACATCTACCAGTGATGTGCCAGATATGCATAAGAAATCCAAAAACCCCGACGAGTGGCCACAGTATGAAGTGTCTATATTAAATTGGTCAAAACCAGAAGTTGATTTGTCAAATTGGAAACAAGACAGGAATACAAAACATTTACTATTAGAGGATGTTGTCAGAAAAATGTATGCAAAAGTATATGTAGAAGGTATAAAAATAATTATATGAAAATAAATATTTGAACTATCATGTTACCATTGAGAGCTTTACAAAAATAATCGAAGAGCAACAATTTTATTATGCGTTAAATATGTAACTATTTGAATTTTAAAAATACAGTTCTGATTGTTTACCAATATTTCAATATTTGATATGATTGTTTAAATATACATGTAATTTATTCTTACATCTCTATTGTTATGAACAATAATAATTATTATAAATTAAAGTCTGGAGAAGTGGAAATTACAAATAAGAGGGAAATCGAATTTTTTTGTCATGCATATATAAGCTTACGCATCTTTAAAATAACAATATCAATTATAAAGTTTTTATAATAACCTTTTAATATCTATTATCATGTAGATATTTATGGAGAGAGGTAAACTCGATAGTGTTAGATGTATATTCGATGATGTCTTCAAGAGAATGGATATGGAAACTAGCTTGGTCATTATTCAACTATGCACCTTACTAAAACACGATAGAATGAACCATTGAACGTTAATGATTATTAACATCAAGAAGAAATTAGTATATAACCTCAACCCAATGGTGGTAAGTGATAAGATAAGAAAAAAAATATTCGTATCTGAAAGCATGTAATATGATGATAAGTTTTATTAAGTTTCACTCATTTAATCACACAAGTTTTACTTTGTTCTTTCAAAGTCTTATTTTGTTCTTTTCATAGTATTATAATTTTACCCATTTTTGCACACTAATGATATGATTTTTCTTAGTTATGATAGATATACAGTAAAACATTTCTGCCACCAAAATAAATAAATAAAATTATATCCAAAGAAAAAATCGGAAACAAACAGGAGGTAGTGTGGACTGCGGAATTGTAGTGTGTCAGATGGTGCATGATTTTGTTGAAGAAGGAAAGCTCACAACACCAATATATTAGGTGGATGCAGCCCTTAAAAGAGCATAGTTATTTTCATTTTTTTTAAATGACAAAGACCACATATGCTACAACTGGTAGAATTCAACGTTTATGTTGTAAAATGCTTATATTTTAAAAAGCAGTTTAAATCTCGTTAAATATATATCAGTTTGTCTGATTACGCATCATAAAAATATATCTTGTTTTGCATACATAATATTTATTTTTTCATAATTAGTATGGTAGACCATATTTTCATAATAATTGTAAATCAAGTACTATTGAACGTATGGAATGATGCTTTCCTGATACGATATTGCTGTAATCCTAATTTTAGAATCAATAAACAATGGATTAGAACTCATTAACAACTAAATTATAATTCAAGTTTTAGAATAAATAAAATATAGATTCAAACCCTCATTGTATATTCATAACAGATTCAAACCCTCATTGTATATTTATAACAGATTCAAACCCTTATTGTATATTCATAATAGATTCAAACTTTCACATTCCATTTATAACGAATAAACAAAAAAATTATGAGAAAAATACATCTAAAAAATCAAATGATAAACTTGTAAATTCATAATCCCATTTTCACCTTCTATTTTCAATCCAAGTATAATATATTTTGATCAACCTGTCAGTAGAGAATCGACCCATAAAAAAAACCTACAGGCTTCTTCAATTGTATGATTAAAGTGATAAATAAAATATCACATGGAAATAAAATACAAAGATTAAACACATTGGATACAAGCAAATTATGATTATAGTATACTAACATTATAGTATCTACATCAAGTAAATCTCTTACTTGGATCCAAATTAGTCCATGAAATGCAAAATGTAAATGGTTTTCCGCAAAAAAAAAAACATTTTGTTTATGCTTCTCGACTTCATGTTTCACTGAAAAGTGATAGACCACTACTAGAAATACATGTTGGTTAATATAAGAACCAATAGAATAAAGCTTAGAATAAAAAAGAAGAAGCCAAAGTTGGGCGAGTTATTGTGAGGAACAGGTGCGAAACTTTGTAATATATATAATGTGAAACAAAAGAGAATAATTATATGGAAAACACGCCTTACTAAATTATATGTTTTTACTTGCAAAATAAAGTGTAATACATATGTGAATTTATTTTGGAGCAATTACAACTCAAAAACCATTGTCAAATTGAATGTCGATTTGCAACACTTGAAACTTGAGAACTTTATTATTTTAAACCTTAAATAGTGTTATACTAATTGCTAATCTAAATTGTTTTGTGCTTGTGTTTTGATGAATGTGCTAGTTCAGTTGTTATTTTTAGTATTTGTTTTGCAATACACCAATATAGATCATTGTTCTTCACATGAGACTATACGAAAGTCAATACGGTATTGGCCGTAGTTAGACACATAACAATATAATGTATTTATTTTATATGCGATGGATATGCTAACGTTTGAGGCTAATATAAGATTTCACAGTCAAAAAAATGTAATATTTCACATTCATGTACGAATAATTCTTATTTGTCATGCAATATAATGTACGGATTTCGCATGTGTTGGATATGTTGACATTTCAAAAGTAAATTTTTACTATATTTTTAAAGTATGAAAAAAATTCAGATTTCACATTTAATGATAATTTTATATTTTGTAAGCATGCTAAATTCATATTCATGTTTTGTAAAAACATTAAACACAAATCGAAACATTCAATTAAAAACTTTTTTCCAACACTTCCATTTTTAAAAGATATTATTTTGGACAAATCCTAACATTGATACAAGGTACTAAGTGTTGCAACAAATGATAATTCTTAACAACTTATATATATGTAACGTCCAATATAATAGAATGACCTTTAAGAAGTAGAAGTGATGAAAATGGGTATTTAGGGTTTTCCAATTGAGCGAGAGTAAATATATAAAGCCAATAAGATTGAAAGAAACCCTTAAAGATCGTTAGGTATAAAGACCCGGGGGTATATTTTTCAACTCATAATGATTTGATTTTACATATACATACATTGCAATAAAAACACGAACAACCAAAAAATATTTTTCCGACAAGAATCAGATATTATATAAAGTAACAAATAGAACATACCAACAACAAAACAACAATACAAGAAATAAACAAAATATTATGTCCCTTACCAGCCTTCACCTCTACAAACTTCCTTCATTGTGAACTCGTCCTTTGAGGATTTAGAATCGGATGGGTAGAACACCTTGACATAGTAAGTGCCAGAGTCAGATGATTATGAATATTCATCATGTGATGTATCTTTTGAGTCAACTTTATTGTCATCTTCATTATAAGATTCATTGTAAGGTGAATACAATGGTGAACAAAAGAGCAAATCATATCGTGAATATTTTCATGATTAGGGTCCACCAGATTCATACTTTCCTAGACTCCAGTATGGATCTTTGTCGTCCTCCAGAAACCTTTGCATTTTAGCTTTGTTTCTCTCACATCAAGACTTTTTTTTATAGTTTGTTTATGGGTTTGTAGTATTTATATTTAAAATTTGAATACAATAAGTTTTTTATGTCTAATGTTTGAGTGTCTTTGATTCATTAAAATTATAGAGTGTATTCCTAACTACTTTGTCAAGTTAAAAAATCAATACACTTAATGTATGATCATACGTGTACCGAGACTCTTTAATTTATTTATGTCTGATTAGACATGTATCCAAACTCTTTAAAACCTAGCTAATAATGTGTTTTTCTGATGTTTTCTCACTAAGTAATCTGTGATATTTTTACAGTTCACAAGTAGTCTCACACTTGACTCAAACACTTTCGTATGATATATTCTCATTACAAATGTATATTTTAGTTTCGCATGCATCTGGTGCAAATATGATTTCGCATGCATGATTTTATTTTAGTGATCAAATTCGGAAGAATTTGCATTAGGTCAAACTAACTACTAATTTATGAAAATATTAACATTTCTAAATATGTTATATTTTGCAATGGTTTACATTTTCATTTCATAATGTATACTTACATTCATATTTTAGAACAAATTATATAAACAGTTCACGGATTTGAACTTTCCCAAAACACTTCTTTAGTTTAAATGCGTGGCAGTATGCATCAATTTGGTTTCTTCCTTTGTTTTTCTATCATCTCTTTCTCATTCTCCCTTAAAAATATATCGCTCTTTTTTTGTTTCCACCAGTTTAGAACTTACAATAGGTTCATCGTATATTCGATAAAAGTACACCTTAGGACAAGACGAATCACTCATTCATTGGATCTACACATGCTACATCTTCAGGATCTATCAAAGAAATGAGAGATCTTAAGAAGAAAAAGGGTAAGAAATTTCCATGTTTCCATTACATAAGTACGAATCACTAGAAAAGAGAGTACCCCAAGTTCAAGGCATGGTTTACAAAAAGGTAAAATCTTTTATGCAATAACTATAGAAGTTAATTTAGCTTTAGTTTCAAATGAATCATGATGGGTTGATATAGAATCAACAACTCATGTATTTGTTTTTGCAAGACTCACGCCAAAGCAGGCCTCTCAATGGTGAAGAGATTTATATTTTCACTACAGACGGTGTAGCTTGCTCGGTTGAAGACAATTGTCAATTTAATATTTATTTAAGTTCATGAAATACTTTATTTTTAAAATATATTTAATATGTTCCCTCATTTAGGAGGAATTTACTTTCTTTTTTATTATTGGATATAATGTGGTTATTCATGTTCGTTTGGAAATAAAAAAAACTTTAGCTCTTTCATGATAATCCTTTAATTGGCTTAAATTTTCTTGATTGTAATGATAACTTTTGTAGATTATATAATATTTATAATTATCCAATTGAAATAAATGTAACACATATAGTAACTTATAAAATTCAGCTTCTTCATGACATAGTGTTTAGGTCATATCTCTAAAAATAGAATATACAAGATTTTTAATAAGGGTCTTTTAGGTCCCCTTGATTATACTAATTTAGATAAATAGTTTGGGTATATCAAGCAGAAACAAACCAATCAAAGAAGGTTTGAAGTTTCTCGTGTTAAAAACATCTTGAAGTTAATCTATATAGACATCTATAACATTATGGAATGCCCAAATATAATTTATTTATTTTGCACCTAACTTTTCATAATACAACTACACATACTCGCTTCTTCAGATGAACTAAAATCCTTTAAGGTTGAAGTGAATTACAACGAGAAAACAAATTAAGTTTTTCAGATCCAATCATAGTGGTAAATACTATATAAGGTATGATAGATCAGGAAACAACAACATGACCCATTAAATATCTACGTGAAGGAGTGCAAAATTTTACCTTAATATATCACGCCGGGCTCACCCAATATGAATCATGTATTTGAGCAATGAAATAATACATTAATGGATTTGGTTATGAGCATGATTTCACATATATTTATATTATATTCACTATGGGAGAAAGCTGTTAAGTGTGCAACATATATCATAAATAGGATACTAACTTCAGTAGCAACTAAAACTCTGCATGAACTATTCAGAGAGAGTAAGCCCAACTTTAAACATTTTCACATATGCGCATTTCTAAAAAAACAAAGCCTTACAAGCCTAGTGAATAAAATTTAGAGTCTCAACAAGTTGGTCGCAAATTTAATTATTACCCATATCACTCCAGGGGTTAAAATTCATATTAAGTGTTTGATATTTGAGACAAAAACTACATTATTTCTATTGTGGATTTAGATTTTGAGGGGGATAAAACAATACCAAATCTGAGGAAGAATTAGGACTAATTCATTTAGTTTTCAACATTGATGCTCTAACTACAGTTAGTTTACCAGTTATCAATAGTATGCCAGCGAGTTCAGTTACAGTTCCTCAAACTGGTATTGCACCTCCATCTCCACCTTAAGTAGAAAATGATGATGTTGATTATGATGAAAAAATTAGCAACCTTGAGAAATAGAATAATATAATGAGCCATAATTGTGTAGGTCCACTTGAGAGAAGAGTAATCCTATATCTTCGGACTATGTGATTTATTAGTGAACATGAAGGTAATCCAGATATTCTCGAAGAGGATCGGTCACCTTTGAGGATGTTATGAAAAGTTCAAACTCCAAACTATGTATTGAAGCAATGGATGAGGAGTAAAAATTGATGGATGATAATTCAGTTTGGGATCTTACTATTGTACTTGAAATAATGAAATCACTAGAGTGCAAATGGTTGTTTAAAACAAAAACGTGATACTTCAGGAAAAATGAAAATATAAAAAAATCTCATTTTGTAGCGAAAAAGTACAACCAAACTAAAAGGATTGATTATTCAGAGATATTTTTCCAATGTTATAAAAGGAATTCAAAATAATCATGGCTCTTGTTGATCATTTTGACTTAGAGCTTTACTAAATCGATGTTAAGAGAACGTTTCACAATGGAAAAATTGAAGAAAAACTTTACATGAAGTATTCTAAATATTTTATGGCTGGAGACTCAAATTTGATGTTATATAAACTAAAAAAAATCCATATATGGACTCAAGAAAATGTCTCGCCAATGGTACCAGAAATTTTAAACGCTGTTACCTCTGTTCGTTTCGAGATAAACCATATCAAAGATTGTGTATAACATAAGATCAATTCGAGTAAAATGATATGTTTACTGTTTTATGTCGATGATATACTCCTATACATTCACGACCTAGGTTTATTACATGCTACCAAGGAATTTATGTTAGAGAAATTAGACATAAATATCTCGGTGAAGCTTTTTATATGTTAGGGATCCGTATTGTAAAAAACTACCATTGGGGAATCCCAGATCTCTCACAATATACATACACTGAAAGCAAATTACAAAGGTATGATATGGATAACATCAAGCATATGGATACCATTATATCAGTTGAGAAAATTTATCACTCCATCAATTTCTCAAAACAAATTTGAAGATTCAGTTCATGCATACGGTACCATATGCTTCAGTAGTTAGTAGTCTCATGTATGCTCATGTATGTACCATACCAGATATAACATTCATAATTATAATATTGGAAACATACATGAAAAGTATGGAATTTCTCATTGGAATATACTGAAAATGAAATTCTATGATACTCGAATAATATCATGTAATTCAGATGATATATAACAGACCGGATAGCCTCGAGATCATACGCTATTCTGATTCAGATTTTGTAGGGTGTGTAGACACTAGCAAGTCTACCATCGGTTATGTATTCATTCTAGCGGAAGGTGTTATATCATGTAAGAGTGCGAAACAGGCTTTCATCACAGTCTCAGCCATGGTATCAGGGGACAGGGTGTGTGTTACTGCATCAACCCATATATTATGGTTAAGAAATTTTTGGCACAACATTAAATGGAGTAGAGGGATTTGAAATACCTCTTCTAATTTATCATGACAATAGTTTATTTATCATGCTCTCCAATAGAACGATATTACCAAAAATTCTAAGCATATAAACATTAAGTTTTGGTGTGTAAAAGAGCGAGTTCAGAATGACCAAATAACTGCGGAGCATACTGATACACATTTCATTGTTACAGATCCTTGTACTAAGGTATTGCACCCTTCTATCTTCAGGAGCGCAATGTTCACTTATGTATCCTTAGTTTAGAGGGCATCTAGGTTAAGTAAAATTGGTGTATTATATATATATATATAGACTATACGTACACTTTTTCAATTTAAATAATACAATGATTCTTTTTTCATATTGCCCTCATTATTATAATAAAATTAAGTCCTCTCAAATTTAGTAAAGTATGACCAATTGAAAAGTTGACACATGTTGATTACAGAGTCATGTCACATTTTTATATTGCACTTTACGGGAAGTCAGGGTTCATTAAGGTGGTGGTTAGCAGTGTATTTATTGCATAACTCTTATGCATACCACAAGTCATAGTGGACCTCTTTGGTTCATTGTGACTATCATCTAAAATGAATAGAGATTCAAATATTATTCTCATTATACATTGCACAATTCAAATTGATACACTTCAATACACATGAATGATCCACATGAGAAATTATAACAAAATCCTAAATTAAAATATCTCATAATGGGTAAATTCAGAATTCAAAATATTTGACATGTTAAAAATCAAATTGATTAACTAAAGTAATTAATATTGGAAATATTGCACTCATTAATAATAATAATAATTGTTATTATATATTCTCATATGAAATATATAAATTAAGTGTAGATATGGACCGGTCTATCAAAAAAAATCTATTACATTAAAAAATTTAGTATGACACTCTAAAAATTCAATAATACTTCTCGATAGTGGTGGGTTCGTGAGATTTTGCAAAATTACAAAATTAAGAAAGTGGTAGAAGGAAATAACAAAAAGTAAATACATATAAATAATTGAAAAACTGTTGGTCCGTTAAAAGTATTAGATTATCCTCGTCTAAATATCCAAATAAAGACCTAAATTTATTACATTATGCTCTTTCAGTTTTCTTCTCTGAAGAACATTCATCAAGGTCGAAAAACTTCCCGATAATAAAAAGAACATGTCACAATATATATTTTCTTTTATTATATCTCCACGTCTAAAAATTAAATTCCTGAATTAATCAAATATTTCACTCATAATTTGATTGCGATTCTACACTACATGCAACTTCATAAAGAATTAGATACCAAATTGCACATACTATTCAATTATAATAAACTATTTTATGACACACTCGAATCTAATTGTATAATAATTATATGGTTAATATAATTTACATACTAGTGAGATGACTAAACCTTTTACTTATGCGATGGCAATTCTAGAAGATGTTAAATTAAGGAAAATAACGTCCAATTGTTAGCCGAAAACTTTTCGTGCCGAAAGTTGATGGAGACTTCAAAATACTTTTGGATATTTTCAAAAGGTGCGACAAATCTTCATACTTTTTAACTTCGTTCAAATATCCGTAGGACGATTGTTCTGTAATTTTGGTTTTGTTGACGTGATAGTATTATAATATGAGTGATATAAATTTATTTATATATATCACAATTGTACTTTAAACAATATCTATAAATTTAAATAATATGATCGAAGATACTATTTAGATCAGATTACTTTTATTTAATCGCTGTATAAAATTTTAAATAATAAACATATAAAAATAAATTGATGTGAATTCTTCATATAATTAATAATATAAAATACTAGATAAATTAAGTTAAACTCTCCGCAATAATAAATATATATATGAACCTTCGTCCTGAGTTTAAATATTTAAAAAGTGATGTTTTGTTTTTTTCCTTCGATCAATTTGTTTTTTAGTTTAAGAGTAGTTTTTGTGAGACCCATTAAAGAAAGCGGATTTTTTTTTTCAAATTTGAAGAGACATTAAAATTAGCGATGATGATAGGACAATGAAAATAATGCAGATATTGAAATCTGAAGATCAATAGTTGGTGTTGTAAAATAAAATAAAATAAAATAAAATAAAATATTGCAAAATAAAATAAAATAAACAATGAATCAAATTTGAGGAGATATATATTAAAATATTTCAGGGTTTTAAAACATATGTATATACTTTATTAAGAAATTTAAATAATTAATTAAATTTAATGTAAATATAATTCTTTAAAAGTCAGGTTCTCTTTTAGAGTGTTGTGATTATATCTCGATCTCACACAACTAACCCTTTTGTATGGCTGGTTGTATCTCTAGTCCCCTACTTCCTATATTTGGGTCATAAAAACTAAGAACCTAGTTTAGACTTGACTAGGTCATGGACGTAGCGCACTACTCATTCAACCCAATTCAACCCAATGGTATTATTATACTTCGAAAATAGATTTTACCTCTGATCTCAACCTAAATCTAACATCAATCAATTGAACCCATAAGTAATTAAAGGCATTACAATCCATAATAATATTAAAAACAATTATATATATAAAAAATTAAAGTTAAAAATAATCCATAACAAATATATATACAGAGGTTTTAACCCATAAAACAAAAAAATTAGCTCATACTCATCATTCTAACAATTAAAGAAAAGAAAATCAGAAAAAAGCTTTTGTGTTCACCGTCTAGGGGTGGCAATTCAGGTGTTGTTCGGCCCGATCTGATCCGGTCCGAACTTAAAACGGACTGGATTCAGGTTCAGAAATTATAACCCGCAACCGGGTCGGGCCGGGTTCGGGTTTCAAATTTTTCTGTTCAGAACCGAAAATCATAATATATATATATATATATATATATATATATAATAAATTAATATATTTAAAATAAATTAAAAAATATTTAAAAAATATTAAAATTAATGTCCGCGGGCTGGATTGACCGGCGGACATTAGCGGACGGGTTCGGGTTTGAAAATATGAGCCCGAGAGCGGGTCGGGCCGGGTTCGGGTTCAAGTGTCAAAAAAGTGGACTCAAGCAGGCCGACCCGAACCCGACCCGCGGACGGTCCATTGCCATCCTTATGACGCTCGTCTGGATCTCATTCGTTAGAGTTTTATATATCGGAAGAGTTATGAGCTTTTTTATTGAGCATAATCTTCTAAAAATAATCCACATATGGAGAATATAATTATAATATTAAATAAAATAAAAGAATTAATTAAACTATATAATATAATATTATAATTTAATACCGAAGACCTAATATTTTATTCTCTAAAAAAATAAAATCATAATCTTTATCAAATAAAATAAAAGAATTATATTATTCTTTTAAATTAGATAATAAAGATATTATAATTTATTTTTTAGGAAACTAAAATATTCGTATGATGATCTTCAATTAATATCTTATCTTCTTTCTTTTATTCTTTCTCTAATTATCTTCAAGTCTTTGATCTTTATCTTCGACTTTTATCTTCTTCTTTAATTATAGCTTCTATGTCCAATCTTCCTTTTGTTCCCATTTCACTAATAAATAAATAAATAAATAACCAAATGATAATATTTTTATTCATAATTAATTAAAACTAACAATTAAATTAGTATAAAAATTATATAAAATTAAGTATGAGGCTTAATAGAGAGGGTTAAGGTTACGAAATCCTATCGAAGAAAGAGAAGGCTGCTCAAAGACAATCATTGACTTAGGGTTTAAGGGTGAGGGATGAAGCTGGTGGCCGGCGGTGAGAGAAATGTGGTAGTCAGAAATTTGCGGGCCGCATTAAAGTCTTTGGGGTCAGTATTTCTAGCATGCATACTCTCTATTCTGAGAGAGATAACATTGGAGAGAGATTATTGAGGATGCATCGGGAGGTTGATGGATCCATGGTGGTTCCAACAAGAGGGGCGACTGATTGAGGAGGGGGAAGACTGGCTTCTATGGTTGTTACAGGAGAATCCTAACATGAACTAGGAGGAGGGTTTATAATCACTAAGGGGATGAAGGGTTGCTGAAGAGAGATGGAGCGAGAGATTTGCTTGGAGGAGAGAGAATAGTTCGCCGAACGGAAGAGGTTTGATTGAGGGATTTAGGTAGACTCGTTCTGAACAGAGAAAATGGCTCATGGGATATTAGAAAATCAAGTCATTTTATCAGACTCCATGTGATAACTTGCTTCAGAGAGGGCTTTCACCACCGCCGATTCATCGTCGGAGGTGAGGCCAGGAGGGAGGAGACTGAGATTTGATAGTCGAGGATCACGAGAGGCGGTGAGCAGGTTGGTGTGGTGGTTGGAGGTACCAACTTGAACTCGAAAAGAAGGAGATGAATGAGAGGATAAGGGAGACTTAGGGCTCGGTGGAAGCTGAACTAGAGCAGAGGAGATATATAATCTTCATATATTACAACTTCCTGATGATCTTGTACAACTATTTGTTAAGGAGGAGGAGGATGAGGTTTTACAACTGGTTGTATAATATTTTTCTTTTGTTGTTTAATATTTTTAGTTCTTTTTTAATAGTTGTTACACATGCTTCATTCTCATTTGTCGAACGTATTATAACTCTTTTAGTGTTTTCTGGTTGATTAGAGGCTTGTATACATTTTAACCCCCGTTTTTTTATTTTCTAATGCAACGGTGGAAGGTTTTAAAACTATTTTAACCTCTTTTTGTTTTTGTTACTCTTTTTCTTTTTAGTCTATTTTTTTAAAATTCATTATTTTTTATAAAGTCTATGTCAATATGTGATATGTTTCCTTTCTTTTATTTGTATTTGTTGTTGTATCAACCTGATTAGAATTTTATTCAACTAACCAAGAAGGTTGTAAGATATGGAGTATCAATGCTCTTAATAGACTATATCTATCAATTTCCACTTCTTGTGTTTTTAGAACATCATCATTATTTTTGATTAAATAACATTTATCAGTTATTCTCTCGGTTAGGGATGTATTGGTAGCACTAATTCTTTTTACTTGATCATTCTTGCCGTTCGCAGATTCATTTTTCTTTTCAAGCTTTTGAATTTGTTCTATAAGAGTATCATTTAATTGTTTCATTTCTTAAATATGTTGAAATAGTTCAGTGTTGCTTCCCCTTAGTTTTTATAAGCCTCATATTCTCTGACATTTCAATTAAAGTTGGTGATGGAAAATTCTGGTTTAAGGGTAAAAAATGGAAGATCTTTTAGCTTTCTGAAAAGAGTAGTGAGAGAAATGAAGTGCATGCTTGTATTTAATATTTTTAGAAAAAGTCCAACCCTCTTAATGAAGGTGGTTGGGATGTTTATACTCTTTTTGGATATCCATGTTGGGTGAGATATTTTCATTGGGCCTTTTTCATGAGCCCCCAAGCCCATGATTTAAGATACTAGGAACATAACTGAGTCATTGGTTAACTTAAGTCACTTCTTAGTCATCATCAACTTTCATATAACCTATCCGAATTACCCCTCTGGATAAATCCCAAATTATTACGATGCATGTCCAAAAATATCTGATCCTATAAAAATGATGTTACCTTTAATGCTTTAGAATCTACGAGTTGGGAGTTTTTCGCACTCGTATTTCAAACTGATTTTTGTTCTAATTGTTTTTTATTTTTTTGAGAATTAGTTGGTGGAATATCAGGCTCTTGGGAACCAACATCAAAATCTGCAGCATCAACATCAACATATTCGTTCATTTATTCATTAACATGTACAGCTTTATCAGCATTAACAACTTAATGAATTTTTGTTTCATTGTCTTCATTTGTAAATTCAGAACTTTGTTTATCTTTTTTAGTTCTCTCACTATAATCTGTTATAATAATACCGCACAATGGGAGTGGGCTCAGCCTTCGATGGCTAAGGGAGATATTTTCTGGAGCCACATATCTGGATTCTAATGCCGCCCTTACTGCAGAGATAACGAAGCAAGCCGCTCGTGCGTACATCCTTTTCTTTCTTGGATGTACTATATTCACCAACACAAGAAAAAAAACATAAAATGAAAATTTCTCGTTCATCTCGAGCACTTGGAGAAGCTTGATGATTTTGCATGGGGTACATGTGCTTTGACTTGGCTGTACAAGATCTTCTGAGGCATTTTAAAGCACTCATTGAAGAGTTTGGTGGGGTTTTTTGCTTTGTTGGAATGCTGGGTGTATGAACACTTCCTTATCTACTGGGCTGCGGTGAATAGCGGTTATAGCCCAACCGAACCGAAAATTCTCTCATGGTTGCCAAAAAAGCTTACCGCGACAACCACTCGTGGGAAACCGTACTACCGTGACCTTCTCATGGCTCAAGAAGATACGAATGTAAGTGTGTTTACGTCATCGATTAATATATTTGTTTCTTTATTATATGTTTATATATGTGTGTTGTTTTTATTTGAAAATGCTTTTCCAGCCCTACATTTATATGCGTGTAGTATTCTTGGAGTAGGAAATAAAGTTGTGTCGTAACCCTATTAGGCTTATGTTTGTTACCGAGGCATACCACCCAAACCGAGTGATGCGACAATTCGATTAGGTTCAAGAATAGCCCATGGCTCCCTTTATCGCTAGATCTGGTCTGGCTAGAGGGGAATATCTATGTTATGTTGTTGAACGTAGGCATTGGACCAACTGGATAGAGCACTTGTTCGTGATCGATATGTATTCACAATGGTTGGAAACAAGCAGTAGGACATTCTCCCCTAAGTACAAAGCGTACGTGAAAAAATATGGTTCGTTTAATCTCACACATCGTATCCTAAACTAGCAATCTGCGTTTGATATGGTTAACACGATAAATTGTGTTCGTCCTCTCGACAGTACTATGGAAAGGCTCATGTCCTTTGCTAGGAAGGTGCTTCAAATCACAAGTTTGTGGCTTGTTATCATGCTAGGGTTGTTGATTGTTTGTTTGTTGTTTTAGTTATTCGAAAAATGTCTTTGCTATTTTGATTCACGCAACGCTACGATATTTGTATTGGATATTGATCGATTTTAGTTTTTAGTTTGAATTACATATGTTATAGTTTGGATCACGGTATGTATGTTGTATTAGATGTTTGTTCGAGTTTGTGTGTGTTAATCTAAGTTAAATGTTGGACTTGTATGTTTCGTGAACTCCTTACGGAGGGTTAAAAATTATTGGATCTAATAGGTCTTGACAATTTCCTCTCCCTGACGGGTTAACAATTGTCAATTGGCGGGAAACTTTTCACCTGGCGGTTGAAAATCATTCAACCATCGTGTGGCAATTACCCGAAACACTACCAAACTACCAATTTTAGTTATTCCACGACCCCGACGGCACAAAAATTATCAAACACGGTTAAAAATCCACCCGCCGATTAATAATTTTAGATCCACCAGAGTCGATTTGATACTCAGCCGCCGGTTCTGAGTACGCAATCCGGCGGGCAGAGTACCGGCGGTTGAATAAATACCAACCGACGGGTAAATTTTCAGTCATCGGGTGAGAAATTACCCACCGTCGGGTGATTATTATACATTTGGAGTTCATTTTTTATTAGAAAATGATCCCCATCCCGACGATGAGAAAATTCTCAACTAGCGGGGGATATACCAACCGCTGGTTGACAATATACACCCCGTCGGGTGAATATTTTACATTTGGAGACCGTTTCTTATTAGGATATGGTCTTCGTCCCTGGTGGGTGGAATATAAGTAACCATTGGGGAGATTCTTACCCGCCGGTTGAGAATGTCCCAATCGGCGGTTGTATGCTATTTTAAGTCTTTACAGAATTCCCGTCAAAACTGGACTACCCGCCTAAATTTTATTTGATTCCCGCTAACTTTTTAAAAATTTCCGGCTTACTACCCATCTATAAGTGGTAGAACCATGCTATAACATTATACATTAAAACAATAAGAATGAGTGATTCAAATTAGAATGTGCACGAAAATGTAGACCTCCTAAAAGCTTTTAAGTTTGTGAAAGACACGATGCTGGAGGAGACTTCTAGATTTGTCGATGTTGTTTTATGCATGATGTACTTCATGCACGGTAGAGAGGAATCTTATTAGGGCTATATGATGCCTCGACCACGCAGACGCGAAGAAGTGGCCGACAAGTTAGCTTACATGAACACCGTTTCGACCATACCGCTGGAGTTACTACCTTATGAAGTCCAACGTGAAACCCATAATGTATTCAGTTTGGTGTTTCAAAGTACTAGTACGAAAGAGATGTTGGAACATGTGATGCAGAACTGCAAGAGAAAGCGAACGCGATATCCACCGACGTTAGAACTAACCCAACTCGTGAAGGAAGTAGCGAGGATGAAAAATATCCTTTCAAGAAACGATTTGAGCATTGATGGAACTATTCGTCGCCATAAAACTGAGTCCGCTATGTCAACTCTTTCTACTATTTATCTATATATTTTCGTTGTTTGCATTTGTATTTCTAATTATGCAATATCTTAAATTAATGTGTAATGTCTTAAATTAATGCGCACCACTAATTAAGAAGTGAAAGTCTTGATGTTTTTAAAATCAACGTTATCATAAAATACAAAACATACAAAGTTTAGGCATGGCAAATCGTACATATGTTATATTGACCGAGTGATGACCTAGTGCTCAAACAAAAGCGGCTAAATCAGTTACTTTAGGTCTACAATTTTTAAGCTCTTGGTATCTCTTGCAACGAGAGAGAATCGGTAATGCCCAACCTTATACTTCTGGTGAATGCAACTTTAATCAACAAGGATGTATCCTCGCACATGGAGCCTCCACCCTAATCCCAAGCTAAAAAATGAAAACACGATAAAATAGATGTTGAAAAGTTTAAACTAACCGTCAATGTAAAAAAATACTTACATTCTCAAAGTGGTTAGTGTTGACCGAACCCAATCTGATTTCCAACCGGTTTGGCATCTGAGGGGGTGCACATCTTAATGGAATAAAAGTGAAGCCAAAATCCATGTTTTGATACTGTCCTACAAAGTGGAGTATGCAGTTAAATGCATATGCGATCGTAACTCCCATCTCGGGCGTGGACATCCAATGATCGATAGTAGCCACATCGCTAGAGCACTTCACACCCTACGTAATATCTATCAAATCCTCCATGTTTGTAAATATATTCACGTACACGGATGTGTAATCCAAAAGCTTGTTGTATAAGGAATCCTGAACTAACCTCCACCCATCTTGTTTCCCGTTGAAGGGAAACGCAATTGAGCAGTACTCGCAGTGGCCATCAGATTTAACATCGTGATGGACGATATGAAAGGCCAAACATAGATGGGGAATTGGTTTGTGTATCCTTTGGGATCAACCAAACTTTCCTTAACCGGCATCGTAGAGCTTGACCTACAACTGAACGTTCCACTCGAAAGCATCGTCCCACTTGCCTACCTTAGAATAACACTACCTTTCTTTGGAGCGGTGGCTCTTTCCCAAC
The DNA here is from genome assembly GCA_036936605.1 of Limnanthes douglasii subsp. nivea. Lineage (NCBI taxonomy): Eukaryota > Viridiplantae > Streptophyta > Magnoliopsida > Brassicales > Limnanthaceae > Limnanthes > Limnanthes douglasii. The sequence continues at coordinate 147,625,855 of JAUPFV010000003.1, read as the reverse complement.
CACGTTTTGGACTCGAAATTTATTTTCCTTTATGTGAGTTTGCGGTCATAGGTTTGAAATTTTTTTCAAACGATGGTGAACTAGCTTTTTAGGAATCTAGCACATGCTTGTGGAAATATTTGTCGCGTTTAATGGATGATTCAGATGCGATAGTAGACAACTTACGTTTGGAAGGTGGACGACCATACGCTTTTTTCTTCACCAATGGCTCCAATAGGGAAATTGATCCGGATGGATGACAAAAAAACCATTTCTTATAAACGTGCTCTATGCGTGCTTCCTCGTTGGAGTCCATGACATCGCATACTGGTTTCTCGATTTTTACTTTCAATGCTTGATCATCGTGAGATAGGTACAGACAAGAATGTCTAACCTCCTCTAATGTTCGTGAAATAACTCTAAAGGCACCTCTAAGCCTTTGGAAACAAATTCCTATATATATCGTGCGTGCAAGGCATACCGTGTGTAGTTCGTATCGCACAATCACAAGGCATGTCGTCCGTGATTGTTATATTGCGTACACAATCTACTTCTTTGGAAAAAAGTTCCAAAGCATAGTGGGAGATGTTGTTTTTGAGCTTACCGTTCATAATATTCGTAAATTTATATAACAAGTGGTTCTTTTAAAATGACCCCTTGATGTCCCCGTGTTGTAATTCGATCAAAATATGAAACTTGAACAAAAAATACTCGAAGTTTCCTTTGCTCGTACCGATGAAACGCTTGAGGCTCGTATGAGCGCTCTCCACACAGTTTGTGGTTTGATTACCAAAATGTTTCCACTTGTTAGTTCTCTATGTGAAAAAATTGTCACCGTACGGCCCCAACCAACTTTTAGTATATTCAATTGCATTCAGATACTCTTTGAAGTCATGGTTCAATTTTGACCGATAGTCATTGAAGGTTACCTCCGTTTGCGCCAACATCATTTGATTCCAAACTTTCAAAAAAGAGTTGGACAATTTCTTCTCCTTGTTTATTTTTTTCATTTTCGCTAAAACATTCATGCTAATGTGTCGTCGACACAACATGCGTGTTGCATCGATGAACACTTCCTCCACCGCTTTCACAAGTGTTGAATCTCTATTCGTCAAAACGATGGAAGGTGGTTCGATGGAGTGAGTTACCAACAACGAATGTAAGCATTATAATACCCATTTGTAGCTCTCGAAATGTTTCTAGACATAAACTCAAATCTGATATCGAAAGTTTTCCTAGGTACCAGTGGCTCTGACGACCTCATACAATGGCATCCCATATTTAATTACCTTTTACGTGTTATCCATTTCAATGACATTTGGAAATGTCCGTAGCAAATCCAAACTAACCGTATGCGCGAAGAAAATCTCACCTATGATATCGCTTCCGTCTTTGGACTTTCTATGGAATTCGTAATAGTTTAACCTCTTTAGTTCACCCAACAAGTATTGGAATTTCGGTCGACCGCATTTCTCGATCTTCAGGTGTTTTAGTTGAGTGTTGTACACAATGCGCATGGACGACGAATTCTTAGGCTTCAATTTTTTCACTCCCCCAAAAATGTCATGAGGACGAGATCCTAGTTTCGTAGAATTAACTACAAAATTTATCTCATTTTTGTTTGATCGTCCCAAGTACGAATGAACTTCTTTATAAGATGTAGTATCGTGATTGTGAATGCCGCATCCCATTTCCACATTTATTTATGCCGGTAGACTTCCTCTTAAAATCCTTCAGATCTACCAAATTTAATATTTCTAAAAATTAAGCCTATTTAGAATTGACGGGTATACTCTATTTCTCCAGCGGGTAGACTCTGTTTCTCCGACGGGTGGACGCTACTTCCCAGACGGGTGGACATGGCCTCGCCCGATGGTTGGTTATGGACTAATCCGATGGGGTGGGTATCTAGATCTAATAGGATTTCAACCCTCCCCGCCGAGGAACAAGGCCTCAACCGGCTGGGGAACACGGGTTCAGTTCTTTCCAAATCGTGAAGACTACAAAAATGGAATTTTTTTAACAAATTGGTTAGAGAGACTACCTTGTTTTGAGTTTTATGGCCCTCACCAAGCTTCTTCTCGCCTTAATTTATCTAAAAATTAATTGGGGTTTTTTGAGTTTTTGAGAGGTTTTAGAGTTTTACATCTTTAAGATGCGAAGCCATGCTGTGTGTATGATTTGTTTGTGTTAAACTATTTTAATCTTGTATTTAGATAGAAAATATTTTTAATGTCCATAAAGTGATACATTGAACACAAGAAGCATAATAAGGTGGAAAATTGAAGGTTTCTTTCAAATTGGGCCTTCATTTGATATACATGCATTGTATACTGTACAATAATTAAGTGGAAGCTTGAAAAGTGTTTATAAACTAAGTAATTTACTATAAATTAATAAAATATTAATTAATATATAGATTAATAATTATGAATTTATCGATTAATTAATAACTCTTTTAATTAATAAATTTTGGTGGTCCTAAGTATATTATTTTATAAAGTAACTACTGTACTTAATGAAGAGTTTGCTTCTAAACGGATAGCCGAGTTGGTAGAGTAAGGCATGTTTGTGACCTATGCATCTTTTTTAACTGAACTCGTAGAGTTTATCCCGTGCGCACTCCTTAAATAGCAGCCGCAGATTCCCTTAGAATAAAAAGAAATTACTTAATAAAGAGTTGATGTTGCCTTATCAAACAACAATCATCAATATTTGTCATGTATTTGATTCTCTTGTTTTTTATTACAACCAATTATATTATTTTCATATGATACATAATTGATTTTATTTATTTTATTTATCAGTTGTATCGTCTTCCACCATCAAATCTCTCTTAACCAAAAATCATATAATAATAAATATCATGTAACTGAATTAATAGAGAGAAATTCAGATATCATATTTTTGAAAAATATAAACATTAATGAATCTGTACACCTTTGGTAAAGTTCAACTAGCGACAGAAACTGATTGGTAAACACATTAAGGGGCTAAGAAATTTCATTAGTAACCAGAGTTAGTCACTTGTTTCAAAATTATCACTCAAATTATATTTGTTTCAGAATTGTCACTCAAGTTATATTTTTTTTACATTTATGGTCACTAGCAGTGACTAAATTAATAATTTGCTAAATTATAAGATAATACATTTTTGATAATTTCTTTAGACCCCATATAAAATATAAATTAATAATTCCTTATATATAGCATATTACATGAATGATTTATGAAGGTTTCTTGAAAAATGACTCAATTGTCTTTTGTTTTTTTGTTGAAATCAATTTCTCCTTGAATCTCGTCTCTAATTTTCCTTAGCATGGTAAGAATTTCTCGTGTTGTTTTCTCATAGCTCAACAAGAAATTATTCAATGTGATCACCGCTTTAATGGCTTCGTTTCGCGAAGGGAGCTCCATTGTAGAAATTTCACCATCTTCTTCATCGATATCATCTTTATTAATTCCAATAACGCTTTCAATAATTTCTTCATCAGTCAACAACTGTGCAATTACATTTTCTTCTGGGTGATTCAGAACATCTTTGACATCCATTGCATTGCGATAACCCAACTCTTTGATCAAATTCTGGAGTTCTTGAGTGCTTTCACCACCTTCACCTGATTTCTCAAAAGTCACGTTATCTGTTGATCGAAGTTTACAATGACGAAAGCAGTTCACAATTGTATTTGCACGAACATCCATAGACCATGCTAAAATTGTAAGATTCATTGCATCTAACACATTTATATTCGCTGGATTTGGAACCCCTAATTCATAACCCTCCAATAGACTTCTATATAATCGACGACGATAATGTATCTTAAAAGCTCGTATGATCCCCGCGTCACAAGGTTGAATTTTTGAAGTTGTGTTTGGTGGCAAAAAAAAATCAACATTTCGCAATCCTTCAATAATTTTTGGATGAACATGGCAATTATCCACAATCAAGAGAATTTTTCTTCCAACCATTTTTTTATCAAGTTGGCGAACATATTCTTCAAATAACACACCAGTCATCCAAGCTCGTTTGTTAGCACGGTACTCACAATTCAGACTGTTCAAGTTTACATTCTTGAAGCACCTTGGTTTAGCATATTTCCCAATAATCCATAAAGGAAGTTTTTCCGAACCGTCCTCATTACAGCAAATAGCAATAGTCTTTCCTTGTCTTGTTTTTTCCCTTCAAGCTGCATTGTTGCAAGGGAATGATCCGGTTGAAGTCTAAAAAATAAACCTGTTTAAGATCAAAACATAAATAATTACATCACTAAAGTACAAAATATATAAAAAAACCAACCTGTTTCATCCATATTAAAGATGTCTTTCATTTCAAATTGATCAACTTTGTCTCTTATGAATTTTAATTTGTCCTCCATGCCCTCCATTTCAATAGATCCACTCTCTCCGAAACGTCGGAAATTTTTAATTCCATATCTTGCTTTGAACTTTCCAAGTCAACCAATAGAAAAAATAAATTATGGAGTATCCACTGGATAAATATCTTTCATGAGATTTTTCGCCTTCTCGATGATTAGTTCACCTGTCATATTCACATGCTCTTGATATTGAAGAATCCATTCATAGAGAGATTTTTCTAGGTCAGGAAATTTTGCCGGTTTGTGTCGCTTAACATCGTCTCTTTTGGGAGCAAGTGAGAGATGCTCTAAAGACCGCTTAACTGTATTCGATATTGTCGCTTGACTCACCTGGAAACCATAGTTATTATGAACCCATTCTTGCAATTGATTTTGAGTGAGACTTGGATTATCCTTGTTGTGCTTGCATAATGCTCTTCGAATCTTGTCTGTCATTGTTGTTTTTTTACATCTTTAAGATGCGAAGCCATGCTGTGTGTATGATTTGTTTGTGTTAAACTATTTTAATCTTGTATTTATATAGAAAATATTTTTAATGTCCATAAAGTGATACATTGAACACAAGAAGCATAATAAGGTGGAAAATTGAAGGTTTCTTTCAAATTGGGCCTTCATTTGATATACATGCATTGTATACTGTACAATAATTAAGTGGAAGCTTGAAAAGTGTTTATAAACTAAGTAATTTACTATAAATTAATAAAATATTAATTAATATATAGATTAATAATTATGAATTTATCGATTAATTAATAACTCTTTTAATTAATAAATTTTGGTGGTCCTAAGTATATTATTTTATAAAGTAACTACTGTACTTAATGAAGAGTTTGCTTCTAAACGGATAGCCGAGTTGGTAGAGTAAGGCATGTTTGTGACCTATGCATCTTTTTTAACTGAACTCGTAGAGTTTATCCCGTGCGCACTCCTTAAATAGCAGCCGCAGATTCCCTTAGAATAAAAAGAAATTACTTAATAAAGAGTTGATGTTGCCTTATCAAACAACAATCATCAATATTTGTCAAGTATTTGATTCTCTTGTTTTTTATTACAACCAATTATATTATTTTCATATGATACATAATTGATTTTATTTATTTTATTTATCAGTTGTATAAATAAAACTGAATATCATGTAATAATAAATATCATGTAACTGAATTAATAGAGAGAAATTCAGATATCATATTTTTGAAAAATATAAACATTAATGAATCTGTACACCTTTGGTAAAGTTCAACTAGCGACAGAAACTGATTGGTAAACACATTAAGGGGCTAAGAAATTTCATTAGTCACCAGAGTTAGTCACTTGTTTCAAAATTATCACTCAAATTATATTTGTTTCAGAATTGTCACTCAAGTTATATTTTTTTTACATTTATGGTCACTAGCAGTGACTAAAAACGAAAATAAAAGAGTGACCACCGGTGAAACAAAATGGCACTTTTGATACAAAAATTAAATAAGTGGCACTTTTGAAACAAGTGACCAACTCCGGTGACTAACCATGATTTTTACCCCACATTAGGGATTACTTTTTTTGGTGGTTTTGATAATATAAATAAACTGTATCTCATTCATTTTTCACAAATACGATAAGCATTTTTATAGTGTTTTCCATATTTTGGTGTCCAAATCATTTTTTTGCGCTGGGTTTTCGTATACACAGACAAAATAGAAGCATTGAGACATACCGTTTCGTACCGTGGCGTTCCTCCTCATACGGTACGGATATCGTTCGTACCGTGACTCGAAATAGCATATAAAACGTCAGGTGCTGCGTACGCAGAAAGTGACCCAAAAACAAACGAGAAGGAATTAACATTGAATAAGCAAGTGCTTTGACTCAAAACTGCTATCGATTACTTTATAATAGATTCATGATAGTATATTCGTTCACCTACTCCCCGCTGTCTTCTTTATTTTACAACACAATTTTGGAACTTTCCTCTGTTTCTTTTTTTCAGTTAAAATTTCGATTCTATAGAAGTCTTACGTCATTATTTATACATATTTCGAAAACCTTTTGTTCTCTTTCTAAAAAAGAGAGGCTATATCCACACTAAATTATCTCAGTTTTTTTTAAATTATCTATTAAATTTTGATTAGAATTAGAATTTGGTTAAGATTTTGATTTGATTGTATTCGATTAGGTTAGATCGTATTTGATTTTTGATTTGATTTTGATATTTTGATTGGATCCAGATTGAGATTTTGATTGGACTTTTGGTTTTTTATTTAGATTTTGGTCAAGATTTTTATTTGATTTTGGTTTTTTATTTGAATTTTGATTGTGATTTTTTTTCGATTTAGTTATGATTTGGATTTGGTATTTTCGATTGTTTGATTATATTCGGTTAAGGTTTGTGGATTCCTATTGTAAATATACAGGAAAATATGATTTTTTTATAGTCTATTAGTACTAAAGTTAATTGGAACAACTTTGTCACATATATATATATATATATATATATATATATCTGGATATCACTTAAGTCTAGTCTCGTCTTTACTTAAGGTTTTGATTCATCCTTGTGGATTTTGGATTATGGTGTGTCTCAATATATGTCACAACATGTAACACACTTTGTTTTGTTGTCTTCTATTTCATCCATATTTCATTTGCCTGCTAATGCTACACCAATGTCGGTATATGGTGTTAGCTCTATTGCTATACCTCATATATCGCACTCTGATGTTTACTATATTTTCAACCTTGCTTTAAATCTTGCTTCGATTAGCCAATTGTGTAAATCTGGTCATTGGATCTTATTTTCTGATTTTGTTTGTGTTATACAAGATCAACATCTAAGATTAGGATTGGGATATATCGTAGAATAGGGGAACTCTATGTTTTGAAAAAACTTGAAGTGACTGATGGTGATGTTTATGGTGTTAATAGTGGAAAAATATACACGATAAATATTACTGCCTCTAGTGTTGATTTGTCTTCGTCTCGTTTGAGTAATTTGTCGTTTGAATTATATATTTGACATTCTCGTTTGGGACATGTATCTGCATAATGTTTAAGTTGTTTAGTTTCTACATATTTTTTTGGTCATTTGAACACTTGTAGTACCTCAGATTGCACTGATTGTAAATTGGAAAAATTACAACCTTATTGTTTAATACAGGTATCTTGTTCAATTGCTTCTTTTGATATTATCCATTGTGATGTCTGGAGTCCATCTCATGTTTCCACAAAGGATGGTTCAACCTATTATGTATCTTTTATTGATGACTATACTCGTTATATGTAGGTTAATTTTATGAAACGAAGGTCTACCTTCCTTGAAACTTACAAAAAATGTAGAGCACTTGTTAAAACCCAACATTGTTCTATGATGAAGTGCTTCATGTGTGACTTAAGGGGTGAGTATACCTCCAATGTTTTCACTAAGATACTTGCATCCAATGGTAACAGACACCATTCATCTTAAACTAACATCCCTCAATAGAATGAGGTTGCAGAAAAGAAACATCGTTACCTTGTTATAACTACTCGTTTCTTACTTTATCTGCTGAAGTTTCTAGTGTGTTTTTTGGAGAATCATTTCTGATTATTTATATATATGATCAAACAAATTCCTACTATACATAAATCAGGTTTGCCCATGTTTCAGAAGTTATATGGATATCTTCCAGATTATTCGTCTTTACAAGTGTTTGGTTGTACGTGTTTTGTCTTCTGTCCCCATGTCGAAAGAAACAATTATCACCTAAAACAATTATGTTTATTTTTATGGTTTATGATATTAGGCATAACATATATCGTTTTTTTTATCCCATAAGTCAAAATTTATATGTATCACGACATATTATATTTGTTGAGCATATTCTGTATTTGTTTCGTGCAAAATCACATGACATAACAAAGACATATATTCAACTTATCGATCCATTTACCAATGATAACGATACAAATATTGTTCATAATGTATCAGTTCATCAGACATCTGTACCAACTGATATTACTTCAGCTTCATCAATACCGAAGTATGCTTTTTCATCTGGTACAACTACCTATTACACACCTTTCAAGAGATCTACTTATACAAGTAATTCTACTAAACTACCATAATTTTCTCATTCTTCTCACTCAGCTTTGTTTCATCTTTCATATTTAATATACATGATTTATATGAATCTAAGTCGTATAAATAAGCCATTTCTAATCATTGTTGAGAAAATTCTATGGCCTAAGATCTTATTGTTCTTTATAAAACTCATACAAATGGCGTGGTTGAACCTCCATTTAGTTGGTTACCAACTGTGGAAAAATTCATGTAAACCTCTTCATAAGTATCACCATTTAGAAATGCATTTGACATCCAGTTGAAAGATATTCAGTTGGTAAGCATATAGATGGTTCTCCTTGGATTTTTTAGAATAAAAATAATATCTGGTAAGTCCATTGAGAGGTATAATACTCATATTCTAGTAAAAGGGTATTCACAAAAGTATGGTATGAATTATGATGAGATTTTTCCCAGTGGAAAAATGACAAAAATTCGTAAAGTTATTGTTATTGCATTCATTTGTCAATGGAATATCTTTCAACTAGATGTCAAAAATATGTTTCTAAGTGGTGATTTTCATGAGGAGGTTTATATGAATCTTCTCCTGTTGGTAACCAACTAGGTAAAGTTTTTTTGTTACTCAAAAACTTTATAAGGTCTCAAACAAGCTCATTGTACATTGTGATAACAAAAGCATTATGCAGATTGCAAAGAATTAGGTTCTATTTGTCATCATCTTCTCCTTGGGACAATCTCGCTTCCATTTGTTCCATTAACTTTACATGTTGTTGATATCTTTAAGAAGGCTCAGTAGATATTTTAATTTTATTTTTTGTATGACAAACTCTCAATGTTTATTATTGTTACATTATGAGTTTGAGGGAGCGTGTTAACGGTATAGTCTATTAGTTATTTGGTCCACTAACCCCTTGAACTATTATTCTATATATTTATGAACATAAACTACTTTGTAAAATGTTTTATTCTAATAAATAAAATTATAGTGTTTTTTGTTCCTCTTCTTTTAAAAGTCTTATGTTATTGTTCAAATTTCATTTCTTATAATCTCTTCCAAAAGGAATTATCTTAGATTTTCATGTGAAAGTGGTACCACATTATCTTTGGTGTATCTATGTATTAAGGGTAAATTATCGATAACCATTAATGTAAAAATTAAATTACCGATAACCATCTGGGTTTTAGAGTTTACCAAAAACCACATACAACATAAATTATTCGAACAATACCCGTGAAACACAAAAATACGTACAACCTTCTATCATTGTTATATTTACCCTTCAAAACATCATATCTTTCAAAACCTGACTTATTAAATAATTCCAAAAACATATGTATTTCTACTAAATATAATCAAAACGAAATCCATAAGTGATATATTTGGATAATTTTGTTTTTCTAGACCAAATCCGCAACCAATTTGTTCATAATATGCACCTAAACAAGATTTTTTTTGCAATAAAATTACACTGTGATTCCGCAATTGAATTGTTTCTTTCAAACTAATTTTACAACACAATGGCACGTACTTCCATATTTTTTAAAGTATGCTAATCATAAAAAATGCATATAGTTTCACAACTAAAAAATATAGTTGTTTCATACCCAATTAACACTTGTTTTTGAAAAAAAACAAGTTTGTATTTTGTTTTTCATACGATGAGACTTATTTAGCAACCAAAATAATGTAAGCGAGACCGCCAATAACTATGTAGTTATTTTAAGAAGAACAAAATATTCCTTATTGCTTACTCGAGTATCAGATTTTGGGTACTGCATGTACTCAAATTGAACGTCTCGATGAGCCCAATAACAGTCCAAAGTGCGGCTACATTTGTCACAAAATTTGGTCCTCAAATTTTACTATTTAGGGTTCCAAATCGTTATTTTTTTGTTTTATTAAATTTTCGAAGATTTTTACGGATTTGTTTTCAATAGCTAATCAAATATATTTATATTCAGATTTGATTAGACTATTAATTAAGATAATTATTATTTTTTATAATTTTGTTCTGGGTTTATGAATGATTCATATTTAAGGCAATCTTAACTCTACTTTGGAACTCAATAGTTGTTTTTTAGAGAATAAAATTCAGACTTTGATTCTAAGAGAACCGTCGTAGGGTTTCTTTATTCTTTAGTCTTCTTACAATTTCTGCTGCATCAGTTTGGTATCAGAGTCTCCATTTTTTGCTACGTGGGAAGCATGATTCTAAAAACTAATTTTTATGATTCAAGGTCTAAAAGAGGGAACAATATTTATGGTCGTGAAGATCTCGAAGATCGTTTGGGTATGCAGGGACACACCAAGTATTTTGCTGGCGATCATATTGACCAATTACTAGAGGATTTTAAATTGGCTACCAATCGTTGAATCAAAGAGAAACTTGTTTATCGAAATTCTATCTCAGGGGATAAGGAGAAATCGAGAAAAATTTCACTTTCTTCCAATAAGGTAAATAATTATAATCCCTCTTCCGTTTCTTTTTCAAAAGTATAAATTGTAAAATTTTGGTTGATGAGAGAAGAACTAAGGTTGTTGGAAAAAATGAGTGTGGATTTGAAGAAAGAGGTTACAGGGAAATTGAAAACCTCTAAGTATAAGAATAAAAGAGGATCTAGGGTTAAGAATAAAAATGGTAAAATTACAAACACGGTTTAATATCCTCATATATTTTATCATTTCGGTAAGAAATTTGACATTACACTTGGTTACGAATAATAGAGTAGTCTTTCAATAATTAAAATGTAGATTTTAAATTAGAACCTAAAGGAGTTTTGGTTGATTTTGAAATCGAACCTGGAGGATTTTGGTTGATTCTAAAATCAAACCTGGAGGAGTTTTGAGTGATTTTGAAATCAAACCTGGTGGAGATATTAAAGATAAGAAAGAGAAGTATGGATATTTTGGGAATAATGAAACAATTGTTCTTTTATGAAGACCTACAATAGTAGATAACTCTATTACCATCTATCTGGAACCAGATTACATACTACCTCCTATTTCGGCACCATAAGCGGAGAAGCCTATCGACAATGAAGGAAAACAAAATCATACCAAATATGTTATCAACATGATTGTTATTTTTTGTTTGAAGCCAATTTGACATACATTCACCGCCAATCAATATAGAACAATCACTTACTTACTATGCCTGACTACATCTACCACAAGAAATTAACATACAAACAAAAGCAATATGTAGTTTTAAATTTGAAGAGTCGACTGATGACGATCACATTGGGAATTCGAGGGCGATTATTTTCCAATCATGAGAAGATGATGTAGGCCAGATGGCCTATATATATGAAGTTTTTTAAACAGAGGCAAATGGATCTTATTGCTGACTCATATATTAGATTTATGTGTCGCGGGTACTCGAAATGAACGTCTCGACGAGCACAATCTAAAGTGTGATAATATTCACGAAATTTGATCCTCAATTCTATTGTTTAGGGTCTCGAATTGGTGTTTTATTATTTTATCGGATTTTTTAAGATTTTTTTTCATATTTTTCAAATAATTAATCAAATCGATTTATGTTCAGATTTGATTAGACTATAATTTAAGATATGTATTTTGTTTCCTAATTTTGTTTAGGTTTTTCTAATGATTCCTATTTAAAGCACACTTAACTCTAATTTGGAACTCAACAGTTGTTTGATAATAAAATTTAAACTTTGACTCTAAGGAACTGTGTGTTCTTGAAACTCTAGGTTTTGTTTATCCTTTATTCTTCTTCTAATTTGTGCTGGGCTAAGAACCATAGTTAGTCATCAATACATTTGTTGGCTAATAATTTTTATTTATCAAAACAATCTCTTTTGTTAGATTTTTTTTGCATACATAGTCACTCACAGATTACCAGATATTCAAATCGAGACAAAAGTGACCATAGATGCAAAACGAGACCAGTTCCGATGACTAACAAGGTTTTTAGCCTTTTCCTATTTTTCTCAATTATTTGCTTCTTATTTCTGCAACAATTTTCACATGTTTCCGCAACAAAATGAAAATTTTCTTTTTACAACCAATAACATATAATTCCTAAAGTAAACAACAATTGTTTTTACAAAGACATTGTATATGATTATACAACTAAATAATAATATTTTTTACAATCAATTTACAAGTAATTCCGTAACTGAAGAATAAAAGTATATTTTATGGATCTAGTTTTGTTCGTCTTAAAAAAATAAAATCAATGGTATTTTCTTTTATATTTTTGAAACTATGGTTTGAAAGATATGAAATTAAACAAACAAAAAATAGAAATATAAAAATGGTTAGTTATATTTTAGACTACCAGGTGGTTAACTGTAATTACTAATTTAACACTAGGTGGTTATCTGTACTTTATAAAACGTTGGATTGTTATTTGAAGATAAGTTTGATGTTGTGTGGTTGTTGTAGATTACATATATAATTTTGAAGAGTGAATTAATAAGTATATAATAATATATTTTATATGTAAGATTACCATTTAATATCCATACAATTATCCCAATATCAACTAGCATCTAAAAATTAGAGATTGCTAATAAGCACATGAACCATAACATCAGACAAAAATACTCATAAACTATAAATAAAGAGCTTCAAACAAACTCGTGATCTTCTCTCCCAATTACTCTTTCTATTGGTGAAACAAACATTCTCAAAAGGAAAGAAATATAAGTTTTCTTCTTCGTGATGTCACTTGTATAGTTTAAGGTTTGTTTTGAACTGTTGAAAACAATAAAAATATTTTGTTTGTTAGGTTTTGAATATAAATATACTTTCATACTATGATTTTGTGTTAAACTAGGATTTGAAAGTATGAAAAGCTCTTCATTTTTACATTTGATGTGTCATATTTAGTGATTTGGTTGAAATTTATGGTCCCCGAATCCTATTGTTTGCTATTTTGAGTGTCCATTTTGGTTTATTGGATAGTTCATTCAGTATGAATTTTAGAAAGCATCATGTCTCGTATTTGTTATGTTATGTCAATATTATAGTCTTGCATATTTGAACAGGTCTCACATATTTATATAGGTTTCACATATTATTACAATTATATATTTTTACATGTCTCACATATTTATACAAGTCTCATATATTTTTACAGGTCTCACATATTTGTATGAATCTCGTATATTTATACAGGTCTTGCATTTTTGTACAAGTCTCGCGTATTTGTATGTGAATAACATAGCCTCTCATTAATCAATAATACGTCTCGCATCTTACATATAAAATGCATATTAAATCTTTCCATTTCAGATCAGGTCTATTCAACATTATAATTTTAATGAAGTAAAAATATATTGCACGTAAGAGATGCGAAAGCAACACCATTCTATACCCGTTTGAATGTTGCACATGATTTGACTTGGAAGAATCTAAAAATGAAGAACCATTATGCAATAATCACAAAAATTGTCAAGAAATACAAGGTTAAAGAGGACACTTTCAAATTGGGCTCCAAACATCTTAAACTAACCACCAAATATGTGGAGGCTATCTTTAATTTAAAGTATGGAAGATAAAATTCCCTTAAAGGCCAAAGGGGACTTCAAACTTAGATACAATGACAGATTAGAACCAGATTCAAGGATCGTCAAAACATACTTCCTTAACTAAAATTCAAAAAAGTAGGGTAGAATAAAAAAAACAATAAGAAATGATTTGGTAAAGGTATGATTTTATCATTAGTCTCATATTAGCAGTTTCTTATTGCTTATCGTTGTATTGGATTTCACATAATGGAATGAACAAAGCTAATGCTACTGAGAGGGGTCAAGGTGTAAATGATGTGATTATTTTATTGATTTTATATTAGTGCTCTAACTGTTTTATTCAGTATCATGGGATGTAATGGCTACAACAACGGTCTTTTATGTTACAGACTTTGAAAAAATAAACAATCCCAATGAATGTTGAGAAATTACTTGAGTCATTTAGGAATGTTTGCCAAAATAAACCTGATCAAGTTATTAAATGTGTTGTTTTTTTTAACGGGTAGTATGTTGGTCTATAATTAAAAAGAAAATAAATAGTTATCATTATTCTGATACATATTTTCATAAAACCATTCATCATGGAGCACAAAACTATTACGAAAGAAGAACCCCATGAAGATATGTTTCAAAAATGTTAAAAATGGTTGCGATTAGAAAAAAAACCTGGATTTGGTTGAAAATTTGAAGACGATTAAAGATGAAAAGGTATGTGCTAAATGACTATAATTGTAAATGTCTTGCATATTTGTTTACATCCCTTATAATTATACACGTCTCATATAATTACACAAGTCTCACATAATTGTACATGTCTCGCATAGTTTTTCATTATACAAGTCTTGCATAATTGATTGGTCTCGCATATTTGTACAACTATATTATACAAGTCTCGCATAATTATATAGGACTCATATAATTGTACATGTCTTACATAATTATACAGGTCTCGCATATTTATGCAACTATATATTTTTATAGGTCTCGTATATATTTTTGTAGGTCTTAGAAGAAGAATTAATCCTAACAGGTGTAGGAACAAGTATTTGGTAGAAATAAAGAATTAAGAACCCAAATAATGTACTAGAAGACGTTGGCACCCTAAACGAATTCATCTTTAAAAAAATGAACATTCCAACCAAATTAAGAAAACTCCAACCACATCCGAGATTATGACGAGATCATCTTTATCTTTCGTAGCAAATATACCATCAAAAAAATCACGTACTTCAGAGTATGAAATAAAGGTTGAGGCTTTGAACAGTACATCGTCCTTCGACTATCGTGTTTGGTGGCAAATAGTCCCTTGACTTTCAAATATTCGTTGACAGTCCCTAGACTATCGCATTTGGATAAAGTTAGTCCACCAGATCCTCTGATCCATGAGAGGCTGCCACGTGTCACCATAGTCCCTTGATTTTAGTTTTCCGTAATATTCTAAATTTTGGGTTTGACCTAAACTCAAGGGACTACTGGTGATACAAAAATCTGGGCACTATGGTGACAGGTGGCAGCCTCTCATGGATCAGAGGATCTGGTGGACTAACTTTATCCAAACTCGATAGTCCAGGGACTGTCAACAGACATTTGAAAGTCAAGGGACTATCTGCCACCAAACGCGATAGCCGAGGGACGATTTACTGTTCAATGCCTAAAGGTTGAGTTAATGACAACTACGGAACAACATATTTTCGGAACGATACAAGCTATCCTAGAAAATCTAGGATTCTTTGAACAAATTGATGAGATTCTTGTTGCTGCTGCCGTGTAGGATCCTAATACTGGTGTGCAGAAATCTACTCATACTATACAGGATGCTTCTTCGGTTGTGGTTGAACAACACGTTGCTGAATTTGTTGCACATGAGAGAGAGACAACAACAATGGTAGAAGTTTTTTCCAGCCAATAAAGTTGTTGTTGTAAGTTTTACATATTTGTACGGGTCTCACATATTTGTACACGTCTCATATATTTCTCGTATATTTGTATATGTCTCGCATATTTGCACATGTCTAAAATTTTCTTATATGTCTCACATATTTGTACAACTCTCGCATATTTGTACATGTATCGGTTATTTCTTGTATATTTGTACAACTCTCACATATTTGCACATGTTTCACATCTTTGTACAAGTCTTGCATATTTTTTTCATGTCTTACATATTGGTAAAACTCTCGCATATTTATATATATATATATATATATATTTCAGAAAGGCACATAACAAGTGCAAGATAATAATATATGGTCAATCTATGATCCAACATCATTTGAGAATCCTATGCAAGATATGGCAAAAACAGATAATAAATATTGCTGCATCTCACAAACTGGCTAAGATACAAAGAGGAGAAATACAAGACATTCCAATTATATAACCCTACATCATATTTAGTAGTACCAATGAATGTGTATATAAGTGATGTGATGGTGATAGAAACCGAAGGCCAACCGTACTATAAGGTAATCTCAAATCTCTTGTGTCATTTGAAACATGTCTCATATTTTTATATAACATGTCTCACATCTTGTCATTCTATAGGTTATTGATGCTTGGATTTATAAAAAAACTTGTAGAAAGGGATTATAATGTACCATTCAAAGGTTTTGATATGAATATATCTTACACCACCTATGCGATAACAATTTTTGCTCATGCACTTATGAGTATAACTAAAAGTGTACAAAATGTATCTATTATGAAACCAAAATTATTTCTAATCCATTATTTTAATGAAAACTTCACTGATCTAACAAATATGATTGACGATGTATTCTTCAATATGCGAGACAACACATATTATGTGTTGATTCTAATATGCACCCAACATAAAAATACAATGAATCATTGGTTGTTACTGATTATAAACCTTGAAAAAGGAGAATCAACAAACTGTAACCCATTATTGCCTGCTAGTAAATACACAACAGACAAAACCAAACAATCTGCAATGAATATGGTAAGTATTACAAGTCTCATATGTCTTTATTGTCTGATCTTGTATGCTTGTATTTGTAAGTACCTGGTCTCACATCTATCCATTCCTTTTCTTATTTAAACCTTGTTTACATGTGAACTACATCATGAAAAATATCTCGTACCGCGAAGAGATAAATATATAATGATTGCACACCGAGATATCCCACAACAAAAAAGTAGAGCAATTGATTTTGGCGTCTTGGTTTGTGAATATGCAAGAGACTTTATCAAGAAAGGTTTTGTTTCTCAGCAATACGATGAAGACACGTGTACGTGAAGGAGAGCATATATATTTTATCTTTTCCTTAACGACGACCAAACAAACAATTACTAGAAGTAAAAAAGATGAGTATTTTGTTAAGTGGTTTTTGTAAAGTAAGAACTTACGTATTTTGTACACTTCGGTGTGTTGTAAGTAAAAAAACTTATGTATTTTGTAGGTAAATACAATAGGAAGTGTGTTTGTAACTAAACATAATAGGAAGTCTATTTTTTGTAAGGTAGTAGAAAACAAGAGTATTTGTACATCTCTCGCATATTTGCACATGTCTTAAATATTTGTACAAGTCTTCCATATTTATACAGGTCACCCATATTTGTACAGGTGTCATATGTTTGTATAGTTATAGCATCTTTGAAAGATTCACACATGTGTATAGGTTTCACATATTTGTACAAGTCTTGCATTTTTGTACATGTCTCACATATTGTTTTTCAGGTCTCGCATATTTATACAAGTCTCACATATTTATACAAGTCTCGCATATTTTGTACAGGTTTTACATATTTGAACTAGTCCTGTATATTTATACGGGTCTCACGTTTTGTATAGGTCTCACATATTTTATATAGATAGTACAAGTCTCGTTTCTCGCATATTTTATCTGATACATTTTATATTTATCCCATATTTGTACAAGTCACGCATATTTGTCCAGGTCTCGAATATTTGTACAAGTCTCACATATTTTTACAATTCTCGCATATTTGTACAGGTTTTGCATGAATCAAAACAAAAATATAACTTATTTTGAATTAAGAAAAACAGTTTGCCCGAGCTTTGAACAACAACTGCATTTAAAACTACAAAAAAATCATAATGAATATAAACACTTTATAACAGTTCTTCGCATGACCACCAAGTATGCCCGAGCTTTGAACAACAACTGCATTTTAAATTTTGGGTTGTTATTTCTCCACTAGAAGGAATATGTTTCTTTTTAAGGCTTCTAGCTTGTCTTTTCAAGTTAGGAGGTAGAATTTCGGGTAATTTATTAGAGTTTGTTCAGTCATGAAAATTAGTCATAACGGGTATGCTAAAGGAGTAAGTTTACATGTAAGAGCTGATGGTATAAAATAGCTCAACATATCTCATTAAATCTTCCTGAATCATATGTATAACAACAAAATCATGAGAACATGGAAATAAATATTGTTGCCAAACACCACAAGAACATTTGAAATCTAATAAATAGATAACCATTACATGTTCAAAAAACTTCATAGATCGTAACCGAAGACTTATGAACTAGCCACAAACAACCTTCTTAAACATTGACCTTAAGATTATTTTCATACTCAAGACATAATTTATTGCTCTAACATAGCCCATCCAAATAAATCTTTGAAATTTTAATCATAAGTAAGGCTCTAATATTGTTAATAAATTCCAAAATAGGTACAATACATTGATCTATAATCTGATCGTTAAAAATTTCTAATGAAGAAGATGCCATTAATAAATTTCAAGAATAAACAAATATCTGACCTCTTTCACCAATAAACAAATCTAACTTTTCATTAAACATGTTTACAGGTGGAACATAAACACATTGTTTAAACCTATAAACCATCTTAGACTTAAACTTTGGATTTGTACGACTAAAAGCATACTTCAAATTCTTAACAAGATGAAAAATAAAGTAGATATGATATCAATTTGGAAACATGACATAAAAACATTAATGATAGCTAAATAACGATCCAAAATAAATAGGATTTGAAGTTCCAAAATATGAGGTTGCAAACTGTCTAGAAATCAAAACCGTTTTTAGCATCTTCGCAACGGATAATACCAAATACAAAAGGAAAAATATCTGCATAAATAAATTAAAATGTTATCATATATTTCAGGTCTCACATCTTTACTTAGCATGGTCTCTCATATCATATGTATAGTCTAGAATGGTCTCTTATCTCATATTTGTATTATATGATGGTCTCCCATCTAGGCTATACAAAATCTTAATGTCTAGCATCTAGCCTATGCAAATTCTCCAAATCTCGTATAAAAAGAGAGTAAAATTTCATAAAAAAGATAATGAAAAATAGAATTACATAAAAAAGATAGTGAAATAATTAAACTTACTATTTTAACCATCTATTACTATAAAATAAAGCAATACACCTTTATGTTTGTTGGTAAAAAATAAATCGATAAATAGAAGAGGACGACAATAATAAAAACCTTGAAGAAGACCCGAATGTAATGAAACACTGTTTAAAACTATTTTCTAGAGTATAGTCTATTGTGTAGTCACTCATAATATCAAGAATCTTCAATCTTTGAAAGTATCCATTAATTAAATTAAACAAACTCGAGCTATCTTAAAAAACAAACCTCCGACCTTTTTAAAGTAATCCATGAGAGACAATAAGAGATATCTAACCGTAATCGTGTTTAACAAGAAAATTTACACTATTCATTGTCACATTATGTTTTGATCTAAGAGAATCCTCAGCTTCTTTAGAATAAAATCGTATGCCAAGTTTTCCTTCTTTCATTGAAAAATGAGTATCGCAAGTATACAGCTCAACAAACCATTTGATGACCATAAAACCAGTGAACGTGTCAAGTGATGCATAAAGTCTCCATTTACATCGCTATAGGACTTTATATAAGCAATAAGTAGTTCACAGTTTTGGCCTCACACTTGTTATACACTACCTATTCTAATATCGCATCTATCAACATGATACCCAACGTGTCTCGCCTATTGGTAAGGTCTGGCATATTTGAACAGGTCTCGCATATTTGTACAGGTTTCACATATTTGTGAGAGGTCTATAATATTTATACAACTATATATTTTTATAGGTCTCGTATATTTATACACGTCTCACATATAGTACATGTTATCTATCATGTGATAACTACGCATGTCTCGTATATCGCACATATAGTAACTATGAAAGTCTTGCATATAATATACCTAATGTCTCACATCTTCCTAACATATCCAAACACGCATCTCACATTTTCAAAGATATCTAATACTTGCAACATGTAAAATCAACTTCTCAAAAGATTTCACAACTTAAAGATAACTCATAACTTAAGAAATACAAAAACAAACTATGGGCTATAAAAAATTACCAAAATGAAAGCAACTGAACATTTTATTTTGATATATTGCGATATTTGAAACCATATTCGTAAATAACCAAATCTGTTATGTGCTAGTTTCTTTAAATATTGGAAAAGAATCTCTAAATATATCACTCATGGATTTCGTTTTCTTTCTATTTAAAAATAAAATAAAAAATATGTAGATTTTTGGAATATTTTTTAAGTTAGGGCTTGAAAGATATGAAGTTTTGACTATGAGAGAAATTATTCATTTACTTGGTTGTGTCTATTATGTTATAAGTGCATTCTTAGTAGGGGAATAAGGTCACTATCTAAAGCATGTCTATTATGTGAGTAAAATCTTACTGTCAACAGAGACTAGATCTCTATAGTTGTAAAAATTAACTATAACATTAAATATTTTTGCAAGAAAATTGAGTCCTTATTTTCAGGGTATTCCACCACGGTGCGAACCTCTTTTATGCTCTAAAACATTGTACGAAAATCTGACATCGTAGGAAGGTTAACTTGATGGTTGGTATAATAAGGGGATCTCGATATATTGTATGAGCTGATGAAGACTATCAACGCTTAAGACATGGTTGATTTCCTAACAATGTTTTATGCTAAAAGACGAGAGTCATCGAGTGAGAGATCATGGCCATAGTGGTTGGTCCGGAATGATTGGGGATCAAATATTTAAGGATGTAGTGCCGGGCTGGATTTAGTGGCTTAGTCAGGGGAAGCTATAGAGCATGCAATCTGCTTTGGTTTCCAAGCATTGAACAATGAAACAGAATACAAAGTTTCCATTTTATGGCTTTGGTTGGACCATATTTACGGGGAAAAGAGGGTTAGGATAATAAGCATCTCTCCAATTCTAATTAATCATGCGCTCATTTCATAAGGATCATTTGATGATATATCTCAAGGCGTTGAAGAATCAAACGCAGTGTTTTGAAAGTATTTAGTACGAGCAAATAACGAGGGTATAAAATTGTTTGGCGATTTCTTTGGCTTCGATAGCTTGCTTTGAAACCGAACATTGGGTCACTTTACAATAGCATCCTTCAATCAATAAAAAACATGAACCAAGGCTGGAGGAAATATTTAAGGTTTGTATTAATGAAATTAGATATTCGAGGTAAGACATCTATGAATTTATTGTAAATGACGTTTACCAGAGTGCCGAAGTTTCATCCCAAAGGTTAAAGTTCAAAGAAAATAGATTCATTCTCTTGGGGGAACATGCTCGCGGTTTGCTAATACCATTCAATCCATAGTTATACTTCTTGAATGAATATTTGAAGATTTTATTTTTGATAGGTAGGACATCGACTTGGTCGGACCTTTACTCAACGCTTCGAGAGATATTCAACTCATAATTATTGTTGTGGATTATGTTTCAAAATAAGTAGAGGTCGAATCAACTCTTTAGGATAATGGAAAAAATATCATAAACTTTGTTTTGACTAACATCTTTAATAGATTTGGGACACCAAAGTCGATCACCACATATAATGGTCTTCAATTCCAGAATATTGAGATAACTTCTTTTTGCCGAAATAAAAGTATAACACAAAATTTATCAACCCCATTCCATCATCAGGCATACGTTCAGGTGATAGTTACTAACCGAATCATCTTAATAGGTCTAGAAAGAACTTAAGAAGACTGCAGGAAAATGATTGAACTACCTTCAAGAAGTACTGTATGCCTATCGAACAACACGGTGAACAGCCATAGGCAAAACCTCTTTTACTCCGGTATATGTGTTGAAGTAAGAAATAAATTTATTATTGACGTATCAATACTGTACAAACTAGATCTATATATATATATATATATATATATATATATATATATATATATATATATATATATATAGGTTGTGAATATATCTTAATAATATTATAGTCTACCATAATAATATATACAACAAAGTATATCATTGACTATTGACTAAATATATACAATAAAGTATTTAGTTAATAAGATATGTTTATTAACATTAAATGAGCCTTATGTAAAGAGTTTTAAATTTAGTTAATCGAAGGACGATAAAAATTAAAATTCAAACGTAAACTCTAACCCATCCAAATGCTAATCACTTTTTAATTAGTTTGCATCACAAAAGAACATACACGACTATTAAAGAAGAAAATTGTGGTAATTTAAAGGCCTCGAGGGTTTTGGAGAAAAGTATTATCAGATGCTCCCACCGTCGAGGGACTTTAAATACGTGAAGTGCAAAGTTTCATGGCCTTTCAGGGATTTTAGAGGTTCAGATAGAAATTTAAACATACAACAAATTCCCTGACCATCCAAAGAATCTCGGCTGAAAAAATAAAAAAAATCATAATTGTTCCTTCAAAGCAAGGGGATCGGTTTTATCAACAAAGAGTTTGGTTTGGACAATAAATGAATTTATTTGATCAACAAAAGGATAAGTTTAATGGATTTATTTAATCAACAAAGGGATAAGTTTGAGCAGCAACATCCGCAAGGGAATCCAAATTTATGAGGTCGAGAAGAGCTAGAGTTCCATTTTTTTCCTACTCTTAGATCTCCTCCTCATCTTTGGATTACTAATAGACACTCCGTGTGTAAGATGATATAGCAATCAATTTTTTCGGACAAAGATCTCGTCTAGCGACAACTTAACTTCCTAACATTGACACGTCAGACCATAACTTTCGGAAGAACCTCTTGGGGTCTGAAGAAAAATCTTTTCGCTGCCTTTCAGATCGTCGGCCACTATCGTCTAATGAAAACGGTTATTCGCCACAAATATAATGTGAACATTTTTCTCTTTGGCTTTTGTCAAATCGTAAGCTTATTTTTTTTCATACTTTTCTAAAAGCGCTGAATCATTTAGCTTTAACAAGATACTTGTTAGAGATTCAACACCGATTCCATAAATAAAAGCTTCATAATTAAATGGACTATGAACGGACTTTTGAAAGTCCGGGGACTATCTGTCACCAAATGCGATAGTCCAGAGACGAGTTACTGTTCAAAAACTTCATAATTAAATGAAGTACAATAATAATAAGGCTTTGGCTGAATCTGGTCTCAAAATGGTAACCAAACCTATTTTTAAGTAGACCCATACAAAATTTAACCATCCCCAACTTTTTATCCAAAATACTCGTGACTCATTTACTAAGTCCTAACTTTAAACTGTAACCATCCCTAAAACCAAACAGGCCAAACTCTATCTTCTTCCCTGTCTTTTTCCCTCTCCCTCACTAAACTTCTAAATTTGAAAATCACAAAACTAAAAATTCGGCTTACAACAAAGTGTTCTTCATCAACTTAGGAGTACTCTAATTCAATAAACAACAACAAATGGACAAGGTTAAAGATTAAAAATCTATTTTTCTTAGGGTTTTTTTGTTATTTTTTAGGTTTTAATGGTTTTGTAGATTTAAGCTATTTAGGGTGTTACAATATGTAAATCTATGTTTATTTAGGTGTTTGAAGTTATATGTTGATGTTAGATGCTTGGATTTGTGTTAGAATATAGTTTTTAGGTTCGCTTTGTGTTGGAATTGGGGTTTTTCGTGCAGACGTTTTCGGTCCCCGCCGGGTGAGATTTTGTTAACCGGCGGCAAACACGGTTCAGTTCTCAACCGGGGGAGGTCTCAAACGGTGGGGGAACATGAGTTCTCAAATCGGAAATAACTTCAACAATGGAAACTTTTATAACGAATTGGTTAGAAATACTACATTATTTGGAGTTTCATGTTCCTCACCAAGGTTTTTCTCCTCAATATATTAATCCGAATATAAGATGAGTTTTTTCGAAGATTTTTTGAAGTTTTTGGATGTTTGAAGGTTTTTATAAGTTTTCTCAGTTTTTTGAATTTTTTGAAATTTTATAAAATTTTGTATATAAAAAGATCGGAGAAGATAATTTTGTGTTTTTAATGTTTAAGTTTAGTGTACCCAAAAACCACTAAAGACAAATAAAAATTATACCCGATAAAAGGTAAAATAGTAAAAACCTAATAATTAAAAAAAATTCAAAAAAAATTGGGAATCATATTTAACGAAAGCCTAATGACCATTCTCAACTAACCCGAGCAATAATTCTCACACTAATAATATTAAATTATTTAATATTCGAATATAATTCGAGGAAATATTCAATAATTATTTTTCTCATGTAGACAGTACAAAGTACAGCTTCTTGATAATGTGATGCACATGAGGGATCTGTAAAGTTAAAACTAATAAAAGTATAGTAATACTTAAAATGTTACTTTACCATATATTATAAAAATTCAATATTATAAATATACACATGTATCATTAAAATTTATTAAATATTTAGAAAAAATATTAAATCTTGTTTAGGTAGCTCGGGTAAGAAAAATCATCCGTGACAGTGAGTGTGTAGCTAAAATTCAGCAAAAATTTCTTGATTCTATCCACAGCCATAGCCACCAACCACTCTTGACTCCAGTGTTTATATATAACCCAACAACTATTGGTTCTCTTCACAACATAGCAGAACTCCCTCCCCGTCCCTCTATAATCTAAAAAACAGAGCCATCAAATGGGTTATACAAAGGGTCAAATAACAGGGTGGGCAGCAAAAGACCCATCTGGAATTCTCTCTCCTTACACCTATACGCTCAGGTACATATTTACTTTTATTAGTTTTATACTATTGTTTTGGCTTCCGGGCCTGCCCTTATTGTGTTTTATTGTTTATAATCAATCTGATTATATTTATATGGTTGCAGGAACACAGGAGCAGAAGATGTTTATCTAAAGGTCATATGCTGTGGGATTTGTCATACTGATGTTCATCAGATCAAAAATGAACTTGGCATGTCTAATTACCCCATGGTTCCTGGGTAATTTTCTAAGTCATATAACAATAATAGAAAAGAAACTACTTGATTTGGATATATTTATAATATTATGATTACTTTTTGGCAGACATGAAGTGGTAGGTGAGGTGTTGGAAGTGGGATCAGAAGTGACCAGATTCAAAGTGGGAGACACCGTGGGTGTGGGGTGCCAAGTTGGGTGCTGCAACAAGTGTAAGCCATGTGAGTCGGATCTTGAACAATACTGCAACAAAAGGATATGGAGCTACAATGATGTCTTGCCTGATGGCACCCCCACTCAAGGTGGCTTTGCCACTGCCATGCTTGTTGATCAAAAGTATTTCTCAATTCCTTTTCCATAGTTCTTAAACCAATTTATAATTCCTCGTGGTACAAGAAATATTACCCATTTGATTAATTATTGTTCAGATGGCTTAAACTATAATTATTATTATTTTAGGTTTGTGGTGAAAATACCAGAGGGAATGTCAGCAGAACAGGCTGCACCGCTACTCTGCGCTGGCCTGACAGTGTATAGTCCGTTAAGTCACTTTGGGTACAAGAAGAGTGGCCTAAGAGGAGGAATTCTTGGGCTTGGAGGAGTCGGACACATGGGAGTGAAGATCGCAAAAGCAATGGGACACCATGTTACTGTCATCAGCTCTTCTGA
Source organism: Limnanthes douglasii subsp. nivea (assembly GCA_036936605.1). Lineage (NCBI taxonomy): Eukaryota > Viridiplantae > Streptophyta > Magnoliopsida > Brassicales > Limnanthaceae > Limnanthes > Limnanthes douglasii. Next base: position 147,600,114 of record JAUPFV010000003.1, on the reverse strand, counting down.
TAAAAAGAGAGAGGAAGCCTTGGAGCATCTTGGTGCTGATGAGTACCTCGTCAGCTCCGACACAACTCGGATGGAACAATTTTACGACTCGTTTGATTATGTGATCGACACGGTTCCTGTGGTTCACCCTCTAGAGCCCTACCTGTCTTTGTTGAAACTTGACGGCAAGTTGATCTTGTTGGGGGTTATTAGTACCCCACTCCAGTTCCTCTCACCTATGGTTGCCATTCGTAAGTAACTAGTTTCCATATAATCTTTTGAAATCTAGCATGAAACGTTATAATATCACCCAAATTAGGTTCTAACATTAGTGATTGAAAACAATGATTTGATTATAGCTATAGTTAACTATCTGTTTATAAATTTGGAACAGAGAGAAAATCGATCACAGGAAGTTTCATTGGGAGCATGAAAGAGATGGAAGAGATGCTTGATTTCTGCAAAGAGAAAGAATTAACATCGATGATCGAAGTCATAAAAATGGAGTATGTCAACACAGCCATCGAGAGACTCGAGAAAAATGATGTCAGGTACAGGTTTGTGGTGGATGTTGTGGGGAGCAAACTGGATTGTTAGAAATTCTCCATCAAGCATTCTAAGCTCAAAGGATGTACTTGTTTTTGTTTTGTTTTTCTGTTATGTTTTGAGTCGTTTCTGATTTATGTTTTTTACTTTCCTGTCTTTAGAGGAAGATATAAACATACGGAATTTGTTCTGTAAACGTGTACATTGTCTATATTCTTGGAATTGATTGGACCTTTGGGCACTAATAAATTCAATTGTTCGGATTCTCAGTAATAATCAGCCATTAGCCTTGTATATATAGTTTTACTTTTACGAAAATATACTAGATATCAAGCATTTACATGTTGAATCCTGACTAAAACTTTTCACAAACATCTACGAAACGAGGCTAATGCTTTACTTTAGAACTCTATAGATTACATTGCGCCGCTCCTTATCAAATGAGCCATCTATAGCTCAAATCATTCACTTTGAGTATGATTCCTAGCTTATGATAGCATGTTCAGTATCTGAGAATTTCACCCACATCACCCATCACATCGGCTTTTCGTCTCGGCCTGGTGTTCTGATACCAGTATGGCATTCTTATGATCAAAAGGTCATGAGTTCGAGTTCCTCTACATACGCTTTCTCGGCTGAGCCTGTCACCTTGTGTGGTTTACCTTATGGCGTTGGTTTGCAGGCTATCGCGTCAGACTGAGGGTGTACCCTGTGCGCACTCATTGCACTCTGAGTAGCGGCTGCGGGTTCCCTCCGGTAAAAAAAAAGTCCTGCATATTCCACCTCCGTATATAGTATGAATAATCCGATCTCCATATTAGTGTGATATTGTACGTTTTGGGCCCACTGGTCCGCATGACTTTGATTTTGGTCCACTTCCAAAAGGTCTCACACTAATGGAGATATATTCTTAACTTATATATTGATCTTTCTTCCCAAGTAAAACCGATGTGAGATATGGAACTTTGGTCGCACCTAACATTAAGTACTCTCGATTGAAGCTGGTATTGCTTCACATGTGCATAAGTAGCACATCCAAACACTTTCAAATATTTTAGCATTAGTTTATTTCTAGTCTATTTTTTATGGACACTTGATATCCAGATCCGAATATGGACTCATGTTGATGATGTGTGAAGTTGTCTTGACAACTTCTTCCTAAACCTTTTGGCCCATTCTATTTTTCTAGAATAATATACCTTACCATTTTCATTAAGGTTCCGTTCATCCTCTCGGCAAGCTCACTCTGTTGATGAGTTCCTTTAGCAATGTCAAGTTTAGAACAATAGCTAGTTAATTATTCATTTAAACATTTCAAGTTATTGTTAGTCCTTAACTTCTAAAATATCTTCTCAATTTGAGCATCCATAAGCTTTTTCAAGTTCTTAAAATAATCATATGATGTATCTTTGATCTTCAAAAGTATAAACCATAGTTTTCTGGAATAGTCATCAATCAAAGATATGACGTTCCTAGAACCTCCAATTTCGGGATTCCTACAGGTGGTCCAGAATTGTTAGAATGAACATATTCAAACACATATAAGTTGGTTTGTTGTTGGGTAGAAACATCCTGCTCTTACTTTAACCCAATATAAAATTCGTACATAAACTAAATTGGGCAAGGTTATATGCATACCCCATTTGGCTATAATGAGACCCTAAATCAAATTTTTTATTTTATTTTATGTAAAATGACCATTTTACCCATCATATAAAACAACCTTTCAACCTTAAATGTAACCATTTTCTTCTTCTTCTCTAACCAAAATTCTTTCTAAAACTAATCTAATACCCAATGAATGAATTACATTAAAATCTAATCATTTTATTCCTCTTCTCCGACCAAACTTCTTTATACTTTTTAATTATGTTTTGATATCGAGTTGTGAAACTTTCCGGTTAGGTAAATCGGCTTGCTCAGATAGGTTCATTTCTCGATTGTTTTCTTCCCGAAAGTCTTCAAGTAACGACAATAAAACAACTGCCTATATACCACGACTATACAGAAGATGGAACTAGATCCCTCACGGCAACAAGTCTAAAGGGCTCGACCGAAATCGACGAGATTGATACACTATGAAAGCTGTATAATTTCTGTTTTTATCCTCAATTGTTTTATTATAGAAAAAAAACACAAATGATAGAAAGAGATGGAGAAAATTAAGAATTTAAATCGAAATAATTTGTTTGATTGAATTTTAATAATTAAAATCCAATTATATTTTAATTGAATTATTTTCGCCTTTTGTGAATTTCTCTGTGTTAGTTATATATATGATCGAGACTTTTCATCGGAATTAGACAGAGAGGAGAGAGAGAAAAAAGATAGTTTTCATCGGAATTAGAAAGAGAAAAGAGAAGAGAGAGAAGAGAGGGGAGAGAGAAGAGAGAAGAGATGGCAGAGAAGAGAAAAGAGATAGTGGACTGAAAATGGTTTATATATTAAGGGTGTTTTAGTAAAATTTGGAATTTTATTATAGTCAAAGTATAACGGGTCTCATCATAGCCAAAACGGGTCTCGGTTTAGCGTTACCCAACTAAATTTTGACTTATATCATCAATCAACAACTCTCGTTTGTTAAGCTTATTTACGAATTTCTCACCCCAAATGCACTAACCTCATATGCCACAGCTTGGTCAAATCACTATTTACACTATACACACCTGACCTCTACATATCTTTCAATAACTAGCACACAATAAGCCATATAGGCTTTGAGAACAACTAGTGAGCCTTGAAAAATATTAAGTTTGTCATCTCCACCGTTATAGTCAAACCTTTTATCATCTAGTATTCTAATATAAAAAAGGTTACGTTTGAATTTAGGAACATACTTCATACGCGTTATAACTCTTTCAAGTCACGTAAATAACTTAAGACGGACGTTCCCCATTTTTTTCCGAAGCATATGACTCCTCCTTCCATAATATTACTTTCCTACATCAAACAGTTTGAGGTCTCTTTAAACCAATGCTCGTTGGAAGTCATATGGACTGAAAATCCTAAGTCCAAAACTCACTTGTCATTAACTACAAGTTCAAACCATTAATATATAAGAATATTCATAATCATCTGAGACCACTTAAGCATCTTTGACTTCAAACTTCTGATGACTATCTCATTTCTTCCTTATAGGGAAGTTCTTATCAATATAACATTCATTCTTAAAACACCAACATCTCACCTTATAACTACTTACAAATAACCTAGATACAAGATTGATATTTCTATTATTTGAATCTCTCCTTATGCACATTTCCCTCACATTTAGTCCTAGACCATCTGAGTCACTCTTCAAACTGGTCTTCCTCTGAAGATCTTTTGAGTTTAAAGCACTCTTAACTTTAGACATCATAAGATATTCTTTGTCAGAGAACATATTTTAAAATAAATACAATACACTTTCATCTAAAAAATTCAAAAAGATTATTGTTTGATCATTATATTTTATCTTGACCCCGGTTGCATTCAAGTCAAGAATGATTTTAGTAATATCATTCCAGTGTCTTTAGATCATATTGAGATACAGTATGTTGGCTATATACTTTTATATTTACTTTTATTCCAGCTCATTCCATATCCCTAAAGTTGTATGCTCTCCAGACATCTCGAAAAACCTCATTCTCCAAACTCAATATCAGAGAATTATGTACATTGAACCGTACTTCTACATCGACATCTTTTTCAACTCTCTCATCAATAGCAAAAACATAAAATCCCTTATGTTCTTAGAACACTCTAATGTTAATTATACTGATGATTCAAATCATTTTATCCAGGTAATATATCAATATCGAACTTCATTAAACTCATTGTTATAATTATATTTGATTTTATGGTGAAATTTGAATCTTTACGCTCAAGATCTGAAACAATCCACGTCATTGTACCTTATGTTTATCACCAAAAATAAATATTATTACAGATTCTTCACGTTAACCGCCCTAGTTATTAAGAAAAAAAATTCAATTGAAATAATAATATTAAAATTTCCATGAGTTGAATGAGACTTTGGAGCTTCAACTCTTTTGCTTCCAAACTTAGAGTTAACTAGAATAACAAAAATATAAAATAGATCACAAAACATAAGATTTAGCGTGCTTCATATTATGAAGAAATTCGACATTCATGGGAAACGAACTACTAATTTTATATAGAAAAAATATTACATTAAATTTCTCAAACATAAATTACACAATCACTCAACTATACTTTATTTCAAAACTTTATAAGCTTACAAAGAAAACTCTCATCTCTCTAGTTTTCTCTCAAGAATTTTTTTTAAACTTTACTTATCTCTTTAAAACTCACTAAAGCTCTCATTTTAAGTCTTGCATTGCAATTGTAACCTGCTTCATACTTCTTCATCGTTATTTATAGAATCAAAGATGGATAATATAATACTCAAAGCTCACTATAGCAATTGAAAGTTTATTTATATACAAAAGTGAGAGGTGGTGGTAACAATTGCCCTAACATCCATACTCACATGTACTATATGGCTGGTACTAACACCAACCTTTAACATTAGCGTCACTAGTACTAGTCTAACCAACATCGGGGATGCTCAAAGATAATAAATTTTGATTAATGGTTAAAGATATTCCATCAATGCAGATTATTCTCACACTAATAAACTCAATTTCATCCAGAAATATAGAAATATATTAAGAGTTTTTTTTACATGTAATGATGTTGTCCATAAGTTCTAACATTTATTTTTCTTACACTTAAAGTTTCAGCATATATCAATGCACCCAATTTTAGCAAATAATGTTCTTGCACTAAGATTTTAATAGATCATTATTTTTAAGTCTCGACAAAGCTTATTCATTTAGGTTTCAATAAACTTCTCTACATTTAAGTCTCAACTTAGATCCTGGCTCACATAATTTAAAGTTCCAACAAATTTTTTATTTAAAACTCATCAATTCATGCATGTAAGTTCCAACCGTTCCTCTCGAGATACATGAGTAAACACTTAAAAATAAATTAAAATTTATTAGTATTTTCTTTTTATTTTGTAACATTTGATCTAGTCAAAACTGAAATAAATAATAAGAAACATAATTTAGTAATGCTTAGTATATATAATAAAAAACTAGAAATTAGTTACATGTTAAAATATCTAAAAAATTAAGTTGTTTTATTTTTTACAAATTTCTTTTTAATTTGTCTAAATTTTATGATTTATTTATAATAATTATTATACTACTTTTATTAGTTATTGGTATTTAACGGTAATCTTAACTAATTATATATATTTAAAAAAATTAATTAATATTTATCTTTATATTGTTATTTATAATTTTTTAGAGTAACTTTAAGTAATTTAAATAATACTTATATAATTATAATTAAAAATAAAATTAAACGAAAAAAAGGATGGAAATATTAACCTACTACAACTTTTGTACATCATAATACAAATTTAAAAGGATGGAAATATTAACCTACTACAACTTTTGAGGGATGACAATTTTGGCCCAAATCGGTCTGACCCTGTCTAATCCGGTCGGGGTTTGTCCAGTCCGAACATTTAATTGGGCGGTTATGGATATATGAATTGTGACCGTAAGCTGGTCGGGTCCGGTATGGATTTTTAATTTGTCCAACCCGACCAAGCCCGCAAATATAAACTATATATAAAAATAAAAATGTATTATAAATAATTATAAATTTGTAAAATATAACTAAAATAAATATACTTACTAATTACTAGAAGACTAATATACCATCGAGTAATTATTATTTTACTTTTAGAGTCATTAATATATTTATTAATTATATTCTTTTGCCATAAACTAATTCCATAAATTATAACTATATTTATTCAGATATTTGCCTATATATACTCCAAATCTTAATTTCTAACTTTTCAAGTTCTTTAGAGGTTTTTATCTTCTACTATTGTATTTTAGGTACGTTGGTTTAAAAGTTTATGTCTCACACTTTTGTTTGAAATTAAAAATAAAATAAAATTTCAGCAGGTTTGGATCGGATCGGACCGTTTTGGTCAACCAAAATAGTAAAAACAATGTTTGCGGACGGGTCGGGCTGACCCGCAGACATAAACAGAGTGGACTCGGGTTCAAAAATATTAAATCCGTTGCGGGTCAGACCGGGTTTGGGTTTGAGTAAAAAAAACGGGTCCAAACGGGTCGGCCCGTAACCCGGTCCGAACTCGGCCTATTGCCATCCCTATCTGCTATGTTTATATATGGTTTTAGGATAATTTTGTAATTTAACTTCATCAAGATAATAAAAATAAACAATGTATTATATAAAATAGGGAGAGTTACACATCAAGACCCGTTCTGCAAATCTATTACTATTTAAGACCCAACAAATTTCAAAACATTTGTATCTAAATTATCATTCTATATAAAATCATCAAACGTACATATTTTGTTTATTTTATTTTATTTTAATTTTTAATTTTAAATTTAAAATATCTTTTAAATCGTAATTTGGAGTCCGAAAATACTATTGATTTTTTTTAAGATGAACAAAACTAGATCCATTCATGATATATTTTGAATTCGTTTAAAAAAACTTATATTTTACACTCGTTTCTTAGTATATGGTTTTACATTATCATATGACTTGTTTTGCAGCTAGCGTCTAGCATCTATCATAGTTGGCTTAGTTTAGCATCTATCATAGTTGGTCTGGTTTTGCATCTAGCATCTATCATAGTTGGCTTAGTTTAGGATATATCATAGTTGGTCTGGTTTTGCATCTAGCACCAATCATATTTGTATGGTTTCGCATTTACGAGTACAAAAATATAAAAAGTTTTGCATCTAAAAGAAAAAATGTTTCATATCTTCTTCGTAACGGCTGTCTTCTTCGCTTAAACCATAAAATTTAAAATTTAAAAGTGCGTATCTGTTAAATCGTAACTCGGAAAAAAAATAATCCAAAAACGCTATTGGTTTTGTTTTTTTTAAGACGAACAAAAATAGATCCATTCATAAAATATTTTGAATTTTGTTTTAAAATATATTTTACACTTGTTTCTCATAATATGGTTTCGTATCCATCATATGCATAGTTTCACATCTAGTAACATCTATCATAGTGTGTGTGGTTTCTCAGTAGTACACAAATTTAAAGAGATTTCGCATCTAGCAAGTTTTGGATCTAGCAAAAAATATTTCACATCTTCTTCAGTAGTTGTCTTCTTCATTTCACTGTAAAAAATTCAAACATATATTCCAAAAACAAAAAAAACACTAAACATGGCTAAAATATAAAAGAATAGAATATTTCAACTACAAAATCAAATTCAAAACAAATAAAAAACAAAAAATCATGATTAAAACAGAAATTGAAATTCAAGAACAAATCTAGAGAAAAATCAAGTTACATTAGTGAAAAATGAAAAATTAAACATCAAATTCAGATAAAACACAATCAAAATCGAAAAGTACAAAGAAAATCATACAAAAAAATCAAGGAATCAAGTTGAAGTTGAATCGTCTCTGTAGTTTTTTATTCTAGAGAGAAATAAACAGAAAAAAGTTAGAATAAAAAATATAGAAGGTTTTCCATATAATTAGTTAAGGATACTTATGATATTAAATAAAATAGTTTGATCTTATATGGTAAATAGAGGATTTAAATGAATCTTTCTTAAAAGAATATGAAAACATAGGTAGTTAGTGCATAAGAGTTTGTTTTTTCGGTCTTAAATGATACTAAACCTTATAAAATAAACAATGTATTATATGATAAATTAAAAAATTGGTCATATTGTATATAACCAAATTTTTTAATTATATATTTTTTTGTAAATTGTAATATTTTTTAGATTTAATATTTTTTTTTGTAAATTGTAACATGAGATTGACAATTATCAATTGGTAAGAAATAGAGTACGAGGATAGGTGGTCGAAGGTCTAGTGTTCCAAGGCCTTCGGGTGATTAGACTGAAGAGAAATATGAGATTTGACAGTTATCAATATGTGAGAGATAAAGCATGGGGACCAAGAAAAATGTTGGAGAGGTGTGGCTATGCTTATTTTATTTGTTATGTTTTATCGTCTAAAATACAAGGATATGTTCTTGACAAGAAGTCTATCATGATGATATAAAGAGAAATGATAAAAATAAGTGGCTTACAACTGTGAGGGAAGAACTCAAATTTCTCAAGAAGATGGGCACTTGGATTGTTGTGAAGTAGTTGAAAGGTCAAAATCTTGTTGGAAGTAAATAAATATTCAAAATGAAGAAAAATATTCATGGGGTTGAGCTATCCAGATACATGGCTAGACTGGTGGCTAAGGGTTACATACAAAATATGGTGCTGATTATGATGAGATATTTTCATCTGGTTTGAAACAAGCTTCCATAATAGTTATGTTGTTAATTATTGCTAGATTTTATGTAGAGTTAGATCAAATGGATGTTATTACTGTCTTTGCTAGGGTGGCGACCGAAGTCCCACATCCCACATCGGTTAGACATGAGAAGGATCAGTGGTATATAAGTAAGAACATATCTCAACTAGTATGGGGCCTTTTGGAAGTGGACGAAAACCAAAGCCATGTGGGCCTTCGGGCGCCAAAGCGGACAATATCATACTAACATAACTTATATGTGGACGGAGCCCCCATATTCCCCACTAGTTAATTGGAAGAGGCTATCTACATACTTGTAGAGGGAGAATTGACCTCATTAAATGAAAGTGGTTGGGTATTTATACCCTTAATTATGGGCCACATGGGCTTTCGGGTTGACTTATGGATTCGGGTCGAGTTCAAAGACCCATTTAGTTTTAAGCAGGTAGTTAATTAGCTTAGTCATGAAGTGATTAAGTTTTTAGTACATTAGTACTGTCCGGACGCTTTAGTGGGTGGATGTTGTCCAAATTGCCCCTGTCCGGTTCTCATAAAGAGTGACAACAAATTCCGGACTCATCACATACCTCAACCTAGAGGGTTCGGAGATAGGAATAAATAAGATGTGTTTTGTTGAAGAGATCTATTTATGTGGATGTTGTCCGAATTGCCCGTGTCCGGTTCTCATAAAGAGTGACAACAAATTCTGGACTCATCACATACCTCAACCTAGAGGGTTCGGAGATAGGAATAAATAAGATGTGTTTTGTTGAAGAGATCTATTTATGGGTTGAAACAATCTTCGAGGTAGTGGAATAGAATATTTGATTCTTTTATGAGATTTGTCAAATATATTATGTCTATTGGAATGGGGAAGAACACATGGAGAGACAAGTCCAATTACTATTGTATGTGGTTGATATTCTAATATTCGGAAGATGATAAAATGATAAAGACTCAGGTTAAAGAAGAGTTTGAAATAAAAGATATGAGAGAGCCTAAGAGGATACTTGGTATTGAGTTCAAAAGGAACATGCCGAATGGGTATTTATATTTATCTCAACAAGAATACATACATAAGGATTTGAACAGTAAATAGTCTATTGACTATCCAATTTCTAGTTATATAGTCTATTGATTAAAAATTGTCTGGTGGTAGTCCCTTGACTATCCATTTTCTAGACATATAGTCTCTCGACTAAAAATAATCTGATGCTAGTCCCTTGACCATCTATTTTTGATAAATTTAGTCCCCTGATTAAGCGACTAACTTTATTGAAACTGGATAGTCAAGAGACTAACTTTATCAAAAATACATAGTCAACACGCGCGTTGGACTAACTTAATAAAAAATGAATAGTCAAGAGACTATCATCAAACTATTTTTGGTCAATAAACTATATGTCCAGAAAATGGATAGTTCATGGATTCTTTACTGCTAAAAGTCATTCTTCAGATTTTGGCATGTCTGGAGCCAAAGAGGTTAGATTCTAATTTGTGAGCATTTCAAACTTAAGTGGCTGGAGTTAAATCCGGGAAGCCGCATTGGTTTGTACTCAAGTGGCTCATAAGATAGTTGAAGGGTTCGACTAAAGTTGGATTATTATATAGTCAGAAAGAATATTGCTGATATAGTGTTGAAATGGTATGTAGACTCTGATTATGCGGGCTACATTCACAGAATGAAGTCTACTTTGGGTTATCTATTTAATGTGATTGAAAGAGTAGTTAGCTTGAAGTGTTGTATTCAAAAGGTACTTTCCTTGTCATTTACGGAATCTAAATGTATGGATGCTATAAAAGGCATGAATGTACTCTATTTTTCCAGCCTTTGACCGGACGATTGGCTGCGTTGAATAGGTTTATTTCAAGATCATCAGAAAAATGTACTCCATTTTTCCAGGTGTAAGGAATGTCAAAGACTTTAATTGATCTCCACAGTATGATCAAGCATTTCTTGAAATCAAGAAACATTTGTCTTCGCCCAAGACTCTCTTTAAACCTGTTCAGGGGGAAAAGATCTACATCTACTTAGTTGTATCAGAGTATGAAATAAGTTTTGTGCTAGTAAAAGATGCGGATAATTACCCTCTTCTGGTTTATTACATTAGCAAAAGTTTGTTAGATGCTGAAAGAAGATATTTGAAGCTAGAAAAGTTGGCATTGGCTTTGATAATTGCGGCAAGAAAAATGAGACCATACTTTCAAGCTCATTCCATTATCGTTTGAACATCTTTTCCTTTGAAGAATGTTCTTAAGAAAGTTGATGTGTCAAGCAGAATGACTAAGTGGTCAGTTGAGCTGGGTGATTATGATATTAATTGTGCGCCCCAAACGATGATTAAAGCCCAGTTAGTGGTTGATTTATTAGTAGAATTCCATGTTGATAGGTCCCCGGGACAGGTGCAAGAAAACCAGTTTAAGAAAGAATAGGTAGTCTGAACCGATGGTGGATCTGTAACTATGTGATGTGGGGCTGGAATTTGTTTACCTTCTCCTTATGGTGATACTATGTACCGGGCTATATATTTGGTTTCAGAGACTCTAACAATGAATATGAAGATGAAGCAACTATAGTCAATCTTAAGCTAGCCCTTATATGTGGGGCCTAAAGAGTCTGATTATTGAGTGACTCCCAACTACTTAGTCACCATGATCAAGGGAAATTTGAAACGAAGAAAGTAAAATTGATAAAAATACTTGCTTATGTTGAGAGAAGTTGCTTCAAGCTTCAAGAGTATCCACTATGAACACATCCCTAGATCGGAGAATACTGTGGCAGACTCTTTGGCCAACAAAGCTTATTCTGAATCTTACCCTTGGATTCTGATGTTAGAGTGTCCATCAAGACAAACGGGCCAAGAAAAAGGTAAAGAGAACGAAGAAACTATGAGCATAGTTATCATTCAACCCAAAGACTAGAGGTATGATATTCTTCAATTTATTTCCGATGGAATTTTGCCTCCGAACAAAGCCATGGCTAAGAAAGTTAATTACAAGGCTCGTTGTTTCCTGGTATTAAGGGAAATTCTTTACAAGAAATTTTTCAGCAGACCCCTATTGTGTTGCTTAGGATTTGAAGAATCCCAAGTGGTGTTATATGAACTGCATGAGGGCGAAGGATCTGCATACTGTGGCTACAAAGTCCTAACCAGGAGAGTCTTATTAACATGGTACAACTGGCCAACCATAATGGCAGATGCCAGAGATATGGTAAAGAAGTGTGATCCTTGCCAAAGATATAGAAATGAAATTCATATGCCAAAAGTTCCTATGGAATCCATATCCGAACCGCTACCCTTTTATATATGGGGGTTGGATCTAGTTGGGCCTCTTCCCATGGCATACGGTGGATGTTGAACGATCATAGTTGCTATTGATTAATTCTCTAAGCGAGTAGAGGTAGCTCCCCTAACTGGAACCACTTCTAAGACAATTATTAAATTCATTTTATCTAATATACGTTACAGATTTGGGGTTCCCCGGAAGATCACTATAGATAATGGGCCAAAATTCGATAATAAAGACATTGAAATGTTTTGCACCTCCAGAGGAATTCAACACTGTTTCTCTTTTCCCTCGTTTATGGGATGGATTCAATCACTCCGATAGAAGCCACTTGATTCAGAGTGAAACGCAAAAGAAGCTAAAGAGGGATAAAAACCCTAATTTTATTAATAAAAACAACTCCCCAAACAATGTAAAGAAGATATGTTTATATAAGGTTTCAATTGAAACCCTAAAACTAAAATAAGAAAATTACTAAAATATTCTAAACTATTAAAAACTCGAAATAAGCTGATAGATGAGCCTAAATCAGACACCGGAGCTCCAAACTGTCAATTCACTGCATTCTTCGGGTGATCGCCAGTCTTCATAAATTTCAGCGCTAAACTGTCTGCATCATTCCCGCCGGGGTCGAGAAGATTCGTCCTCGAATCAGAACCAGTCTCCTCGTCAGAAGAGTCACCTCCATAAGGAATCAGATGCTTAACATTAAAGACATCATACGTACGAACATGGCTAGGCAAACGCAGTCGATAAGCATTCGGGTTGATCCGCTCCACAATCTCCACTGGGCCAATCTTCCGGGCGGCCAGTTTGTTGTACTCACTAGCAGGGTACCGATTTTTGGTTAAAGCTGCCCACACATAGTCACCAACTTCGAACTGACCAGGACAACGATGAGAATCCGCCTGAGATTTATACTTGGCGGTGCTTAAGACAAGCTGATCGTAAGTCGTCTGGTGGGTTTGGCGAATCTGCGATACAAGCTCCTCAGCAGTTGTGTGAACACGAATTTTACTGGGCAGGGCGAGCAAGTCGATAGGACCCTGGGTCACAACACCATACATCACTTGGAAAGGACAAAGACCCGTCGAGCGGTGAAGGGCATGATTGTGAGCAAACTCTGCATGTGGTAGGCGCTGATCCCATGCCTTCGGGTGATCTCCCACCAGGCTGCGCAACAAGTTACCGAGGGAACGATTAACCACTTCTGTCGGACCAGCAGTCTGGGGGTGGTAGGTACAACTGAAACTGAGCTGCATATTCACCATGCGCCATAAACTGTGCCAAAAATGACTCACAAACATGGTGTCACGGTCAGAAACAAGAAACACATCTGTAAACACATCAGTCCCAACAAGGCTAGCAATAGGAAACACATCGGCAAACACATCAGTCACAACAGAGCTAGCAATGGGAAACACATCTGCAAACACATCAGTCCCAACACGGCTAGCAACATGAAACACATCTGCAAACACATCAGTCCCAACACGGCTAGCAACAGGAAACACATCTGCAAACATATCAGTCCCAACATGGCTACCAATAGGAAACACCTCTGCAAACATATCAGTCCCAACAGGGCTAGCAATAGGAAACACATCTGCAAACACATTAGTCACAACAGGGCTAGCAGCGGGAAACACATCTGCAAACACATCAGTCCCAACAGGGCTAACAACAGGAAGCACATCTGCAAACACATCAACTGTCACAACCTCCGCCGTAACCTCCGCCATATCATCATCATATGTATCAAACTTTGGGAGACCATCAGGAACAATGGGGGCCGGTTCAAATGCCTCGTGAGAGAAAAGACCTCTAGCACCCGCAGCATTCGGACATTCTACCTGACGATGCCCTAATTCTCCACAGTCAAAGCAACGTAACTTACCAGCAGAACGGTTGGACGCACCAATGGGAACAATGGGAACGGTTGGTCGTGGAACTGGTTTGGACGCCGAAGTCCGTGAAGGAGCACCAGTCCGTACGCCGATCTGGGTCCGGCAAGCCAACTATTTTTCTGCCTAGAGGGCACGCCGATGGGCTTCGGAAACAGAGCACGAGTCGAACATGTTCAACACATCTTGAAGCTGAAGACGCAACCCACCAATATAGCGGGATACCCGCTGATGTGGTGACTCGTTCACATCCGTACGAGCCAGCAACTGATAGAATTCTTTTGTATACTCGTCCACAGATCGTGGTATTCTGGAGTCGCTGGAATAGTTCCCGCTTGAAGTTGTAAGGTAGGAAAGCCTTGCGGATTTGTTTTTTGAACTTCTCCCAAATGCGAACTTTATCCTTGCCTTCACGCTCACGGTTCTTCTTCACTTTCTCTCCTCAGGAACTTCCTTGAAGTCCAGCACTTCCTCAATCTAGGATAACCAATCAACAAGCGTCTCTACCTTAAGGCTACCATCAAAGTCCGGGATGTCTACCTTAAATCCAAGCTCCCAGCGGCGGCCGTGATAAGTATTCTATTCGAACCCCTCCCCAAAAGGGTTATCGATACCTTCAACCTCCGTGCCTTGTTGCCGGGCGTTAAGAACAGCCATCTGACGGGTAAGATCATCCACCTGACGGCGTAGGTCAGCAACTTCACGATCACCGAAATTACTTGTATCTCTAGCCACTGCAACGCCACCGCGACCGCTGGTTCTTTTTTTCACCATCTCGCAGGACTGCCTGTGTCTGATACCAATATGATTCAGAGTGAAACGCAAAAGAAGCTAAAGAGGGATAAAAACCCTAATTTTATTAATCAAAACAACTCTCCAAATAATGTAAAGAAGATATGTTTATATAAGGTTTCAATTGAAACCCTAAAACTAAAATAAGAAAATTACAAAAATATTCTAAAGTATTAAAAACTCGAAATAAGCTGATAGATGAGCCTAAATGCCTAAAAATCCCATATGTCACAAGCATAGCTGGTGACTTGCACTCGTGGCGTCGTTTCCTTCGAAACAAGGTGTTGTGGGTCAAAATCAGACACCGGAGCTCCAAACTGTCAATTCACTACATTCTTCGGGTGATCACCAGTCTTCATAAATTTCAGCGCTAAACTGTCTGCATCACTACTTTACCATCTTACAAAATCTAAAACTATTCCGAACAGGAAAATTATATTGCGGTTAGGTATCAGTTGAATTTGATTAAAGAAATAAGAGTTAAAGCGCATTTAAGAACATCACATTACCATGGCATGATGGGGAGCAGATTTTCCTACAAAGTTAAAAGAAGAGATTTTCAATTGGGGGACAAAGTCTTAAGAAAACGTCTTTCTCCACACCAAGGAAAAACATTTCGGCAAGCTGGCACCGAATTGGGAAGATACTTATATGGTATGTGAGAAAGTTAAACCAGGAACATACAGACTTCAAGACAAAGAAGTGAGAATATTAAAGCACCCATGGAACATTGAACATCTCAGGTTATACTTAGAATAAAACTCTCTTGTAAATATTTACTTTTTGAATGTCAATGTAAATATTATGGGGCATACTCTTTCCTACCCTGGTGGTGCGGGGAGATTTTAACGAGGCGTCTGTGTTTTTCAATAATATCTTATGTCTTCTTCAAAATTCTGGTGCAAAATTCTTTTTGACTTAACCATAGTGTGAGGTGGTCGAATATTAAATACTTATTAAACATCCCGACTCTCAAACATCTTTGAATTGATCATATATGTTAAACACTTGATCACATTAATTAAACCTTTATGATCAGAATCATTTAATACACTTATTTAACAGATCTGAAATATTGAAGGCTAGTTAAACATTGGGAATGAAGAGTTAAACAAAATTCCCACAAAGGGAAATATGATATTAAAGTCTGATCGGAATAGACATGATCCATGGTTCACAAATTCCTTGGCCATCCAAGGACTTTAGTTTTTTAACAATACGACCTTAGGGCTTGTTCCCTTCAGTTTTTTCATCACCATCGCCTTTCTTCGGACTTTTCAGTTCAACACTTGAACTCTCACCAATTCTTTCATAATCTTCGGAGTCTTCTCCACTTGAGTAGTTGTGCTTATCACCATTAGCCATCGTATGAAAAGGAAGATCATCGTATTCCACAAATTTCCATAAATGACCAAGAGTCCTCTTAGGAAAAGTCTCGTGAAATAGTAAGACCATATCAGACTTGATTCTATCATCCCTTTTCTCCAAAGAATCCACCACTCTAGAAGCATACTTCTCTATCCCTGCAGCTATTTCTTGAGCTTGCTTTCTTGCTAAGGAAGAGTTCTCGTCTGTCTTCTCCTTTAGAAGCTTCTCCAAGTTAACTTTGTCCCCGGATAAAGCCTGAACAGTAATATCTTTAGCTTCTAGCTGCTCCTTCAAAGATTTTATCTCGTTAGAGAAGAATTTTCCAGTCCGGAATACGTGGTCTGGAGATCTTTCTGAGCATCTTGTGACTTGCGCAGTTCGGCAACTAAATCTTCTTTTTCTTTCTTTAAGGATTATATGCTTTGTTGAGCGGCAAAGAGACTACTCGTTAAGCCTTGGTTTTCTGTAGTCAAGAAAGTTATGGTAGTTGTTTGTTCCCTCACTTACCTTTCCAGGGGTGGTTAGTTCTTCCCAAGTGAGGTCTCTTTTCCCTGAAGTATTCCACAAGTGAGACCTCACGAATTTCCTTGAAGTAAAGCAGTTATGGAAACCATTCCCCCATTTATCCTAAGCCCATGCGTTTAGCTTAGCACAAGTGCTTTGGCATGCCTCTAGATATCTGAAAACTTCTTCGAAAAAACTAAAAGGAAACACAAGTCAGTTCGAAATAACCATACAATATTTAAAAGCTAAGGGAAACATAAATAAAGGTTACCTATACTATTCTATTGGCTTGGATTAGAGTTAGTTTTTATCTTTTCACGTTCTTCAATGCTCCACTGATAAACAGGAATTGGGTCTTCCATGGTTTTTCGGACTCCAACAAGTCATTTACCACCTTATAATCGTTCCCCATATTATAGTGGTAAAAAAGGATGTGGTGGTTCTTGCATAGACTCGCCACAACATCGAATTACTCCATCGGTAGTGGGATTTTTTACAATCTTGAAGTCATTATGCCAGCCATCAGCATGTACCATGCATTCTGACTCAGCTAGCTCGGGAATAATTTTATCAGGTGGAAGTACCTGACTATCTCTGGATCAAAGGAAACCCGGAGTCCCCAATTCAGCACCTCGTTGTATACTACTAGCTCGTGAGACTTGCAATCCATATGAGTCTCTGGAGTGACTGAGATTCTCACCTTAACAGAATCGGGGAAGCCCCACTTTTTTCAGATACGACCCAACTCAGCAGTATGGGTGTACACGTAAGAAATGTTCTGGAGGGCTATCAAGTACTTCACGCTGACCTTTTGAAAGTTTTGCCCCATTTTCCCTTCGAGACACTCCGGAAGTGACTCAATTTTTAGAAGCCCCACTTTAAATTTGCCCTTCTGATCTGCTGTTGTGTCCTCTGTCTGTCCGGATATTTCAATAGGAGTATGTTTTATACTATCCTCCATGTTTTCTTCCATCACGCTTGACTGTTGTTCGGATAACCTAGTTTCTGCCATGGGATTTATCATCTCCGAACTAGCAGGTTTCAAAGAACTAAGGGTAGTTTTAGACTTGGATTGACGAGTTATACGGCGAGGGGTATTTTTTTCAGTAACTTCTCAGCATCTGAACCCATTGCTAGGAAAGGCGAAGTTTTCCTAACACTAGAAACTGCCTTTTTTTAGGTAAGGGGTTTTGGGACTTTTGAACATAAGACCCTGACTAGAGAGGAGATAGAGTTGGGACAAAAGGTAATTTTCTGACCTTTGATGTTTTTGACGATGATGAGCCTTGTTCTGTGTTTGTTTTTGGTCGATCGATTTCTTCGCCAGGAGAGGCAGGAAGACCAACTACAATTCTTGCGTCTCTTGCAACTTTTCTTGCTTTCTCCAAATTAGACAAATCCATCCAACCTCATTTTACCAATGCATTTCTAGCTGTGAACATAAATATACCCAGACACAGTTTAAGAAGATTACCAAGCTTTCTCTCTCTAGAAGTATTTGTATTCTTAGAGACAATAAAACAGTAAGATCGATTTATATAACAGTGAAAATATGAGAGTTAACATAGGAGAAGAAAAACCGATCAAAGTGATGATTAAGGGCTATAAAGTATGGGGGTTACACCCTAAGTAACTTTTTAGCCTAGTACGTACAAAAATCTAGGAGAAAAACGACTGAAAGGTCAAACCAAAACTTGAGACGTGTCTCATGTCAAAAAATGACTCTTGAAATTCTTAACGGTAAAGTTAGTCTCACCAAATTCCGATCGGGCTGATTCTTGATATCTTTAACAGTAAAGTTGATCTCTTCGGTTCGGATACAGAGACAGATGGGAGGGTCACATTGAAAATGCGTTGTGTTTTATTTTGGGTTAGCTCTTCCAAAGATTGTTTGCAAGAATTAAAAGGGCTACTGATGAGGTCGGATATTATTGACACAAAATATATCATCTGTCAGTTCAAACTGAACCAAAACCATGTCTGACCAAACTGAGTAAATTAGTGGGATATGACTCAGCTAGGTGCTGGTTTTTTCATCTTTTGGGCTAAATGGGTTCTTAAACTTGACCCAAGCCCGTAATCCAACCCGAAAGGTCCATTGATCATTAATTAAGTATAAATACCCCAACTATTTTCATTAATGAGGGTGATCAGAATTTAATACAAGCACACTCCTTAATTATCTCTCTACACTTCATCATAAACCTTAAATTCCCAAAATACTTTACAAAATTACCCTCAATCAGAAATAATCCACACTAAAAATCACTCAAAATTGGTTCTATTATCTTTTTATTAAAATCTAACTCTTTTAAAAAACTCTAAATCTAAACCTAGGTTTTTTCATTTTCAAAAGACTAAACTTTTATTGCGTATAAAGGCAAAATCCGTTCAAGTTAAATAAATCGTACGATAATATCAAAGGCACATTAGGCTAAAGCGTAGATTTTAAAATCCAAGAGAGAAAGAAATAGCTCTCAAGATATGTAAAATGCGTGTATTGATAAAACATGAGATCATGTGACAATAAACTGATCACATGTTAAGAGTATACATTCTCCTATAAATAGAAGATTTACTCCATGAATAAAACCCTAATATTTGTTATTCTCAATATCAGACTGATTTTGTTTACACATACACACAATATTTTATTTATAACCTTCAGATTTCTGCTAACCAGAATTTATGTCAACTCACATAAAAAGAAGGAAAAATTCACGTGTGGATTTGGACTTACCCACCAATAACAAAGAAATGACTATGAGGTCTGATGTCATGCCCCTAATGGACGGTATTTGGTTCAGCCTCACATTTAGTTCTAGCCACCATGTTGGTGAGCTTCTAACCCCCATAAACCTTTTGGTGAAGCTTCTTGCTTGAGTTGTTGAGGTTATTCTAAACAATGACTCCGGCCATTTTGCATCTTTGCCTCCAGTCCCAACAACTCTGATCATGAATTTTTAGCAGTTATCGCAAGATCTATGCACAAAGTATAAAATAATTGTGATAATTTCAAGCACTATTGATAGCTCATTCGTAATAAAAGAAATCAACAACAAACACTATAATATCCGAAAGTGAAATCGACAAGGACGACTTCGACATAGCATCTTGTAAAAAATGCATAAAGTGTCATAACAAGAGAAAATAATTAACAGAGAAGCAGAATTGCAGCATCCAAGCATGCAACCGGCAAAAAGAAGCAAGAACACGAACATCAGAAGCCTTCGGCCAAGAGCAAGGAGTTAGTGTTGCAGTTGAAACCCTAACCCATCCTAGCCACCAATATGTTTCCTTTATACTGCGAGCTTAGCCCAACCAAACCTCTAGTTATAATCATACATTCTCTTGCAATAACCTGGAGTCTACCAAACCTCCAGTTGTAATCCAGCATCAGTATGGGCCCAACCAAACATCCAGCTACATCTTATTGTTCCCCAACATCATTCTAGAAATTAGGCAAACTTCCAAAAACATCCTAGAGCCAATCCAAATATAAAATTGCAATAAAGAGTCCTCTAGCAGTAACCTAAAGCTCAAGAAAACTTCTAGCATCAACTTGAAGTCCTAACGAACCTCCAACAGCAGTTTGGAATCCTATCAAACACCCAACAGTTACATGGAGTTCATTCATATCTCTCAACACTTTATAATGACATTTAGCGAGTAATCAGATAACAAAGTTCAATTAAACGTTACATAATGCCAACGGTACCAATTCCAGCTGATCATTGGGGAGCCTAACAAGGAATCTTGTCAAACATTGATTTTAATCAACAACTACAAGAATACATGTCATCATATATCTGCATGAGCAACGTAAATACGATTAACAGATGGTATGGGGTACAACATCAACAAGATTACGCATTCATAAGGTAAATGAACTATTATGAAGGTGATGCCATGGATGACAATGAAGGAATTAGGTGACAAATCTCCATTGGCCCTAAAAATCTTGTAAGACATTCATGGAAGAAATTCAACGGTCTGACCACTATAAAAAAACTATAATAAAGCAGAAAACCTTCAACTTGGGGGACCTACTTAGGAAAGTATAGATCTACA
The DNA here is from genome assembly GCA_036936605.1 of Limnanthes douglasii subsp. nivea. Lineage (NCBI taxonomy): Eukaryota > Viridiplantae > Streptophyta > Magnoliopsida > Brassicales > Limnanthaceae > Limnanthes > Limnanthes douglasii. Next base: position 147,579,314 of record JAUPFV010000003.1, on the reverse strand, counting down.
TAAAGGTGGGGGAGATCGCAAAAGGCATAATGGACGAGAAAACTTCTACTCTGAATGTCTATAATTCTCATCATGCTATGCTAAGAAACAACACCTGATGGTGGCATAGATAAAAACTAAACAGTGGCAGGAAGTTCCCCGGAACCACAACGAACGACCACTAAAAATGAAAATTTCAAACATAAATTATCGAGAGAGATCATGAGGCGTCAATAATAATAACAGCAATGACCGACAATCAGATTGCCCACAATGTGACCCATTCACCTAGCTAATTGAGAAACTGAAAATCATTTATGACTGAATCAAGGATTTGGTCCACTACCAAAGAACATAGAGACAAGAATAGGGACTGCAAGTTCCATAACAATTTTGGATATTATATGAGAGACTGTTAGATCTTAGAATACCAAATCTAACACTTGGTGGACGATGTGACTCTTGGAGTTCATGAAAAGAAAGAACGAAAACGAGTCGCAATGTACCTTAGTCAATCAAGAATCAGTACTAGCCGACAAGATCAAATGTCCAACAAACTGAAACTTAGATTATAAGAATACAAAATTGAAATAAAATAACTATCAAACCATGGCGTTTATTATAAAATGTGATATATGATTATGAGTTAATAATATATAATTAATTCTCATTGTCCACTATGCGAGATAATATATTATCCTATAAATAAGAAATTTGTTCTATAAATAAGACACCAATATTTCGCCTACTTATTTACTTATGTGTAAAATATTTAATTCCAACCTTCAATTTTTTTTAACTATAATTTGTATAATCAATTACTATTTTAAAAACATAAATTAATAAAAAGTGATTTTACTTTTTAAATTGGGTAGATGGTATGTTTGGAAAGAAATATTCTTTATTTAATTTTGAATGACAGAAAAAGAAATTAGAAATATGCACAATATTTGCGAGAGATACTTCAATGAAATAACTTTCTAAAAATAGTTATAAATGAAAAATAAGAAGAGATGAAATTATTACAGTAGAACAAATGCTCAATATTTAAAAAAAAAATTGAGATAAAAATAATAATAAAATTTATGGAGATGATAGTTCATCCTAAATTAACACCAATCTTATTATATCAAAATATTTACATAAAAATCAAAGTTTAATTTATCATTTAATTATGTATTTGGACATAAATGTACGAGGATAGGCAAAAAAAAAGTTCCATCTCACCACTAGTTTCAACACTTGCATAAAGAAAAAGAGTGAAGTAATTGAGAAGTAGAGCCGACATGGGTAGAGTGGGCAGATGTTGACATGAGCATCCAAATAGTGGGTCAATTGTGTGATACTGAAAGGCACCAAATCACTACCTCAGAAGCAAACAAAAAATCTTAAATTAATGGTAGGCTACTAGGCTTGGTGGGGTGGTTGGTTTCTGGTATGGTTTGATTTGATGTAAAAATTGGTAACCACCTTTAAAATGCATTGTTGACATGTACGCAAAGTGTGCGCCTTTCTGTTTAGATTAAGCACCTTCGATGGCTTTTTAGATACATGCATGTTCAAAGATCAGAATTTCAAAGCGAGGTTTTTGTAGTTTAGTTTAATTTAGTTTGGTACCATTTTCTTTCCGTTTATCATGGGTTTTAGGAGTGAACTTTGTGAGAACATTATTACTTAACATATCATATAACATTATTCATAATTTTTTTTAAAAGATTAATATTTAGAATTTGACTTTTAAATTTTCAATCTAAAAACATTCCAAAAAAACATAATGTATAATTTAGATAAATTTAGATAGTATTTGATTTCATAAATTGTTTACGCTATCAAATAATACAACAAAATTTACTTTTTAGGAGAAGAGAAAAACAAATACAATAACACATATACATATAAAAGGACACGACTCTTAATCTTTCTATCGGATGATAAAATGGAAGATAAATGACTTTTAGACCATTTATTTGTCGGTTGTCCCACACTTGTAAACAATTTACGAAAGAGTACCATTGTAGATTTAGAATAGAATACGATTTGCTTGACTCAGTTATGATTCGAGTACCTGAACCGGGCGAGCAGTTTCATATGGAACGAGAAGGGGAGTTCACACTATTCTTTTCTAATGGAGACTTTGTATGTCGTTTCTCCAGTTCATAAATTATTTTTTTGGGTATATATGTACATGACCAACGCAGTTACTTGCAAATAACTGGTGAATGAAGCTCATAATACTTGTTAGTTCATCGGTGCTAAAAATCTCTCTATGTTTGGTGGACTTCCTATCTAGTGTGGATGTGTACAAGTCGTCAACTCATTTTTATTATATATTGATGCACAATGGAAATAAGATTGTCTATTTTTTCCTTGTCGAGCAAACATTGAAAGACTTTTTTATCTTTGTGTCACGTAACTGGGAACACCCGATCGGAAAGGCAAATCTCCAATTGGAAAGGAGATGGATGGAGACATGTAAGGTAGGACTTATACCATTTTTATTGTTAAGTATTTCTAGACTAAATGTAATGATATATGTTTATGTATTGTTAAAGGTACATACATACTTGGGAAAGTACAAAAAATTATGGATAAAATATATATGAGGGGCCCAAAATTAACCCTTTGGAGAGGTTATCTGTTGTGGTGTACTCGGTGTGGTCATTGGAGTATCATCGTTTATTCACTTAAGTAAACTTCCTTTTAGATGGGTTGTTGATGATACCTGAGCAGACAACAACCGACTAGGGAGTTCCTATGCTTACTGTAACAGGGCAGGAGGCCAGCATCGATCGGCTATGCGGTCTGCTATTGGAATGCATATGTAGCAAAAATCTCGTAGGTTTCCGCTTGAATGTGCCAATAAAAAAATTGGCAAAAATGAAGAGGTAGCATCCCTAAGAGATGATGTCAATAAGAAAATAGCTAGTCGTTGTGTCGGTCCTAGCTAGTAGAAGCCAAAAAAAAAGAAAAAAAAAGTGACCCATGGTATTGAACCCAATATTTGGGTAGCAAAAATTAAATATACATTAAGTCAATAAGAACAGAAAGAGTCGAGTGATTGGATAGTAGTTTCACCTGTTGAGGGGGGGGGGGGTAGCAGAGAAGTGATCCAGAGCAACCCCACCTTATCTGGTGGTTTAGGGGTAAAGAAAAGAAGGATGTTGAGAAAGAATGGCCTCTCGATTGGTCAACAAAGGAGTATGTTTTATGTTCTTGAAGCCTCTTATAGAGAGAGACTAGTCATCGTTGTTAGGCCAAGTGCCTTAGTTAACCGGGAGGATGCTGTTATCACATGGGTTACTGACGGGAGCGCAAAAAGGATAATGTTGTTTCACAATCTACGCGTGAGACTGAGGTACATAAGTTCCCCCCATTTTCTCTAGTCGGGAGCTAACAGTAGCTAAGAACCCTTCAGTTAAAGGTCTCGTCAGTGAGTAGACTACTTCTGCTTCCACCATTGCTCATACCGAAGCTTGTAAAGAGGTGAAGAGCCATCAACTGCGAGGGGACAATGTAGATCTGATTGAGAGGCTCGATGCAAACCCTTCTACTATTTAACATCCTTCTTTATTGGATGGTGATGAGCGCCTGATGGTGATTAATATATCAAAACCCTCGATGTTGATGTACCATCAACTGAAGTACTATATGAGCTGACTATTTACAATAAAGTATCGATGGCTGACATAATTCAAAAGTGAATTGGATCTGGCAATAGAGGTAAACTGTAGTTTGTGTTATTTTCAAGTGTTTGGTATTAGTATACTGACCTATCACTTTCTTCATTGGTTCTAACTTGCCAAAGTCACCATAACTCGATGATATTAGCTTATTTAATGATGACCATACAGACACAAAGACTATAGAGGAGTTTAAAGTATTTGGCTCTAGTAAGGATGTTAATATGGAGCTGATGAGATGGGCATACGCTGATTCTAAACACCACTTTGAGAAATTGGTGAAAGAGAAGGTCATTGCTGATGAGGCTATAACTGGAACATATACAGAGATGGATACCTTAAAGGCACCAAACGGAGATTTGGTAAAGTTGAAAGCGTCTCTAATATTTGATAGTAGGGAGTAGACTGGTTAAAACGACGTACTGGTGAAGCGGACAATGGAACTTATGGCCCAAAATTCATCCATATGGAAATAGATGGAAAAAAATACCACCAAGACATGTGTAGTACGGGTAAAGAATGTTAAGTTGAAAACAGAGATCATCCGAATGAAAACAGAGATCAGCTAAATGAAAACATAAATGAAAGATGTTAAAAGAGATTGGACAGAACGTATTGCGCAAGCCTACAAGGATGGTTAAAAGAATACTTTAGGTGTCGGGCAAGGCCTACTAGAGACGGTACGCAAAGACATCATAGTGAACATATGGAAGGTGAATCCTAAGGTATTATTAGAGCTCCTGAAAGACTTGGTTCTTAAACATGAGTGGTCGTGGTCTTCTTATGATGAAGAAGAGGATGAAGAGAAGGACGAGAGTGATGAAATTGGTGAAGATGGGGAATATAAAGATGGTTATTTAAAAAAGTTAAAAGTCAAAACTATTTAGAGTTTAACCGAGGTGGGTTGTGTTCCTGAGGGTCTGAAATTAGTTTACCAAACAAAGGTATTTCTCCTCAAGATAAAGCCAACAAACCTTTCATAGAATTGATGAAGGATGTGGTAGTTGAGTATAGTTCCCTTTCTTTTTTTTATGATTATGCTTGAACATTTTTATAAAGGAAAATATTATGGAGAATTTTTGTTTGTACTATTGTTTTTTAATTCTTAGCTTTTGATTATGATTACTTGTATTATGTTTAATGGGAACCAAATTATGGATTAGAGGATGTTTAGTCTTCTTTTTTTTATAAAGTTTGTCTTATGAGTATCTCATTTATCTTGATGGTGACGCGGCTACAACGGGGTTAGAGAGGGGGATGACAGAGTATCAGATTGATTACTTGTCTTTAACTAGGCACAGTATGGCATCTTGTATGGCATGATGGGCTTGGTTTATTAACTAGGTAGCACATTGGACTTAGTAATGGTTAGGCTTAGTGTAGCTCCTTGCGTAGCCATGTGGGATTGGTTAAAAAAAGTTCGCTTTGGTTGACTCTATGAGTCAGGGTAAAACATGGCCCTTTGCGTAGCCATATCGACTTGGTTTTTAACCCCTTCGCTACATTGTAGTGCTATCTAACCCCTTATAATTATTTCTTGATGCAGAGCTTTTATTATAGAATAATCACAATCAATTAGTGGTTAGTTGATTATCTTGTGGTTATTAAAGCTAGGTGTTTCGTTCATATTACTTGATGCAGATAATAATAATAAAAGAGGGTTTGAGAGTGGAACATTTCATTAGATGAATGGTTTACAATGTGCCTCGTTAAAAAATCTCTCAGTACCACCAGAAGGAAAAAAGAGTGCATAGCTGTTTTATATGGTCAGGTGATACCGTTTCAAGTGACTGACATTTCAATGATATTTAAGTGTGTTACCATTCATGTTTTCTAGTCGATAGACCCCATGATGTCCTTTGGAAATTAATTTATATGGTTCATCTTAGTTGGGAGCCATCTTTTTAGCATTCTTATCTTGGGTTCGTTAGAATATCGTTTACATGATCAGGTCGTCTACTTGGAAAGCTCAAGGTTTCAGTTTGGAGTTGAATCAACTTCTCATTAGGCTTTCGTAGTGCTCGGACCGAACCTTTGCATGATCTTATCACTCCTTGATTAAGCCAAGAGATAATTTGTATCCCTCTGTGTCAAGCTTCTCTGAGTAATTCACGACTCGGTGGGTGGGTATGATGATTTTGGCAGGGACCATAACTTTTATTCCATACACTAAAAAGAAAAAGGTTTTGCCCGTAGATGATTGATGGGTCGTCTGATATGCCCATATGGTCTTGGCTAATTTATCATGTCATTTGATTTATTCCATATTTGTTACAGAATTTGTCTCAATTGCGTTTCGGAATTGAGGCCCGTTGTCTGTCATCAAGATGCGAGGGATTCCAAATTGTGAAAAAAAATATTTTGAAATAAATCAGAATTATTTTGGGCTTTAGTCCAAGACAGAGCCTTCGTCTCTACCCATTTGGTGAAGTAATCGGCCGCTACAACAAAGTGTTTTTTTTATTAATGTTGGTGTGAGCTATTTTGGTGTGAGTTATTTTGGTGTGAGGGTAATTCTGTCAGGTGTTTTAGAGAATTTCAAAGGTATTAAATTTTTGGGTGTTTTGTAGTGAGAGATATAAGCTGCCTGGTTGTATTAAATGTCCATTACCCTCATTAATGAAAGTGGTTGGGTATTTATACCCTTAATTATGGACCCATGGGCTTTCGGGTCAAGTTGTGAAACCGGGTCGAGTTTAAAGACTCATTGGTTATTAAGTAGATTAGCACCTAACTTAGTCAAATGGTGTTTAGTGTTTTAATTTTTTTTGTCCTGTCCGGATAATTCAGTGGGCAATTATTGTCCGGATTACCCCTGTCTGGTTTCCTTAGTGAGTGGTGGTGAATAATTCCGGACTCATCATTAGCCCCCTTTTTAGGCTTTGTGAAAGATGTTTGGCATGACTAAAAAACTCACTTCGCCAGTAACAACAATTTCCGGATCGCTCATGTGTTTGGTTCAAGGTTTATCCGGACTTATTCCTTCTCAGAATTCTAAGAGTTTTTCTTTGGATCGTGGGACACGTGTTGCATTTTGATTCGCTATACCAGCCGTTTTCTTCCTAGAACGGCGCTCCCACTAACCCTAAACAGCAATTCCTATATTTAATGCTTCTTACGTCAGCGCCGCCTTCAATCATTACCTAAGTCTTTTTGTTTTCTCCTAGGTATCAGTAACTTTTTGCCTCACTAGTATAAATTATTTTCCTATACTGTTTCACCATCTTCATCATTTTGCAATTTCTTCTCTCAGAGCTTTTTACCTTTCCTTTCAAAAGCTTCTCTTGGGTAGTTTTATGTTCACAGCGAGAAATGCTCCTGTGAAAGGCGGTTGGTTAAATCTTTCTGAACTAGAGAAAGCGAAAAAAGTTGAGCATGAGAGATGAATTGATGTTGGTCTTCCAGTCTCTCCAAGCTGTAAGTCTGATACACCATCATTAGAAGCTGACCAAGGATCGTCTTCTGCTAAAAACACAAACCCTAAGCGTTTATTCCAACCTAACCTCTCGCCAATCCCGTCAGGCTCCTCGGTTCACGAGTCTCAGCCTTCCTTCGTACAAGAGAAAGCAGTATCAAGTGTTAGGAAGCCTTATCCATTTATCGCTATGAGATCTGATATTGAGAAATATCCAGAGAAAAACAACCCTTGCCAGGCAATGCGCCTGGTGAAAGGCCAAGCTACTGGCTCACAACCCAAGTCCTCCAAATCAGGGGCATCTAAGTCAGCAAACAAGGATAAAACCTCCGGATCGGAGGCATCTATTAGAGCCCCAAGAGACAAACCCTCCGGATCTGAGGCAACCAGAATTACTTCTCATGCTAAGTCCTCCGGAGCTGAGCCCCAACCGTACACCAAACCTCTAAGAGAGACTGATGCTCAACCGTCCGGACAAACTACTGAGCCACAAGCTGATACTCTTCCATCCACAACAACGGATAAACCTTCCACAGTGATGGAGGATAGTGTTGAAGACTCCCCATTTGAAACTGAAGCCTTTAGGAAAACTAGAGATGCTGCCTCTGACAAAAAGGGGAAAGGCAAAGAGAAAATCTACATGACCCATCCGGATCTGCCGGAGAGCCTGGAAGGCAAAGTGGGACCTTGTTTTCACAAGGTCAATGTGAAGTATCTGCTGGCCATACATAACATTAATTATGTTTATACTCACACCGCTGAGCTAGGCCGAATCCGAACCAAGTGGGGGATCCCTGATTCAGTGAAGGTGAGAATACCAGTCACACCGGAAACTCCGATGGACTGCAAGCTTAACGAGATCGTCATATATATTGAGTTATTTAACTAGGGGCTCAGATTCCCTTTGGATCCATAAATCTTCAGGTATTTCCACCTGATTAAACTCTGTCCAAGCCAGCTGACTCTAAATGCTTGGTATACTCTCCTCGACTGCATCATGGCGTCAAGGTTGTCCGCATTTCTCTCCCAATAGAGTAGTTCTCCGCAGTGGCCAGCCTTTGTAAAAACCATCACATCTCATTCTACCACTACAATATGGGAGACAAATTTAAAGTGGTGGATGACCTGTTAGAGTCAGAGAAAAATTGGAAGACACAATTCTTATTCATCAGTGGGACGTGGGAGAATGGGAGAAAATTTAAGGCTGCGGTCAATCCTAGTATGCTCACCAGCAAGTGGAAGAGAACAAGTAAGTATTCTACTTTGTTTGTCTTTCTTATTTTGCAAAAAAATTATTCCTGAATCACCTCTTCTCTTATGTTAGTATTTCCGAAGGAGTTCTCCGACTATTTAGAGGAGGGGCAGACCACATGCGCCAAATTAAACGCCTGGGCTGCTGACCGTTAGGGGAACACCTTCCACAACTGCTTTACTTCAGGTAACTTGGTAAGATCCCACCTTTGGAACATTACGGGCCGGAGAGATCTCACTTGGAAGGAGTTGACTACACTACCTCCTCCGGCCGTTATACTTAAGAGAACAGAGAAGAAGGATGGCAAACTGGCCTTGCCCTCCAGAGCCAAAGCCCCAAGTAAAATGAAATGGAAGGGCAAGAAAACGAAGGATGCAGCAGAGGCTGTTAGGGGTGCTGCAGAGGAGATTGCTCCGGAGAGCCAAGGAGGGCAAGTCTAAGGAGGGATTCATGCTACTTTTCTTAAAGTAGTTGAGGATGAGTCTGTTAAGGAGGCTGGTGAACCCCAAAATCTACCAAGGCCTCCTAAAATGATCCAAAAAGGGGAGCTAGCAACGATGAGAGGACTGCTAAGAAGTAGAAGGTCTCCTTGGGGGATGAAGTAGTCCTCCTCCCTTCGGAGTCTCTACCTCCGGCCGATCCAACTGACCCCACTTTGGCAGAGCAAATCCCCACTAAACTACACACCGGAGAGGGTAGCGGAGGGGATATGGAAGGAGTAGACATCAGTGGTAACAAAAATATTGGTCTTTATTTCGAAGAGTTTGAGAAAGACGACTTTGTGGGCCCCTACCTTCCCCCAAGCTCCTCCAATATGGTGACTTTTAATGGTAAGTCCTTCACTGTCTCAGGGGAACACAATGTGGTGACTCACTCTCCGCTGGGCCATATTCAGCCAGTGCTCAACTTGGAGAGGCAAGTAAAAAGTCAGTCTACCCTCATCAACACCCTCAACACAGACAAGGAGAGTTTGTCTACTGACCTCCTCAATGCCAACCAGAGTATTGAGGCACTGAAGAAGGAGTTTGAGGGGTTGAAGAAGGAGAAATAAGATATGTCAACCAAGCTGGTCACTTCGGAGAAGGCTAACATAGAGCTCCAAACTAAATGCTCTAGTTTGGAAAAATATTTCTCCTCCTTAAAAGAAGATGTGAAGATTAAAGAAGATGTCATCCAGAGCTTGTCCAGTGACAAAACATCCCTTGAAGAGGTTGTGTCTAAGGTGACTAAGGAGAAAAAAGACTTGGTGAAGGGGCAAGAACAGACAATCCAGGCCAAGATTGATGCTTACACCAACAAAGTTATAGACTTCCTGGAGGTAAGAGATGCATAAGTCAAATCTGATATGGTACTACTCTTCCACCAGAAATATCCAAAGAGAACCCTTGGAGATTTATGGAGATATGTAGAGTATGAGGACCTTCCGTTCCACACTATGGTAGAAGGTAATCGACACGACTATAGCAGTGGAATAGATTCCACTATATATGAGGAAGAAGGAACCGGAGAGAGTTCAGGTGGCGAACCCAAAGATCCTAAGACAAAAGATGATGCAGGAACATCCAAAGGGAATGGGCCTTGAGGTTTTAACTACTTTTTTTATTTTGCTTTTCTTAACCTTATGAAATACTAAAGTCCTTGAATGGCCAAGGCATTTTTGTAACTGTGTCCGGTTTGAGTCTGGTTAACCTTTTCTTTAAACAAAAAGTCCTTGGATGGCCAAGACATATTTTATGTTCTAATATCATGACCCGATTTTTAGCCGGACAGGTTTACCTTGCTAAAATTTTGCTTTGTTTCATACTCGTTTAATTTTAATGGCTAATGTTTAAAGAGCCCTTACTTATTTTACAAGTGTTTAATGATGAGAGAGTTTAAAATCTCCGATGACAAATATTTAATGGTCCTTAGAAGAATTTTAAAGAAATTTCAATCAAACCACTCCGAATATTTTAAGAAGGCATCAAATTTTATTGAAAACATCAGACACCTCATTAAAACCTCCCCGCGCCACCAGGGTAGGAAAGAGTATGCCCCATAATATTTACATGGACTTTAAATAAGTAAATATTTACAAAGTTTTCATTCCAGATATAACCGGAGGTGTTCAATATTCTATGGGTGCTTCAGAATTCTTCCATCTTTGTCTTCAAGCCTGGATGTCCCAGGCTTAAATTTTTCGGAGACCTCATAAGGCCCTTCCCAGTTTGGAGCTAGCTTGTCGAATTGCTTCTCCTTAGTATGCAAGAAACCGTGTCTTAATGCCTTGTCATCCGGCCGAAAATCCCTTCTTTTGATTCTAGAAGAAAATCTGCTCCTCATTAGGCCTTGGTAATGGGTGGCTCTAAGATGAGCTTTAACCCTTCTTTCTTCTATTAAGTCCAACTGACTTATGATTGCCATTTCATTAGTTTGTTCGGAAAAATTATGAACTCTATACGATAGAAGAGTTTCCTCTACAGGATTAATTGCATCCATCCCATATACTAAGGCAAAAGGAGACTCTTGTGTAGCAGCTCCAAGAGTAGTCTGGTACGCCCATAACACTTCTTGCAAATAGCTTGGCCACTTTCCTGCAGCCCCTTCTAAATTCTTTTTCAAACCGGACAGAATGGTTCTGTTTGCCACTTCAAGTTGACCATTTGGTTGTGGGTGGAAAGGAGAAGAAAAGAAATGATGAATGCCCCGGGAGGCACAAAAATTCTCCATATCCTTGTTATCAAATTGTGGCCCATTATCTGTGATTATCTTTTGTGGAACCCCAAATCTGCAACAAATGTTAGATAGAATAAATTTTATAACACCCTTTGAAGTAGTTCCTGCCAGTGGTGTTGCTTCTATCCATTTTGAGAAATAGTCAATGGCTATAATAATGGTTCTGCATCCTCCGGGGAAAACTTTGTTCCAATTTTCAACCCTTGATCTTCATAATCTTTTTCAGGAACCAACAAACTAGGGACTCATTTGGATCATAAAAAAGGTTGGTTTTGAGGAAGTCCCCGCTAGTTGTTATGTTTTTTCTGACTCATTCCTCAAATTTTCTTGAAAGATAAAGCAATATGATAACACTCTCTAACCATTTTTTGGATGCTTTAAATTATTCTAACATTATTCCCCACGACATACTTTAAACATTGATGTACCGTGGAAATAACAGCATGCATCTTTGACAACCACGAGATCCAAAAATAGCGTTGTAGATGTAGGTGCATTTACGACGATAAATAGAATTTCAACTTCTTTTCTGAAAGGTCCCCAGCCTAATACAACCACACTTTCAAATTCTCTAACCACTTCAGCAGCTGCTCCTCTAAACCTTACAATAGTTCTATCAGATCGTTGGATAACAGGCGGGTCGACAATTTTATTGTAAGTGCTCATAAACAAAATGTTACTAGAACTTCATGTGTCAATTAAAACCCTTGGCACATGATCACCAGTTATCCATGCCACAATTATTACCGCATCTTCATGTGGGCCTGCCATATTTCTCGTATGATCGTCCTCAAAGCAGATTATTGGGGAGGGAGCTCGATATTGATGTGTCAAGGCACCCACCTTTAAATGGGTAGTCAAACTAACTATATGCCTCATTCGAGAACTGTTCGAATTTCATGCAACAGTATCACCCCCGAAAATTACTAAAGATTCAAAATAAGCACACAAATCACTAAGTTTTTCTCTTGGGATGATTTCCTCCACCATGTTAATATCATTTCTACATTCTTTTGGATCTAAGTATTCAGTCGCAATATCAAAAGAGTCAATCTCCTCGGAAATGACCAATGCAGTTTCCTCTTCCTTTGACTTTGCTTTAACCATCGGATTCTTGTTAGAATTTTTCTTTACAAAATCTGTCAACTTCCCATTTTAAATTAACGCCTGAATTTCTTTTTTCAAAGAAATACACTCTTTTGTGTCATGACCAACATTATCATGATACTTGAAAAACCTACTGTTTCTATTTTCTCACGGGGTTTGAATTGGGAAATGTTTTCAAAATTATACATGACCACAAGTTTTATCAAATATAGTTGCCATGCACTCAGTCAAATCTGCAAAGTATTATGGTCGAATCCATTTGTTAGATATTGGCATAGCCACTTGTTGTGTGCTATATGTCTGCTGATTTACGCGGGGCCTTTGAAGATATTGGGTTACCGCTTTCGGCTGCATATTAATTCGGGGAGGTTGAGTAGTAACGCGAGACCTTTGAAACTGATTTTGCTCCAATTGATCGCTAGATCCTATTTCCGAAGCCTGAGTTTCTTCCACCAAAATCCTTCTTTGCAACCTGATCAAGAAGAGATCCAAATGTCATTGCCTGACTCTCAGCCAAAGTGTCTTTTAATATTCTCGGGAGAAGCCCCATTCGGTACGCTGCCAAAGCCACAGAATATTTATAGTATTCCATATCAGTTTTTGCCTTAACAAATCGGTTGGTATAACTTTTTAGACTTTCCCCAACCTTCTGTCTGTAATATATCATGGTATCTTCATTAGCACGAATTTTTTTGCTCCCCACAAAATATTGACGGAAAACATTCCAAAATATATCAAAGTTCTTGATATAACCCTACTGCAGTCGATTATACCATTTTGCAACGACTTCTTAAAAGTATGAGAAAAGCCATGCACAACAACTTATTATCATCATGAAAATTAATCATGAAAATTTCAAATTGTTCAATATGACTATCACGATCTTGAGTCTCATCAAATTTTTCCAGCTTCGAAATATCAAAATTCTTTGGAAGATTTCCCGAAAGTATATGTGCAAACAAAGGAGAAGACCTCCAATTATGGCATGCTCTGTAAATATTAGTTCTTGGACCCTCGTGAGCCATTGCGTAAAGACCTTCCTCAAAAGGCAACGTGTATTGATTACTTACATGATATTCAAAATTCTTACTTCCTGACTGATTTCGAACATTCACAACATTATGTTTCTTGAAATGTTCCTCGGAGACATGGTCTCTCTTTTTCAGCTCATTAGTGCGATAATTTGATCGATGCTCCTTTTTATACCTCTTCAAATATTTATTTATGATATCTTTCTTTCTACGATACTCTCTTTCTGACAAAGATTCACTAGAGTCATAAAGTGAATAATCACTTGACTCAGATGATTCATGCTTATACCTTGGTTTCAATTTCTTCCTCGGAGAATTACGATGATGCCTTTTATATTTGTCCTTCTTACTGATCTGATGATAGTGATTTGGCTCATCTTTCACATTTTTATTTTATTTTCGGACTTCAGATCAAACTTTTCTAGAGGAAATCGTTGCATCTTTTTCATAATTCAATCTTTCGATTTCTTCCAATAACTCATTTATCCGAGCAACCAACATAGACTCATCTAAAATTTCACCAGCGTGTTGATCATCATGTTGCTGATCGATTTCCATATTATTTTCCAATTTCCAAGTCGTTATTCATGATTAAATCTCCTCGGATTTCCGTGAATTCTCTTTCGAAATTTCATATTGGTTTTGGAAGACGATTTCGGGTACCAAATCATTCCCACAGATGACGCCAATGATCATTCTAGAAATCTTTGGAGGAGTTCTTTTAGTAGAATAATATTTAAAGGACTAAATATGTTACTCAGATTACTTAACCAATATTTTAGAGAGAGAAAGACGTATTTTTATATAGAGAGTCAAAGTAATAATTGCTCAATCATTTCTCAATCACCCATTTCCAAAAAAAGGGTGGTGCTTTTATAGTACAAATAGTAGATCCCACAAGTCTAACAATTCACTAATTATGGTCATATCCTCAAGTCTATTGTTTATTATAAAATGGTTTTCTTCCCTTACATAATTAAAAATTACTTCTAAGAAACTTTCTTTATTAATAAAACACCCCTATATTTCTTAGATCTTTAATCTTCCTTTATCAATAATAACTTGAAGTCAAGAAAGAAAATGATTGATGTTAATATATTTTTATTTAATTTTGAAAATCATATATTTTCATAGAAGGCTTACTTAGTTCTTTAGTCGTCATTTGTCCGCTCGGTTGTTGTCTTATTTTTTACCAACCGTACTCTTACTGAGGGATTGACCAACCTTTCATTCCTTCTATTTTGGTTGTCTTACATTATTTATTGCATTATGTTTCTTTACCGAGCTTACCCCATCGTTATGAGAGGTATATCCTTATCAAGATAGTGCTGAGAGGGTATGTAAACTCTGATTATGCAACCTACCCTAACACAAGGAAGTCTACTTTAGGTTACGTGTTTAACATCTTGGAGTAGTGGTTAGATGGAATTATTGTATACAAAAGGTTTTTGTATTTTTATTACGGAAGCCATGAAAGAAATGTTTTGGCTGAAGAGATTGTTGAGTGAAATAACTAGTATAGAGCTTGATGCTATTATGTTATGTAATAATAGTAGTGCTTTTCATTTACTACAGAATTTAAAATTTTGTGAGCGAACTAAACACGTAGCTATTAAGATGCACCTTATTTGAGACGTGGTGGAGTTAGAGCAACTGAAGCTGGCTAAGATTGGTAGTGAGATAAATCATTCGGATGCTCTAACGAAGGTATTACCGATTTTAAACTCACAAACTGCATTAGACTTGTTCAAGTCTGGGATGTAGGTGATATCGTCTCTAAAGACTGGAAAATTAAGTGCAACTGATGCTGGAGTTAGTACAAGCCTCAGTGGAGAATTGTTTAGTGTATAGCAAAAGTAACTCATTAATAGAGGTACTACCAAAAGACTACGTGGGCTGAAGATGGATCATCCAAAGATATGTATACGATGGAAGTGTTGAAATTCTTATGGTGAAGCTTGGTCTGGGACTTAGATTCGGATATGTCTATTAGAATCTAAAGGTTAAGACAAGGTTTTAAGACTTGTAGATATTAAGCCAAAGGATAATTAATTGGACCAAAGCAGTTTGTCGAAGCTACCTCAAACGAAGCTTCAATAATGTTGTGTTTTTTGTTCTTGCTTAGAACCGTTGTATTAAGAATTTATTATAGTAGCTCATTAAAGGATTTAATATGGAGCGCCTATTAGATTAAAGATTTATTATAGTTGTCGATTAAAATGATTTAATCTGGAATGTCTAAAATATTGAGGTTTTATATGATATGTTTGATCTGAAGTGAAGCCAAGGCTTTGCTTGAGAAAGCTATAAATAGAAGAATCAACACACAACTATAGGAACAACGACACGATCGATTGCCAATAAAGTGTAGATTCAATTGCAGGGCTGAGAGAAATGTGGTGAGAGATAAACACTAAAGAGAGAGGTTTGTGAATCGAGTTATCTTTGTAATCTATTAATCGCGTTATTTTTTTAAATGTGAGTTTTGTAACAGAGAGTGATTGGGCTCTTTTTTGTTTGGAGAGACTATATGTAACCTCCTTGTTAATAAAAACATATTATATGTTGCTCATGGACTTATAATTATTTCCACAATCCAAATCATGTTAAGTATTATCTTGCACATTTGACTTTTTTTACATTTTCTTTTATTTGTTATTTCTGTTGAACAAGGTAATAGTTCTTCTCCAGACGAACAGATTTCCTAATAATTATTTTCCAAACTAAATATAAGCCTTCGTGTTTGGACTAGTTGTTTAAGCTTAGATGTGTTTGCATGTATGCTAAAAGAAAAACTAAGCTCCTACGTGACTTGTTCGTCAAAGACTACTCTCGACATAGATGAGCATAAGTTAGTGGTTACTTCATCATTATACACTATTAAAGAATGCCTTAGGTTGTCTACCTTAGTAAGCAGAACAATAGATGTTGATGTTAAGAGTGATGGCATACGATGGTTTGTGTACCTTATTGTGGACTCCAAGTCTAACCTTAAAGTTAATGTACAGTTATTTTTACCAAACATAAAACCACAAGACAAAAATACATTTATTAGCTTGTATAAGGGTATCTTCAAGTTATATAAATATATCATTTTTCTACTTTTATATTTTACTTTTTTTCTCGATGACCTAACTCCGACGATATACGATGGACATAATGAAAGGTGGTAATAAGTTTGATCATATTAAGTAAGTTTTATATTCTTTAGTTTTTTTGGAAACATTTATGTTCTTAATTTTGATTTGTTGCTCTCGATTTATTTTTACTTTTTTTGTTAGATTAACATAAATTATTGGTTATATATAGTTTAAAAGGGTGGTTTATATCAGTTGTAGATAAAATGTAGACTCTAGGTCTGATTTTGATTTTAGGGTTTATGTTTTTCAGGATTTTGAGACGTTTTTGTTGCTGGATTGGGTTTGAAGCTCGGGCATCGATGGTGTAGGGGCTTTGACACTATCGATGTGAAGCTCAAAATGAATGGTTTCAAAACTTGTGAACCAGCAGTTACGAGCTATGCACCGATGGTGCCAAAGCCCCTAAACCATCAGTTCACGGGTTTCAAATCGACGTGTTGAAGCTTTGCACTAATGGTGCATGGCTTCAGCACCATTGCAGTGTATTTTTTTCCTTACACTAACCTAATTTTTTATACTAACCTAATTTGTGGTAATAACCTTGTTTCATATTATACTAACCTAATTTGTTGTAGAGTTTTGTTTTTTTGTTCGTAATTATTTCATATTATTATTATTGTTTATCTAACTTTTATTATTTGACTCAGGTCATCTGATACACATAAAGTGTATCCATGAGAGAGCTCACAACCAGAAAGGGAACGAACTGGAAAATATATTGTTGTAGTTAAGTTTGTATGTGAGGGATGACAACCAGATGTTCAACAAAAGCATTTTTGACATAACACTACGATAGTATCAGCCCACCCTGAGCCAGTTCAGACGACGGCCGAAAAAGAGCACACAAAAAAATAAATGTGACGAATGATGAAGGGTTTGAGAAAACATGTTTAAAAAACTGCCAGGAAAAAAGTTGATAAGTAGGATGGGTCCTCGAGTCAACGTGCATTAGAATCTGGTAGTAGTGGTGATATAGATCATGATTTAGTTGAATAGTCGTACATTCTTTCAGTGAAAAGAGAAGAACAAATCAGAATGTTTTCTTTTTTTTATACCAACCATATTCTACTATTTTTGGAATACAAAGAACACATGGTGTCAACACTTTTGTTGGGAGGGTAATTTTTTATAATTAATCAAAGTTTTACCTATAATTATATTCCATAATTTATAAGGATTCTCTTTTTTTGTACATTCTCGTAGTTCTTTCGGCATCTAGGCTCATTACGTGGTATTACGTATGAACTTATGAGTTTTCCATGTGATAAACTTGTCAATATAAAGAATTAACCAAGATTTTTTTTATATTTAATTGCTTGAGCATAATTTTTGAAGTAATGTTGCATCTCATTTTGACTATTCGCGAATTCATGTTTTTCCTAGAAAGTACACTATATTCCAAAAAAACATAAAATCATCAAAAACATTTTTCTCTTTCATGTACTTATTCGTATTCGCAAAAATGTAAATGTTAATATGTCATTGGTATGTGCATTATTTTTTGGAGCACTTGTTCGAGATCATTCATCAATGTTAAGTATTTATTCATCAAAACCACAAGACGGTTCTTTAATGTTGTTAGATACAATAAACTATTCCAAACCATTTTAATACCCATTTGCAAATGTTAACTTCATCTTCAGATATAAACAAAAATCCAACGTAAAAATTCAAACTGGTGGAGGTTGCTCTGACGATCTCAAACAACGATATATGTACCTCATTATCTTGTAAATGTTATCCATTACTAGCATTTTTTGAAATATTCGTAGCAAATCCACATTAATTTGGTGTACAAAGAAAATATCAGTAATGATATCATTTTGACCTTTGTTAGATATATATCATTCAAAATAATTATACATTTTGAATTCGTCTAACAAGTATTGCAACTTTCACCGACCGACTTTATCCAACATTTATTAATTTTATTGAGTGTTGTATAAAGTGCAGGGACGACACATTTTGATAGTTCAAATTTTTTACTCCGCTCAAAATTTATCGATGGAGAGTTCCCATGATGGTAGAATGTTCTACAAACGTCAACTCTTTGTTAGACAAATATCCCGTGTACGAATGACCTTTGAAGTTTGTAGCATTTTTATGGTTGTGAATCTTCGATATGACTTTTAAGGACCACTTATGTGGAGTTACTATAATTTTCTTAATCTCGAAAAGACATCACATTTTTTTTTATCTGATAGACTTTTCTCTCATGATACTTTATGTATTATGTATGATAATACCATCTCGATCTCTCACATTTAAAGCATATTCAAATATTCTTTCTACTATTTGAATCATCACTATGCTTTATAATAATAATCAATTCGTGTTTTTTCTGATTTTTCTTAATCCACTCAAATAATTTGTTTTATACATAGCATTATGTAAGTAAAAAAAATCATTATAATATGCAGTGAAATTCGTTGCATTTCGATATGTATCATTTCTTTTACAATTTCAAAATATAAAAAATAGAAAAAAAGACGTAAACCAAAAAAATACATGATCAATATGATGACAAGATACTTACAGCGACAACTATTCCCTAAACACCGACGATGCCAAAACTAGAATCCGACTGATTTTTTTTTTAAACTAACTTCCAATTTATTCTTTATTTTTTTACACTTTTATCATTTTCTTTCTGGTATTTTTATTTTCTATTCCAATTTTACATCTGCAAAAAATGATTATCATCCAACAAATGCATACCATCCTCGTATTGTTATTTAAAATTTGAAATATATTTCTACAAAAATATTATTTTCACAAATAAGATTATGATCTTGAAATTTTTAGTTGTGTCTTGATAGAGTTTTATTGTGGGTTGGATGATAAATTTAGTGAAAAATAATTCATTAATAGCACGGTTATAAACACAAGTTAAAGTGGGGTACTTTCAATGGGAAATAAATTAATGTCTATTTATAGATGAAAATATTAACCAAATCACTCTACCCTAAAATTAATAATCAGGTTTTAGAAAGAGAAAAAGAAAACATATATGAACAACAGATCAAATCAATATAATTGTATAATAAATATATAAATACATACTGCTTCATAGTTAAATGTAGTGTGCTCAAAATACAAAGCCTTGAACATTGAGCATTGAACATTGAGCATTGAACAAGCACATCATCATATTGATATCACATTCTTTAGAATAAGGGGATTCTTCTCAAATCTTCAGATTCTTGTGGTATCATTGGGACTACTAATAAAGAGAATGAGGGTGGGTCGAATCAGAATCACAATTCAGATCGTCAGAAGGAAATATGAGCTGGTTTCTTCCCTCGATGGCGAACCCATCCAACTGATAAAAAAGATGTGTAATAGCAAAAAATATGCAGTAAAATACTCTAGAACAAAACATGACAAAAAATAAAAAAATAAATATTTGTGAACTTTACGTTTTGAAGAGAAGTGAAAAATTGGCATGAAAATTATAACTACCAAGTATTTTACTAGTTTGTTAAAAAAATACTCTTAGGAAATCTGCATCTTTCCATACAAATTATAAGCATTGCAACCAATGAAAGTTGTTATATTTTAACTTTTAATTACTTCAACTTTCCTGCCTATTTTCTTATGTAGGGAGGTCTTAAGCGTCTTAAAATATATCCATACAAATTATAATGGCTATAGTAATACTACAATTTCTTACGAGGACAACTAGTGTAAAAATGTAACACAACGAAGAGATTTTCCTCAATGAAACCATGTCTGCTTTCCGGGGCAAGTGACTGCATGTATCAGCCAAAACTAACATTAAACTACAAACGTAACTAAGTTAAACCCAGATAGAGGCACATATTTAATTCCACAAGTATACTCTTAATCAGACTCACCTTTCAAACCTATACCGACATGGAAAGCAGACTCCTCATTTGCAACTTTGGTGTCAATGAACTTATCATGTGTTGTGGTGCCTTGTTTCATGTATCTGCGTAAAAAAACCTCCAACAGAAGCTCAGTTTCGAACCCAGTTGCTACTTCTGCCAGAAGGACCAACTTTTACTTGCAACCTAAAACAATGATTAGGAAACAACTATATTTAAGGTGAAAATACTGTAAGCCATGAAAAAATTCCTAAAACGAAAATAGAGAAAGGAAGGAGTTTATCAGAATCGTACAGATCAGATCATTGATCAGTGAAAATTAGATAAACTTCATTTAGAATTTCATTGTACAACCTATAGGAATGAGAGTCAGTAATTTTACAATATATGCTTCCCGTGTGTAAGTGATAAAGAAGATCAAGGGCAAGACACAAGATACATGGACACATATAGTTCTGTTGTGTAGGGGAGGACGAGGCTTTTGAATAGTAGATCTAAAAGCAGCTATAATTTAGAAACTACTAGACTTTCCCATCAACCTGAAGAAACCAACTATATGAGTGTATATATCTTGTCTTGCTTTTACACTCAACAGAAAGTCGATGTGACCATAATTGTCAAGATAGAGCAGCTCTGTCTTGGACGGCAGTTCCTTGATAGTATGCTGTACGTCTATCACATCAGCTAAAGCATCTTTGCCACCATAACTCATCCACAGTGGTATTGTTGAAGGTATTCTACTAAGATCAAATGACGGAGGTTTAAATTGACCGTACTGGAAGACATTCTTGAGGATTCCATAATCATACTGAGCAAAAGTATCTTTTCGCATCACTGTCAATTAGCAACAACAACAAAAAAGCACAAAATTAAACGTATCGTTAAAGAAAATTACTGAGAAAAGTGGAAATGCATGTTTAAGAGAGCAGGAAGAAGCTACTTTGGAAGAGATGGCGCAAATTTTTAGTAGATGATGGATGAGGTTCATATTCAAGATAGAAGTCCACTCGTGAGTTATTGAAGCAGCAATTCTTCCCTGAAATTCCCACAGTTCATATTGGGGAAATGTTAAAATTTAAACATACCTGCAAAACAGCTGAAGTGCTGCAAAAATCCAGAATTATGTTTATTTGTTGTTTTGCCAAACTAATGCTAATCCTCCCGAAACTGCATAGTGCCAATTTAAAACAAGGATCTCTTCGAAGATTTATAACTAAAAGATCAAACTTCATTCCAGGACATCTATCTCACGTTTGACAGTTGAGATTTAGTGAATTATGTTTAAAACTTATTTTTTTACAGTGGTTACAGATTTTTTAAGGTCCGTGCCAAAGAACTCAAGAAAGGGGCAGGAGAATGTATCAAAATTATTCATATCTGAAGCATGGTAAATACCTTTTTGTGGGTAATTATAGATTCAACTTAAGAAGCCTCTAAATGTATATAGGGTTTTGGTACCCGGTTAATCTAATACTATAAGTGAATACCGACACTGTAGAGGCAAATAAGTTTAACAGACTTACGTAACATATTTCCATAATTAAGGTTCTTATTTAGCAAGAGCAACCTGTTATGGATGTTAAAAAGTCATTGCAGTCTGCATAGCCATCGCATAATGAATCCACAAGGTTAACTAACACTTCGCTGAAAAGGAAATGTGAAACATCATGAGATGCATAAATTCCACAAACACCATCTTGTAAAAATATATCACTGAAGGAAAGTGTGGAGACATATATCTCATGGTACCTCCTAAAATCCAATTGATGTATGCCCAGAGCAACGACCATCTGTGACAAGAATTCATTTGACCATTTTCATGCAAGAATCGTCGCTATGAAAAGCATTCAATATATCAAAATACCTGGTCAAGATGCGTGGAAACCATTCTTTGTACAAGTGGTGCACTTATGTGCCCCAAGTATGAGATAGGAGAAAGAAGAGCAGCAGCCTCAATCATTTCTGCAATATGAGGCTGAGTGAGAGCAGCCAAAGACATAATTGTCCCCTGTGTAAAACAATATTATTTAAGGTCAATCATTTCTGCAAGGGTAAGGAAAGTAAAATTCTATAGTTAAAAAGAAAAAAGACCTGTGAATGTCCAACAAGAAACACTTTGGTGGTTGCTACTAAATTTACATATCGGATCATTTCAGCAAGGTCATACATTGCCAATTCCTGCCAACTCCAGTCCCAATATTTCTGCTCAGGAAAGCACACTAGCAGTCATTAAATGTTACCAGGACATGAACAATGAAGTCTAATATTAACGAAAATGAGTCTCATTGGCCTTTCACATGAACATAAACAGGCCCATCCTTGAAGATTTGAACCCGAAATAGCACACAATGCCAAACATTTATACATATATATACATGTCAAAGTATTTAATAGCTATAAAGCCAATAATCTGAACCACCTATAATCTGTCAGATAACTTCTATTAACAGAGACCCTCATGTGGCACATACCAGGATAGCTTCATCATAGGACCATGAAGGAGTCATAAGATCATCAAATAACGTACAGCAAGTGCCTCCCAAGGCATAATCAAAATTAAATTCTGGATAACAGTCTATTTGTATCTTTAAGGAAACTAAGTGAGTGAATTCTCCCATCATTTTTTATGCAAAGAGATGAAGGCATTCAAAGATCCATGAGAAACATGAGTAGCAACTTTATAACAGGTATCATATAGTGAAACCATAAAAGGATAACCAGAGTTACGGTACAGAGTTCGGTTACCTTATCTTTCACTGATAAAGATGTATGTCCTTGACTCCAGCGTGTTCCACGAACATTACCAACCCATACATCAAAACCTTGATCGGCAAGGATAAAGCCTAGTGACTGCTCTGCTGAGTCCAAAAACCATGCATCTCCAGCCTGAAAACAAGTAACAGAAAATATAAGAGACATGTATAACATTTCTCCACATAAAATACATGAATTAGCGAGTAAAAGACTTTATACGGTCAAAAGGCTAGAGAACATATACTAATCCTTCTTCTTCCCCGAATTAAATTGCAAAAAATTAGAAAATCAAATTAAATGCAAAGATCACCATAAAAAGGCCATGCAGAAGTAAAACAGGAGGGCCTCTAGGAACTCTCGACTTCCTATTATGAGAGGCTACACGCTGAAGAGCTAATACGAAGCCATCCTCGGTTTGAATCTGAAGAAAACGCAAAAACACCAATTTAGATACAAATCCAATGTAGAAGCCAACAATACCAATTCGAAAGTACTATGAACAAAATTGTTCATATTACACTCTAGGAAACAACAGAAACGACAAAGAATTTATGATTCGAATTGCATAAACTGAAAGAAAATGAGTGAATTTAGGTAAATTCAAAACAAAATCGAAAAATTCAAAGCAGTAGTCTACTTTGAGCTGTTAACGTATTTGACAATGAGGGAGAGTAAGAGAGTACAGTATGTTCAGTGCAAGGGTAACCAGCGGGGTGGAGAAGCTGAGCACAGAGTGAGTTGTTAGGCGGTGATCGACGACGGAGATCGGAGAAGTTGTCGGAGAAATGTCCGGCATTTATGGAGAGAAAGAAGGATAGAAGCAATGCTATAGGAAAGATGATGAACTCCGATATGTTCATCGGAGTGGAAGAAATTGAGTGAGTTTTGCGAGCAGTTGAAAGGTTTCGGGTATGTAGATCAGATCACAGAGTCTTCTGTACTCTTTCGGTTTTTCTGCCACGTGGAAGTTTGTAGAATCAGTCTGTCACTTATTTCAATGATGTGAGTAAAGATCAAATCTATAATTATTGCTTAATCTTTTGTGTATAGACTAAATGGTTATCTTTAGATGAGAAATGATGTCCAAGTAAAAGAACCAACCTCGTGGAGCTTTTTTATGCCCATAACAGTGATTATGAGGATTATAATGTTGATTTCTTCTTCTTTTTTAAGCAAGGTTTAACGCTGATGGTAAGTTACGGATCACAAAAATCATAAGAGTTAAATTTTGTAATCATTTAAGAACTAATTAATTTTGTGAGTAAAAATATACGAAAAGGACAAATTAGTACTTATTATTGTGTATTTAGTAGCGAATTAGGAGTACTAGAAGTTCTGGTAAGATCTAGATGGAGATTTTGTAGGAGATGAATATTTATTAACTATTTCTTTATTATCAAGAATTGTATGTTTTTTTTATTGGATGCTGTTAAGAATGTTGGAAAATTATATTATGTAGAATGCGAAGGTTTAGGTCAAATATTTTGATTCAGCATCTATTTAATCTAAATCCATAGATTTAAATAACTTTTTTATTTTTTGTTGAACACGGAATATTAGATGATTTAAGTTCCATTGTACAACGGTTTATCTTACGGAATATTTAAGTCTTTAAATATTTAAGATCTGAATCATATATATTTTATCCCGAACTAACGTGAGCATATGTGAAGGGTTTAATCATTAAAACATATAAAATATTTTTATATTTCTTTAATTTCTTGAATATAAATTTCTTTTGGGATAATAGGCCACTGCATTTAAAACGATCAGTAATTTTAAATCTTAATTCATTCTTCCTGAATTTATGAAGTTATAATACTGTACTAAGTTAATCTTAAAATTAAAGAAGATTTCAATTTTGATAGATTGTGATATAACTAACGCAACACCTGAACTGAATATTGTAAATGAATTTTAATTGCTACAGTAGACTCTATTAGATATGAGTATGTTTGTTACAAACTTGTTAATCTTCTTATGGACCAATTAAATTTTGCAATTCATCATTCTTTATATATATATATATATATATATATATTAATACTCATCTAACGAAGCTTAATTAAAGCTTAATTTATTAAGTGAGCAAGATGCAGTGATTGTTTTAAAATAGTTTTTAAGGAAACTGGAATAAATGTACTAAAAAAAGGTCAATCTTTTCACATCGAATGAAACTTATTTTGTGTAAGATCTTCTGAATATCTTACATCAAATTTATTCGTGTTACAATAGTCCACAATTAACTATTAAAAATCTGAATGTGATCGTATCGGAGATTAAACTGAATTCTCTCTTTACATCACAATATTTCTCATGTTTTTATCGAACTTTTTATAGTGTCATAAGCTAAATTCGGATTCTTTAGTTTCTCCATAAAAGATATTATTATTTTTTGTAAAACTCTTTAAGGTGTTATAAGAGCTTAAACTTGATTATTTTATTAGATCATAAAAGATCTTAATGTTCTTTTAAAACTATTTATCACATTACAAAAACTCAAATTCTAAGTTACTATAATAATTAATCCTGCATATTATCTTAAGTATGTTGAGTTTGTCACTTATGAACAACTACAACTTTTTAATCTTCTATGGGAATTTGAAGGTTGATTCCTAAAAAGGAATAATAAGATTATCATTAATGAATGATCAAATCTTTATCATTTGAATCTGAACAAATCATTTATGATTCTTCCCCAAAATCAAAATTGCTCACCAAATGTTATATCTTTTAATAACTATCCAAAATTATTGCACCGTCTCAAATCTAAATTTGGGAAATAGGTTTCCACAACAAACTACTATGTAATGTAATGAATTCTAAATGGAGATAATTATTATTGTATCGGACTCTAGTTCTAATAATATTATGCATGTAGGGTTTTGCTTGTACTAGACGTCCATAAATGTAAAAATTTCTTAAATAGTTCTTTGTTATATTTAAGATTTAATGTACTAATTTTATTAATTATCTCCCTATGAAGATGGTTAATAGTGAACTATTTCACACATTAACTATACAAACTATAAACGAGATAATGATATTGTTCATTGAACTATCATACATCCCTTTAATGGCAACCACCATGTAAACATGTGACAAAATATTTGAATTTGTTAATGAACTCATCCATATTGAAATATGTGCATAGTAGCACCAAAAAATATCTATGAAAAAAAAATGTGTATAGTTTCTATGAATATAAACGTGTTCCCAATAACTTTCCAAAAAAGTTCAAAGAATTTCATTTGCTCTCTAAGCACCCGATTCCTCTTATATGATCTATTTTTTTATGTATCCATTACATATATGAATATTCAGAATACTCAACGGATTCTAAAGCAACTTATTAACTAGCTTACAAATCTCTTTATTAGAGATATGACATGAATACTTGTGATAAAAATGTACATATTTTCTCGAGTATTTCAAATTAGCTTCCTATAAAATACGTAAACATATATAAAATAAAATATAAAAATTGCCCCCAATGGGGTAGCCGAGTTGGTGGAGTAAGGCATGCTCGTGACCAAAGGTCATGGGTTCGAGTCCCTTTACAAACGCTTTCTTGGCTGAGCCTGTCACATTGTGTGGTTTACCTTCTGGCGTTCGTTTGCAGGCTATTGTGTGAGACTGAAAATAGATTATGATGGTTTGCGTCAGACTGAAAATAAATTATGATGGTTGGAGTTTGGACTAAAGATCTGTAAGAGTTGTAAGATGACAATAAATTACCACTCTCTATAAATATATTTTACCATCACTTATAAATTACCACTCTCTATAAAGATATTTTACCATCACTTAATTTGAAAATTTGATCTATCTTATGAATGAAGAGAAACTATGATGGTTGGAGATGTACTAATTCATCAGCGATATATGAGAACTAAATATAAATTCAAATGTGAAATAAACCTACGGGTCTGAACTTTGTACAATATAAATTGTTTTTATTACTTAATATATTTTATTTATAAAATTTTAATTTATAAGTCTTTTTAGTGTTAAATACTAAATAATCATTATTTCTCATTATTGTTTAATCTTTAATGTTAATTTTTTTAATAATTCCATCACAACTAAACGAAGATTGAAAAATATAAAGTCTATAGTTAATATTTTCGATCTTATTTGTAGATCATGTATTAAAGTCTGGAATTTGACCCTGTAAATAAACTTATGGGCAAGGCTATATCTAGACCCCATTTGGCTATAATGAGACCTTAAATCAAAAAAAAAATTATTTTACTTTATGTAAAATGACCATTTACCCATCATATAAAACCGAAGTTTCGACCAAAAATCCAAACATTTTTCTTCCTCTTCTCCAAACAAACTTCTCTCTAAAACTAATCTAATACCCAAAGAATGAGTTACATTAAAATCTAACTATTTTCTTTCTCTTCTAATTATATTTTAATATCGCCTTGCGGAACTTTCTAACTTTTCATTAGCGTAAAAAGAATGAATCATACTAGTCGAAGAGCCAATTTTTTTTACAGAATTATATTACAATGAAGTAATTTGTGGACCCAGTAATTTGTATAATTTTCTATTAAGAAATAAACTAGTAACTGTGAAAATATTTCCCAGCCTGATGGTAATGACAATCTTGTTCGAAACCCGATCATCTTGATGGCAAGATAAGACGCGAGCTGCAATTTTTTTAAAAAAAATTCAAAGAAATCAATATTTGAAATCAAGATCTTTGATTAATAGCGAAATCAGAAACATCAATCAGATAACAAAACCACAAGAAAGAAAACAACACATTGATTTCTAAGTTTGAATTAAATTTACAACCAGAAACCCTAAATCCCCAAATTCTATAACCTAAGAACTTGTAAACTTTGTAACAGCCTTCGTTCCTTCAGATACAACATGTTTAGCCAATTCACCAAACAACACCAACCTCACCGCAGTCTGGATTTCCATTGAAGTGATAGTCGGTTTCTTGTTGTACCTCGCAAGCTTCGCAGATTCACCAGCCAATTTCTCACAGATATCGTTGATGAAACTGTTCATGATTCCCATAGCTTTGCTGGAAATACCGATATCGGGATGAACCTGCTTCAAGATCTTGAAGATGTAGATCGTGTAGTTCTCGACGCTTTTCTTGGATCGTTTCTTCTTTTTATCAGCTCCGACGCCAGTTTCTTTTGATAACTTCTTTCTGGCCCTTGGTTTCTTCTCAGCTGCTACGGCGGCTAAGAGATATTTTTCGGTGAACTTCTTCTCAGTCGGCTTCTTTTCTGCTTGGGATTTAATTGTTGATTTTGATTAGGAAATGAATTCTCTATAGAGAGATTAATTGGATAAGATAAATAATTTTCTGATTTTGATTGGTAAGATGCGAGCTGCAACTTGAATTTGATAAAAAAAAAAGGGAAAAGAGAAAAGAGATAGTCGGCTGAAAAAGGTTTATATATTAAGGGTATTTTAGTAAAATCTGGGGTCTCATTATAACCAAAACGGGTCTCGGTTTAGAGTTGTCCTAAACTTATACATAACTTTGTTATAAATTTTATCATTGACATTATCTATAATAGGATCTTAATTTTTATCAATTATATGAACAACTGAAAACTGAAGCACCAAAGAAATGTCAAGGTGATAAAAATTGATAAAAATATCTATAGGTCTTTCGATTAGGTTTCTTTACTTGTTCAACCCAAATATCAATTTTATTCAGTTAATTAACCTCTAGATTTTACTATTTGTTATAGTCTGATGTACTAGCTGTTGCATAAGACTATTGTTAGAGATATAAGGGCCCAAGACCATTAGCCTTTTATTTTATTTATAAATATAAACCTATGTTCTATGTGATACATACACTTTCTAATAAACAGAAACTCTAGCCGCTTATTAACGGCTACTTCTCTCTGTTCTCTCTTTGTTTCTTTACATGGTATCAGAGCCTCGAGTAATCTGATCGGGAAAGCGTAACGATCCTCCTGTTTCGTAGATCTATCGGGTATTTAATTTATTATTAGTATTTCCTTTTGGTTTGGAACTAGATTTATTCAAAAATCTTGGATCTATTCGGTAATTTTGGATTATGTATTGGTATTGATCTTGATCTTGACATAACATATTATAATTCGATAGAGTTATATTATTGTGGGACTTTGATTTTGTTTTGGATTTGATTTTGTGTGGTTTTCAGTTTGTTCTCTTGTTTTTCGATTGGATTTGTGTTGGAAATTTTGATCTGTTTTTCGTCAGAATATATATCATTTTCGGTTTTCGGATCTGATGTGTGCAAACGGTCTGATCGAAAGGCAAACGATGTCCATTTTTCCTGAATTTTAGAGAGCATGTTGGGGATATCCAATCCTTCAATCTGACTGGTCAGATTATGATTCGGTGCTACGGTTCGGGAGAAACCGCAACTGGAACAGTGCATCAGTTTTGTTGGTAAAACCGTGAATTTAAATTGATTTTGATTTTGATTTTTAATTTGATTTTAATTTTGATTTGGATTTGGATTGGAAATTTGAAATTTGAAATTTGAAATTTGAAATTTGAAATTTGAAATTTGAAATTTGAAATTTGAAATTTGAAATTTGAAATTTGAAATTTGAAATTTGAAATTTGAAATTTGAAATTTGAAATTTGAAATTTGAAATTTGAAATTTGAAATTTGAAATTTGAAATTTGAAATTTGAAATTTGAAATTGGAAATTAGAAATTGGAAATTGGATTTAGTTTGGTATTTGGATTTAGATTGATTATTAGGACTTGGTTTTTTTATTTGGATTTGATTTTGCTGGACCATTGAGATTTGGAATTTGGATTTGGTTTGATTTTGGATTTGGATTTGGGGTTTTATTTGATTTGGATTTGGTATTTCTTGATTGTTTGATTTTGTTCGATTAGAGGTTGTGGATCTTATTGCGAATATGATTGGAAAATATAATTTTCTACAGTCTACTAGTAACAAGCTGAATAAGAAGAACTTTGTTACATATCCATACCATTTGGGTATCTCCTCGTCTTCCACTTATGGATTTTGGATTCGGGTGCGTCTCATCATATGTGACCTCACATGTCGAACTTTGTTTCGTTGTCTCATGTTTCACTCATATCTGTTTTTTTTTTGCTAGTGCTACATCAATGTTAGTAGAGGGTATTGGCTCTATTTATACTCCTCATATAACCTATCTGATGTTTACTACGTTCTCACCCTTGCTTTAAATCTTGTTTCGGTTAGCCAATTGTGTAAATCTGGTTATTTGTATCGCGTTTAAAAATTTTGGTCTCTACAGGTGCTTTAGGTCAGTTAAACACTTGTAATATCTCGTATTATAATGGTTGTAAACTTGCAAAAAATTTGGCTCTACCATTTAATGAAAGTGTCACTTATTCTATTGCTCTGTTTGATTATATTCATTCTGATGTCTATGGTCCATCTCCTGTTTCCACAAAGGGTAGTTCATCCTACTACGTTTCTTTCATCGATGATTATACTCGATATACTTGGGTTTACTTTATGAAATGGAGATCAGATTTCCTTGGAATTTATAGAGAATTTCAGGCACTTGTTAAGACTCAACATTTTGCTGTAATAAAATGCTTCAAGTGTGACTTAGGGGGTGAATATACATCCAATTATTTCACTCAGCTACTTGCATCTGATGGTACCATGCATCAGTCTTCTTGCACTGACACCCCTCAGTAGAATGGTGTTGCAGAAAGAAAACATCATCATCTTATTGAGACTGCTCGTTCTTTACTTTAATCTGTTGAGGTTCCTACTATTTTTTGGGAGAAACAATTCATATTGTTGTATATGTGATTAATCAAATTCCCACTGCTCATAATGCAGGGATGTCTCCCTTTTAGAAGTTATATGGACAACTTCCAGATTATTCTTCCTTACGAGTGTTTGGATGTACATGTTTTGTCATTCGTTCTCATGTAAAACGCAACAAATTGAGCCCTAAATCTGCAATATGTGTTTTCTTGGGTTATGGTGTTAGACAGAAAGGTTATCGTTGTTTTGATCCCACTAGTCAGAAACTTTATGTCTCAACATATGTTATATTTCTTGAGCATATCCCGTTTTATTTGCTTCCAACGAAATCACATTATATAACAAGTACCAAAATTCAGACTATTGATCCTTTTGAAAATAATAGCGACATACCCATTACTATTGATGTTCCAGCTCATGAGACATCGACTACAACTGTACTACTTCTGCTCAATCAAGGCCTGATTCAACATTTTCTTCTGGTGAACCACTAGCTCCACCCCTCAGAAGATATACTCGTACAAGTAAGTCTACCAAACTACCAGATTTTGCGTATTCTTCTTACTCAGCTCATTTTGCCTCTTTCATAGCAAAAATACGTGATTTATATGAACCTCAGTCGTTTAAAGAAGTTGTTTTGGATCCTCGTTGGCGAAATGCAATAGTCGAAGAGCTTACGCTCTTTATCAGACTCATACATGAGATATAGTTAAACCTCCATCCGGTAAGCATATAATCGGCTCTCGATGGATTTTTAAAATTAAAACAAAGTCTGATGGGTCTGTTGAAAGATATAAGGCTCGTCTTGTAGAACAAAGGTATTCACAAAAATATGGTATGGATTAGGATGAGACATTTTCCCCAGTGGCAAAAATGACGATAGTTCGTACTCTTATTGCGGTTGCATCCATTCCCCGGTGGAAGATCTACCAACTAGATGTCAAAAATGTATGTTTGAATAGTGATCTTCATGAGGAGATTTGCATGACTTCTCCTCTATGTGTTTCTCACCAACCAGGTGAAGTTTGTCGACTTAGGAAAACTTTATATGGTCTCAAACAAGCTCCCCGTGTTTGGTATTGAGGCACTAAAACGTGATTTGGCTCAACACTTTGCAATGAAAGACTTGAGACTATTACGTTATTTTTTAGGTATTGAGGTGGCTCACTCTCCAAAAGGTTATATTCTCTCTGAGACAAAATATATATTTGATTTATTCGAGCGATCGCGACTTTCTAATAACATGATGATAGATACCCCTCTTGAAACCAATGCTCGGTATTTTCCGACTGATGGTGTTCTTTTATCAGACCCAACTTTATATCGAACTCTTGTAGGGAGCTTGGTTTATCGTACAGTTATTCGACCATATATAACTTATGATGTGCATGTGGTTAGTCAGTTTGTTACTGCTCATACATCCGTTCATTGGGGATTTGTTCTTCGTATATTGAGATATCTTCGTGACACTCAGTTACAGAGCCTTTTTTTTCCTTCGACCTCTTCACTTGAACTGCGTGCTTATAGCAATGCTGATTGGGATAGTGATTCTCATGACCGAAAAGCTACTACTCGTTTTTGTATTTTCCTTGGAGATTCATTAATCTCATGGAAAAGTAAAAAACAAGATGTTGTCTTTAGATCTTCTACTGAAGTTGAGTACCCTGCTTTGGTCGTGACCACTTGTGAGATTGTTTAGTTACGATATCTTCATGCATATATGGGGGGTTAATGTTACTAAAACTACTTCTTTACATTGTGATAACAAAAGAGCTATGCAGATAGCAAAGAATTCATTTTTCATGAGAGGACGAAGCACATTGAAATAGATTATCATTTCACCCGGCATCATCTTCAGATTGGCACTATCTCGCTTTCATATGTTCCATTAGATTTGCAGGTTGCTGATATTTCCATGGAGGCTCAATCAACATCGTGATTTCGTTTTATTTGTGACAAACTCTCAATGCTTATTATTGTTGCATTGTGAGTTTGAGATATGGTATTAGAGATATAAGGGCCCAAGTTCATTAGCCTTTTATTTTATCTATAAATATAATCCTATGTTCTATGTGATACATACACTTTATAGTAAACTGAAACCCTAGCCGCTTATTGGCAGCTACTTCTCTTTTTTCTCTCTTTGTTTCCTTACAACTATAACTTTTATTTAGTTATTGGATCCCAATATTAAAGTGTTTGACTAATCGTTTTTCCTTCAAAATACACATTCGTCCAACTAGTATGCACATTTTATATACTTTCACGAGACTTAATAATAATATAATTGTTATTATTATATGTAAGTCTAATATTTTAAATATTAATTACTTTAGTTAATTGGACTTGTAATAACAAACGTGAAACATTCCAAACCTAAGATTTGCTTACATATAAACATACATAAATCAACTCCAACCTACAAATCCACGTGCTTCAGACATGTATAATGATTTAATAAGTTTTTCATAATAATAATAAAAAATATTGTTAACATTTAGTTGGCGAAGGTTTTATCTAAAATTTTAAAAAATAATAAAAGCTAACCATGTCGTACTATGTTTAACCATAATTTAAAAAAATTATTTTTTACAAACCTTCATGTTAATGTAATAATGTGATAATTAACTATATTTTAGAATAAGTTACGATGAATCAATCCATATCTTTTTTTATCTTATAATCCCAACTCAATATGATTAATGGATTTAAAACCACGAATTATCTCTCGAAAGACAGGTCTCGATACATATATTTTTTGGATTTTTTAAAGTTAGTTAATGGTTCTTGGAAAATCAAAAGCTAATTTTATTAAAATATACAAATTTACAAATTAATTGTATCGATATAAGTCTAATTTTTTTATTGAATATTTGAAAATAAATATATATATATATATATATATATATATATCGAAATTTATAGGTGAC
Organism: Limnanthes douglasii subsp. nivea; assembly: GCA_036936605.1. Classification (NCBI taxonomy): domain Eukaryota; kingdom Viridiplantae; phylum Streptophyta; class Magnoliopsida; order Brassicales; family Limnanthaceae; genus Limnanthes; species Limnanthes douglasii. Next base: position 147,545,698 of record JAUPFV010000003.1, on the reverse strand, counting down.
AAACGCTTTCCAATTATGAACCTGATTAATATTAACATTAAACAATAATATAAAAAGACTATCAAATTATGGAATTTGATTATCTAAGATTTTATATTTATTTATCTTGAGTAAGTGCCAAATAACAAAATAAGATATATGCTAAGGATCTATATGAAAGGTAATTTGTCGATGGATATTTTTTTGGGTATTTTACCAATAATTACACAACATAAACTTATTTACCAATAACCATCCAATATTTGGTAAAATATGGATAATTATGTGGTGATGAATACGTATTTATAGATAATCACCTAGTAGTCTACATATTCCTTAACCGTTTTTCTTTATCCTGTTTTTTTTATTTATTTTTAATGTCATATCTTTCAAATCATAACTCCAAAATATTTGAAAATACCATTGGTTTTGTTTTTGAGACGATCAAATCTAGATCTATGAAATACTTAAATATTTTTTTTTGTTTTTTTGGTTATGTAATTACGTGTGATTATATTGCAAAATAAGTCTGGAAAAAAAATTGTGTTCCAGTTGTGAAATGATATGTAATTTGGTTGCTAAAACCCAATTCTGTTATAGTTGCAGAATTACGTCCAAATGTGCTTCGTAAATAGGAAGAAACAGTTGTGAAAATTGACTTTGGTTGCTAACTAAGTTTGGTCAAGTGAAATAATAAAATACAACTTTTTTATATAAATATAATGTTCATTGGGTGTGAAACAACTAACCTTTTCTAGTTAAAAAATATGTACATTGTCGTGTTGAAGAAACTTCTAACAAAAAAATTAGACTATATTCTAGTTACGAAAATACGTACAATTTAGTTGATAAAAAAATTTGTGCTCCATTTGCAGAATTACCCGCAAAGAATTGTGTAAATAAAAATAAAAGAGTTGCATAAAAATGACTTTTGTAGCTAAATAAGTCTGATTATGTGAAGGAAAAAAACAAAATATTTTTTGTGTGTAAAATAAGTATTAATTGAGAGCGAAATAACTAACTTTTTCTTGTTGCAAAAATATGTGCATTTCTGTGTTGAAGAAACATCTTACAAAAAAATTAGATTGTGTTCTAGTAGCGAAAATACGTACACTTTGGTTGTTAAAATGCAAATGCATTCAAGTTGCGAAATAACATGCAAATATATTGCGTAAATAAAAAGAAAACAATTGCAGAAATATGACTTTGGTTGCTAAATTAGTCTTCATTATGTGAAAAAACAAAATACAAACTTGTTTTGTGAAAATAAGTCTTAATTTGCTGGAGAATAACTAAATTTTTTGTAGTTGCAGATATATGTGTGTTTTTGTGTTGACTTTTTTTTTATAGAGAAAATTGGATTGTATTGGAGTTGTGAAAATATTTGGAACTTTTTACAAAGTTAGTCTTGTACAAGAAACTGTGTTACTGTCGCGAAAAAGGCGTATTTGATTGCAAAAGTTATTGCGTTCCACATGCGGAATTATATGTAATCTTGTTACGAAAATAAAAAGAAAATCTGCAAAAATATAATTCATGAATTTCATTTTATTTATTTATTTAATATATATATATATATATATATATATATACTAAAAAGTTTGTTAAAATTTAATAAAATATTAAATTTTAAAAGTAAATAATATTTAAAATTATTAAAATACGCGTTTGGGTGTTTCACAAATATTACAAATAATTTATAATAAAATTCTAAAATCATATAATTATCCATAATTTAATTTATACCCAAATTATTAACTTATCTTATTATTTTTATTATAACAAAAAGAAATCTGGATTTAGTTGTACACTTCTGGATCAAGCCATAATGAGGACCAACTTTTATTTACATCTCGTGGTCCCGTTAGGTGATAAAGGATAGGGCTAGGCTAATTCAAGACTCGTTTTTCTATAACGAGATCCGGTTATAGTGAGACTCGGCTTGGCTATAACGAGACCTCAATTATTTACAAAACTGTCACTGATATAAATACCAAAACCCAAAAATATTGAGCTCTTTCTCCTCTTCCAAACCCTAAACCTCTCTAAAACCTCAAATTTTTAAGCGATGTTTTTTCAAATCCAACACCAAGAACTTGTTAAGGTAAGCATTCTCTACTTGTTGGTGTAATTTTTTTTCAATTTCCATGGTTTGTTTTAGAGATATTTAGAGTTTAAGTTTTGGGTAGAAAAATCGGATTTTTATGTATTTGCAAGTGTTTTGTTGAAGTATAATTGCATGTATGTGTTTAATTAGGAGATTAGGATCATTTTGGGGTGTTTTTTTGGGATTTGGAGTAGATTAGGGTACGGTTTGGAGAAGACCGAAGGCCTACAGAAACTGGGTATTTCCTCGCACGAACGTACGAGGAAATACCAAATCCACGCAGCGTGGATTTGGACAGATCCACGCTGCGTGGATTCGGCAAATTCGCAGTGCGTGGATCTGTCCAAATCCGTGCAATTTAGTGCGTTGGACCGTATTTGATCCTTTTTTCCCTCGGTTTTGATTAATTTAAAGTTTGTCGCGTGTTATGATACATACTTTATATCCATTTTCTATTGTTTTTAATTTAAAATTCGTTTAAGTAATTTTTTTCTCGTGTAGGATGCCTCCACGCCCACGTTCTCCCACTACGGATACAGACCGAGATTCAGGTCATGAGACCGAGGAGATTGTACGTGGCGAGACGTTTCGGAGCGTCCGTCACCGCACTAGAGGGGCCTTACAGGTCACCCATGTCCATGTTTGTCGTCGCTTATCTACGGACCAGCGCTTCCGTAGATATAACTGTCATGTGGTCGACATTTACTCGACATTCCATCCGTACAAAGAACATGAGGGTTACAGTGTTTTCAAAGGCGATGTAAGTTTTTTTTGTTAACTTTATTTGTTATATTTCTTATTATTAGACGCAATGTGGTATGTGTTATGGTTATAGGTTTATTTATTATCTATTGCATTGGATTGGTTATTCGATTGGTTATAACACTGTCTATTGCATTGGATTTGTTATTGTTTTGTGTTATAACTTTTATTTCTTATAAAATTTATTAGTTTATGTTAGAATGAATTTATATGTTATTAAATTTATTCGTTATTGGTGTATCTTATATGTTATTGGTGTATCTTATATGTTATACTTGTGATTTAAGTTATTGGTTATTGGTTTATCTTAGTTGTTATACTGCATATATTGAACATGTTGGTTATTAGTTTATCTTAAATGTTAAATTGCATATATGTTTATATATATTGTATTTTTTATGCAGCCTCGGGTACAATTGCGTTGTTTTGCTATGTACCAGACTCATCGTGGTTGGGACTTGAAAGTCCGCCAGACACGGGTACATAAGCACGTCATGGGCACATGTTTCGGGCCCATTGTTGACGCATTAGGTAAATGGTATACAGATGTCCATCTGATAGAGGCATTTTTGGAGAGATGGCTTCCTGAGACGAACATGTTTCATTTCTCTTTCGGGGAGATGACCGTCACACTCGATGATGTCCACATGATCACAGGGCTATCAGTTGTGGGTGTCAACTGTGAGATATACGAGTACCCTACTGTTGATGAGCGTAACGCGGCATACGCTAGCTTACTTGGGTGCAGCGTTAGGGAGCTTGAGGCAGAGATTAAGGAGAACAAATTTGGTGGTAAGAGGCATGTTCGCCTTGCATGGCTGAAGAGGAGATTCTGCAGTCATCAGTATTACGACGATAATATTACTGATGTGGATGTTCGCCGAGCTACCAGGGGTTACTTGTTGCACTTCTTTGGTTGTACCATATTGGCCAACAAGTCGGGCAACAATATTAGCCTCGACTACTTACAGTTCATTGACGATTACAGTAGGTCGGGCAGGTATAACTGGGGACAAATGATACTCGCGCAGCTCTACTACTAGCTAGGCAGAGGATGCCTACACGCTACTCCGGGTATTTCTGGATTTTTAGGCTTGTTAAAGACGTGGATTTACGATCATTTTCAGTCATTTTCAGTTCATCAGTACCCGAGGTATAGTATTGCACATCCTACTTTGTGCCGGCATGCACCTCCACAGTTTCGACAAAACCAGCAGGCTCGAAACGCTGTTCGAGATTACCTAGCTACCTTCACCGAGCACGATGTAAGTTATAATCAGTTTCATTTTCAATTATCGTGATATTTATATTTAATATAAGTTGCTACTGATAAATGGTTTGTTAATATTTTGTAGGTATCATTCATGTCGTATACGACCATACGGGATGCTCAAGGTCACTTTGATGTAGCTTGGATAGATGCGATGTTGAAGGCGTCGGACATTGTCGAGGCATACTATCCGCTATGGGTGGCTAGACAGTTGGGTCGTATGCAGCAAGTAATATTTTTGGATACTCGAAATATTAATATTGTTTGTTTTGCGCATGTGTGTTACAAAATTGTTTTTAAAATACAGGTTCCTGGTGCAATGCGTCCTATTCTTATCGGTTCTAGTAGGGTTCTTCGTGCGAACACCCTCTACAACTAGGATGGATTCACTTGGGACAGCTGGGAGTCACACTGTATTCACCAGAGTTTGAAAGTTTCAGAGTTTATTCCTGGCCAGGAGGATGGTACCACTTTGATCTACTCTTCATGGATTACGAAGAACTTGTGGTACATCATATCTGATCCAGAGGCTCACCGAGATGATGCAGAGTTAAGGGTGAACCCTTCCCCATACATACATGCCACCAGACTGCACGAGCTGACTACGCACTTACTGGATTTACAGGCGTACGAGCAGAGCCACCCCGACATTAGTTTGGAGGACCTTCGGGAGCCTTTGTACGAGTGTTACCGTCTTACTCACGAGTACAGAGATTGATTATTATTTATGTTTTCTGAGTTGACACTTTAAGACTTTTTATGTGTTATTTACTTTTGACTAGTTTCAATTTTGTGATATAATATTGTGTCGTTGTTTAATTATGTGTTATGATATTTTGTTACATTTGAATGATATAAATTTCAAATATTTGTTCAAACTCTAACTTTAAAATAAGCATCAAAATGCACAAACTGCAACATAAACTCAAGCACAAACGGAAACATAAACTCAAACATTTTTATAAACACAAATAACAACACAAACTCAAACATAAACTGAATTAAAAACTCAGACATAAACTCAAACATAAACTAAAAAACATGCTAAAACATAGTTTGAAACATGAACCTTAACATAAGCATCCACTTGTACTAATCAGAGTTTATCTATTAGGCCAGTTCCATTTCATCAACTTCCTTTCTTCTTTCGCATCCTCGTAGTCACGTATTTCCTCTAGTCGGATGTCAATAATGTCAGCGCGGACCAAATCCAGTTGGTCCGCTGTTATAGAATCTGTGACTTGACAGTTGAACTGGTTACACGCAACACGACGTTCCAATTCGGTGAGGCCAGAAACTAGATGTTGACGGAATGTGACTAGGACTGACCACCTAGCTCTCACTTCATCAACATGCCTTGAAATTCCAGGCGGCTGAACACCATCCCTTCTGTATAGGAAGTACATCTGGCATACCAATGCCTCGTAGTACCTTTTACCCCCCTCTGGAATGTTCATGTTACTAGCTTCAACTGATGCCCTTATCAGATATTTATCTTCCAACTCAGTCCATGGACACATTTTTGGAATTGATATATTTGCTATAATTTTTACTGCCTCAAAAATGTCTTTTTATACCACTTTTATGCTTAAGATAACGTAATCCAAGTAGACCTATCAATAAATGACATTTGTAAGATAAGGATAATGTAATCCAAGTTGACGAATGATTGTGTGACACCTAATATTTACAAAAGTACTCAAATATTACAGTGCAATAATAGGGGTCTCATTATAGCATAACTTCCATTTATTATGTGTCTCGCTATAACGAGACACCTACAGAAATTGCTGCCAAAACCACCCATCCCAAACAACCATGAGCCTATAAATAGACGCTTAGCACTCTTCAAATATAAACAGTGCAATAATGGAGTTTAACCCTCATGAAGACTACCATTTGCTCGAGGCAGTGAAACTTGCCCTCCGAGAGTTGGGGGAAGATAGTAGCGATGCATTTTTCGAGCTAGTCTTGTCTAAGATGTACTACAACGACGACTGTTTAGGAACGGAAGGTTTTGTTGTGTGTAACCGTGAACAAATCAAGCAGAGGTACATTTTTTTGCAAACCAATGGATCGTTTGTTGTTTCTACCATTTAAAATTAAGCAAGAAGCAGCCGTCGTCTGGAACATGACGGTGGTAGACTACATCACTAGGGATATGGTAGTGTGTCTTAGAATAGGATTACTGAAAGGGAATAGGGGATGGACTCTAACGACAACTTGGCATATGACTTCGACTATTGAGCATTATGTTATGTTTTTAATTGTTTGCATCTTGTAGTTTCTGTACTTTTTGTTTGTTTAAGTTAATGTTTGAACTTGTTGTAATTTCCATTTACCATGTTGTAGTTTTTATTTGGTGCCCATTTACCACGAATTTGCGTTGAAGTCCCAAAATTAATTTCCTTACAAGTTTTTTATTTGGTACCCACAACTTCACACAACAACTAATAAGAAAAATCACAACTTAAATTAATAACCAGTAATACAAAATTACAACTTCACATAACAACTAATAAGAAAAAAACGCAACTTCAAATAACAACCGCTAACAAAATAACAACTTCAAACAACAACTAATAAGAAAAATCACAACTTCAGATAACAACCGCTAGGAAAATAACAACTTCAAACAACAACTAATAAGAAAAATCACAACTTCTAAAAAACCCGCTAAGAAAATAACAACTTAAAATAACATCAGTGGAAGGCTTAGTCGTATTTAAGTTTGTATTTCATATCATCCACTCCCCCTTGCAATAATCATGTCATCTAGAAATGCTACCATATCCCTCGTGATATAGTCTATCAAGCTCAGGTTCCAGACGGAAGCTGCTTCTTGCTTAATTAACAATGGCAAGAAACACAAATGTTGTATTGGCTTGCAAAAAATATATATGCGTTTGATCTGGTCACGAGTACGCACAACGAGACCTCTTGTACCTATACGGCCATAGTTTATATACATCGCACATAGGATACGCTCGAAAAACGCATCGCTGGTATCTTCCCCCAGTATCTGGCGGGCAATCTTCACTGTTTGAAGCATATGATAGTCTTCGTCCGCCGTAAACTCCATATGTAAACGTTAACGAGTGTTATATTTTTTTGAATGCTATATGTTTGGGAAATGTCTTATTTTTCTTGATTTTATGTCCTATTTTATAAGGGCCGAATCAATTTTGGTGGGCGTTCAATAATAGGGGTCTTATTATAGTTGAACTTCCATTATTAGGTGTCTCGCTATAACGAGACCCCTAAATAATTTCCCGCCAAAAACTTATCATCCCAATCGTGTAATGTTGGTGGTTGTGCTGGTTTAATTTGGTGATACTTGTTGAGACGTTCGCCTAGTGGTATGGCCCAATTTGTAACGTCATCGGTAGTGCGGAACGCAAACCAGCTTGGGTATATATCCGGCAACGGTCCATCTAATACAATCTGCAAATTTCCATAATATGGAATAATTAAATACGTAGCAGAATTTTGATAAAATGAAAATAAAGTAATAGAATGTACTAGTTTACTTACTTTCACAAAATGATTACCGTGTACGAAACCAATTCCAACTTTGACAATAGGACATGATCTTGGAGGCACACCACACAAAGGAAGATACGTGTATGATAGTCGGAGAGATACATGGTATACTATACATTGATATCGGGTGGCTATCACCAACCCGAAGTCTAGTAATGTCATCCAGTGCCTACGTCCACTCTCGTATATTTTGAAACAATCCAATCTCCGCAATAGGTTATCAATACGTTGTGCACCATCAAAAACCCTTTCCCAAAGATCACGTTGACTTGAAAGTTCATACATCAAATCCATTCTCACTTCCTCCCATGAGTCCGCATTGTCTTTAATTGTCAAAGCTACTGCCCTAAATCCACAATTACCGTCCGGAGCAACATCTTCAACGTTAGTTATGTAGTTGTGCAAGTACTCGGGAAAACAACTCTCGTAGGCGCTCAATCTTTTTCCTTTATTCGATTTTCTAGATCGAGTCTCTTTCTCCTTTTTCGGTGGCGCTTTAGATTTGGACTTGGATTTAGGAACTAAAAATTCCTTAACCGCCGACACGGCCGTGCTACCTATCGTGCCGGGAGTACTAGTGCCTAAACTATCACCGTATTCCCACTCGCATGGGTTCTGCTTAGTTGACTTGTCGGGACCGGCTTTTTCCGACCTTTCGTGACAACCGGTTCCTTAGGTTCCAAAACATGGCTTCTAGCGGGATCTAGGATTTGCATCATCGTATTTATTATATGATCTTGCACTTGTGGACCGTAACCACGTATGGTACTATCAATTAAGGATAGCTTTCTTGTAAGCTCATCTTCGGTACCAACGTTTTACCTAGGCTTGATCTCTAAAGTACTCCAATAAACATTACATTCACTCTTTTGAATCGACCTACCTTCTCTCGCGATCGTAGCACACTCACACGTACAAGGTAAATTGTGTGTTGTCCTAATTACACAACCACACTTTACGGGAGTGAACCACAAATCCCGGCTCTTTAAAATATATTCCTCTAATATTTGAATGACCGTACATGAAAGTTTACATTTGATGTCGCTAAAGATAGCTCCCCTAGATGCTTGTCTAGGATGAAACAACATTCGTTCGAACGTTTTAAAGATGGTAGAGTGTTGAATGCGAAGCAACGCATGAACTTTATCCCAAAATTGCTCAAACGTGCATAGGCTTGTGCCGATTGGCCGTGTTAGACTAGAGTGAGCACTCTCAGCCCTAAACCATAAACTTAAATTAGTTACAAGTTTAACAATTAATTAAATAAAGTAATATATATAACACACCGGTTGCTAGTGTGGTTGCCCAAATGTTTAATTTTGTTCGTGTAGACATTAAAGAATTTATGTCTGTAAGGGTCTATCCATTGTTTCATCACGTACTCGAGAACCTTGGGACAATATTCGTAGGCTTGGTGCAACTCGACGAGGTTTTTGTTATACTCTTCGATCGTCGTCGAATGTTGAACCACGGCATAAAATTCTAAGAACTCCTCCCCCATGTCCGCTTTAGGCAAAACTTTCTTAGAGTATGAGCTAATGTTCCTATTTATATGCCAAGTGCATAACATATGACTTGCATCCGGAAATACCTCATCGATAGCGTTCATTAAAGTCAACTCCCTATCCGTGACGATAATATTTGGTAATGCGCACATGTTGTTCACCATTACTCTCCTTAGAACGCTCATTGCCCATGTGTAGTTCTCTTCTTTCTCCGAGCTCATAAAAACAAATGTTATACAAAAGGTCTTTTTGGTCAAAGTTTGGCCAACTATTTCTAGCAAAGGCATTTTATACCTTGTAGTCTTGTACGTACTATCCATTATAAGCACTTGAGGAAAAGTGCGCAACAAATCGATGCTTGTGGGATGTGCGAAAAACAATTCAAGGATCTCGTCAGTTTCTTGGTTTGTGCGCTCCCAAACATAGTACTCGTGCTCCTTTAACTTACCGAACAAGTATTGCATTTGGGATTTGCTCGCTTTATCAACCAATTGGTGCTTGTGCCGCATGTTGTAGATTGTATGCATACTAGATACATTTTCCGGATCTCTTAACTTCAATCCACGGTATATATCTCTTGGCCGAGAACCGATTGTTGCGAGTTTACGTACATACTCCTCCTCTTCCGCTTTTGACCTCGCGGCCCATGAATGACCATCCAAATGCAAGAAGGGTTGGTGGTTGTGTTTTCCATTTCTAACTACCAATTTCTAATAACCAAGTACTTCTAACACCGGATTGCCCCTAAGCATGAACGGACATCCGCATTTTTTGGATGAACAATCTCGTCGCTTCTTCACAATCCCCGGTTTCGGCCTCGGCTTGTAAACACTGTGCCTCTCGCACTTGAAATATAGCCGTGGAGTTTTACCGTTTTTACTACCATCGTCATCTTTATCAACCACAACAATGAATCCTATACTCTTGCTTTCTTTATCAACCCATTCGATCAATTCCGCCTTGGTGTAGAAATTATCTTTCGTAAAAATTTGGCTATAATCGGCCATGTTACATGGTGCTTCCGCCGGTTCCTACACAAACAAAAATTATTTCACTAACACAAAATCACAACAAAAATAACTCCATCAATTGTAAACATGTATTCACACTTCAAATAATGAAGACAAACGCAATATTCAACAAAAAACGAGCATATAAAACCAAGACGGGTCAAATCTTCGCATGATTGTGCGAAGATTGTGCACTATCCTCGCATGATTGTGCGAATATTTACCAAAATCTACGCATGTTCATGCGAAGATTGGTCATCTTCCACGCATGTTCTTGCGTGGAAGTGTACATTTCAAAGTACGATTTCGTGCGAATATTTGTTATGTGCATACAAAATTAAAAATTTACCTCAAGGATACTCTCTATATGGTCAGTAAGCGGCTTCTCCTCCTTCGAAAGAAAATCATCAACGTTGCAGCTCCAATCGTCGTTATAGTCACTTAAATCCACGGAGTAGTTGGGTTTTAACTTTTAATAATTAAGGTTTATTAAATTTTTGGGTGGGAGTTTGAGATTGTTAAATTCAGTGTTTTTTTTAATTTTGGAGAGAGAAGTGGTAGGAAAAGAGAGGAGGAGAAGAAAAAAATGAATAGTTGGAAAAATTGATGGTTTTATATGTGAGAGTATTTTGGTAATTGTAAATTCATAGAAAAAATCAAAAATAGAGATCTCACTATAAAAATAAAAGTTCTCGTTTTAGCATACCCTAAAGGATAAATATAACTAATATTTAGTGAGAAATAAATAAATATTATGGATAGACTAGGAATAGAACCAAATACAAATATATGTTTATAAAAGACCAAGCCGTGAGACGTAGGATGAAGTATACTTATATCCAACACCTACTCACTTTTTAATGTGTATTCAAAATAATTTATTATCTAATATATATAATTAATATTATTAATGTTTTCTAATTTAATGTTTTTAAATTTTAAATTTTATGAATTATAATTCAAAAAATATATTTGAAAACATAACTATTTTGATTTTTTAAAGGAATAGAATTATATTTCTTGAATTTGTTTGAGTTTAAAAAAAAATTACTGGATACAAAAAGAGTAGATTCTCTTTTTGTAAGCTTCTTTTGTGATTGCTTTGTCCAAACTTCACTCGAGATCTACTTCTCCATTTCCCCTCATAAAATCCAAAACGGACAAAAAAAAATTACATGACCAATGATGCGATGTAAGAAGCATAGGTCGGAGTAGCATAAGTATGCAATCAGCAGTTTCATGTAACGAGATGAATTAGAACATTTGAAATCCTCGCGGATATAAGGTGTGCCCCACGAGTTCTCTCTCTTAAAAAATGTTCATATTATTAATTAAAACTAAATAAATTATGAAATATGAATAAAAATGAATTATAAAACACGAAATGCAAAATAAAAATTTAAATAAATTAAAAAATACGAAATATCAGTTAAATATGGAAATTGTGATTTTTTTTTGAATAAATATAAATTAATTTATGAAACGCAAAATATGAAATAAAAATTAAATTTGAAATGCGATACTTTTTTATTTACAAATTATAATTCATGAAATAGGATTGAAATATGAAATACGAAATAAAGTTTGAATATGAAGACAAATTAAATTCATTTGTAAAATTTATTTGAAGACAATTTGGTATGCTGAGATCCAAGGTTTAACGAGTTGATTATAAAAAGAAAGTTGTAAAATTTGTTTAGTGCGTCTTATTTTCCATCGAGACACGAAACATCACTCTACACGAAAGGAAGAGAAAGATAAACATTGATATATTTCGACTAATTATAATTCTGGTTCAGATTCCGAAGATGATTCATTTAAGTAAGGAAGATATTGGTGTTCTTTAAGGGAAGCGGGAAGTCGACATCTTAAATATCGTAAAGAGTATAAATCAAAGAAGGAGGATAAGTCTAGGAATATGAGGGATAACCTTTTATTCGAGGGTGACACATCTGACCAGTATGTTAATACCGCAGACCAAAATTTGTATGCAGTTATGGGAACAACTAGAGCCAATCAATACACGCAGGGAGTGAACTAGTGAAATTTTCTTTTTTCTTCTGAAATTAGGTCGATACCTCTTCCTGTGCACTTTAATATATCAACATTTGAAATCTTTGATGGAACACAGGATCCCGATGATCATTATTGAGGAATTTAAATTACATGATGAATTTCAAAGATGATGGTATATTGGTATCTAGAGCATTTTCATAAACTTCTAAGGGTACCGCTTTCAAGTGGTATAATAGAATTTTGAGGGGATCTATGCTTCGGGATCTTCTACACTACATTCCAAATACAACCATAATACAATGTAAACAAGTCGTTGAAGAGAAATTAAGAGATTCTACAAGATGATTTGTGTTAACAAAGACAGAATTAGAAGATTATGAAGAGCTTGTTGCAATGACAACTTTTAAGCAAGGATTGCTTCAAGGTGATTTAACAAACGAGACTACGAGAAGAAAGGCTTTGACATTTGGGCCTTTAATGGCTCAAGTTGAGGAATAAATTAAGGTATAAGAGTCGACAAGAGTTCATAACAGGTCACGTTCCACTCAAATAAATCCGGGGCATGCACCCACTAGACAAATTTTAAAAGACAGGAGGACCACCTCAACCTTCTATTTATCAACCTCCTCTGATGAGTTCTAACTAATGAATAAGGCCATACTATTTTACATAGCTAACTGAGAACGTGGCAACAATCTTTGAGAGAGCCAAGAATCATGTAAACCTTTGAAAACCAACCCTAATAAATATGCCAATGGAGAAGCGAAATAACAAGTTTTATAAATACCATAACGACATCGGGTAGATATTGCGGAATGTATAGCTTTGAAAAAATAAATTCATATTTTGATAGAAAACGGGGAATTGACGACTTTTGTCAAAGGACAGAATAATGGTCGAAATAATCTGAGTAAGTTTGCGCAACATAATTTGAACACACCATCAAAGCAATCAAAATATCTAGAGTCAGACCCATATCGGAAAGTGGTGTTAGCTGTGAATGAACAACGCTCGAGGGAGGGTTCGTAGCTTGTGAGAGTATTTTGAGAATCTGACCATTTTTTAGGAGATAATATGGTTTGGAAATACAAATAGTTCAAGAAAAAAAACATGTAGTAAGTTTGGCAACTCAAATAGAAGGTAAAATATCTACCAATCTTTATGGGAGGAATGTTACAACTTTTATTTTGTTTGACGATGATGATCTGAGAGACATAACTAGACCCTATGAAGATGCGATGGTGATTGGCGCGGAATTAGTAGGAACAGAGATCCGACGAATATTAATTGATATAGGAAGTTTAACGAATGTGTTGTTCAAATCAACGTATGATAAGATGCATAATCCACCTTAATTTTTCACTTTGAGCATACCATTGCATTCACAAGGGTGACAACACAAGTTAGCGGGGAATTCAAAGAAGATGTTTTATTGGGAAGAGGTCCTTTAAGATAAAAAAAATTCAAGTTTTGTTTATGGTGGTGGAAGGTCCGACCAGTTATAATGCAAATTTTGAGAGGTCATGGCTGTCCATGATGTATATTATTGTTTCAACTATCCACCAGTGGTTGAAGTATACAATTGGTGATTGCGTCGGAGTAGTTCGATTGATCAACAAGTGGCAAGAGAATTTTATGCAACAACTTTTCATTTTAAAAGGGTCATATATGGTGATCAAAAGACTGAATAACAATTAAAGGGGTTGACTTCAGATGAGAAAGAAGGATATGATCTGAAGGAAACCCTGGGACCAATAGTAGTAGGATAAAATGTGGAGTATATGGTCCCTAATGGGAAAAGTTTGTGAATAAGGATATTATTGTCACCTACTTTATGTTACCAATTGATTAAGTATTTGTCTGACAATTTAGAAGTGTTTGCTTGAAAAATCGAGGATGTGGTTGGGGTCTCATATGAGTTAATATGTCACAACTTAGCTTTAAATCTAAAATCAGACACGTCATTCAAAAGAGTAGAGCTTTCTTTGTAAAAACAAATATGAGGCAATTGTGGCTAAAATGGATCATTTATCCAATGTCGAACATATACATGAGGCACAATAGCCATTATAGAGTGCAAATCCAGTGCTTGTATACAAAAAGATCATAAACGGAGAATGTGTATTGACTTTACTGATTTGAAGATGATGTTTCCAAAAGATCCATTTCTTATGCCAAAGAATTGATCAGCTTGTTGATTCAACATCGGGGAATAAAATTCTTTCTTTCATGGCTGTATTTGCATGTTATAATTAGATCCATATAAATCTAAAGGATCAAGAAAGTACTACGTTTATTATTGAATGAGGGTTGCATTGTTACCTTGTCATGCCTTTTGGTCTTAAGAATGGTGGAGCAACGTATCAAAGATTAGTAAACAAGGCGTTTGCTTCTCAAATTGGGAGGAATATGGAGGTCTATATTCAGAATATGTTAGTCAAGAGTTCAACAGATAACGAACATTTATAAGATATGGAAGAAACGTTTTTGAATCTTAGAGTTATTCAATTAAATTTAAATCCAAAACGATGCACCGAGGGTGTTAGTTGAAGAAAAATCTTGGGATATATCATAAGAAAAGGGGAATAGATGCCAATCCTGACCAATTAAAGGCTTTAATAGCAATGACCTTACCTCGGAAAATTAAAAAAGTGCATGTTTTGACATGGAGGTTGGTTGCTCTAAATAGATTCATCTCTCAATTTTCTAACAAATATGCTCCTTTTTTGCTAAGTTTTACGGTGTTCGAAGGAATTCACTTGGACACCAGAACGTGAGGTGGAATTTAAAAAAATTAAAGAGCATTTGTCATCACTAGAAATTATATCCAAGCCTTGAATATGAGAACAACTATTTTTGTATGTAGTTGTGTCACATTTTTCCATCAGTGATGTGTTGATAAAGGAAGAAGGTGGATATTCTCGGCTAGCTAATTATGTGAGCAAAATTTTATTAGCATCAGATAAGAGATACGTAAGTCTTAAGAAGTTAACTTTGGCCTTGATGGTAGCTGTTAGAAATATACGCCCCTATTTTCAAGCTCATACAATTGTTGTCCAAACTTCTTTTCCATTAAAAAACGTGTTACAATAACCGAATATATCTGGCAGGATGACTAAGTGGCCAGTTGAGTTAGGGGATTTGGACATAAATTTTTCTCATTGAACAGCTATTAGGCTCAAGATCTAGCAGATGTTTTGGTTGAGTTTCATTCGAGCTGATTTGATAGTTTGAACGAATAGGGGCTCCAATATATTGGGATCAAGTGCGGGAATACAGTTGGTTTCTTCTTCTGGAGAAGCTATGTATCAAGCCATTCAGTTCGGATTTAGTGCATCAAATAATTAAGCAGAATATGACGTCGCATTAGCTGGTTTGAGGCTTGTAAGTATCTATGGGGGCACAGAGAGTCCGTTTGGGAACAAATTCATAATTGGTAGTTGGTGTGGATAATTTATAGTTGGAGGGTATTTTGGGTAGTATGTCAATTGAATATTAACTTTTAAGTAATAGGTAGAGAGATAAGAGAGGTGTGTGCTTGTATTTAATATCTCTAGAAAAAGTCTAACCTATTAAATGAGGTTGGTTGGGGTATTTATACTGATTTTATGACACATGGGCCATCCGGTTCGAACTTTGGATCTGGGTCAGGCTTTAAAGTCCAAAACTAAATATGGGTCAGCATTCAGCGCACAGTTGAGTCATGGTCCACCTAGGTTTACTATTAATGAAAACGTCTAATGTAGATGATGCCCGAACTACCCCTTCGGATTACGCATAAAGGCAATCCAAAAATACCCGACCCTATCAGTAGTCGCTTTAAGGTATTTCAAAGAATATCTTGGAAGAGCTAAATTATTGAATCTAAAAAAACCGGATCACTTCCGAAATGATTTTTTCTTTTCACAAATGGACTGACCAAATGTCAATTTTTTTAAAAGAACATGTGTCCTATATTGATTGGACCTCTCATCCAGTTTTTCCCCTTAGTAATTGCACCTATCTTTTCAAAAAGTAATTAGGGTGTACTTAATAGCCTTTAATAATTACTTGAATGATTTATCTCTCCAAGGCAAATCACTCGAGTGTTTTTCACCTCTATTTAACATTATTCTATTGTTTTCTTTTCCTTAGAACAAGAAAACTTTCTAGAGAGAGAAATCTTTGAAACTACAATTTCATCTAAGTTTTGAGAGTTTTATATGTTCACAGGCGAAACCGCTTTGATCAAAGGAGGTTGGTTAAACCTATGTGATTTGGAACAAGTAAGAAAGGAAGCAAAAGACACTGCCGTAATCCGTGCCTCTTCTGGTGGAGTACTCAGTCAGACAACACCGGAGCTGGACAAAAGTTCTTCTTCATCCAGAACCTAAAGAATTCAAAAAAATCCTTTCACCCCAACTCTACCCACATTAGATTCTGAGTCTTCTGTTCAACTATCCATAAGGATTTTCTCTAAGGACAAAAAAACTACAATCGTAAAGAAACCTTCACCATTCATCGCTATGGGATTGGACACTGAGAACACTACACCCCGAAGAGTCACTCGACTCTCCCGTGCTAGGATTACCCCTCCCACTTCAAAAGGAACAAGTTCAGGAGCAATAAAAACTCATGCCCAACTCTCGGTGGACCCGATTCTATCACTTCCTCTTAGTGAGGCTACTCAGATTGGGAAAGAAAGTAGTGGTGCAAAATTGTCCGAATAACAGCCCATTGTAATGGAAGAGCGTATAGAACATCCGGACAGACGGGGAATACCACATCAGATCGGACTGGTAGAGGAAAAGTAGGACTTCCAAATAGTGAGTCACTTCCGGAGTGCTTGGAAGGGAAAGTCGGGCCTAAATTTTCGTAAGGTTAGTGTGAAATATTTGTTGGCCCTTCAAAAACTCTCTTACATATATACTCATACTGCCGAATTAGATCGTCTAAGAACTAAATGGGGCTTTCCGTAGTCTGTTAAAGTGAGGATTTATATCACTCTGGAATCCTCTATGGACTGTAAATCTAATAAGATGGTGGTATACACCGAGGTGCTGAACTGGGGTCTTCGTTTCCCCTTAGACCTTGAAATAGTTAGATATTTTTACCTAATCAAACTCTGCCTAAACCAATGATCCCGAATACCTGCTATACCCTGATAGCCAGCATCACCGCTTCTAGATTGTCAAAAATAATAATGCATATGGAGGAGTTTGCTGCAATGGCTAGTTTGTGTGGAAACCATCAACTCTCCTTTTATCACTACAACATGGAAAACAACAACAAAGTAATGAATGATCTGCTGGAGGCTGAGAAATTATTGAGGACAACTTACTATATACTGGAAGAGTTCATGGAACTCTTGTTCAGATTTTTATTAGTATTTAGATTTTATGTTGATATACTGAACTGATCATTGTGTCTCTTTGTAGTTTTTTCAAAAATGTTCTCAGAGCATTTGGAAGCTGCAAAGGATACCTTTGCCAAGTTAAATCAATGGGCATCAGATAATTGGGGGCTGGGTTTTCACAACTATTTCACTTCTGGAAACATGTTGAAGACTCACTTGTGGAATATCACTCGAAGCAGAGATCTTTCTTGGGAACAACTGACCACTTCCCCTCCATCGGATGTCATCCTTAAAAGAACTGAGGTGAAGGATAACAAACTCTACTTACTAGCCCGAACCAAAGCTCTTAGCCACCTGGACAACTTGAAGAAAAATAATAAGAAGAAGAAAGCTAAAGTCAACCCACCTCAACAGTTTCCCGAAGCAGATAGTTTGGAGATTCCAGAAGGAATTAAAGTCGTTTTGTTAGAGGAAGTTGTTGCAACAGTTGGTGAGGCTATAGGATCGGACCCATCACTCCAACTCAAGGAGAAGGGTTAAAGGAGGTGATCGAAGGGCTAGAAAAGAGAAAAAAGATACCATATAGATAGATATCATACTCCGTCCTATAGAAGTTCCTCCCACACTTCCAACTGATATTCCTCCTCAAGAAGAAGTACATGCCGACCCTTTCTCTCCGTTATTTCCCGCAGTCGATCCACATCCTACTAAAGGTGATGTTAACCTTGATGACTTAGGTAATATGTATTTTAGTGAGTTTGACAAGGAGTATTTTGAACAAACTTTTCCCCACACAACCACCATGATCAATGCTGTGATTTATGAAGGAGTGTCTATCATAGTATCAAGTGAGCAGGATACTTTGGGCCATATAATCCTGGGTTATATGAGGCCAATCGTTGATCTAGAAAGACAAGTCAGGACTCAGGCTAATGACATAGTTTCTCTTGGCACAGAAAATAAAAGTTTAAAGAGTTCTCTTCCATCCGACTAGCAGAAGGTAAAGCCTTTAGGAAAAGAGAAAGAACAACTAAAATCTGAGTTGTAAAAAGTTAAGGCTGCCCAAGAAGATCTCCATATCAAATATTCAGAATTGCAAACTACCACATCTACTGAGATCAAGTCTTTGAAGGAACAACAAACCACCAATGCTAGCATTATCAGCACCTTATCCGGAGAGAAAGAGAATTTAGAGAAACCTTTAAAAAGAAAGAAGAAGAAAATATCCGTACAAAGAAGAATCAAGCTCAAGAGATAGCTGCCGCAATAGAGAAGTATGTTACTGGTATTGTAGATTCCTTGGAAAATGGATGAAGGTATCAAGTCAGATATGGTTCTGCTCTATCATGAGACCTTTCTAAAGAAAAACCTTGGACCTTTGTGGAAGTTCGTACCATATGAGGATATAACTTTCCATACTATCCCAGATGGCGATATACACAGTTATTGTTCACCAAGTGAGAGTAATTTTGATGAGAGAACCGATGAAAGCTCAAGCATTGATGCCAAGAGGCCCAAGAAAAATAAAGGTAAGGAAAAAACCAAAGGGAACGAACCCTAAGGTTATTGTGTTTACTTTTTATGTTTAAGACTAAAGTCCTTGGATGGACAAGGCAATCTGTTAATTTCTTTGAAATTTTTTTATGTGAACCAAAGTCCTTGGATGGCCAAGGCATTTTGTGTAATGGTGGATCAGACATATTCCGATAAATATTTAATGTTTACTTTCCTTTCTTATGTATTACTTCCTCTTCTTATGTTTAGTATTTAACCAATATTTAATTCTTCTCACATGTTTAATGAGCGTTTAACTCATTGAATCACTTGAAAGTAAAATTATTTAATAAATATGATCAATTCAGAGATACTTTATTTGAAGGATGGAGGTGTTTAATAGATCTGATCACTTCAAAGATACTTCATTTGAAGGATATAGGTGTTTAATAGATATGATCTCCTTGTACTTACCAAATCCTTTGAAAAAATGCATAAGATAACATTTATTTAAAGTTAGACACCTCATTAAAACCTCCTCGTGTCACCAGGGTAGGAAAGAGTATGCCCTTAAATATTTACATTGAAGTATGACGAAGTAAATATTTACAAGTTAATTTTATTCTAAATACAACCTGAGATGCTCAACATTCCATGGGTGCTTCAACATGTCGCCTTCTTTGTCATGAAGTCTATACGTTCCTTACTTGATCCTTTCACATACCACGTATGGGCCTTCCTAATTCGGAGCCAGTTTCCCGAACTATTTTTCTTTGGTATGTAAAAAGAATTTTCTCAATACTTTGTCCCGTAACTGGAAATATTTTCCTTTTATTCTGGATGCAAACCTACTTCTCATTAAACCCTGATAGTGTGTTGTTCTCAAATATTCCTTCACTCTTCTTTCTTCAATCAGATCCAATTGATTCTTTACAATCATTTCATTAGCCTGCTCGGAGTAATTCTGTATCCGGAAAGATGGCAAAGTAGATTTTATAGGTGTGATTGCATCTATTCCATAAACAAGGGAAAAGGGATACTCTTGGGTGGTTGTTCGTTGAGTAGTTCGGTAGGCCCACAATAATTCTTTCAAATAACTCGGCCATTTCCCAGTAACTCCTTCTAGATTCTTTTTCAACCCTGTTAAAATTATCCGATTAGCAACTTCAACCTGCCCATTAGCCTGAGGGTGAAAAGGAGAAGAGAAGCAATGTTGAATTCCTCTAGAAGTGCAAAATGTATTCATATCTTTATTGTCAAATTGTGGCTTATTTTCCGTGGTAATTCGCCGGGTAATTCCAAATCGGAAACATATGTTGGATAGAATAAATTTTATAACCGCTTTAGAAGTGGTTCCAACCAGTGGGGCAGCTTCTATCCATTTGGAGAAATAGTTTATTGTCACTATTATCGTTTGATAACCTCCAGATGCAATAGGGAGAGGTTCAACTAAGTCCAAACCACATCTATCAAACGGTATGGGTTCGGATATCAACTCCATGGGTACTACTGGCGTATATATTTCATTCCCATATCTTTGGCAAGGATCACATCTCTTGATCATATCTTTGGCATCTGCCATTATTGTAGGTCAGTAGTATCCTGCTAGCAAAACTCTCATGGTTAAGGCCTTATAGCCACAATGTGTTGATCTCTCTCTCTCTATCGTGCAATTCGAATAGAAGACTTTGAGATTCCTCAAATCCTAAGCAACGAAGGAGAGGCCTGCTGAAATACTTTTTATAAAGAATTTCCCTTAACACCAAGAAACCACTAGCCTTGTACTTGATCTTTTTAGCTAACACTTTATCTATAGGTAAAACTTCATCGAAAATAAAATGATGTATCTCAAACCTCCAATCTTTGGATTCTATGCCAGAAACACTCAAACTTTCTTCAGACTCACCCTCTTTGTCTTAAATTGAACTTATAGAGGGGCATTCTTGCATAAGAATACATGGGTAGGCTTTAGAATAGGTTATAGTTGCTAAAGAATCTGCCATAGTATTCTCTGATCTAGGGACATGCTCATACCGGATGCTTTTATAACTTATAAAGACCTTCCTTAGTACTTGCAGATACTTTATTAACTGATATTTTTTAGTTTCAGATTTCCATTGAGCTTGATTAATAAGTAACTGGGAGTCACTTACTAATCGCTCTTTGCTCCACATACTTGAGCTATTTTTAACCCATAATGGTCGCGTCATATTCTGATTCGTTATTCATTGCTCTGAAACCAAAACATACAGCTTGATACATGGTATCACCATAAGGGAAAGTTAAAAAAATTGCAGCCCCATATCCCATCGAATGAGACCCGCCGTCTTTTCAGATTAACCACTCTTTCGTAGATTTGTTCTCCTGATCTTGTTCGTGAGGCCTTTTAGTATGAAATTCTACCAAGAAATCAATTATGGCTTGAGCCTTGATCGCGGTCCAAGGCACAAGTCATTATCAAAATCTCCAAGCTCAACTGACCACTTAGTCATTTTTCTTAATATGCCAGCTTTTTGTAGAATATTCTTTAAAGGGAAAGATGTTCGAACCATAATCAAATTTGCTTGGAAGTATGGCTTTATTTTTATGGCTGTTATTACCAATGCCAATGATAATTTTTCTAACTTTAAATACCTTTTTTCTGCTTGTAGCAAACTCTTGCTTACGTAATATACCGGACGGGGGTAATTATACACTTCCCTTACCAGAACGACACTCACTTCATACTCTGATACCGCCAAATACATATAAAGTTTCTCCTCTTTGATAGGTTTGAATAACATCTTGGGTGAAGACAAATGTTTTTTGATTTCAAGAAAGGCTTGATCACACTACGGAGACCAACTGAAGTCTTTAGCCTTCCTCAAAACTTGGAAAAATTGAGCACATTTGTCTGGTGAATTTAAAATAAATCTGTTCAATACAACCAACCGCCCAGTTAACCTCTGGACTTCTTTAGTACTTTGAGGAGGATACATAGCCAACAGAGCGTTTAACTGATCCGAGTCGACTTGTATCCCTTTTTCACTTATGACATACCCTAGAAACTTGCTAGATCGAACCCTAAAAATACATTTCTTCGGGTTTAACTTTAGGTTGATGGATTCCAAGTTAAAAAAAATCTCTTGAAGATCGGATATGTGTTCTTCTTCTTTGAGGCTTTTCACCATCATATCATCTATATATACTTCCATGTTTCTGCCAATCTGGTTAGCAAATGTTTTATATACCAATCGTTGATAAGTAGCTCCATCAATCTTCAACCCATATGGCATCACCTTATAGCAATTAATCCCTCTGTATGTGATAAATGTGGTATGATCTTGATCGTGCGAATCTACTTGTATCTGATTGTACCCTGAAAAAGCATCCAGGAAGGAAAACAACTTGTTCCCTGATGTGGAGTCTACCAACTGATCTATTCGAGGCACCAGAAAATGATCTTTAGGACATGCTCTGTTAAGACCAGTGAAGTCAATACACATGCGTCATTTTCATTTTTTTCTTGACTAAAACGGGGTTAGTTATCCACAATGGGTATTGAGATTTTTTTTAATATGACACATTTTGGTCAACCGATCCACTTCTTGTATTATCACATCAGGTTTTTCTTTGGGAAAAGATCTTCTTCTTTGAACTACCGGTCCAGCATTAGACCGGACTAACAATTTATGGCAGATTACTTCAGTAAGTACCCCGGTTACATCTTCATTGCACCACGCAAAGACAAGTAAATTTTCCGACAAGAAAAACAATAGCTTTTGTTTCAAACTTGATAGCAATTTAGTGCCAATCTTAACACTTTTGCCTTCTGCTAGGCAATGGATTTCAACTTCTTATATAAGTATTATAACACTATGAGCCTCCCTTGGATCATCAATTTAATTCTCATCGATGGAAAGCTCCAATAGTTGTTATTCCTCGTTAACTTTAACTGCCTCTAATGACTGTGAGGCAATAGATGTTACATAACATTCTATAACTACCTTCTATCGGCTCCGGACAATACCCACATGTGCACCCACAACATATTTTAAATATTGATGAACAGTAGAAGCCACAACATGCATCTTGGAAAGCCAAGATCTTCAAAAGATAGCATTATAAGATGTTGGGAAATCAACCACAACAAACAGTACCTTCAATATTTTCTTAAAAGGTCATCTTCCCAACAACACTTCTTCTTCCCTGAACTCCCCATAAATCCCCCAATAGTTCTGTTTGATCTCTGAATAACCGAAGGGTTTTTCATCTGCCTATAAGTATTCAGAAATAAAATGTTTATCGAACTACCAGTGTCAATCAAGATTCGGCATATGTCATTACCCTCAATTGATACCACTATCACCACAACATCTTCATATGGCCTTGCAATATTTCTTAAGTCGTCTTCATCAAAGACTATGAAAGGAGATGGGGTTTGGTACAAATGTATGGACATTCTTCCTTCCAACTAAGTAGTTAAGGTGTTGACATGCTTTTTTTATGAACAACTTGAGGGTGCTGTCATGGTGTCTGCCTCAAATATGGTTAATGATTCAAAGCATTTCACCAGATCGGAAATTGTAGTAGATTTATCCACTATCACCCCCACTTGATTTCGATCTGGATCGGGATCAAGGTATTCAGAGTCCACATCAAATCTTTCAACAATCACAAGCATCTTCCTCTCTTGAAGTTCATATGACTGGTGAAGAAGTTGTTCGGGGAGCATTGGTTTGTGTATTATTCGATCTGTTTCCCCTTTATTTTTTAACAAAAGCGCCTAACTTTCCTCTCTCAATGAGATTTTGTACTTCTTGCTTCAACACTATACAATCATGCGTGTCATGACCCGCATCATTATGATACTTTCAAAAAAGAGTACTTCGGGTTTCTCTTGGAGACTACAATGGGGCTGGGTTTCTAAAGTGCACATCATTTTAGTCTTGTCATAAATTGTAGCTACACTCTCTCCCAACTCAGCAAACCATTCAGGCTGAACCCATGGACCCCTTTTACTTCTAACTTGTTGGTTTTGATTGGACTAATTCTGCTTGGGCCGATGTGATCCCTGTCCGATTTCCTTTGATTTGTAACCAGACTGAGTTATTGCTAGCTGAATTAACACCGTAGTGGTGGATCTATTGTGACAAGGCACTCTAGAGTTCTTAGTTTCTTCAACAGTAATCTGCTTTCCAACTTAATTTAAAATCCCCCCGAAAGTTATCGGTTTTTTTCCGGGTTACTGAGTCAGCCAAATTACTCGGACTTAAGCCTTGTCTTAAATAAGTGATTGTTAGTTGTTCAAAACAATCAGCTAGCCCATTCTTCGTGTTCACAAACCTACTAATATATTCCTTCGAAGATTCATTTAGCAACAATTAATAATCGTATCATTATTCCCTTTAAGCTCCTTGATTCCAACAAACTACCTACGAAATGAACCCAAAATATGTCAAAATTATTTATAGATACCTGAGGGAGACTATTGTACCATTTGAGGGCATTTCCTTTAAAGGTTTGTGAGAAGGCTTTGCACAGCAGCATGTCATCATCATTAAAAAATTAAATTGTTCGAGATGAATGTCCAGATCATTCTTCCATCATACTTCTCCATCTTGGAACTGTCAAATCGCTTGAGAAGATTTTGTAGAGTATTTTTAAAGACAAAGGTGAGTGTATCCAATTTTGGCTATGGCTAAACACCGTATCTTCATTAGGAGTACCAAAAATACATGGTTTGGATTGAAAGGCAAATTGATCAATCAACAAACGATCAATGTGGTGATCAGCCGATCCTTTTATTTTTCCTTGATACTTTTTAATTCTTCCATGTATATCTATTTTTCTTGAATGCTTCTTGGTCAGCCTTAATTTTTTTTAACTGACCATCATCATTGTTGGATGT
Source organism: Limnanthes douglasii subsp. nivea (assembly GCA_036936605.1). NCBI lineage: Eukaryota > Viridiplantae > Streptophyta > Magnoliopsida > Brassicales > Limnanthaceae > Limnanthes > Limnanthes douglasii. The sequence continues at coordinate 147,520,787 of JAUPFV010000003.1, read as the reverse complement.
GAATAATTCTTCAAGCTCCGAATCATTGAATGAACTATTAGAATATTCTGATGTAGTGCTCACAACTCGTTTAGACCGATGTGTTTTCTTTGAGCTGAGATAAGTCTTTATGGACTGCTCATTCTCATCAGGATTATCAGTAAGGTGGAGTGCTGATGCACCAAACTTCTCTTTTATTCCTTTTTCAGCTTGCTCCTGAGCTCTTAGAGCCTCAGTCTCAGCCCTTAGCTAATCACGTTCATCCTACAGGGATTGTCTTTCATCACTATCGTGATTGACATGAGACACAGTCGTGTGCTCATTATTTTCTCCCACACCTTCAATCTCTGAAGGTGGAAAGTTTTGCATATTATGATCCATTTGAACTGCTTTATTCACTAGTTTTGAATATGGAATTGAGGCACCGTTGTCTCCCACTGTGGTTGCCAATTTGGTGTGAATGATTTATAGTTGGAGGGAATTGTGGGTAGTATGTCAGTTGAATATTAAATTGTAAGTAGTATGTAGAGAGATACGAGATGTGTGTGCTTGTATTTAATATCTCTAGAAAACTTTTAACCTATTAATGAGGTTGGTTGGGTTATTTATACTAATTTTGTGAACCATGGGCCATCAGGGTTGGACTTTGCATCTGGGTCAGGCTTTAAAGTCCAAAACCAAAGATGGGGCAGCATGCAGCACACAACTGAGTCATGGTACACTTAGGTTTAATATTTATGAAAACGTCTAATGTAGATGATGCCAGAACTACCCCTTCGGATTAGGCAGAAAGGTACTTCCAAAAATATCCGACCATATTAGTAGAGAATCACATGTCGGGGTATCTGAGGCTAAAAATGATCAACTTGTCTTATATCTTGTGCGCTTCGAGGATTAACCTTTTTGTTTGAAGAGTTGATTGTTGAACATATTAATCGAGGAGAAAATACAATTGCTGATCTTTGGCAAAACTTGCATATATAGAGGAGTATCCATGGATATTGTTATAAGAAAGTTCGTCTATATTGACTAAGTCAGAACAACGCAAATATATCGAGGAAGTTTTTGTCACTACAAAAAAAGATCAAGGAGATTTGCGATTTGATATTACAGAGTTTTTACTTAAATGAACTTTATATCAAAACACAAAATTAGCTCAGAGGTTGAGATTTAACGCACGTGGTTATAAAATATTAGATGGAGTGTTATATAAGAAGTATTTGAGTAGACCACTATTACGATGCTTGGGTAAGAATGAGTCCCATGAGGTTTTATCTGAAATACACGATGGGGAGAGCTCTGCTCATTGTGGGTTCAAGGCTTTGACAATAAGGGTTTTATTGGCAGGGTATTTCTGGCCTTCAATAATTAATGATGCTAAAAATCTAGTATGAAGTTGTAATAATTGTCAAAGATTTGCAAATTCCATTCATAAACCAACAGTCCTACTAATCTCAATTTCTGAAGCGGTTCCTTTTGATAGACGGGGAATAGATTTAGTAGGAACATTGCTCATGGCTTCGAGAGGCGGGTAAATTATTATAGTGGCAGTAGATTATTTTTCAAACTAGGATGAGGTTGAACCACTGTCATGGACGAGAGCTAAAGACGTCATCAAATTTTTTATGTCTAATATTTGTTGTTGATCTAGGGTTCCGTAGAAGATTACTACGGACAACGGACCTCGGTTTAATAATAGAGAAATAACTTCTTTATGTAATCTGAGGGAAATTATACAGTGTTTTTTTATACATTTTCATCATCAAGCAAATGACCATATTGAAGTAATTAAAAGATCTATTTTAGACGTATTAAACAAGAACTCGACATGTGTTGTTAGGAAATGGCCTAGTTATTTACCGAGATATTATGGGCTTATAGAACGACACCTAGAGATGCAACTCAAGATATCCATTTTCCTTAGTATATGTAATGGATGTTGTGATTCATTCAGAATCAACTCTAGCATCTTATATGGTACTCGATTATTTCAAGGATATTAATGAGGAAACGAGAAGAACATAGCTAGATTTCATTGAAAAAAGGGTTATGGTGCATTCGAATTCGACACATTATCAAAATTTGATGAGGATTTGTTATAATTTGAAGGTGATATGAAGGGATTTCAAGGTAAAGGACAATATTTTGAGAGAGGTATTATTGCACACAAAGGTTTAAAAGTCTTAGAAAAGTATCCCCAAACTCGGAATAACCTTACTTAGTGGTAGAGAGGATTAAACCAGGTATGTATCGCATCCTTGGAACATTGAGCCTTTAAAATTGTATTGCGAATTATTTTTGGTACGTTTATGATATTATTGTTTTCATAATTTTATAGTTTATGATATTAACGTTCATTAAGAGTATCATTCGAAGCATTAATTTATGTGATGATATAATTCGATGTGCTAACATTCTTTAAGAGCATCGTTCGAAACGTTAATTTGAAAAGATATAATTCAAAGTGATAACGTTCATTAAGAGCATTGTTTGAAGTGTTAATTTGTGTGATGATATCATTCGAGGTGCTAACGTTCTTTAAGAGCATCGTTTGAAGCATTAATTTGTGTGATGATATAATTTGAGGTGCTAACGTTCATTAAAAGAATTGTCCGAAGTATTAATTTGTGGTGATATAATTCGAAGTTCTAACATTTATTAAAAGCATTATTCAAAGTAGTAATTTATGTGATGATTTAAGTCAAAGTGCTAACATCTATTTTAACATTTTTGAAGCCCCCTTGGAGTGGTGATATAATTTAAAGTCCTAGACGATTTTCAAAGTGTTTGTTGAGGTGCTAATACAAAAGAAATTTGCATATATTAAAGTATGAAATGAGGATTACATATGGAAAACAGACTACAAGGATGGTTTAGAAAAAAAAAAGTGATACTTAGCAATTAACAAAACAAATAAAAATCACTACATGTTTAGCACTTGAAGAAGATACAAACACCTACCCATCAAGGTGAACATAGACAAAACGTTCTGACGACGATGTATGACAGTCGTTAACAACAAAACAACAATTTCCAAAGTAATAATTTTCATAAAAACAACAACACCTTCTAGTTACCCTTGTCATCGTTAAAAGTATTTTCTGAGTTGTCTTCCAATGAGTTTTCATCCCTATTTGAAGCGCTTGATTTTCTATCTTCATTATCTTCCGACTCGGATTGCTCTGACTCTCTTGTGATAGTGACAAAGGATTCTTTAGGGCGTCGAGTTACTACGATTGAATTCTAGAAATCTTTTAAATTTTCCCTCGAAAAATCCTAGTGGAATTCTCAGAGCAGTGAGATTTTTGTTTGTTCTTCGGATACTTTTATGGCAGCAGGACTATCCATTACACTATTATCCAGCGCGGCTTTGATGGCAGTATACTTTTCCAGTTCGACTTTGGTATTTTCTGACTCCATATCTTGAAGGGCTTTCACTTTATTCATAAAGTTTTTTCAAATTAGCCTGCTTTGAATTCTCTTCGATTAACTTAACTTGTATTTTAACTTTATATTTTCAAACTCAGACTCATGCTTTGACTTAAGTTTTTTTATATCTTTTTTTTATGAATCAATTTCAGACGTCATTTTATTTGAATGCCTCTGTTGTGGAATTTTGACCTGTTGGCTTGAAATCCTTGCGATTGTTTTTAGATTTCTATTACAAATATCTGCCCTTTTTTATGAGCAGATTACTTTGTCTACCAGATTACATCATTTGTTAGGTTTTCAATTGGTTTTGAGCAGACATAACCTCATCGCATAATTGTTTGGCATTACTTTTGAGGTCCCAGAAAGGTAGAAGCATATACAACACTTCTTGAGAAGGTTCACCTGCAGGATGCGGAGGAAGGTTATCATATACGACAGGGGTATCTCATGATGAAATCCGAGATGGAGAATCACTTTGATGTTGAGGAAAGTTAGAGGGATTAACAACTATTTCTAATAAACGATCTGTGTCAACTTCTGTGATTTGATTTCCGAGCTTCGTAATATAATCTTGAACTTCATGGATTTGAGGATCCATGTCCTTGTAGAGCTCTCGAATTTCATCTTTGGCAACCACATTTCCTTGGTTTTCACATTCATTTCTTTGGTTTTCACCTTTATTTCCTTGGTTGTCATTTCCATTAACTTTAATTTATTTCTCTCCTTCATCGGCAGTAGGGGTTGGATATAAAGAAGACATATTAATTGCATTTTTTGTCAAAATTGATGGTGGATTTTTTGAAGAGCTCTTATTTTTTAGAATACACAGTTTTCTTTCTATTTTTCGAAGATTAAACTTGAAATTCTTCGGTGTTAGGTGCCGGTGGGAAAGGGGGGGGGGGGTTAGCATCATTAGCCTTTATTTTGTGTTTCCGTTGAGAAAGTTTTCTCATTAATTATATAGAGGACCTAGTTTGGGATTTTTTTATTATTTTTCTTTGGACGTAAGTGGCTTTTTGTGCCCTATTCCGAATAGGAAATATGATGCGTGTGTCAGGAGAAGCTAGCCTTTTCACAATGTCTCCTGCACTAAAGGTTTCATTAATTTGTCAGCTGGGACGATAGAGTCCAGGGAGATCTTCCATAAAGGCTCAAGACAAAGTTCAAAGGCACAAAATCTTTGTGAAATTCATTACATCAATCTTTTTTTGCCAACTCAGTTAGTTTAGCAGCGGCTTGATATATTTTGTACCACCTTGAAATTTCTACGAGGAACAATAAGAGATAAAAGATTGCAATATAATTACATTTAGAATAAAACAGTTATGTTACTTACTGGTGCTCTTCTATTTGAGGTTTAACTTCGAAGGATTCTCAGTGAAGATCTCTTTTCCATTTTCCCAAGCGTCATAGATAAATAAAAATATATGTTTCCATGGTTTATCAGCTTTGAGAAAATTGTCAATTAGTTTTGAAGAATTTCTGAGCGTAAGGTAGTAGAAGGGAATAACGAGATTCTTTGAGAGACCAATCTTTGCAATGAACTACTTTATTGGAAGATGTTTTTGAGCAAGTATTGATGATACTTGATAGAAATGAAAACCACAAGTTTGGCCTGGCTTGCGTCGGACACAGGTCGATTATCTTAAATTAGTCTACTATGACTGGGTCCAACAGGAACCAAAGACCCCAGTTTAGAATCTAGAGGTAGATAACGAGTTTTTTTCTCCACAAGAGAGTGGAGTCTCTCTTACCACTAGTAGTCGAAAAGTGACATTATCAGGGATGCCCCATTGCTTCTTGAGGGTTTCAGCCTCTGATTGGTTGAAATACTCAAATTGCTTATTTTTTAGTTCAATGAGGTACTCAGGGATGACGTCCTTGAGATTCAGAATTACGTGTACGACAATGTCTTCGAAAATAGTGATTTTTTCTTTGATCTTTTTCTTCTTTTTCTTTGGAGTTGGTTTCTTTGACGTATTACTCTCTGAGTCTCAGGGAGGAGTACTTTCTGCATTTTGAATGTTTGAGTCAGCCTCTGTCCTAGATTTAACTCAACAATTTTCTCAGAGACTTTGTCTCAAAGTTGAGGGGAGAAATATTTGTAGCATTAGTTTGAGAGTTATCAGGTACACTTGTGTTGGTTTGTTGGTTGGTTTCCGAAGAAATTTCCTATTAATTTTTTGTCACAATATTTTTCTTCGAGCGAAGAGATGGTGTAGGATTTTGTGTAGTGTTGACATCTTCAGAATCTTTCATTGCTATAAATGCACTCTTTCGATAAGGTTCGCTTTTTTAGAATATTCTTCTGAATATATTCGAGGTGTTTGTTTCTGATTGATTCAAGGAAGATTTTGAGTGTCGTGAGAATCCGATTTTGTTTGGATTTTCGAAGAGGTTTCTCTTTTGTGATTTGAGGAGAATGTTGTGAACAAGCTTTAAGGGCTAGATCAAAAAAACTTTGGATTCAAGAAATTTGATCAGGGTTGAAGGCCCTGTATAAAGTAGTATGGGTGGAAAGCTTCTGAGAGTTGTCAATCACACTCGCTGCTCGGTATTCGGCGGCCCTCTTAGAGATGCGGAAGTAATCGTAGGTACCTAAGATGGGTTTTTTGCTACGATTTAGATGTTTCATAAACTGATACGATGACAGTTCTTCAAATCAGACATGAACAGAGGAAATGGGAATTAGAGAAATTAGGACATGATTAAGAAATGATGGACACAATGATGATGATGATGAAGTAAAAAAGTTCCGGCGAATTTCTCTTTCTATCTCTCAAAGTTATGTAAGATAAGAAAAATAGGATTTGAGATGGTATTTATTGAGAAGGAGTCGGGCTTTTCATAGAAGGAAGCTGAAAGGTTGACATGCGTCTATAGGTCAAAATACAAATCGATAGGAAACGGTTTCCATAGTCTAAAGTAGGCTGATACATGTAAAGTGTTAGAATTGAATAGCACGCGTATTAGGAAGATTTTGTAAGGTTTCATTTTAATTTCTAGGTGAATGGTTAATAAAGCCACATAAGTTTCCGAGGTAATTGTAGAAAGGTCACAAAAAATTTGAGGCCGTCATGAAATTTTTTCGATGTGGTCATATAAAGTTTTTGAGGTGGTCATGGAAAAGACAAACAGGTTTCCGAGGAAGGAAAAAGATTATGTTCAAAGTTATTGTGGCAGTTAGCAAAACTAAGGCCATATGGGATTTTTATAGCAATAAGTTAGCATGTAATAAAAGTTATTCCTTCTTAAAAAATCTTCACAATGACTAGGATGACTATTGATAAGGATGTAAACAATCCATGAGTAAAAGCAATTATGAAAAGGGTTTTTATTTGAATCTTGTATAGTTAAAGGATTGATTAAATGTAAAATATGAATATCAATGGCTGATAGTGCAATAGATATAATTTGTAACTGAATCAGTTATTCATACCCCTTTATTATAAATAGAAGGGAGGATTTCAGAAATGAAAGATTGATTGACACTTTTTACTCACAACTTCTCTTTTTTTCTCTAAAAAGGCTTCTAACTTTATCTCTCTAAAACTACTCTGAACATTTCATCTTTTCACGAAAGATTTAATACTTAACAATACTTAACTATCGATTCTTTCATTTTTAGATCCATTTCTAAACAATAGTGAGTCAAATTTTTATATTCTTATTGCATTTGGAAAAAGTAAATTATAATTTACTTATTCAATTTCCTCTTTCATAAAATATGATAATTTAGTACATTCTATAATAACTTTTATTTCAACTTTTGATTCTATTATTATTTAAAAACTGTTAGATTAGCTTAATGTCATTATGTCTAGTAATCTGCAATGTTTGAAGAAATAAATGTGTTGAAAGACAGTGGTACTCGGAAGTTAATTTGTTTTGTTAAAAAAATGTTTTTGGTTTTAAATGAGTATTTAATGTTAAAGTGAATTTAGATGGGACAATAGCTTGACTTAAAACTAAACTTGTAGTTTGAGAATATACTCAAATTTAAGGTGTTGAGAACTCTGAGATATTTATTTGGTAGCCAGGTTTCGGTTTTGGTATTCATTTTTCAAATTGAATTAAATTCGTTTAGTCCTCAATTTTGTTGGTTTCAAAATTACACTGAACTGAAACGGACCAAATCTGATTGACATATATATATTATATTTTAAGCTTTTACATTTAGGTTTTTCTTACTTATTCGTTGGTCTATAATCTATCATCATCCTTAGTCTCTCACTCAGTATTGTGATTTTTTAATTAATGTCATAATCAGTTTTACATTGTCTTTATTCTTGCTTTACAAACCGCAGTTAGTCATGTCATATATTACATTTAGGGTTTTTTTGTTTCTCGATTCTTCAGTCTGATTGAGGTATATTTACAATTGATGGAATTGGTGGGTTGTTTTAATTTTTTCTATTTATTCTCGATTAACTTAATTTTGTTAATTCAACCTCATTGAGGTTTATGTTTTAAGATTATTATTATTATTATTATTATTAATATTATTATTGTAATACCTACAAATATGTTAACACTAATATAATACACAAATTTTTTTTGATAAATATGATTATGAGTACATTATTTTTTTAGAGTTTATCTCATACGGTTCAAGATAAGTGTGTAGATGCGGTATTGTTTATGGACAATTGATGTAGCCACCATATATCTTATAATAAATAACTCTTCAAACTTCTTAGCAATATTGATAACACTTACGTGAGACATGAAAAACATGTATCTTTTGAAGCAGTGGGAAGTGTGGTGTTTACAAATTATAAAAAAAACCATGTAGTTCTCAAGTAGACCTATATAACATAGGTAATATCATTTGTATCAATCTATTCGGTGATGTTATTGAATTGTCTCAAACATAGGTATACTTTAGTTTTGGATTTCTGAAAGGTTAAAAACTTTTGTCCCACCGGTAGGATAAATAAATAACAAATACATAGTTGTCGAGAAAACTAAGAGTAATGTCAATTTACATAAATTCGTAAAAAAATACGTAACTAGAAAAAATGTTTAAGTATCTAGAATACATGATCTACCGCATTCATAGATTATACTAGATTATACTAAAAATACATGATTGTGATTTTCATAAACTTTAACAAACCTTTAAGATATAATAGATTATACTAAATAATTTGAAAAAATAAATTATATTTATTGTTTGATATGTATTTTTTTATTACAATCTAATATGGTTTTCTTATTATTTTATAAAATTAACAAAAAATACGAGTGAAATCGATACAACATTAATGAAAATAGAAAAAAAATTAAATTTATTATGTTTTAGTTAATATTTTAAAAACTAACGTGTTTCAGAATTTTACATGTTAGATTAAAAAACATTTATTTTATTTTATTTTTACTTAATAGTAAATGTACCATCATATTTATTTGTTACTTTTAAAATAATTTCCTAACTGTTATAGTAGATATATCGCTTCTATTATTATATTTCTTTTAAATATTTACGGTGATTACTTATTGTTAAGCGAAAAAGAATAATTTTTTATAATAATATTTATTATTAATTTATTTTTTTCGTTTATAATAGTATTTATTATCAATTTACTTTTTTCGTTTATAATAGTGTTTATTATCAATTTATTTTTGAGAAAAGTACCGGTAAATATCAACTCAACTATCTAATTACCCACTAGTATCCCTTTTTTGGATAGTGTCACTTGGTACCTCTAATTGAAATTTGGACAAAAATACCCCCGACTATATATATCCTCTGGTACCTTCACCAGTACTAACATGAAAACTGTTTGAAAATAGTAACCTGGGAGCTGTTTGCAACTCTCTCGATTTCTTGAGAGTTGTTACTAGTGAAATTTTATTTTTATTTTAAAAAATATCATCAATGGATCTAGTTTTGTTCATTTTTAAAAAACAAAAACGATGATACTTTCTTCTTCTTTTTTCCGAGTTCTGGTGTGAAAGATATGGTTCTTTTAAAAATTAAAAAAAAAAAGTAAGAAAGAGAAATTTTGGTTACGTGGTGGTTAATAAAGGGTGAACATGGTGATTGCTTGTTTTGTTAAAGACTTCTATTTGCTTATTTGAGTAACATTTAATTGTTTATTTAGTTATGTTTTTGTTTGAAAAAATTATTTATTAATTTTTGTTTAAAATAAAAAATAAAATCAAATTTAAGATGGGTTTGAATGAAATGAAACCAAACAATCCGAATAGTAAAAATAGTGTTTGTAAATTGAGTGGGACTAAACCGCAAACACGTACAGGTTCAGACTAACCCGCAGACACGTACAGGTCATAATCATGTTCGAAAAGATCAAACTCACAGTAGACCGATTCAGGTTTAAGTTCAAGTAAAAAAATGGCGAATCCCGGCGCATCGGTGCAAACCAGTCCAATCGTCATCACTAAACATACTAAACATAATAAATCATGTGATATTGATACCAGATATTGGGATTTAAGACCAACAAAACTTGATCAATTGATGATATTATTTAAAATTTTCTTACATTCAAAACCAGTAATAGTGATCTGACATTTTTATCATCAAGTGGTACATGTCTCGCGTGTTTTTTAATATCTAATCTAAGTATATTTTTCTATATTTTGTTTCATATATTTTTCATATTTGAACTTGTATGTGTTTTAACAAAAGAGATTCAAAAAATATCATCAATTAATTAGTTTTATTTGTCTTAAAAAGAAATGGATGGTACTTTCAATTTTTTGTCCAAACTATATAGTTTGAAAGATAAAAACAAAATTGAAAAGTGAAAAAAAAAAATAGTTGAAAAGAATTATGGTTCTTAATCATGTTCCAGATATTAGTTCTTTAATTTAGCTGGATATTCATCCGTAGTTCATCCTATTGAAAGACAATGATTATGTTTACACTAAAATAGATTTAGGAAATTATCTTGACAGGTGGACATTACCATATATAATTTCATAGATAATTCCAATAAAAGGACTTCTATTTTTATATTTATATATTGATTTTAACCGGTAGACTAGTATTGTATTATATTTGCTGAATTTTTTATTTTTACTTTGAGTTTTTTTATCAAATAAAATAATCTAAAAGAATATACCAAACCGATGCTCGAACCCACAGACCGCCAAAACCGAATCCAAGTAAGAACCGACTTATTAAAAATAATTCGATTCTATTATTTATAAATAAACCAAATTATTTCATTTGATTAAAATATTTTATGCGAAAACCGGTTAAACCAACTGAATCTCACCCGGAGGTCAGCCCAGCTAATCGTAACTCGTAAGGATAACTTCTTCCAGGTCTTCCCTAAGTCGTACCTTCTTAACAGTGTTTCAACTACACGACTCATGCATCAGAAGACTCTTTGAGTGGTTTCAAAAATGAGCATGTCTATATATTGAACGGATTCACTGAATCATCTTATTCAGTTTATGGACTTGATTTCCTTATTCGATTAGAGTTTAGACCCACTTTTAAGCAAAGACTAATACACAACCCTTTTATTCATAACTCAGAAGATCACCAACAAATAACAAAAACAGAACTCGAAGAGTGGTGGGCTCCTCCGATCCATTCATAGTATTAAGATGTGAGTTTCCAGCTTGAAACTATAAAAACAAACATTTTACTTGCCTACGAGTCAAATCTTTTATTCAACTGGAAACTCACATCTTAATACTAGTTACGTGGATTTACTCTTTAAATTTTACGAGAATTGATGTCCTTAACTGAAATTGTTTTAACCGTACTTGCCTCGGTAGATGAATGGTGTAAGCTCCAACGTGTGTTCTCGAACCATTTAGTCACCTGTTAAAGAAAACGGTACAAAAGTCTGATAAAGCCCAAAATTTCAAAGCATATATCTGAAGAAGGAATAAGGACCGACCTGCTTATAAGTAATGTTTAGCTCTCTACTCAAACTTTCTTTTGCAGCTTTATCAGGGTATTGATTCTCTTTAAAAGATTTATATAGCCTCTGCATAACCAAGTTGATAGAAGTAAATGGACTAAGTTTCTGCACATAATATGTGTGAAGAGGTTGGATCTTAGGTCTAACCCTTCGGCTAACGAATATTTAGGAGACAAAATAATACTCAAAAAGTAAAAAACAATGGAGAGCTTTTTTAATAGAATACCAATCATCCATTCAAATGAGGGAGGAGTCTTTATTTATAGTAAATAGTTGTGGGATTTACCCTTGAAGAGGAGCCCAAAAAACCTAATTACAATGATGCCACTTATGACTCTATCTATTACTTGAGGGCCAGGCCATGCTCAGGCCCGGATATATATACCCCTATCAATGTGCTTTAATCGTAATAAATTTATTAGTTCCACATTGAACAATTAGAAATGCAATAACTACACGCACCTTGTATTAAGGTCAACAGAAAGAAAGGCTGAGACATTATATAAGTTAACTGACCCTTTGCTATAATAGGTTTGTCCAAAAAGAGTTTTCAGAAAAAAATCATAGGACAAGAATTTAACTGGACAAAGCTGAAACACTAGAGCATAAATAAGAAGATGAAACAAATGTTGATCAATCAAAACTTCCAAATAGACTCTAACCTGTACTGTAGCTTCTCCAAGTTTTTTATATACTGATGACCGGGAAGATTTAGACGAAAGCTGTGGCGATTTAGGCGCTAACTTGTTTTCATCTGGTAGATATGCTTTCTGCCTACTCTCCTCCGTGACACCCACGTTCATTCCAGTTTCACTAAGAGGAACACTTCTATTGGTCGAAGAAGGATCAGACTTTCTAGTGCGTTGCCTCCGCTGCCTTGATGCAGTCCAATCTTCATCATCGGATGATGATGATGAAAAGTCTCTATATGTTTCCTACTCATATAAAAAGTGGAAAAACAGATGAGCAGACAAAGAAATAGACAGCTAAACAGTCAAATATCAAAACCACCTACATTCAAAGCTCTTTTCATAAAAGTTCTACAAGGATCAAGCTCCTTAAATTAACTACATAATTCAAAGTTACAACTCTCAAAGAAGTAAAGCACCCTAATTTAAGCCAATGAATTTGTTACGACTTCATAATTCAAAACTTATAATCTTTCCATCTTTTCGAATCAGGCATGTAATCAGTTAATTCTAATCTTTTCAAAACATGGCAGATTTCACAATATTACCCCACATAAGGTATACATTCTCAAATCTTGACGGATTGCGATGAATAAATTACTTGTTTGGAAACAAGTATGAAATAGTTTTTTGCAATAAATAAGAAATTCAGATCTAGGACTTACGTCAAATAGTTTTTTGTAATCCAAACTTTGAACTCTTCTTTTTTTAGAAACATGTAAGCTAGGTCCACAAGAGTTCGCAAGAGAAGTGGCAGACTCAGGGGCTCCCCCTTTTAGGCGATATTCATCCTCTTCCAAATTAACATCTACATTTTCAGAATCTGCTGTTTTGCCCGAGCTTATATTTTCTTTCTTAGCCATCTCTGGAGCTTCAGGATCAAAGTCTGCGTCTTCAGAATCATCGGAGGAAAGGCTCCTCGACAGATCATGATTGTGTGATGTAGAACCTGAATCTGAATCATCAGAGGAAACATCAAGCTCCTCATTTCCATCAGTTTCGGGGTCATCAGGGTTGTAAGCATCATCAGCTGACTCGTCTGAAGGAAGTCCGCAGTCAGGATCCTGATCTTGATGCTGTTGGTTGCCTGCTGCCACAGACTCGGGAAAAACCTTCTGTTTATATGGTATATATGGTCATAATGAGGAAAATAAAAATAACATGTACTTAACAGTAAAGAACACAATGAATTTGGCCAGACCTCACAGCTGTCAGTGATAATGAGTTTTGTTCCTTGAGAATAATTGAGCAAGCCAATGCAGTTAAGCTTACACTCACAAGAAGGGCATAACCAACTCTCCTCACCCGGAGGTACTGTGAGCAAAAAAAAAACCAAAATTAAGTTAATGCCAACAGAAGATATATCGTAAGCCACTAATATGATGTGTGCAGTCAGGAAATTACTGTCTTCTTTCAACAATGGTGGTTCCAAACAGAACTGGTGGAATCCCCGGTAACAAGCACCATCACAGAGTATAATATCATTGTCGGTAGACAAATCCTTGGAACCACATTTAGCACAGAATATCTGTCATTGAAGTACTACTTAATTAAGCATTTTAGTTACTAGTAAAGTAAACTATTGACCCCAAATAAATAAATAAAGCATACTTAGATGATACAATTGACCATAGAATAAATTGAAAAAAAAAGGAAAAAACAATAAAAAGAAAAAACAAGAACAACATATCGTTCAAAGTTTCATACATCCTCACTGCCGATCTGTCCTTCAGAATCAAATAGAGATTCCGGAAGTCTACCATGAGCACACAGTCCATCAATATGTCGAAACAGATTTCTTATTTTCAATTTGCGTCGCAAAATTTCTGAGTTGGCTCGTTGAAGCTCCTTCTGTGGCTTTAACTTTTCTGCGCTGCAAAATATATATATATGAATGACAAAGAGTTGCTGTTAAGTATTAAACATATACAACGAAGTGTAGTTAAAATCACAGAAGGTTAGTTAGACATGCTATGTTCATTTGAAGCTCCTTTAGCAACTACTGCTTTAAAACAGAGAGTTGATATATTCTTCCCTTAAGATAAGACATTACCAGTCAAATTGAGCCCGAACTATACAATAACTTAGGTCATCCATTATCCAGAAAAACTTATTCTAGTGTGAGACGGCTTGATTTATTATTTTATATTTTAACACCTCGTTAGATGCAAACTAATTATACATTCTATAGGATTTAAAGTGCAAGTTCAATGAGCTAGCCAAACAATGATTATTAGTCAAGACAATGGTCTAACATCAAAGCAAGAACCAAATATCGAATCAAATACGGGTTGCAACTTGGTTAAACTAGCACTTCTAGCTCTAATACCATGTTGCACAGCATACCAAGCATCTAGTATTCCTTGACGCTAGAGATGAGAGACTACCTGATCACTTATTCAATACTCTAAAAACAGTACAAAGTATAAAAGAGAGAACCCAAGTTGCACAAATTTCAAATATAAAATAAAAACTTAACTAGCTGACAAAGTTAGAAAAATAAAGGTATAAGTCCTACGAACAATCCAAAAGGAAAAAGTAAAGCATTCTGCTCTCAGTCATTAGTTAAATCCTAAGACAGGAAAAAGTAAAGCATTCTGCTCTCAGTCATTAGTTAAATCCTAAGACTACGTTAAGCAGCAGCATCCCACCAATTTTTTGACACACAGGTTCTCAATCAAATCATTTCCTTCATCATGCTCACAGGTATATAACGCAATTAGTATATAAAAGACCTTACACGATGTAGAACTGGAAACATTCAGATGAAACGAAAGGGACAAAAAAATAGTTTAATAAAATAAGGATGCAACAGAATGAACAAACCTTTGCCCTTTCCAACCTTCTGCGGAATAAGCATCAATCAGATTCTGCTCATAGTTTATTCTATTCAATAAATATTTCAGATGTGTCTTTATCCTAATATGTTCGTTATTTTGTCCTGTAGCTCTACTTTTATTTTGTCCAGAGATAGCATCCTCCAAACTATGATTTGATTCAGGCTCTTTTTTCTTGCTTACTGATGATCTTAAGACATGACATTTGCTAAATACCTTCGGGGAGCATTTCAGCTGCTTAGACTTATTCACAGACTTTTCAAACATATTTCCATCGTGACTTAAATTATTTACTATATCTCCACAAGGGCTTCTTAATTCTTCAATGCTACCAAGACCAACAAAAACCTCAAATAGCTGTCCTGAAGATGATACTGGAGCTCTCTTTTTGGCAGGTGCAGGAGATAGTTCCAATCGTCCAACGGAAACACAGCTGGTCTCACAAGGTTTACATTCTATTTCAGCTGGTACGTTTTCAGAACTATATACAGTTACTGGTATCAATGTATTCTTCAGAGGAGATAAAACTTTACCAGCCTGGTTGTCCTTGCTCGCCACTTCAGGTTGTAGGGGCAAAAGATTACAGCATCCGTTTTCATTTTCACTGGGTGCAACCATCTTCTCAGACGCCTGTTGGGTGGTGCAAGTCTCATTACCCTTGTTCACATCTTCGGGAGGCATACTCGACTGTTTAGTACAAGAACATCTAGTAGCATCTACTGAAGCTACTTGCAAGTTTTGGTGAGCATCAACACTCATATCTGCAGCATTGGTTTCAATTCGTTGATTCTTAACCTCAGAGCCAAGCATCGGCATTTGGGTTGACGGCTCACTGTCTTCGTGTTTGGTACTATGTTGATGCATCTGTTCTGACATACTTTGCTAGGTAGTGGCACCATATACCTGAATATTGTCGTGCTACGGAAACAGACTCTTGTACTTGATCCCTGTGGTAAATTATTAAGTCGGTATGATCATACACCCATCTATCTTAAATACATGAATAAGTTGAAGACATTCAACTTCAGAATAATCATTCGAAAAGACAAGTGTCTCAAAAACCCACATAGCGCATATGGCACCACTGTGTTTCATGCATGGGAACAACTGCAGCAGAACTCAAGAGGTAAGGCAAATTGTATTATAAGTAAAATCGTATCCCTCTAAAGTCTCAATGCATATACATACAGAACAAGGATCACCTCAATTCAATAACTGAGATATAATTCTTCTGTTAAATAATTCATAATTGCTGGATCTCTTGATTCTCAATTCAAATGTCAAGGCCGTGGATCATTCACATTCATAGATTCATCTAGCACGTAATTATGAGTTTAATTTCGTATCGACTCTTTTGATTAACCCAAATAATGAAATAAAATAAAATTGTTATCACTGCCTCAGGATCCTCCGACTCCGAGAATATATGTAAATTCCTCTAAATCAAACGAAAACCACAGTATTTATCAGCTGAAGTAACATAGATACTCAGAACGAACGAAGAAGAAAATGAAAGAAGCTTAATACGTCTGAACAAATGTTTAGAATCCAATCCCCACAAGTAATATAAATCTAAAAAATTCGTGTTTCTGTGTAACGTATCTTCATCATCTAAAGGAATTTCTCCGATGTTCGCATAAATGTTGAGAAGCACAGAGATGTTATCGAAAACTGACCTTTAGTTTGGGTAGAATCTTGGCAGAAGTGAGGAGGGGAATGTGAGAGAGTGGGAAAGAATGTTGATGAAGAATCGAGGTCGATGAGGAAGAAAAAGAAGGCGTATTATGTAATAAAGACGAGAGGTTCTGTAAATCTGGGCCTCACTTAGGCTATTCGTGGGCTTAGGGTCTTGTGAAAATATAGTTTGTTAGGACTTGTACGTGTGGACGGTAACGTTGGTCCTAGTCGGTCCAAACCGGTCTCATCGGGTCGCATTTTGTTCGTCTTGAATTTATCATATGCCGGATACGAAAATCAAAATTATGATTTGTATGTGGGTTTGGAGTTTTAGTTTGTCCAATTCCACACGCTATAAAAATATAAATTATATATGAAGAAAAGTTAAATACCATTTAAGATTCACATCCTAACTATTATCCATGTATGATCTATATTTACATCTTTATCTCAAATATTTGTTTTCGTCAAATATTTATAATTTAAGATCCACCGAGATCCTAAATACCTCTACTCAATTATATAAAGGCTTTTAACAGCCCATACCTCACCTTTTTTTTTCTCTCTTCGTGAAAAGAACTGTACATAGGTGATGATCAATTTTTTATTCGATTTTTTGTTTTTCTTTTGTTTTCGTATGATTTTGAGTGTGTTTTTACTTTAATATGTGAAGATACTCGATTTGTGTGTGTTTAAAAACTCGAATTTGAGTTCAAATATATATGTTTTGGGTAGACCTGTTTTCGTTCTTAATATAGTTTGGAAAGTCGAATTTCTAGTTAGTTTTTGAGTTCGAATTTGCTAAATTAGTTTGTTTTTCCCACTGCATTTAGTGTTTCATTGATTTTAGTCTTTAGTATGAATTTTATGAATTTTTTGTTCACGTAACACGTTTCTGGTTTTATCGAATGAGATGTGAAAAATGTTTGTTCAATACGTAAAGATTGTTGCGAAACGTGTATATTTCTAGAATGATGGATGCAAAACATATTCCCGATAGATGCGAAACGTTAATACAGATAGATGCGAAATGTTAATACAGATAGATGCAAATAAATATTAAAAAAAATCAAAACATATTATGAATGGTACTAGTTTTGTTCGTCTTAAAAAACAAAACCATATGTATTTTCAGATTTTTTTCACCAACGGTTTAAAAGATACAGACTTTTAAAAAAATTAAATTTAAAAGGTAAAAAAGAAGTAGATGCGAAACAATTTAAAGGTTAATATCTCTCATTAACTAATGTCATATTGTCTCCTTTAGGTTTGCAGAAAGCACGTCTTTGCTTTTTGGTGTACTCCCAAAATGCTTAACATTAGTTGAAATATTTCATCCACTTCTATATTGTATATTCTTTTCAGTCTAAGCTATATGGGATAGAGGACCAAGTTTACTCTTAACACTCTTCATTAAACTTGATCCACGGAAGGCATTCCGTCTCACTCAATACACTCATCGCATCACTTATAACGCAGATTGCAACTTCGCTCTAATGACATGTTACTTGGCCTTCATTGCTTCCCAAAGTTGTTTGGATGTCTACTTTTGAGTGGTGGTCTTCAAAATAGTCTTGTCGATGGACTGAAACAAATAATTATTTGTCTTCAAATCTTAAAGCCTAGATTCATCCAACAACTTTTCCTGCACCGCCGTCACACTTTCTTCACTTTTTTCACTCAAACACTCTTGTTTCACACTTTTCTCACTCTTTCATTACCCAAACACTTTTGTTTTACTTAAACACACATTTCTTTTACTCAAATTATTTTACTCAAACACACGTACCTCACTCTTTATGTGTTTCACTCAAACACACATACCTCACTTTCACTCTTTTTGTGTTTCACTCAAACATATCTTTTTTGCTCTGATACCATGTTAGAATATATCTCTCACCTACTAATGTGATATTGTCTGCTTTAGGTTTGCGATACAGATGTTGGTGCGGTATCAAAACAGTAGTTGTGTATATTCAAAGAAGTATTATGTACTATTTTCATACAACTATTTCTCTTATGTACACATGGATGCATCCTAACGTACCCCGTAATGCGCGTTAGTCTTATCCTATTACGGTTAAGCTATGAACGCCTAAAATATCAATAAATAGAGATTTCGTTATTGTAAGCTCATAAACTTGAAAACTCACAGACATTGGTGATGCGAATTGGAATTTGCACAAAGATGTGGATCTGCTCAAAGCAGTTGATTTCACTAACCACACAATGTTAGAATAAACATTTGGTTTTGTCGACAAAGATTTATGAATAATGTACTTCTTAAACAAAAGGAAAACATCGTATTTTACTTGTATGATGCCTCGAGCACATGGACATGAAGAAGTCATCGCCAGGTTAGATTATTTGAAATTATTTCGTGTATACCCACTGCGTCCCTAACATGGAACCATCGAAGATGAGAATATTCGTTTGAAAAAAGGTCCGAACATGGAAGGAATTATTTTTCACCGTAAACACGCTTGTGTCAACTAATTTTATGCATGAATTATGTAATATTTTTAATTATGTTAACTAATTTATATATAATGTGTTCGTAATCGTCAAATACTTTTATTTTTGAGTACTTACACACTATACGCTTCGGTGGTAAGACCATAAAACTACACATATTTTCAAATAAATAGATAGGAACGCTAACAGCTTGAGTGTCTATCATTGGCAGCTTAATAGAGCACCACCGGTATGTAAATTTAATGTCGTCAGCGTATTATTATATCGGTGGTGTGTGAATTTAGTACATGTCAGCGTTTTTTTACTCGGCGGTGTATGAATACAATGTTGCCACTAGTTTGTTACACCAACGATGAGTAAATTTTATGTTGTCAGCTACGTACAACACCGGGACTACAATTTTTTTTTCACCGTTGGTGTGCACCAGCTTGCGGGGTTACAATTGTTTTAAAAATACTACTCATACAACTTTAGCCAACATGTGTTGATAACTGCCGATAAAAACAATAGAACAAACTAACATAAAAATGAAGCAAACATGCATTTAATTAACTTAAAACCAAAATCAAATTCAGTAAAACATGTCTAACATCATCCAAATCCAAGACAACATGATGAAAAAGTTTTAGTCTATGAACAACAACTATGAATTGCAACAACTACAATGTGCAAGCAATGTACAAGACAAAGAATATGAGAAAAAGTCGGGAGTTGCGATTGTACAGATTCATTTATGAAGTGGACAAGTTATTCGAGGTTATTGTTAAGAGATATTATACGGTTTATGTTGCGTAACACCTCTGTCGAGTTCCCTTCCCCTAAAATACGTCAAGTGATATTGAACCAATCAAACTTCGTGTACACTTCATACTGAGCCGTAACGTCATACTATTTGGCACAAGGGGCTGACTATATATCTCAACGCAGAAACCATGAGTTTACGAGTCATCCCAATATGAGATGTTAACCAGATAGGTCCAGTTGTCATTTTTTTTTTCAGATCCATACGGTCGTAAAAAATATTGAGGGGTCTCTCATGCACCCAACTGAACTGCCGCATCACTCGATTAGGCATATATGTTTCAGTAACATGCATAAGACGGATATGATTGTGATATAACCCAAACTGCTGTACCAGAAAATTATCCCTTATATTCTCATACAATTGAAAGATCACATGCCAATAAAGACATATAAACTAAGAAACTATTTAGACTATTTGCGAAAGTAAAAAAGCTAAAAAATAGTATGTATGTCTTTCTCCCTAAGACTGGTAAGGGGCTCGCGGTAGGAATTCTTTGACTTAATTTTCCCCACTACCTGCTTTTTAGGTGACCAAGTAAAAAGCATCAGCATAGCTGACTTATAACAGTTGGTAACTGCAGACCGTAAACACGAAAAATGATTATATATCCAGCAATCTAAGAAGGCTTTGAAGTCGGTCATAGTCTTTAGCGACATCTTGGACGCTCCTCCCAACCTCTTGTATAGTCACTCCAACGCACAAGTACCCCACGTTATACTACCTAGTTGATCCATGTGCGCCAACGAAGTAAGGAAAACAATTTGTACGTTTTTCTGGCTGGTATTCGTGAAAATGGTACAACTGAACATATACATCCGGTACGCACGTGCGGCTTATGTGACCATCTTATCGGTATGTCCGCATTCACATCACAATACCGAGGCTTTGAAAAAGTCTTCCTTAGCCACTTCAGGCCAAAACCAACAACATTCTGCTTGTTCAACTCCTCTTGGATTGTAATCTCCGTAAATCCCAACAACGAGGCATAGATCACCCATGCACTACCAAAATTAGGACTCAATTTCATTTCGACTACAGAACCCACCACCGAGAGACCAGTAATGACGTAAAAATCATTTAAAATGAGACTCATCTCTTCAAACAAAACTGTTGGTCTCCTGATGTCAACGTTCGAGGACATTCAATTGAGTGTTTGAACTGAACTTGGCCAAGTTCCTCATAAGAAGCCAGAATAGAGCCCATCGTACGATTTTCTCAATAGTCACATATTTCTTACTAAAGTCCCACTAACGTAAAAGTCTGTACTTCGTCTGATTGTAAATACTACGTCATAAACTTGCATTTCTGAGAAAAAATGTTGTACGCCTCATGCTACATATTGTCCGGTAAAGTGCAAAATTGTTCTACGACAAAAACAAACTCTGCAAATGGTTAGAATGATTGAGATGTGTGAGCTGTCTATCTGATGCTTCTATCAAAACTAGAGGAGACGATGGTGGCGTTTTAGTCTGAAACCTAGGTGCTTTATTAGTATCAAAAGTTGTATGATCGTCTGACGAAGATGAACTTAATGCGTTAGGTTCCGCGACAACAGTTTTCACTCTAACGGTTTTATACTTATTGTGGCGCATAAACCACGCTCTATGGTGCAAACTATGATATGCAGCCGAACGGGAATCGATTTCTGTTTTATTATTACGCCTCATTTTCGGAAGCATTTTACCAGCCTCAATCGACCGAATATCTTCATGTCGGACCTTCATCCTTACCTCCGACCTACAGTTTGATTTCCTAAAACCAAAATTTTAAAGAAATTTTAATAACAAAAGTAAGAAACATATATAATAAACAAACGCTACTGGTGTGATGCACTTACACCAACAACGTAAATGCATAATACTGCTAGTGTACGACATTGGCTGCCATGTAGCACCGACAGCGCAAGATCGTTGCTAGAAACCAACACTGCCAACACAATGGATTTAAGCTGTCAGTGTCATACACTGGCATTATTATTCATCTACGTTGTTAGTGTAAGTGCATCGCAATGATAGCGTTGAAGAACAACAGAGAACCCAGGGTTCAGTTCTTCGACGAAAACCTATACTAAATCTACCAAATGAACACCAAACAACATAACTTAACCACAAACAAACCACACAAACACTCGTATTTCATACTAAACTCTCTTATAACACTAGAACTAAATAATTTTGATACCTAAATCAAAATCTACCAAAAATCAAGAAAATCTACAAACCCAAATTAAACCTTTAAAACCAAGAAGAAGACTTGTTATTTCTTTTTTCCTATTGATGGATTGTGTTTTTATATGAAAATTATGGACTAGTACCGAGGGTTTGAGTTTTGGGTTTTTCATGTTTGGTGTTCTTAAGAGAGATTGTAGAATGTTCAAGATGAATTGAATGAGACATAGAAGTTTTGTTTTGAAATGTGGATACACTTAAAACACTTTGGGGTAGAGTTAGGTTTTGGAGTGAAGGTGTTTTTGAAAGAATTTGGGTAAACTTATAATGACTTTCGAATAGACTTATTTTCGAACAATTTATAGTTTTAAGGTCAATTATTTAGTCATACCTCTATTATAATTAGATTTAATATTTTCACTCAATTTTTATTTTTCTACTTTTTTTAATATTATAAAACTATTTTATAACTCTCAAAAATACCTTACTTTTTCTGAGGAAAATCTAACCAAAGATACTCAAAACTGTACTATTATATATCATTTTAACTATATTATTATCTATGACCTAAACTTTCATTATTAATTATCTAATATTCATTTTGTAAAAATAATTATAATTCAATACCCAATCTTTTAATAATATCTATAATACTCATGCTTTATCACCAACTACCTAAAACCATCGGTTTGTATTAGAATCAACATTAAAAAATAATAATTGATTGTTGGTCTCATATTCTAAAAAAGGAACCTAAACTACTATTTGATCTCGATTATAGTCTTTGTCGAATGCAAAATCGAGACAAAAAATAGATAAAACTTCATCAAATATAAAAGACAAATAAATGTTTACTCATGTAAATAAAAGCTATGAAAAATACGAGAAAAGAAATAAGATAAAACCCTAATTTTCTAATTAAGATATAGCGCCAACTTTTTAATCAAAAGTGTATTCAATTTTATGGTTGAAATAAAATAAAATTTAATTAAAAAATCAAATTTAAATTTAAAAATGAGAAAAGTACTTGAAAATACCCACTCAACTATCTTATTACCCGGCGGCACCCGCTTTTAACATAGTGTTACTTAATACCCAGACTAATAAATTGGACAAAAATACCCTTCCACTATATATACCCATTTTTCAATTCCATCTCACTTTTTCGACCCTCCTATCACCCTAAACAAACGCAAAATTCTAATTTTAGAAACCACCAGAAAACAAACCGTTCGACTTCGTGATACTCTCTCTCTCTCAAACCCAGAAACCCTACAGCTTCTCACCTTCGTCACTATCGCACCGGTCAGCCTCTTTTACTCAGACAGTCAACTGCCACCTTCAAATCTCATTCGACAAAGTTGTCGTGAAGTCGTCTCTGAAAACTTCTATCTCTTTCTCCGACCGGTGAAATTTAACAGGTATGCATTATCGTGGAAAGTATACTTTTTTTGCGTTTTTGACGAATTTGAACCACTTTTTTCTCATAATTCACGATAGGCGACGCTGTTGATACTAGAACGAAGTATCTACTGACTATAGTTGCTCAGTTTATGGGTTTATAGTCGAAGCCAGGGTATAATTTTAGTTGCATGTAATACTGATAGACTCCTCAGAAATATTATGTATGTTAGATCTGCATTAGGTAGTTCATTGTTGATTTTGGTGTTTGTTGCATAATTCACAGATCCCTGCAACGTGCATGTAAAAAGTGTAACAGTTCGCATCCTGATCACCCACAATGCAAACAATTCGCAGCTCGATTGTATGGTTATACTTATTTACAAACAGTTCGCAGCTTGAGATACATAATTCGCATCATGTCAGAACTTATTTCGCAGCTTGTCTGTTAAGCCAGTATTTATTTGTATGCGATTCGCAGCTTGTGATGCGAATTATTTGTGACATTCCAACTGATTTGTGTTTGTGCAGAAAGTATGACAACAAAACCTAGCTACTACAGATCAGGGTTGGTGAGCCTTCTGAAGCTACTCAAAGGCATGGGTATTACAAGGGCCCACATTGAAGCGTGTAGAAACACACCCTTCTACACGCTTCTGAAAACGGCGTTCGAAATCCGTAATGAGGAAGAGCTGCCAAGGAAAAAATTCTACACAATCATTCAGTATATCCTCGAGAAATTCTCTCTGGAAAGAGACGCCTTTAGGATTGGCAACAAGTATGTAAAGCTAACTACAAACGATATCAAGATCATATTCGGGCTGAGGCATGGCACCGAGAAAATGGAGTTAACAAAAACAGGCGCTTTTCACAACAAGTATGCAGACGGCGAGGAGGACGAATCAAGGATGATGAAGAAATACTTCATGTCAAAAACTGGCAGGAAAGCATCAGCTAGTAATACCAAAACAATAACAAATGCCATCATAAAGGTACGTCTAAAATGGACTTCATCTTTATAAAGCAAGATTCTGTACATTTCTAACATAGAATGTTGTCATTGGTTTTACAGGAGGGTATAGAGAAGGCCATAACCGAAGGAGGGGAACATGAATTGGAAGACGTGGCGAGGCTGTTGATACTGTTTTTGTGCTCCACGCTATTCTACTCCGTATCTGGAGATATCTTGGGCTGGAGCACGGTTTATTACGTTGAAGACCTCAACAGAATAAACAATTACGACTGGGCTGGATCGATTCTGTTCAAGCTTCGACAGTCTATCAGGAGTTGCTTAGCAGTAGAAAGAGCCGATAAAATCGTCGGCTGCGTCGCCCTTGTAGTTGTAAGATTGATCTATTCAATATAACAATTAGTTATGTACATAGCATCGTGTTGATAAAACTTGTCCCCATGCAGCCCTTCATCATGGAGCACACAACAATCGGCCACGAGGTAGCGAAGCCAACCTCGATACCAAGGTTCTTCAAATGGTTGGGGTTAGAGTGCCACGCATCAACCATGAGCTATCTTATTAAAACACCCTACCTGGATGCTGACGAGGTATAAGCTTAATATATGTATTGAACTTGGGGTGCATACAGTTCGCAGCCTATGATGCGAACTGCTTATAAAAATATCTCAAACATTTCGCAGCCTGATATGAATTTTACTTCGCAGCTTCATGTTCAGCATAGTTCGCATCATATGTTTAATACTTAGTTCGCATCATATGGTTTGCACTTAGTTCCCATCATATGTTTTACATATAGTTCGCATCATACTGACCCATAATCATTTCGCAGCTTAACATGCGAAATGTGATTTAAAACCACACAGTTCGCATCATATGATGCGAACTGATTATAAAAAACAATTTGTTTGTCTACACCCTCATTCTTTCGAAACAATTAATTTACTTACATGTGCATCTGTTGGTAGGTTTTAGAAGGTCCATTACAGCTTACCGAGGCTGAAATTTAAGCTTTCGGAGAAAGAGAAGATGATGAACATGGTGAAGATGCAGAAGTAACGGTACCTCCTTCACCGGAAGAAAGACCTAGGAAGAGGTCGAAAAGCACAGCATCAAAACCAAAAAAAAGGAGACCAGCATCACAGAATGTAACAAATAAGGTGATGTCTCCCACACTCGAACACCCAACACCACCCGAGCCATCGATTCCACCACCAATACTCCCAAAGAAAACAATTCCACCACAACCCAAAGGCAAATCCAGGCAAGAGCCCTCCGACACCGACACAACCAGTATGAGTGAAACAATCGGTGATTATTTATTCAAACGCAGAGGCCCTAATCCCGATATTGCTGCTCAATCAAAGCGTTTGAAGACGTACGCCGACAAGAACAAGTACGAGCGAAAAATAGAAAAACAGGCCAGAGAAGTAAGTATGCCTTGAACCTTAAATAATCACTACAATCAGCACTTAATATGTTTATAAAAAGTTTGCTATCATTTTTGCAGCTGAAAGAATTGAAACGCAAGATAGCAGAACTCGAAGCACAACAACTCCACAATGATATCTCTCTGCCAATCTGCCGTACTAAAAGCCCAATAAAGCAGATACCAGCAGCACTTCCAGAGGGACAAAAATCAACTGATCAGCAAGCATCCGTGTCTAATGCTGATCAGCAAACATTCCTTCCTGGAGTACTGCCGGAAGAAAGGGATGAGGATGCCCACAATTCACCCATCATGGAGACACATACAGAGAAGGTAAATAATGTAAGTAGACCATATGATGTTATTAAACAAATATCAGGACTATTGTGCAGTGATGGCCAACCGTTTCGCAGCTTAAGCTGCGAATTGTGTAATAAACTGGTGGTCTGGTTATTACACATATATATCAGGTCAGGATGCGAATTATGTACTAAACTAGGGGAATTTATAACATAGATATCAGGTCAGGATGCGAACTATGTAATAAACTCGGGGACTGTATAACATATACATCAGATCAGGATGCGAAATAGGTAATAACGGGGGGAATGTATAACATAGATATCAGGTCAGGATGCGAAATATGATTACACGATGATTAACTTATGTTTTTGTATGAAATAGGAGACCGAAAGACAACAACACCAGCAGCAACAACGACACCCCCAACAACAAGAAGAACAGGAACAACAACACCAACAAGAAGAACACCGCCAGAAACAACAACAAGAAGAAGAACACTCCAAGCAACAGCAACAAGAAGAAGAACAACAACAACACCCCCAACAAGAAGAACAACAACACGAAGAGCAACAACAACAAGAACACCCCCAGCAACAACAAGAAGAACAACAACTCGAAGAACACCAGACGTCACGGGTTCAACACGATGACCGGCAACAAGAGCAACAACAAGGACAAGAAGAACAACAGCAGCAGCAACAGATAACCTTGGCGAAGAGAGAAAGGCTAACTCAAGAGGTAGCACCTCAAGAGTCAGAACCTGTCCATCCCGGTGAGAAGATAGAACTACTCAGCCAGGAAGGACAATCCTTAGAAGACACCACCAATTCTTCGGTGGAACCTCAAAGACAAACGGTGCTGTCAGCAAAGTCAGAATTGCTAAGCCAGCGTCAAACTGTAGGCCCGGTAACAAATCAACTGCCAGCTCCAGAGTCCCACGATCACACAGTAGGTTTACCTGATGCTTTTGTTGATGGTATTAGTACTCAAGTTTCACAGACATTTTTAAATGAAATTGATAATGTATATTACGATTCTATAATACAACGGTCTCTGGAGAACATGTCGAAGGATGACATTAATGATTTCTGCCGACACGATCCAGCCTCTATGCCGAACAAGTCAACGGCAGTGGTTGTCGCTGACCGTGCGGTAAGGCCTACTTACAATGATTTCGCATCATAACATGTGACTTGTGGCAAATGCTGATTGGAGTATTACAAACAAATATCAGGGTATGATGCGAACTGTTCAGTGGAACCTCGAATAGTTCGCACCCTACCCTGATATATAATAATAAATTTATTTAACTGCTACCTTACAGTTCGCATTCTAAGCTGCGAACTGCTTAGACTCATTGCACTTATAATCACTGACGCCCTCTACTTTTGATTTTTGATTCATAATAAGCTCGAGACAGTTAATGAGATAGAGGAGCCAAGTTTTGCGCTACTGACACAAACGCAGCCTCAAGTGGCAGAGGAAGAAGAAGAGTTCGTAATAACAATGCGGGAACCGCCAGTAGTAGAATACAGCGATTGGCCAAAGAAAACCAAAGTAACTGAGCGTATCGATCTGGCACAATACCACAAAATACAGTTGGTGAAAGCCTACGAGAGCGACACCCCTGATCCAGTGGTATGGCAGTTACCGGAGTCCAAGTTTACGTACGGAATCAGGCTGCAAGCGAGTGACCTCATGGCACTACCTTTAGAACAGGAGCTGGACGTAAAGGTATCCAATTGTCAACCAACTTTATTTTCAATATTTCAAATATGTATTCTATATTTAACATAAATCTACAACTCCTTTGTTAGCTTATCGATGCTTGGATTCGAAAGATGCTTGAAGATGCAGACTACAAAGTTCCATGCACTAAAGCTATTGGAGAGCATCACGACGCCATACTGATTTCTGGCATGACTGCGGTAAGTTTAGCTCACGTAAATAGACCAAAGTTCTCAGAAATGTTATCACTTTAATATACTCTTGCTTGGATGCAGCATCAAATGAAATCAGGGTGGCAAGTGGAAAATCTGGTGGACATGGCTTTTAGGAAGGCGCGCAAAAATGCCAACATCATCATGGTTCCAGTGTGCACCGAGTCGAAGGACAATACAAACCACTGGACGTTGCTCGTCATCGACGTTGACGGAAGAACAATTTCAAACTACAACTCGCTTCTGCCTAAGCTTCATACCATAGACACCACCACAAGAACACCTGCACTACTGGTAAATATTCCAAACTATACACTTAAATCTGAACACATTTTAAGTATGCATGCTGCGAAATGAGATCTGGTATGCTGCGAATTACTGAGTAATCAAGATGTGTTTTCGCAGCCTGTCCATAACTTAATTCGCAGCCTATCTATGTTGGACACAATTCACAGCTTGTTCACAACTCAATTCGCAGCCTATCAAGGCTGCCATACAATTCGCAACCTAAGATGCGAATTGTGTATGATTTATTGTCATATAATTCGCAGCCTGAGGATGCGAATTGTATGTCACCAACTGTTTTTGTTTTTGTGCATATTCGTAACACTAATTATTATACACAGATCAAATATTTGTTGGATAGAGGATTCCTACCCAAATATAGTACAGGGTGGAAGGTGAAAGTGGAAAGAGGCTTCCCACAACAAAAAAAAGGCAGCGTGGACTGTGGTGTCTTCGTCTGCAAATATGCCATGGATATTATTGAGCATGGATCAGTCCAGAAAAAATACGATACAAATATGGTGACTGCCTTAAGAGCACAAATGTTCCATTACTTTTTAAATGACATAGACACCGTCACATATGGCTGATTCGTGTATTGCTTCTAAATACATTAGTTGCTTGTAAATACATGTATTGCTCCTAAATACATTAGTTGCTTGTAAATACATATATCTGTTGTAAAATGTTTTTTTGTTGTGCATACATAAACAAAATTGTGATATATAATGAATATTCTTATCTTTTAGTTCGCATTATAACCTGATATATAATGATTGATTATTATCCTGGTATGTATGAACAGTTCGCAGCCAAACCTGTATGAATACTTCGCAGCCTAAATTATATCAAATAGTTCGCAGCCTAACCTGAGAGATGGTTATCACTACACACACAATTCGCATCCTGGTATACCAGCTTATAACCTGTTCGCAGCCTGGTGCATAAATAAAATATTAAATAAAATCATTCAAGAATACGAACAGGCTATGGCGTATGCCTTGGTAAACGTTTTCTGCATTGAGCACGCAAAAAACAATCTAATCATGTCCTGAACCCATTAATTGCTGATTGGACATGGAGGCTATGTAATGATCACCTCCTTTCCCTATAAATAACACTAGAAAAACCAGAGGCTATTTTTAAAACAAACTCTACATTTTAAACCAGAGCTATTTTTTAACAAACTCATTTCCCTCGTCTCTTCGAATTCAAAAAGTCATGTCTTTTTCCACCACCACAACCACCACCTCAGTCTCAAATTCTGGTTCAATCGGTTCTCTGGGTGACTCCTGGTCATCCTTAACCGTGAACTGGAGTGATGACTTGATCATGCCAGCAGCACCACCAAACAGCCCAGTATCTGTTTTTGGGTTAGACATATATGATGACTACTACTCAGCTGACTCTCAACCATTGGAAGTTGTTCCACAGCTTGCTGCTGAACCTCAGCCAGAACAGGTTCCTGCTGCACCTCAGCCAGAAATGGTGCAACCTCAAACGGCAGAGGTTCAAAACAACAAAAGGAAGAGGGAAGACGAAGCTGGTCCATCGAGGACAAAATTTTTAAGCATGATGGACGTTGATGTTGAAGCTGAGGATAAAGAAGAACATGTGAAAGCTGTTGAAGCTGAGGATAAAGAAGAGAAAGAGAAAGAGAAGGAGAAAGAGAAAGAGAAAGAGAAGGAGAAAGAGGAAACAGTTGGTGATGAATCATCTACCAACTGCTAGAGTTGGTTTTTGTTTTTTGTTTTTTTGAAATGAAACTAACTAGCAACAACAGCTTGTAGTGATATGTGTAAACAGTTGTTAGTTTCTGGATATATTTTGTAATCCTCCTTTTTGAAATCCAACTTGTAATCCTCCTTTTTGTAATCCAAATATATTTTGTACATCATTCGCATGTTAACCTGCTATGTTACTCATTTTCAACCTTACTGAATATCCTGGTATTTTATTAAATGACAATTCGCAGCTTATCACATGACAAATATCAGGACTCCTAACTGAACCATGATTCGCATTACAACTCTGGCCCTAATTCGCAGCCTATCATGCGAAACGTACAATATGATAAATGTTTGATGTGATTTTACCAATGATTCGCATCCTGTTCAAATTTCACATAATTGTACATAATTCGCATGTAATCCTGATAGATGTTTGTAATCCGACTTGTAATCCTCCTTTTCAACCTTACTGAATATCCTGGTATTTTATTAAATGACAATTCGCAGCTTATTACATGACAAATATCAGGACTCCTAACTGAACTCCATTCGCATCACAACTCTGGGCCTAATTCGCAGCCTATCATGCGAAACGTAAGATAAGACAAATGTTTGATATGATTTTACAAATGATTCGCACCCTGTTAAACTTTCACATAATTGTACATAATTTGCATGTAATCCTGATAGATGTTTGTAACAAATATGTATGCATATTGTACATAATTCGCAGCCCAGGATGCGAAATGTTCACAACTCCAATAGTAGCAAAAACAAAAAACACAGGAATGTACAAATTTCTTGTTTTCTGTACAGAACAATAACTATGCTACACAAATAAATGTCCTTAAACTGGAACATCACAAGTCCTCCGGTTATGGCCTGATTTCGAACATCGGCCACACCTTAACTTCTTGGTTGAGATTTCTCCTCTAGAAGGGATTCGCTTTTTCTTAGGCCTTCCGGAGCGTCTCTTAACGTTCGGAGGCAGAACTTCAACGAAAGAAGGATCGTTAGCGCTGGACCCTTCGCCAAAATCAGTTAGAGCTGGTATGCTGAAAGAGTAACTTTCCCTGTAATTCTTAACTGTAAAGAAGGGTTCTATTACAGTCAATGGATCTTGGTCAGTGTATTGTAATGCCGCTAGAGCATGAGCACATGGAAAACACTCTTGTTGCCATGATCCGCATGAACATTTGAAATCCAACAGATTAACAACAGCCACAGGAGTCGAAAAGACTTCGAACATGGCGGAAGAGGACTTACGTACTACCCAACTTCGGCACATGTCAACATTCTGCTTTAGCTGCTTCTCGTACTCGAGAACCAAATTAGTACTCCAGTTGAGACCTTCTTCGTATCTCCGTGAAACCTGAGTCATAAGCAAGACTCTAATGCAATCAATAAATTCAACAATTGGTAAGCCGCAATATTTTTTGATCTGATTGTTAAACGATTCAGCTGCGGTAGAAGCCATAGAGCCGTATCGCTTCCCTTTTACGTAAGCCTGGGCATACTTTTCAGGGGGTAAATTTGCAAGAAAATCACTCATTCTCTTACCACCTTCACATAAAAAACCTGTTAGTATCTCTTTAAAAAGCTCTTGACTGGGAGCATAAGCAAGACGGTGGAAGAAACTCAACATCTTTTTTTTATACTCCCTGTTAGTATGTTCCAGTTTGGCTCTCAAATTCTGCATGAGATGGAAATAACAGTACGCATGATAGCAGTTGGGATACAGGACAGAAACAGCATTAACAATACCAGAATGACGGTCTGAAATAAATGTGATCTGACGATCCAGCAAATGTGGTTTCAAACACCCCAAAAACCACATCCAATTGTCCCAATCTTCAATGCTAACTACAGCAACAGCAACAAGGAATAGTCCTGGAAAAAGGCAGATCAATTAAACACTACAACAGTATGCAAACGTTTAAAAATTGGCAACAATTCGCATGGTGTCCTGTAACAATTCGCAGCTTGTCATGCGAAATGTGTTTGACATTTTAATTGATCATGCAAACAGTTCGCAACTTGTTATGTGAATTCGCAGCTTGTGGTAAACTTTAAATAATACCTAACTCAAGATGCGATGTAAGTACAGTTTATTCAGCATAATACCTAATTCGCAGCCTCAAATGCGAAATGTGAGGACCACGACACTGCTTAATTCGCATCACCTGGTGCGAATTGCATCAATATTTTCACACAAAAAACATCGTTCAGATTAACTAGATAAATGTAACTAACCGTTGTTTCCGTCCTTTGCTACAGTAGTGAGCAATGTACCCTTGTACTTGCCATATAAGTGGGTTCCATCGACAAACAACATTGGACGGCATGAATGAAAACCACTAAGGGACGAACCGAATGCTACAAAACAGCGCTTGAATTGGTTTCCAGCTGACAACTCAAACTGGCAGTCTGAAGTAATATCCCGGCTCTTCAAGCG
The DNA here is from genome assembly GCA_036936605.1 of Limnanthes douglasii subsp. nivea. Classification (NCBI taxonomy): domain Eukaryota; kingdom Viridiplantae; phylum Streptophyta; class Magnoliopsida; order Brassicales; family Limnanthaceae; genus Limnanthes; species Limnanthes douglasii. The sequence goes on along the minus strand of JAUPFV010000003.1, from coordinate 147,488,305 downwards.
TTTGAAGTATCCGCTTAGTAAACTAAAAGAACTTGAACTATCTCCAAAAACTCCCCTCCTAGCCTTCTCTAAAGCATTCCATGACAAACGATAAGAGATATCAAGACCGTAATCTTGTTTGACAGACGATTGTATGGTTTTGGCTGTCAACGAATGGCAGGTCCGGAGAGAATCCTGAATTTCCTCTGCAATCAAATCTGATGTCAAATGCCTGTGCCGCTTATGATTATGCTTCTGGGAGAAAACAGGACTGCAAGTATGGTACGGGAAATGCTTCTTTATCGTCATAAGGCCGGTGCTTGAGTCAATAGATGCATAAACCCTCCATTTGCACCCACTTGTGAGCTTATTTTCACAATAAGCAGTGATCTTATTTGTTGTGTTGTGCAGGTATTTGAAAGAAAAACCACGCTCTAACGCAAACTTGCACAAGGATAACCTCAGACCGGCAGCACCTTCTTCAAAAGCTTGACCCACCCCTGTAATATCATCAGCCCAACCAGCAGTAGCAAGTTGTTTTTTCCTCTGATCAGAATTAACTAAACCGTTACTACTCTCCCCGCTAACTATTTGATCAAGAGATGGTTCTACCAAAACCAAGCTACGCTCTTTACGCTTACCACCAGAATCCTTACCACCAGAGCTCTTATCAACAGAACTTTTATTACCAGAACCCTTATCGAAGACGTGTTGTTCTATGAGAAAACTAACCCGTTTTAAACGCTCCAAATCAAGATATAACACCAACCCAACAAAATCACTCTGGTTATTAAAGAAACAATTATTGTGATCCCCGCAGGAGTAAGTAATTAGGTACTCACCTGTGGCAAGCTCCTCCCACGTGTTCTCTACATAAGCTTGGATACTTTCGAAGCTTTCAAACTCGGTGAAAGGCACAATTGCAGTTTGGTGACCATATTTAAAAATACAAACTCGTGATTTAGACATCTCTTAACCTGGACAATACAAGTTATTAGTTATTAGTCTCAAAAACTAGGTGCAAAATATTTACTACTGGATCAAACAATTCGCATCCTAAGGTGCGAATTGTGAACAATTCGCATCTTGTCCTGATATTTGTAGGTAACAAAGTCCTGATATTTGTCATTAGTCACAAAACTGTGCAGATTATTTACTGCACCATCAAACAATTCGCATCATAACATGCGAAATGCGTACATACATCTAGTAATTCGCAGCCTGTCCTGCTATTTGTGTATATCTACGTATATATATTCGCTGCCTGTCCTGATATTTCTATGTAACACCGGTCCTGATATCTGTTTCGAAATACAATACTCTAACTGACCTAAAAACTCGTAATCTACACATTACCCACAAACTAAAGCAGTACCAAATTAGAATATAACATCAGAAAACAAGGACGTAACTATATAGTGAACAATATTAACGAAACAGATCACTATAACAAAAAAAACAGAGAAAAGCTCGAAATCAGGCAATGGCATCTAAAAACAGTAGACTAGAACCTATTCCAACAGAGAAAACGAATAAAAAACTTCGAAATCGGTAGGTAATTACCTAAAAAGCTCGCAACACGATTACTTGTAAGCTACAAGATTCCAAAAAGTCGTGATGAACTCCTGTACGTATAAAACAGAGGTTAGACAGGTCTAACACAACAACTTACATAAAGAAACAAACCTTTAGCAGCTTCCGATCACCGGAAAATGTGATTTAAACCCAGCTCGTGGTGGTTAGTAGGGTTAGGTGGTTAGAGCGGCTAACAAATTCAAATCTTCAAAAAGCAAGAAAAAATAGAAAGAAAACAGAAAATAACGTTTATATAGTGGGTTAAGGGTAGTTAGGGTATTAAAATAAAGTTAGGTTGTTAGTGACAATAAGGTAGTTGAGATGGGTATTAAGTAACAATTGATCAAACCTTGGGTGGTAAGTGACAATTGAATAGTTGAGTGGGTACTTTAGGTGCAATTTCCCTTTAAAAATTGAGTGTAAATGAATGTGGGACGGGTAACCTAGTTTTTATTGTCTAATTAGATTAATTTTAATATTATATTTGGTGTTTTATTAACTTTTTAACATTTTTTTTAATTGATATTGTAATGAGAAACAATATTTTAAACTAAATTATTAAATTGTATTTTAATTTTCAACATCTATTCATTGTTGGGTTGGATTTGAAATTTGAGATTAGATTCCTGAATTTGTTTAGCCGCCAGTATAAAATTTTAACATTTAGTTTAGTTTATAGTTAGTGGAAACTGATTATTTTTAGTTAATTGAATTTAAATTACTAGGATATGTTCTTTTTGTTTTCTGTAATATAAATGTGTAATATAAAATTTGTCTTTATAGTTTTAATAATTTTTTGTGTATATTTTTAATATTTTAAATATTATAAATATTAGGGGTGGCAATGTTGGTCCGAACCGGTCCAAACTGGTCCGATCCGGCCTAATCCGGTCAGGCTTTGTCCAGCCCGAACATTTAACGGGGCGGGTACGGATATACGAATTGTGATCCGTAGTCGGTTCGAGTATGGATTTTTAATTTGTTCAACCCGACCCGGCCCGCAAATATAAACTAGTATAAAAAATAAAAAATGTATTAAAAATAATTGTAAATTTGTAAAATATAACTAAAATAAATATACTTACTAATTACTAGAAGCCTGATATGTATACCAATAATATATTGAGTAATTATTATTTTATTTTTATAGTCAATAATATATTTATTAATTATATTTTTTTCCATAAATTTTAAATATATTTCTTCAGATTATATATATATATATATATATACTCCAAATCCTAATTTCTAACTTTCCAAGTTCTTTAGATGTTTTTCTCTTCTGCTATTGTGTTTTAGGTACGTTGGTTTAAAAATTTATGTCTTAAACTTTTGTTTTAAATTAAAAATAAAGTCAAATTCGAGTAGTCAGACAAGTTTCGTCAACCCAATTAGTAAAAACAATGTTTGCGGACCGGATCGGGCTGGCCCACGGATATAAATGGGGCGGGCTCGGGTTCGAAAATATTAAACTCATTGCGGGTCGGGTCGGGTTTGGGTTCGAGTAAAAAAGAACATGCCTAAGTGGGTCGGCCCGAACCCGGTCCGAACCCGGCCCATTGCCATCCCTAATAAATATAAATGTGTAATTTTTTTATATTTTTTATTTATTTTATTTAGTTTTAATTTATCGTAAATAAAAATTAAGCAACAAAATTTAAAATAAGCAATCATGTAAAAAAATATATAAAAAAAATTAATAATAATATATAAAAAAAATTAATAATAATTTTTATTATATGTTAAATTATTTAGTACAATTCATATATGTAAAATCATAATATAATATTATAAAAAAGGAGAAAGTGAGAAACAAATAGTGAGATAAATTGTAAAAACATAGTGAAATTATTCGAATTGTTTTTTTTATATGAAAACCATCTCGAATAGTAAACTAATGGTTAGAAGTTGTGTGGCAAATCGGTAAATAAATGGAGGTCTACAAACCTACGATTAAATCATTTTTCATTCTTAAACCAAAGTTTATCTTTCTTACTTTTCCTTTTTATATAAATTTTAAAAGGGTTAAAAAGTACTCGTGGTCCCATGTTTACCATTTGTATCAACTTGGTCCCCTTCCTTCAACCATGCATAGAACTCATCCCCGTCCTTTTTTAAATTTGCATTTTTAGTCCCCGCACATGTGAAGCCTGTGAGCTTGACACGTGGCATCAGCTTTTGTTGCAAGAATGGTATCCCAATTGTTTTTCCAAAAATGCCCCTTAGCATTCCATGTCAGCTTCCCCGTCAGCTTCCGCGTCAATTTTACCATTTACCTTCAATTTTTACCATTTAACTTAAAAACTTACCATTTACCTATTAACTTAACAAACGGACCGGGTCGAACCCTAACTTAATTAACCAAAACCGAAACCATATATAACCCAGCCCAGTCCATAGCAATATAACCCGACCCGTTTACACTTACCCAAATCAGACCCCAATTTACACTAACCCTAATACCCGACCTGAATTGCTTCCTTCTTTCTTCTTCCTTCTTTCTTCTTTCTTCTTCCTTCCTTCTTCTTTCTTCCTTCTTCATTCTTCCTTCTTCCTTCTTCCTTCCTTCACCAAAATCCATGGCTTACTCCGACCTGAATTGCTTCACAAATTCGTTTCTCAATTTTCAAGCACCATTAACCGCACTATAATTGATCGATTTGTGGTGGTGATTCAGGAGAAATATAAATGAAAAAACACAATAGAGACTAAGCGAGCTGATAGCTCTCTCGCTCATCGAACCTCGGGTTAAAAGCACCACAGGTCCTCCATGTTTGTCACTTGTAACACATCAGTCCCTATTCTTTGTCTCTGTAATAAACCGGTCCTCTATGTTTTAAAAACGTAACAAACAGATCCTTTTCTAAAAATTTGAGGGACCTGTTTATTACAAATTAAAAACGCGAGGGACCTGTTTATTGCAGACATGAGGACCTATTTATTACAAAAAAAATCTGTTTGTTACATTTTTAAAACATTGGGGACCGGTTTATTACAAAGATAAAGAATAAGGACTAATGTGTTACAAATGACAAACATGGAGGACCTGTGGTGTTTTTTACCCTCGAACCTCTGACAATGGCGTCCTCCGCCACTACTGCATTCTCTCTTTGCTCGTCTTTCGTTTCACACTGCAACATAACTTGTACCAATCAACGAAACTCACATATTCTTTCTCTCTCTAAACCAAAACCCCTTTTCACCTCTCACAACAAACACTTATTTTCATCCCCATTTATCCCCACAAGACCTAAAGTCTCTTTAATTCCGAAATTCTCCGAAACAATAGATGCGTCTGTCATCCTATCGGAGCCGGAGCCGGTTCAGATTGTTGAAACTGAATCGGAGAAGCCAAAACGTGAAGAGATATTTGTTGTTGTAATGATTGGCGGTCGACATTATATTGTTCTTCATGGGCTATATCTTTATGTTCAGAGACTCAAATGTGCTAATATTAACGATAAGATTGTTCTGAACAAGGTGTTACTTGTGGGAACAAAAGCAACTACGTATATCGGAAAACCAATTGTTACAAATGCTGCTATGCACGCAGTTGTGGAAGAGCATGGTTTAAATCCTAAAGTAATTGTATTCAAGTACAAGAAGAAAAAGAAGTATCGCAGAAATATTGGACACCGACAGCCAAATACAAGGATAAGGATAACAAGCATTAGTGGCTATGAAAACTTCCCAGCATCTCGAAACGACACCGATGATTTGTAGTGTTTTTTTTCGCATTTATCCTTTTCTAATTCTGTATGTAATTTTCCTTGTATTGTAGCGATTAAGGTTAATTATTGCTCTATCTTTTTAGAGGATAAGGTTTATTGTAAATAAAAATAAAAATAAAAAAATCAGGTAAAGATTTTTGCGGACATGACAGATAAAAACTGAAATTTCAAGACAATCGTTTACAAAGCAAAACTATACACCTGCGTCGAACAAAAACTCTCTCTCTAAATTAGAGTCTAGGCTATACAGAGCCAAGTTCAATCTTTTAATGTAAACAAATTTGGGTCGGAGTAAGCCATGGGTTTTGGTGAAGGAAAGAAGAAGGAAGGAAGAAGGAAGAAGGAAGAAAGAAGAAAGAAGAAAGAGGGGAAATAGGGGTATGGTATTAGGGTTAGTGTAAATTGGGGTAATTGGGTTCTGATTTGGGTAAGTGTAAACGGGTTGGGTTATATTTCTATGGACCGGGATGGGTTATATAGGGTTTTGGGTTTGGTTAATTAAGTTAGGGTTCGACCTGGTCTGTTTGTTAAGTTAATAGGTAAATGGTAAGTTTTAAGTTAAATGCTAAAAATTGAAGGTAAATGGTAAAATTGACGTGGAAGCTGACGTGGAAGCTGACATGGAATGCTAAGGGACATTTTTGGAAAAAAAATTGAGAGACCATTCTTGCAACAAAAACTGATGCCACGTGTCAAGCTCATAGGCTTCACATGTGCGGGGGGACTAAAAATGCAAATTTTAAAAAGGATAGGGATGAGTTCTATGCATGGTTGAAGGAAGGGGACCAAGTTGATACAAATGGTAAACATGGGGGACCACGGGTGCTTTTTAGCCTTTTAAAAGGTATGAATCTTTCAAATTAGAGCTCGGATTGTTTTTCTAAATTACTATTGGCTTTGTTTTTTAAAGAGAAAAAAAACTTGACCAATTGATAATAATTTTTTATTTTTTGTATCGTTAGTAACATGCGAGACGGAACATAACTAACACATGAGACCAAACATAACCAAACATGCGAGACCATGGATAAAAAACATACGAGACCATATATGAAAAACATGTGAGACGAAATAATAAATCATGCAAGACCAAACATAATAAACATGTGAAGCTACACATATAAATCATTCGAGACCAAGCATAATAATGTTGAGAGACCAAACATTATTAAATTATACAAGACGAGGCATAATAAATCTTGCGAGATCAAATATTATTTTTTGAAGACGAACAAAACTAGATCTATTGATTATTTTTTTTGCAAGGCCCAATAAGCCTGGTCTTGCATATCAAGTATTACATGTCTTGCATGTTTATTTATGCCTGATCTCGTAAGTTTATTATATATGGTCTCACATGTTTTTTTACGTATGGTCTTGCCTATTTTTTATGCATAATCTCACATGTTTATTTATGTGTGGTCTTGTATGTTTGTTATGCCTAGTCTCGCATGTTTGTTATGCATGGTCTCGCATATTACCTGGAAAAAAAACGAATTAAAAAAAAACATCAATTGATCTAGTTTATAAGACAAAATCAATGATACTCTCAAAAAACAATTACGGACTACGGTTTATAAGACAAGAATTTAAATAAAAATAACAAAAATAATTTTTGTTCACAGAATGAGAAGAGGGTTATTTGTGGGTTTTCATCATAGTCTAGGTATCTATAGTTAGTCTACCATTTTTTTTGGTATTAGATGATAATAAGATACTTGACTAGATATTTATGAGTACTTTCACTTTTTTTTATTAGTTTTGATAACTCAATTTTTGGCAAAAATAAATATTATAAAATAATATCATAAATAATATTATTGATATGGGGTGATTTTGTTTGGCCGAGACGTCAGGCCCCGAACAATATATAATTATGCGATTATGATTTTCAGATGATTGGATGTAGAGAAAATAAAGAAGTTAAAAAGATGTGCGCAAATACTCCTGAAATTTTAATAATCCAGTGCTGAACTCATAGATCATAGTTCTTATTTATGGTTAGGCTACAGTTATAACAATTACATATGTAACAACTACACTTATTACATTATAAATAACCATTACGTCACATGTTAACCGACTCTAATACAATTACTTACTGTTTAAGCGCTTACTCAAACTCTTTATAAGTTAAAGTTTGGAAAATTTATAATCATAACCCTTATAATGCTATGTTTTAGTTAATTTACAGTTTTACGCTTTATTAATAGTCTATTAGTCCTTATGAACGAGATGAGAGAGGATTACAAATTAAAACCTAACAGTTCATATGTTGCTAAACTACTACCTTTTTAATTTTGTGGAGCCCAGAAGGTGTGAGCTGATAGTTCGACTAAAAATCATGCATTATATTTTGAATTGACCGAACCCTTGTGAATCAGCTTCGATGAGAAGTTGGTTAATTTAAACTAATTGATCATTCTGAAGAGCATTTTGGACACCATGTGCTTCTCTCGCTCTCTAACGGGATCAATTAGATCTAGTCGAACTTGATATGGATAAATTCTATATGAGATGCTATTTATTAATATGGTAAAGAGAAATTAACTTTTGCTAGAAAGTAGAGAGATACAATAGTTGATTAATTAAATGATTAGAGAGAGAGAGAATGTTTGATTTTAGCAGTAAATGTTTCATTCCCCATATATGTCTTCAAATAGTATTTTATAGGCTTATATATCCTAATGGGCCTAATGGGTTTAACTGAGATTAAGGGCCGACTTTACTTACATAAGCTCAAGGCTCGAAGACATTAACCTAATCAATAAATAGAATAGTACACGACTATGAAAAATATACTAAGTACAAAAATAAAATAAGAATGGTTTAAGGCAAATACAATAGATTGCAAGTAATTTGTACATCCCATTAAAACCTCCCGAGCCACAAGGGTATGAAAGAGTATGTCTCCAAATATTCATATAAGTGAAAAACAAAATATGCCTTTTTATACAATTATTCAATATAAATCCTTAAGTGTCCGACGTTCAATGGGTGCTTCAGAAAGCTGATTTCTTAACCCGTCAGCCGATAAGTTCAAGACTTGACTCATTTACTTACTGTATATGGCCTTTCTCAATTTAGTGTTAGATTTCCTAACCTCTTGTCTTTAGTATGTAAAAAAACCTTTCTCACCACTTTGTATCACATTTTGAATTCCTTGTTCGAATTTTAGACGCATACTTTCTTCTTATCAAACCTTGATAATGAACATCTCTTAAATGAGCTCTGATTCTTTTTTTCTCAATGGAATCTAATTTAGCTTTTATAGGTGTGTCGTTATCTTCTTCAGAATAACTTTCAATTTGGATAGATGGGAGAGTGGATTCAATCGATATTATTGCATCCATCCTATAAACAAAAGCAAAAAGAGATTATTGGATGACAACTCAAGGGTAGTATGATAAGACCATAACACTTCTTGTAAATAATTTGGCCACTTATACCCCCTCTAAATGCTTCTTCAAACCCATCAGAATGGTCATTTTAACAACCTCTACTTTCCCATTGGCTTGAGGGTGAAAAGGTAAATAAATACAATGTCGAATTCCTCTTAAAGTACAAACAAATTCATGTCTCTATTCTCAAACTGAGGGCCTTTATCTGTGGTAAATGCTTCTAGAGATCCCAAATCTATAACATAAGTTGGAGAGGATAAATTTTATCACTGTTTGGATATAGTACCGGAGAAATGCGTTTATTTTTCCCAATTGGAAAAAGAATCAATTGCTCATATAATAGTTCGACAACCTCCGGAGACCATTGGTAGGGGTCCTACTAATCTGAGCCCACATCTATCAAAATATATCGTCTCAGATATTGATTCTAGTGGGACTTCCAACATATGTATTGCATTTGTAAATCTTTGTTATAGATCATATCATTTAAGTAAATCTTTAGCATCTGTCATGATAGAAGGTCGATATATCCCACCAATAAAACCTTTATAGTTAAAGTTTTGTAGCCATAATGGACAGAGCCTTCCATATATTGTAATTCAGATAAAATTACTTAGGATTCATCATACCAAGGTATCGTAATATAGGTCTGTTAAAATATTTCTTATAAAGGACATTCTCAAGACTAAAAAGCCATGTAATTTAAATTTTAACTTCTTAGCCAACACTTTATCAATGAGAAAACTTCCCTTAGTAATGAACTCTTTGATCTCATACCTACAATACGTGTTTGTTATCGTTGATACTTTATAACTTTCTTCAGTGTTTGTCCCAACTTTAAAGTTTTCAAATACTAAAGGGAATTCTTGTATTAAAATCTAAGGATATGCTTCAGAGTAAAGGAATTGACCATCGAGTTTTCAGCTTGTGGCACATGCTCATACTCCACATTTTTTAAGAAGCCTGATGTTTCTCTCAATTCCTGTAAATACTTTACCAAATTATCTTTTCTAGATTCAGATTAGTCCTAAGTTTGATGTATGAGTAGTTGCGAGTCACTTATCAATCGAACTCTTTTAGCATCACATGTTTGGGTAAGTTTTAGCCTATTGATGCCTCGTACTCAGCTTCATTGTTTGATTCCTTAAAACCAAAGCATATTTCTTGGTACATTGAATCTCCGAAGAGAGATGGCAAATAAATTTCTTCCCTATAGCCCAACATGCTTGACCATCCATATATTCAAACTATCCATTATTTCATAGATTTTTCAATATGGAATTCAATATATGGTTGTTCTAAATGGAATTCAACCAAAAAAATATGCTACAACTTGTGCTTTGATTGCAGTTTAATGAGAGAAATCAATATCATAATCTCCCAACTCCACAGATCATTTGGAGCGGATACATCTAGTTTATGTAAATTATTTTTAAGTGGAAATGAGGCTCAAACAATAATATACTGTGTTTAAAAATAAGACCTCATTTTTTAGGCTACTATCACAAGGACCAAAACTAACTTTTCCAACTTCAAATACATTTTTTTCACGTCCAATAGACTTTTTCTAACATAGTAAACTAGACGAGGGTAACAATCAACTTCCCAAACCAAAACTGCCTTACTGATAGTCGTATACTGCTAAGTTAATGTAAAGCCTTTTACCCATCACTGGTTTGGTTAATGTTTTTGGTGAAGACAATATTATTTTATTTTAACAAATGCCTAAACACAATTTGGAGACCAATTAAACTCCTTAGCATTCCTTAATATTTAGAAAAAATATGCATACTTTTCAGACGAGCTTGATATAAATCTATTCAATGTGGTATGCCTTCCAGTGAGTATTTAGACCTCTTTGGTGGAGATGGGAGGGTCCATAGCAAGTACTACACTCATTTTTATTGGGTAAGTTTGAATCCCTTATTCACTTATAATATATCCCCCAAAAATCGGAATGTACTTGAAACATACACTTTTCCATATTTAACTTCAAGTTAATAACTTCTAAATTGGAGAAGGATTCGTTGAGATCAGACAAGTGATCATCATCCCTCAAACTTTTTATTAGCACATCATCAATGTAAACCTCAACATTTTTCCACTATGACTTGAAAAATATTTATTCACTAGATGTTGGTAAGTAGCCCGATCATTCTTCAAACCGAAGGGTATAACCTTACAACAATGCGGACCCTTGTATGTGTTAAATGTAGTACAATATTAATCGTCCGGATCTATATATATCTGATTCTACCTAAAAAACGCATCCATAAATGATATTAGTTTGTTGTCATAAGTATAATATATTAATTGATCTATATGGGGGACATAGAATGAGTCAATCAGGCATGTTTTATTTAAGTCTATGAAATCAATACACATAAACCATTTTTCATTATTTTTTTACATAAGCAATGTATTAGCAGTCCATATTTGGTACTAAGATTCCCGAATATGCCTAACTTTTGTCGGCCAATCTACCTTTTTAACAATGGATTCAGATTTTTCCATTGAGAAATACCCTTTGTATCTATATAACAGGGCCCACGTCGGGTCGTATAGCTACCTTGTGATAAATGATGCTTGCAAGTACACCTATTATATCCTTAGTCACCAAGCAAAGACATGTAAATTCTTTAATAAGAATGATAACATTTTTTCATTTATTTCAAACGATTCGTAACAATATACGTAAACATATTCGATTAGTTTATCCTTATGGACGGGTAGTGGATGTACAAAAATCGGTCATGATATTTCTGGTTCTCATCCCCACATAGTACCACAACACCGACTAAATCAAATAATTGTGTTTGATATTTATGGTCTGATGCTATGACATAAGCCTCATAGATGTCGCGACGACATCAAATATGTACTATATTTACCAATGATACGACATCGATTTGTGTGAGCCATGATATTATTTGTGATGCATCGTAACAATTTTTTTGTTGCAATGCTTAACATGCAAAGTTTTTTCATGACTGGGTCCAATATACATGTTTTTTCTAAGCATTATCTTGGTTTTTAAGAGGTAGTTTAATAATATAAATAAAGCATATTGTAAGGATATCTTAAAATGTATCATCCATATAGATTTAAGTATATAGGTTGTGGTATTTAAAAGTCCAATTGTTTATATATAATCATCATTCCGTTTGGTAGATCAAAAAGTAATTAAAGGAGCTTCATGAAAAATATATTTTAGATTCTAGTTAGATTGATGTATGATATAATAAGACGTGCGATAGTTATCGAGCTTTACGAGTTCGATAATGATGAGTCAGGAATTTATTGCCACTCTTTATGAGAACCAGACAGGGGCAATTCGGACAACATCCACCCACTGAACCATCCAAACTGAACTAAGGTACTAAAAACTTAATCACTTCATGACTAAGCTAATTACCTACCTACTTAAAACTAATGGGTCTTTGAACTCGACCCGAATCCATAAGTCAACCTGAAATCCCATGTGGCCCACAATTAAAGGTATAAATACCCAACCACTTTCATTTAATGAGGGTAATGAAAATTAAATACAACCAGGAAGCTCAAGTCTCTCACTACAATCTATCCAAACATTAAATACCTTTGAAACACCACAAAACTCTGGACAAAATTACCCTCAACCAAAAATAAACCTCACCATATAAGATTATGGTATTTTATGGGTACGAGACTACTACATTAGATGTTCTATTAAGAATATGTAGAGGGGGCATATTCATTATTCAGTCAGAGTGCGTTTACAAATACTAAGAAACAAATAGAGATGAGAGAAAAAAAAAGAATATTATCATATTCTTTTTTCTTACATGATGTTTTTGGTCTATCTTTCTAAAAAAAAAAGGCCACAAAATTCTAGGTACGAGACCATCGGATTGTAGTAGCAATAACTATGTAGGTAAGGCTAGTAGATGGTATATTATATTAATAAAATATATACAACTCAAAATAATCAATAAGTGATATAAAACAATAGAAGTCATATAAAAAATTCATAAACTTATTTGTAAATCGTTCATATGTATGGATGACCAACGAGATGCATGATTATCGTAAGTGATTAATTTGATGAAACTAGCGAAAATGTCTCAAAATAGTCAATCATTTCATGTTGGCTGTACCATTTCTCTACAAAACACGTTTTATATCTTTCCATTTTTTTGAAACATCACGTGTAGTTTTAAACAATCATTTGCAACCATGATTTAGTTTTAAACAATAATTTGCAACCATAATTTAGTTTTAAACAATCATTTTCAACCATAATTTAGTTTTAAACAATCATTTACATTGATATTTTACTTTACATTCTTTGGTTAAATACATGATTTAGAGTTTGAACTCTTCATAGCATCTTGAAAGATGATTAAATTCTCTTCTCCTTCCAGAAAGTATAAATTCTCCTCATGTTTATTAAATAATGTTACATAAACTGAAGGTATGGAACTATTACTCTCTCGAGCATATTTACGCAATGTAGCTTTAATATATCGCTCAATTTTTTGAGGTTATTGAATTCTCTCATAATGAAAAACATCAACATTCTCTTCTTGAGACGGAAATTTCATAAGGAGTAAAAATTACGTTTCCACATTTTAGCAACACCATTAATGTTATCATATTCTATAAAACAATACATATAATCCCAATTTTAAACACTATAAGGCCCTAAAAGTTTAAATAATTCAAGAAAATGTTTGATTTCAGGAATATTAGGTCTACCATGAGAAAATTTAGCGACAATAGTGATTTAGAAAGGGATAATGAAGAAGACTTATCTAATTTCTTGAGAAATATCGTTGGATGTTCTCTTTTCTTCTTGAAATCCACTTTTGATGGTTTAATTTCAACTCCTTTGGTTTCAAGGCTTCAACGAAACTTCTTTTTTGCCAGGCTTCTTCTTTATGTTGAGGAAACAGTGTTGGAGATGCTTCAAAAATCGGATTGCATTATGGGATTGAGGAAGCTAAGGGAATTCATCTTCGAAGGATTTCACTAGAGCTAATGAAGGTAACTCTTGTAATTCTGAAGTGACTGTGACTTCAGAGGAAGATTTCTCGAGCATCTTTATCAAGTAATACATGCATTTAGGAAATTAAACCATAAAAAACTGTACATTCCTCCCTAGATTAACCTAGTAACTCACTACCTCAGTCTTCCCTTTTATTTAGACTTAGTCACTACGTAAACCATATAAAACTGTCCAGTCATCTCCTGCTATATATGGTTACCTCACTAGCCTACCACACGCTTCCCTTTCATTTAGTTACAATTTTCTTCTTTCTGAAGCAAAAAAGAGAGTTTTGGGTTCTACTCTACTCTAGGAGAAGCCGAGAAATGGGTCGACTTGATTATCTTCTCCAAGAAGATTAGGATTATACGTTTATATGCGCATTATGCAAGCATATAGCGCAAAGTCTCAGACCTCAAGGTCGGTTGTGAGTTATTTTGAATAACAAACCTTTTAGAAGACTTGTCATCTTATACGATGTTCACGCTATAATATGGTTCAAGATAACATGTAAAATTGTACAATTTCAGCAATATGATGACAAAATGTTTTATATATTGAGGTAGCAACCTCTTAAAGATAAATTACGACGATTTATGTGCAGAGGTTGAAAGGTCCAAATATGTTAGGTTCAATTTTAGTTTTTTTAGTAATAGGTTTGGTAACCTTGCATTCTACGACAACAATCTAATACTCATGGACGAAGAGATGAAGGAGGAATCACGCATAACCTAATACTCATGGACGAAGAGATAAAGGAAGAATCACACACTTATTTGATGTACGTGTTTGGATGTACTATATTTGTTGAAAATAATAATATGTATATCAACATTAGGTATGTGTTCATCCTCCGCGATTTTAAACATAAGATGGTTATTTGTTCGTGAGTATTTATGTAATTTTGTATGTATATCATAAATTGAGAGAATTTATAAAACATAGAATGGGGACTATATCTAGAGTATCCATTTGCATCAATGTCTATAGTGAGATGGGATGGATATTCATAACATAAATAATGGTAGTCTTTAAAAACAGAAATAGTAGATTATGTCGAACCACACTAACGAATCTGATGTAAATTGTAATATTTACTTTTTCATATATGTTAAATAAAATAATTTAAATAACGAATGGTTCACTTCACGTATTATTTTTCAAATATGTTTACCTACTTATTCATAACAATATATTTAAAAAAATTACATTAATATATTTATCGATTAATATAATATCTAGACCTCATAACCATAACAATATAAATATATATTAAAAAAAAAATTTAGATTAAAAATATTTAATAAACTACTGGTTTGAAACTCCATATCCTTATCTATTGATACCTATAACACCTAAACAATATATATTAAAAATATTTAATAAACTATTTGGTTTGAATATAAAAAAAATGATATATAATTTATTTAAGTAATCATTGAATAATATAAATAATCTAAAAAAATTGAAACTTAAATAAATAAAATTGACACTCGGCTCACAAACAAGGCCTAGTAAGAAATAAGCGCCAAAATAACAGCCGCGGACACCTGTACTCTTTCCTTCGTCTCTAACCTGTGTCCTGTCCTACTATTACCTATATATTAGTACTTCACTACTGTCTTCCCTTTCATTTAGACCAGTTACCATCTCTTTTCTTTCTGAAGCAAAAAAGAGAGATCTGGGTTCTACTCGAAATGGAAATGGATGGACTTGATTGTCTTCTCCTGGCAGCCTCAGAACTTTCTAAAAGAGAAAATGCCACGGATCTTTTTGCAAAGGGGTTTCCGAGGAGAAAGAGAACGGAGCGTGTCGAAATGACTGATCTCTTTGCAAACGGGTTTCCCAGGAGAAAGAGAACACAACGTCAACGTGTCAAAATCACTGATCCTTCTGCAAGCGGGACTGTGAGCATTCCTTCACCGGGGCTGGAAGTCACGAACAATGCCAGAAAACGAGTGTACGGAGACAGCGTGAAGAATCAGGAACAACAAAGAAACCCAAAAAAGCAGAAGATCATAGAGAAGAAGGACGCTGACTCAGGTACATCCAAATTGATGTTTCCGTGCTATGCAAGTAACTGCCGTCTCGTTTTTACACTGAAAAAGAGATAGGAGTAAGTTCTGGGTCTGGGTCTGAATGATGGAAGTCTTACAGTCTTTGTAAAACGTTAGATCAGAGGTATAACATTAGATTAGATAAGATTAGAGGGTTAGAGTTTATGTAGAGTATCCTGAATCACAAAGTTTTTACAATTTTTGTAAAATGTTGGATTAGAGGTATAGAATCAGAGGGTTTAGGGTTTTCGTAAACACTTTGTTTAGAGATACGTATAACATTAGAGAAATATCAGAGGGTTAGGGTTCATGTAAAGTTTCCTGAATTACAGAATTTTTAGTCTTTGTACAAAATTGGATTAGAGAAAGACGAGAGGGGGTTTGGGGTTTATGTCCTGAGTTACAGAGTTCACTCTATTGGAGAACTATGTAAATTCAGATACACTAAAAATAAATGTACAACTTTAATCTTTGTTCTTAATAAAAATGTCACTTCTTTTTTTCCCTAATTATTGTATTTCATATGTTGTTTGTCTTTCTCGACTCTATTTTGATGAGATATTACACCGAAGATTTTTACGGCCATTGTGAACCTTGCAATTGAAATGTGGTTAGTTTAGTACTCATAGGTTAATTCAAATCTAATTGTCTAATTCATAAATCTACAGTTTCATGTTTGTTCTTTAATCTTCTGTTTTTAGTCAGCGTGTTCATTGTGTTTGATTAGAATAGTGTATAATTTAGCCTTGATCGAATGAAGACAGCGCATGTCTTGAATATGTGTTTTTATATGGTGGATGTAGAGCTTTGTCCTCCATCATCGAGGCTCATTCAAAGTGATCACCTTACACTGAATTTTTGGATTGAGCCGGTTCTTTCTCTTCTTATTTAGAAAATGACTTGAACATCTATTTCGTAATAATTTTTATCAATTGGCCGGGCCATTTTACATTTTACATTTTGCATTTGAATTGCTGATCGTCAACTTATCTTTTCCATACTTAAAAACCAAAGTACATTTTTATAATTCAATTAAGTTAATTGCCCTTTCTAGCTTACATGTGTATATAGACATTTTGCTCTTATGATTTAGAGTTCAGAATTCTAATGAATTTGTCGTGTTTTGTATTTGCTACCATCTTTATAGTTTATATTAGCCGGTGCAAGCCATTCATTTTCTATATTCCAGTTCATGATATGAGCATACATTGTATTTGGTTTAATATGTACTTTTGATTTTTTGTCACTTTCATCAAAGATTGAAGTAAACTGAATCATTGTTGGGCTTCAAAAACCCTAATTTACTCGGTGTAATAGATAGTTTATAAGCTAACAAAGTGATCAAATGGTAGCAGAATATTGTCCCAGGATGTTGCTTCACTACCTCCAAGAGGATGGAACTCTTATGATATGTTTAGCTGAACGATTTCCGATGAAGAATTCTTGCAAAACGCTAAAATCATCTCTACCTGTCTTAAACCTCATGGCAATGAGGTATATATATATACAATATACGATAATATAGCTTACAAGTTTAGTATTTTGCTTAAAATCATCAAAAAGTGCTTTTAAGTAGCGACCGTAATAGTGATAGTGTTTGTCTTTGAATGCAGTATGCTGTGGTGGATTATCTTTGGCATACAAAGTTAGTAAAAGGTGCCTCAGCCTATTCTCTTGGCTACGATGTGATTGATGAATGGGGAAGGATGCAGCCGGATCCAGATAGGTGGCGGTCTTCTCATGGTGGAAAAGGTTTTACCCAAGTAGCCAACAAAGTACATGCAATGGGTTTGAAGTTGAGAATTATATTATGAACGGTTTTAGTACACAAGTTGTTAGTGAAAATAAACCGATTTTAGATGTTCATATGGTATTTTTCTCTGATTTTGTTTTATTTGCGATACATCCTTTTCTTTTTCCCGAATTTAAGTTACTGCCGCCATTTTTTTCTCATAAGGGGTTGGCTTATGAAGAGTCTGGCAAACAATTTCGTGCACCGGATACTGGTAGAAAGTCGCAGGCCTTTGCTTGGATGAAAAATGGTTTCATGAGTGTAAACACTGATATGGGTGCATCAAAAGCCTTCTTAGAGTCACCTCATATGCAATATTGTTCATGGGGAGTTGATTTAGGTACAATATATTTATATGTTCATCTTCCAAATTTTGTGAGTAAAATGTTCAAGCATGTCTCGATTTTGTATAATCTCAAAACCATACATTTAGTGCAGTAAAACATAACTGTGCTTTCGGTGCGGACTTTGATCTAGGGAGATATCTATTGTTTCTCACATAAGTATAAGGCTTTTTGCATTTTATCTTTTTTAGACGTGTTTAATGGAGATGAATACTCCTATTACGCTGATTCTGAAGGGACTCAATCATACCGTAGTGTACTCTTTGTCTCCTGGGACCAATGCTACACCTGAATTGGTCCAAATCTATAAATGGATTGGCTAACTTGATATGCGATTCAGGGTTCCTTGAATACATTAATTTTTTGTCTTGTTATATATGAAATTGATATACTATTCTTGCTTTTGTTGAACTTTCTTGTAATATATTTATGGGTGCTTGTATTTTACAAAATTGCTTCGTTTAGGAACAAATCAATGGACTTGTTGATATAAAGAATAACTTGCAGGCAGGGTTTCAACAAGGTATGAATCATATTTGAAATATAAGATTGTTTTTATTTTGCTGTCCATGTGTAGAATTGGCGTTGTGGGGTGAAAAAGGATGGTACTTTTTCGCCCCAAGGGACAAATAATATCGAGAGGGTCAAGGCCAAACATAGCAGCTGGAAATGGGAACTGGAGAGCTATTGGGGCAGACAAACCGATCGGGACACAGGGAATAAAGAAAGCTTTAGTCTAAAATCATAAAGAAAAAGCAATTCAATTTGGACTTGTATAACAGTGCGTTATACAAGTCCTAGATAGTTTTGTGCTACTGTCAAGTGACATGATATATAGGTATTGAAGAGGCCGAGAGATAGAAAAGAGAGAGAATGAGAGTGAAGCAAACTTTTAATTCACAAATGCTTAAGCTTCAATGTAACAGTGGTACAGTTTTTATAGGTAGTTGGACATAGCCTAGGGAATCTAATTGGTTCGGCTGTTACAACTTATACAAGTTTGTTATATTCTGTTACATTTCTCTTACAGGCTGCATGCCTTGAAGGAAGAGAAGAGAAGAGTATAACCTCTGGCAATGAACAAAGGTGGTATTGGTGGAGAAGTTGGCCCTACTGCTGCAGCAGCTGCCTAAAAGCAGAAGGGTTTGATACAGAGAGTTGAAACTGACATTACTAATGTAGACAATTTCACCCACTTGACCAGCGTTGCAAGGGTACCTATCTTTCTGTCTTTTCCTTTTGGTTGAAACCATTTTCAAATTTTGGTAGAAGGAAGTTAATTAGTTGACTTTACCCCTTATTCTATGCGCTATACATGCTACCTGTGTTTTGGTACCCCAGTGACAAAATTTGGAATCCAGTGTTCTCAAAAGAAGCGAGGGCACGTTTTATAGTCTTACATGCTAACTTCTGAAATCGAAATAAGCGTCCTTAACGGCCTTGAATTCCAGGTTTACTGGGTTTTGGCATAGTAAAAGATTCACGGGAAAGCATAAGACGAACAAAGTTCATATCGGGCCTTTAACTCATATTTTGTTGACAGCAATAGAGTACTAACAACACACAAATTGCCGCCTCATCATGATTGTAGTTTGCCAGGCTCTGCATATCAAGCAAAAATTTACAGGCACTAGCTTCTAAAAGTTTAAAAGAAACAAATTCATGCACTAATTCATATGTTGCAATTTTATCAATATTAACTTCACAACTTGCAGTATAAGATATAAAATATTGAATGTACTGATTAAAAAAAATACATCTTCAAGGCAGTCGTGTCTATCGACACTGTAATCATTTCTAACGCTTACGGAGACCATATGTCCGTTTGATATCTGAAGACAACGTGTTGCAATGGCCTTGGCTTGCGTATATATCTCCATTGTTTGCCGCGTTAAGCTGGTCATATCCTCTTCCAAGCTTTGCGTAGTCAGAACCACAGTTTGAACATGTGTATCGATTGACTCCATATAGTTATAAATTAGATTTGAGGTGTCCACTAAATAATCCGATTTCTTGTTTAAATTATCCAACGTGTCTTCTGTATTGTAAGCTGATTTTAGAAGACTATTCCCCATTTCGCTCCTTCATATTTCAATTCATGAGGTCTATTAGAGCTCAACAAAAAAATGTCTTATCAACTTCTAGTTTAAGGAAAAGAAAAGAAAATTAAACCATAAGAGTAAGAACAAACTCAACTCTAATTGACGTAGAGATACGTATAACATTAGAGAAATATCAGAGAGTTAGGGTTTATGTCAAGTTTCCTGAATTACAGAATTTTTACCTTCTTTGTAAAAAATTGGATTACTGAAAGATTAGAGGGGGTTTGGGATTTATTTCCTGACTTACAGAGTTTACTCCATTGGAGAACTATGTAAATTCAGATACACTAATAAATGTACAACTTTAATCTTTGTTCTTAATAAAAATTTCAGTTTTATTTTCCTTGTTTATTGTATTTCATATGTTGTTTGTCTTTCTCTACTCTATTTTGATATGAGATATTACACCGAAGATTTTTATGGCCATTGTAAAGCTTGCAATTGAAATGTGGTTAGTTTA
The DNA here is from genome assembly GCA_036936605.1 of Limnanthes douglasii subsp. nivea. Lineage (NCBI taxonomy): Eukaryota > Viridiplantae > Streptophyta > Magnoliopsida > Brassicales > Limnanthaceae > Limnanthes > Limnanthes douglasii. Next base: position 147,467,838 of record JAUPFV010000003.1, on the reverse strand, counting down.
GTACTCATAGGTTAATTCAAATATAATTGTCTAATTCATAAATCTACAGTTTCATTTTGTTCTTTAATCTTCTGTCTTTAGTCAATGTGTTCATTGTGTTTGATTAGAATAGTGTATAATTTAGCCTCGATGGAATGAAGATAGCACATGTCTTGAATATGTGTTTTTATATGGTGGATGTAGAGCTTCGTCCTCTGTCATCGAGGCTCATTCAAAGCGAGTTGCAACATCAATTTAAAAAAAAACAGTAATTACCTTACACTGAATTTCCGAATCGAGCTTGTTCTTTCTCTTCTTATTTAGAAAATAGCTTGAACATCTATTTCGTAATAATTTTTATTTGTTGGTCGTGCCATTTTACATTTTTCATTTGAATTGCTGATCGTCAACTTATCTTTTCCATACTTAAAAACCAAAGTACATTTTTATAATTCAATTAAGTTAATTGCCCTTTCTAGCTTACATGTGTATATAGACATTTTGCTCTTATGATTTAGAGTTCAGAATTCTAAAATCATGAATTTGTCGTGTTTTGTATTTGCTACCATCTTTATAGTTTATATTAGCCAGTGCAAGCCATTCATTTTCTATATTCCAGTTCATGATATGAGCATACATTGTATTTGGTTTAATATGTACTTTTGAATTTTTGTCACTTTCATCAAAGATTGAAGTAAACTGAATCATTGTTGGGCTTCTAAAACCCTAATTTACTCGGTGTTATAGATAGTTTATAAGCTAACAAAGTGATCAAATGGTAGCAGAATATTGTCCCAGGATGTTGCTTCACTACCTCCAAGAGGATGGAACTCTTATGATATGTTTAGCTGGACGATTTCCGATGAAGAATTCTTGCAAAACGCTAAAATCATCTCTACCTGTCTTAAACCTCATGGAAATGAGGTATATATACAATATACGATAATATAGCTTACAAGTTTAGTACTTTGCTTAAAATCATCAAAAAGTGCTTTTAAGTAGCGACCGTAATAGTGATAGTGTTTGTCTTTGAATGCAGTATGCTGTGGTGGATTATCTTTGGCATACAAAGTTAGTAAAAGGTGCCTCGGCCTATTCTCTTGGCTACGATGTGATTGATGAATGGGGAAGGATGCAGCCAGATCCAAATAGGTGGCGATATTCTCGTGGTGGAAAAGGTTTTACCCAAGTAGCCAACAAAGTACATGCAATGGGTTTGAAGTTGAGAATTATATTATGAACGGTTTTAGTACACAAGCTGTTAGTGAAAATAAACCGATTTTAGATGTTCATATGGTATTTTTCTCTGATTTTGTTTTATTTGCGATACATCCTTTTCTTTTTCCCGAATTTAAGTTACTGCCGCCATTTTTTTCTCCTAAGGGGTTGGCTTATGAGGAGTCTGGCAAACAATTTCGTGCACCGGATACTGGTAGAAAGTCGCAGGCCTTTGCTTGGATGAAAAAAAGGTTTCATGAGTGTAAACACTGATATGGGTGCATCAAGAGCCTTCTTAGAGTCACCTCATATGCAATATTATTCATGGGGAGTTGATTTAGGTACAATATATTTATATGTTCATCTTCCAAATTTTGTGAGTAAATTGTTCAAGCATGTCTCGATTTTGTATAATCTCAAAACCATACATTTACTGTAGTAAAACATAACTGTGCTTTCGGTGCGGACTTTGATCTAGGGAGATATCTATTGTTTCTCACATAAGTAAAAGCTTGTTTGTATTTTATCTTTTTTAGACGTGTTTAATGGAGATGAATACTCCTATTACGCTGATTCTGAAGGGACTCAATCATACCGTAGTGTACTCTTTATCTCCCGGGACCAATGCTACACCTGAATTGGGCCAAATCTATAAATGGATTGGCTAATTTGTTATGCGATCCAGTGTTCTTTGAATACATTAATTTTGTCTTGTTATATATGAAATTGATATACTATTCTTGCTTTTGTTGACCTTTCTTCTAATATATATATATATATATATATATATATATATATATATATGAATGCTTGTATTTTAAGAAATTGCTTCGTTTAGGAACAAATCAATGGACTTGTTGATATTAAGAATAACTTGCAGGGTTTCAACAAGGTATGAATCATATTTGGAATATAAGATTGTTTTTATTTTGCTGTCCATGTGCTAAATTGGCGTTGTGGGGTGAAAAATGATGGTACCTTTTCGCCCCAAGGGACAAAAAATATCCAGAGGGGTCAAGGCCAAACAAATCAGCTGGAAATGGGAACTGGAGAGCTATTAGGGCAGACAAACCGATCGGGACACAAGGGATAAAGAAAGCTTTAGTCTAAAATCATAAAGAAAAAGCAATTCAATTGGGACTTGTATAATAGTGCGTTATACAAGTCCTAGATAGTTTTGTGCTACTGTCAAGTGACATGATATATAGGTATTGAAGAGGCCAAGAGATAGAAAATAGAGAGAATGAGAGTAAAGCAAACTTTTAATTCACAAATGCTTAAGCTTCAATGTAACAGTGGTACAGTTTTTATAGGTAGTTAGACATAGCCTAGGGAATCTAATTGGTTAGGCTGTTACAACTTATACAAGTTTGTTATATTTTGTTACATTTAATTTGTTATTCAATTTGTGCTTAATAGACCAACACAACTTGATAACGTGTGATGTAGACCAAGGGTGATTAGGATCTTCTGATGGGTTTGACTTAACAAAGACCTGACCCGGTTGTAGACCCATAACAACCAAATTGAACCCGTTAGACAATGAAGTAAAGATGGCTGTCTGAAAACCCTAGCAGACACTTCCCTTTGCTAACTCTTCTTCTCCACACAATCGACATCCATGAGAGGCAAGCTTGAAGCTTCAACCAACTCATGATTTCCATGAAGCTTCAAGGAGTTCATATTCTTCAAACCCCCTGCAAACGACGGGGCGAATCAATGAGACCAAGTTTGTCTATGAGGAACGAGAAACGATGGTGAGTGAGAGGTTTGGTAAGGCAATTAGCGAGCTGATCATGAGAAGGAACAAACCGAATTTGAAGAGAGCCATGTAGGACTTGATCATGGATGAAATGTATATCAATTTTTATATGCTTCGTCCTTGCATGGAACAGTGGGTTAGATTCTAAGGAGCTCGCCCCAAGATTAACGCACCAAATGATTGAAGGAGTGGTAAAGGGAACTTGATTTCAGTAAGGATGAAGCGTAACCAGATGAGTTCTGCTGGCAGATTTGCTAAAGCCCGGTATTCTGACTCAGTTGAAGACCTTGCTACCACATTCTGCTTCTTGGAAGACCATGAGACGAGAGAGTACCCATGATACATACAATAAGCTTCCACGCTTCTTCGATCATCAGGAGAAGAAGCCCAATCAACATCAGAAAAGCCATGGAGTTGAAGATTACAGCTTGGTTTGATATGCAGTCTAACCCAGCTAGACCCAGATAAGTAACGAAAAACTCTCTTCAAGCTTTGCCAATACATTGTAGTAGATGCTTGCTGATATCCACTTAGCTTATTAACAGTAAAATCAATATCAGGTCTTGTATGAGTTAGGTATTTTAAAGCTCCTACTAAACTGCAATATGGTGTAGGATCCACAAGAGGAGTCCCAGAAGAACTAGAGAGGTGAACACCTGTAACAATTGGTGTTGGACATGGCTTAACTAGCGAAAAACCTTGAGAAACCATTAAGTTCTTGATGTACTGATGTTGTGTTAGGTAAATCCCTGTGGGGTCACGATGAACCTCTATTCCACGGAATAAATGGAGTGGCCCCATGTCTTTAAGTGAAAACATTACATTAAGTTTGTGAACAAATGCCTGCCAAGAACCAGGATGGTGGGGCAAACCGAACAAGTTGGACAGTGGAGGAGTTTGCCCCCTCAAGGATCATAATTCCACGACCGTCGATGCTGATGTTTGAGCAACTAAAAAGATGTCATGAACTATCCTTCTACAATAACATGCCTATCAGCGAAATATTACAAAGGCACGTAGAGCTAGAAATAGAAGTAACTTCAATATGTTTGCTCTTAAATACAGATGATTAAGAATGTTACCTTATTTGGAAGTGATGTTTACAAATGCATTATAATCCGGTTATCCTCTCCTACTAGCGCATGTCTAACACAGATCTCCATATGATGGAGAAATGGAAACTCGAACCCATGTTTATTGGGTCAATGAAGGGTTTAACCACTGAGTTAGCTGGGTTTAATGACAAATATAGGGTTGCCCAAGCACATAAATTCAAGGTTGTACAGGAGAATGAACGGCTGCAAAAGGAAGTGGCGATAATAAGAGGCGTTCGGGAAGCGTGCGAAAGAAAGAATAAATAATTGACTGCTAAGGCTACGACGTTAATAGCACAAAACCATGGGTTTGCCAAAATAAATGAAAATTTGATGTCTTAGAATGTTGATCTAATGGCTCTAGATATGGCTCAAGCGAAAAGGGTTGAAGAACAGGCATACCGCATTGTTGGGCTCGTGGTTGAGAACAAAAGTTTGAAACCTCTATGGCAGATCTGAAGGTACAGATGGATAACCAGTGTCAAGAAATATTGAGGAAAACCGAGGCAGATTTAAATCAGAGAGAAATAGAGGTGATGGAGGTAGCCATGAAGATGGTGGCGAAAAATCAGAAATAAGCAGTGGCTGAGTTATTAAGGTTCAACCCGAGGATGAAACTCGGGTCACTGAGCAAATTTTCACTAGCACTTGCATTCCTGAAAATGGGGGGTTCGTTAGTCTCTGAGGCTAGCCTCTCTACACCCAAGGTGGGGAAAACATTGACCGCAACTGACAAAGATGCGGGGGTGTATCCTAAGGAGGTGGAAAATACTAAATTAGGGATTAGTGATTTTTCTGAAATTCTTGATGCGTGAAATTTGTAAATATTTTGAACTTAAATTGCGTTTAGTTATTTTTTGGCACCATGCGTGCATGACTTTATGAATTATTTTAACAATGTTGTTGTATGGATAAATTCATACGGTAGTTGTTGTGCTATTGTCTTTTCCTTATATTAATATAGTCGAAATAGTATCATTATGTGGAGATGTGTGCTTGTTAGCTCGTATTATGCCCATGAGAGGTCCTTACAAGGTCGAGCTTAGTATGGCTTTTTTTAGCTTTAAGGGAGACTAGCTCCCCAACTTTATTCGTGGTGAGATCAATTTAACCCATTGCATGGCCCCATGAGGGCTTGATACTTTGATCAACTCGCTTATATACCATGTACAAGATATAAGGCTCAGTATACCCTTTACGTAGCCTGTAGGCGTGGCCAATAAGCAGGTCGTATTATATACTCCATGGTCTGGGCTCAGTGTGACCCCTTGTGTAGCCCATATGCATGGTCATTGATCCATTCCCCAATTGTAAGGACGAATATTTAAACAAACACACATTTTGGCGACAACATAAAAAATTATATTAACATAGTAAGCCACAGTTTGATGTCTAATTAAAAAACTCTCTCGCGCCATCAGGGGGGTAAATAGCGCATCATCTACTTTACAAAGTTGTTCAATACAATTTGAGACGGGTTACATTCCAAGGATGTTTTAAGGCACGGCCATCTGCATCTATTAGGTGCTAAGCTCGACTGTAGCCATTAAACCCCCAAAAGTTAAGGCTATTCTTTTTGTTATTTCATTAGCCAGATCTCCTGGCAGTAATCCTTGCGTAAAGCTACCATCACCACCAGTTCTTCACATTTATCTAGACTTTATTTTGTCAAGACAAAACGCTTCGTATAATCCTTCAACTTTTCTCCAACTGCTTGCTTATCTTGGATGATTGTATCCCTTTTCCCCTCATTTTCTTACTCCCAACGAACTGTCTTTTAAACGCAGTATAAAAATATCTGAAGTTTGAAATGGATCCTATCAGAATTCGGTTATGCCATTTCAAAGCTGTTTCCTTAAAATTCTGGGAAAAATCCAAACATAATAGCTTGTCGTCATCCTTAAAATTCATCATATAATTCTTAAATTGTTCGATGTGATCATCTGGATCTTGAATCCCATCGATTTTTTTAACTTTTGAAATGTCAAAACACTTCGGAAACGTGATAGATCTAATCTCATTTGTCAGCCGAGGATTCCTCAAATCAACACCTTGAACATACTGATCCTCAATTCTTAAGGAGTAATTTTTACTCCTTAAGAACTCTCTTCAGAATCTGGAAACTTAAGAACTCTCTTCAAGCTTTGCCAATGCATTTTCTAAGGAACTGAATTCTTTGGCATATTGCAGATGACCCGTATGGAAACTGTAGTCAGAGCATTAATGTGATGGATTAAACGAATTAATTTAATTTATCCTCAAAAGTAATGTTGAGAGTCTAATCTCTTTATTACCAAACGAACTAGTCTATTCACTCTTTTTTGTATGAAGACATAGATAAAACTAGATCTTTGGACTATTATTTATAGTTTAAGGATTAGAAAATTTTAAATTACTTCATAGTTCTTGGATTTAACTTTATATTCTAAATACCAATTTCTATCATATTCCCTACTAAATTAACTCTTAACTTTATCCTAAACTACTATCATTCTATGTATTTTTCCACTACCATGGACAATAACCTTCATTAGATTTTTAAAGCCCAATAACTGAAGTGCTGGATTAATGGATCATCTTTCAAAATCTACATTTAACCCAACTGGTATATGAATTATATATACCTCAATAATACTTATTATTATATGTAGGTCCAGTATATATATATATATATATATATATATATATATATATATATATATAGTTTAAAGTTTATTTTATTTATTTGGTAAGACAAATGACAACACATATAAATAATTTGAATTTTCATATGATGCGACGTTCCAAATTTAGGATATTTTTGCAACTTCTAATTTCACAAGTTTTTATGTTGTTGTTGTTTTTAGTTGAACTGGTTAAATATGAGAAAAAATGCTATTTTATTTTATTTTTATGGTCATATTATTGCATTTGGCTCATTATGTCGGTGAATACAATGTACTTATCAATCTATTTCAATTTGCTAGGTGTAAGTTAAAAGTAATTGTTGCAGCTCAACTGAATACTTAAGGGTTGCAGGCTTGAGTAAGCTGAGAACTTAAGGTCTGTTTTTGTTGACTGTGTATGTGGATCGATGCTCAGTCATAGACTAAGATGCATAAATATTTTCTGGAACCTAAGAGTGAGCTTAACTGAATACAAATATCATTTTTTTTTATCCGAACAGTGCATGAACATTGCTTTTGAAGACTAAGTGTTTTTAGAAGATACTCATTTCACCAATATGTTGAAGAATCTAAAATTTATATATTTATTTTAATTGTTGATCATGTAATCGTTAAATTATACGTTCTTGAAGATGAAGCAAAATAGTACACTAGTATAGTATCAAGGATCATAATGATGGTGGTACTACGTGATGGAGTATACGCGGTCGTACAGATGCTTGTATTACAACATCGTTTTAACTTGGCTAATTGGGGGATTTACTATAAGATGGTACGTTAGTTTGGAAGATCAATTCACTCATAGCAGTGGGCTTCTATAAGCCAAATGAATTTTATAACTAAATACGAGTGGTTGTGTTAGTTGTATTTGAGATAGCCTTCAAACTTTTATTTATATAAAATATGTGTTTGATAGGATTTTTGCAAATCTCGACTCACGTAAACTTCTATGTGTGTGGTTTTACTTTTCTATTTATATATAGTTTGTGTTGGAAGGTTCGGCCGGTGCTGTTTTTTTCTGACCATATTTGCATAGAATGAATCCTCTATTACAGTAAACTTATAGTGACGAATCAAATAACTTAAAATCATATGATATCGTCTTACATTATTATATCCAATATTGTAGTCCCCATACAATTTGTATTTCGGCCAAATAATTATCTAAATGAGCTAGTTATCTAATTTCTCATTGACCCTAACACAATTATTTATTTTTAACCTTCTTTTTCCTCTCGCGTCATGAAGAGTATTTTCTTCCTAGGCTACATTCCAAATAATTAAAATTTGTACATTGGTTGATTCTCAAAACCTTCTTAATATCATTTTGGCTATTCATGTACTTTTAATTTTTTTTGCTTTCCAGATTCACCCTTTGAATTATATATGTATAATCCAAAATAACTTTTGATGTTAATTATCAACTAGTAGGCCTAGAATCGAGCAGAGCCAAAGACATGGATGCTCTAACTCTGCTTGAGTTATAATAATTTTAGTGCTTGTTTTGAGTTTCAATTTCAAAATAAAATTGAGTACTTAAATTCGGATTCAGATATTATAATTTAGGATGTTATGGTAATAGATAAAAAAAAGTTGCTATTAACCTATTCATACAAATTTAGATGTAAAATGAATTCATTCCCCCTAAAAATGCCTAATTATTTTAAAATCAAAACTATTACAGCTTCAAAATCAAAATCATCGGTTTTCTTCAAAATCAACCTTTTCTTTCGAAACTCTTGTTTCTTCCGAATTCAAAATAGCAACCTCAACATCGACATCTCTCATTCTCTCCACGGAATCTCGAGGTCATGAAATTGGTTTCGTTACCGATTGACCATGTTATTTTATTAACTCTCTCTCCATCGACGAAAACCTATATGGGTAAGTTATGATTTACTAATTCTTTTTTTCTACCTCAGTTGAATCAGTCTGGTTGCAATGAAAGTAACTTATGATTTTACTACCTCCATTGTAAGATTATTGGATCTATTTAAGATTGAACGTTCAAGAATAATTAATGTGAGATAGTTAAGCATGGAAAGAATTTGTTTCTGTTTGATTTCTTATTATGTTTTCATTTTGGTTAATCAAGTGACTGAAGTTCAATACAAGAAAATTTCTTTATATCAGGTTAATTTAGTTTTTTTTGAAATAATTTTCTGGAACTGTTCTTGTTTTTACATAATTTTGGAAATTTTTATGTTAGTGTAGGTTCCATATACTTTCTGCAATAATGTTTTAAGAGTATTTTGATCATATAAAAGTTCGACACAATCAATCATAATAATTTTCTATTGGTATATAAAGAGAATTAGATATTACGTGGATGGCTAATAATATGTTTGTTTTCTTGTTAACATATAAAACAAAGAGGATCAAGACTTGTATTGACAAGAGGACTACAAAGAGAAAACCAATTAAGCAAAATAATATAGACATAAAACTAGGGCCCCATGACCTTTCTATATTTTGATCGAATATAGAATCAATCATCAAAATACTACGGACTACAGATATTAATAAAGATCATATTGAAGCTTTAAAACCTAAACCATTATACAACCTATTAAATAGGTTGTTTCAATTAAAAGAAAGCTTGAAAGTGAGGAAGTCGTGGGAGCTCATCATATAGATAATAATGTTTCTAGAATATCCGCACCATGATCTTACTACCAGAATAAGTCATAACTATATGTAGAGAGAGAAACAAGTGATTCTAGAGAGAGTAGTAAAAATTAGTTTATAATAATAATTGTTCACCTACACTCATAAAGGGAATCTTCCCTTATATAGTGGTGGTGGTGGCTTTGTCCCACATAGGTGACCCACTTTATTCTATTCATATCTTTCTTTATTCTAACTCTATCAATTCCTTTATTATTTACAAGATAAGTCATCATTTTTTCTCAATCTATTATTCTTATTACAAACTATTATGTCAATATTATAACACCATTGTGTTATGTCGACCCGACATGGTTTGGATAATTTATGCCCTAATCAATACCGACCTGACATGGTTCGGATAATTTATGCCCTTATCAGATAATAAACATGTACGATAAGGAGACAGAGAGTTACTCATTTAGTTGGATAAATGCACTACTAACCAGAAATAACGCATGGTCATTTTTGGAATAAACAGTGGTACGAAGAAGATCGATAAGGTTTAAAGTAGAATAACTGAGTCAAGAATCATCTTAAAATACCTCGAAGAAGTAAAAAACATAACCAATAAGATTTTAAAATGTGCAATTCAAGATGGTGAAAGATTGACGAAGTTGAGACGGTCAAAGATGTAGCAAGACTGATAATAATGTACATTTGTATATCATTATGTATGTCTACATCTGGTAACTGTCTATAAAAAAAGTCTAGCAAGGTTCATCGACTTGAAATTTGAAGTACTCTATAAGAATAATTGGGCACAAGTCGATGTAAAGTTGATGAACTTCATCGACAAGAAACATGGACAGTAGTAGCAAAACATAGATTGTGTGGCGATGCTGATTGTAAGTAAAAAAATTAAAAATTAAAATTACATTAATAAACTTATTCATATTAATGTATATACTAACTTTATAAAAAAAATCTATACATTTACTAGGTTTTATATACTACTTACTTGCTACAATATTTTACAGTGCTTGTTTGTCTGTAAATTATATTTTCTGTCACAAGCTGTGATCAGATTCTGTTGGTTTTTGAAATTGAAATTTATACTTGTTTTTTAAATTAGGTCTAGTGATTTATAGATTTTTCTTTTTTATTTTCATTTAGTAATGTTATAGTGATTGAGATTATGGTCAATACTGATTTTAGTGTAGATTGATGCTCTAATGGGTCAAGGTAGTACCATAATGTCTTGTTGGGCACCCTGTGCCCAACAAGACAATAATCACTCGTACCCAGACCTCATTGAACAACACTCCCTCAAACTTCACTACCAAAACTTAACTACTAGAATATGACATAGGAAGTCACACTGTTTTGCTGGGAAACCTTGACCTCACTCCTACGAACATCTTTAAGATCTTGTTATGATAATATATGTTAAAATACTCTATTTCTAATGAGTTTTATATGCTACCACTTAGTTAATATAGGATTTTGAAGTGCTTGTTGTCATTTAATCTAGTTGATTAGCCAAACTGGATGGACCAGCTTGTGCTGAATTCTAGTTCATGTTACAGCTTGTAATCAGTTTTTGTTTTGATTTACTTTTGAGTTTTTTCATTGGAGATAAATGATGCACATGCTTCATGCATAAAAAGAAATCAAAGATAAATGAGAGTGACTTAAAAAAAAATATCATATTGTTAGTAACATCAACGATATTTGCATTAAATCATTTTTATCTATAAATGACATTTACATGAATAAAATATATTATTTTATAATATCTAGTTTTTATATTTTTTGTTTAACAACTATATTAAAAAACAAACTAAAGAGTTGCAAAAAGAATGATACCTGATTGACTCAAAACTGTCAAAATCGATAATGATTCGCAAATTATTATACCGATTCATATGCTATCTAGTGTTGCAACTTACAACCACTAGACGCTGCTGTTATTTGATATTGATGCAAATAGGCTGATTCGTTATAACCCATACATCTACGGAATGCAAAAAACATGGATAAATACATAGATGCAACAATAGAGATGGTAAGTTCATTCATATATAAGTATTATTATTAAATCACATTAGTTCTAATAGTTAACTAAGTTATTTCTTTTATTTATTGAAGCAAAAATATTTGGAAACAATGAGGTTTTCAAAAAGTGACGAACAACTCATAAATGAACGTAATTGTCCATAACAAAAGCCATTTTCTGTTGATTGTGAGATTATGGTTTGTGCATACATAAAAGACTTCTACAACATCGGAGACCCACCTTCATCTTACAAGGAATACAAAGCTTGCAAACAAAGGGCCGAAATATTTCACACAATATTAGATGATGAATACGTTTGTTTATAAAAATATATGAATGCAATTGTTTGTAGTATAACTTTTGAAGAAATATATTTTATGTGTTTGTATATAGTTTGTATAGATGAATACAATTGTTTGTAGTATTAATTTTTAGTATAATTTTATAAAAATATATTGTGTGTTTGTATATGGTTTGGAACATTACAGGAACAAAAATCACACGAGCAAAGAGATACGTTTTGTGTTTGTATATGGTTTGTATATATAAATACAATTATTTGTAGAAATATATTGTGTATTTACAAATGGTTTATATCTATGAAGATAAATCACATGAAGATAAATCAGATGAACAATAATCACATGAGTAAATTTATCAGGAACAAAAGAACTTACAAATAAGAAATATATGAAACATAATTGGTATAAATTACTTATCTTATTAAAATGTACAATAGCATATATAAAAAAAAGAATATATTTATTAAATTTCAACATGAACAAAATTAACAAGGAAAACTTAACCGAAAAAAAGTCTAAGGAAATAGAAAAACAGCTTATAAGTTAATAGATAAAAGTTAAAAATTAAAATTAAACGACAATATTCTTTAAAAGTAACTAAATCCAATCTTATTTAAAGTTATAAAATATATGTATCCTTACAAATTGATCAAACAATGAAAAGAAAACTTCTTAAAAATTAGTCTTCTTACAAATTATAACATATTGATAAATCAATGACAAAATAATACTCAAATATGTGTCTCCTGATATGACCTCTTATTGTGGGTTCCAACTCTTTTACACCGACAACATTTGATCTTTTTTAGAATAAGTTCAACTCTTGATGGAATCCTTTTTTTGCCTACCAGACTGCCTCATTAACATAGGTGGTTGAACGACCGGAGAACCACCTATAGTAGCAATGCAGCAAAAAAAAATATGCATGGATTGATAATGAGTAACAAGCTTTATATGATGTTGAATAAAAGTAATTATTCACAAAATAAAATGGACTTCCTAGATTTTTTGTTATGATGGCTAGAGCATTCGCACAAGGGAAACATTCAGACTGCCAATGGTCACATGAACATGTATAATCTAAAATATCAACTACCATTTTCCATATGGAATGTAATTCAAAAACATATTCTAATGATGCACAAAAAAACCAGAAACGCCCATCCTCAATATTTTTTCTATACTTCTTCTCTATTCTAGGACATAACGCACTAGTCTATTTACTGGATTCTATACGATGATTAAAGAACTAAACCATAAGCTTAATCTGAATCATATCAATCAATTTCATAACGGGAAGATCGTGATAAAGTATTATTTGTGCACTAAACGACTCAACAACACTTGAAGAAACAAACCTAAACCTTTTCCTTTAATAAATGCATGCGCATAGTTTTTGGGAGAAAGATTATCTTAAAAGTTAGAGACATTCTTTCCACAAACTTCCAATAGTTCTTCCATGCAGTTAAAAAACTCATGCTCTGTAGGGGAAAATGCACATACTTGAAATTTGACAAATACCATATCTTTAATTTATTTAGGCATCAACCTAAGATTATCCTTCGAAATTAAAAGAATGTGATATAGACAAAAATAGTGATAGGAATCTGGAAACACTGACCTCATTAAACTAATGGTATATTTATGACGATCAGAAATGAAAGTTATTTTTCGATCATCAATATGCGCCTTCAACAATGACAAAAACCAAAGCCAGTTAACCGAGTCTACAGATCCAACAATAACAAATGCTGCTGGAAATAAACCTGAAAAATTTAACAGTTTTAGTAAACTACTACACACAAACAAAACTGTATATAAAATAATAGGAATAAACAGATTCTTGTAAATCATAAACAAAAAGGAAAAAACAGAAAATATTACATTGGTTTCCGTCTTTGGCTATAACAAACAATAGATGTCCTTTATGTTTGTCAAAGATAAAAGTCTGATCTAGGTATAAGATTGGCATACAATAAGAAAACCTATTAATACATGCACTAAATGCAACAAAATAGTGCTTAAACATATTAGTTTATACTTCAAAGTCAAGCACAAAGTCACTCGTGGGATCCATAGCTTTCATAGCATTGAAATATCATTTGATTAAACCGTACGATGAAGAGCTAACACCAAATACATCAACCTTTCCTTTTTTTTAAAGCACACCATGAAAATCGATATGAAACTTCTAATCGATGACAGGGTTTTAACATACTTTTAATAGCGCTAATACCAATCTTATGATAGATTTTGACCTTAGTTAGAATTTATTTAGCACAAATATTACTAGATATATGTTTATTAGCTATATTCTTAGAGAAAATCCCACAACTATGCTCTTTGACAAATTTCTTAATAATCATAAACTTAGTCCCATGATCAATAGTGGCATAGATTCTCCAACCAAAACTTTTGCTCTCCTTAAAAAAATAGCAAGCAGAAACACGTTCTTTACTATTCCGTTCGATTTAAATCTAAAATCGTGTTCTATAGCAAATTTAGATAAAAATTGTTTAAAACCAACCAAATTTGTTTTAAAGATTTGACCTAAATCTCTAATTTCTTTAGCCCAAAACTTGGTAGCAAGTTCTACTGATTTATTATTTAAGAAACTAACATCCGAGTAGTTTGCTATGGTATACATACTATAGGAAATCGCTACATACTCTAATCTATGAGCCAAAATATTTTTGGTAACACCTTCAACTTGGATTTCGAAATAAATTGAACCGCTTTGCTCTGGAATAGTAACCATATTAGCAAAGTCCTCATCATTAGTCAATAAACAACTCATAAACTGACCAATATTAAATAAAGGATAATACCGTTTAAGCTGTGAAATGACTTTAAATTGGGAACAACAACATTATTTCCATAACTAAATTGTGTAAAGAATATAAAAATATATATTATTAGTTACATTCATTGTCATGCTTTTCCAAAATTATCAAAATATATATTCGAGAACTGAGTTTTCATCTATGTCATACATTGAGGAACAAAGTTTTCATTCATTATGATACTTGCTTTATAATTATTTTTACCGGCCTGTACTCTACCACACCGGTAACCATTTAAAGTTTTTAAGTCTATGTCATACATTTGTATAAGAACTAAGTTTTCCTCTTTTCATATACTCACTTCTAATATCACTCATAATTTCATAGCTAATACATCTTAACTCTGTGGATTACATGATTTATTGTGGCCCTCATGACGTTGTGACTACAAAAAATTATAGATAGATACAAGAAAGATGAGAAACTAAGTTATTGGTAAAAATTGAAATCATAGTGAAAACAATTATATTTTAGAAACCTAAGTTACTGGTAGAAAATTTATATTTAAATCATATAAGAAATAGCTAAGTTACCATTATTAATAGTGTAAACATGTTCTACTATGTAGAAAACCTAAGTAATGTGTGTGGATTATAGACACATGTAAGTACTTTTATATGTAGTTACATGTATTGAGTCATGAGAAGAAACCGGAAGAGAAACGATAGACAAAAAAACAAAACTTACCTTTCGAAATAGAAAATACGACGCTGGTGAAATAGCAGAAAAAAAAGTTTGCGATCGTCACGAGAAAAAAGCAAAATCTCTGATCTAATTTTGAAATCACCTTACCAAAATTAATTAGAAATAAAGTTGTATTAAAAGTTCAAATTTAGATCGGGAAATATATAAAACATATTTGACAATGGATAGTATTATATTTTCTTAGCCCGATTAAGAAGTTTTATGTGTTCTTAGGCCGATTGATAAAAACTTATTAAAAAAAATTATTCCAACCAAAATCATTCAACGATAATGATATTATTTTAAGCAACCGAGTTCAAAGTTACCTGGTTTGAAATTTTGATGGTGCCAGCCTGACAGTTAACATAATTTTGTCGTATAGTGAGGTTGTGGTTGGCTTAAAGCGAAAGCTTTTCTGTTTATTTATATCAGTCTACCTGTTGTAATACAAAGTTATTACAGTCTAAGGCTAAGGCAAGAAAGCAAATGCATTCTCGCCATGTGATCTCTGTTCTTCTCTTGCTTTGTCTTTTCCCGTGATACACTTTCTCTTTATATCTATTATTATTCTTTTATCCATACAGGAAACTAATCCGGATTCCAAAGTAACAATTTTTTACTTATTTTCTGATCTCTTTTAATAACAAAAGGAACTACGGATGTTTCACTCCCGTTGCCAAGATTGTTTTTTCTCTTACTTCTTTTCCTATCTTTTGGATACGGTTGTTTGTGAAATTGCTAAAATAAAAATAAAATTACCGTGTGAATACTACAAAAACCTGAAATGGTTCGGTAAAATTTTCATTTTTGTCAAAATCCCTTATGTATATAATAGCTAGGTAAAGCCGTTATTATTTTTTATAAAAAAATTCTTTGTCTTTTCTATTTTACTTTTTCTTTTAAATAATTTAGTTTGCACCTAAAATAAAAAATCAGAAAAATTAAATTTAAATTTAAAACAATTAAAAATCAAACAATTAGTTTAAAATAAAATTTAGAACTAAAACCATCAATGTTGCAACATATCTCCTAAATCCAAAAAAAAATATAATTAAGCAATAGCATCACCACCGTCATAAAACTTTCGCGCACAATCAACATCTTCCGATCGAAGTCCAAATAAATCGAAATCGAATGATTATTTTTATTTCCGGAGTCCACCCGAAAAGCAACAACACCATCGAACGAAAAGGTTCAAATCTTATGGATCTTACAAAGAGCAACCAAATAAATCATCAAATAACAGCAACTATATATTTCGATTCATCATTTAGATTTAGGTTTTATGTTTGAGATTTAGTCCTAGGTTTTAGGTTTGGAATTTAATTTTAGGGATATTGATATTGATGTAGGTAACATAGTTAATTTTATACATAAAATATAAAAATTAAACGTTTTTTTGCCATGTATTTTTTCGAAACCGACCAAGAACACATATCCGTCAAACAGTGACATAAACAACATTTGGCGTGACATAATTTTTAGGCGCGAAACGTTTGGCACCGATTATATTTCAGGTGTCAAATGTCTAGCTACATGTATATCATAGACGCCAAACGTTTGACGGAATTATAGATCTCCAGACAAGATATCTGGCGCTGAATGCTATCAGTCTATTGTATTTTTGGTGTCAATCAATTCTGATAACCTGATTCTATATGATCTAGTTTTTTTAGTTATTTTGGTCTTAGTTGTGCTATTTTTCAAATAATTTCTTCTTTAAGCGTTAGTATTTTTTAATAGGTTTACATATATTTCTTATTCAGTTTATGGAATCAAGGTAGTGTTCAGGTTCTGGTGATGGTGGCGGTGACGGTAAGCAGACAAGAAGAATCAAGAGGAGAGAGAAAAAAGAACTAATATTTTCACGCACAATCAACAACATCTTCCGACCGAAGTCTAAATAAATCGAAATCGAATGATTATTTTTATTTCCGGAGCCCACCTGAAAAGCAACAACACCATCGAACGAAAACGTTCAAATCTTATGGAATTCGTACGAGGAGCAACCAAGTAAATCATCAAATAACAACAACTGTATATTTCAATTCATGATTTAGATTTAGGTTTTATGTTTGAAATTTAGTACTAGGTTTTAGGTTTGGAATTTAATTTTAGGAATATTGATATTGATGTAGGTATCATAGTTAATTTTATACAGAAAATATAAAAATTAAACATTTTTTTGCCATGTATTTTTTTCGAAACCGACCAAGAACACTTATCCGTCAAACACTGACATAAACAACATCTGGCGTGAAATAATTTTTAGGCACGAGACGTCTGGCGGAGATTATATTTCAAGTGCCAAATGTCTAGATCACTTGTATATTATAAACGCCAAATGTTTGATGGAATTATAGATCTCCGGACAAGATGTCTGGCGCTGAATGTTATCAGTCCATTGTAGTTTTGGTGTCAATCAATTATGATAACCTAATTCTATATGTTCTAATTTTCTTAGTTATTTTGGTCTTAGTTGTGCTATTTTTTCAAACAATTTCTTCTTTAAGAGTTAGTATTTTTTAATAGGTTTACATATATTTCTTATTCAGATTATGGAATCAAGGTAGTGTTCAAGTTCTGATGATGGTGGCGGTGATGGTAAGCAGACAAGAAGAATCAAGAGGAGAGAGAAAAAAGAACTAATATTGCACAAGATTTCTCATCCCTATTTTCCATGGAGATACTTCCACCTTCATTTTTTTTCTACACCGTGAAGCTCTATCCCTAAACAAGATCACAAGTGAGATTGAAAACCGCAAAGGGATTGGGTTGTGCCACGATTTTTTCCATAGCAGGTTTAACGGTAAGGCGTACCACGATAGCAACGCTTTTCTCACTGGACAGATGGTGCATCAGGTTGCATGTGCTTATATTTTATATGTTTGGGTGTATTCTGTTTGCTTACAAGAGCAACAAATACGTCAATTAAAAGTATGTATTCCTCATATATGACTTGACCGAACAAGTTTAGCGCTACGCTTGGGGTAATACGGTGCTGACATATCTATATCATCATCGTGGAGAGGCGTTTTTGTGGGTGATAAAGACAATGGATGGATATATCATGCTCCTCGACACATGGATACGAGATTATTTATCTCTAATTCGTTCGACTATGCGTATCGATTACACAAAACGACTTTCGTCTATTGCTAGATGGGATGCAGGTGCATCTTATTCTGATTCCTAGAGTAAATTAAACTAGAGGATTACGTTTACCTTGCTGCACAAAACCGAGGTAAATTTTACTTTTTGTAAATATGATGATTATAATTATTAGTTTTTTAATGTATGAATGCTATACATGTTTGGTATACAGTTAAAAAAATTTCGACTTGTTATTTATTTCTTAAAATATTATTGGTTGCATGAATTAATAAGTTTTATGGTGTCGATACGCTTCCAGGTTATAAAGTGTATATGGTAAATAATAGAAAACCTATATCGTCTTATTGTTTACATTATTTTGTTTTGAAGGTTTGTTTCTAACCTTAGTGGCTTATATGCGATTATTTCTCATTAAAGCAGTAGATCGGTACCTTGGTATCATTATCGGTGTAAAACACACCTAAGCCTACTATCCTAATCAATATTGGGGAAAGTTTGGACACGTCCTAGACATTTCACTGTATCATTTGTACATGTCGTAGCCAAGACCAAAAAGAAAACCATGTCTCTCGCATATGCCTTCAATCATGTCGAATGTGATCATTGGTCACAATATATGCTACACCATGTATTAAGGAGACCTACAGTTATAGACGATATGTAGTCGTCTCATACTCTAGGGTATATCTTCCCTCATCAGGATATTAGTTGGTACGACGTCTTAACCTAACTATATACCCACTACATGATTACGTGCACGAAGATCGTGAGGGTTTCGTTATATGTTTTCTGCAGCGGGGTTGCGCCAGATGAATTATATCCATCTCTCGAGGATTTTTAGGAGGATTAAAATAGATACTATAATTTAAAAACATAAAACGTAACCCGATAAAATATGAACATAAAAAAAATACAATAAATTGAAGTACTCAAAGAAAAAAACAAATACAATAATTTAAAATACTTAAATGAATATAAAACAAATACAAAGCAAATTTGTGATCCGTGATTATAGCACGAGTCAACTCACAAATTCCATAACCGCTTTCAAACAACTGAAGCCCATTCTTGGTTATCTTACTTTTCTTTCACCATGAATGTGAATCAAATGCAAAATATTTTGTTAGTCGATATAACCCCGACTACTTCAAACAAAGAAATTTTATATATAATCTTCTTGTAAGTGTCATCCATAATTAATAACCGGAGGAAGGTCTGTATTAAATCAATATTAATTGGATGTGCAAAAAACAAATTTGTTGTGACATTAGATCCTTCATTGGTTATCCGATGCCATTAAATGTATTTATACATTTGTAATTTTGCTAACAAACATTGCATTTATGATCGATCACCATTTTCAACCAATCTTTTTATTTGACAATGATTGTATATGTGGCGGATGTTTGATGCATTTTATGGACCAGCCTTCTTTAAAGTACTGAATATTTGATGCATAGTTGTTTTTTTTACCGTCAAAACGTCGACAAGCTCTTTTATTTTGGTTTTAACTTCATTAATTGCTTTATGTCCTTGTGAATACACAAATAGATCATGGTTGTGTTTGCCAGAAGTCACACTTAAGGCCCATTTATAATTACATTTAACCAGATTACCTACCAAATGAAAATGATAATCAATGTTTTTGCTACCGCACACCTTCTACTTACGATCACACTCTTTGACCTTAAATCTAAAGATATCAAATCTCTTGCATATGTAATATACTATAGATATTCTTCTTCTGTTATCATTTTACATAGATCATATTTTAAGCAAGAACCCAAGTGTCTTTCCATTTTATTTGACTCACTCAGTCATCGAGTCGAAGTTACTTGTTGTAATTTATAAAATGGTGAGCATAGTCCACAATAGTTGATATTACAAGTTTGATAACCTTCTGCAATTCGTATAAAGCAAACAAATAAACCAAAATCTCAAAACGGATTACGTAAGCCCATTCTCCCAAGACCATGACAGAACTGTTGTTCATTCCGCCATGGCTGTAGCGAAACTTAAGGCCATTTATCCATGACTTTAGCGTAATGTAAGGCCATTTTCCATGGTTTTTTCGGAATGTAAGACCATTTTACAAAGACATAGCGTCAATGGTATGGTGTCTGTCATCGGCTTGGCAAAAATTATCATCGTATTCGTGAGCACAATGACGGTGGCGCCGGCATTGGGGGAAATAAGGGTCTTTTATGTTTTTTTTTAAATATTTAAAAAAAATAGAGAGTGAGAATAGTGTATACCTCTCTCATGAAATGTTCGTCTGTAGAGGAATAAATCTTCTTTTATTTCGACCATGATTTTGTATTTTAAAAAGTTGGAAAAAGTAGAGTTTTGGTTTTAGGTTTTGTTGATTTAGGAAGCTTTAGAAAGTAAGATGTTAGGTTTTACTAGATTTTGTGTCATGAAACTTTACACGATAAATAGTAGCATAGAACGTAAATAAATAGAGATCTAAAGATATTAGGATTATTTAATATGTGGCAATTTCTAAATGTTGAAAATTATGAAAATACTCCTTTATAGAGTAATTTTGGTTTCTTTTTTAGCAATTCTTATTTATTAATCATACATCGTTTATTTATACATTTTTTATTGATATAATAACTCAAAATTAGTTTTTGAAGTTTGGATTTGAGTTTAATAATAAATCGTGGTTATTATCCATTTAATATTTTAGATTTGTATCACAAATATTAGTAACCAAATATAAGCATATTTTACATATTCAAAATTTTCATCACATAAAATTTAAAGTATTGAAGTATATTGTAATATGTCAAATTAAATAAAGTTAATCGATTTAGCATATTGGAGTTACATATAATTTTAGGTTTCATGAGAGAATATTGTGTATATACGAGTTGGGTTAATGTGTATCTTGAAAAAGCGTCCATGAATCCAAAAATTTAGTTATTGTGTTTTAAAAGCCCAATAAAAATTATGGTCTTATGTAGTGCTAGTACATCGAGCCGTAACAACTTAAATTTAAATATAGTAGAATTAACAAAGGATAAGAGTTGTGAGTTTGATCAAGAACGATTGGTTTAAATCTTTTCAGCTTTCTTAAGTGGGAGGTTTATTGATGTCGTTATCTCCATATTTTGGTGATAATTTCTTCATTTGAAACTTACAAACTATAGAAAGCTTTATATTCATAATAAAAAAAGTATATGCTCTATATCGATTTGGAAAAACAAATACAAGATGAAAATTGTTAAATATTTATGTTTTTTATTCATCTTAAACCTTGAGGGAAAATAGTTTTCAGAGGTTTCCAAACCCTACAACAAGAAATATAACATATATTTTGTATATCCAATAAGTTTGGTGAGTTTACAAGGTGTTTAGTTAGTCTATGAACCGATTGTTTTTATTTCAGTAATTGTATACCTTTAATTTTGTTTTCATCTTTTACCGTGATCTTTAAATTTTTTATAAGCTCTCAATGTATCTTTAGTTTAATAACTAAAAAGAAAACATATAGAAAAACAATTAAACATTAAAAAAAATTATTAACTCGAAAGAGTAGTTGAAAGCTAAATAAATTAAAAATTATAATAAAAATCATTTTTTTGGAATATGAGTGAAAACTAAAAAAAAGTAAAAACTCGAGAAAAGAAAGTTGAAGCTTTCAAATATAAACAATGTAAATATACAAAAAAAAACTAGTTGAAACATTTCAAATTTCGAAGTAAATATAATTAAAAAAATAGGAACTAAAAAATTCACATGATAACATTCAATCTTTTGATTGAATATTTTCATAACTTTCAAATTTTCAAATAATTATGTGACAATATTTATTTGAGAATCTTTCGAACATCTCTAATATGGTATTTACGTGAGAAATTCATCAGTTCACATCTGGAAAGATAAATAGTATTTTTTATCAATGACTTTTAAATACCTAATTTTTAGTTTTTTTAAAATTATTTGTAAATTGAAATGAAAATATAACTGATATGTAACTATTATTATTATAATTAGACTAATGTTTTTTTAACCTAGATAATAAGTACTGATGTTTTCTCGATCCATATAGATTTTTTTTATTTACAAGATTATTTTTGAACTAAATGATATTATTATAAAAAGTCGAGTGACAAACCAACTAATACATGAAATATTAGTTTAATTGTCATCCACCTCCAGACCAGATATTTGAATACTCAAGCTATGTAAAGAAATCCTAATACATGTTTTATGTATTAAGGGATCAAATGAGCCACGAAGTCCACAACGGTCACTATAAATATAATTTATCACACGTCTAGAATAAGGTTGATGAGTCCGAATTCAGCATGCTCCCCGGAAGGGCGAATCAGCCTAAGTCTCTCCGAAAACCGGACAGGCTACAAGCACTTAAATCGGACAGATCATTCGGACCGGACAGATCACTTCGAACACTGTAAACTTAAGGCTGTTCGAACTATGACTAAAGTACTAAAAAACCTAAACACTTCCTGACTAAGCTACCTGCCCTCCTGCTTAGAACTCATGGGTCTTTAAACATGACCCGGGTCCATTAAACATGACCCGAAAGCCCATAAGGGCCCAAACATCATACTATAAATACCCAACCACCAGCATTAATTATGGGTAATGAAAATTAACTGCTACCAAGCTGCTTAATTATCACACCACCTTTAAACACCCACACACCACCTTTAAACACCCACACACCACCGTTAAACACCCACACATCACCATTAAACACCCATACACCACCTTGAAACTCCACTTAAAATTACTAGCCTACCCTCAGACGATTATTATCCTCACCAAATTGGCGACCACAGTAGGAGGAGAGAGGTGCCTGAATCAAGCATTCAAAACCTGCCAAGAAATTCTGTCCGAATGAATCCGGATAATCCAGAGCTTCCACCAGCTTTGCTCGAAGTGGTGGAAGAAAACGATGAGTATACTGTCCAAGAGCGTGACAGGTTAAAGCTTGAGATAGAAGCTCTGAGGGCTGAAAAGGCCAAAATGGGCGTGAAAGAAAAATCCAAGGCATCGGTTGTTCATCACACCGACAACCCTAGAGAGCCTGAGGCTTCGAAAACTCATGTGAGTACCAAAAAGACACATGCTAGTTCTAAAAAGTCTCACCGGTCCAAGCCTGTGGAGAGCTCTGACTCAAGTTCAGAATCTTCGGGCAGCTCTTCGGACAGTGAGGGAAATGAAAAATCCTTGTCCTCTAGCAGTGATGAGGGTCGAACCAAGAAAAAGCAAAAGCAGGTTAAGAAATATTCGAGAAAAAGAGATCATCATGGAAGAATGAAAAAACATATTGGAAAGGGGTCATCTCACCACCGGAGGTATACGAACAAAATGCTGATGGATCCCTTTGCTTTCCACGATGAGCCAGGTATCTTTGCAACTCCTAATGAGGATACCGTGTTCAGTCGTGGAAGGAATTGGAGGCAGTCTCCACTGTCTTCTAAAATCCTATCCGGAAACCTCCCCAAGAGGTTTGACAGTACTAAGATGGAGAAGTACGATGGCAGTACTGATCCGGACAATCATCTGGAGCAATTCAAGAACTTCATGATGAACTTTGATGATGATGATAAACTACTGTATAGGGCATTCTCCCAATCTTTTACGGGGAGTGCTCTGAAATGGTACAACAGCCTGCCTCAAGGTTGTATTAAAGATTTTGATACGTTTTGGGTGGCCTTTCGAAGGCAGTTTGTGGGGAGTAAGGAGCTGAAGGGAAATGGAGACACAATAATCCATTGTGCCCAGGAGCCAAATGAGTCATTAAAGGAGTACATAAGTCGTTTCATGAACACAAAGAACGGGTTGGCTGATTGCTTCGAACAGGTGGCAATAGCATCCCTAAGGCAAGGTTTGAACCCAGGAAATCTGGCCGATTCGGTGACCAGAAAGAAGGCCATGACCTGGGGAGGGTTGCTAAATCAAGTTGGCAAGCAAATAAATGTTGATGAAACAAAGAAGACCAGGGTACACAGACAGGTGAGATCCACCCCGGTGGCACCAACTCCAAATCAAAACCAGTCCGGGAACAAAGCAAGAGAAACCGGACAGGGGCATGGTAGGGCAAAGGCTCAGTCTCAGCCAGCTGCTCCTGCTCAAAGTCAACAATCTAGAAACAAAAGAGGGCCATGGGTCCAACCGGAGTGGTTCGCAGAACTCAAAGAAAGCGTGGCCACCATTTTCGATAAAACAAAAAATGAGGTACACTACCGGAGACCAGCAACCTTGCAGTCTCCCAGAGAGCATCGTAACAACTCCTTTTGCCAATACCACAATGATATTGGCCATACCGCTGATGATTGCATAGCGTTGAAACAAGAGGTGCAAAACTTGATTGAAAGGGGAAAGTTGGGTGCATACGTTAAAAGAAGATGAGGCAACAGGCCTGACAACACTCACCGGGTTGGTCCAAGTAATGCTGCCCCGGAGGGGGCCATGATAATAGTGGAAAGGTTTGATGTGGAATCTGAGTACTTGGATCCTGATCCAACACGAAACAGGGTGGGTGCTATAGAGGAGTGTTCTAGGTCTATCCCCGGGCTCATTAAATTCTTCGAGTCACTTACAATATTCGGAGGGGACACTATGACATCTTATCAATCACCAAACTCATTCCCATTCATTGTCTTTGATGAGGATGATTTAAGAGACATTGCTGGCCTGAGGATGCTGTTGTCATAGGAGCATCTATAGGGGCAATGAGATAAGGCAAATTCTGGTGGATACTGGAAGCTCTGCCAATATCCTTTTCCTAACCACTTATAAGAAAATGAAAAATCCAGCTGTCATTCAGAAGTCAGACAGATCGATCGTGGGTTTCACGGGCAGCTCAGCCGATGTGATCGGGGAGTTTGAAGAAGAAGTGTTATTGGGCAGGGGCCCTTTCAAGAAAATGGTTAGAATACTCTTCATCGTGGTGGATTGTCCCACTTGCTATAATGCTATTCTAGGGAGATCTTGGCTCTCTAGGATGCATGCAGTGGCTTCAACAGTCCATCAGTGTTTAAAATATGCTGTTCAGGGACAGGTTGGGGTTGTCCGGAGCAGCCAAAAGGTTGCAAGAGAATGCTATGCCACTGCCTTGGCTCCACGAACGTTGGGGGCAGTCCGAATAAATGATCAATAGCAGTTTGAGGGCCTTTCTGGGGGTGAGGGTGAGATTGATGACCCCAGGGAGACCCCCGGAGTGTTGATCCCAATTGAAGAGGTTGAAACACACTGTTTGGAAGAAGGCAAAAGTGTCAAGATAGGGTCCAAGATGCCACCAATGTTGAAAGAAAATATGTTGAAATTCTTGAAAGACCATCAGCACGTCTTTGCTTGGTGAAATGCTGATGTTACTGGAGTTCCATCAGAAGTGATATCCCATCACCTAGCTGTCCGGAGGGATGTGGCACCAGTGGTTGAAAGAAGAAGAGCTTTCTCAAAAGAAAATGCCGATGTCATAGTACAAGAGGTTGACAGACTCACAAAGATGGGGCACATTAAAGAATCTCAATATCCTTTGTGGACTGCCAATCCTGTCCTGGTGAAAAAGAAAAATGGAAAGTGGCGCATGTGCATTGATTTCACAGACCTCAATAGGGCTTGCCCGAAAGATTTGTACCCGGTCCCCCGGATAGATCAGTTGGTAGACTCTACTTCTGGGAACAAACTGCTCTCCTTCATGGATGCCTTCTCCGGGTACAATCAGATCCAAGTAGATCCAAAAGATCAAGAGCATACCACGCTTGTCACTGATAGGGGTCTACATTGCTACAAGGTGATGCCTTTTGGCTTGAAAAATGTTGGGGCTACTTATCAAAGGTTAGTCAACAAGACATTTGCTGATCAAATTGGAAGAAATATGGAAGTTTACATTGACGATATGATGGTGAAAAGCGTGGCTGAGCAGTTGCACTTGTCCGATCTCCAAGAAACTTTTGCCAACCTGGCAAAAGTGAATTTAAAACTAAACCTTGAAAAGTGTGTATTCGGAGTGCAGTCCGGGACGTTCTTAGGGTATATCATAAGTGAGCATGGAATACAGCCCGACCCGGACCAACTCAATGCCTTATTCCAGATGGAGCCCCCTCGAAACATTAAAGAAGTACAACAATTGACAGGGAGATTAGCTGCCTTGAACAGATTCATCTCCAGGTCTTCGGACAGGTGTGCTCCATTCTTTCAAACTTTGAAGGGTACAAAAGGGTTCGAATGGACCCCACAGTGTGGTGAGGCATTCAACAAAATCAAGAAACATCTCTCCTCTCCTAAAACTTTGTTCAAACCAGTTGACGAGGAGACTCTTATTGTGTATCTGGCCGTTTCAAGTTGTGCCATCAGTGCTGTGTTAGTAAGAGAGGTCGATGGTTGTCCCTACCCAGTGTACTACATCAGCAAAAGCTTGATTGATGCTGAGAGGTGTTACTTGAAACTCGAAAAACTGGCATTGGCTCTGGTGATAGCTGCAAGAAAAATGAGGCCTTACTTTCAGGCTCATCCTATCGTCGTCCGAACGTCTTTCCCTTTAAAGAATGTCCTTCAAAAAGAAGACATTTCAAGCAGAATGACGAAGTGGTCAGTGGAGTTGGGGGACTTCGACATAGACTTTGCCCCCCGAACAGCAGTAAAAGCCCAAGCTGTGGCTGATTTTCTGGTTGAATTCCACTCCGATAGGGATTCAGAGCAACCTACTGATTCAAAAGACAAGAAATATGGATTGTCCGAACAGGCGAAGGGTCTAGCACCATGGGATGTGGGGCAGGAATATGTCTCACTTCCCCATATGGGGACAGCATGTACCAAGCTATTTGTTTTGCTTTCAGGGCATCTGATAACGAGTCTGAATACGAAGCAGCTATAGCTGGGTTGAAATTGGCCCACATCTGTGGGGCTAAAAGGGTCAAGCTTCTGAGTGACTCCCAGTTACTTGTCCACCATGCCTTAGGCCAATCTGAGGCTAGAAAGGAGCAGTTGGTAAAATATTTACTCCTCCTCAAAAATGAAGCGCTAAAGTTTAAAGCTGTTGTCTATGAGCACATTCCCCGGGCAGAAAATGAACTAGCAGACTCATTGGCAACAATAGCATATACAGAGTCCTACCCATGGATCCATGTGCTTGAAAGCCCTTCTATTCAACTTAGTGAGGGTGGAAAAGAGGAAGTTTTTGAAATACAAGTGAACCGGTCTCAAGACTGGAGGTCTCCTCTCATACAATATCTGTCCGATGGTATTATACCTTCAGATAAGTCACAAGCCAGAACATTGAAGCACAAGGCTCGTGGTTTCATTATGTTGAGAGAAGTGTTGTACAAAAAATCCTACAGTAAACCTCTCCTACGTTGTTTAGGGGATCATGAGTCACAAGTGGTCCTCTCCGAATTGCATGATGGTGAGGGATCAACCCATTGTGGGTTCAGAGCTTTAACAAGAAGAGTGTTACTCTCCGGATACTATTAGCCATCAATCATGAAAGATGCTAAGGAGCTGGTAAGAAGGTGTGACCCATGCCAGAGGTACAACAATGAAATTCATGTACCAGCCATTCCTTTGGAATCAATTTCTGAGCCCATCCCTTTTGCTCGGTGGGGATTGGACTTGGTTGGGCCTCTCCCTGTGGCGTCCGGAGGGCGTAAAACTATAATTGTGGCCATTGACTACTTCTCGAAATGGATAGAAGCAGCTCCCCTGGCAGGGACAACATCAAAAGCTGTCATAAAATTCATTATGTCCAATATATGTTGCAGATTTTGTGTCCCACAAAAGATAACAACAGACAATGGGCCACAGTTTGACAACAGAGAGATGGAAAGCTTATGTGCCTCAAGGGGTATACAGCACTGCTTTTCTTCACCCTTTCACCCACAAGCCAATGGGCAGGTTGAAGTGGCTAATAGAACTATACTGTCCGGGTTAAAGAAAAATTTGGAAGGGGCTGCTGGGAAGTGGCCTAGTTATCTACAAGAAGTCTTGTGGGCCTACCGGACAACACCTAGGGCTGCAACACAAGAATCTCCCTTTGCCTTGGTCTATGGGATGGATGCAGTAGCCCCCATAGAGAAGACACTTCCTTTCTTTCGTGTTCACAACTTCTCCGGACACGCTAATGAAATGGCAATTAGAAATCAGCTTGATTTGATAGAAGAAAGAAGGGTTAAAGCCCACCTTAGAATTGCACACTATCAGAGCCTGATGAGAAGCAGGTTTGCTTCTAAAGTTAAAAGAAGAGATTTTCAACCAGGGGACAAAGTATTGAGGAAGGTCTTCTTACATACTAAAGAAAAGCTCTTCGGAAAGCTGGCCCCTACCTGGGAAGGTCCATATATTGTGGTTGAAAGAATCAAGCCTGGAACTTATTGGTTGGAAGACAAAGATGGCAGGGTTTTAACTCACCCTTGGAATAACTCCGTAAAGAAGACTATCTCGTTTCGTTTACAATCCATTGGGGTCTCCGGATCAATGGGGATCCTTATCTTCACGTTTTCAGGGATCCCCCATTTGGTGCGCATTCTACCCAGATCGGAGGTATGGATGAAGTCATACTTGGTCTTATGCAAGGCCAAGAGGTACTTAAACTCGACCTTGTGGAAGCACGGCCCCACTCCCCCCTCAAGGCACTCCGGCAGGTCCGGGCGCCTTAGGTACAAATTCTCTTTGCCCTTTTTGGCAACAACAGCAGTGGTATCAGCCTGTCCGGAGGACTCGGACTCGAAGGGAACCTCTTTAGTAGAGTCCTCCATTCTCTCCTCCATAATTGTTGGAGGGACTTCTGTGGAAGTGGTTCGGGGAGGATTAATGCTTGGCATAGCCTGCCCTCCGGACTGTTTCCTGCCCGTATTTATCTGACTTCCCACCTCGAGTTGAGTTTCTGAGGCAGAAGATTCTTTGGGGGTGCCGGGTTGCTGGCCTCCGGACCGGACAGCCTCTCCCGGGGAGCTCTAAAGGGCACTCCAGACCCAGAGCCACTATTCTTTGTCCCCGATTTTGAGGGAGTATTTTTAGAGGTTAGCCCCTTGACTAACCGGCTTGGCCTTTTGATGACTAATTTCTCCGGAGAATGGTCAGAGTCAGACCCCATGGCAATAAAAGATGATTTTTTCCTGACACTTGTAGCGGTAACTCCTGGTTCAACAGCAGGTATCGACTCCTGAACTGAGGAACCCGATACTATGGGAGAAAGGGTGGATTGAAAGAGCTTTCTGGGCTTGGTACCTTTTGAAGAGGATGAGCCTCTATCAGATTCTGCAACAGAGGAGGCTGGTTTCTCAACAGGCGGCGATGGTAGCCCTGCTGCCAGTCGTTTTTCCTTCTCGACCCTTTGTGCTTTCTCCAACTCCGAAAGGTTGAGCCAACCACCTTTGATCAATGCTGTTCTTGATGTAAACATAAAACAGCCAAGGAAGTTTTTGTTCTAGAGAGATAAAGCTCTGGGTGAAATTGCAGAGTAAAATTTGAGAGAGATAGTAAAATAGTGAAAAATGAATGTGAATTTATAGTAGATTTGAAGAAAAAGGAGTTGATTCCTAGGATAATCCAAAAAGTTGGGTAATGATTAAAAGACGGCGTTGATGTCATTATTAGCAATTAAAGAAGTTACTTGTTCAAGAAGGTGGTGCGAAATTCAAGGTGAAAAAACGGCTGGAGTGGCCAATCAGAAAGCGACACGTGTCCCACTATCTTTGGCAAAAACCATTTGAAATTTGTAACGTTTAAATCTGTCCGAGTATACCCACAAACTCTGTCCGGGTTAAGAACCACTCCATGCAATCGGACTGTTTTTCAGTTCTTTGACAAGGACACTTGTTCAAACATCTAAAAAAGGGGCTCCTGATGAGTCCGAATTCAGCATGCTCCCCGGAAGGGCGAATCAGCCTAAGTCTCTCCGAAAACCGGACAGGCTACAAGCACTTAAATCGGACAGATCATTCGGACCGGACAGATCACTTCGAACACTGTAAACTTAAGGCTGTTCGAACTATGACTAAAGTACTAAAAAACCTAAACACTTCCTGACTAAGCTACCTGCCCTCCTGCTTAGAACTCATGGGTCTTTAAACATGACCCGGGTCCATTAAACATGACCCGAAAGCCCATAAGGGCCCAAACATCATACTATAAATACCCAACCACCAGCATTAACTATGGGTAATGAAAATTAACTGCTACCAAGCTGCTTAATTATCACACCACCTTTAAACACCCACACACCACCTTTAAACACCCACACACCACCGTTAAACACCCACACATCACCATTAAACACCCATACACCACCTTGAAACTCCACTTAAAATTACTAGCCTACCCTCAGACGATTATTATCCTCACCAAATTGGCACACTAATTATTCTATTCTTAGCTCTTGGTATTATTTTCTCTTTTGGTTTTTTCCCTCTGGCTTTATTTTATCTCTATAAACTTTCTGCTGATCTTGACTGAATACATTTGAACCTCATCAGCGACACCATTTGTGGGAATAGACTAAGTACTGAGAAGTATCTTTCTCAATCCAAATGTTAGTAATTCAAGCCTTGTTTAGAGTTCACTTTGTAAACAAAATAGGCGCATGTAGCATTATAGAGCCTTCTGCCCCAAGTCCGATAAAAAGTTTTAAAAAATTATGGACCTTGTTCAGGGATCAATTTATTGGAAGAAATAAGACCAAGGCTAATGGTGAATTCATTATGCACTACAAGAAAAAATTGCTAAAAGTTTTCAAGATTACACTTGGGATTTTTGTTCAAACAAAAAAACAACCACGAATACTGCCACCAAATGGTATTTATGCTTTGTTTAGGCAATATATTATCCTAGGTATTTTGGCTTATGATGTAATCAAATAATATAGACATGTCATTCGGGGAACTTTTGGTTCAAATGGAGTCGTTTATTAAGGTGCAAAATACCATGAGGCTTAGACTATTATTAAACCGACAGCTTTGTCATGCAGCCCACGAGGAAAACCAAGCTCTCACATCTATGACGACAATTTATCAAGTGGCATTAGTGCAACAGCAACAACATCACTATCCTCTAGCTATCGATCAGCCCAGACCTTCACAATAACAAGATCAGGATTGGTCGAGGCAGAACCAAGTCGCCTTAGATGAAACGGAACGTCGAGTAACGGTTGGGATAACTGCATAAATAAGTAGGTACGTCATAAAAATTATATATAGTCGATTGAGAGTATGGTGGTTATTTATGCGAATGCCAAGAGCTATCTTCTGTTTCATAAACTTTTCTTAACGAGGCCTCGAGATGAGAGAAGTATCAGATTTTATAAGTATCAAAATTACATTGGCCATTGGACCAAAGATCTTATAGCACTAAAAGAGAAGGTGAAAAATTTAATTGATAATTGAAAGTTAGTCGAGTGACTAATAATATAGAGGCTTCAAGATAAGGGTATACGAAGGTTGCACCGAAGTCAGTTGGTGAGATGTCTGATACATCGATGCTGGTTCTCAATGAAGCGCATGTTATGGTAATCATATACCATGCGAGTGAGCTCCTTGACATGTCGGATTAATACTTAGACCTGGATCCAAACATGCATCTTATAGTGGTTATGATCGTAACTACCATCGTACACGACTATTTTTTATCCGGGTGACAAATAACTCCATAAAATTACATGTTATACTTGACAATTTTTTGTTGATAATTCGTGGGTTCTTGTTGTGGTGAGTTTTATTCATAGATAGAGTTATTCCTTAAATGATGAAATTGATCATCATGATTGGATTTTTATGTAGCTTTTACTCGCCTTGCATCTTCTAATATTGGTTGATTTTTTCCTTGATGATTCTGTATTTTTATGTAGCTTTTACTGGCCTTGCATCTTCTAATATTAGTTGATCTTTTCCTTGATGATTTTGCACTAATGGTGATACACTGTATTTGTTGATGTTTCTCATAACAGATTAGCTAATTTATTGAATTGCAGATTCCTCCTGGAGATTTGTTGAACTTGACTCCAAAAACTTTTGTTCGATTTCCTCACCGTCTTTCGTTTGTGGAGTGATATGACATTGGCTAGTCACATATGAAATGATGGTGAGAATGTGGTGTTAATGATGGGCTTGAAACATTTCTTGATGAATTTTTTGAGCAAGAAAGTCATCTCAAATTTAAAAAAAAAATCATCCAAAAACATATCATATTAATGTATAACTACCAATTATTATTTTTTAATTTTAGTTATCTAAATTATAATAATTAATTATTTATAATCTTAATTACCCCCCAATTCATCATATATTTTATTTTATAAGATCTTGATTATATAAATTAATTAAAAGTGAATGTTCGTTATCTCTTAGATAAAATTAAATCTTATAACTTTTTTTTAAAGCGTACTCCCTCCGTCCCAAAATACTAGTCGTTCTAGGAAATATTTTTTGTCCCACAATACATTCTCATTTACCAATGCAAATTTTAATATTATTTATAATCATCTACCAATTAGACTCTTTCTTTTTTCTACTTTTTATGAAAAAATGTGTAATTATGACCTTCCTTAAAACACGTGCATAATCTTAAAACGACATGTATTTTGGGACAGATCGAGTATTTTTACATCAATAATAAAAAGCTTATTATTGTTTTAAATTGTTATTATACTGCGTATATTTATAAAAGTTATTTACGACTTTAACTTTAACTAGTTAATTTTAATGATTTATATAAAATCTTATAACTTTTTTTAAAAATGTATTTATACATCAATAATAAAAGCTTATTATTGTTTTAAATTGTTATTATACTACTGTAGAATTGTTTTTGACGTGTTCTAAATATTAACATTAGCTTTCAACACGTGTTAGATGCTATTTAGGCTAACATTAGCTTTCAACACTTTTTTTTAATGGTTTCCTAAGTTATTTATTCTTTTTTATTTTTCATATGTTATTTACTTTTCATATCTTTCATACTATATTACTTTGATTGTTCTCTTTCATTCTTATCGTTCTACTTTTTTTAGGTGATCATAAATTAAAATATAACTCTCATCGTTTTTTTCTAGGTAAGTAGAATAATTCTTCTCTTTTTTTATCATCATCTTGAGTTTTCTAATTTATTTATTACTTTTAAGAACATGTTACAAAATTATATAGCTAGAAGAGCAAAATCGATATGGGAACGCAAACACTTAATTTTTTTAACATTACATGTTTTTTACTAAACAATATGGTTGCAATTAGCCCAGTTTTTCTGAATTCAAATCGAAGACAGTCATATTGTTCTAAGTTTATACCTGAAAGTGATCCAGATTATCTTTATATTTATGTATGAATTTTAACCAATTAAACAACTAATACTTTCAGATTTACAAGAAAATGAAAGATTCCTTCAAGTTTACTGCATGTGTTATGCTCCAAGAGTCAAAACAATTGGCGTGTGTAACTAGGCCAAAAATTCCATAGAGTGAAAGACGTAATTTGAAACAAATAGAAGAAGACACACCAGGGTATACCTTATATATATTATTACTCTTTTATACTTCAAGAGATGAGAAAGACCAAAGTTATGTTTGAGAAAAAGGCAGAGACACAAAGAAGGATGACACCAAGTGCTGCTAAGAAAAAAGCTAATATAAACACGATTTTGATGGAACAAAAGTTAAGGCAAAAGGACAGGTTTAGACAACAGCAAGAGATGTATATTGATCATCAAAGGATTCTTACCGATGTTTATTGTAATCAGTGAATTACTATTGTTTTTTTTATGCAAGAACATATATTAATGGTTTTGCTCCCATCATTTCCAGGGTAACGAAAGAAGTTGATATCTTTGAAAGAAGTTGAAGCTATTAAGCTACTACACATATCATAACTATGTAATGGTACATTGTTAATATGCATAATATAAAGTTTTTTAAAGGATGGAACGTGAAACCTATTTCGACAAAAATCACACAATCATGTTAAAAACTATTGGGTTTTCGGGTTTTAAAAATTTAAAACATTTGGTAAGTGTTTCAAGGGGTGGACATTAGGAGAAGGATATATCAAACCTATTTTAAGAGATTCACCATGTAGTTTTTAATGGTCATAGGAGTTTTAGCTGGACTTAAATGATGCAGAATATGGTGTGTTTTGTTTAGGGATGGCAATGGGTCGGGATGGGTGCGGGTATAGCTAAACCCGTAACCCATCTCGTCTATATTTTTCCAAACCCATACCCTAACCCCGTATCCGTCGGATAATAAAAAATTTCCCCCCACCCGAAAAAAATTTATCCCGCACGCGAACCCGGGTTCGGGTGCCCACCCGGGTACCCATTTAAGTTATGATTATTACATAAAGAAAAGAAAAATACTCTTAAAACTTTAAAAAAATCAAATTCAATGTTTAAATATAAAATTCTATTTTTTAAAATATATTATATCTACTCTGTAATGTCAATTAGCAAATACTATATTATCTATTAATAATTAATATATGGTTTTGGTATATGTTAGTAAATATTTTTTAAATTTAATTAATATTATTATATGATTGAAAAGGGAACAATTATTGAAAAGGGAACAATGTTTAAAAAAAGAAATTAAAAAACTAAATTTAATGATTAAATGTAAAATATCAATAATATTAGAACGGTATTTATAGATCAGTTCTGGAGAGAGAAAAAATATTTAATTTTTTTAAATCAAATTTAATGTAAGTATAAAATAATATATTTTTCAAATATATTGTATATATTAGCAAATAATATATGGTTTTGATATTACATAATACAGATACTAATATTAATAACTTTATTTTAAAGTGATAAATAATATTAAATAATATAATATTTTATATAATATTAATTTAACGGGTATCCATCAAGTATCACTGGTGGGTCGGGTTCGGGTTGGGTACCCATGAGAAATTTATTAAACACATAACCCATCCCGAATCCAGCGGGTAGTAAATTTTCAAACCCACAACCCATCCGCGAATTTTTTTTAAAATTCATAACTCATCCCATCGGGTCAGCTCGGCTCGGGTACCCACGGGTTCGGAAAAAATTACCATCCTTAGTTTTGTTGCTAACTGAAACCATAGAAGTAATGACTTTCTATGATTATTTTCTGTTTTGGTCGTTGTATACTATGTTCAGGCTATTGTTTTTTCCATTCTAATGGATAGTATTTTTCTTCGTATAAATCAATTTACAAACACTATAAGTGACAATATAGCCTTTGGATTTGCCTTCTTATTTATTTTGGTATCTTGTTTGTTAACTTCTCTCTCTATCTTGCAGATTATCCTTATAAAAGTTTTTTCACGTTTATTCTTATTGACATACTTTGCAGCAATAAGATTGTTTGCCACACGAAAATTGATTTCAGCAGGCCATTTGTTACTTTTTTTTTGCTTTCTGCTTCATTAGCGATTATCTTAGCTTACACCAAATATATTGTTATTGGATAGTTGAAAAACAAGAATAAGTTTATATGCATGTTCGTATCTGATATAAAAATATTGTTATTTGTTCTTAATAACGTTACTATCCTTTGTATCTTAA
The DNA here is from genome assembly GCA_036936605.1 of Limnanthes douglasii subsp. nivea. Classification (NCBI taxonomy): domain Eukaryota; kingdom Viridiplantae; phylum Streptophyta; class Magnoliopsida; order Brassicales; family Limnanthaceae; genus Limnanthes; species Limnanthes douglasii. The sequence continues at coordinate 147,431,996 of JAUPFV010000003.1, read as the reverse complement.
CTGGTAGTTCATCCTCAAGTGATAAGCTTAATACTCAAGTTATATATGGTGTATAGTACCGTCTCATGTGACCATAGCAATCAAGTTTTTTATGGTCTAAACTCTAGAGGGTGTATGCACCACAATGGTTTAATTCAGAGCAGATAAAAGTTATAAAAATCAATTGAACAACAGATAGTGGAATCAATTAACAAAACTCGAAGTCACAAAACGTTAACAAAAATTGTAAGAGAAATGGTAGGAATAATAGTACTCAATACTAAAAACTATATCAAAGTCGTTTTTTTTCTTCAAAAATGTAATGGTCAAGACTGAAAAAAATTGAAAATATTTGTGTGCTGATTTAGAACTTTTATTTTAAAAGTTCTATCTAAATTAAAAATTAAAATAAAAAAGTAAAATATATTTTTTATTTTAACAATTAAGAAAAAATTGGTCCAAACTATAATTTTAAGGTCTTTTACGTCTTAAAATATGAGTTGTTTTGAATCATTTATATATGAGATGCCATTTGAAATTAAAAATAATGGGATTAATTTTAAAATAATTTGATTGAAAAAATGAATACTATATTTTTTATTTAATAAATAAAAAGTTTTTAAAAATATATATTTCATTCAGATTTTGGAGTGAATTTCATGAAAATTTTGAACGGAACTTTACGATCTGAGTACATAGTTTGTATAGTAGAGGTAATGTAAATATACAATATTCACACTATTAGATTCCTTTATGAATGATATTGTGTTTAGACTCTATAGTTGTACTATTTTTAATTTACCAGAGCGGGTCCGAATTATGGGGATTACCGTTGAGCTTTTATTGCTATGGTTTTGCTACCAATTGTTGGAAATTGGAAATGAAGTAAAACATCTTGGAGCAATCATTTTTTTTTCTTTCAAGAACAAACCAATGAATATCATTACTATTATTATTATTGTTCTTTCTCAAACTATCAATTTTAAAGAGATAATATAAGTTATAAACCTATATATGTGTGCTAACTTGCAAGACATATAGTTGGGTGTTTCTATGTTCTTCAACTCATTGTTTTGTTTGGGGTAATTTAACATTTTAAGAACATCGATCAAATTGTTATTGTATATTATTGATTTGATATTTTGTCTTACAAATTTATGTCTCATTATGTATAGTTGTATCTTGGATTATGGATGTTTGGATGGATCTTAACTGCAACCTACTTGAGCCTGATTCTCTTGTTATCTTAATCATAACCGTGGCATTCACTATATAGGTAAATATAATCATATTTAAAAGCTAGAATTATAAAATAAATAAAAACATAAATCTAACTTTTTTATATATATTAGGATGAAAATTCACATTGCATGAAGGGTTATTCGTTTTCTATTGGTCTGCATGTTCTTTATGTGTCTAAGACATCTCGAAGTAAGTAAAAGAGGTGTTATTAGAATAATTGATTAAAGCTTATTTATTTTCTCACACAATTACTCAAATTTATTATTACTTCTACTAGGATGCAAGTACAAATAAATTTGGCTATGGAATCCGAAAAGATGTTTTTATCAATACAAAACTTGTCTTCACTTCAATTTAGGTTCATTTTCGTTTGATTTGTATTCTTTTGCTATCTTTTGTTAGAATTAATACCGGCTCTAAAACATAATTGGTTGTTGCTAGGAAATTCTGAAATTCACTAAGAAGTTGTCATCATGCAAATATAGTCAAGGTATTGTCATGAGTTCTTTTTCTTTCATCAATTATACATTCATTAATTATACATTAGATTTTGGGTTATTTTTTCCATATGAGTGAGTAAATTATTTGTCGAACTTCATTTATATGTTTTAGAAATGCATTTTTTTGTTGGATTAATTTTTGTACATGACGAAATAAAATTAAACTACTAGCTCTCAACAGACATATTAGACTAGAGACTAAGTTGAAGCAGAAACAAAATTTAATCAAACTTTCAAAATTTATAACCCTCAAACACAAATATTTTTCAATTTGGATATTCTATATTTCGTGTTAATAAATAATTCAACCTCCTATGCTTTATTGAAACCGAAAGCCAGTAATTAGAAGTGGATCAACATACTCACCGTAAATGAGCTAACTTGACATGAATTAGCTCGAAAATGTGTTCTGAATATTGAATCTATAAACAACAATCTTGAATTGAATATCATTGTTTGCGAAGGTGATAAAGTCTTAAATTGATGGTGTGGATACCACTAAAAAATTATATATAATTTGGAACAATTTTTTTAATATATATATATTTGATATAATATTTATCTAACATCATTTTTTATGAATAATTATAATACATAAATATATATTTGATATAATTTAGTAATTTATATTTATCTAACATCATTTTTTATAAATAATTATAATACATAAATATATATTTGATATAATATAGTAATTTATATTTATCTAACATCATTTTTTATAAATAATTATAATACATAAATAAATTTTATTTTTATATTTGAATTATCACTCCCATCTCAAGGTGCGGGTGTCCTTACTAGTATTGTACTATTATAAAAGAAAAAGACAAAATCAAAATAGAAATAGTCTTAGACTTTGCCTAAATTAAGTAAAAAAAAATCGGTCTAAATTTAAATAGTTCCATTTTTTTTATAATCAATTTCATTATTTTATTAAAAATGTTATATTATCGCAGTCGGGATGGATCTTCTAATTCCGATATTATTTTATCGCAGTCGGGATGGATCTTCTAGTTTCCAGATTATCCGGATGACAAAATATAATCAACTTAAATTAAAGGATAAAATAATGAAAAATCAAAAGTTAAAAAAAAAAAATCCGCTAGTTATAGTTTTTGTTAGACAAAATTTTGCGAAAACTATAATCTTAACTCTATTCACTTGATAATCTTAACTAACTTTATTTATATATATATATATATATGATCTAAACAATAACTACCATACACTTCAAAATATACAGTTATGAGAACAACAAAAAGAACAAAAATATGATTTTTTAGTCAGTTCTTGTGATCTCATTTATTACATGTTGGATACGGTTCATGATTTAAATTTTGAAGATCCAAAACAAATATGGACAATATATTTCCTTTTATGGCTCAGTTTTGTGTTAACTACATAGACTCAATGATAAATAAATGTAGATAAATAAACTCTTATCTCCTATTTATTACGACCTTTAAACTTTTTATCATGTTTAGGATCCGTAGTTTAAAATAGTATTTTGCATTTATAATTATTTTTGTTAAAAAAAATTCATTAGTGGTAATATGTTGTTGCATCTAGTCATTTTTGTTGATTTTTTTTTCTTCACTGGTTGACTCGGGCGCATAAGAAAAAAAGTAACATACAAATATAAACTAATTCTAATAACCAATCGTAATTTTTAATTACCAGAATTGTCAACAACATTGCAATTTAAAATAAACTAAATTTTTGAATTGCACAAAACAATTTGGTTAATAAGATAAAAAAGTGTACCGTTTGCTTGCTACAACATTGGATACGGAAAACCAATTTTTTACTTATTTTCTAGAGAGAGAGAGAGGTTTTCCTTCAACTTGATTGGTTTGCTAAGTGTTCTAGGCATGAATCTCTAAGAGTGAAGCTCAAAAGTGTACTAATTTATGACACACACAAAAGAGTTAAAAGACATAGTTAGAAAGAAGGCATAGCATGGGATGATAGTGATAATAGCACATACATGATAGTATGATACAACAAAACAATATTTCCCTCAGATACAAAAGCAAGGCTCCTCCTCCCTCAAAGAATTCATCAATAGACAAATAGTAGCAAAAGATAATACAATCATAATCATAATCATAATAATAAAAAAGAGGTCATAGTAGCATATGAATGAATGGAGAAAAGTTAAAAAGGCTAATCTAGAATAGCAAATGTTGAAGAACCCAACCAAACATCATCAAGCTCACACTCATCTTCTCCACTGTCCACATCTTCTTTGCATCACTCTGCCATAACAAACAACTCCCTATTTAGTTCAATCTAAACACATGCACCAAATGTACTTCAATCTTATAAACTAATAAGAGCTAGATCTACTTTTTTGAAGATGGTGAACAAAACTCAGCAGTTTAAGTAACTTTGAGACCAAAAGAAACATAGATCTGTAATAAAGATTTATAGATCTGACTTGCATTTATGTTTAATAAGCTTCAAATGGAAGTAGATTATGTTACCGTATCGTCTTGTGTTGTCGATGGACCGGGAGACAGACCAGAAATGCTTGGTCCTGGTGCTTCCATTGGTGGAGCTGGGGGACTAGAAAGCGGCGACGGTGATGGAGCCGTCAATTTTTTCTTGCTAGGTGCTGGAGCTGGAACCTCAGCTGGAGGAGAAGCGAGTGGCGCTGGTGGGGGAGTTGCTGGAGGTGGAGATGCGGCTGGAGGAGGAGGAGAGCTTACTGGAGGAGGAGTCGCCGGAGGAGGACTGGATGCTGGAGGAGGTGAGGTCGATACTGGTGGTGGAGCGGATACTGGGGGAGGAGTGGCGGCGGGAGGTGGAGATGTGGTGGTTAGGGACGGTGGAGATGCGGTTGGTGCTGTCGGAGTGGGAGGGACAGGAGTGGCTGTTGGAGCGGCGGATGGAGCTTGACCACCGACGCCGGCGACGAGAACGACGCAGAAAACGATAAAAACTACCTTACCTTCCATGTTTGGTTATCGTACGCACCTGTTTAAAGCTGGTTAAAGTGCGCAGGGTGATGTTTAGTAAATGTATGTTGGGAGGGGAAGAGAAGAATTTAAATAGAGAAGAGTGTTTGTTTGTAGAGTGTCTCATCTCTCATGTAGTGTTTGGGTTTTGGGATTGTCTGATCAAAACGAGAGGAAGGTTCGTCGTTTTGGAAACATCTACCACGTGGGTGGCCCAGTTTGGCATGTGGTGTTTTCGGCGACAGATCTGGATGCCACGTTGGCATCTTCGAAACCTCTAGGGTTACTGATCCTCGATACAAAGAAAGAAATGCGTAAAATTATTCATTGGTTTTTTTGTTTTTTCAGATTAAAGTGAAATAATTCAATTAGGTTTATAAAACTATGGTTTCGCCTAGATTTTACTATTTTTCTTTTTGGATAAATTTCCACTAATAAACGTTTTAAGCATAAAAAATCACAACTATAGATGGTATGTTTGCCTCAATTTTATTTGTAGAAATGTTGTTTAATTGCATTTGATATTTAGTTTTTAGAATAACTTGCTTTTATTTTTATTTTTAAATTGTTTGAAATAGATGTTTCATGTTTCAATAATAATCTTTTGTTTGAGTAAAAAATGAGACACGATTGAGTTAACATTTGAACCTGCAAAACTAAAAGCGAAACTGATACGGGTCGAAGGTCAGACTTTATCGTGCTATATAAAGATTAGTAACATTAAGTGAGTTATTGATCATATTAATCTCAAATACTATTTTAAACCATTTTTATAGTCTCTAATAACTCATATTAAGGCTTTTAACCAATAGGATAGCTCTTAGTAGAGATGGGTTTGATTTATTGAGAAGACACAGTTGGTTTTGTTAGTGACTGATTTAGAGATCTCATTTAGCTGCAAACTTTTGTTCTCGCTAGATGTGTTTAATAGTCATTCGAGGGTTTATAGGTTTTCTGTAGCATGTTATGACTGAATTTAGATACCAAGAAGTATGATCAGTGCTAATCATTTTAATCAACATCATGTAGTCTATTTTTATGTCTACAATGTTAAAATTATTTGATTTACATAAAAGAATATCATATCAAAACCATCGACTCTGCTATTAGTGTGTGGGGAGTTTTTTGCCATATAGTTTTCTTATTGATTTAATTAGTTCTCCGTGATGATTTCTGATTGTTAGGTGCGACCAAAGTCCCACATCCCACATCGGTTAAACATGGGAAGAAAGATCAGGTATATAAGTTAAGAATACATCTCCACTAGCATGAGGCCTTTAGGTAGTGGACCAAATGCAAAGCCGTGGAATATGCGGACCGGACCCCTATATTCGTAACATCCATATTCCCAACAAATGGTATCAGAGTACTGGGCCCAGACGGAACACGATGTGGTGGGTGCTGCCTAACATCTTGTTAGGATCCATACTCAAGGTGATTGATCTGCTGGATAGATGGAGCGCCAAATGGCTCATCAAGCGGGTGGCTTGATCAAGGAGCAGCGCAGATTCATGTATAAATGGAGCGCCAGATGGCTCATCAAGCAGGTGGCTTGATTAAGGAGCGGTGCAGATTCATCTAAAAGATGAAGTGCCTGATAGCTCATCAAGCAAGTGGCAATGTTATTTGATAGTGAGCAGATAGATCCATCCTAAAGCTGGGTGAAATCCTCAGGATGCCTAACATCTTGTTAGGAGCCATACTCAAGGTGATTGATCTGCTGGATAGATGAAGCGCCAGATGGCTCATCAAGCGGGTGGCTTGATCAAGGATCAGCGCAGATTCATGTATAAATGGAGCGCCAGATGGCTCATCAAGCAGGTGGCTTGATTAAGGAGCGGCACGGATTCATTTAAAAGATGGAGTGCATGATAGCTCATCAAGTAGGTGGCAATGTCATCTGATAGTGAGCAGATATATCCACCCTAAAGCTCTAGAGTTCAGGTTTCTCTCCACCTGACTAGAGAAGGCGGATGAAAGTCAATTGCGAGGAGGCTAGAGTGGTACTTTGTTCGAGAGAAGGATTGTTAGGTGTGACCAAACTCCCACATCCCATATCGGTTAAACATGGGAAGAAAGATCAGTATATAAGTTAAGAATACATCTCCATTAGTGTGAGGCCTTTTGGGAGTGGACCAAAAGCAAATCCGTGCAAACCACTGGACCTAAAGCGGCCAATATCACACTAGTGTGGAGATCTATTAAGTGAATCGGAAAATATCACACTAGTGTGGTGAGATCTAAGTAGGATATAAAAGATTTTTTATTAATGTATTAGAAGACATGCTTTTGTATTTATATTTTAAATGGTTTGCTGCTAACTAAATGGTCCAACAAATAGTATGAGGTAATATTGATTTTATATGGGTGTTTTGCTTTGTTGGCATTAACCAGTAGTTTATTATATGGTTTAGAGATATATGTTTTTAAATGGTTTATTGCTAACTAGATGGTCCAACAAATAGTATGAGGTAATATTGATTTTATATGGGTGTTTTGCTTTGTTGGCATTAACCAGTAGTTTATTATATGGTTTAGAGATATATGTTGACCAATAATGATGCCAAATAAACATGTGAAGTATTTACATACTTATAAGGTTATATGGCAAAAGACAAAAGGATGATTGATTATTTCAATGTTGTTGCAATGTTGGCATTATGATGCATACTGAAAAGTTTCTTTTGTAAAATAGAATCAATGGTTTCGCCTTATAACTTCTTTAACCATATATGTTTTATGTTATTTTTGTATTTGATAAAATTTAAAACATTTGGTGATATACATAGGTTGAATATGTGATTTAATTAAAGTTTAATAAAATATAAAATTAAATTAATTAATGGTATTTGATAATATCAGGTAGAAAAAATATTTTTTCATGAATTATGAAAAAAATTAAATCAAATTACACTTTTATTAAAAAATTATGATTCGATGATTATGGTCTATGTGATCAAAATTTATGAATAAATTTTTTGATATAGAGATTCATAATTGTATTTTAATCAGTTTATTGTATTTATCTCTCTTTTTATCTACATAATTTTAGCGAAAATTTTAATCTATAGAGAAATGACTATTTTAACATGTATATTTTACCAAACAAACAAAATGTTTTTCATTGATACCATTTGTGAGAACCGATTGTTGGCGAAACAAATATTTTCAAAACCACAAGCAAAAATATATTTTTACCACATTCGAAAAAGCTAAAGCAATAATTTTACATGTTAAATTATTCAACCTCTAAGTTTTGTGCTCTTATTGTCGATATAGAATGAGATTCAATCATAACGATGAGGTATCATATAGATAATTTAGCTGCAAAACTAAGCACTTGAAATCATTTCTCCTGAGTCAAGTCCAACAATATAGCAGAAAAGGCTCATCTAAAATTATTTAATCGCATCGCCAAACACTCTGTTTAATTTTAGGGCACCTCTTTTAGGCCCAAAATGGTCTATGAAAACCTAAAAACTGATCATCCAGGTAAACCTTCAGATATCGAGCAAGTCGATCTACAGATACCCTAGATGAACAAAGCACAATATGAAATACAATCTCATCGCATCCTTTTTAATATAAAATATATTGGTTTGAGATATACCCTGCAAATTTAATCAATATAATTTAGAAAATGGCAATAGGACATGCGACCCTAGTCCTCAATAATTTTGAAACGATATGTTGGGGTTATGTGACAACAATAAACTCATCTAATCGAGCTTTATGGATGATAATATGAGGTAAACTTTAACGTGGTTCAATAAATTTCTCTTAAACTCGTATATGAGTTTATATGGAGTAAGATCATCCGGAAAGACATGGGTTATATTATCCATTGCAAAATGAGCATAATAAAAGCATGTGCGACTAAACAAATAGATTTTTTAGAAAAATAATAATTAGGATAATTATCATGATCTCATGGTGTGTTTTGTCTACGAGAAAAAAAACTTTATCACTCTCTTAGCTAAAAATATTATGAAGTGCAAGGGTCTAACTTTTGACCAACTGCTACGTATGGTAAATAAACATATCAAGGTTAAAGAAATTATGTACGTGCGGGTGTTGCGAAGGAAATTTTTATCCATTATATCACATGACCGATGTGCAACATCAACTTTTCCTCATTCTCCCAATCCAAACAGGTAAACTTGTTATCAGACTATCATAACAACGATCTTACCATAAACTAAATTCTTAAAACTAAAACAAAAAACCATGAATGATTATAATTATCAACAAAACAGGGGTTCGAATACCATGTCTATTAATCTCAATGAAACCATATCTACCATCTATGACCGAGCTAAAAAAGGGTATACTTTCTAAAAACTAAAAAATATATTGACCCATAAAAAGTCAAGAAATTTGAACAAATTTTAGAAGTACTATAACGATATTGGTCACGATATAAAGGAATACAAAACTCTGAATGATGGTTTGTTAGAAAAATAATAATTATCATGGTGTGTTTTGTCTACGAGAAAAAAAATCTTTATCAGTCTCTTAGCTAAAAATATTATGAAGTGCAAGGGTCTAACTTTTGACCAGCTGCTACGTATGGTAAATAAACATATCAAGGTTAAAGAAATTATGTACGTGCGAGTGTTGCGAAGGAAATTTTTATCCATTATATCACATGACCGATGTTCAACATCAACTTTTCCTCATTCTCCCAATCCAAATAGGTAAACTTGTTATCAGACTATCATAACAACGATCTTACCATAAACTAAATTCTTAAAACTAAAACAAAAAACCATGAATGATTATAATTATCAACAAAACAGGGGTTTGAATACCATGTCTATTAATCTCAATGAAATCATATCTACCATCTATGACCGAGCTAAAAAAGGGTATACTTTCTAAAAACTAAAAAATATATTGACCCATAAAAAGTCAAGAAATTTGAACAAATTTTACAAGTACTATAACGATATTGGTCACGATATAAAGGAATACAAAACTCTGAATGATGAGATACAAAACCTCATTAGTGGTGGTAAGATTCTCATATTCATCAAGGGTTGATTCCTTCTAATTTCAAACAAAATCCAACAACTCTACCACCGATGCTTGGGCTAAAACCCCCATAAGCAGCACTGAAAGTTACAGCGCTGCGAGTGGTAGGAATTTTGAAAATTTATAAATCTTACAATACTTTGATCATGATCCATACAAGCATGTTGTATAAGCATATGTTAGAGTTGACACGCTCTCCAATAATCACTACTTTTTCTAAGAAATTCCATAATGTTGATTGAGTTCAAATAGATAAGACATGCTTTGACTCACCTTCACTTGAGTCATTATCCTTAGATCAACTTTGATGATCGCGACAGGGATAGTATGACCCCATAAAGGTGCAATAATCATCATTACTGAAATCAATAATGTCAAATTCAAATGAATTATGACTGATAAATGTATTATTGTTGATATTCTCTTCAATAATAGTTATGACAAAATTTGAGGTATAATACATATATAACCCTTCAAACGAGTTTTGACGAGTTTCAAAGGAGATGAGACCCTGATGTTTGGAAAACTAAACTTAGATATTACTTTAGAACAAAAAAGTGCATAATGCAATACCTCTTCATATGGTATTTTTCGTACAACATTATATTTAAGAATTTATGGCTTAATTAGATGCATGTTATCATGTTAAATGTGCATCAATATATAATATATGTTATTAACATATATATCAACATAATTTATGACAAGTAACATATAACCATAAAGTGTTACGAGATATTTCAATGTTAGTCGAGCCTCGAGAAGAAGTTTAGCATGAATTACTCAGATCAAGATATATAATATGCATTGGGCTGGACTTACAAGGGGTTCTACAAACAGGTTTATTAAACAAATTATCTAAGAATTTAGATGTGTGTTTTTTGTTTGTGCGCGTTCTAACATGAGTATTGGTTAACATACCATAAGTTATCTATCAACAATAATTTTAGGAGTATAAACCAAATATGTAAATGTTTCTCTCATGAGAAACTCAAATCCATTACCATTAAAGTCAATAAGCTAAGCTAGATTGGCCATATAAGTGAAGTTTTTTTTATCTTATATAGATCACAAATTTTGATTCTCATTAAAAATTTGAATATCATGTAGATGATGTGCATTGATTTCACTAACCTCAACCGCGCATGTACGAATGACTCATTCATAGTCTTGTGAATTAATCAATTGATGGATGGAATTTTGGGAAATAAGATGTTATCTTTTGTGGATGCATATTATGCATACAATCATATTGTAATAAATCTGGATGATGAAGAGCACACAACCTTCATGACTAAGTAAGATTTATGTTGCTACAAAGAATGTCATGTAGTCTTAAGAATGTAGGTGCGACATATAAAATATTGGTAAAAAAGACTTGCTCAAGTCAAATCGGGTGAAACATACCAAGAAAATAACCTCTGGGAACCTCTGGGCAGAAAATCAGAAACTCGATCCAAAAAAGTATATTTTTTAGTATTCTCCGAAAATATTTGGGGTACTTAGTAAAAAAAATAGAATTGAATCATCCTTAAACTAGTATGGAGTCACCACAAACAATCAATGGGTTAAAAATCCTCACAGGGGGTTGGTTGTTTTGAATTGGAATATCATATTGAACATCATAATGAAAAAAAGTATTCAAAAAAATCAACACTTGGACTCATCTGAAGTCCTATACGATCGAATCCATGTGATAATATTTATCTATATTTAGCAGTCTCCGATCATATTTTCTTACAGTTCGATACATCTATTTATATTAAAAAATCTTTTCTCTATGCCAAAACTCGATACTTGCAATTAGATATAACATTATCTCTAATAGTCAGTGCTAGAAAAAAAAATTATATTTTTAAGGTTATATAAATGTGGTTCAAACTTATTTCCCTATATGAAACATTCTTCGGAAACCCAAAAAACTTGGCAGATTGACATGTTTATATGTGAATCTTGGGGTTTGTGATATCATTTTCGAACCAAGAAATACCATCAAGACCCAAGCTATGAAAGATTTCCTCATTTAATTATATGTTGAAAGGCCTAGCATTTAGAGTATAATAAAGAACCCATGTGGCCAGTATAAAACAATGAGAGATCAAACGGTACCGACTCTATAACATGCATGCAACTAACATCCTTTTTAGGGACCCATTACATCAACCAGTCAAGTTCAGAGTCATTACCTCAAACAATGAGACTAAATATGAAGTTGTTGTAGCAGGTCTATGACTCACTCATATATGTGGGGCACACCGTGTGAAACTTCTAACTAACTTACAATTAGTAGTCAACCGTTCCTTGAGACAAGCTGAATCAAATAAATACACCATCAAGATATATCCAACAAAATTATGGGTCAAGGTCTCAAAATTTAAACAATTATAGTATGAGAAAGTACCACAAGTTAAAAGCATGATAACTGACTTCGTTGCCTCCTTTAGAACTTCTGAATTTATATTATGACTAGTCATACACAAAAATAACCATATTTTAACCTTTGTTGGTCAAGACATATGATACAACTTCCAAGGCCATGGATATTGACGAATCATCATATTGGTAAATTACAATCAATTTATAACTTATAGAAGGGATACTCCCATAAAATATAATTGAATCTAGAAGTTTCAAATATATGTATACTATGTGTTGCTTGTTAAAACTCTTTATCACCAAGTCTTGAAAAAGCTCATTCTTTGGTCCGTAGATTTGGAAAAGTCACCATTCATACTCGAATAACTTCATAAAGGATAATGAGGTGCACGTTATGTGTACAAAACTCTTCAAAGGTGCATATTATTAGTTGGGATCCATGTCAACAATTCACGAACTTGATTTAAGTCATAATGGTACCTATGAAGTTAATTTCATAAGTTATTCATTTTGATAGATATGACCTGAATATTGTGAGGCCCTTACAAAAATCATCCAAGGTCATGGTACTTTATTATGGTAGTGAATTATTTATCCAAACTACGAAGATGGAATAAGCGGGCTCAAGCACGATTTCTAACAAGAGTTGGTTAAACAAATGTGAATCAAGTTACACTTTTGAATTGAGAACTACCAAACACCAATGCAACACAATTACGATTCTAGAATTCATTTTCATGTATTAAAAATAAGAGATAAAGTCTTTCTTTACATAAAATATAAATTCATTGGCAAGCTAGAGCAAAACTATAAAGTACCATACACCATAACCATTAAAGTTATTTTATAAGCAAATGAATGTAAAACGACATCCTCTATCGCACTCACATAATTTAAAGTATTATAGACTTTATGTTTCCTGAAGAGTATATTTTATTGATATATTTACATTTGTAAGAATTTACTTATATAATTATATTCTTATGTATTATTAGTGCAATATTTTATATTACAGTAGTACAAATAGATTTTAACGAGGCATCATATTATTAATGTATTTTGATAACATCTTGTGTGTTTATATATTTATGTATTACGAATTTGAATGTGCGTATGCTTTTGATCCAGATCATCAAATGTTCAAAAAGACTTTTGAGTCGGAGCACCAATTTGTAAAGTGAGTTACGAGTCAAAGCACAAATGTACAAAGTGATTATGCAAAGTGACTTTTGAGTCAGACCACCAATGTCAAAGTGACTTCCAAGTCAGAGCACCAATGTGAAAATTGGCTTCCAAGTTAGAACACTAACGTGCATAGGTTTATGAGTCTGGTTTTCCAAGTCGATCACATAACTTCTACATTCAAGACTGATCACCCTTAGGTAGGTTCAACATCAATTGTTATTGTGTAAAAATATGTGAAAATATCTAAACAAAACATCTCTTCTTCTCTAAACATTCTTATAATACTATCCATATACACAAAGTAAATAAAAAAGGATAACATTAAGCAATTGAAAGATAGCATAGCTAAAAGTTTTGTTTTAAATAAATATGTGTCAACAGATTGTGTGTGTATATATATATTTAACATGAAAAATTGTTATGGTAAAACATACAGGTTAGCAAAAAACCAAATTATAAACTAAAGAAAACAAGACAAACCTGTACTTGACATAAAAAATATACAACTTGCTTAAAACACGCGAGTTAAAATTGTTATAAAACATGAATGTAAAAATATTTAAAAGAAAACATTGGCTTTATTAATCAGGCCTTAACTTTATAATAATATATGCTTAGTGAGAGGACTTCTGTATCAGGAAACTAAGAAAATATAAGCAACAATATCCTTAATTTTTGGATAATAAAACTTCCATTGTATATAGATGTTTTTCCAAATACCGTCTTTTCTGCAAAGCTCTAAAATAAGGCATATAAGATTTGAGGGGTAAAATTTCATGTACATTGACAGAGTCATTGAAATTAAGGACAAAGAATTTATTTTTTCTAGTATGTCGACTTGATCGCCTCATCATCCCTAATGAGGACTAGATTATCCAAAGGGCAAATTAGACAAATGGGTTATTGAGCCAACATTTATTTTAAATAGGTAAATGTAATAATTTAGGTAAATATAATAAGTAAAAGTATTTAATGGGCCTTATTGATAATAATAATAATAATAATAATATGTCTATGAGCCTTTTCGACCCATTAGGCTCATTGGGCATGATTAAATAGGCTTTTAGACCATTAATGAAGGTTGGTAAAAAAAATTACTCTAAACCTAATCTATCAGAGATTATCTCTCTAAATTAAATTATAAGCAGCTTAATTCTCTAATTTAAAATAAAGTAAAGCATTCCTAAAATTGAGTTATCCGGATACAAAGATAGGTTGGTGGCTAAGGTATTCATGCAAAAGAAATGTGTTGGTTCCAATGAATATTTTTCACCAGTTGTGAAACAATCCTCTATAAAGGTTCTATTATCAATTGTTGATAGATTTCATCTTAAGTTAGATCAAACGGATGTTACCATTACCTTATTACATGGATAACTAGATGAGACTATGTACATGAGTTAGCCTCAAGGTTTTAAAGAAGGGAATGCTGGAAATGTGTGTTTGTTAAAGAGACTTGTATATGCGTTGAAACAATATTCAAGGCAGTGGAATAGAAGATTTGATTATGTTATGAGGTTCATCGAGTATATGGGGAATTTCTATGACAATTTTGTCTATTGTAATGGAGAAACACACATAAAGAGATATAGCATGCTATTGTTGTATATTATTCTCATTCTTTAGAATCTCACAAAAATAAAAATCAATTTTCATTCGCTCCCAGATTTAAACAAATCATCTACCACTTCTAAATAATCGACAATGGATAAATAGTAAAAAACATAGTACTTATTGGCATAAAATTTGTAATCCAAGATTAACCAATCTAATCTGAAATCAATCTTTGATATTCTCTGAATCAATTGTAAATGATATTATCATCCTCAATGTATTATGGATTTTCTGTCTAGGACATAAGTTTATTAAATATAACTTTTGTAATGTCAAATGAAAAGAAACCTAAAACATTAATCAAATACATCTCTAAAAAACCTAGGTCATTGGATATGGCCAAAGTACGTGTCTTCCCTACAATCGACATCTCCATCTTGATATTCATGGGGATGTCATAATTATCTTGAATTGGCTTGACCATTCATTAATTTTTTTGCATTTTGATTGGATCTTGAAATTCTTCTTCTAAATTTTACGTTTATTTTTTGGGGCTCCAATAATTCCTCTTGTGGCTTGACTGTGAATATGTTTTGGGGGTCGATGGCATGTTGGAATAAATTTGTAAGAAACCCGAGGTGACTATGTGACGACTAACTATAAAAGCACCTAAGATGTGAGGCTCGTAGACGATACTTATAATCACGATGAGACCAATCTTAGATTTTTTTTGCATTAGACATATTAAATACGAGGTGTGAGGCTCATACCATAAAATGTAGATTAATTTTTTGAAGTCGAATAAAATAAGTAACGTTTTTCTCTGCCATATTTAAAGAAAATAAATTAAGAGGAAGAATTACCTTAGATAAATATTAATGGTCAAACTGAATCAAAAAGAGTAAAGATACAAATTAATTAATGGTTCATGCTAGGACGAACTGAAAGATCAAGAATTGGGTCAAAAAGAGTTTTTATTGGGAAGAAGACAACATCACCTTGAAATCTCGTGCAGATGATCAAATGGAAGAGCTAGACTTTGTAAAAGTTTTTGTGGCGACCAAAAAGGGTTTTGTGATAGTAAAGAAAGGTTTCGCGACAACTGAGTCTGGAATGAACATATCGCTTTCTCTCTTTTAAAAAAAATAGATCTCTATCCAAAACTCTTTGGTGGTATAGAACTTTATGTTTTTTATTCATTTAGAGAGAAAAAAAAATCTTATGTATGTTTCTCTTCCTCAATGATTAATTATTACAACTCCATAGGGAAGGTCTAGAGCACGGTTCATTATGCACACGTGAAGATATGTGACATTAAATCTAAACTTATACATGGATCACATATAACGAGGCATGTGGCAATTATTTAAGGGATAGCCTTGGAAATGAAGAATCTTAAATTTGAATCTCACCATCTTATTGTGTTGTCATTTTGTCCTCGAAGCGAAGCTTATATAAAAAAATAAAATGGGTAACATCTGAACCATCCACTTTGAAGAAATAGTTAATCATATCTCATTTTGAAAGCAAGTCATTTTTCAAAGTGAAACCACATTCAACCTTATTCAACTTGGGGATAATCGCTTTAAAGGATCCTAAATTGACGCTTAAAACTAATTTGAAGGCTTACTGTATTCCTTCATTGACAAGCTCACCATGAATATGAGGGTTATTAATAGTTAAATTACCGGTTATGCTTTCACTTAGATTTGGATCAGATATGCTAAATCAATAAGCCTTGTAGAACAAAACTAATATGGCTCATGCATTTGTGGGTCTTAAGTGCTCAAAGGCCTTGTCAATATACATACAATTTTTCACCTTATGTGTAAATAGTAAATTATTATTATTATATTTTAAGAACATTTAATATTCTATCTCTATATTTTATTACACATTCAATTCTTTTGCACTAAATCCAACCCAACCAGACTTTATTGAATGTATAAACATACTTAATAATAAAACATGTATTAAAGTATATAATATCTATGTATTTAGATAAATACAATTATTGACATCTTAAGTTAAAATTTAGTATATTAACACCTAATATATATATATATATATATATATATATATATCAATGATTGTTGGGGAAGCCATTACCATTCAGCTGAGGCAAGAACCGATATATGATTAAAATAACTTAAAAAGAACGATATAACTTTCTTGTACAAGACAAGAAACATATAAAAATTGCGTAACAAAACCAAGCACACAAGGTAGTATTCAACATGGTACGGATTGTGAAAAAATTATACATCCACGAGTAATAAACACACTTCTATATATAAGTAGGTTACAAAAAAACTTTTCAAACACAAATAACTACGTCACTATTTGTAATAAAATACGGCATGATTCTCATATATCTTTCTTCAATTTTTATTTCTCAACTTACTTATCTCTTAAAAGACCTTAAACCATTTCATTATTTTAGGAAATATCTTCATCAGACGGTCCAGATTAAAACTCATTAATCAACGATTGAAATAACTCATCATTCATTAATATAGGAAACCTCATAAATAACAAAGAATAATTAATATAGCTAATCTAATTAATATATAAACACTTAAATATGAGACCCAATTAATATAGGATACCTAACAAATATAATACTTTGCTTCGTCCTAGTAGTGGTGCTACGGTCTAACTCGTTTCATATCATAATAATATTTTAGATCAACTAGCTTTAGACTAAACTACTTCGAACCAGCCTATTTTGGCTCATCATATATTTCCTTTGACACGATTGTCACCAGTC
This sequence comes from Limnanthes douglasii subsp. nivea, assembly GCA_036936605.1. NCBI lineage: Eukaryota > Viridiplantae > Streptophyta > Magnoliopsida > Brassicales > Limnanthaceae > Limnanthes > Limnanthes douglasii. The sequence continues at coordinate 147,414,393 of JAUPFV010000003.1, read as the reverse complement.
TTTAACGGTTTGTTTCAGTCCTTGGAATCAACATACGTCTCTCTAACTAAGTCACGACTCAAGCTTCAAGGATTTTCAATGGTTTTTGCCTAATACATGTCATAGAAAATCCAATATACTTATATAGTCCTACGATAATATCTATGTTGACGAGTTACTTCTAACCTACACCTAATAATGATCCATATTTTTAGAAAGATATTGTTTTAACCATAAAAAAATAAACCATCACAATATTTTATTTTGTCATAATTAGGTTAATAGTGAAAAAAGTTAAGAAATAAAATTGAGAGAAAAAAATGATAATAACTTTTTATAGTGTGATTTTGTATTCTATTTATAAAAAAAATATTACTTTAAAAACATAAAATAATAATTTAAAAAAAAAAATCAAATAGTACATTATGACAATATTGATATACAATGTGACAATGATAAAGTCATCACTAATAGTTGGGTCGTATTAACGATCAAAAATAGTTTTTAACTGTTAGATCTCGGTCTCAAACTAGGGCTCGAAAAGTGAATCAAGCTCGATTGCGCTCCAGCCTGTGTACGAGTCGAGATCTCTTGTGATAAACGTTGAGTTTCGCTTTTAGAGAGAGCCTTCAATAGGCTAAGGGTTGTTCGTATGTCGCCCCTTCCTCTCCATTTTGGCTAACTCTAAATATCATCAAATGATCAACCATATGCAATCAATTTGATTAATGCTCATAAACCATTCACTTTCATTATTTTCTTTTCGCAAAAAACAATCCTCGATGAAAATTTTAACTCAAATTTTTAGTAGGATAAATCATAAATGATATTTGGTGGAAAACTTTTGTGGACGAGCTTTGTGAACTAGCTTTAGGACAAATAAAGTCAAATCAAATTGGTTGACTGAATTTCCTAATGATCACTCTGAAGGCGTCAGACCGATATTTAAAAACCAATTTGAGGGATTACTATATTCCTTTATCGAGAAGCTCCCCATGAATAGGGAGGTTATTAATAATGGAATTATTGACCATGTTATTACTCAGATTTCAATCGAATAAGCTGAACTAATAAGCTTCATAAAATAATCCCAATAACGTCTTATGTATTTGTAGGTCATAAGTGCTCAAAGGCCCAAAATGGTCACCGTAAATATAACGTGTCACCTTACTTGTAAATAGTAAACAAACAATATTATATTATAAGAGTATTTAATATTCTACCTCTTTACTTTATTACACTTTTCTTTTGTATCACCTGGATCTAACCAAACCAGACCTATGTAATAAATAACACGTGTCTTAAAGTATAAAATATCTATGTATTTAGATAAATACAATTAATATTTAAAGTTAAATTTTAGCAAATTAACACCTAATATTCATATATATATATACTTATTTATTTATGATTGTTGGAAGAATCACTACTATTCAGATAAGGCAAGAACCAACATACTATTAACGAACCTAAAAAAGAACTATCTAATTGTCTTATACAAGACGAGCAAAAAATAAAAGAATGTGTAATAAAACCAAGCACACAAGACAATATATAACGTGGTTCGGATTGTGAAGAAATCCTATATCCACGGAAAACGAACACTTTTTATATATATAACTAGGTTACATAAAGACTATCCAAACACAAAGGACCGAATCACTCTTTGTAACAAAAGATTATGTGATTTACATATTTTTATCTTCAATGTTTATCTCTCACCTCACTTATCTCTCAAAAGACCTAAAGTTATTTTACTCTTTTATGAATCATGCAATTCGCGTAATCACATCACATATTGCATAACAAGATCTTCTTTTATTTATAGGGTTTAGGGAAAACTTTATCTCTTCATCAGATACTCCAGATGAAAGTCCATTAATCAACGACTAAAATAACTCCTCATCCATAAATATAGGTAACCTCGTGGATTGAAAAATCCTAATTAATATTGAAGACCCAATTAGTTTAAGGATTCTAATTAATATACAAAGACTAATTGAATGTTTCTATCATTCAAACCTACCTACTTTTGGATCAGAGTAGTGTTTCAGATCATTTCGCTTCAAACCTACCTACTTTTGGACCAGCCTACTTTGGCTCATTGAATGTTTCTATCATTAAAATGGTCAACAGTCCTCGGCAGCTTGTCTCAGCCCTTAGGACCAGTAAACGCCTCTACAACTAAATCACGACTCAAGCTTTAGAGAGTTTCAATTGTTCTTGCCTAATACATATAACGACATATCCAACTATATCCATGTAGTCTTGCGGCAATACCTTTATACCTATAGCCTAAATCTAACAATGATCCATATTGTTGAATAAAATTGTTTAACCACGAAAATACATAAACCATTACAACATTTTGTTATGTTATAATCGGGCAAAAAATGGAAAAAAAACTGAGACAAAATGAAAAGAAATTTTTTAGTGTGAATATGTATTCTATTTATTCAATACACCATTGTTTTAAAAGTATAAAATCATATTATTTTAAAACATTGAAATAATACATTGTGACGATATTGGTTTACAATGTGGCAATGATGACTAATATCCGGGTCGCATTGGGTTTGACCGTCAAAAATAAATTTTAGCCGTTAGGTTTCGGTATTAAACTTAAAGATCCGAGAGTGAATCAAGCTCGAATTGTAATCCAGTCATTGAACAAGTTGAGATCTTTTGGGATAAATATCAAACTTCACTTTAAAGAGAGTTTTCAACGCGAAGGATAGTCCATATTCGCGTAGTCCATATGTCAATGTCCTCTTGAAAGCTCGTATTTGGCTTCCAGTTCGGCTAAATCCGAAAGTCCTGAATAATATCTTATAGAGTTAACTAATATTCTCGTGAAAGATTCAATTTATTTTTACTCAAAGCGAAACTCTCAACAAAATTTTAACTGATGAAAATTTTCTAAATCAAATCAAATCGATTGACAGATAAAACTATCCTAAAATCACTTTTCAAAAAATTAAAATAACAAGAACTAAACTAAAAAATGCTAGTCATACAAATATTATTAATAAATCATTTTTTATTTTAAATATATCATTAATGTCGCACGAATAAAAAATTCGATATAAATTTTTTATATGTGGATAAATAAATCAGATGTATAAGAATTCATAAATATAATTAGAATGAATTATCATTTCATTTGAAAAGTGTATCAAACTTCTTTCAATATTAAATATTTTGGACAAATAGTTTCATCATACCTGCTCTTTTATTCTATATATATATATATATATAATAAATTACTTTTTACAAAGATGATTTTGATCAATTTATTAGCCTTATTATATTTAAGATTTTGACCATCAATTTTTTTAAAAAAAAATTGGTTAAAATTATGGTTAGTTATGGGAGTTACTTATTTAATTTTTCTATTAAAATATTTTATTACAACCATAGTTACTATTATTCTTTTTTTTTTTTTCAGTTTTGGTCACCGCTAGTGATTATAAATATAAACAAAATTAATAAAAATTGTAATTTTAATACGAATATAACAGACTCTAATAACTAATTAGAGTTTTAAGCCAAAAAATTCTGTTGATCTTTATGATCCGATGCAACATGATTAACGGTAGATTTTTGTTGAAATATTACGTAAGGGTTTAAGTAGGTAGGGAGGATGATTGGTGGGACAATCTGCGGCGTTTATTTTACTTCAAATTACTACTACTTCCATTCAAAGCATGTAATCCCGTGATGACATGTAAGACATGTTACATGTACTCTCTCATCCAAACTTCAATTCCATTCTTTTCTTTTCTAGCTTTACGCTTTTAGTTTCCATCTTACAAGTAGTTAGTTTGTCTATATCACAAAACCACCGTATTTATTTTGAAAAGACAATCAAGAATCCCGACGTATTAGAATTATCAAACTCATGTTCTGACCAAAATATTTATGAATTTATACTCGATTTATCCAACAATTTCTTAAAATTTATTTCACTTTCTAAAATTATAATAATTATCTTACATTTTGCTAACGGATAGGCTATGGGGACCGGTTAATAATTTCCTTTTATTTATCTTGTTTGGAAACCTTTTATATTAAAATTTAATTTAACTATTTTTATAATGCATAAAAGATGTGTAAATAAAATAAGTAAAGATTTCTTTAACCAATATTCATGTACACCCGTTAATAAAATCTATTATCTTATTAGGGTCCTGCTAACCGGTGATTTTGGACCCCGGTTAATAAAGACTATAATTACTACTTCCGAAAAGATTCTATTATTTAATAATTATTTTTATTTATTATTATTTTATAAAATACAAAAACTTTCCAGGAAAGAGTAACTTACGTTTTTCTAACTATTTTAGGATTTTAGGGTGTTTTGTAGTTTTTTAAAAAAAATTATTTAGTTTTACGATACATATTGTAATAATAGTTATAGTGCTAATAAAATGAAATTTGGATATTGTATGAAATTTGGATATAGTACAAAGATCTATAAATTTTATATTTATAAAATGGGTCAGGCTAGAAATAATACACATTTTTATAGATCTTAAACTGCTAGATCTTATACCTAATTGATAGATCTCGCACCCAAATTTTGACCATTTTACCCTTTTCAGAAAACCTAGCTATAAAAGCGTTTTGATAGATCTCTCACCACTTTTTCCCTCTCTTTCTCTCTCTCTCTCTAGAAACCTCTCAAGCACCCGAAACATCCATTTCAAAAACTCGATTTTTGAAGAATCTGAAGTGAAGAAAAGTTAAAGGTAAACGATACAAACATCATGGTGTAATTTGTTTTTGATTTCATTCGGTCTAAACTGTCGAATCTAGGTTTTTTAGTTTTTTTGGTTTCGATTTCAAAAGTTCAATTTTTGTATGATTTTAGGTGTTGTTTTGTTAGATTAGTGTTGTATTGTTGTTAGTATTGCTAGGATCTATGTTTTGGTGCTTGATTTTGTTAGAAATGAGGGTTATTTGGTGGTGTTGCGTTTTTTGCTCGTGTATGCTTCTGGTAGCACGAACAGCGTGCTACCAGATTCGTCTTCATCGCAGCCCTGATTTGCGATGAAGACGGGCCTCGTCGCAGGCCCAAAATGAGACGAGGCTCAAATGTCGTCTCATTTTGGGCCTGCGACGAGGCCCAAATGAGGTCTCATTTTGGGCCTGCGACGAGGCCCAAATGAAGTCTCATTTTGGGCCTGCGACGAGGCCCAAAGTTTTTTTTTTCGTGTTTTGTGACTATTACATATTTTCTTGCGTTGTGTTTGCAGGATGGTACGATTCAAGACTAAAGTAAAAAATCCGTTCAAGAAACTTAGGGCGGAGGCGGAGGCAGAAGCGGCGGCTAGAGCGCGGTCGGAGGCCGAGGAGGCTGGTACCAGCGAGGGACACGTTCCCGGTACACGTAGTAGACGACGTCTCCGTCGTCACGGCGAATATATTCCTACTCCTGCTGATGGTAGCACAGGGGCAGCTTCTACGTCGCATCCCCTTGACGATGAGTACGATGACGATGTAGATGCACCGGAGTATATGGAGGCTGATGCATAGCACAGAGACGCTGCACCTCCCGCGCCAGAGGCAGCATCCCACTCACCTGAGGGTGAGGATCTTGATTTTTATTCCGTGCTGTCGCATGTTCCGGGACTTTTCCCGGATTACACCCTGCACAAAGCTTACAGCGTCTATCACGGAGATGTAAGTGTTACACCTTTATACTGTTTTATCATTTTCTTACTTGTTCGATACACATGTTTATAATTATTATTTTTTACGAATTTACATATTTTATACATATTGCAGGATAGGGTCACCCTGTGATGCTTCGCTATGTATGACAGTCTCCGGAGATGGGACATTACAAAGCAGAGCAGGGTACGGGCAATGGTGATGGATACTATATTCGGTCCACTCGTCGATGCACTCACCCGCTGGCATACGAACCTCCATTTGGTGGAGGCATTCTTAGAGCGGTGGCATGAGGAGACTTCTTCTTTCCATTTCTCGTTCGGGGAGATGACAGTCACCTTGGACGATGTCCATGTCATCACTGGACTACCGGTTGTAGGTAGGTCCTTCACAGTTATACCCTTTGACTCTGACGTTGAGAGGCTTGCTACTTATGCTGCCATGCTAGGTATGCGACAATCGGAGCTGACTAAAAACCTTAGGAATACTGGTAGTGTGAACCTAGGGTGGCTGCAGAGTACTTTTAGTAGTTCTCAGTATAGTGATAGGAGGATCAGTGATGAGGGTATAGATCATGCCACCCGTGCCTACATACTATATTTGTTAGGTACCACTATATGTGCGAACAAAACCGGCAACATCATTCCATTAGATTACCTCCAGTTCGTGAACCAGTACCAGAGTTTGCATATGTACAACTGGGGTCAGTTGGTTTTAGCGCAGCTGTACCACGCCCTTAGTCAGGGATCTCTCCATGGTACGGGAGGCATGTGCGGGTTTCTAGCGTTGCTCGAGTCGTGGATTTTTTCACACTTTGTTCAGCTTCGAGCTCCACTTTTTCCGGATTACGACGTATCCATGCCCCATATGTGCCGACATGCGTCGCGGAAGATTGGTGGCTCCCATGAGGTGCGCATGCAGATGAGACACGCACTGACGACTTGCACCGAGGCAGATGTAAGTCATATTCGTTCATTTTAATTATTTTAATTATGAGTACATTTCCTAATATAAATGGGCTAAATTTTTTTATTTATAGGTCATGTTCCTCCCCTTCATACATTTACGAGACCACTTTCCGTTCCAGCAGGTGACTTATGTTGAGTTGACATTTGGCTCGTTCGATCTGGTTGTGGCGTACTACCCAGACCGTGTCACTCGACAGCTGGGGTATGTACAGCTGATTCCTAAGGATATACGCCCTCCTAAGTCGAAAAAAGCAGGGAAGAAGATGGTCACAGACTTAAAGTGGGACGAGCACATGTGGCAGACATGGGGAAACCACGTGTTCACTCCTTTTAGCACAAAGTACCGTGGTAGTGGACCGAGTGATGACCCGATGTACTACATTTTGGCGAGGAAGAGGCTATGGTACATCGTCAGTCGTCCTGCGCCGGAGAGAGGTCCTCGGGTGGAGCCGCAGGGTGGTGCTGATTATTCAGGATACGAGCAGATTGCTAGGTTTGCTCCTTCGCTACCTACTATGGATCACCCTGATCTTCTAGAGACCGCCCTCATGATGTGTAGGATCGCTGAGAGGTACCGACGGCATTGATTATTACTCTCAGCATGACTTTGTTAGATTTTTGGACATCAACACTATATTTTTGTAATCGGTTAATTGTATGACTGCTTTTAATTTTTGTATTTTAATTTATTGTATGCTTGCGTTGAATTTATCATGTTTATCGGTTCGATTACATTCGAATGATATACACACTCAAAATTATAATGAAACATAAATAGACACTCAAAATTAAAATGAAACTCACTCATACTTAAACAGAAACTCACACTCAAACAGAAATACACACTCATACTCAAACAGAAACTCACACTCAAACAGAAATACACACTTATGCTTAAAATGAAACTCTCACTCAAACAGAAACTCACACTCATACTTAAATTGAAACTCACACTCAAACAGAAATACACACGCAAAATTATCTATCAGGACAGTTCCATTTCATCAACCTCCTTTCTTATTTCGCATCTTTGTAGTCACTGATTTCCTGTAGCTGGATGTCAACAATGTCAGAGCGGACCGTATCCAGCTGGTCCTCTGTTATATAATCCGTCGCTTGACAGTTGAACCGGTTACCCGCAATACGACGTTCCAATTCGGTGAGGCCAGAAACTAGATGTCGACGGGATGTGACCAAGACCGACCACCTAGCTCGCACTTCATCAACACGCCTTGAAATGTAAGGCGGCTGAACACCATCCCTTCCGTACAGGAAGTACATCTGGCATACTAATGCCTCGCAGTACCTTTTACCACCCTCTGGAATGTGCATATTACCAACTTCAACTGATGCCCTCATCAGATACTGATCTTCCAACTCAGTCCATGAACCCATTTTTCAGCTAGATTTATCAACTAATGATGAAGTTTCAATGTGCATGAAGCTTCTATTTATAGACGGACCCGAAAACTCCCTCTCATTCTCGAACATTCTAAAAATCCCGCTCATTCTAAAATATCAAAACTCCCTCCCATTTTCAAAATTCAAAAACTCCCTCTCGTTCTCGAACATTCTAAAAATCCCGCTCATTCTTAAATATCAAAACTCCCTCCCATTTTCAAAATTCAAAAACTCCCTCTCGTTCTCGGAAATTCAAAAAATCCCGCTCATTCTAAAAAATCAAAACTCCCTCCCATTCTTTAAATTCTAAACTCCCTCTCATTCTCTAAAATAAAGTCCCACCTAAATTCACTTCACTATATAAAGGGACTACAAATCCGTTTACATTCATATAATCTTCTCAAACTTAGAAAGTTCAACAAATGGAGTTTACTCCCCATGAAGACTACCATTTGCTTCTGGCGGCGAGGATTGCCCGCCGAGAGATGGGGGAAGATACTAGTGATGCTTTTTTTGATCGGGTGCTTTGTAAGATGTACTACGGCTACGACCGTTTACAAACAGAAGGGCTCCTCGTGCGCAACCGTGAGCAAATCAAGCAGAGGTATATTTTTTGCCAACCGCTCCAGCGTTTGTTGTTTCAGCCGTATAAAATTAAGCAAGAAGCGGCCGCCGTCTTCAACATGACAGTGGTAGACTACATCAGTAGGGATATGGTTGCGTATCTTCAGGATAGGATTGCGGAAAGGGAGGAGGGGGTTCATTCTGACGACAACTTGGGATATGACTTCGATGATTGAGCATTTGGTTGTTGGCATTTCGGTGTTTAATTATTTTCTTATGTTTCGTTAAGTTAAAAGTCATAACTTAATGATTTCCTCTTCTTGTAACCACTTCAAGTGTACTTGTTGTTTTCTTCTATTTCTTCATAATGTACTAGTTGTTTTCCTGAACTTCTTCAAAATGTACTTGTTGTTTTCTCCCATATACTGGTATTTTATTCCAACAAATGTCCAAAATGATAAACTATGCCTATTTTCTGTGTGAAAAAATAGGCAAAATTATTGGCCTAGCATCGCAGGCCCAAAATGAGACCAGGCCCAAAAGGCGTCTCATTTTGGGCCTGCGACAGAAGCTTTCTGTCCAAAATAATGGGCCAAATATTTGGCCTACCGTCGCAGGCCCAAAATGAGACCATGCCCAAAAGGAGTCGCATTTTGGGCCTGCGACAGAAGCTTTCTGTCCAAAATAATGGGCCAAATATTTGGCCTACTGTCGCAGGCTCAAAATGAGACCATGCCCAAAAGGCGTCGCATTTTGGGCCTGCGACATAAGCTTTCTGTCCGAAATAATGGGCCAAATATTTGGCCTATGGTCGCAGGCCCAAAATGAGACCAGGCCCAAAAGGCCAAATTTTGACATTGGATATGTGATATGTGTTTCTAATGAAACTTAAATTAAACTTAAAATCGTGAAACACCTTTGTATGAAATCGACAAACACCGTAAACTACATTATATCAAAATTACATCAAAATTACATCAAACTTACATCAAAAGTACATCAATAGTACATCAAAAGTACATCAAAATTACATATGTTACAGTAGATGTTAGGAAACTAACTAACTTAAACTAAAAATGTCGCACAAAAACATTTCAAACATTTGAAACGTCCTCGTCTCTAGTCAAATCTGTGACATGGGGTTTTTCGTTCAGGTTGAATTTCCTCGCGGGCATTATCTGTGTAAATTTGTTCAACCGCCGATAGTATGGATGCGCCCATTGATTCGCTTCTTCGGTTGCGTAAGCGGCCCAACACGGGTATAATGGAGGCAACGGTCCATCGGGTGGAGTAGTAATCTACAAGGAAATAAAATAAACGAATGCACTAGTAATGATAGCGTAAGAAATTTTGATTGAAAACGAAATATACTTACATTAACAAAGTGACATCCATGCACGAAAGCTATCCCAACTTCTATGATCGTCGAATTGTTGACGGGTGGCTTTCCACGTATTGGTAGATACGTTAACGAGGCTGCGAGCGATACATGGTATACCATGCATTGATACCTTGTCGCGATGACTAGTCCAATGTCCGGAAATGTCATCCAATAGTGGCTACTAGGATTGGGCTTGAAGTAATCTAACCTTTGTATCAAATCGTCAAACACCTTCTCCGAACCATATACATCCAACCAACATGCACGGTTGTCCCGCAACTCCTTCAACAACTCGCGTATAACATCCTCCCATCTATCTTCGTCGTTGTATATTGAATGCGCTACAGAACGATATCCGCATTGTCCGTCCGGAAGAACGTCAACTAACTTTGAAATGTAAGTGTGTAGAAAGGTCGGTATGAAATCCGGATACAATGTTAACTTCCCACCTTAACAATTTTCTTAGGCCTTCCAACCTTCTTTTTTGCTAATGGAGGTTTGGGTGGTACGATGGGAACCACTTTGGATGCGGCCGTGCTCCCTAACGTGTTTACGAGTGTACTACCTACCGAGTTAGCCGGAGTACTAGCACTAGCAGTTTGTTCAATGGGATATTCCCACGAACTAGGGTTCCGTTTAGTCGATTTATCAACGCCTCCCTTTGGTCTACCCTTAGCTCTAACCGCTTCTTTAGGATCTTGAATATGACTTGTCTCGGGCATCAATATTTGCATTACTTTATTGATAATGTGGTCTTGTTGGTCGGGGCGGAAACCATGAATGGAGTTGTCAATTAAGGAAATCTTTTTTTGCAATTCCTCTTCGCGAGAGGTCGGATCCCTGTGCACAATATCTAATCTTTTCCAAAAAATATCCACATCTTCTAAAGGGATGCACCTACCTTCTTTAGCTATAAAGGCAATTTCACATGCACAAGGTAAACCATGTGTTTTCCTAAGGAAACAACCTCCACATGCCACCCGATCTACTCCTATATTCCGAGCACGTACAATAGCAACCGTCAGTATCTTTAGCCCCGCATGTGACACATGACCTTTAAGATTTTTGGTCAAAACACCATCGAAGCCGGGAATTGATCTAAACTTACTTCGCTCGAATGATTCGACGATACCCGCATGCTGCTTTGTTAACAAGTTATGAACTTTTTCCCAAAAAGTCTCAAAGTTGCATTGATTCGTCCCAAGATATTTTTTTAGGGACGAGTGTGCACCCTCCGCCCTACATAGTACAAGTAATAAATTATCAACATACTTGAACTTTAATAAAATAACTCGACGAAAAGTAGGATACACGGACTAACCTATTTGTAGTTGTTTGGCCATAATGCTTAATCGTGTTCGTTTTGTACGCAAGGAACTTGTCAGCATATTTTGTTATCCACGAGTCCATAACGTACGCAAAGCACTCCGGTTTAGATGCGAACATCTCCTTAAGTGTATCCAGATTCTTTTGGTAACTCTCAAACGTGTTCGCCTCCGCAACGTAGCCGTAAAATTCAACAAATTGTTTTGCTACCGCATCATCGTGCAATATCTTCCGAACCGCCCCAAGGATGTTCTTACTAATGTGCCACGTGCATAACAAATGGTGCGTTCCGGGAAAAATTCTATCAACCGCACGCATGAGAGCTAACTCCCGATCGGTAACAATAATGGATGGAAATGCGCAAACACTATCCATCATCAAACCACGAAGAGTTTCCAAAGCCCATACGTAGTTTCCAATCTTCTCTCCGCTCATAAACACGTACGCAACGGTAAATGTGATGGAAGTGGACGTTAAACCGACAACCTCTAACAACGGCATCTTATACCTAGTCGTCTTGTACGTACAATCCATGAATAACACGTTCGGGAATGTACGTAATAAGTCTATGCTAGTAGGATGTGCGAAGAAAAAGTCAGTTATCACCTTTGTATCATCTTTCAAACGCTCCCACGTCGAGTATCAATTCTCCTTCAACTTCGTCAATAGATATTGCATTTGGGTTTGTCCCCCGTGTTCAGCGTCCCGATGTTTTTGGCGGACATTGTAGATTGCACGCATGTTCGAAATGTTTTCCGGATATTGGTGCTTCAAACCACTGTATATCTCCCTAGGGCGTGAACCTAGGTGAGACAAACTACGAACTAGTTCCTCTTCGTCCAGTTTTAGCCTACAAGCGCGGGAATGACCGTCTAGGCGAACGTAGGGTTCATGATTGTGAGTACCGTTTATCACCTCCAAACGCCATTTCATGGCTAGTACGTCGATCGGATGACCTTTTAGCGCAAACGGACAATTACATTTCTTCGTCGATGTCTTCCTCTTTTTCAAAGTGTCCGGCTTTGCCTTTGATACGTATACACCGTATCGCTCGCAAACGTACTCTAACCTAGGAGTCCTACCCCATTTCCCACTATCGTACAGTTTTCTTATTGTGACAAACTTGATCTTCTTTGATTCAATCTCCACGAAAGCATCTAATTCGTCTTTAGTGAATAATCTATCCGTGTTGAATATTTTACTGTAATCGGCATCCATAAATGGAGGCTGGGCAGGTTCCTCCTGCAAAATATACAATCGAAATGTATGAGTTTATATATACAAGTTGCAGTAGCAGGCCCAAAATGAGACATGTCTCAAGTACCGTCGCAGGCCAAAAATGAGACGGATACAAAAGAGCGTCTCATTTGGGGCCTGCGACAGAGGCTCTCTGTCTGAAAAAATGGGCCATATTATTGGCCTAGCGTCGCAGGCCCAAAATGAGACGATCTTTTGTTGCCGTCTCATTTTGGGCCTGCGACGGTAGTTGAGACCCGTCGCCCGCTGTTCGTGCGATGACGATGCTGTTCATCGCACGAACAGCGTGCTACAGGCCTGAAATCCGAAAAAATGAATTTCGGTCCTTACCTCAATCCGGTAAGCTTCCTCTTCGTTCAGTAAGTCTTCTAGAGAAATGCCCATCTCTTCGTTGTCCATAGATACTCCGATTCAAGATTTTTCGAAGTGGGTTTGATGGGGTTGGGTAAAAAACGCTAATTTTTTCGAATTAATGGGTTTAGATTAGTAGATGTTAGTACAAAGCTTGTAGATCTAGTGTAATATCGGATAGATTTAAGTGTTTCGGCCGATTTGAAGATTAAATGGCATAAATGTAAAAATCTAGAGAGAGGAAGGGCAATTTTGGAATTTCAACTTTCAGTTTGAAAAAATAAGGGAGTAGGGTGAGAGATCTATCAAAATGTGTAACATTTCTAGCCCGGCCCTTATAAAATATATCATATATTTATGAAATAATTTGAGCATATTTATGAAATAATGAAATTTTTTAAATTATGTTAATAATAAATTTGTATGGTAAAATTTATACCGAAATATTTTATTTCTAATTCCATTTGAAATATTTTTAAATATTTTTTCTATTCATAATTTCACTAAAAACCTAGAACATTTTTTACACTATAGTGGGTAGGTTGAAAATAAACTATCTATATGTTGAAAATAAACTATTTAATTTGAAGAGAGAAAAAAACTCCTATTTTTTTTGGAGCTTCATCAAAACTGAGAATATGTTTTTAATGTGCTTTCCAGCAGTTCTCGACTATCGACACCCTCTATTTGTCGTCAGTGAGTTGACAGAAGATGAGCTTCATCCACCACCAATCAACAAACCTCCGTCCTCATCCTTTTCACAAAAAACAAACCCTCAAACCTATATTAAGATCCATATAAAAACTCTCATGTTTTGAACATATAAAACTTTCTTTTACTTTAAAAAACAGTCACAAATAAATATATATACAATGTTAAGCAATCCATTCGATATAACTGTATTAATATTCTATCAAGGTAGCAATCAATCAATCTTCATAACAAGTTTCCCTTCCCCAAAACCTGAAACAAAACCAAAACATTGAACTTAATCTCAAATCATATGCAAAAGAAGACATTACAATTTTAAAAGAACATCATGATCCAAACATATCATTCATAATAAAGGAGATCACATTGGAATAAACTTGTATCCCAAGACAAAGACAGATTTCAATCAAATTTAGAATATACATTAATAGGAAAATTCATGTATGGTCGACCTCGGTTAGAATCATTACATCAGTTCTAAGTAATTTTGGTTTTATAGGTGAATTTAACCTATTTATGGGGATCTTAAACATGTACATATTGAATTTGATAATATATTTTTTTACAAAAAGATGTAGAAATTAAATATTTGGACTATTGGTCAATTTGTTATGAGAATTCTAAAATGGAAACCATATTTTGAATCTTCGAATGGAATCTCCCATTACTTCAGCGTGGATAACACTCTCAAACATATTAGAATATATATACAATGAGGAATCTATTTTTGTTATTTGAAAAGTTATTGGGAGAACTCTAAAAGTTGGGTAGCATTTAGAAATAGAGATAGGTTAAATACTTGCAAAGCTTGTACTGAATTGTACGTTTTTAGAGAATTAATTTCCAAAGTTTAAATATGATTTATGATAATGATGGATTCTGATAGGATATTATATATGATAATGTACCATCCCACTGTAAATAATGTAATCATCTAGGACATAATATCTTACGATGCAAGAAACTAACACCCACCAAAGAAGATAAAGATTATGGAAACAAATAGATAGAGACTAAAATCCTAACAACTCAATATGAGATATCTTCTAATCAAGTGGAAGTCCGGGTTCCTAAAGTTAAATCAATAGTCAACAAAGAAGTTATATCATATGATTTAACAAATAATAATATGAAAACAAATTATCTAAAAAGTGAGGAAACAAGAATTTTAAAAGAGTTTGATAACTTAAACTTAACATATATAGGAAATGAAATAATAAAAGCTTTAAAAACTATAGAAATTTGAGCATTTTTTACTTTATTTGATGATTTGGAGAATTCAGATTCCAACCCTACATATCCTCTAAAAGAAACTACTATAAGCTTACATTCATCTCAAGTAATGAGTAATGTAAGAAAAGAATAAATTTTATAAAGGCTGTAAAAAAGCTAAAACTAATCATTATAATGAGATATGTTTTAGGAATTCATTGAGCAATAAGGTTCATTTTTGCCCTTTAAAGGAACTTTTAAATGACACTCACAATCTTTAATTGGAATGTTATGGGAGTCGAGAATACAAATACAATTTAAAAACTTCAAACTTTAAAAGGGCCAAAATATAGGCTAAAACTAATCATCTTACGGAGTTAAGTTTTAGAAAGTTATTGAGAAATATAGGTCAGTTTGATCATTCAAAAGAATTGTCTAAATGACACTCGCAATCTTTAATTGGAATGTGAAGGGAGTCAGGAATAAATGGACAATCAGAAGACTCCAAACTTTAAAACCGGAAGAAAAATTGACTTCTTTGTTAGTCAAGAACCTATTATCTTAATGGTATCGCTAGGTATAGTTACTAGAAAACTTGGGTTTTATTCAGGAACAACCAATATAAGTAATAAGATCTAGATTTTTTGGAAGAAGGATTTCAAAGTTAATGAAATCTTGTACTTACGCTACTCTTAAGGAGGTATACAGGTTAACAAAGGTGGGTCATATTCGAGAATCTCAATACCCACTATGGACATCAAATCTTGTACTTATAAAGAATAAAAATGGCAAATGGCGAATGTGCATTGATTTCATAGATATCCACAGGGCCTGTCCTAAAGACCATTTTCCCGTCACTCGAATAGATCAATTGGTGGATTATACTTCTGGCAATAAACTGTTGTCATTCATTGATGTATTTGTGGGGTACATTCAGATACAAATGGAACCGAATGGTCAAGATCATACCACATTTATTACTCACACGAGGATACATTGTTAAAAGGTTATGCCTTTCGGTCTAAAGAATGTTGGGGCTACTTATCAACGCTTAATTGACAAAGCATCTGCCAGTCATATTAGGAAAATGTAGAATTTTATATTGATGAGATGATTTTAAAGAGTCCAGGGGTGGATGATCATCTGTTTGATCTCAAAGAAACTTTCTCTAACCTAGAAGTCATCAATTTAAAGCTAAATCTACAGAAGTGCGCTTTTGGGGTACGATCCAGAATTTTTTTACGGTACACTACTCATGAAAAATGGATTTGACCCATCATAATTATATGTATTATTGGCTATGGACCGCCCCTGATACATGAAAGAAGTTCAAGTCTTAACTGGTAGGCTGGCAACTTTGAATAGGTTTATTTTAAGGTCATGAGATAAATGTGCACAATTTTCAAAGTGTTGAGAAATGCCAAGGAATTCGATTGGTCATCAAAATATGACAAGGCATTCCTCAAAATAAAAAAAAAACATCTATATTTTCCTAAAACTCTGTTCAAACCGCTTGTTAGAGAAAGACTCTATTTATACTTAACAATATCTGATCACGCTGTAAGCACAGTGTTAGTTCGGGAAGTTGGTGAAGTTGGAAAACATAGTAATAACAATCAGGAAAATGAGGCCCTATTTCTAGGCGCACACCATCACGGTTCGAATCTTGTTTTCACTTAAAAGTATGTTACAAATATGAGATGTATTAGGTCGGATGACCAAATAGTCTGTAGAATTAGGGAATTCCGACATCAATTTTTCTCTTCGAACAACAATCAAGGCACAAAATGTGGCTGAATTCTTGGTAGAGTTTTATTCAAG
Organism: Limnanthes douglasii subsp. nivea; assembly: GCA_036936605.1. NCBI lineage: Eukaryota > Viridiplantae > Streptophyta > Magnoliopsida > Brassicales > Limnanthaceae > Limnanthes > Limnanthes douglasii. Next base: position 147,397,746 of record JAUPFV010000003.1, on the reverse strand, counting down.
TCGATCTTGCAAAGAATTATCTATCAACAAACCTGGAAAAGAATGGGTAATCCAAACAGATTAAGGGTCTAGTACGATGGGTTGCGGAACAAGAATTTATATATTATTTCCATTTGGAGACTTAATATATCAGTCAATACATTTCTTTTTCAATGCCTCAAACAATGAAGTTGAGTACAAAGAAACAATAACTGGTTTGAGGCTCGCTCATTGGTGCCAAAAGAATATGATTGCTAAGTGATTCACAGTTGCTCATACGTCAAGCTTAGGGACAATCTGGAACAATTAAAGAACAGTTGATAAAGTATTTGCAAGTATTAAAATAAATTTCTACTTGCTTTAAATATGTGAAGTATAAGCATGTACGAAGAGCTGAAAATTCAATAGCTGACTTTTTAGCCACTGTTGTATACTCTGAGAGGCAAATCTTTAGATTTTGGTACATGAATATTCTTCTATAACAAAAACCCTCAGAATGGGATGTAGAACTGAGGAGAGCTTTCAAATATCTATAATGACCAACTGATGTAGCCCAGAAAGTCCAAACAAAAGCCTTTTTATTTTATTTTATTTTATTCAAATATCTTATGTATTTAAATCAAATCTAATTATATTAAGATTTGATTTGATTTTATTTGATTTGATTTTATTTTATTTTAGAATATTTATTTTATTTCCTTGTATTCTAATTTAGGGTTTTGAGAAGCTATTATATAAAGCCTCTTATGCCTTAAGTTATTGGAAGTCTTGAGAATAATATATTTTTATAAGTGAAAATTTCACTATTTGTTACCCTTAGATTAGAGTTGCATCATGTTACCCTTGAATTAGGGTTTCATCTATCGTTGCTTCTTCTTCTGTTTCCGCCGCGTCATCAGTTTGGTATCAGAGCCGAAGTTCCTGCTACGGGTCAAGCATGTTTCTGAATCCTGATTTCATCTGATTCAAGGTTTAAAGAAGAGAACAGCACACATGGTCATGAAGATCGGGAAGATCGTTTGAGTATGAGGGGCCATACCAACCGTTTCAATGACGATCGTATTGACCGGCTACTGAAGGAGTTTAAATTGGCTACCAATCGTCGAATCAAGGTAAAAATTTCTTATCGAGATGCTGTCTCAGGCTATGAAGAGGTTTTCAAAACCATTTTTTTCATCAACTGGACATGGGGATGTTGTCTTCAGGCTATGAAAAGGTTTTCGAAACTATTTTTTTCCTTCAACTTGATGGCTTCGATGTTACTTTGTATAAGGAACACTCAAAAAGAATTTATCGTATTCCGATAAGGTCAACAATTATAATTCCCAATGTAACTATTGAATAAAATAAAATAAATATTTTGGATTCTTGATGGTGATGGTGCTGTGAATTCGAGGACGAATTCTTGTCAACCAGGAGAGGATGATGTAGCCCAGAAAGTCCAAACAAAAGCCTTTTTATTTTATTTTATTTTATTCAAATATCTTATGTATTTAAATCAAATCTAATTATATTAAGATTTGATTTTATTTGATTTTATTTTATTTTATTTTAGAATATTTATTTTATTTCCTTGTATTCTAATTTAGGGTTTTGAGAAGCTATTATATAAAGCCTCTTATGCCTTAAGTTATTGGAAGTCTTGAGAATAATATATTTTTATAAGTGAAAATTTCACTCTTTGTTACCCTTAGATTAGGGTTGCATCATGTTACCCTTGAATTAGGGTTTCATCTATCGTTGCTTCTTCTTCTGTTTCCGCCGCGTCATCACCAACCAAGATTGGAAGTATGAGATCCAAGAATTCACTATAAAAGGAAGTCTTTCTGAATACAAAATCCTGGTAAAAAAATTGAAGTTTAAAGCGCATAGATTTTTGGTTTTGAGAGGGGTACTATACAAGAAATATTTTAGCAAGCCTTTACCGCACTGCCTCAGATATGATGATTCTCAAGTAATACTATATGAACTACATGATGGAGAAGGCTCTACTCATTATGGCTACAAAGCTTTGACTATAAGGGTCTGGTTAGCATGATATTACTGGTCATCCATCATGTTGGATGCTAAATAGTTAGTCAAAAGATGTGATCCATGCCATAGATTTAGAATTTCAATACACAGTGGAATCAATATCTGAAGCAATACATTTTGATAGATTAGTGCTTGATTTTGTTGGACTTATGCCAATAGTTTTCGGACAATGTCGAACCATTATACTTGTAGTTGATTATTTCTTTAAATGGGTAGAACTACATCTATGTCCGGAACTACTTCCAAAGCAGTAATCAAGTTCATTATTTCTAACATATGTTGTAGATTTAGAATTAGTATTACAACATATAATGGTCCTCAAATTGACAACATGGACATGAAATTTTTCTGTACATGAAGAGGAATTTTCCATGTTTTCTTTTCACCTTTTCATCCCCAAGCTAACGAATAAATAGAGGTTATAAACAAAAATATTTTGATTGGCCTAAAAAATAATGTAAAATGGACGACATGCAAATGGCCAAATTAGTTACAAGGAGTATTGTGGGCCTATCAAACTGTTCCACATATTGCTACACGAGAATCTCATGTCTCATTGGTTTATGTGATGAATGTAATAGAACCAATAATGGCTACTCTTCTTTATTTTAGAGTTCAAAAATATTCTTAAGATGATGATGAGGTTGTCATAAGAGCTCAACTAGACTTGGTTGAAGAAAATAAAATTATACCCCATTACGAACGATGCATTATCAAGGTTTAATGAGAAGTAGGTTTGAATATAAGATACGAAGAAGAGAACTCGGTATGGGGGATAAGGTTTTAAGAAAAGTATTTTTGCACACCAAAGACAAGAAATTTGGAAAGTTGGTGTCGAATTGGGAGGCACCATACATTATGTGCGATAATATTAAGCAAGAAACTTATCGATTAGTTGATAAAAAAAAGGTAGTCTTTTGAGGCACCCATGTAATATTGAACACTTAAGGTTTCATCTCGAGTAAATGTGTATTGTAAATAATTACCTTGTTTTTGTTTAATGTAAATATTTGGGGCATACTCTTTACTACCCTGGTGGCTCAAGAAGGTTTTAAGAAGTTGTCTGAATCATTACCAATCTACCACTTTTTGCGTTTTAAATTTATTCAAAGATGCATTTACCATTCAAGGACTTTAAGTTTTACAGAAGAGAGATTAAACAAACAATGCAAAAAAATGCCTTGGTCATCCAAGGACTTTCATTTCTCAACCAAAAATACATAGCAAAACAATACAACCTTAGGGTTTGTCCCCTTTGGTTTTTTCTTCACCACCATATGTTTTTGGACATTTGAGCTCACCACTTGAACTCTCACCAACTCCTTCATTATCCTTGGAACATTCCCCACTTGAATAGTGTGCTTGTCACCATCAACCATCGTATGAAAAAGGAGGTCATCATATTCCACAAATATCCACAAAGGACCAAAAGTCCTATTAGGAAAAGTCTCATGAAACAGTAAGACCATGTCGGATTTGATGCCATTATCCTTTTTCTCCAATGAGTCTACCACTCTAGAGGCATACTTCTCTATTCCAGCCGCTATCTTTTTGGCTTGTTTTTGTACTATAGTTGTATTCTCCTCTGTTTTCTTCTTAACAAGATCCTCCAAGTTGGCCTTGTCTCGGATATAGTCTTGATGGTTTTGTCTTTGGAGTCTAGTTTCCTCTTCAAAGTTTTGATCTCATCAGAAGAAGAAGTTTCTAGTCTGGAGATCTCTTTGAGCCTCTTCTGATTTAAGCAGTTTGGCAGCTAAATCATCTTGTTCTTTCTTTAGAGACTTTATGTTTTGCTTAGCGGTAGAGAGGTTATTCGTCAAGCCTTGGTTAGCTGTGGCCAGGGAATTGATAGTGTTTATTTGTTCCCTCACTTGTCTTTCCAGGTCAACTACCGGACGGATGTAACCTAGAAGGGTGTGACTCAGGGTATCTTGCTCGCTTGATATCACATAAGTCTCACCATTATGGGCCACGACATTGGATGAGTTGACATGACGATAAGGCCCCGCGAAGTCATCTTTGTCCACTTTATTGAAATATATGATAATGTTCAGAAATACATCAAGATTTACCTATCCATCAGCACCGGTCTTTTCGGAATAAAGGTTGGGTGGAATTTCTTCTTGCAGAGTAGGATCAACAGGAGCCGGAGGAGGAATTTCAGAAGGACGTAGAATTATCTCTGATCCCAAAGTGACTTTTTTCTTCTTTGCAGCTTTTTCATCACTGCGTGTCTTGCGTTTCTTATCCTTTTTTGTAATATTTTGTGGGTTTTCTAATCCACCAGCCTCCTTGACAGTAACTTCAACTACTTCCAACAGAACATCATTGATCCCTCCTTGGTTCTCCGAACCGGTTCCTTTGATGGTTGTCTGAGGTGGCTATTGTGTTTTTCTTCTTTCTTTTGTTCTTCTTCTTGTCCAGATGTCTAAGGGCTTTGACCCTGGAAGGTAAGTAAAGTTTGGCGTCCTTAGCCTCAATTCTTCACATGATAAGATCTATAGGATGAGGGGTGGTTAGTTCTTCCCAAGAGAGGTCTCTTCTCCCTATGTTATTCCATATATGAGACCTCACAAAATTCCCTAAGGTGAAGAAGTTGTGGAAACCATTCTCTCATTTCTCCAAGGCCCAAGTGTTTAGCTTGGCGCAAATGTTTTAACCTTCCTCCACATGGTCTGAGAACTTCTTCAGAAAAATTGAAAAGGGACACGAGTCAGTTCGGAATAACCACATAGTATTTAAAAGACCAAGGGGGACATAAATAAAACTTACTTACACTTTTCCAGCGGATAGTCAGTTGGCTTGGGTTATAGTCAACTTTTATCTTTTTCCCATTCTCCCAGGCTCCGCTGATGAACACGAATTGTGTCCTTCATGGTTTTTCGACCATAGTAGGTCATTCACTACCTTGTAATCATTCCCCATATTGTAATGGTAGAAGAGAATGTGGTGATTCTTAAAAAAATTCGTCATAACAGCAAATTGTTCCATTGGTAGTGGGATCTTGGATAGTCTGGAAGCCATGATGCCAGCCATCAGAGTGTACCACGCGTTTGGGCTCAACTGACTCGGACATAGCTTAATCATGTGGAACTACCTAAGTATCTCCGGATCCAAAGGAAACCGGAGTCTCCAGTTCAGCACTTCTGTGTAGACCACTAGCTCGTTAGGCTTGCAATCTATCGGAGTTTCTGAGGTGCTCAGAATTCTCACTTTGACAAACTCGGGGAACCCCCACTTTGTACGAATACGACCCAATTAGGTGGTATGGGTGTATATGTAGGCTATATTCTGGAGGGATAACGTGTATTTCACGCTGATTTTCTGGAAATATGGCTCTATTTTCCCTTCCAGATATTCCGGAAGTGCATCGGGGATGGATAGAACCACTTTAGTTTTGCCTTTTCGATCTGTTGTGGTATCTTTGGTTTGTCCGGATGACTCAAAATAAGTATCATACATATTATCCTCCATATTTTCTTCCATTACAATAGAAGGTTGTTCGTATGGCTTGGTTTCTGCAATAGGCTTCTGTTTGGATGGTTTGAGTTATGGAAAATGCTTTATTGTCTCCGAACTAGTGTGTTTCAAAGAGCTAAGAGTGTACTTAGCCTTGGATTGGCGAGTTATTTGGCGAGGGGTATTCTTCTCAGGATACTTCTTAGCGTTCGAACCCATGACAATAAAAGGTGAAGGCTTCCTAACACTTGAAATGACATTTTCTTTAGGGAGAGGGTTCTGAGATTCTTAAAAAAGGATCCTGATTGAAGAGGAGAAAGATTTAGGACAAAAGACAGTTTTCAGACCTTAGATGTCTTTGATGACGATGAAATTTGGCATGTGTTTGCTTTTAGTTAATTGAGTTCTTCACCATGAGAAACGGGAAGACCAACAACTATTCTTTCGTCTCTTGAAACTTTTCTCGCTCTCTCTAATTCAGACAAATTTAACCAATCCCATTTTACTAGTGCGTTTCTGGATGTGAACATAAATTACTTGAAACGCAATTTGAAAAAATACTAAGATTTCTCTCTTTAGATGTGTTTGTATTTTTGAAGATAATGGAACAGTGAAGTCGAGTTAAATAACTGTGAAAATAGAGAAGGTTACCTAGGGGAAGATAAACTAATCCTAGCCATGATTAAGGGCTATTAACCATGAGGGTTACGCCCTAAGTAACTTTCTATCATAGTAGGTACGTGAATCTAGGAGAAAAACGAATGAGAGGTCGAACCTGAGCCTGACACATGTCCCATGTTAGAAAAAAACTCTTGAAATTCTTAACAGTAAAATCAATCCCTCTGAATTCCAATCATGCTGACTCTTGAAATTCTTAAACATAAAAAGGTAATCTATTCAATTCGGATACAAAAGGCAGATCGGAAAAACACGTTTCACATTGAAAATGCCTTGATTTCTATTACGTTTTAGCTATTCTCTTTGCAAGACATAAATGGTCTAGTGATAAGGTCAGAAATTTTCGATACTGTAACTTGATTTTATCCAAAAGGTACTTCGGACCAAACCACTACCATGAGAAACTAAGAGGACAAATGTAGTGGAAAGTGACTAAGCTAGGTGTTGGTCGTTTCACATCTTGGGCTAATGGATTCTTAAACTTGACTCAACTCCATAATCCGACCTAAAAGGCCCATGGGTCATTGATTAAGTATAAATACCCCAACCACTTTCATTAAGGAGGGTGATCAGAATTTAATACAAGCACACACCTTAATTATCTCACTACACTCCAACTTAAACATTAAATTCCCAAAACATTTTACAAAATTTTCCTCCACCAGAAATAATCCACACTATTATTTAAGGACCATGCTCTGATTGTCCCTAATAAAAATATAAACTTCCGGTATTAATTTTTTACCCCATATTAATCTTTTATTAATATGATACATATATCAAGAGTGTAGTTGTGCAAACCCATGTCATTATGTTTATAGTATGGAGGGTGAAGAGTTCATGATCTAAGTTTAATGCGTACATCATCGATAAATGGTTCTTTTGAACTTAAGTCCGAGTAAAGAACATGAGCCCAAGTTTCACAAAAAAAATTAAAACAACAATCGCAATTATAAAAGTGAATTGGGTTAGTGTAGAATATGATCATGTCTTGATCATTGGCGAAGCTAAATTAATATTGAAATTGGTGATTGAAAATTTAGTCTTCTTACATAATAAACATATATTTTACGACAAAAATAATTGAAGCTATTGTGGTAATAACCTTAAATAAGTACGTCATATGGATTATAAGTTTATTTTCTTGAAGTTTACTTACTAAAAGAAAGCTCAATATGTCAAAATTTATAGGTCATGGAATTTGGATGGGGCGGGGTGTGTGAATGGTATTATTTCTCATCAAATAATAGAATGCCCTTCAAACAGGACTATAAATAAAAAAATAATCATCATAGCATTGATAAATATTTTTTACCTCCTTTTAAAATTATAGAATGGTAGAATTCTAAGTCCTATTTCTCGTGTCCTCGTAAACTCATTTTGTATATATAAACATATGAAGGGAAGATATAAAATAATTTTTATCAATTTATATTTTCAAATCATGTTATGAACAACCAAAGATAAAAGAAATCATTATAATTTTTTTGAGCCTCTCTGCTAAAATTAAGCTTCAATATCATACATTATCTATGTATTGTGATTTACATATGGTTTATAGATATGAATAAAAATAATGACTTTTCCATTCTTTGTGAAAAGAGGATTGCGAAAAAGCAGCTCGTATTGGAGGGTTATAGGTTTAACACATTTTGGAATGACTCACTAATATTAAGAGATTCTTCCCAAAATAATTCCAAAGGATTTTTGTATCACTATACAAGAGAAAAATGTAATATCAATTGGAAATAAATCCGTATGGAAACAAGTGTGTATAGTGATTCAAACAAAATCTTTCTTTAAATTGTAATCACTATTTAAGCTTCCAACAAAATCTTTCTTTTGTTAGAATCCTAAAAACATGGTTAAATCTGAGGGATGTGAACATCTCATATTTTCCCAATAGTATAAAAAATCACCCGTAAAAAAGTTATCAATGTCGAGAAAGAATATGATTCCATAATAATAAATCTCAATAAGTCATAACACATTATTATGAACTATTATAAAAACCTTATTGGCTCACATAACTTTATAAATTATCATGGTAGAATTAATTACGTGCATGACTAATAATACCCTTACAAAAGCATTAAGCATGAGATGACATACCTTATAATGGAAAAAAATAGCATTTTGAGCTTCTTTAACCTTAAAGTTTTAGCTTTTCCTCATAACTTTAATGCGAGTTTCTTTAACCATGTATGAAAGTTTATTAGAGATCGTGTTTGCGAGGTTATTAATGAGTTTTCACTAATGGTGAACTCTTTGAAAGTTGAAATGCTACAAAACCACTTTTGTTTCCAAGATAGATATATCTTATAATATCTCAAAATTTAGACCAAATCTTACAAATTTTGTTCAACTTTCCAATAAAAATACCACAATCTCTTACAAACTCTATAAATTTTAACTTTTACTATGTTAATTAAAAACCTATATCCAAAATATTTGTTAACAACACCAATAGAAATATGTATGGCCTTGTTAATAACTAACAAAATTATTTAACTAAAAGATTCATTTACATAAACCAATAAAAATCTACCGGACCCTCATATTATCATAAATATAACCCTGTTAAATACTATAATAATATTAAATGAATTATATTCTTTGGTATCACGGTAAATATTTTTTTCTTTTTAAAAATATTATTTGGATTATCTATTGCTTTACTTCTCATATGTACTCGATAACAAAGTTATGGTAAAGTTGGCATTCAAATTCCTTAACATGTCTTTTAAGATTATAAGTAATATTTTATGGCTAAAGAATTATAATACTTAGCTTCCATAACCGTTTTCAAACATTCCAAACCTCATTCGTAGTTATCTTTCTTTTCTTTCACTATCAATGTGAATCCAATATAAAAAGTTTTGTTGGTGGATGTTACCCCAAATACTTCCAAAATGGCATCTCGTATCTAATAACTTTGTATGCGATATCCATGATTAACAATTTAGGGAAGGTCCGTAGTAAATTGATTCTAACCGGGTGTGCAAAAAGCAATTTGGTTATGACATCAGATCCATCATTTAATGTCTGACTCAATATATGTATTTGTGCATTTGTAATTTTGCTAACAAGCATTGCATTTACTATCGACCATCATTTTCAACCAATTTTGTTCTTTGATGATTGTTGTATACATGACGATATTGGATGCATTATCTGGATCAGCCTTCTTTAAGGAACCAAATATTTTAAGCAGTGTTCTTCCGTTCAACGTCAGAACGTCGACAAGCTCTTTTTTCTTTAGTTTCAACTTCGGCCATTACAAATGCCCTTGCATGTACCCAATCAGATCATAGTTGTGCTAGCCGTAAATGAAACTTAATGTCGCCCACTTATCATCACTTTTAACTAGATTACCAACCAAATGAAAATGCCAATTGATTTTTTTGTAACCGCACGCCTTCCACTTACGATTGCACTCTTTTAGCATAGAATACACTGGATTGCTCACATTTGTAATCTACTCTAGGTCTTCTTCTTCTTTTCCGGTTCCCTAAATGACATTTCAAGTGAGAATCCAAGCGACTTGTATTTTTCTTACTCATTTGGTCATCGACTTTAAGCTATACTCCTCGTGAGTAACAAAATGGTGAGCGTAGTGTGTAATAACTGATATTTTGCATTAGATAACCTTCTAAATCGTATATAAAGTAAACGAATCAATCAAATCCAATAATCAGATTACTTAAGAACATTTCGCCATGCATAAGACGGAAAAAATTCTATCGACGCCATCTTATAGTTCCGCAAGGCGCCATCTGCTTGGCGGACGGACAATCGTTACCGCCATGATAATGGTGCTCGGGTGAACCTGTCCGCCATTACCTGGCGCCTATGACAGTCACTCTGTCATCTTCGTGGCAGAAAATGTCGTTTCCGCCAGTATGACGGCGAAAAACACTACTTTGGCGTTATCTCCTAGCGGAATCGAACAATTTTTGGATTTTTTAAAATTTTATATTTTAAAAAACATAAAGATAGAAAGGTGTATACCTCTTCCATGTGTATACTGGTTTGTAAAAAAACTGATTCCGCTTTTATTTCGCCATAATCTTTAAATTTGTGAGATTGAAAAGAAAAAGAGTTCCAATGAGTATAAGTTCTAATTTTTTATAGTTTTGATAATGTTAAGGTTTACTTAGATTTTGTGTTAAACAATTTTATTCTCATGGAATAAATAATAACATAATACGTAAATAAATATAATTTTAAATATTTTTGAGATTTTTTTATAAATTATAGTTTTGTAAATTTAAAAAATTTAAACATAAATCCCGTTGTTTTTTACAGGTTCCGTTTTTAATTAACTATCAACCCGACCCTTAATTATATCACATGTAAACAATTTGCATCTTTGGCTTGAAGTTTGGGCAAAGTTATTGGATCTTTACTTCAAGTTTAAACTGGAAACAGTAATTGTCTGAAATGATTTGTGTGGTAGAGTGTAAGCTTCGGATTCTAGCGGGGTCTGGGTGAGCTGTCACGCCGCAATAGGTGTAAAATGAAGGCAACTATGGGGTTGGATTCGCAATTCGAATGCACAGACAGCAAATGAAAGAGAAACAGGACATAAAGATCGATGATGATAATGAAAGGTAGCCAAGCTTCTATAATTGAATGTTCCAAACCAATGACACCTAATATGCTTTGCAATTTGAACCCTACAACACATGACATGACATGATACTTTTTATTTATTATGCCTTCACATGTTCACTTTTTTTTTGGTGCATTAACAACACGGCAATCTCGGGATACGATGAGAACCGGAACAGGATTAATGTGGTCGGTGTTCTGCTATCCTATCATAGAATAACTTTACTCGATCAGATACAGACATCATATGCGGTTGTTTCTTAGCAATCAAAAAGATTTATGGGTTTCACAACGGGCTATCACTAACCACATGATTAGGGAACTTATCCGATATACATTGAACCGGGTGTTTTAGGCTTCGAGTTGAAGACCCAAACTATTTTTTCACGTTTTAGTGAATAAGTATTCTATATAATATTTGGAATATTATTTAAAAAACCTAAATCACCAAAGTATTAAATTATATATAGTATATATATATAAAATAGTTAGGTGTACGGTATAAGCAATTTTTCACAAAAATATTGACGAATGATTATATAAGCGTAATTGGACCTGACGATTACAAGAATGGTTCTTTGATTGAAGTTTGAACGCGGTTTAGATGTTAAGAACTCTCATAGAATCTAAATGTTGAAATAAGCTGTCGAAACTAGTGACTATTGAAGCAAATGAGATATGAGCTCATTCGGACCAGGTTGGTCTGAAGCGGGCTAATCCAAACCGAAGCGAATTCTTCAGTTTGTGAGGTCTTATATATTAATTGATCTCCTATTTTGTTCATCTTATATTAATTGAATTTTCTATTAACCGTGTCTTCTATATTAATTAGATTTTCTAATTATGAGGTCTCACGTATTAAAGGATTACAGATTTTGTAACATTCGTTGATCAGTGAGGTTTAAAATGTTTGATGGGGAATTAATGTTTTTCCTAAACCTATAATAGTATAAGATATGCAATGCAAGGGTGCGATAGTGGCGTGACAAGTTTTCTAAGCAACATACTTGTTGAGTGAGAGAAATAGCTCTGGGTCTTTTAAAAGACAAGTGACGTGCGAGATAAATACTAAATAGAAAGTTCTGTGAATCACGTCATCTTTGTAATAAAGAGTGATTGCTTTGTGTTTGAGAGTATTTGTGTAACCTACCTGTGTTATAGATGAGTGTTTGTTGCCCGTGGATGTAGACTTTCTTCTTTATCTGAACCACATTAACTATGTTTTGTGTGCTTAGTTTTATTTCACACTCTCTTTAATATGTTGCTAGCCATAAACAATGAAAAATGTTCTTCGGACATGATCGATAACACCTCGATTCTCGCCTCGAACGAATTGATTTTTTTCCCCAATAAGTGGTGCGATGAGCGTAGAGATATAGTAGAATGAATAGATTGATCTTCGAACTTAAGGTTGGAGAAGCAAATCTCACATGGAAACCAAAAGCCATAAAAATGAGTTTTATGAAGCTTACCCTAGAAAGACTTGAAGGATCAAATGACTTTAATCTATGTAAAAATTAAGGTTAATACTTACCTAATACATGAGAGATTGGTTGGTGTTATCGACAATAAATATACAGATGTTGATATTATGGTACTGTCGAAAGCTCATAGTTGCCTCAAACTAAGCTCGAAAGATGAAACACTACAAGAGGTATTTGAAGATACTATGATTCTGGGGATATCGAATCTACTGGAGGCGATTTACATGAAGAAGTCCTTGGAAAAAAAATTATATATGAAGAAACTAGTATACACATTGTCTATGAATAATAGACATAGATATCTGAAGGAACCTAGATGATTAAAACCGAATCGTGCTCGACTTAAATGTAGCTAATATGAAGGAACAAGAAAAATACCAAACAATCATCCTCTTAAATTCTCTACCGAAAGAGTATGAATACTTCTTGGATACCATGCTCTATGACAAAGATTCTCTTAGGATGTCTGAAGTCAAAAGTGTCTTGAACTCCAAATATCTTCAGAGGAAGATTGTTTTGAAGGGTGACCTTAACGGGCACACACTGCATTTAAAAGGTTGGTAAAAAAAAATCAAGCAAGAGGATATAATTTTTTTTATCAAAGTCTAAAGGGTTGAGATGGGACCAAAAGTAATTTTTTAGACATGAAATAAGAAAAGACATATCAGTTTGAGTTATCCGAAGAAGGGAAATGATAATAATTATCAGAAACCCAAAGTCGAAGATGCTACAATGATTTTTGATGACCGTGAGTCCGCATATAGGTTAATGAATTCTTATTGTTGAATGTACAATGATAAATTTATATTGGATTCGAGTGTGTTATTCCACATAATTTCCAATAAATATTAGTTTGAATATATGAGAATGCTTGATGATGGAAGGGTTATCATTGGGTATGAAAAGTCCTGTAATGTCAAATGGATTGGACGGTTTGGCTCAAACTGTTTACAAAACTTAGAGAGTGATGAACAATGTAAGGTATATACCTGAAGTTAAAAGTAACCTTCTTCATATTGGGATGTTAGATGAGGAAAAGTGTACAAATAAGGGTGGAGATGTCAGACTTAAGGTCTTCCAAGATACCCTTATTGTTATGAAAGCCAATATGACTAATGGTTTGTTAGTTCTTGAGGGCTCTATAGTATTAAGGTGTATATCTAGTGTGGTAAAGGATTCTACGAGGCTATGATATCATTGGATGGGGAATTTAAGTGAAATGGGACTCAATGAACTAAGTAAATAAGGGTTGTTAGATGGTAGCACAGTTTAGAAGCTGAGCTTTTATGAAAGTTAGGTATTGGGTAAGAATAAAAGGTTGAAGTTTATGGCCAACAATCATACATCTGATTGAGTACTTGCTTATTTTAGTCATTTGGGGTCCAATACGAGAACCTACCATAGTTGGTGAGAGTTACTTTGTGTCGTTGATTGGTGACTATTCTAAGAAGGTATGGGTAATACTTATAAAGACAAATGATGAATAATTTGATGTATTTGTGAACTGAAATACTTTGGTAGAGAATCAATTAAGAAATATTAAAGAAACTTTGGACTAATAATGTCTTGGAATACTTGACAATAAGTTCACTAGATATTTTTCAAAGCTTGAAATTTCTAGAAACCAAACCGTAAGTCAGGCTCCCCAATAGAAAGGGCATGCTGAGAGAATGAATCAAACCCTGCTGGAACATATCTAATGTATACTTCATACAACTGGAATAGATTAAATATTTTGGGGAGAAGTCGTGACAATGACTGCATATATCACAAACATGAGTCCATATATGGCGCTTATATTTTTTTTCTTCCATCAAAATGCCTAGATTGGAAAGAAATTAACCTGGAACATTTGAGAGTGTTCAGAGGTGCTACCTACGCACATGTGGAGCAAGATAAGCTTAGGCCAAGAGCACTGAAATGTTTGTTCCGTAGCTGTATAAGTTATGGTTCCTTAAACCCAGACGTTAGAAGGATTTGATAAGCAGTGATGTGGTTTTCAGTGAGGAAGATATGTCATTGAAGAAGGCCATGAATACTCAACATAGTACTTCCAGGAAGATATATAAAGTTGATGATTGATTTGTTGTATAAAGTGAAGTTGGAGACGAATCTACGAAAAATGAATTTGGACCTCGTTTCTCTTAGGGTCGTACAAAGGAAGTTCAAACACCGCATGAGTTTGAATTTGGCTGAAGGTCTGGTTTTCCAGGGCCTTCAGATGGTCATATAAGAGAGAAATATGATCTTTACAGCTATCAACTAGTGAATGATATGACATGTAGACCAAGCAAACAATCGCAAATATATGATTTTTCTTGTGTGATTGGTTATGATTTATCAATTAAAATACAGGGAAATTTTCTTCAACCTAAAACATATCATATATCAAGATAAATAATAAAGAGAAATGGCTTACTTCCATGAAAGAAAAGCTGAAATATCTCAATAAAATGAACACTTCCATCAGGGTTTTGCTACCAACTGTTGCTAGATTTGATCTTGAGCTATATCAAGTGAATGTTATTATCGTCTCAGTGCATGATGAACTAAAAAGGTTAATTTACATGAGTCGGTCCATAAGGTTTGAAGAAGGAAAATAAGATGATGTATATTCGTTGAAGAGACCCTATATAGGCTTAAATAATTGCCTATATAATGGAATAAAATATTTGATTTTGTATGACATCCATTAAATATGTTTGTAGCTACTACAAAAATTGTGTCTATTGGAACGATGAAACACACATGGAGAGAAAAATATTATTGTTGTTATATGTGGATGATATACTTATAGTTGGATGAGATCTGAAGAAGATTGAAGCAGTAAAGACTCGACTAAAAGAAGAGATTGAGATGAAGGATATGAGAAAAACTAAGAGCATACTTAGTGTTGATATTATGAGGAACATGTCTAATGGGTATATATGCTTATATCAACACGAATATATACATAAAGTCCTAAGGAAGTTTTCTATGTTCGGAGTAAAAGCGGTTAGAACTCTCATTGGTTCATAATCCAAACTCAGCATCACTCAAGCATCAAACAAAATAACATATAAGAAGTATATGTTAGAGATACCTTATGCCAATGTTACTAGTAGAACTGTGTATGTTATGATTTTCACAAGATCCAATTTTACCTAGTTCGTAAGTATTTTGAGAAGATTTATGTCAAATTTAGGAAGCCTCATTGGCAATCACCCAAGTGGATTATGAGATACTTGAAAGGCTCGGTTTTCGTAAGGTTGTGTTATAATCAAAATGATTTGATGATATAATATTGTGAGGGTATGTGGACTATGATTATGCAGGTTATCTTGACACAAAGAAGCTTACTTTGACTATATGTTAACTTTGTTGGAGGAGGGGTTAGTTGAAAGTTTATTATACACAAGGTTATTGCATTGTCGTTTACGAAAGCCAAGTATATAACTACTACAGATGCCATTAATGAAGCAATTTAGCTAAATATATTGTTAAGTGAACTCACTAGTGTGGAGTGATATATGGTATATTTCCATGATAACAATTATAACCTTCATTTGATGAAAAATCTAAAGTTTATGAGCGAACTAAACATGTAGATATCAAGTTACACTTCATCTGAGACATAGTGGAGATGTAGCAAGTGAAGGTGACTAATATTGATATAAAAGAAAATAATTTGGATGCTCTGACCAAAGTTTTTCCAATTTCAGAGCTTATGAACTATATGAGACTAGTGCAAGCCTGTAATGCATGTGAGTTGGTCTCTAAAAAATATAACATTGGGTGTAACGGATGCTGAAGTTACTATAAGCAGGAACTGTTGAAACTCCATAGGAAGCTGAGTCATGGCTTAGAAACATAATCTTATGTTGATCTAATGGTTAAGATAAGTTGTGAAGACTGGTGAGTATTGAGTCGAAGGAGATATGGGTTGGTCCGAATCAGGATATTCAGAAGAAAGCTAGTCCCAAGCGAGATAATCCGAAGTGAGGTGAACCAGAACATGTTAGACAGAAGCAAGTTCTTCTACTTGCGAGGATTTTCATATTAATTAGGTCTCTTATATTGGTCTTCCTATATTAATTGAATTTCCTATTAATTTGATCTTCTATATTAATTAGGTTTATTTATTTATAAGGTTATATATATATAGAGAGAGATTATGATTTTTGTAGTAGTTATTGATTGATGGACTAATATTGAGCGTTTGATGAAAAATCCTATTTTTTTTTCTAAACATATAAATAGTAGAAAATACGTAATGCAAGAGCGCGACAGTGGCATGATCAGTTTTTTTAGCAAAATATTTTCTTAGTGAGAGAATAACTCTAGGTCTTTTAAGAGATAAGTGAAGTGAGTGATGAAAACTGAATGAAGAGCTCTGTTAATCACATCATTTTTTTTAACAAATAGTGACTGAGTCATTTATGTTTGATAGTCTTTTTGTAATGTACTTGTGTTATAAAATAGTGTTCGTTGTATGTAGATATAGAATTTAGTCACAATTTGAATCACGTTAAACATGTCTTGTTTGCTTGATTTTATTCCAAGTTTTATTTATTTATTGCTAGTCTCGATTAGGATTATTTGTTTTTCAAAATAGATCGACAACACCTCGATTTTTGTCTAAGATAACCTAATTATATATATATATATATATATATATATATATATATATATATATATATATATATATATATATATATATATATATATATATATATATATATATAGTTTTGATTGTTTATATTTTTATGAAAAATTCCAAAGAATATATAAAATGAGGAAGATAAATTGTTACTATAAATAACCTAACTTTAACACCAGAAATATAAAATCTACAAGTCTAGTTTAAAACGTAAAGTGAAAATAAAAAACCATTCCTAATTAATATTGATTGTTTAAATCAATTTTTTTTAAAAAAAATTGTGTTAGTTAATATGTAATATACAAACCATAATTTATATAAAAAAAATTGGTTAAAATATGAATGAGTTTATTTATTACGGTGAAATACTAAATAATATTTGGTATGGGAAAATATGATAAAGTGTTATTGAATCATTTGATATTATATAGAGAATAATGTAATGCAGTTATATTTATTACATGCATATCAATTGTTCATTAACTCTCTAAGATGGTAACAACTGACGTTGATATATTGATTTTATGGTGGTCGAAGTTTAACGACTATGATTACGACTATGAGAAATGTTTTTTTAACTAATTTAATGTGTTTATGTCATTGTCTCATCTGAAGGATGTTGCGGCCGAAAGAGATTCAGCCAGGTGATCTTGCGACGGATAGTCTTTGCTCAAGTAAGATTCACTCAAGTAAGTTGCGGCCATGTAATCTTTTTATGATGTAAGGTTTTGTCTCAACATAGTTCTTATAGTCATTGCAAAATAATTATAGAATGACTACTTTAGTGAAGCTTGATCATATCAAATTGTTGTTGTGTAGATATTTTCCGAAACTTATTAAGTGTTCTCCAAAACATTTTTAGTAATTGATGCAGAGCTACAGTCCCAAAGTATACCAAGTTGTATTGCAGCCTTTTTTGGTCGTAATCCTAAGTCGTTAAATACCTTAGTATATCGGTTTCTCCCTCTAAATAAACTAACCTTAGAGACATTTCTAGATTAATTTGTGATGCATTTGCTAATTCTATATTAAAAAACTTTAGCCGGCCAAAACCTCTCTTGAAAAAAATATTTATCTTGCCGAAAGGAAAAAATTACGGAAACAAGTACAAGACTGCTAGAGTTTTGGACATTACCTCAAAATGAGTTGTATGTTTCTTCAATATTGCATTTGCTTCAAAATTTTGTTAGAAAAAATTTATTCTTATTGTTTTTTCGCATAAGACAATAACTCTTCGTCATTTCAAAACATGCATGAAGGACTGTAATTATTAATGGAAAAAAAATTGTCGTCTCTAACTTTCGGCCTGCTGGAGTGGCCACTTATTCTTGTTCAATGATGAGGAAATGACTAGAGAAGAGTCTTTATCTTTGGTTTTTGACTCGTGAAGTATCCACTAGTTCTTGTTGAAGGATGATGAAATGTCTAAATAAAAACTCATAGCTTATTCATTGATCATAATTGTTGTAACTGAAGGTAATGCATGGTCAAAATGTCATTATGTTGAGAATATTCGTTGAAAAATCTTCAACTCATGAAGTAATGGGTTTGACCGAAGAGAAATAAATCGAAGGAGGTGAACATGGTCAAATATCATAAGTGTTAGGACTTAACTACAATTTATGAGATACGCTATAAAGGGAATCGCCACCGATTGCCACATGTCTGAAATTAATAAGTGCTAAACACACATATGTTACACGGTTCAGTTGCTTGAATATGCGTCGTTGCTTTTTATTCAATCATCATCGTTGGACCTTCATCATTCTCAACCAGTGATTAAGTAAATATATACGATTAGATGTAGCATAGACAAGTCTATATAAAGGATTGGACATCTTATTTTGTTCCTTAAAAGCAAAAAACCGGACTCTAGAAATTTACTTTTTCTTTTTAAAGCTCCCAACTTTATTCTTCTACTCTTTAAAAAATCATTTTTTATTAAAAACCTTCTTAAATTCACTTCAAAGAGAAAATTAACTTGTTCTATCACACTTTATTGTATTTCATTACTGATGAGTCTGAATTCGAAGTGCTCCCCGGAAGGGCAGCCCAATGTAAATCTCTCCGTAAACCGGACATGATATTTGAACCGGACAGGTGACTTCGAACACTGTGAGCCTAAGGCTGTTCGAACTATGACAAAAGTACTAAAAAACCTAAACACTTCTTGACTAAGCTACCTGTCCTCCTGCTTAAAACTCATGGGTCTTTAAACATGACCCGGGTCCATTAAACTTGACCCGAAAGCCCATAAGGGCCCAAATTTCATACTATAAATACCCAACCACCAGCATTAACTATGGGTAAGAAAAATTAACTGCTGCCAAGCTGCTTAATTCTCTCTCCACATTAAAAGCACTTTGAAACACCCTTAAACACCCACACATCACCGTGAAACACCCTCACACCGCCTTAAAACTCCGCTTGAAATTACCAGCCTACCCTCAGGCTATTTTTATCCTCACCAATTACGAGGGTAAAGAGTCAAATGAGAAGTCACTTATTGTTCATCATCATAATACCATGATGATCCAGCTAGATGATATACTTCTTTTGAATATGAGTCCTTGTTTGCTTAGGGAGGTTCACTTCCTGCTTCTCGCTCTCCTGTTCCACCACCTGTAGAAGGGCTGCATCAATCTGAGTCTGTGCCAGTCCTTCTGTATCTGTTGGGGCCTCCTTCTCATCGTCACCTGCTGCCCTCTTGCCTTTCTTCTTCTTGCCTTTCATTTTACTTGGGGCTTTGGCCCGGACAGGAAGGAAGAGAGTCCCATCCAGTTCGTGAGACCTTCTCAGCACGATGTCTTCATCAGGTTGGGTGGAGAACTCCTCCCAAGTTAAGTCTCTTCGACCTGTGGTGTTCCACAGGTGAGACCTAGCTAAGTTCCCAGCAGTGAAGGCTTTATGGAACCGGTTCTCCCAGTTCTCTGCAGCCCAAGCGTTAATTTTGCCACAGGTAGTCTGTCCGGTCTTTAGGTAGTCCCCGAACTCCTTTGGCAGCTCTGTTAAAACGAAAAGAAACTAATTAGCATAAACTTGAAGAAAAGAGAGATTCGAACAGAAGCTTAAAGTAAAAAACTTACGATCACTCCTCCATCTGCTTCGAAGAAGGCTAGGATTCTCCTTGACCTTGATTTTCTTGCCATTCTCCCACGAGCCACTGACAAATAAGAATTGGCTCCTCCATTTGCTCTCCGACTCCAGGAGATCATCGATAGCTTTAAGATCGTTCCCCATGTTGAAATGGTAGAAGGGGAACTGATGGTGTTTGCACAAGTTGGCCACAGCTGCAAACTCTTCCATAGGAAGAGGGATTCCAGATAGCCTAGACGCCATAATACATGACATCAAGGTGAACCAGCCATTGGGGCTTAACTGTGATGGGCAGAGTTTGACTAGATGAAAATAGCGCACTATCTCCGGGTCCAGTGGGAACCTGAGTCCCCAGTTGAATAGCTCCGTGAAGAAGACTATCTCATTCCTTTTGCAATCCATCGGGGTCTCTGGATCGATGGGAATCCTTATTTTTACGTTCTCAGGGATTCCCCACTTTGTGCGCAATCTGCCCAGATCTGAAGTATGGATGAACGCGTAGTTGGGTTTCAACAAAGCCAAAAGGTACTTGAGCTCCACCTTATGAAAGCATGGCCCCACTCTCCCTTCAAGGCTCTCCGGTAGGTCTGGACGCCTCAGATACAAGTCCTCTTTGCCCTTCTTGGCAACAACGATAGCAGTTTCAGCCTGTCCGGAGGACTCGGACTCAAATCTAACCTCATCAGTGGAGTCCTCCATCCTCTCCTCCATAATCGTTGGGGGAGCTTCAGTAGAAATAGTCCGGGGAGGATTGAGGCTTGGCAGAGCTGATCCTCCGGACTGTTGGCTGTCCGAATTTACTTGACTTCTTACCTCAATTTGAGTTTCTGAGGTAGAAGATTCCTTGGGGGGTAGCGGGCTGCTGGCTTCTATTCCTGACGGTCTCTCTCGGGGAGCCCTTATAGTTGCCCCAGACCCTGATTCGCTATTTTTGGCCCCCGATTTCGAGGGTGTGTTTTTAGAAGGAAGTCCTTTAACCAACCTACTTGGCCTTTTCATGATTAATTTGTCTGGGGAGTGGTCAGAATCAGACCCCATAGCAATAAAAGAGGATATTTTCCTAACACTTGTGGTAGTGACCCTCGGTTCAACAATAGGGATCGACTCTTGAACTGAAGAGCCAGATACTATGGGGGAGAGTGTTGATTGAAAGAGTTTTTTAGGTTTTGTACCTTTAGAAGAAGATGAACCTCTGTCAGATTCTTCGATTGAAGGGGCTGGTTTCTCAACAGGCGACGCTGGAAGCCCTGCTGCAAGTCTTTTTTCCTTTTCAACTCTTTGAGCTTTCTCCAATTCTGAGAGGTTAAGCCAGCCGCCCTTGATCAGTGCTGTTCTTGCTGTGAACATAAAACAGCTAAGGAAATTTTGAAGTTTTAGAGAGATAAAGCTTTGGGTAAAATGGCAGAGTAAAGTTTCAAAAAGAGATAATGAGACTGTGAAAAGTGAATATAATTTATAGTAAATGTGAAAAAAGGAGTTGATTCCTAGGAGAATCCGAAAAGTTGGGTAATGATTAAAAGACGGCGCTGATATCATTAATGACATTTAAAAGAGGTAACTTGTTCGAGAAAGTGGTGCGAATTTCAAGGTGAAAAAACGGCTAAAGTGACCAACCAGAGAGTGACACGTGTCCCATTAACTCTGACAAGAACCGTTTGGAATTTGTAACATTTGGTCTGTCCGGGTCTGTCCGGGTCTGTCCTCAACTCTCTTCGAATTGAAAAACCACTTCCTAAATCGGACTGTTTTTCAGTTCTTTGACAAGGACACTTGTTCAAATACCTAAAAAAGGGGCTCCTGATGAGTCCGAATTCGAAGTGCTCCCCGGAAGGGCAACCCAATGTAAATCTCTCCGTAAACCGGACAGGATATTTGAACCGGACAGGTGACTTCGAACACTGTGAGCCTAAGGCTGTTCGAACTATGACAAAAGTACTAAAAAACCTAAACACTTCTTGACTAAGCTACCTGTCCTCCTGCTTAAAACTCATGGGTCTTTAAACATGACCCGGGTCCATTAAACTTGACCCGAAAGCCCATAAGGGCCCAAATTTCATACTATAAATACCCAACCACCAGCATTAACTATGGGTAAGAAAAATTAACTGCTGCCAAGCTGCTTAATTCTCTCTCCACATTAAAAGCACTTTGAAACACCCTCACACCGCCTTAAAACTCCGCTTGAAATTACCAGCCTACCCTCAGGCTACTTTTATCCTCACCAATTACGAGGGTAAAGAGTCAAATGAGAAGTCACTTATTGTTCATCATCATAATACCATGATGATCCAGCTAGATGATATACTTCTTTTGAATATGGCGGATGATCCTGAAGCATTAGTGGTAGAAGAGAGGGTCGTGATACCCGCTGAAATTTTTAGGTGAGAACAAACATTCAAGATGTATGTTAGGTTGGATGATACTCAAATCAATCACATTAAAAACATAAGTATTAGTACGTCAAAAGGTCAAAATATGTCAAAAGATTGAAGAATTGGTGCGTTTGTCATGATATAAAGATTTTTTCCCCATAAAATGTGAAACATAATTTGATATTGAGGGCCGAAGGGAGTCTTTTTTACTTATATGATAAAAAAACGGCCTTCGATTCTTAGTGAGCCCACATATTTTAGAGATTTTTAGAAAATGAGATTATGCCTGATGCAGTTGGTGCCTAACTCATGGAGCGTGTTTATGGGTAACATCATGATGGCGCACGATAGTTTCTAATGGTTTAATCTCATGGACTTCATTGTCGTAATAAATTGTTCTGTAAGAAAGACAACCCTTACTTTATTTCATAATAGAGCTATGTGACAAGATCATCAATGATCTTTAAGTCTTAAAAAAATCTGAAAGAACAAATTTGTTTATGTCTTGAGTTCATAGGAGGCTCACGGTGTTTGAGAATTAGTGTAATTCTCCTGAATGTGGAGTCTGAAAAGGAAGAGATAACATCGTTGAGTGATTCAGATTATGTTGTATTGTATATATTGTGTTCTCATTATGTATGTTTCGGTTTTTATATTACAGCACAAGAGTGGGACTATAAGAAGTTTTTGGATAGATAAAGTGTGTTATGTCTTGATGATGAAGCATACCAGCTTTTCAATATGATTTTTAAAACGTTGTTAGTTCAAGTAGGCTCTCGTTTGGTAGGGTATGGACACATCCGAGTTGTGTAGGCAATTTTACGTTTAAGGATGAGTTCAGAGTGAAGATCTCTCCAAAAAATAATGAGAAAATTATGGTCAGGTATAAAACAAGAAAATTATGTATATAGTAGTTACTAAGTAGAGTTATATTCCTAAGCTACAGGACAACAAAAGAATAGAGAGAGAGCGAAGTACTTGATCTCGAAGTAAGGGCCATTTTGAGAAGTGGAGGAGCATAACTAGTTGTTTTAATGCAGGTGATTTGGTCGGGGGAGGGGGAGGGGGTAAGCTAATCAAGATCCTTTAGGAAGTTCAGGTCTATTAAATACGAGTTGACCAGTACTTAATCCATAAATAAGGATAGTACTCCGCGGGTAGAGAAGCAATATGTAGAGTAAGGTGGCAAAAACATTGATGCAACCTCCAAAAAATAAAAAAGTGACATTTGGGATGTCAATTGACCCTTGAAAAGTGGTCCAATGAATTCCAAAACTCTTTTACCCCTAGCAATTTTGTCCGATCTCATCTCTGGAGGACTAACCATGTTCGGGAATTGTCATGGGAGCAATTTACCACTTGTCCTCGAGCTACCGAACTTTTTTAAAGAACTGAGGCAACCGATGGTAAATTATTTATGTCAGTCATGAATAAATCTCACAACCATATGAATAAGAACAGAAAGAACAAATAGGGCCCGTTACAGTTTTTTGTTAATACAGGAAATGAGGGGCAACTAGATGAGATTGGCGCAGCCTTGTTGGATGTTGTTGTTGTCGTTATTAAAGAGGTTAAAGTACCATCAGAATCCCTTGTCCCTAAGAAGAATAAATGACACAAAAAAGGATAAACAAAATAATGATAAGAGAGAGAAAAATAAAAAGAAGCCTTCGATTTATTCATAGGTTATACTTCATTCATAAGTTCCCCTTCCAACCATCCCAATTATTGTTCCTCATCCTACGACTATGATATCTGATACCTCCATTAATTACTCTATATGGGAGACCAGGTTTTGGAGATGGTGATCTAATATAAGATATAGAAACCTTAGATTTTGATGCTTTTGATTTGTCTTTCCCAAATCTATAAGTACCTTAATAGTTGTGGAATATGATGAGGTTCACTTCGAAGTATCAAAGGTAAACGATGAGCTTGGGCATGCATTTTTTAGCTATGTGAGCCCAATAATTGACTTGGAGAGACAAATAAGGTCTCAAGTTGAAGAAATCACCTCTCTTCGATATGAGAACCAGAATCTGAAAGACTTAGTTGAGAAAGAGATGAGCAAGGTTGAGAATCTAAATGGATAAGTGAAGTTTGTTAAGGATGAACTAGTCCCAATAAAATCTGACCGTGACAAGTTACAATTTAACTATAAAGGTTTGTAGTCATCCACTTTCAAGTATATTACCTCCTTGAAGAATCAGCACTTTGATGATCAAGTTATAATTAAGCATTTTCCGGATGAAAATAAAAAACTTGAAGATCTTCTCAACAAGAAAGATTGTGAGATTACCTCTCTCAAGGCAAAGTCTACTCAAAATATAGTCAATGTTGTGAATGCATATAATGAAAAAGTGATAGATTCTTTGCAAGAGATGGCTGACTTGGTCAAATCATATACGTTATTGGTATTTCACAAGAAATTCTCTAAGTTAATTCTTGAGGAATTGCAAGGACATGTGCCAGTTGATCCGCTGCCTCATGACTAGAGCTGTCAATTTTGGACACGACCTGTAAACCCAACACGAACCCGACCCGAAATTTTAGGGTTAGAGACCCGATATTTCAGACCCGATGAAATTAAGACACGACACGAACCCGACTCGAAAAAAAACGGGTCGGGTTCAGGTTGGGTTCGTGTCACCCGAAACTGACCTGTAAAACCCGAAAAGACCTGTAAACCCGAAACTGACCTGTAAAACCCGAAAAGACCTGTAAACCCGAAACTGACCTGTAAAACCCGAAAAGACCTGTAAACCCGAAACTGACCTGTAAACCCGAAACTGACCTGTAAACCCGAAAAGACCTGTAAAACCCGAAACTTATAAAATTTTATTAATAAAATAATTTTATTTTCTAAAAGATATAAAATAAATAATATAATTAAATAACTAAATTAATAAATCTAACCCTAACCCTAACTTCCAAGTTCTAACCCCATTTCCCACTCCCAGGCTCCCAGGCCCTTTTTCATCTAGAGACTCACCTTCTTCTTTGCCGCTTTTTTTGGGAAGAATTGTTCAAATTTTTATCTCCAGCAAGACTCAATCGTCCAGATCTGAGATGTACTCAATAGTTATTTGTAGTTTTGTCATATTTATCTCATTAATTTTTAGTGGTTTTGTTCTTCTTTCTCTTCTTTCTCTTTGGGAATCCACCATGGGTATGATTTGTTACCTGGTTCTGATATTGCTGCGTTTGAGAGTTCGTGTATCGAGAATTCCTATGGTTCGAGCTTTTCGGGTTGTGAGACTTCTGCTGGCTGGGTTGTGAATATTAACGAATATTTTTTATGAACTCGATCTTAACTCGTTAATCGTCTATAATTTCGACAATGAGATACTCAATCCCTCACCATACCATCATACCATAGATGAAATCATCAACGCTTCCGGTTCATTTCTGTCATCGTATGCTCCACATCTCAGCCGTATATTCATCTTCGATCGGACTCTCTGGTTTCTCGATACGATGCAGGCTCGCCAGAACCCCCAGAATTAGTGAAGTCACAGTTTGATTCGAGGTCTCCTCGTCATTCTATTCAGAGAGTTTCTTCTACTGCCTCTTATTCGATGCAGTTTTCGTCGTTTTTTCATGGAGCGCGATCAAATGCGAAGCCGGCGCGGTGCTCGCGGCTGCTGTTGCCGCTTTGATATTAGTGCTGACACCTCACGTGGCGGATACTGTAGAAGTTTGAGGATATTGGAAGGTTTGGCTCTACTTTTGCTGACTATCACGAAGCTTCTTCCGGGAATGGAGATTCGATATAATCGTTGATGCAGACACCATCTTCATGTTGTCATGATGATTGCAAGAGGGATGGCATTCAATTTGCAGAATTCGATCAGGATCGTCTTCAAGCACTCGTCTTTGGGAGCTCGACACCAAAGGCTCATCCCAGTCGAGAGCAGCGCTCGTCTCTAGCCAAGCCAAAACTAGTTTCCATTTGAAGGTTCCTCTTCAATTCGGAATCCATAATTACTATCTTATTTTCCTTTTACAGTTTCTGGTCTCCAGAATAATCCTGCCTATTTGACAAGATGCCCCAAAGTCGTGGTCACACCTTATACGATGCTTCACCACCTGAAAAGAACCATGCTTGAGCAAAAATGGTTTCTCTTGACTATTGATGAATCTCACCACATACGTTGTTTAAAGAAAAAATCAGAATCACAAGTGGTATCAGGTATGCTTTCTATTGGAATAGATGAAGTGTTAAAAATGGATGGAAGTAAGATTTATTTTCATGAGTTGACTCAGCCAGTTAAATTTGACAGTGAAACAGACTTATATAATACTGTATGGCGCAATGATTTGTCTATGTTCGAGTTTGATGGATTGTGAATTGCTATCAAGTTTTGTCTGACCCATTGAGTTTAGCCCTTAAATTGACGAGAACCTAGTGGTCATATATTAATCTGTTAGTTGCTAACAGGTATGAAGCATCAAGTGGAAAAATCGATGAGCAAAGTGAGTACAAATTACCGCTAACAGGTATGAAGCATCAGGAGGTTCTCCTGTTCGAGGCGCGAATCTTCTTGGTTTTGCATATGGTACAGCAAGAGGAATGGCTCTTGGGGCAAGAATTGCACCTTGCAAGGTTTGTTGTAAATGTGGGTGTTTCAGCTCGGATATTCTGTCAGCAGTTGATAGAGTTGTGGCTGATGGAGTTGATGTATTGTCGGTATCGTTGGGTGGTGGCGTGTCCTCGTACTATCACGATAGTTTGTCAATAGCAGCTTTCAGATCAATGGAGATGGGTGTTTTAGTTTCGTGCTCAGCTGGGAATGGAGGACTTGATCTGGTTAGCTTGACGAATGTTTCACTGTGGATTACTACTGTCGGTGCTAGTACAATGGATAGGAACTTTCCTGCAAATGTTAAGAAAGGAAATTGAAGAATTTTAAATGGAGTTTCACTTTATAAAGGACGAAGAGTTTTATCATTGACAAAACAGTATCCACTTGTTTACATGGGCGGAAACTCGAGCAGCCCTGACCCGAGTTTTATCATTAATAGAATGATTAGCTAACATTTTTTTTTCTTACGAAAACTTAAATATAGACTTGATATTTTTTTAAGATTTATTTAATTTATCTCATGTATTTTTTATTTTCATGTTTAGGTGAGATGGATTCATCTACGAATGAAAATATAAGTACGGACCACATAGATGACGTAATTGAGGTCGAGGATTTTGGAACGAATCATGTCAGCAACAATAAAGTGAGAAAATCTTGTACGAGTATGGAGAAAAACGAAAACCAAAAGGTTAGAAAATTAAAATCCGATGTTTGGTTATATTTTAGTATGCTCCCCCTTTCTGAAGATATGCAAGAAAGATGTGTTTGCAAAAAATATGGTGTTATTTTATTGTGTAAGAGTACTTATGGTACGGGTAATTTACGTCGTCATATACAAAAATGTGAAAAGGTTAGTAGTCGTGATGTAGGACAGATGCTTATTTCACAATCAAGTGATTGCATGTCTCTTGCTAGTCGTCCTTATGATCCGGAAAAGTTTAGAGAGTTACTTGTCGCAGCAATTATTCTACAATCAAGTGATTGCATGTCTCTTGCTAGTCGTCCTTATGATCCGGAAAAGTTTAGAGAGTTACTTGTCGCAACAATTATTCTTCATGAGATGCCTTTTCAATTTGTTGAGTATGAAGGGTTTCGACAAGTATTTCGGTATTTAAGAAATGATGTTCAATTATTTGGTAGAAATATTTGCAAGAGTGATGTGATGAAGATTTAAGATAGAGAAAAAACTAAAGTTAAAAAAATGTTAGAGTTAACTCCGGGCCGAATTAGTTTGACATCTGACCTATGGACCTCTATCACTACTGATGGTTATATTTGTCTCACCGCACATTTTATTGATAAAGAATGGGTTTTACAAAAATATGTTCTAAATTTTAGTTATATGCCACCTCCTCACAATGGTGTGTGTTTATATGAGAAACTGCATACTATGCTTGATGATTGGAACATTGAAGATAAGTTGTTTGCTCTTACGTTAGATAATGCAAGTTCTAACACCGTTTCAGTTGATAAGTTGATAACTCAACTGAATTTGAAAGATGCACTTGTTTGTTCTGGAGAATTCTTTCACGTTCGTTGTTGTGCACATGTATTGAATTTAGTAGTTCAAGATGGATTGAAACAAATCGATATAGCCGTTGATAACGTTTGTGAATGTGTGAAATATGTTGGGGGATCACAAACAAGGAAGCATAAGTTTTAGAATGTGTTAAACATATGTCTTTAGATTTTACTAAGGGTTTAAGGCAAGATGTACCTATAAGATGGAACTCAACTTTTCTTATGCTTGAGAGTGCTATGTTTTATCGTCGTGAATTTTCTCACCTAGAGTTGAGTGATTCAAATTTTACTTCTTGTCTAACCCGTGAGGAGTGGGATAGGATAGAGAAGATTGGCAAATTTCTGAAGGTGTTTTATAATATTACTTGTGCTTTTTCCGGAAGCAAGTATCCTACATCGAATTTGTATTTTCCTTTGGTTGCCATGGCACATTTGACTTTGAAAGAAGAGTTAAGAAGTGAAGACGAGTACATAAGAAAGATGGCTCATCAAATGTGGGAAAAATTTAGGAAATATTGGTCTGATTTTAGTCTAATTATGGCTATTGCCATCATATTAGATCCTTGTTACAAACTTCAGTTTGTGGAGTTTTCTTACCGTAAAATATATGGTGATGATGGTTACGAACATGAGTTTGACAAGGTTAAAAACAAGTTATATTCTCTTTTTGATGAGTACGCTAGCAAGACTTCAATTGAAGAGGCTTCCTCTTCAGATAATATGGGAAGTACTCGATTACCATCGATGGGTGGACGAGCAGATAACTTCATGAAGGTATATTTTTAAACGTAATATGTTATTGTAATTAAAATGTTTATATAATAACAACTATATTTGAAGAACAATAATCTATTATATAATATTAATTTCATTTGTTTAAATCTATATGATTTTGTTTGTGAAGGAGTTTGATGATTTCAAAAGTGATGCATGTAGTGGTTTATCAAAAACTACACAACTCGAACTATATTTAGATGCAGCAAAGGTGAAGGGAGATAAAAAATTTGACATCTTAGCATATTGGAAAATAAACCAATATAAATATCCGGAACTCGCTACCATGGCTCGTGATGTGTTGTCCATTCCTATATCTACGGTTGCATCAGAGTCGACATTCAGTGTTGGGGGTCGAGTTCTTGACCAATTTCGTAGTTCGCTTAAACCGGATACGGCTGATGCATTAATTTGTACGAGGGATTGGTTATTTGGAGAAAAATGCAAGTTTTCTAAATTCTAAAATTTAAATATTTAATAGTTTATATCTATTTTATATGATTCCAATATCTATTGTTTGATAATATATTCTAGCTTTGCAAGAAGAGAAGATGAAAAAACTCACGGAGGATTGTTTGAGTTTGGATTTGGATCTTAACATGGGTGATGCTTCAATTAGTTGATTTCGTTTGAGGTAATTAATGATATAATTGTATAAATATGCTATCGATTATAATATATATTTGAGATCTAACTTTTATATTACTTTATTTTTGTAGGATCTTCAAATTGGTCCACTTCCAAAAGTTCTTGTTTTTTTTATTTAAACATTTGTTGTTCAAGACAAAATTTGTGTAATGTAATGTTTTTAATATTTTGTAAGATGTGAAGTTAATACTCTCTAAATTTCATGTTATTTATGTTCGTTTTTCAGTTTTCATATTTTCGTGTCTAACAGGTCGTGTTCGTGTTATACATTTGTATCGGGTTTGTGTTTTGGGTTTGTTTTCGTGTTTCGGGTTCGGGTCCAACTGGTCGGGTTCGGGTCTAACAGGTCGGGTTCGGGTCAAACTGGTTTCGGGTCCAACAGGTCGGGTTCGGGTCTAACAGGTCGGGTTCGGGTCCAACACGTTTTTCGTGTTGGATACAATTTCGTGTCAAACAGGTCGGGCTCGGGTCCAACAGGTTTTTCGTGTTGGATACAATTTCGTGTCAAACAGGTCGGGTTCGGGTCCAACAGGTTTTTAACAGGTCGGGTTCGTGTCTTTGAACCTGACACGAATTTCGGGTTTGTGTCGGGTTCGTGTCACAGGTTTTAAAGTTTCGGGTCGGTCAAACCCGACACGAACACGACCCGAAACCCGAAATCAATACTGGAAACTGGTACTCACAAATAGAAGGATAGGGATAGCATGGATATATATCTATCTATTTCAGTTAACCAATTTCAGTTAAAAATCATAAGTAATGAAGAACCTTTTGAATCAAGCAGTCTAGTGATTCAAAAGGTTCTCACAAATACCAAGGATGCCTAGTTACAATTCAATATTTTTTAAACTTAAGAATATTGAACTTGAGAATGAAGTATAATCGATTTCAACAAAAAATTGTATCAGTTTTTAAGATTTATCGGAAAAGTTGCTTTAAAAAGTAACAAAAATTGAACTTCGCATACAAAACATTATAGTGAAGAAGTTTTTATTGATAAGTAAACGTGAGAGAAAATTAAAATAAATTAAAAGGTTAAAAGATATTAATAGTTGATGTTTTTTTTGTCTATGGCCTTCAGAGGTTTTTCATAAAATTTAAATAAGTCCTAGAAAGTATCGCAACTATTTGTAGTAGTCCGAACTGAAAAAATTCAAAAAATCAAAAAATAAAAAAGCTCTTGCTGCTCGTGCTCGTTGTGATAAATAATCGTTGACCAGCCGTTGTAGTAAGTGTAACAGATTTACCTCAGCAACACGTCACGTTGTCACTGTGAACAAAATGGTTGTCATGATGACTAATCATTAGAAATTTTATGAACGTAGCATTTCCTAGTTTATTGCGGTGTTCATCTAGTGTTCATCTTCCTTGTCGTCATGACAAACTAAAAATTTAAAATTTAGAATCCC
Source organism: Limnanthes douglasii subsp. nivea (assembly GCA_036936605.1). NCBI lineage: Eukaryota > Viridiplantae > Streptophyta > Magnoliopsida > Brassicales > Limnanthaceae > Limnanthes > Limnanthes douglasii. The sequence continues at coordinate 147,366,450 of JAUPFV010000003.1, read as the reverse complement.
GTTCTAAAAATACCATAACAAACAATTTTTATTACTACGATGATGTGGAACATTAACTTAAATTTCATAAATGTACATCTAATCAAACCTTTAACTATTTTAATTCGAAACATACAATAATGATCTTTTTGGAATCAATATTTCTTCAAAGTTCTAATTGGCATAGCATTGCCTCCGTATAGGGTTTACCATATTCCTCATAATAGGTTTCGCCACTTTGACGTAAGCTTTGTTCAAATATTCATCTTCTAAAGGAGTCCAAGCAGACATTTTTGTATTTTTTGTTGTGTTTGAGTTTTCTTAGTTGTATTCCTATAAGAGTAGATCCTCTATTTATTAAGCTTTTACCAATGGATAACATAATCAAAATAGACCTATGAATATTAAATACGTGTCAGTTGTGGATAATGTAATCCCTCAAACCAATCAGTTTGTGACTTTTATTAGATAACGTAACCCCTTTGCGTGTGAGGATAAACCCACGTGATGCTTTAAAGATATATTAGAGGGTCGAGTTCTAACATATAGGAGTCGAGATATAACATTGTAATAAATTGAATAAAATATACCCTAAAGTACCAAAATTCAATACGAATCTAATGTATACACAAATTAATTTAAAACGAACATAAAATAAACGAAATTAAGTAGCATAACCAAAGATAATATAACACATAATATAAATAATTGCGATAGAAAATAGTACATAACAAAGTAGTCAGTTGGAAATACTTGTGATACATGCCAAAAAATAGTAATAAAATCATAAAATACATAATAAAATATCAGTCACGCTCTCGGTACTGGTGCGCCAATCTGAAACACTCATGCAAAGGCTCGTAAAGGTCCTCCAAAATCATCTTATGAGACCTCGGATGTACATTGATAAGACGATATGACAAGTCAAATAACATATCATGGTAAGTGCTTGCCGATTCGTTGACCACAACATATGCATCGGCTGGCCGAAAATATGGATCGATCAAAATGTACCATAAATGTCTCTCGATCCATACAGTATATACAGAGACCGTACCATGTAGGTCTATCCGGTAAGGATCACCCCAAATAATAGGATCAATTATGTTGCTCATATATAAGCATTTTATAAATAGCGCGTGTTTGCACGCCGAGCTCTACCACCCTCCAACACATGTCATAGTAAAATAGGTATATTCTTAACATGCCCCAACAATCGAGCGACGCATAGAGGATAATAAGCTTTAATGATTTCCTAATACCTCAATGTAGTGTCTATCCAAGCTACATTGCAAGAAAGTGTAACGTCGCGTAAATGCTCGTAAGGCATGGACCAAACCTACAATACAAACAACCATTTATGTAAAACTCAAAAAAGTATTGAAATATAGAAAAATATACACAATAAAACTTATATCATACTCTCTCAATACAAATATGGTATGTCAAATATTGTCTCGCGTCTCATGGTTAGAACTAAAATGAGAAGATGCGTTTCTACACATACTCGACTGAGCGATAACATATGAACTATGAAGCGTAGTCGGAATGGCAGAAAAGTGATTGTATACTTATGTCTATAACAATGCAATAAAACTAGTAAAACCGATGTCGCATGTAAACTGCCCTGACCAAGTTGGTAATATAACTGAGTCAATATAAGCTGACCCCAATTATACCTACCTGCGCCCCTATAGTTCTCAATGAACTGTAGATAATCGAGCGATATATTATTCTCTGTATTGTTTGTCAAAATACAACAACCAAACATATGGAGCAAATAACCCTTTGTCATACACAGAACCATATCATCCGAAATCGCCTCATCCCGAAACTCGTCAATAATGTATAGGTTTCTGCTCAAGCTCCTCCTTAACATCATCACTATGTAAACCTAGTAAATGAGCATACCAAACTATCTATCGACCTTTTCTATGAAATGTAACTAGGCTAAAACCCTGATCTGTAACCGAACGACCGGTGATGGTGTTGACATCGTCTAGATTCACCGGCATCTCATAAAAAGAAAAATGAAATGTGGTGGTTTCCATATGCCATATCTCCCTCTATGATATGCACGTTGGTAGCCCAGCGCGTAAAACAGTTGAGCAACTTAGCAAAGCACGTCCCTATACTCGATCGAGTAAGATCCAAAGCCGATGAGTAAAGTACATTGTGTAGCAACTTGATCGTGAGGAGAACAATTTTTTCTACGAGAAACCATGCTGAAAGTACAAAAAGATATCTTAGTTTAAACCAAAACTATCTCAATTTTTTTTAACCACCGTAATATGTATCAAACAAAAGACGTAAACGTTGTTATGTAATAATTTAGTGAATTGAAGGTAATACCTACAGAAAGAAAGGTAATAGTAGGATTCGAGCACATGTATGCTCAATTTTTTGCTAAAATCGCGTATATAATATACATGGCGTTAACATGCGCAATTTCCCAAGAACATGAGTTTGAAATTACGCACATTATATACACGATTTTAGCAAAAAATTGAGCATACATGTGCTCGAATCCTACTATTACCTTTCTTTCTGTAGGTATTACCTTCAATTCACTAAATTATTACATAACAACTTTTACGTCTTTTGTTTGATACATATTACGGTGTTTAAAAAAATTTGACATAGTTTTGGTTTAAACTAAGATGTCTTTTTGTACTTTCAGCATGGTTTCTCGTAAAAAAAATTGTGCTCCTCACGATCAAGCTGCTACACAATGTACTTTACTCATCGGCTTTGGATCTTACTCGATCGAGTATAGGGACGTGCTTTGCTAAGTTGCTTAACTGTTTTACGCGTTGGGCTACCAACGTGCATATCATAGAGGGAGATATGGCATATGGAAACCAACACATTTCATTTTTATTTTTATGAGATGACGGTATATCTAGACGATGTCAACACCATCACCCGTCTTTCGGTTACATATCAGGGTTTTGGCCTAGTTACATTTCATAGAAAAGGTCGATAGATAGTTTGGTATGCTCATTTACTAGGTTTACATAGTGATGATGTTAAGGAGGAGCTTGAGCAGAAACCTATACATTATTCATGAGTTTCGGGATGAGGCGATTTCGGATGATATGGTTCTGTGTATGATGAAGGGTCATTTGTTCCATATGTTTGGTTGTTGTATTTTGACAAACAATACAGAGAATAATATATCGCTCGATTATCTACAGTTCATTGAGAACTATAGGGGCGCAGGTAGGTATAATTGGGGTCAGCTTATATTGACTCAGTTATATTACCAACTTGGTCAGGGCAGTTTACATGCGACATCGGTTTTACTAGTTTTATTGCATTGTTATAGACATAAGTATACAATCACGTTTCTGCCATTCCGACTACGCTTCATAGTTCATATGTTATCGCTCAGTCGAGTATGTGTAGAAACGCATCTTCTCATTTCCGTTCTGACCATGAGACGCGAGACAATATTTGACATAACATATTTGTATTGAGAGAGTATGATATAAGTTTTATTGTGTATATTTTTCTATATTTCAATACTTGTTTGAGTTTTACATAAATGGTTGTTTGTATTGTAGGTTTGGTCCATGCCTTACGAGCATTTACGCGACGTTACACTTTCTTGCAATATAGCTTGGATAGACACTACATTGAGGTATTAGGACATCATTAAAGCTTATTATCCTCTATACGTCGCTCGATTGTTGGGGCATGTTAAGAATATACCTATTTTACTATGACATGTGTTGGAGGGTGGTAGAGCTTGGCGTGCAAACACGCGCTATTTATAAAATACTTGTATTTGAGCAACATAATTGATCCTATTATTTTGGGTGATCCTTACCGGATAGACCTACATGGTACGGTCTCTGTATATACTGTATGGATCGAGAGACATTTATGGTACATTTTGATCGATCCAGATTTTCGGCCAGCCGATGCATATGTTGTGGTCAACGAATCGGCAAGCACTTACCATGATATGTTATTTGACTTGTCATATCGTCTTATCAATGTACATCCGAGGTCTCATAAGATGAGTTTGGAGGACCTTTGCGAGCCTTTGCATGAGTGTTTCAGATTGGCGCACCAGTACCGAGAGCGTAACTGATATTTTATTATGTATTGCATGACTTTATTACTGTTTTTTGGCATGTATCACAAGTATTTCCAACTGACTAATTTGTTATGTACTATTTTCTATCGCAATTATTTATATTATGTGTTATATTATCTTTGGTTATCCTACTTAATTTCGCTTATTTTATGTTCGTTTTAAATTAATTTGTGTATACATTAGATTCGTATTGATTTTTGGTACTTTAAGGTATATTTTATTCAATTTATTACAATGTTATATCTCGACTCCTATATGTTAGAACTCGAACCTTTAATATATCTTTAAAGCATCACGTGGGTTTATCCTCACATGCAAAGGGGTTACGTTATCTAATAAAAGTCACAAACTGATTGGTTTGAGGGATTACATTATCCACAACTGACACGTATTTAATATTCATAGGTCTATTTTGATTATGTTATCCATGGATAAAAGCTTAATAAATAGAGGATCTACTCTTATAGGAATACAACTAAGAAAACTCAAACACAACAAAAAATACAAAAATGTCTGCTTGGACTCCTTTAGAAGATGAATATTTGAACAAAGCTTACGTCAAAGTGGCGAAACCTATTATGAGGAATATGGTAGACCCTATACGGAGGCAATGCTATGCCAATTAGAACTTTGAAGAAACTTTGATTCCAAAAAGATCATTATTGTATGTTTCGAATTAAAATAGTTAAAGGTTTAATTAGATGTACATTTATGAAATTTAAGTTAATGTTCCACATCATCGCAGTAATAAAAATTGTTTGTTATGGTATTTTTAGAACGAGATTCTAAATTTTAAATTTTTAGTTTGTCATGACGACAAGGAAGATGAACACCAGATGAACACCGCAATAAACTAGGAAATGCTACGTTCATAAAATTTCTAATGATTATTCATCATGACAACCATTTTGTTGACAGTGACAACGTGACGTGTTGCTGAGGTAAATCTGTTACACTTACTACAACGGTTGGTCAACGATTATTTATCACAACGAGCACGAGCAGCAAGAGCTTTTTTGTTTTTTGATTTTTTGAATTTTTTCAGTTCGGACTACTACAAATAGTTGCGATACTTTCTAGGATTTATTTAAACCTTATGAAAAACCTCTAAAGGCCATAGACAAAAAAAACATCAACTATTAATATCTTTTAACCTTTTAATTTATTTTAATTTTCTCTCTCATTTACTTATCAATAAAAACTTCTTCACTATAATGTTTTGTATGTGAAGTTCAAATTTTTTTACTTTTTAAAGCAACTTTTCCGATAAATCTTAAAAACTGATACAATTTTTTGTTGAAATCGATTATACTTCATTCTCAAGTTCAATATTCTCAAGTTTAAAAATATTGAATTGTAACTAGGCATCCTTAGTATTTGTGAGAACCTTTTGAATCACTAGACTGCTTTATTCAAAAGGTTCTTCATTACTTATGATTTTTTAACTGAAATTTGTTAACTGAAATAGATAGATATATATCCATGCTATCTTTATCCTTCTATTTGTGAGTACCAGTACCCAATATTGATTATGTCAATTTCATTTAATTAGATTCAATTATAGGTTAATGTAAATGAACCATAACTATGTAAACCTAGTCCGAATAGGTTGACCCCAAAATAGCAAATCCAAATAATAAGAAAGCCCATAGAAGCCACAACTGCATAATTTATACTTACAAAATTGAGATTTGTTCTAATATGTAAATAAATCGTGAATATGGTCCAAGTAATAAAAGCTAAAGTTTCCTTTGGGTCCCAATTCCAATATGAACCTCAAGCCTCATTAGCCCACACTGCTCCCGAAAGAATGTTTATAGTTAAAAAGATAAACCCAAGACTTATAATCCGATAACTCTAATGATCCAACTGTTGAATTAATTGAGACGTTCTAGTTAATTTTAATGAATGGAGTTTTGTTAGTTTGGTTATGTCGTACTTATTTCTTAACATTAAAAATGAGGTTGACATCATTATTTTTACGTATGCGGTAATTACAACTGTCAAAATGATTAACAAAAAATTGATTTATTTGGATGTTATGCTAAGTTGACATTCTTGCTACCTACTCTAAAATTTTACCACATTCTTTTATCCAGAGATAGAGAAAATTCCAAAATTCATTGTAACTTCATGAAGAAACAAAATGATTCTGAGGATGATGATCTAATATTCTGAACACCCTCTCATGTCGCATATTCGATCTTTACACAAGTGAGATATTCGTGCACAAAATTTATAGTACACTTAAGTAGAAATACAAAACAATGTCGGAATGTACTAAACAATTTTTAATATTATTGTATTTTTAGTTTGTAGATGAAAAATATAATCTCTTAAAATACATAAATTACAAATAATATTAATAATATAGAATCACACATGAAAAATTATCGTTTTATCTCTGGGTTAAGACCAATTGGTTGTAAGTGAGTATTTCAAAGGAAAATTTGTAGCTAAAGTCAAGCACTTAAAGAAAATTTGTAGCTAATTAACAAATTAATTAGATAAATGCTTTGGTTGCGAGAAGAACAAACATAAGAATGCTTTCACCATTGCATCAATATATCCTATTAATACTCATCATGAAGCATATTTTTAAATGCAAATCTCGAAAATGAGATCTACAAGAAATAGTTCTAACGACTTGTACAGAAAATTCAATCATATCATACTATATGGTGGATTTATATAAAAAAAAGTGAACACCAGTTAACAAATTAATTCATAAATTCAAAATCTAATCAGTTTCAGAATAATCTTCATGAAATTTTTTAAGGTAAATAAAAGAAAATAAGTGCATAAAACTATCTAAGAGCAACAATAGTATAAAATTGAGTTCAGAGAAAACAGAACATACCAAACAAGAAATATCCCAAAACTTAAAACAAAACCTAAAACAGGTAGCTTAATCAAACATGCTGAATCCCATATCATCATCAGACTCTTTAGTTGGTTCCTTCTTTTTCTCCTCTTCCTTGGCAGCAGCAGGAGCAGCGCCACCACTGGTAGCAGCAGCAGCAACAGGTGCAGCAAGAGAAGCAAACTTGCTAGGATCCTTGAGGTACTCCTTCACTTTGTCAGCTTGAGGAAATGAATACTCAGTGGCAACAGCAACAACAAGCACATTTTTGTATACATTAATAAACATGTGTGGTGCAGCAGCTAGGGTTGGGTATGAGATTTCCAAAGACAATGAGGTGACCATAGAAACACCAGTAGCAAATTTCTCAACAAGATCATCTTCAGTTAGGTCAAGAACCTCTGGGCTGAAGACTGAGCCATTGGCATAGACAGACTCCACAACAAGACCGTAGGAAAATGGCCTGATACCCAACTTCGACAAAAGAGCAGCCTCAGAAGATCCGACTTTCTCACCCTTCCTAATAAGCTCAACAGGGGTAATAATCTCAACAGTTCCCTTGTTAATTTTGGTGGGGATGTTTAGGACCTATACATGAAAAATTCCACAAATAGGAATTCACACTCACATAACATAAAATTGAATGATAATACAGTTAATTTGAAAAAGTACCTGGAAGAAAGATGTCTGAGATGGGTCAAGCCCAGTGTTACCGGGAGGGACAACCACATCAATTGGTGCAACTAGACCCACACGAGCAGGAGCTCCAACCTATCAAACATAAATAAACAAACTTTCAAACTCAATCTTTAATAAAGGTATGTAAATTCAAACTAGTGGCTTCAACAGATAAAACGTTCTAGTAAAAACTTATCTAAGATTACACAACATTACCAGTACTACTTCAAGTAGATATAACGCGGTTAAACAATACCTAGCTGACAAGCCAAAGAATATAATATAATCTAGACTTTACTTGACCGAGGGACTAGTTAACCTAAGTAAACAAAGCTTATTGTGATGATTCATGGCTTCATTTGAGTATCTTGAAAGAAATCAAAATCTTGCCCTCTACAACGAATACTACTCTCTGAAATGAGTACCACACTCTACAATGAGTACCACACTCTACAACGAGTACCACACTCTACAACGAGTACCACACTCTACAACGAGTACCACACTCTATAACGAGTAGGGCTGTCAATTTCAGGTTTCAGGTCGTGTTCGTGTCGGGTTTGACCGATCCAAAATTTTAAAACCTGTGACACGAACCCGAGATTCGTGTCGGGTTCAAAGAAACGAACCCAACCTGTTTGACACAAAATTGTATCCAACACGAAAAACCTGTTGGACCCGAACCCGACCTGTTAGACCCGAACCCGACCTGTTGGACCCGAAACCTGTTGGACCTGAAACCTGTTTGACCCGAACTCGACCTGTTAGACCCGAACCCGACCAGTTGGACCCAAAACCTATTGGACCTGAACCCGAAACACGAAAACAAACCCAAAACACAAACCCGATACAAATGTATAACACGAACACGATCTGTTAGACACGAAAGTATGAAAACTGAAAAACGAACATAAATAACATGAAATTTAGAGAGTATTAACTTCACATCTTACAAAATATTAAAAACATTACTTTACACAAATTTTGTCTTGAACAACAAATGTTTAAATAAAAAAAACAAGAACTTTTGGAAGTGGACCAATTTGAAGATCCTACAAAAATAAAGTAAAATAAAAGTTAGATCTCAAATATATATTATAATCGATAACATATTTATACAATTATATCATTAATTACCTCAAACGAAATCAACTAATTGAAGCATCACCCATGTTAAGATCCAAATCCAAACTCAAACAATCCTACGTGAGTTTTTTCATCTTCTCTTCTTGCAAAGCTAGAAGATATTATCAAACAATAGATATTAGAATCATATAAAATAGATATAAACTATTAAATATTTAAATTTTAGAATTTAGAAAACTTACATTTTTCTCCAAATAACCAATCCCTCGTACAAATTAATGCCTCAGCCGTATCCGGTTTAAGCGAACTACGAAATTGGTCAAGAACTCGACCCCCAACACTGAATGTCGACTCTGATGCAACCGTAGATATAGGAATGGACAACATATCACGAGCCATGGTAGCGAGTTCCGGATATTTATATTGGTTTATTTTCCAATATGCTAAGATGTCAATTTTTTTTATCTCCCTTCACCTTTGCTGCATCTAAATATAGTTCGAGTTGTGTAGTTTTTGATAAACCACTACATGCATCACTTTTGAAATCATCAAACTCCCGCACAAACAAAATCATATATAAATTTAAACAAATGAAATTAATATTATATAATAGATTATTATTCTTCAAATATAGTTGTTATTTTATAAACATTTTAATTACAATAAAATATTACGTTTAAAAATATACCTTCATGAAGTCATCTGCTAGTCCACCCATCGATGGTAATCGAGTACTTCCCATATTATCTGAAGAGGAAGCCTCTTCAATTGAAGTCTTGCTAGCGTACTCATCAAAAAGAGAATATAACTTTTTTTTAACCTTGTCAAACTCATGTTCATAACCATCATCACCATATATTTTACGGTAAGAAAAATCCACAAACTGAAGTTTGTAACGAGGATCTAATATGATGGCAATAGCCATAATTAGACTAAAATTAGACCAATATTTCCTAAATTTTCCCACATTTGATGAGCCATCTTTCTTATGTACTCGTCTTCACTTCTTAACTCTTCTTTCAAAGTCAAATGTGCCATGGCAACCAAAGGAAAATATAAATTCGATGTAGGATACTTGCTTCCGGAAAAAGCACAAGTAATATTATAGAACACCTTCAAAAATTTGCCAATCTTCTCTATCCTATCCCACTCCTCATGGGTTGGACAAGAAGTAAAATTTGAATCACTCAACTCTAGGTGAGAAAATGCACGACGATAAAACATAGCACTCTCAAGCATAAGAAAAGTTGAGTTCCATCTTGTAGGTACATCTTGCCTTAAACCCTTAGTAGAATCTAAAGACATATGTTTAACACATTCTAAAAATTATGCTTCCTTGCTTGTGATCCCCTAACATACTTCACACATTCACGAACTTTATCAACTGCTATATCGATTTGTTTCAATCCATCTTGAACTACTAAATTCAATACATGTGCACAACAACGAACGTGAAAGAATTCTCCAGAACAAACAAGTGCATCTTTCAAATTCAGTTGAGTTATCAACTTATCAACTGAAACGGTGTTAGAACTTGCATTATCTAACGTAAGAGCAAACAACTTATCTTCAATGTTCCAATCATCAAGCATAGTATGCAGTTTCTCATATAAACACACACCATTGTGAGGAGGTGGCATATAACTAAAATTTAGAACACATTTTTGTAAAACCCATTCTTTATCAATAAAATGTGCGGTGAGACAAATATAACCATCAGTAGTGATAAAGGTCCATAGGTCAGATGTCAAACTAATTCGGCCCGGAGTTAACTCTAACCTTTTTTTAACTTTAGTTTTTTCTTTATCATAAATCTTCATCACATCACTCTTGCAAGTATTTCTACTAAATAATTGAACATCATTTCTTAAATACCGAAATACTTGTCGAAACCCTTCATACTCAACAAATTGAAAAGGCATCTCATGAAGAATAATTGCTGCGACAAGTAACTCTCTAAACTTTTCCGGATCATAAGGACGACTAGCAAGAGACATGCAATCACTTGATTGTGAAATAAGCATCTGTCCTACATCACGACTACTAACCTTTTCACATTTTTTTATATGACGACGTAAATTACCCGTACCATAAGTACGCTTACACAATAAAATAACAACATATTTTTTGCAAACACATCTTTCTTGCATATCTTCAGAAAGGGGGAGCATACTAAAATATAACCAAACATCGGATTTTAATTTTCTAACCTTTTGGTTTTCGTTTTTCTCCATACTCTTACAAGATTTTGTCACTTTATTGTTGCCGACATGATTCGTTCCAAAATCCTCGACCTCAATTACGTCATCTATGTGGTCCGTACTTATATTTTCATTCGTAGATGAATCCATCTCACCTAAACATGAAAATAAAAAATACATGAGATAAATTAAATAAATCTTAAAAAATATCAAGTCTATATTTAAGTTTTCGTAAGAAAAAAAATGTTAGCTAATCATTCTATTAATGATAAAACTCGGGTCAGGGCTGCTCGAGTTTCCGCCCATGTAAACAAGTGGATACTGTTTTGTCAATGATATAACTCTCTGTCTTGTATAAAGTGAAACTCCATTTAAACTTCTTCCATTTCCTTTCTTAACATTTGCAGGCAAGTCCCTATCCATTGTACTAGCACCAACAGTAGTAATCCACAGTGAAACATTCGTCAAGCTAACCAGATCAGGTCCTCCAATCCCAGCTGAGCACGAAACTAAAACACCCATCTCCATTGATCCGAAAGCTGCTATTGACAAACTATCGTGATAGTACGAGGACACGCCACCACCCAACGATACCGACAATACATCAACTCCAGCAGCCACAACTTTATCAACTGCTGACAGAATATCCGAGCTGAAACACCCACCTTTCCAACAAACCTTGTAAGGTGCAATTTTTGCCCCAAGAGCCATTCCTCTTGCTGTACCATATGCAAAACCAAGAAGATTCGCGCCTTGAACAGGAGAACCTCCTGATGTTTCATACCTGTTAGCGGTGATTTGTACTCACTTTGCTCATCGATTTTTCCACTTGATGCTTCATACCTGTTAGCAACTAACAGATTAATATATGACCACTGGGTTCTCGTCAAGTTAAGGGCTAAACTCAATGGGTCAGACAAAACTTGATAGCAATTCACAATCCATCAAACTTGAACATAGACAAATCATTGCGCCATACACTATTATATAAGTCTGTTTCACTGTCAACTTTAACTGGCTGAGTCAACTCATGAAAATAAATCTTACTTCTATCCATTTTTAACACTTCATATATTCCAATAGAAAGCATACCTGATAGCACTTGTGATTCTGATTTTTTCTTTAAACAACGTATGTGGTGAGATTCATCAATAGTCAAGAGAAACCATTTTTGCTCAAGCATGGTTCTTTTCAGGTGGTGAAGCATCGTATAAGGTGTGACCATGACTTTGGGGCATCTTGTCAAATAGGAAGGATTATTCTGGTGACCAGAAACTGTAAAAGGAAAATAAGATTTTAATTCTGGATTCCGAATTGAAGAGGAACCTTCAAATGGAAACCAGTTTTGGCTTGGCTAGAGACGAGCGCTGCTCTCAACTGGGGATGAGCCTTTGGTGTCGAGCTCCCAAAGACGAGCGCTTGAAGACGATCCTGATAGAATTCTGCAAATTGAATGCCATCCCTCTTGAAATCATCACGACAACAGGCAGATGGTGTCTACATCAATGATTATATCGAATCTCCATTCCCGGAAGAAGCTTCGTGATAGTCAGCAAAAGTAGAGCCAAATTTTTCAATATCCTTAAACTTCTACAGTGTCCGCCACGTGAGGTGTCGGCACCAATATCAAAGCGGCAGCAGCAGCCGCGAGCACCGCTACCAGCTTCGCATTTGATCGCGCTCCATGAAAAAACGACGAAAACTGCATCGAATAAGAGGCAGTAGAAGAAACTCTCTGAATAGAATGGCGAGGAGACCTCGAATCAAACTGTGACTTCACTAATTCTGGGGGTTCTGGCGAGCCTGCATCGTATCGAGAAACCAGAGAGTCCGATCGAAGATGAATATACGGCTGAGATGTGGAGCATACGATGACAGAAATGAACCGAAAGTGTTGATGATTTCATCTATGGTATGATGGTATGGTGAGGGATTGAGTATCTCATTGTCGAAATTAAAGTCGATTAACGAGTTAAGATCGAGTTCATAAAAAATATTCGTTAATATTCACAACCCAGCCAACAGAAGTCTCACAACCCGAAAAGCTCGAACCATAGGCATTCTCGATACACGAGAATATAATTATTTAAGTATATTATTTATTTTATATCTTTTAGAAAATAAAATTATTTTATTAATAAAATTTTATAAGTTTCGGGTTTTACAGGTCTTTTCGGGTTTACAGGTCAGTTTCGGGTTTACAGGTCTTTTGGGTTTTACAGGTCAGTTTCGGGTTTACAGGTCTTTTCGGGTTTTACAGGTCAGTTTCGGGTTTACAGGTCTTTTCGGGTTTTACAGGTCAGTTTCGGGTGACACGAACCCAACCCGAACCCGACCCGTTTTTTTTCGAGTCGGGTTCGTATCGTGTCTTAATTTCATCGGGTCTGAAATATCGGGTCTCTAACCCTAAAATTTCGGGTCGGGTTCGTGTTGGGTTTACAGGTCGTGTCCAAAATTGACAGCTCTACTCATGACATACTTTAGCTGATCACCTTGGTATTTCTGATGATTCATTTGAAGACCGTTCTGATGGTGAGAGTCCATAAAGAAAATAAGGAGGAAAATCTGATGGAAATGAGCCTTAAGGCTAGTATGTTTAATGTATTCGTTTCTATGCAAGCCCTCGATATATGCAAGGCATATTGTTGTTTTGATTTCGACTCAAATACTTTTTGTGCAAGTCCTTGGGGTGGGTAATGAATTTTTTAATTTTCTCAACGGATTTTGTTAAGCCCTTGGATCCCAAATGCACTTTATATTATTTATCATTTTATCAACTTGTTTTATTTATTCATATATTTTAACTTATCCGAATACAATTAAAGTTAAGACATGATTCATTCAAGAGAAGTAAAATTTTGCACTTAAGCCATTCGAAGATAATCCACTCGAAGGCAATAAAAAATTGTGATGAGCCATTCGAAGGTAATCCATTTGAAGAAAATAAAAACTTGTACTTGAGTCATTCGGAGGTAATATGTTAGATTGCAATAAAAAAAAGTTGTACTTAAGCCATTCAAAGGTAATCCATTCGAATGAAATAAAAACTTGATCCACCTAAGTTATTCATTTGAAAGAAATTAAAACTTGATCCACCTAAGATATTTGAAGGCAATAAAAACTTGATCCACCTAAGTCATTAGAAGAAAATAAAAACTTAATACAATCACAAACACATTTTTAAAGGAAAAATGATATATTAATAACGATTTAGACACCTTATAAGAACCTCCTCACGCCACCAAGGTAGGATAGATGATGCCCCATAATATTTACATTGGACGGAAACAAAGTAAATATTTATAACATGAGTGTACTCTAGATATAACCTTATGTGTTCGACATTCCATGGGTGCCTTAAATGATTGCCTTCATGGTCAACCAACTGATATGTTCATTGCTTAATATTCTCACCTACAATGTATGGCCCTTCTTAGTGTGGAGCCAACTTTCCGAACTTCCAATCTTTAGTATCAATAAATACTTTTCTCACGACTTTGTCTTTCACTTGGAAATATATGCGTCATACTTTAGACACATACCTACTTCTCATCAAACCTTGGTCATGTATGGTTATTAAATGGGCTTTTATTCTCTTTTCTTCAATCAAGTCCAATTGAGCCCTTATTGCAACTTCATTTTCCTCTTCAGAATAATTTTGGACCCTGAAAGAAGAAAGAGTAAATACTATTGGAGTGATTGCATTCATTCCATAAACCAAGGTAAAAAAGAGATTTTTACGTCGCAGTTTGTGGAGTAGTTCGGTAAGCCCAGAGTAATTCTTGTAGATAATTAGGTTATTTACCGGCTTCTCCTTCTAAGTTTTTTTAAGACCCATCAATATAGTCTTGTTTTCCACCTCTATTTATCTATCGTCTTGGGGATGAAAAGTAAAAAAGAAACAATGATGAATCCCTTTTAATGCATAAAACACCTCAACGTCCTTTATTTTTGAATTAGGGGTCATTGTCCAGTAGTAATACATCTAGGAATTCCAAACCTACAACAAATATTGGAAATATAAATTTAATTACCGTTTTGGAAGTCATTTCGGAGAGGGATGAAGCTTCCACCCATTTGAAAACTAATCAATTTCCAAGATGATATTTCGACCTTCTCTGTAAGCCATCGGGAGGGGTCTGCCCAAGTCAAGTCCCCATTTATCAAAAGGTTACTGATTCGAATATTGATTCCATGGGAACTACTAGCACACGAATTGAATTTTCATACCTTTGACAAAGATCATATCTTCTAACCAACTATCTAAAATCTGCCATAATACATGGCCAATAATACCCTCCCAATGAGACCTTTCTAGTTAAAGCCTTGTAACCATATTGAGTCGACCCTTCCCCGTCATGTAACTCATAATAAACAGCTTGAGATTCGTTGGATCTGAGGCAGTGCAGAACTAAGACCAAGAGACCATGTGCTTTGAATATTAACTTCTTGGCTAAAATTTTGTCTTCAGGTAGGATCATTTTGGTAAGAATTTATTTGGATATCATACCTCCAATCTTGGCTAACTGTGGTTGACATTTGGAAACTTTCTTCATTATCAACTTCCCTTTCATAAGAACGGTTATCATAGGACATTATTCACAATAATCCAAAGTTAAGCTTCCGAATATGCAACAGTGGCTAGGGAGTTAGCCATCAAATTTTATAACCTTGGAGAATGTTCCTATTTCACATACTTAAACAAGCATAAATTTCTTTTAACATTTTGTAAGTACTTCACCAACTGCTATTTCTTGGTTTCTGATTGCCTTAACGATTGAAGTATAACTAGTTGTGAATCACTTAATAATCGGATTCTTTTGGCACCACATATCTGAGCTTGCCTTAAACCTTATATAGTTTCTTCGAATGCTTCTTCATTGTTTGATGCCATAAACCTTAAACGTATAGCTTGGTACATTGAATATTTAGAAGGGTAAAGTAAGCAAATTACAGGCACACACCCCATTATATTGGATCCGCCATTTGTTCGAATTATCCATTATTTTTTAGATTTGTGGGTTGAAGGTTCCTCATATGGCCTCTCCGAATGAAATTCAACCAATAAATCATCTACAGTTTGATATTTGATTGTCGTTCAAGGAGCGAAATCGATATCATAATCCTCTAACTCCACCAAAAATTTAATCATCCGACATGATATATCTGATTTTTGTAACATGTTTTTAAGAGGAAAAAAAACTTAAATAGAGATGGAATGCGCCTGGAAATAAGGCCTCATTTTTCTGGCTGCTATAACCAAAGCTAAAACTATCTTTTCCAATTTAAGGTATTTTTTTCTCAGCATCCAATAAACTCTTACTAATGTAGTAAACGGGACATAGCTAGTTGTCAACTTCTCAAACTAATACTGCACTTACAACATACTCCGACACTGTTGGATATATACAGAGTCTTTCTCCATCGACGGGTTTGAATAGAGTTTTAGGTGAAGATAGATGTCGTTTGATTTCAAGGAACGCGTTATCACAATTTGGGGACTAATTGAAATTATTAGCATTTTTCGGTACTTGGAAAAGTGTACACTTATCTGATGACCTTGAAACAAAACCTATTCAAAGTTTTCAATCTCCAAGTCAATACTTAGTGATCTTATGAGGATTCGTAAATAAATCATTCAATTAGTCTGGGTCAGCTTGGATCCCTTTCGCGCTGATGATATAGCCCAATAATTAACCAGATCAGACATCAAATATACATTGTTCAAGATTCAATTTTAAATTAATGGCTTCTAAGTTAGAATTTTTTTTGTGGAGGTCGAGTATATGATCCTCCTCCATTGGGATTTTCACCATCATGTCATTAATATAAACCACATTTCTTCTAATCTGACTGACATATGTATTATTGACAAATTGTTGGTAAGCGGCCCCACCATTCTTTAACCCAAGAGAAATCACCTTGTAACAATGAAGCCTCATATAAGTTATGAATGTGCTATGGTCCTAATCATTTGGATCCGTCTATATATTATTGTACCCGGCAAAAGCATCCATAAAAGATAATAATTCATTTCTCAAAATGAAATCCACCAACTAATCTATATGAGTAACAAGAAAAGGATTATTGGGACATGGCCTGTTAAGATATGTGAAATCAATACACATTCGTAATTTGCCATTTTTCTTTTTGACAAGCACTGGATTTGCAGATTTAAGTGGATATTAGGATTCTTAAACTATAGTTTCAGATTTTTTTTAAAAAAAAGACCTCATTCTCTAGACTACTGGCCATGTGTTGGATAAAATATATAGTTTGTGGCAAATTATACTTACTAGTACATCAGTCACATCTTTATTGCACCAATCAAACACATGTAAATTTTTGAATAAAAAGATAATATTTTTTACTTCAATTCTGGTTGTAATTTTTCTCAAATTCTAACATTCTTCCCATCTTTTAAATTATGTACTTCGACCTCTTTTACTAGGATAACAACACTAGAATTTTCTCTTGGATCATCTATCTTGTTCGGATCCCAATAGTACACTACTAATTGCTATTCTTTTTTTGGTTACCATAGTTTCCAAAGATTTTGGAGCAAGTACGGTAACATAACACTTCATGGCTAACTTTTGGCTGCTCCAAACCACTCCCACTTGACTTCCAACCACATATTTTAGACACTGATGGACTATTGATGCGACTGCGTGCATTTTTGACAATCACGATCTGCCATATATTGCATTGTAATTGGTCAAACAATCCACTATCACAGACAAAACTCTTACCATTGTTTTAAATGACACTTCACCTTCGAATTATCTAATGACATAGGTATAGTTACCCATAAACCCCACTATAGTCATGTTTGACCATCGGATAAAGGATTGGTTTTTTATTTGTTTGTAAGTAGACGAAAATAAAATAGTGGTCGAGCTACCCGTGTCAATCAAAATTCTTCGGGTGTCTATGCTACAAATAGACACCATATTATCATAATATTCGCATATGGGTCTGCGATGCCTCTCAAGTAATCCTCGTTAAACATTATAAAATGATCAGGGTTTTGATAAAAATGTATAGCTATTTTCCCGTCCAATTGTTTATATCGAACTAACCACATGTCTTTTCTTAGGATAAACTCAAAGATGTTGTCACAATATCTCCCCAAAAATGATTAGTGATTAGAAGAAAATGCAGAGTTGAAAACACTTCTACTATTTATTGTTACCACATTGACTCGACCCCGACCTGGATCAGGATCCAGATACTTTGAATCTACATCGAATTTTTCCATAATTAACATTTTACTTTCTTGTTTTAAGGCTTCAATATTTTGTCTTCAAGCGTTGGGTGGTGAAATTTGATCCACACTTGCACTATGATATGGCCTATTGTTTATTTTCCTATTACTCTATTGAAACTTAACAAATGTAGTTAGTTTCTCATTCCCGATCACTATTTTATCTGTTGTTTTAGAGCAATACAATCCTTTGTGTCATATCTAATATCATTATGATATATGTATAATCGTGTGTTTTGATTTTCCCTTGAAGTCTGGATCGGTGTTGGCCTTCGAAACTGGACCACGTTTTTTCCATATCATATATGGTAGTCACATTTTTAATTAGCTCCGCATAATAATCAGGCTAGCCCATTAATTACCTCTTGTCCTAGACTATTGACCCTGATTAGATTGGTCTTGTCTAAGCCGATGAGATACTTACCCTGAGTCTCTTGGACAATTGCTGATTGTAACTTGCGACTGGTGACTAGCTTGTGGGACATAAGCTGTAAGGTTATGCTTATATTGATGAGGCCGCCTCAATCTCTTGGCTTCCTCAACAGTAATATGTTTTCCAACCTGATTCAATAATCTCCACGAGTCATTGATTTATTTTAAGTCACTGAATCAACCAACTGTCCAACTAAAAATCTTGTCGTAACGAAGCTATAGCCACTTTCTCAAAAAAATATGCCAACTCATTTTTAATATTTACAAAACGGTTGATCTAATACTTCAAAGATTCATTCAGATATTGTCCATAATGCATAATTGTATCACCATTTCCGTTGAGATCTTTACATCCCACAAATTATCTTCAAAATGCCATATAAAACATATCGAAATTCTTGATTGATCCATGTAATATCTGTTATACCACTTCAACGCACTACCCTTGAATATTGAGAAAACAACCTACATAACAGATTGTCATCATCATTAAAACTCATTATGAAAATTATAAATTGTTTTAGATGATTTTTAAGATCCTAGATCTCATCATATTTTTCCATTTTCGAACTATCAAATCGCTTAGGCAAATGTCCGGAGAGATTTTTTGAAAGCGTAAAAAATGATCATTAAACAAGTGGTATATACTGTTGATATGTTGACCATTTCATTTTTCTTTGATAATTTTTTTTTCCTTTACCCTTATGGTCTATTTTCTTGCCTGAAGAGTCCTGATTACTTGACCTCTTGTGCTTTTTAAAATACTTTTTAGCCAACTTTTCTTTGTCCTTTTTACGACCTTGATCACTACTTGAAGATAGAGAATAAACATTTGATTATAATTCTGACTCTATTGTTGAGCCCATACAAGAAGCCGATGTTCTTGAATATTTTTTGGCCTGATGTTCGTTTTTAGACCCATTGCACACTTTAAGGGACTGGTTACTTGAATTATGTTTAGGATTATTTGGCTCATCGGGTTTGGGATTTTCTATTGGATTCTTTCCATCCAAATCCTATTTAGCCTGCCTCTGGCTCTTAATGCCTCATATTCTGCTCGCAGCTGATCACGCTCTTCCTATGAAAATTCTTCCCTTAGTATCATTATTAACATGAGATGTGTTCACATGCTCTTCATCGCCTTTGATCTCTTTATTTTTTAGAGAGGGGATCTATCTGCATATAGGTATCCAAGTCTCAAGGAACTCTAAAGGCTAATCTGCAAGTCAGGTTCTGAATACTGCTATTTGGGCATCTTCCGGTCCCACTGTGATCGCCAATCTGATGATAAAATCTGGTCGGAGGCTAATTTAGGTAACTGTATAGACAAATTGTTAAATTTTTAGTAGTGGTAAAGAGATAATTAAATTTCTTGTATTTAATCTATAGATAGAAAAAAATTCTAACCCATCAAATGTTGTTCTTTAGACTATTTATAAGATAATTTTGGGTCCATTGTCCAATCGATTCGGGTCATATTCAAATCTAACATTGGTTATACAATGAGTGAGGCCCAAGATGAATCCTATAACAATGAGAACACAATATGGTATTCTACTTGTTCCTTGTCATGGATAAGGATATATACACTAGGTTCCACAAAATATTAGAAGCTTGTCATGAGTGCGATTATAAATATTTGGATTCACGATATAATTATTTGTATTTAAAAAATAATAATTAAATTATTGTTTTAAAAGAGTATTTATAATATATATATATATATATATATAATATGAAATAATTATTTTAATTTAATAGATGTTAAAAATTATTTAAAGACTTACTAATAATTATAATTTTTTTGTAAGAAATAAACCAGTTATAATGAATTTAGTAAACAAATTTTAAACATAATTTGATCTAGAAAATATTTTGTTTTTAGTTTTTTTAATAATTTTATAAGTACGATATAATTGAAAATAAATATAGTTTAATTAATTTATTTATTTTTATATTAAAATCATTTTCATCTTTCAACAATGTTACAATCTAGTTCATAATATTTATCCAATGTCATCAACAGTTTTCCATATTTCTCCAATATCAACAAATAGTTCTCTATATTTTAATAAAATTGTATTATTGGTTGTTATATTTGGAAAAGATACTTAAAAAAGAGAAACATTTGTGGATAACTGAAGTTAAACAACGGGAAAAGCTCAAAGAAATGAAAACAGAATCTTGACAAACAACTTGAATAAGACCGTCTTCAAATGGCCGATTGTCTACTAACATCCTCTGATGGAAATATAGATGATCGGAAGAAATTCTTATACACATCTTCAACTCAAAATGATTAATCAAATCGGTTCAATGAATCACAAACCAAAAATCGATATTTTAGTTCAAAAAATAGAGGATTACCCAAACAAGTTCATGTAAAGGTTGATCATTTCGTCATCTTCTTCAAAACAGCGATACTATTCTCCAAGGAAAAGTAAAATCTTGGATAAACCCTATCTTTGAGAAATCTTCACACCTTATAATATACAACATATAAATACAGGGTTATCCGAATCATACGCAAAAGTTACTAAACTAAAAGTTAAGAACCTCAAATAACAATGTCAAATTAAAAAAAAAAAATCACATAAACATTCAGTTCTTGTCAAGTGTCAAATATAATCTACTGCAAATATCCAAACATATATTAGTGGGAAATTTTTTATCAGGAAAACCTCAATCTTATGATATGTATATATATATATATATATAATTTTTTAGACTTTTGTTTCCATGAAGAAGTTAGTGTATCTCATTAGGATATAAGACATTATCCTCTTAGAAATTGATATGGCAGAAGATCTTAAAAAAACTTAGAAATGAAATGTATGGACTAATGATGATAAAATAACCAGACTTGTGAAATGGCTACCACAATTTAACACTAATAGAGAGAGTCATATAATTCTAGTTTGGATCTCTCGTCCAAACCTCCTAGAGCATATGTTTGATGAAGTAATTATAAGAATAGTTCATAAAATATTTAGTTAATTTACTTACTGTTTGGGTACATTCCAAAAATAAGGTCAAACATAACTGTTCTAAGGTGTGTTTGTAGTTGGATGTATCACAAGAGCTTTTCATCAAAGTCTGGATAGGATTTGGTGAAAATGATAGATTTTGGCAAATTATAATCTATGGTCATTTGCCCTACTACGCTCAAACTGTTCCATCTCGGACATTAACACAAAGATTGCAGAAAATTTATCATCTCTATAACAAATCTCAAAAGAACGACTGAACAATCTTAACATAAAGCTTCTAATAATTCTTTATTTTAAGATGTGGTTTGGAAGCCTAAAGTCAAGTTAACTATTGTTAAATGAGATAATTCAGAAGACCAACCAAGTATAAACAATAAATAAATCCGTGCAAGGCTAGAATATGATAAAAAAATATCATAGGAAACACATTCAAGTTCAACAGAGTGCAATAATTATTCCCAGAACAAGAGCTTTACAATTTAAACAAAAACAAAGGCTTCAGATTATCACAGTATTAAAGGAACAAACAAGGAAAATACTCAAATTAAGGATTCAGAAATCCTCGAAGCATTACAAACAATAAAAACAAGTACATTGTTTTTTTGAATAAAAAGAAATTTAAGGCTTTAGTTAGAGAAGATGAATCATTCAATCAGCTAAACATGAGAAGTCTTTCGCCATCTCCAGTGCTGAAAAAAATGGAAGTCAGTAAGGACTTTAAAATTTTTTTGAGCAAAAGAATGAAGCAGTCTAAGGTCAATATTTCAAAAGGATATATTTTTCCAAACCTCTTCTTACTAAAGGATCTAAAATGTTTTTAAATAATTTTTTTTATGACAATCAAGATTTTAAGTTGGGATGTCAGGGGCCTAAGATCAATAAAAAAATCCTGAAAATGCAAAATTGATGGTTATTCAAAAGCATATGGTGTCTATGGAAAACCTCTATATTATTGTTAATAAGATTAAGGTTATAACTCAAGCTGAATAAAAAGTGAAATATAGAGAAGTATGTTTTGAAAACTCTCAAGATCTTAAAGATAAAATTAGTTTATCAAAATCTTAAGTTGGGTTGCTTCAACTATTGGCTATAGAAGAAGAATATTTGATTCATAAGAGCAATATAAGTTGGCTAAAAGATGAGGATATAAAATCTACTTGCTCTCAAAATCATGTCAAGAAGAAGATAAAGAAGAATACAATTCATAAATTTATGAGTGGTGGAAATTGAATTATTGATCAAACTGAATTAGGAGAGGTGTCTTTGAGTATTTCAAATCTCTTTTATCTGGTCCTCCATATCTAGTAAATTTTGAAGGTCTCTCTATTTATATTCTTAAACAACATGATTATGACCATACCTTTAGAGCATGAGAGCCACAAGGTCATTCAATCTCTTCGTCTTACCAGAACTACTATAGTTGATGGCTTCAATGCCAAATTCTACCAGCATTATTAGCCCATCATTAGAGTTGACCTGTGTAAAACTATTAATGCTTTCTCCATGGGTGATGTAGTTCCTCAATGGATCTTCGCCACTGCTATATTCCTCATCCCCAAAGTAATTTCTCTCAAACTGTGAAAAAATTACATACATATTAACTTATGTACTATGCTAAATATGATAACTTCAAAGGTTATAAACAATAATCTAACTACTATTCTCTTTAAAATCATCTCCGCTGAAAAATGAGGATTTGTCAAAAGAAGAAACATCCATGAAAATATCCTCATTGCCCAATAATTAGCTCAAGATCTCAACATAAAAACAAGGTAAGTAAACATGTTAATAAAGATAGACATGTCTAAAGCCTTTGACATGCTCTCTTTTAGCTTTCTAATTAAAGTTTTAAATAGTTTTAGATTTAACAATAAATGCTTAAACCTTATTCTTAAGTGTATAAATTCCGCCTGCTTCTCAATTATTATGAATGAGGAGTTTCATGGCTATGTCAAGGCTACAAATAGGGTTAGATAAGTTTATAAGGAGATCAAATAGTTTCAAGGTGGCTATCAACTTGTCTAAGTGGTTGCACTAGTGTAAGACTTTTGAAGAATGAGGGGGGGGGGGGGTTAAATCTTATAAGATTAAAAAAACCTTCAATTAGCCTACTATTGTAAGCCATAGTTAAAATTTTGATAATATAAATTAATTTGGGCTAGATTTATCATTTCAATTTACTTTCATAACATTAATCATATCCTAGTGCAAGCTATCAATAGGAGTTTCTAAAATCTGGAAAAGGGAGATAAACACCAGGGATCTTACTAAAGGTTTTATGTTTTGGTCCATTTTTCAAGGTGGCATAGAATTTGGTTAGAGAAATTGTGCTATTCTAATTCCCTAATCTCACTTTCTAACAAAGAAGATAACTTTAGGTATATTGAAGATAAAGTGAAAATGTTTTGGTAGTCAAAGAATTTAGACCGTCTCAAGAGAAATGTGTTAGCTTCAGAAATTATATAAAAATATTGAAATTATTTATTAAGAAAGATGTTGAAGACACTCTTAAGTGGTCCTTATCTGAATCAATAGCTTATTGTACGAAGGAAACCTGAAACTCAATCAGATATAACAGATACAAGTCTAACTTATTTAAAAAGGTTTGGAACTCCTCATCTCATAGGAAGTGTGTCTTCTTATTATGGATGGTTTTTAATAAGTAAATTCTAGTATACTCTATACTAAAACGAATGAACTATTCTATGGCTTCAAAGTGTCAATTTTGTGAAAACTCTGAATCAATACAACATATTTTTGTTCAATGTGACATTTTCTGGGAAGTATGAAAATACTTTGCAAGCCTCTTTGGTATATTTTTTATGGTCAATAATTAAATATTATTAAAAATAACAGTTATACATAATTAACTATTGCAAATTATAATGTTTTGAATGAGCAGTTTCATTTTTCCTCGTGGAAGAATTCATCTACTAATACATTGTGATGTTTATTCCATAATAACTTAGTAGAATATGTTATTATTCTCCATAGCTTCCATAAAAATAATGAGTATTCTATTAAGCTTCTTTAGTATCCTTATTAACATAAAAATGTTTTTCCTTTCCATAATAAAAATTTGGTTTTGGTCAACTAGAAAGGATGTCCATATTAGGACAATCATTCCTTCTATCATATATTGGGTGTTGTGGCAATCAAAAGATAAGAGCAAGCTTGCAAGCCTATCTCCTACTGTCAACTTAATATTGGCTAACATCAAATACATTTTAACTAGTTTAGATCAGGCCAAACTTCTAAAAGGAGTTCATTTTTCTCATGATCTCAATATTGTCTTTGACCTAGGTTGTATTCTTCACCTTGATAAATTAAGATCCTGTCTACTTCTTAAATGACAACTGCCTCTAAGGAGCAAATACAAGCTCAATATAGATGGTGCTTGCAGCATTTCAGAGGAAGCTCGTGAGAGTGGTTTAATAAGAGATTCTAATGGTGATCTGGTTGTTTTATTTGGTCGAAACTATTGGAAACAAAACCCTTTAATTGCTGAATCTAGAGTCTTACTTGATGGTCTAATCTTACGCAGGGAAAAATACATTAAGCAGTTGATATTGGGACTGTCTCAAGCCTTATAATAGAAATGATAGTTAAACATATGTCCCATTGGTATATAACTTCTCTCTTATCTTGGTGTTGAAAGTTATTTACTTTAAACATGACAATTAGACACATTTTTCGAAAGCAAAACAGTGCGACATATTGGATTGCTAAAATGTCTCTTAAGTCCAAAGAAGATTTAGACTTCAACATTTCCTAAGCTCATGCCTTACTAAGGGCAATTACTATACAAGAAAGTCTGGAAATAGGCTTACATTAGAACTAGAGAAAACTAGTTTTAATGTTGCATATCAATTCGAAATTTACTTTACAACTTCTTTACTCTAACAATTCTAACTTTTGAACAACATATATTACCTGACTATTGTCTAAGTTTTATTACATGTTATTGTTCAAATAACAAGTTCATCAACATCAGGCATCATATACCAAGGAAAAAAATGGAGAGTAAGATTTAAATAAGGATTGAAGATCTCTAGAATTTAGATGGTACCTGAGGTTTCCCATTAGCAATCAACCCTCTAAGTTAAGCTTAAGGCGATAGGATCTTGGTTAAAACTCGAATGGCACCCAAATATCAACATCTCTCAATATTTGGCTTTAATCAAGAAATCACATTCTAACTTTTGAACAAAACATCATATAACAAGGAAAGGGATAGAGAGTATGAATTAAACAAAGATTGAAGATCTTTAAAATCTATATGAGTACCTGAAGTTTCTCAGTAGCGGACGACCTTATGAGCTAAGCTTAAAGCGATGAGATCATGAGTAAAAACTCGAACGACACCCAAATATCGACATCTCCCAATCTCTGGCTTTAATAAAAAAATTACATTATAAAGCACAACCTTGAATGAGTTGGTATAAGTGGGGAAGAAGAAGAATATCCTCTTTTTGCTAGAGAGATGGACATAAAAATTGCTTATTAATGAAACTTTCAAAATCATACCTTCCTTCTCAATTTTTTGTTTAAAATGAAAAGACATAGTTGAAAATAGAATTTTTTTTACAGGTCTTCTGTTTCAACAAAAGAAATGTCAAAAGTTACAAAAATTTAAAATCCAAGTTTGGACGATCTAAAAATCAAACCAGAACTATCTATTAATGTTAGGCGACCTGATTTTCTCTTTAAATATAACAATTTTTCATGATTTTTTTTTATTTTTAAAAATAAATACACGTGGAAGACTCAAATATAATACCGTTGAAACACGTTAAATAATTTTAATTCAAAAATAAATATGAATTAGTTTTTCTTAGCCTTAATAGTATGGCTTAGCATCCCCAACAAATACGCTATTTCAAAGTTATCTTTAAAAATACCTATTATTTTTTTTAAATATGTTTTACAACAGTTAGTCTAAAACGTAATCTAAATTTACAGATTTTATTTTGATAATCTATATTTACCTAGACGGTGACACAAACTGTATAATTTTTATTTTTTTTGTCTCACCACTTACAAAACTAAAAAACTAACTCAATTATTACTCGTTGTTGTATTATTTAGTACTTTCAAATTACAAAGTGTCATAATTTGATCTATATTTACCTAAATTATAGATTAATTATTGGGATGTTCTGGCTTAGAAGTTTGACTTATGTGGGCGTGGATGTATAGCAGAAGCGTAAGTTCCTATAGCAGAAGCGCTTGAAAAACACTGAAAATTTTGGGGTCGTGGATCTGAATCATAACCATTTAGGGTTACTCGAACACTGTAATTATTTTTGAATTCGAAATAAACCTTTTCCAAACTCCCTCTCATCACCAATGACCGCCGTGTTACCGTCGCAAACCCCCGGCCGTGAACTATCGAACCCTCCCACCGACGGCATCTCCAACCTCCGATTCTCTAATCACAGTGATCATCTCCTCGTCTCCTCATGGGATAAGGTACACCATCTCCGTCGCAATCATTTCCTCTTCTTTAGAAACCCTAACCACTTGAGATTGTTAATTTCACTGATGTCTGAAGCTATGATTTTGTCTTTCGTTGTTGATCAAGAGCGTTAGATTGTACGACGCCAGCGCTAATTCGTTGCGAGGAGAGTTCAAGCACGGTGGACCTGTTCTGGATTGCTGTTTCCACGATGATTCTTCGGGGTTTAGTGCCAGTGGTGATAACTGTGTTAGGCGGTAAGAAAGATTCTCAATCTAGCTTAAACTCATTTGGCACTTAAGGTTTGAGACGAAGCAAAATTGTAGGTTTTAGCTAGTATTATATCAACATTTCTTATATTTGACTGCGAAGCTTGTGATTAACCTATATATAAGTCTTCGTCTACCTTTTCGAAGCTCATGTCTGTTATGCTGCTTATACTCATGAACACTGTTCCCTCAAGTTTAAGCTGTTGTATGCAACATTTCAGGCTAGTTTTCAACGTTGGCAAGGAAGATATCTTGGGAAAGCATGATGCTCCTGTACGGTGTGTTGAATATTCTTTCTCAGCAGGTTGGCAAGGAATGATATTCATGCTGTTCATCTAGGTTTTAAATTACTTTGTAGAGATTGTAGCTTCTTTTTATGGTCAATTGGTGTTACATCTATCTAATCAAAATATTGAAAGAAATTCGTAACAGAAATAGGATGGAATATCTAAATTCTACAACTTTAATGAATAAAATATAAATGAGCTTTTTCTCAGCTAAAACGTTTGATGCTGGGATCTAATACAGTTAAATCATCCTATTCCTCCTTTTGTAGTTGAAATTCCTAATTAGAAAGAAAAAATCATAATGTTGATCCTTCAGCTGCGCAATTTTGGTTTCCATGTTATGCTAAGCATTTGAAACTTGCTACCTTTAATGATTTAGTTTCCTTTACGTGAGCTCAATGTAATAGTGCTGATGGCAATATTCGAAAATCAAATAGATGAATGTCATGAGGGTTCTCCTCAGATCTCATGGTTTTCTTCTTTGCATTGTCGTAGGACAACTGGTCACAGGAAGTTGGGATAAGACGATCAAATGTTGGGACCCTCGAGGTGCTAGTGGGCAAGAGCACACTCTTATAGGTACATACCAACAACCTGAGCGTGTTTACTCTCTATCTCTTGTTGGGAATCGATTGGTAGTGGCAACTGCTGGAAGACATGTTAATATTTATGATTTGCGGAATATGTCTCAACCTGAACAACGGAGGGAGTCTTCGTTGAAATATCAAACTAGATGTGTACGCAGTTATCCTAACGGAACAGGTATGTATGATGTATCTGACGTCTTAACTAAATTTGTGCGCTGTTATGCTAACAAACATTTTATCCGGAAGCCAAAATTTCCCAATGATCAGAAAGTATGCTATGACAGTATAGTATCATATCTGTCTTCTTTTGGCATAAGTTTGCTCATAGATTTGAGATTACTTTTATGCAGGATATGCTCTTAGCTCTGTTGAGGGAAGGGTTGCAATGGAGTTTTTTGATCTCTCAGAAGCTAGTCAATCAAAAAAGTATATATTCAATTTCCTATATGTTTTTTATTTTCAGTGTTTTCTACCTTTCAATACCTGGGCCAAAAAGTTCTGAATCCCACATGGCTGGGAATATAATATTATATGTGAATAAGGACCCAGTGAATGCTGCAATTCATTTTTGACGCTGAAAGAAGTAGATTTTTCCCCTTCTTTTATGTTGCTTCAATTGATTGGCCTTTTCTTATATTTGTTAATTTAATCAAAAGGAATAGCTGAAACAATCAACTAATCTTGTAACATTTTGAAAAGTTAACTTCCCCGGCACACATTTATTTGCTCTTTCTGAATAACAGGCGTAGGCATATTTTACAGGATATATATTTACTGCTTGTTTCATAATGTCTATTACTGCAGATATGCATTTAAGTGTCACAGACAAGCAGAGCCCGGAAGGGACAGTGTCCATCCAGTAAATGCAATTGCATTCCACCCGATGTAAGTTTACATTAGCCTGGCCCTGGACTACATAAATGACTGATATCCTCATGGTTTAGCTAACTTATGGGTTTAAAAGTTGTTATAATCGATGGTACTTTGTAATGTTCTCATGGTCATCCCTGTCCTGATTCATCTGCAGCTATGGTACTTTTGCTACTGGAGGTTGTGATGGGTTCGTTAATGTGTGGGATGGAAACAACAAGAAGAGGTTATATCAGGTAGGTGTAGCCACATCTAAAGTCTTTTAGTTTTAGTATTAGGAAGCTTGAAATTCGGATATATAGTTCCCGGATATAATAAAAATGTGTCATTGATCCAAGGGGTGGCAAAAGCTAGGCTGGTCCATGAAACTGGTTCAAGAGACCCTTATTTTAGACCCACGCCGGATATATAGAGCTTCATTCTAGGCTAATTTCTTGGTGTTGTTTTGTGTGAAATTGACATGCTCAGTGTAATGATAACTGCTCCTTTTTCTGCAGTACTTAAAGTACCCAACAAGCATTTCAGCTCTTTCATTTAGCAAAGATGGGCGTTTGCTGGCTGTGGCGTCAAGTTACACATTCGAAGAGGGGGATAGAGCGTAACTTCCTCTCCTATGTTCTTTTCTTATTTTCCGTATGCCTGTTTGCTGACATTTTTGTATGATCTGCAGACATGAACCAGATAGTATCTTTATACGCACTGTAAAGGAGATAGAAGTGAAGCCGAAACCCAAATCTTACCCCAACCCTGAGGCATAGGAAAGTTGGTTTACAATTTGTTAGATCTTGTGCTTAGGATAGACTATTCAACTTGTTATCATCTATATGTAACATGGAAAATGTATGTGTTGCTTACCTCTGTTTTATTGAATCTATTTTGTAAGCCATATAGGTTGTCATCGCATCTTTCTGTTCATAGTTATTTTATTTTGAGATATTCCTTTGTTACTTTTTTTCTCCATTGAAGTTTTGAAGATTGTGATTGAATGTTCAAACGCTTTCAAGTCGAAGTATGGGGTACCAAATCCACTTAAGCGGATGTGACGCAGTCGGATGCACTAAGACAACAAGCGTTGGTCTTAGAATTAAAGGTTCAAGTTTGCGGGTGTCAAACTTGAAGAAAAAACTTTGGAATCCACCAGAAAGAAACAAATCTCGAAAACTCGAAGACTTTGATTAATAGTAATCATAAAAGTGTTTCAAAACATAGCACCTAAGGTTTTTTATATAGAGAAAACCCTAAAGCATATATAGAGAAAACCCTAAAGCATAAAATAGGAAGTTCCTAGAAATAAGGAGAATTACTAGAATCTTATCTAGGGAATCTTATCTAGGAAATCTTATCTAGGAAATCTTATCTAAAAAAAAGAAATATCTAAAAAAAAGAGATATCTAGAAATATCTAGAAGATATCTAAAAATATCTAGAATAGATTAGGCATTGTAACCGTCTCCTGCATCAGTCTCCTCCACCTCCAAAGAACTCGTCCCCGAGTTCTTATCTGGATAAAGAACACCATCGGCATGATACTCATAGATGTCCGCTACATTGAACGTATGAGAGATGCTCATGTCGTCTGGTAGATCCACCACATAAGCATTGTCATTAAGCTTTCGTAAAATCTTGAATGGACCATACTTGCGAGGCTGAAGCTTACGATAAGTACCGACTGGAAACCTTTCTTTCTTGAGAAACACCATTACTTCATCACCTTCGTTGAAAACCTTGAGCCTCCGTTTTTTATCTGCTGCCCTTTTGTTTTTTTGCCCAGTTGCTTCCAATCTAGCTCGGACTGCTTCTTTAGTGTCCAAAATGTCTTTAGCCATAGCTTCAGCTGATGCACTAACTCCATGAGCTTTCGGTAGTGGAACTAAATCAACCACATGCTTCGGGACAAAGGTATATACCAACGCAAATGGTGATTTCCCTGTTGCGGAATGTACGACACTATTGTAAGCAAACTCGACCTGCGGTAGAGCTAAATCCCACCGTTTCGGTTTATCACCACAAATACTTCTAATCATGTTACCCAGTGTCCTGTTTGTGACTTCGCTTAGCTTTTCACTAAAGAAAGGCCTGATTCGAATCTGATGGTACCCACTTCGAAGATCTATTTTGGAAAACACCTTTGATCCATTCAACTCATCAAGCATGTCTTCCAACCGAGGGATAGGAAACCGGTATTTGATTGTGATCTTGTTGATGGCTCTAGAATCAACACACATTCGCCACTGATTACCTTTCTTTGGAACGAGAAGAACTGGTACAGCACAAGGGCTCATACTCTCGCGGATTAACCCTTTCTTCAGCAAATCTTCAATCTGTTCCCGTACAATTTCATTCTCTTTAGGGCTCATTCGATAGTGGGGAAGATTAGGTAGACTAGAACCCGGGATCAAGTCAATGTGATGCTGTATATCACGCATATGAGGCAGGTTGTCAGGTAGTTCCTCAGCAACTAACTCCTTGTAATCTTCCAAAATTTCTAACACCTCACGTGGAGTTGTTGTCTCCTCCGTCACGGCACTCACCAATCCCTTGACCACAACCGGATAAAAACACTGTGATTCCTTAACAGCCTTGTCAAGTTCTTTATCATCATGCGACATGATGAGGAAGTTTGACTTCTTCTCTGTTGCAATGCTACCAAAATCCTTGACAAGAGCCATTGCAATCTTATGATTTCCCCATGTAAACATGACCACATTGTCTCGTCCTCGGTACGTAACGTCGTTATCGTACTGCCATGGTCGCCCAAGGAGAATATGGCAAACATCCATATCCAAAACGTCACAAATTATCTCCTCTTTGTAATGCTTACCGATTGATAGAGGAATTTTACAAGTTTCACTAACCCCTACTGTAGATCCTTTCTTCACCCATCCGAGACCATACGGTTTCTCATGACGAGTCGTGGGTAGTTTCAAATATGCCACCAATTTTTGAGAAACTAAATTTTCGGAGCTCCCATTGTCAACAATCACATTGCACACCTTGTTCTGAATAGAACAATGCGTTCTAAACAGATTCTTGCGTTGTCCCTCTTTTTTGGATGATAGCAACAGTCGTTGTAAAACAATGCTGATTCTGTCCGCAGATTCCTCTTCCGCAAACTCAACTCCCTCATACTCCTCATTCTCCATAAAGTCGTCTTTCTCTTCTTCTAGCAATGCAACCGTCTTTCTACTGGGACAAACATTCGACCTGTGACCTGTTCCTTGACAACGGAAACACTTGTCGGTGGTTGGTCTAGCATAAGGATTGTTCTGTTTCGGAGTGGGTGCTTTGTCCTTCTGAATGGCACTAATGGAACTACTTGCTCCTTTGTTGTGAGAGTTGGAATCTCTGTTAACCACGCCTTTGTCCGTTTTTCTAGCTGGTTCGATGTTGTTCTGGATCGAGGGTCTCCTGAAATTTGTGAAACCCCGAGATGATTTTTCCATCAATTCCGCTTTCAAGGCTAGACTGGATGCTTCTTGAACTGTCCACACAGTTTGTAACCCTATTTTCTCTTGAAGAGAGCCCTTTAAACCACTGATGTATCTAGCCACCTTCTGATTCTCTGTTTCGTTTAAGTCACTACGTTCAGAGAAACGTAAAAACTCTGCTGTATAATCAGTCACGGTCCTGCTTCCTTGTACACAATCAATGTACATCTTGTAAAGAATCTGCTCGTAGTCCTCCGGTAAGAACCGCTCAGTCATTAGCTGCTTCATTCGGTGCCATGTTCTAACTGGACCCTTCTTCTGTCTTTGCCTTTGAATAGCCAATTTGTCCCACCAAACAGCTGCAGTCTTCTTTAACCGGATAGCCACCATCTTAACCTGTTTACTCTCCGGGACTTCCATAACATCAAAGAACCGATCGACATCAATTTGCCAATCGAGAAAGTCCTCGACACCCATAGTACCATAGAACAATGGAATATCAGCTTTCACTCTGTAATTCTGATTATTTTGATTCCAATGTTCTACCTCTTCCTCTTCCAATTCCTCCTCCGAGCTAGAATCATCAACAACGACACGGTTATGCCTGCCTTGTTGTTGATTGTTTCTAACAGGCAGTCGGTTGTTTCCACCATGTCGGACTCGGGGCGGCTCCTCAACAACTGGTATGTGTCTGCCTTGTCGATTCTGATTTCGTCCCACTCCTTCTCCTCATCCTTGTCCTGCGTTAGCAATCTGATTGGTTAATGCTGCAATCTGATTAGTTAACGCTGCCACCAGATTTGCCAGGTTCGTGGTTGATTCGTTCAAACTCGCTGTGAAACCCTCCATGTCGGCCCTGGTTACTGGTTGATCACCCATAGCTGTTCAAGCTTTGAAAAGAGTAGGAGATTGCCTGCTCTGATACCACTTGACGCAGTCGGATGCACTAAGACAACAAGCGTTGGTCTTAGAATTAAAGGTTCAAGTTTGCGGGTGTCAAACTTGAAGAAAAAACTCTGGAATCCACCAGAAAGAAACAAATCTCGAAAACTCGAAGACTTTGATTAATAATAATCATAAAAGTGTTTCAAAACATAGCACCTAAGGTTCTTTATATAGAGAAAACCCTAAAGCATAAAATAGGAAGTTCCTAGAAATAAGGAGAATTACTAGAATCTTATCTAGGGAATCTTATCTAGGAAATCTTATCTAGGAAATCTTATCTAGGAAATCTTATCTAAAAAAAAAGAAATATCTAAAAAAAAGAGATATCTAGAAATATCTAGAAGATATCTAAAAATATCTAGAATAGATTAGGCATTGTAACCGTCTCCTGCATCAGGATGAGTTATCTTCAAAACTTCTTTGATGAGAAGATAGTGGATGCTATCCTCAGAGCTTCTTTTTTAAATTATCATATGTATAGTAATTTTGACGTCTTTCTCTGTTGCTAATGAGAATAATGTTGTTTCATCCAAAAAAAATTAATAAACAAATCCAAGTAAACGTTTAGATTCGTTTATAGTCAGAAAACTAATACTTCCTTCCTTCTACCATAAGTGAGGGTTAAGATTTTGGGAGAAACCAATAAATGTAATTATGATTTCTCTTATTTACCCGACACGAGAAACAATCTAATACCAAAAAGAACAATTATACTATTCAATATTTCAATTTTTAATTTAAAATTGTAAAAGGAAACTTTTGTTTTGTATTTAATAGTCACGAATACATTTTTAAATGGTTGTATCTAGGCGGGTTTGATTATAGTTGTTTTATTAGAATTTTTTTCTATTCTAATCTAATAGACGGCTTATAATACTTTATTAAATGGTCATTGACCAATGCACTATTAAATAATATTTTATTAAATTAATATTTTATTAATATTTTTTTACCTGTCATATTTTTTATTATAAAAAATGATTATTATTGTATTTATTGATATTTTGACTATAACCATAAACCTACTCTCACATGGGAGATAATAAATTTAGAGATAATAAATGTAGATATTTGTTACAAAAAAATTAGTTTGGTATGAGAATTTAGTTAGAAAATTTCACAGATGTCGATGAGGAGTAGTTAATATTCCGAAAGAGGCAGCCGAGTTGGTGAGGTAAGATATGCTAGTGAACAAAGATCATTAGTTTGTGTGTATTTATTATTTCTTTTTTGGCTGAACCTGTCACCTTGTATTGTTTATCTTCTGGCGTTGGTTTGCAGGTTATTGCGTTAGGATTGAGGGTTTAATCTGTGCACACTCGTTGAGTAGCGACTGCGGGTTCTCTAAAAGAAAAAAAATGATGACTAGTTAACTACGAGTGAAAAGAAAAGGGGGAAGATTGCAATATTTAAATAAGTTAGATTTTGGATGAAGATTTAGTCATGTGCAGTTTCAACTATAATAACAATTCGTGAACATCTACCAAAAAGGCGTAAGAAGTTATAAAGTTTTGGTTTTTTTCCTTTTCAACTAATAAAGTTGATAATAATAAAAAAAATCAAACACGCAAGAAAATGTTTAATCAGATTTGGAGCGTGAATAAATTCTACATCCATCGACAACTAACACAAATTTTATTGAAAAAGATTACAAAAATATTATTTCAAGACAAAACTAGTTTAACCAATCATCTTTTATATAAAACACCATCGATTTACAAAAGAAATTATGAATTTCAAAGTTTTTATCACTTTTTTATCTTCTACCTTACCTCTCTTTCGAAAACCAAACAAACAAGATTTTTTCTCTCTCTAGAAATCTTCTTCCTATTTTTCGCAGTCATATCACGCCAACTTCAATATCCTCTAACACTTTATATAGATAGACTCAACCACGTAGAGTGTAGTACATCAGGCTCATATCTGCAACTAACTAACAGGTACAAACCTTTGCGTAACCAAATATGGATATGGTTCATGCCACTAGGACACAAGATACACCTTGTCGCGTGATAGTACCATTTCTTGGTGCTTGTACCAGTATTATATGTCTCATTTCAATGCGCTTTTCATATTAACCTTCATAATTAATGACATTGATCTTCGATCCAATTCAGAATCTCCCTATGCAAGTGATCAAAATCTTTTTAGGAGCTTAAAATAATATCCATAAGTCTTCAACAACATGTTTATGCACCTTCGCTCTAACACGTATTTGCATGCACCTTCTGTTCTAGTGGTAAAAAGTATATTTGTTTTTGGGTATGCTCATCCCTTGGGTTCCAACATAATTATTGCATCTAATTATTTAGTTAAGCATCCAACCACATTGAGAATCAGTAACAATAACACTTAAGTTATCAGGTTACTCAAATTTTCGGCCCTTAAGTTTCAAGTGAACGACACCAATCATTTGGTTACAATTTCAATACTAAGTTGCAACCTCGATATTAAGTTATAACTTCAACACTAAGTCACAATATTTGACACTAAGTTCTAATATTTGGTAGTGATACTACACTTAACAATTCTCCACATATGTTCATAGTGACTTCCGGATCTGTTGCCCTTGATAGGGTGAGATAATTTTGGAAGTGCCCTTATGCCTAATCCAAAGGGGTAATTCATACATTTTCTACATTAAACTTTTTACAAATAGTAAACCTAAGTGGACTATGAATCAGCTGTATGCTGAGTTGTTTTTGTTTTGGACTTGAAAGCCTGACCCGAACGACCCATGGGTCGTAAAACAAGTATAAATACCCCAAATCAACCTCATTTAATGACTTGAACTTATTCTAGAGAAATTAATGGTTACTACACACCTATTTTATCTACCTACCCTCTAGTCTTGAAATTAATATCTTATCAAACAAAATTATTTGCCTAAAAATACCCTTTGATTAGAAATAATCCTCACCAAACCCAATGTTCAAACTACTCACAGAAAATAATTAGTCTACATGCACCTTGCAGATTGATCAAATCCCATGCAATCCGAAAAATATTTTACAATATTATTCTCCAATACATCAGTCTCTCGACCTCCTACATCCAATAAGGAAATAGTAACATACACCTGACCTAATTCCAAATCATATGGAGCAATACTTGACTGCTAACTGTCAAAGTCTTCTTGTTTCTCATCCATTTGAATATACAAAACCTTTGACCCATCAAACTTTTAGTTAAGGCCCAATCACTACAATGGTTGAACTTCATCTGCAGAGACCGAACCTGTATCCATCCTGAAATCAGCTTGGACAGAGGCATCCTCGATATCACCTTTATGTTCAATCTCTAACTCAGCTCCAGTTCCACATTCGCCAATAATTTATCTAGTGTTAATTTTTGTGATTAATGACCTTTTAAATTTATT
Source organism: Limnanthes douglasii subsp. nivea (assembly GCA_036936605.1). Classification (NCBI taxonomy): domain Eukaryota; kingdom Viridiplantae; phylum Streptophyta; class Magnoliopsida; order Brassicales; family Limnanthaceae; genus Limnanthes; species Limnanthes douglasii. Next base: position 147,329,627 of record JAUPFV010000003.1, on the reverse strand, counting down.
GAATACCCACCAATTGCTAATTAAAACGTCATCACTCCTAAGATCCGAACATAATAACCTATACCATTTATATTTTTTTTAATACCGAAACTCCAGGGAGTCCTCTTAACGATGATTCTAGCAATCTCAACAGCTCATTCACTCAATTTCTTGCTAAGTCCAACTGCCAGAAGCATACCCATTACTCCTTTAAGTAAGGTCCAATTTATTTTCTCAACTTTTACATGGCTTAAAGTATTTATTACTATTTCATCCCTAGACACACTAAGTTTAGAATAATATATAATGAGTGACCCATTCATAAATTCAAATCTATTATTAGCTTTAAAATTCTTCACTTCCCATGCTAATTCTTCACCGAATTTGGAAAAATATTATAGTTATTTAGTTGCATCTCGACGGAACCATCAACAACACTAAATGCACATTCTACTATAAAAATCTCCAGAACTAAAACACTATTAGTTTGAGAAACCTCGATAACAACCATTGAGTCTTGCAAGAACCTAAGTCTTTCATCTCCATCCTTATATTTAATTCTACCTCATTTAGCATTCCTATAGATAGAAGATTCCGTTTAATTTAGGGACATACCTCACATTTGTTAAATATTTTTCCACCCTAATAGATATCTTGAATTTTATACTCCCCATCCTATTCATAGTATATAGCTCGTTATTCCCCAACATAACCTTACCATATTCAAACACTTTAAGGTCTTTAAACTAATACTTTTTGGAAGTCATATAAAATGATACCTCAGAGTCGAGAACCCAGTTGTTACCGTACCTACAAAAATAAAATATTAAATCATAATTTTATTTATAGTCACCCGATATCATTTAATATATTTTCGACCTAGTGCTACGAATAGTTATCTACATCATTCTTCTAGCGGTGCTACCTTCAGATATGGACCTCTTTCTTACAATGTAACGTTTTTTACCATATACGCATCTACCTTATTGTTTGAATATCTTCATCCAGGCCTTCTCCTCTCACTCAATCCAAGACCTTCAGAATCATTCTTCAGAACCATCTTTGTTTGAAGATATTTTGAGTTCAAAGCACTATTTACCTCAACCATGATGATGGACTCTTTTCCATAATGTACAATGTCAAAAAAATGGTCATACACTTCTAGGAAAAAACTCAAGAGGATAATTACTTGATCCTCATCTTCAACTTTGACACCAACCGACATTTCCAGCGTATAAAATTACTACTTAAGGTAAAACCTCTCTGCCAAATATATCTTCATGTAAATGGCTTCCAACCTATTCCAAATATAAATCACCAAATAATCTTCAAAAACCTCTCGAAGTACATCATCTCATAAGCTTAAGATCAGAGTATTATGTACCCGACTTTACCCGTTCTGTTACAACGTAAATACCTTCCTAGTTTGGGGCTAATTTACCAAGCCATTTTTATTTGGTGTGCAAACACATTTTACTCAAAACCTTATCACTGATTCTAAGTTCTCGTCGTCGGACTTTAAATGCAAGTAATGAATTTATCTGTGCTTGCTTTTTCTTTTCTTCAATCAAATTGAGTTTGACTTGTCTGCCATCGTCATCATCTTCTTCGGAATAATGTTCGACCTAATACAGAGGGAGCATGGTCTCCGAAAAGGTCATAACAGCCATCCTATAGACCAATACGTATGGTGATTCCCCAGTCGCGGTGCGAGAAGTGGTTTGGTATGCTCATAACACTTCTTGTAAATAATTTAGCCAACTCCCACCTTTACCCTCTAAGTTTTTCTTGATGCCATCGAGGATTGTTCTATTTGTCACCTCGACTTGACAGTTAGCCTGTGGGTGAAAGGTGGCGAAAAACATTGTTGAATACCTCAAGAGAAGTAGAAATCCTTAATTTCCTTATTATAAAACCGTAGGTCGTTATATTAACATCAAGCCTCAATTTTCCCTTTTTTATTCAACAATCCGGTCTGAATCTTTAAACAGAAGTGATCAGTTTCCAAAATAAAGATAAGTCTAGTCGGTTAACCGAACTTATAAACATTAACTATTGACCAACCAAACTTGAAAAATCCCACATACCCAAACTTATAAAGATTAAATGTTGACCAATCGAAGTTGGAAGATCTCACAGGTCCAAACTTATACAAAATTAATATTGACCAACCAAAGTTGGAAAACCCCACAGGTCCAAACTTATAAAAATTAAATGTTTACCAACCGAAGTTGGAAGACTCTATAGGTCCAAACTTATAAAAATTAAATATTGACCTCGAATCTTGTAAGATGCATAATAAAGGCAAACATTTTGTATTGACATATTGACTATATATGCATCTCGTTAAAACCTTCCCATTTTACCAGGGTAGGAAAGAGTATGCCACCGGTTGATACATGTATCATAAGGAAAAATACATACATTATATTATTATTTATTCTAAATAAAATTTAAGATGTTTGATGTTCCAAGGATGTCGAAGCGATCTATTTTCTTTCTCTCTTAATCGGTATATCAGTATTTATTCTAAATACAATTTAAGATGTTCGATGTTCCAATGATCTCGAAGTGATCTATTCTCTTTATCTCGTCGTCGGACTTGAGATGCATATCTGCTTCACATTGAGCTCTGACAGTGTAATGAATTTATTTGCGTTTGCCTTATTTTTTCTTATATCCAATCGAGTTCGGCTCATCTACCCTCGTCATTATCCTCTTTGGAATAATGTTCGACCTAATACGAAATGAGCATGGTCTCCGACAGGTTCATAACAACCATCACATAGACCAATGCGTACGATGATTCCCGGGTCGCGGTGCGAGGAGTGGTTCGGTATGCTGATAACACTTCTAGTAAATAATTCGGTTAATTCACAGCTTTACCCTCTATTTTTTATGTCATATAGGATCGTTCTATTTGTCACCTAAACATGATTGTTAGCCTATGGGTGACATGTGCAGAAAAACATTGTTGAATTCTTGAGGAAGAGTAAGCCTTCATTTCCTTATTATAAAGTGTAGGTCATTATATTAACATCAAGCCTCCATTTTCTTTTTTTTTATTCAACAATTCGGTCTTAATATTTAATCAGAAGTGATCAGTTTCCAAAATAAAGATAAGTCTAGTTGGTTAATCAAACTTATAAACATTGACTATTGACCAACCAAAGTTGGAAGATCCCACCAGTCCAAACTTATAAAGATTAAATGTTGACCAACCAAAGTTGGAAGATCTCACAGGTTCGAACTTATAAAAATTTAAATTAACCAACCAAAGTTGGAAGACCCCACGAGTCCAGACTTATAAAAATTAAATGTTGACCAACCGAAGTCGAAAGAACCCACATGTCCAAACTTATAAAGTTTAATGTTGACCAACCGAAGTTAAAAGACCCTACAGGTCCAAACTTATAAAAAATAAATGCTGACCTCGAATCCCGCAAGATGCATAATAAATGCAACTATTTGTATTGATAGATTGACTATATAACCATCTTGTTAAAACTTTCTTGTGCCACCAAGGTATGAAAGTGTATGCCACCAATTGATATGTGTTTAAGGAAAAAGACATACAATATATCAATATTTATTCTTAATAAAATTTAAGATGATTGATGTTCCAAGAGTGTCAAAGTACTCTGTTTCATTATTCAAGGCTGGGAAACCGAAGTGTATGGTCTGATGCATTTCTACTCCCATTAGTCTGGTTAACAAAACTCATGTTCCACACCCAGTAATACTCGACCCTCCAATAGTCCAAACAACTCAGTCTGTCTTTTCCTATACTTTATCAATATCCATGTTCGGTCATTCAGAATGAAATTCAACAAAAACTTCCGTCAATTCTTCACCTTTAATTGCGGTTTGAGGTTCAAAAGCAATATCAAAATCACAAATTCCACAGACCACTTGGTCATCCGACCCAAAACGTAGGTCATTGCTGAACATTCTTCAACAAAAACGATGTTCGAAACACTATCAAATGTGCCTGAAAATAGGATTGCATATATTGTGTCGCGGTCAGAAATGCTAGGGCGAGCTTTTCCAACTTTAAATACATATTCTAAATATCTAAAAGGATTTTACTCACATGATAGACAGATTAAGGATTTTTATACCTCATGAATGAGTGATGCACTTACCGGGTAGTCCGATACCACGATATAAACGAATAATTTTTATCTCGTGCTTGCCTTGGTCAAAACTGTTGCTGAGGATAAATATTATTTTCAACCAATAAAAGCCTTGGTACATTCTATGGTCCAAATCGAATTGTTTGGTGTGTCTATGTACTTGGAAAAAGAGGCAAATTTGTTCGGTGATCTGGATTTAAACCTGCTCAAGGCTATCAGTCTCGCAATCAAGATGTGCACTTTTATAGTCTGAGGTTGAGCCATAATGTTTAAAACGTTTAATTGCATCAGATCGGCATTATTTCTTTTTTACTAATCATGTAACCAAGAAGTTTCCAGACCAGACTCCAAACGTACACTTATTCTGATTTAGCTTCGATTTTATTTGTTTAAGTTATTGAGTTTTTCCTCCAAGTTCGAATAATGATCTTCATACCTAGAATTTTTTACTAACATATCATCAATATATACCTCAACGTTATGTCTGATCTGACCTTCAGATGATTTGTTCACCAACCTTTGGTAAGTTTCTCCCATGTTCTTCAACCAAAAAGGCATGAATTTATAAACTTGCAAACCTCTCCCCGTTATAAACGAAGTGTTATCATGATCCTTAGGGTCTAACTTGATTTAGTTTTACCCTGTACTTGCTTCCATAAATGACAATATTTTCCCCGATATGGAGTCCACCAGTTAATCGATGCGATGAATTGGGAATGGATCCTTATGGCACACTCTATTTAGATCGGTAAAATCCACGTACATCATCCACTTTTCATTATTCTACTTTAAAAAGAGATTAATTTTCACACACACCTGGAGACAAAATAGCACCAATTTTCAACACTTATACTCCGTGAAAGGTGTAGTTCTTGCAGTTTTCATCATAAATAAATAAAATCAGGGGCCTAATTGGATCATCCATGGGATCAGACTCCGAATTTGACCCTGGTAACTGCTAATCCTTCTTGGACTCAATAATTTTTACTGGGCCTTGAAGCTAAAGTTGTCCGGTAACATTCCCTTACTGTTTTTACTACTTCACACGATCCTCACGTTATTCCATACTATATATATATATATATATATATATATATATATATATATATATATATATATATATATATATATATATATATATCAAGAATTGGTGAACCATTGAAGCAACCACGTGAATTCTGGACAACCAAAAACTGTTAAAATTTGTGTTATATAACGTCGGAGCATCTACCATAATAAAAAGAACCGAAACTTCCTTTATGAAGGGTCCTCGACCCAACTCTACCATCCTTTCAAATTCTTCTATAACCTCTGCGATCACATTGGTAAAACCTATAATTGTCCTCTCAGACATGAGGATGACTGTGAGATTCTCTAGGGGATTCTTCATTTGTTTGTAAGTCATCATGAACAAGACATAGCATAACTGCCTGTCTCTATCAACACCCTCCAGACCTCATCTCCAACAATTTTTGCCACAATCACCACTGCATCCTCATATGGCCCAACAACTTCTCTTGTATCATCATTGTCGAAGTATAATATCGTAGAAATTCTCTTGTACAAGTGTGGTGAGGCCTCGACTTCCAACTGCGTGACCAAGCTAACGATATGCCTTTTGCAAGAAACTTTTGTGACCCCTGCTATGGTATCTCCACCGAAAATGGCTAATGATTCAAAAAAAATACATAAATCAATGAACTTTTACTTAGGCTCGGTTAACGCCTCTTCAATGATATTGATTACTCTATGATCCTGCTTATGATCCAAATACTCCAAGGTTATATCGAGCAAATCAATAGGTTATAAAATAACTATAGTATTCTCTCACTTCAGTACTACCAAGACTTATCTCCCCATAAGATTTTGTTGGGACTGTTTTTAACAATAGTTATCAATTCCTAATTCCCAATCAACACATAAATCTAATTTTCAAAACTATAAAATATTTTGTATCATGTCCAATTTTGTCGTAATACTTACAGTGCATGTTACTCCGATTTTCATGTGAAATCTGGATCAGGAATGGCTTCTGAAAAATGTATATGATTCCTTACCTTGTCAAAAATAGTTTCCATACATTCAATCAACTTAACAAAGTGAGAAGGTCGAACCCATATGTTGGACATGGGTCTAACTGTTGTTTGAACGTTGGCCAACTGCAAAATTATCCTTGACTAATGTGGTAAGTGGTTCGACACTCTTGGTTGGAACCGAGGTGATTGGTAAGTCCAGATCGGTTGTGGTTGAAGAGTTTGCGCATGTGCCTATTGGTAAATCACGACTGAAAACTACGAACTCTGTTCTTTTTTAGAGGCCAGCTCAAAAGCTTGACTTTTCTCCAATAAAATCGGTTTTTTGACCTAGGCTAATAGTGCTCCGAATGTGAAAGATTCTTTATTTGTGACATTTTCCTTCATAACACCGGGAAACAGTCCCAACCTGAACCCACTCATCCATCCATTATTATTGATGAGTTCAGATATTACAGACACAACATACCAGCTAATCCAGACAGGGGTAATTCAGACAATATCACTCCACTATAAAATCCGAACAAGACAAATGTGAATACCTTTTGACTAAGCTATTTGCTAATCTACTTAAAAACTAATGAATCCTTAAACTCGACCTGGTTTCTTAAACTTTGACCGGGTAAGCCCATGTGTTACTAATTAAAAGTATAAATACCCCAACCACTCTCATTAATGAGGGTGATCATTCGATGAGATTTTTGTGCTTGAGAGGTTTTGTGAGAGATCGAGAGAAAAGAAGGAAAAAAATGGTGAGAGATTTATAAAATGCTTTTATACCTAGATTTTTTAGGAGGGACAAATTTGTCCAAAATTTGGTGAGAGATATATCAGGTGTAGGTGTAAGATTTAGCTATGTAAGATCCATAAAAATGTGTAATTTTTCTAGCCTTGCCCATTAAACCGTAGAAATAGTTAATGGCTTTGTTAAATACCTAGAGCGACATAAGAAAGCCACGTAAGCCATGTCGATGTTTTTTTATTTTATTTATTTATTTATCTTATATTTTGTTTGTGTTTTTTATTTTATTTTATTTCCATATTTTATTTATTTATTTATTTTATATTTTGTTTGTGTTTTTTTTTTTTTTCATTTTTAGTGTTTGTGAATACATAATTTTTTTTATAAAATGAAAAATAAATTTTATTATGTTATTTTCGAAAGATATTTTGAAAATAGGATACAATAAAATCCAATTTAATTTTTGAAAGATATTTAAAAAATAAAATAAAATAAAAATAAAATGTGTAATATATAAGATATTATTATAAAGTAGATACAAATAAAATAAACTATTTAAAAAAATGTATATTAATAAATAAAATATATTTTAAAACTAATAAATAAAATATATTTTAAAACTAATTAAAAAAATATGATAAAATGCAAAAAATATATATTTTTTATTGTATTTCCTTATTTTTCTCAACTATAGTAAGAGCATGTACAGTGGATGCACTAATTTGATTTTTAGTTAAAAGACAAACGTGTTAAGAAGTAAGTTAGATGACGTGGACATAATTTTTGTATTTTTACTATTATTTTTCCTTCTTTTGATCTTCCATTTTCTCTATCTATTATATATACTAATTAATATATATTACCGAGTAAAACATATTCAAATTGATTAGCTAAAAAATAGGTAAATTATATTTTTTTTTCCTACGTATCTCTAGTTAACGTATAATTTTAACAAGTACCACTAAGTTCTAATTTTCTAAGAAATCATACATTTTATAAATTCTAAAATATACTTTTATTTTATTTTATTATTATTTTTTTAAACTTTTTTTAATACTTAAAAAACATTATGATCTTCTTTTTCAACACACAAAGTGAAACAAAATATTTAAAATTTTTACCATAATAAAATTAAATGATACTTTTATATAAAATAAAATAAAAAATATTGAAAGAAAATACGTATCAAATTTGTGAGTTTAAAAAATATCCACTAACACAACCACGTAATTTAACTTGTCCAGTTTGTTAACTAAAAATGATGGTAAATACGTTTCTCTCTCCCACAAACCATCCACTAATACTAACAGTAACACGTAATTCTAAGGCGAACGACAATACCTGCTCATTTTGACGTAACATTTGCCTATTTTACGAGATTCTAATACTTGCACGACTTCACACTTGATCATCAATGAAGAATCGATCAGGATCCTCCTCTTCTCGAAAGGTATTCTAAGATTCTCTCTTCGATTTTCTAAACAAAATTGATAGGATGTTCTTTAGATCTTTAAATTTAGAAAATGAACTTTTGCTGGAGTTTATTCTAAGGTTGTTTTGGTGTTTATTTAGGGGCTAATTGACGAAAAAGAAGAGCTGGTATCTGGATCTAAGTCGGGTTGTGTAGAGCCTCGAACTAGATGTGATCATCTGATCACTTTATCCTCTGACTTGATCCACATTCCACTTCCTGATACTCCCTGTTCCAGGTTTATCTCTACCAAACCCTAAGTTTATTTTCGATGTGCAATTTAATCAAAGAAGAATTGGGGCGGTTTTATTACTGGAATTTTGAATATTTGATGCAATAAACTACACTGCAAGCTGTGTTTAGAAAAATTGATAATCTCAGATAACTTGGTACTACTAACAACATTGATAATCGCAGATAACGTGGTAGCACTAAGACCATTCCATACTTAAATGTTTGTTTTTTTGATAAATTGGTATTTTCTAAATGCATTATATGTATACTGGCATGTCATTTGTTTAGAATATTGGATTAGGTGACAAGTGCATATGAACGTTTCTACTTTTCTTTCCTAATTGATGTTTAAATTAACAGCTTTGGATTTAGGGTGGAGTCTAGCTAAATACCTAAAGGCTCCGGGAGCTGAATATCAAGCTTGCCTTGAGCTCAGGAGTTTATATATATGGATTTGGTTCGAGCTGAAACTTTTTAAAGTTTGGGTGCACCTTTGATTGAAATTTATTTACTTTTTAATATTAAGATACCAAAAAATCATATAATAGGAGCTCGTGCTAGGTTGGGACTTTGTTTGCGTTCGGCTCGGGATCGTATAAGCTTGGCTCGAGTTCAGCTCCGCCTTGATTTGGCCTTGGTTTAAGTTTGGCTCGAGCTTGGGCGCAGTCCAAACTTGGTTCGGGCTATATATATATTGTGATCAGACTAATAAGCTAAATTGAGGCTCCAAATTTTTGAGTTCGAACCAAGCTCGAGTAGTTCGCTTGATAGCCTGCCCTAGTTAGATCGTAATTCAGCTATATCCTTTTCGTTCTTATATGTTTTTTCTATACTATATCCTTTTCGTTCTTATATGTTGTTTCCAAACTGGGGTATGGATTCAAATATTTGTGATTTTGAAGCTTTAATTTTGGATGACACATGTTATCTCTATATATTATAATCAAAATTATGTTCGGTTTTGACACCATATATTACTTGTGCTTTAAATTTTTTGTCAGATGCCAGAACCCAAACGAAAACTGGTTATGCTTGTCCTGTAAGAAAGTGTTCTGCAGTCGTTTCGTGAACAGACATATGCTTGAACATTTTCAGGAAACAAAAGATTTCCATCAATTCGTGAGCAGATATACGCTTGGACATTTTCGGGGAACAAAAGATTTACATTGCATTGCACTCAGCTACAGGTATTCCCTATTCACACAATATATTCTTATAGTCGTCCAATATTGTTTCCCTTAGTTCATGTTTGATGCCTTCAGTGTTTGTGTAAAAACAGTGACCTCTCAGTGTGGTGCTTTGCATGTGATGCCTATTTAGATGGTCAACGGATTCGGGAACTAAGACCTGTCCATGATACTGCTTACATGCTCAAATTTGGTCAGCCTCCGCCAATCCAAATAGCCCAGAACCAGAATAATAAAAGGAGCGACTAAAACTCATAATCACTATCAGTAATTAGTTGTTTGCTTTTCCTACTCATCATCACTATCAGTAATTAGTTGTTTGCTTTTGCTATTTGCTTTCTTGGGGTGTCGAGAGAGTTTGAAACGAAACTCTCGGTTTGTAACAAAGCATAATCACTTTGATTTTAAATGCATCACTTGTTAAGCAACTATGCTTTTGAGCTGGATGACTTACAGAAATAGGTAGATGTACACACAATTGAAAAGGGAATTTGATTCCGAGAAACTTTTAGAGTTGCTGAATGTGTATTGTACAGCAATAACCAATCACGAAAACATCAACTTAGTAATGATCTTGCCGGCAGATACAAACTACATACACAGTGAAAAAAGAATGAATCGGGCTAAATATGTTGTTGAACTTGTAGGAACAACCAAGGTATGTCAGGTCAGCTAGAAGCGGTTCTACTTGCTTTGGCTAGACATCAGGTCAGCTAGAAGCGGTTGCACTTGCTTTTCCTAAGCTTGCCTTGTATGTCAAGAATATAGTCCATAAATACGCAAAAGAATTGCCAACCAAGGGCTGTCAAATAAAGAAATAAAACAAGTTACCAAAGGAACAAAATAATTGACAAAGAGACCAGAACTTTAAAAAGTACCTGCAAATGAACTGGAACATAACGGAAAGTGATAAAATCACATATAGGCCAAAACATGACACCATTTAGCAGCGTCGGAATCAAGTCTCTTTTCAATCTAGCAATAATCTCGGTGATGTTTTCACCTAAGTCAAAAACCACAACCACACTTGTTTCTCAACCACAGAGACAAAATGATTTGATTGTGGTGACTAAATCTCGCTTTGGAAAGACTCTCGACATAAAATTGTACCAATAATGAAGTGACGGTCCCATAATTAGCAGACCATATGCAGCCATACGACATGTCCTTACAAAATCATAAGCGTCTGAGGGAGATCGTGAAAGTGCCTGTGGATTTGTACAGATAAAAGATCACGCAAATAAGGCAGCCTTTTAAGCAGCAGGACTGTTCACTGGTTGCATGTGCAAGTCTTGATGCAGCAAGAGACATGAAGGTAGCTAGATGTATCCATATGCAATGTCAAGGTGTTTGTCTTGGCTGTTGGATCGTGTTCCATGTAATAATGTTTTATATCAACCATTAGATAATTCTAAAATTGGTGAGACAAGATAGTCTCATCACACGTTTTCTCTTAAACTCTGTATCATTACTACATAACAACTTTTCGATAGGCAAACTTGGCTTTGTGGTTGCAAAGCAATTACAGACAAAGGAATAAAAGTCATGAAATGTGAGATTGCATACCATTTGGTTGTTAATAGCTCATCGACAATCTATCCATTTGTGAATAGATTAATCTCAAATTCAAAGATTTATTGTGAGAAAAGTGAGTAAGTTTATTTCTCTATTTTCATCTTTCTCTTTTATTTTTTCACCGCTGTCGTCTTATTATCAGTTAGATTTGGTCCGCACATTCTAATACAAACACTTTCTAAAAATACCTACAGTCAAAATAAAATAAAAATTATATAGTAACGCTTAAGTGCCCTACTAGAGAATTGGAAACAATAATGGTTGCTAGGAGGCTCTAGAAGAGTGGAACCGTCTCTCTTTTGAGTTTAATTTTTTTTATCTATGATAAAACAAATTCGTAGCTCTAATTAAGAGGTGACATGTATCATAAAAAATAACTGGTTACAAGCTATGACCTTTGGATAGTTACCGTCTTCAAATGCTGCAATCGGATGGGTTCAGATATGTTCATTACTTATACTCAATTAAAAAGTACTAGGAAATCAAAGCTGGAGAAATAAACAAGTGTAACCTTAATGCAGTTTGGATATGTGTCCCTTAGTCCTCCTAAAATACTTTTAAAAGTGCCAAGGGGATAATTTGATGGGTCAATTTTATTTGAGTGGAATAGTGTGGTAGATGGTCGAATTCCTTCAAAGGGAAATTCAGACCCTAAATAAAAATCATATTGACTCAGTTAGTTATTTACCTTTTGACTTAACTATGTGTTAACTGTATTTATGCTTAATATATATATATATATATAATTAATGGGTTAAGGGGCTAATGGTTTTTGGCTCGTATTCATGACCCGACCCGGTGGACTCATGGACCTAAAGTTATACTATAAAGGCCCAAAAGAACAAGACTTAAAATGGTAGAAAATTTATCTCTCTAAGCATTAAATAATAGCTCAATTATCTCTCTACCTTTCATCCTAAATTTAATGCATCACCTAAACAGTTACCTAAATACCCTATGACTAAGTATTATCCTCATTAGTATTGATCATGACTTCATTCACTACAAAATCTATCATGTCTTTCACACTGAATGTATTATATAACATGATAAAAAAATTTACGAGAGTATATAATATTAATCAAAATAAGTATTGCATTGATTAAGAGTATATCACAGTTTAATATAATTTACAACAGATATTGGAAACAAATGTTGTCTTCTTTCAAGACTCCCATAAATAGAAATAGATAATCATCATTCCATCAATAATCACGAATCAAAAAATTATAAAATGAATGCTTGTGGCCGTATTTTTTGAAAACATGTGTACAGAGGATATTCAGGAATATGAGTGGTTCCTTCATAATATGGATCTGCATGATTGAGCTTTGCAATGCCAACTTTGCAGGCATAACTTTATGTGCTACAATTTGGGCTATATACGACGTTGGATCGTAAGTACAAAGTGTTTGTTGTAGAGACAACTCGCTAGAGCTACACACACTAATAATTGTCATTCAGAGCAACGTCGGTTGTGGGAATGATGCATTTATTTCATGTAAAAATATCTTCGTGAATCATCCAAATTTTAAATTCAACCATGTTTATAGAGAAGCTACTTATTGTGCTGACCCGATGGTCAAATCAGGTGCGGCTTCAACGATAGATCCGACTTTAGTTTTTTTATCTACAAATATTTTAAGGAAGATTCTTATAAGAGACAAGTATGGATGAGCTACTTATAGATTTCTATTGTGAACCCTCATTTAGGGTTTAATAAATCCTTATTACTGGTTATGCCTCGCATGCATGATTTTTTTAAAATACCAATACATTATTATAAGAACATACTACACAAAAAAAGAACACAGTCGCGAATACCAAAATTTTAAAAAGATACAAAACAAATAAAAAACAAAATTAAAAAAAATCAACAATAACAAATCCAAAATTTTAAAAGATTTCAAGGTATTAACAAGTCAAAAAATCGAAATAACTAATTTTTTTAATAGCATTAAACACCTATAATACCTTCGAATTATCAAACGATAACAAATCACAAATAAAAAACTGGAAAAACAATCGTCAATAGAAACATAAAAAATTCCTAAAAATAACTTTGAAATGTCAAACCTGCTTGATAAATATTTTAAAAAATTACAAAAAACCAAAAACTCGATTTTTTATATCTAAGATAAAAACGACGAAGATGATGAAATTAAGGAAGAAGACACTAACAACCTTAGAAACAAATGCTAAAAATAAAATATCCTAGATAAAAATGCATGACTCATTACTATTACTATTGATTTAATAGAAATCTTAATAATAATTTTTTTTTATCATTTAGTACTATGGATTCGTAAACTATTTTAATTAACTGATTAGGCAACCAATGTTGATGTAAAAATAGGTGGATACGTACTTTTCGTAATATTTTTTTTAAATAAACAAAAAAAGGACTTAATTCTAAAAAATTTAAATACTTGCAACATCAACAATAATATTTAAATACTCCTAACCGGAAATCTGTTTATTTTGAAAATAAAAGCTATAAATGATGAGTTTGGAGACTTAAGACACAACCCACTGCTTAATCCGGACAGACGTAATTCATACCATAACACTCCACTGAGAAACACGAACAGGACAAATGTAAAACACCTTTTGACTAAGCTACTTGCTAATCAACTTAAAAGACTAATGAGTCCTTAAACTTGACCCGATTTCATAACTTGACCCGGTAAACCCATGGGTCATTGATTAAGGGTATAAATATCCCAACCACTCTCATTAATAAGGATGATCAACATTTAATACAAGCAGGCTGCTCAATAATCTCATTACTCTTTACACTAAACCCTAAATACTTCAAACTTACCAAAATACTTTACCAAACTACCCCCAACCTAAAATAAACCAAACCAAATTGGCGACCTGCAATCGTTATCTCACACAAGTTGTCAATCCAGAGTGATGTTCAACCTGTTGTACAGAAAATAAGAGCTTTCTATGAAGATAAAACTGATGTAATAGTCCAGGAAGTTGATCGGCTTACCAAGATGGGACACATAAAGGAATCCTAGTATCCTTTATATACTGTAGTTCTGGTGTTGTTCAAGAAAAAGAATGGGAAATGGCGTATGATGTAATAGTCCAGGAAGACCCTTGATCGGCGTCCTGGGTTGGTTGACTGGTTTTCTCACTTGGAGAAACTGGGAGGCTGGCATCAGTATGATTCTCTCTCTACCTTCTTCGCTCTTTCTAACTCTGACAAATTTAACCAGCCGTCTTTAATTAATGTGTTTCTAGCTGTGAACATAAAACCTCTCAAGAATAAGTAGATGGTAAGAATGGGAATCTCTCTAAAAATGCTTTGAGTGTGGAAGACAATGAAATAGGAAAAGGGTATTCATATAATAGTAAAAAGTAACAGTTACATAAGAAAAAGTTGAATAGGGTTTTTGCAATGATTGAAGGCTGCGCAGACGTGTGAAGAACGTCAACTATTCATCACACTTACAACCCTAGGGAAAAATGATCCATCAATAAACACTCATCTGAGTTCAAAAAAGACTCATGTTAGTTCTAAGAAGACACATCGGTCTAAGCCCGTTGAAAGTTCAGATTCTGAGTCCTCCAGCAGCTCTTCGAACGAGGCTGAGCTTGAGGAGTCTTTGTCATCAAGTAGTAATGAAGGGAGGTCTAGGAAAAAAAATGAAACTAATTAAAAAATATTCAAGAAAAAAGGATAGGCATGGGAGGCTTAAAAGGAATTTGGGCATAGGGCCACAACCACAAGCATACTGATCAGTTGCTGATAGATCCTTTTGGTTTTCAGACTGAACTAGGTATTTTCGCAACACCTAATGAAGACACACTCTTTAGTCGTAATAAGAACTGGAGACAGTCACCTTTGTCTGCCAAAATATTGTCCAGAAACCTACCCAAAAGGTTTGACAGCTCCAAAATGGAGAAGTATGATGGAAGTAAAGATCCGGACAACCATCTGGAGCAGTTTAAGAACTTCATGATGAACTTTGATGATGTTGAAAAACTTTTGTGCAGAGACTTCTCCCAAACTTCTACGGGAAGTACTCTTAAATGGTCTAACAGCTTACCCCTGGGGTGTATTAGAAATTTTGATACATTCAGGGTTGCCTTCCGAAGGAAATTTGTTGGAAGTAAGGAGGTGAAGGGCAATGGAGAAACCATTATCCATTGTTCCCAATAACCAAACGAGTCCTTAAAGGACTACATAAGTCGGTTCATGAATACAAAGAACAGAGTAGCAGATTGCTTCGAACAAGTGGCAATTGCTTCTCTGAGACAAGGGTTGAACCCTGAGAACCTGGCTGATTCGGTGACCAGGAAGAAAGCCATGACTTGGGGTGGCCTATTGAATCAGGTGGGAAAACAAATTAATGTGGAAGAAACTAAGAAAACCAGGGTGCACCGTTAAGTGAGGTCCACCACAACAGCTCAGAACCAATCCGGATATAAGGCTTAGGAGACCGGACAAGGGTCCAACCGGGCTAAACAAACTCAGTCCAACCAGAATCACTCTCAGAGCCAGCAATCAAGAAATAAAAGAGGCCCTTAGGTTCAACCGGAGTGGTTTGCAGAGTTGAAAGATAATATGGCCACAATATATGACAAGACCAAGAATGAAGTCCATTTCCGGAAACCAGCAACACTGCCGTCTCCCAGAGAAAGCCGAAATACTTATTTTTTTCAGTATCATAATGATATAGGCGATAATACTCAAGAATTCATAGTCTTGAAACAAGAAATGCATAATCTTATTGAAAGAGGCAAGCTGGGAGTTTATGTCAAAAGAAGAAGTGGAAACAGGCCTGCCAATGCTCCTCGCACGGGCCCTACAAACAACGTGGGGACATCTGCTCAAGAGGGGGCAATTGTGATCCTTGAAAGTTTTGATGTTGATTTTGAGTATCTGGATCCTGATCCAACTCGGAATAAAGTAGGGGTCATAATAGAGCATACCAAGACGGTGTCCGGACTGATCAGTTTCTTTGAGTCACTCACCATCTTTGGAGGAGTACTATGACAGCACCCACTCCTTCATAAAAAAAGAGGCATGTACATAGTTTGGCCACTCAGTTAGAAGGGGAAATGTCTTCTCATCAATACCAAACCCCTTTTCCATTTATAGTTTTTTAAGAGGATGATTTGAGAAATATTGCTGGGCCTCATGAGGATGTGGTGGTGATAGGAGCATCTATTGGGGGCAATGATATTCGGCGGATTTTGATAGACACAGACAGTTCGGCAAACATCCTTTTCCTAAGCTCCTACAAACAGATGAAGAATCTGGTCGTTATTCAACACTCAAACAGAACTATTATGGGGAATTTGAGGAAGAAGTGTTGTTGGGCAAGGGGCCATTTAAAAAGATAATGAGGGTGCTATTCGTTGTGGTAGATTGGCCCACATCATACAATGCCATTTTTGGGAGGTCCTGGCTTTCCAGAATGCATGATGTGGCCTTAATAGTCCATCATTGTTTAAAGTATGCAGTTCAAGGGCAAGTAGGTGTTGTCCGAAGTAGTCAGAAGATAACCAAGGAGTGTTATGCCACTACTCTTACTCCTAAAACTTTGGGAGCAGTTCGGATTAATGAAGATTAGCAGTTACTGGAGCCTTCTGAGGGGGAGGGTGAGATTGATGACCCCAGAGAGGCTCCTAGTGTTTTAATACCAGTTGAAGAGATTGAAACCCACTCCCTTGTAGAGGGTAGAGGTATCAAGATTAGTTCCAAGATGGCGCCAGAGTTGAAAAAGAAATTGTTGTTATTTTTACTAAACAATTAGCATGTCTTTGCTTGGTACAATAGTGATGTAACTGGAGTACCTGCAATCGTTATCTCACACAAGTTGTCAATCCTAAGTGATGTTCAACCTGTTGTATAGAAAATGAGAGCTTTCGATAATGAGAAAACTGATGTAATGGCCCAGGAAGTTGATCGGCTTACCAAGATGGGACACATAAAGGAATCCCGCTATCCTTTTGCCAATCCGGTGTTGGTCAAGAAAAAGAACAGGAAATTGCGTATGTGTATTGATTTCACTGACCTCAACAAAGCTCTCTCAAAAGAGCTTTATCCAGTCCTCTGGATAGATCAATTGGTAGATTCAATGTCTGGAAATAAGTTGTTGTCCTTCATGGATGCTTTCTCTGGGTACAACCAGATATAGGCGGATCCGAAGGACCAAGATCATACTACCTTCATAACAGACAGAGGTCTCCATTGCAACAAGGTGATGTCGTTTGGGTTAAAAAATGTTGGGGCTACTTATCAGAGGTTGGTAAACAAAACATTTGCTAGTCAGATTGGCAGGAATATGGAGGTATACATAGATGACATGATGGTTAAAATCTTGGAGGAGGATTTGCATATAATTGATCTTCTAGAAAACATTTGCTAATTTCACAACTGTGAATTTAAAGCTGAATATAGAAAAAATGTGTCTTTGGGATTCGATCTGGAAAGTTTTTAGGTTATGTGATAAGTGAGAAAGGGATACAGCCCGATCCAGATCATCTTAATGCCTTATTAGAAATAAATCTCCTCGGAATATTAAAGAAGTTCAGAGGCTCACTGGAAGGTTGGCTTCCTTGAATCTTTTTTATTTCAAGGTCTTCGCACAAGTGTGCTCCGTTTTTCCAAACCTTGAAGAATGCTAAAGATTTTAATTGGCCTCCTCAATCCCGTCTTCCATAATCTTTGCCATCACTGTGGAAGGTTTGTCAGCTGCATTGGAATAAAGGGGGTCAGTTTCTTGCACGGAAGGCTGTTCGGATGGTTGAGCGCTTGTTGCCTCTGAAGGCCTGATATCTGGCTGAGGTTGGGATCCGGAGGGCTTTGCTCTTGGAGCTGCTTTAGATACCTCCGATCCGGAGGGTTTTGGCAGTGAAGGTGTGGATTGAGTTTTAGTTTGGCGGGTCATCCGACGAGGGGTTATCTTCTCCGGAGACTTCTCAGCATCAGAACCCATAGCAATAAAGGGAGAAGGTTTTCTGATACTTGAAATGACTTTTTCTTTAGGCACGGAAGGTTCAGTTTCTTGAACAGAAGAGCCCGAGGGAAGGGGTGAAAGGTTTGGTCGGAATGAGAGCAGTCTGGGCCTAGGGATTTTGGAAGAGGAAGACCCTTGATCGGCGTCCTGGGTTGGTTGACTGGTTTTCTCACTTGGAGAAACTGGGAGGCCGACATCGATGTGATTCTCTCTTTATACCTTCTTCGCTCTTTTTAAGTTTGACAAATTTAACCACCTGCCTTTAACTAATGTGTTTCTAGCTGTGAACATAAAAACCCTCAAGAACAAGTTGATGGTAAGAATTGGAATCTCTCTAAAAATGCTTTGAGTGTGGAAAAATGAAATAGTAAAAGGGTATTTATATAATAGTAAAAAGTAAAAGTTACATAAGAAGAAGTTGAATAGGGTTTTTGCAATGATTAAAGGCTGCGCAGACGTGTGAAGAACTAAAAGCCAAGGTAACTTTCTAGACTTAGTAGATGCGCCACTCTAGGGAAAATAACGGCTGATAGGTCGAACCAAATAGCGACATGTATCCCACGATCCAAAAAGAAAACTCTTAAAATTCTAGGAAGAGAAACCAGTTTTTGATAAATTTTGAACTGGGTTAGTGTTGAAAATAAACTTTTTAGTCTGGACGACACGAGCAGATTGGATAAAGTCGATACTGACTTGGTAGATTTTACAACCCTACTAAAAACATTTAGTAAGGTCTAAAAAAGGGGCTACTAATGAGTTCGGAGACTTCAGACACAACTCACTACTTAATCCGGACAGGGGTAATTCGGACCATAACACTCCATTGAGAAATCCAAACAGGACAAATGTAAAATACCATTTAACTAAGCTACTTGCTAATCAACTTAAAAAACTAATGGGTCCTTAAACTTGACCCGATTTCATAACTTGACCCGGTAAGCCCATGGGTGATTTATTAAGAGTATAAATACCCCAACTACTCTCATTAATGAGGGTGATCATCATTTAATTCAAGCAGATTGCTCAATTATCTCACTACTCTTTACACTAAACCCTAAATACTTCAAACTTACCAAAATACTTTTCCAAACTACCCCCAACCCAAAATAAACCCAACCAAATTGGCGACCACAGTGGGAGCACGAGAGTGCCTGAATTTTACATTCAAAACCATTAGAAAGAACCAGTTCGGATGGATCCGAACGAGCAGGGAACTCCACCACCTGTGGTGGAAACGTTTGGGGAAAACAAAGAATACACGATTGAAGAGCGAGACAAGTTGAGAGCAGAAATAGAGGCGTTAAAGGCTATAAAACAAGCAGAAAAAGGGTATAAGGGAGAAGTGAGGAGCGTCAACTATTCATCACACTGACAACCCTATGGAGAATGATCCATCAATAAAGACTCATCTGAGTTCGAAAAAGACTCATGTTAGCTCTAAGAAGACACATCGGTCTAAGCCCGTTGAAAGTTTAGATTCTGAGTCCTCTAGCAGCTCTTCAAACGAGGTTGAGCTTGAGGAGTCTTTGTCATCAAGTAGTGATGAAGGGAGGTCTAGGAAAAAAATGAAACTAATTAAAAAATATTCAAGAAAAAAAGATAGGCATGGGAGGCTTAAAATGCATCTGGGCAAAGGGTCATCCCACAACCACAGGCATGCTGATCAGTTGTTGATAGATCCTTTTGGTTTTCAGACCGAACCAGGTATTTTCGCAACACCTAATGAAGACACAGTCTTTAGTCGTAATAAGAAATGGAGACAATCACCTTTGTCTGCCAAAATAGTGTCTGGAAACCTACCCAAAAGGTTTGACAGCTCCAAAATAGAGAAGTATGATGGAAGTAAAGATCTGGAAAACCATCTGGAGTAATTTAAGAACTTCATGATGAATTTTGATGATGATGACAAAATTTTGTGCAGAGCCTTCTCTCAAACTTTTACGGGAAGTGCTCTTAAGTGGTATAATAACTTACCCCAGAGGTGCATCAGAAATTTTGATACATTCTGGGTTGCCTTCCGAAGGAAATTTATTGGAAGTAAGGAGGTGAAGGAGAATAGAGATACCATTATCCATTGTGCCCAAGAACCAAACGAGTCCTTAAAGGACTACATAAGTCGGTTCGTGAATATAAAGAACGGAGTAACAGATTGCTTCGAACAGGTGGAAATTGCTTCTCTGAGACAAGGGTTGAACCCTGGGAACCTGGCCGATTCGGTGACCAGGAAGAAAGCCATGACCTGGGGTGGCCTATTGAATCAGGTGGGAAAACAAATTAATGTGGAGGAAACCAAGAAAACCAGGGTGCACTGTCAAGTGAGGTCCACCACAACAGCTCGGAACCAGTCCAGATATAAGGCTAAAGAGACCGGACAAGGGTCCAACCGAGCTAAACAAACTTAGTCCAACCAGAATCAGTCTCAAAGGCAGCAGTCAAGAAATGAAAGAGGCCCTTAAACTTGACCTGGTAAGCCCATGAGTCATTGATTAAGGGTATAAATACCCCAACCACTCTCATTAATGAGGGTGGTCAACATTTAATACAAGCAGACTACTCAATTATCTCACTACTCTTTACACTAAACACTAAATACTTCAAACTTACCAAAACACTTTACCAAACTACCCCGAGCCTAAAATAAACCACACCAATAAACAACCTCATAATCACTAAATACGATTTTGAATTTGAGTAAAACATGTCATTTTACATAAATGACTTAGCTACCTTTCTCTACTCAATGAATTACATTTTGGGCAACGCTAAACCGAGACCCGTTTTGGCTATAATGAGATCCCGTTATAATGAGACCTTCTTTGGCTATAATGAGACCTCAAATTTTACTAAAATATCCTTAATCCCTTTTTCAGCCCACTATCTCTTCTCTCTTCTCTTTTACGAATTCCGGTGTGAATAGTATCAATCATACATAAAATTATTCAATTAAAACAAAATTGGATTTTAATTATTAAACTCCAATCAAACAAACAAATTATTTCAATTTAAATTCTTAAGTTTCTCTATCCTCTTTGTTTTTTTTGGATAATAAAACAACCGAGGATAAAAACAAAAATTATAAAACTTTTGTAATCTTACTAATGGCAACCCAATCCTTCATCGCTTCATCTAACTCTGTTTCACACACCAACAACAACAACATGAGAAAAATCCATCCTTTACCCAAGACCTGAAACCTAACAATCCACAACCCGACCCGAAACCAATTGCCCATCACAACCGCCAATGGAATACTCTTCCATAAGAAGCTCCGTCGATTGCCTCACATTTTCAACCGGGTTCTTGAACATCCGTTCCGGTCCAATGCTGACGTGACGATGGAGGGGAGCTTCGATCGGTTTCAGTTCGTGGCTGAAACGGAGGGTATTCGTGAAGCGAGGGCGCACACTATGCGGATCCACCCTGGTGTGATTAAGGTGTCGGTTAAGGTTAATGGATCATTGGATATTTTCGGGTTGGATGATTTGGAGATTGATTTATGGCTGTTTCGGTTACGCGATTCGACTAGACCGGAACTCACTAGCGTGGTTTATGAGGATGGGGAGTTAATATTTATGGTGCCTAAAGGATCCAAACTGTAATCGGAGGAAGTTTATGGCAAATGAGGATTTAGAGAAGATAATAGGTTTGTGATTGTACAATGATGTTTTCTTTTTTATGTTTAAAGAAATCATATATATATATATATATATATATTTGTTACTTTTAAATTAGTGGTGATCAAAATTGTACGTAATTTGGTTTCATTACGTTTCAATAAATAAATTGTAGTTCAGCGAAAAGAAAAAAAAGTTTTAGAGGGAAGTTTGGTCGGAGAAGAAGAAGAAAATGGTTAGATTTTCGGTTGAAAACTTGGTTTTATATGATGGGTAAAATAGTTATTTTACATAAAATAATTTTTTTTTGATTTAGGGTCTCATTATAGCCAAATGGGGTCTGAATATAACCTTGCCCTTACATTTTTATGTGACTCTTCCTTATAGGGGTAGATTTAAAGGGTAGCCAAGTATGCCATGGCATACCCTCAATCTAGAAAGAAGGTTTAGTATAATGGTGAACACCTTTGGGTTTTTACACTAGGTCTTGGTTTTAAACCTCATAAGCCCCAATTCTACTCTCTTTTTTCACTTATAAGTTTACTACTCAACCATTAATAAATTTTATTAATGCTAGATTAATAAGTTTATATTAATTATTCAAAAATGTTATATATGATAGGTAATTTATTAGTTGTATCAGAATAATAAATTTTTATATAAAGTTTACTAATTAGATCAGATCATATTCTTGTTTAGTGGGTCTTAGTTTGGTTAATTCTAATAAGTGTATCTAGAATATTACACACAGTGTTAGTATCAAAAATATTATACACTTATTAAAATTATGAAAATATTTTGTATGTAACAAGAATTTCGATATATTTGATGTACCTCTTAAGAACTCACCCTTAGATCATTATATTTATATAATTTTTTTAAATGAATGATATATATAAGTTTACTAATTTAATAATTATAGATAGATTTTCGCATATTACTAATGAATTTTGTTTTGTTTGTTCACATTTTAATAGCTGATTTAGTTTGATTTGTTTATGAAATGTTTAACAAGTCTTTTATTCTTACCGTTAGATTTCTGAAGTCTGATACTTCTATTATCGGAAATGAATCAATTGAAGCACCATCTGAAAAACCTACTTCTACTCATTCCAAAAGTGATCCATCGTCTTCAAATAACAAATTTAAATAGGGGAATTTTTGGAGTCGGATCCTCAAAAAAGAACTGAAATTCTGAAGTATTATCCAAATTATCAAGCGCTTTCAATGAGTAATAGGAGAATGCATTTACGTTTGGATTAGAAATACATATTCAATTTGAGGTGTACATTGATATATTTATACTATGTAATACCCAACTATTTATTTTTTTATTCATTTTTTGTTATTTTTTTGGCATGCTCTTAATTTTAGTTTTGGATTCGCCCCTGCAAAGAACCAATCGAAAAGTTCTTTATCCTAAATCCTAATTATATACTCTATAAACTTATAAACAAAAAAAACTTAAATTGTACTAAAATACACACAAGAATCAAAACTTAAAAAATTGGAAGAATCAACAATATAATCAAGTCCAAAAGAGATTCAACAATCGCTAAAAAAATTGGAAGAATCAACAATATAATCAAGTCCAAAAGAGATTCAACAATCGCAAAGAGAGATATATACTTCATCTTTTGCATAGGTAATAATCAAAATTGAACAAATTTTGTTTTTTAAACAAAAAATATTTATGAATTTTGAAAATATCGACGAAGTCCTCCGATATCTGTATTTAAAAAAATATTTAATGTCGACCAATCTTGTTAACATTAGTGCCATTTTTTCTCTCTTTCTCTCTCTCTTTTGTTGTTTCTTTCTTTCAACCTTTTTCACTCTTTCTTGAATGGTGTTTCGTTTTTTTTCGGTATAATATTTCTTTTTTCGGTTGTAGTCCTTTATTTATTTCTCTATTTTCATCTTTCTCTTTTATTTTCACATCGCGGTCTCCTTGTGATCAGTCAGATATGGTCCGTACATCCAAATCTTTTGACCTGATAACTTCCTTTTCTTGCAGTGTGGTGCTGAAAAAAATAGGCCTAACGTCACTAGACGGAAGGTGTTGGGATGATCTTCTCAGTGTTCGATGTTGTTAGGTAGGTGATCGAGTTATGTGACTCATTTGCTAGTTTATAGATTTTTTTCTTTTATTTGTATTTTAGTCTATATTCAATGGTGAGTCTCCAATTGATCGTATTTTTTGTCGCACATCCGAATTCTTATCTATCCTATTGATATCATTAAATTGTACAAAATGTATAAAAAATAAAAGATAAAAGATAAATCTAATATCATTTGATTGAATCATATAAAAACTTATATATGACACAATGCAATCTTATCTATCTAAATTTGGTGTCATTCTCTTTTATGGTCAAATTTTTGTATAAATTTCATACTCCCATCCTCAGTTTGTAGTTTCGGCCGGCTTACCTCCGCTATTTTTGTTTTTGGTTTAATGTCATCCCAAATGCTTAGCCAAATCTTGGTTTTGGTTTTTTAGTTGTTGTTCCGGTGTAGTGTTTTATAATTCGTATCCCGATTAATAGTCATATTGATTTCCGGTTGTATTTAGGTTTTTGAATGTATTTTGTCTGTATTTAGGTGTTTGGAGATGATCCATAACTTTTGTAACTTTACTTATTTTATATTTAATGTTTTCTTTAGAAAAAAAAACTACCGCGTTAACCTTCGATATTTATGTTTTACAAATACATTATATAAACAATAACAAATTTCAAACAAGACAGTTAATATCGAATGACCTCAACTATTTAAATAAAAACAAAAATTTAAAATCCATAATTTTTTATATACCCAATACACAATAATTTTTACTTTTGATAAAAAAAACCACAAAAGGAAAATATAATAAATAATATTAAATTTTCCATCGGTATGCAAAAAAAAGATATAGTAGGCGTAGGTGCAATAAAAATAAAAACAAGTTATAACAATTTTTCGTTTATAAGATTCAAATACTTGCACGACAATCAGACTTGATCATCAATGAAGAATCAATCAGCATCCTCCTCTTCTCCAATGGTATTCTAAGACCCTTCTCTTCAATCTTCAAAATGAAATTGATAAGAAGTTCTTTAAATTTAGAAAATGAACTTTTGCTGGAGTTTATTCTAGGGTTGTTTTGGTGTTTACTCAGGGGCTAATTGACGAAGAAGAGCTGGTATCTGGATCTGAGGCGGGTTGGGTAGAGCCTCGAACTTCGTGTGATCACCTGATCACTTCTCTATCCTCTGACTTGATCCACATTCCACCTCCTGATACTCCCTGCTACAGGTTTATCTTTACCAAACCCTAAGTTTATTTTCGATGGGTAATTTAATCAACTGTCTTTGAGAAGAATTCGGGGTTTCGTTCCTGAGTGACAGACAAAATTACTTATAATTTGAAGGAATTTTGAATATTTGATGCAATAAACTACAAAGCTGTGTTTACAAAGCTGTGTTTAGAAAAGTTGATAATGGCAGAGATAACTTGGTACTACTAACACCATTGATAATCGCAGATAATGTGGTAGCACTAACACCATTCCATACTACAAAGTTAATGTATTTTCTGATGAATTGGTATTTTCTGAATGCATTTTGTCACTAACGGATAAAATTTCCATGAAACTTATGTATACTGGCATGTCATTTGTTTAGAATATTGGATTAGGTGACAAGTGCGTATGAACGTTTCTACTTTTCTTTTCTAATTGATGTTTCGATTAACAGCTTTGGATCTAGGGTGGAGTCTAGCTAAATACCTAAATGCTCCTGGAGCTGAATATCAAGCTTGCCTTGAGCTCAGGAGTTTATATATATGGGTTTGGTTCGAGCTGAAACTTTTTAAAGTTTGGGTGCAGCTTGATTGAAATTTTATTAACTTTTTAATATTAACATACCAAAAAATCATATAATAGGAGCTCGTGCTAGGTTGGGACTTTGTCTGCGTTCGGCTCGGGATCGTATAAGCTTGGCTCGAGTTCAGCTCCGCCTTGATTTGGCCTTGGTTTAAGTATTTGGCCTTGGTTTAAGTTTGGCTCGAGCTTGGGCTCAGTCCAAACTTGGTTCGGGCTATTATATATATTGTGATCAGACTAGTGAGCTAGCATTGAGGCTCGAAATTTTTGAGTTCGAACCAAGCTTGAGCAGTTCGCTTGATAGCCTGCCCTAGTTGGATCGTATTCAGCTATATCCTTTTCGTTCTTATATGTTTTTTCCAAAGTGGGTTATAGATTCAAATATTTGTGATTTTAAAGCTTTAATTTTGGATGACACATGCTATCTCTATATATTATCATCAAAATTATATTCGGTTTTGACACCATATATTACTTGTGCTTTAAATTTTTTGTTAGGTGCCAGAACCCAAACGAAAACTGGTTATGCTTGTGCTGTAAGGAAGTGTTCTGCAGTCGTTTCGTGAACAGGCATATGCTTGAACATTTTCAGGAAACAAAAGATTTACATTGCATTGCACTCAGCTACAGGTACCCCCTATTCACACAATATTCCTATAGCCGTCCAAGATTGTTTCCCTTAGTTTATGTTTGATGTGTTTGTGATTGTTTCCCTTAGTTTATGTTTGATGTGTTTGTGTAAAAACAGTGACCTCTCAGTGTGGTGCTTCGCCTGTGATGCCTATTTAGATGGTCAACGGATTCGGGAACTCAGACCTGTCCATGATACTGCTTACATGCTCAAATTTGGCCAGCCTCCGCCAATCCAAATAGCCCAGAACCAGAATAATAAAAGGAGCGAATAAAACTCATCATCACTATCCGTAATTAGTTGTTTCTTTTGGTACTCATCATCACTATCAGTAATTAGTTGTTTGCTTTTGCCATTTGCTTTCTTGGGGTGTCGAGAGAGTTTAAATCGAAACTCTGGGTTTGTAACAAAGCATAATCACTGTTTGATTTTAAATGGATCACCTATTAAGCGACTATGCTTTTGAGCTGGATGAGTTACAGAAATAGGTAGATGTATGCACATTTGAAAAGGCAATTTGAATCCGAGAAACTTTTAGAGTTGCTGAATGTGTATTGTACAGCAATAACCAATCACGAAAACATCAACTTAGTAATGATCTTGCCGGCAGATGCAAACTACATACACAGTGAAAAAAGAATGAATCGGGCTAAATATGTTGTCGTAGGAACAACCAAGGTATGTCAGGTCACAGCTAGAAGCGGTTCTACTTGCTTTTGCTAGACATCAGGTCAGCTACAAGCGGTTGCACTTGCTTTTCCTAAACTTGCCTTGTATGTCAAGAATATAGTCCATAAATACGCAAAAGAATTGCTAACCAAGGGCTGTCAAATAAAGAAATAAAGCAAGTTACTAAAGGAACAAAATAATTGACAAAGAGACCAGAACTTTAATAAGTACCTGCAAATGAACTGGAACATAACGGAAAGTGATAAAATCGCATATAGGCCAAAACATGACACCATTTAGCAGCGTCGGAATCAAGTCTCTTTTCAATCTAGCAATAATCTCAGTGATGTTTTCACCTAAGTCAAAAACCACAACAACGCTTGTTTCTCAACCACAGACAAAAATGATTTGATTGGGGCAGAAAAAGTACATCAATTCTCAATACTCTAATTACATTATTACAAAGGAGACAGAAAACCATCATACCTTGAAGATATGCGTTCGAAGAGAAGAAAATAACAGTCATAATCGGTCCATAGACAGCCTGCCCCATGCCCATCTTTATAAATGTGGTGACTAAATCTCGCTTTGGAAAGACTCTCGACATAAAATTGTACCAATAATGAAGTGACGGTCCCATAATTAGCAGACCATATGCAGCCATACGACATGTCCTTACAAAATCATAAGCGTCTGAGGGAGATCGTGAGAGTGCCTGTGCATATGTACAGATAAAAGATCACGCAAATAGGGAAAACAAGGCAGCCTTTTAAGCAGCAGGACTGTTCACTGGTTGCATGTGCAAGTCTTGATGCAGCAAGAGACATGAAGGTAGCTAGATTGCAATGTCAAGGAGTTTGTCTCGGCTGTTGGATGGTGTTCCATGCAATAATGTTTTATATCAACCATTAGATAGTTCTAAAATTGCTGAGACAAGATGGTCTCATCACACGTTTTCTCTTAAACTCTGTATCATTATTACAGAACAACTTTTCGATAAGCAAACTCGGCTTTGTGGTTGCAAAGCCATTACAGACAAAGGAATAAAAGTCATGAAATGTGAGATTGCATACCATTTGGTTGTTAATAGCTCATCAACAATCTACCCATTTGTAAATAGATAATCTCAAATACAAAAATTTATTGTGAGAAAAGTGAGTAAGTTTATGTGCCAATCTAAAGAGACTATCTTCCAACATTTTCTTGAATACTAAAGAAGGAAAGCATGTGGTTGTAAGTGTTGTTCTCGCTTCCTAGGCAAAGAATCTAAACAACAGCAAAGTCCAACATTTTTTTTTTTCTAAATAAGGATATGACTTTGATGAACTGAGAGAATCAACAAATGCCAGGTACAATGCAAGTCGGTAATCACAAGTTATAAACTCACCTGAGATATATATGATTCAACTTGAGGAACCAAACAGATGATATAATGAGACATGAGCAAGAAACATCTCATTTGGATCAATAAAACAGAAAATCAACAACAAACAAACAAACAAAGAGTTGATAAATAAGAAATTAGAAGTGAGACCTGAGAAGAACAGTCAGCAGCAATGTAAATAAGCGAAGAAGAAACAGCCTTTGTCAAAACAGGACGTGATTTGATCATACCCAAATACCAACCAACCAAACCCACTTTCGGAGACGAGGATGAGGATGAGGATGTGGAACAAAAAGAGGAACAGGAAGGAGAAGTGAAGGAATAGGGAAATGTGTCATGTTTTTTCGACTGGTTTCTTATAAACGGGTTGGGGTTATGGTTGTGGATGTGGCTTCGAGGAATGAGGTTGGTGGTGGAGTTTTTACATAACACCCTCGTGATTCCAATGTTTCTCAATAGAGCACCGCTCATCTCTGATGTCTTTTCTTTTGTTGTTCAAGAAGAAGAAATGAAAGAGGGAAAAGTCCTTTATGTTATTACAAGAAACCCTTGTTCCTAAGAGACCCTTGGTTCTCAGGTGCATTAAAGACTTTTGTTTATCATGTGGTTGCTATTCATATAGATATTTCTCAACTTGGTATACACCGACTTAAACAGAAAAATGTATTTTTTTTTAGAAACCATAAAATTTTATTAATACGGAAGCTAAAAGATGATAAGAGTATAATTGGTCAGGGTACATTTGGTTTTTAGTCTTAATGTTTTAGGTCCATACAACGATCTAAAATTTGGATTGATAAAATTTAAAATATTATTGATTTTGATCTTCCAAATACAAGATAATAAAGAGTTTGAACATGGATGACAACGAACATAATGTTCGAAGTCAAGATAATAGCTTTGATAGAATTGATGTTATCAAGGAGTTCATTCATATTTCAAGAGTGTATAGACCTATTTCACCTTGTTCATACACCTTATCCAGATTCTTCAATGTGATAACCTTTATTCTGCAACATAAAAACATTATTGTAGTGAGGTGATACCTTTATTCAATGTGATAACCTGTATCTTGCCACATAAAAACATTATTATAGTCCGGTGATACTTCCTAGACAAGGATTATCCACGTAGATAATATGATGATTAAACATTTGAGAGAGTATATAAATTATCAATTTTCAAGCCTTAAATATTTTATATTTAAGCTTTCTAGTAGTAATATTGCTATTAAGGAAGATGTGCATTAAGACAGAGTTATACAACAATTTGATTGGGCTTTAAAGAAATATTTAGCTACCCAATCAACATCATAATTCTACTTACGAAAAATGTGATTGATAACTATTGACGATGATATAAGTTTTCTAGATCAATTTACTAAAATTTGAAAATATCAAAGAGCTTTGTCATAGAATAATATTTCAAACAAAATTAACGAGTCTATTTCAATATCAAGAAGATTATATCTCATTGATTTACCGAATAAAAGACTATCTAACATAGCTCTTGCTTCAACTATTAATGGGGATTGTTTCCCATATGCCTACTCAATGTATTAAGTCACATTTATTTTTTCTAATTATAATTCCACAACTAGATTTTCATTTTAACAAACAAACACTCACGATTTAGTTTTAATCTACTGCGTCCCTTTAATCATTTATGGTTTCTGATGATTAGATAAGTGATGAAAACAATTCATATATTTTGCTCTGTGCATGTCTCGAAAATAGTGTTTGAGTTTGATTAGGTTTGAAATATCTAACTTAGATATAATATATAGTAGTTTTATTATAGAGAAGAAAAATGTAGTTAAACACCTAATTTCAGCCCAAACCTTAAAATGATAGTAGTTCAACTTTCTTTTACAATAATACTATATGAATTTTCACCGTTATTTTTACGGAAAATATAAAATTTAGTAATTTTTCAACACATAAAATTAATAAAAATACATTATTTTCGATTTACACGATTGAAAGTTACGTAAACAAAAAAAATTATAAACAAATTATATGATCAAAAGTTACACGAACACAAAAGTAAAATACGTTTCCAATCATAAACTATATAACACAATGTTTTAACCTGTATATATACACAATTAACATATATTAATAAACCGATTTTTTTAAAAAATTTCCATGATTTTGTTTTTATGTTTCGGTTGAACATTTTTTGCCATCGATTTTGGATTTTTCGAAGTTGATCGTCCCTTATTGTAAAGGTTATGTACAGAGTGTCAATAATTTTATCTTCAAAATTATTCATAACAATAAAATCATTTTAAAAATAAACTTTAAAAATATACTTTCAAATTTCAAAAGAGAGCAGATTATATTCATAAACTAATTTATAGGAAGAAACTCTTAAAGGATTGTCAATAGTCGTACCAATAAAAATCAATGGTGTCCAATGCGTATTATTTTTAATAATCAGTCTTATTTTAAACCTTCGAACACAATATATTTTATTTAGTTTATTTTATATTATTAAATGTATTATACTTTATTGAATTTATGAATTAACAGCATAAAAAATATTTGTTTGATGGTAAAAAATGTAACCATCACCAAATGTTTTCTCTAGCAAATGAAAATTTCATAGACTATAAAGATACATTCCAGTCCAAGACTACCATCAAAATAATAGGACTCGAAAAAAGTATAGTTAAATTTATAGTAAAATTTTAATTTTGCTAACTACTATATGTTAATAATGAAGAGCAAAAAAAATCATTTGACTTAAAATCAATAAATTATTATAAAATAAAATGTTTTATCACTCAGTGACATATCCAGAATTTTTCTATATAATATTGCACGTGGTTCATAAATATATCGTCAAAAAGTAATAACAAAATAAGATATATAAAGTGAATGTGTATGTTAATATTCAAAAGATACACACTATAAACCATAATCATATTTAGAACCCAACAAAATAAATATGATATGGTCTTTATTATTCTATCAGTTTCTAGTAGATGGCTGATTGACTATACTTATAGACAAAGATATGACGTAACGTCCGACTACAACCACATTTTTGGATATATATATATATGTATATAAGCTAACATGAAGTCTCCAAATAGATTGTAGAATACACATAATTCTAAAAAAATGTTGGAATGTTACTTATTATACCATAAATCTTTTCAATTTATCTCAACATACACTAAGACATATATTCTTGTGTATTTGCACTAATAAGACATATGTTCATGCGTAAAAACCAACAACTAAAACATAAGAAACTAAAATCAAAAGTATGTTAGAATCTAACAAACCAAGTACATATAAAACTAAATATATGAATATAAATGAAATTCTATCTATGTATATTCCATCATTTTGCAATTTAGGTGTAATTAAGATAATTTATTAGGTTTTCCAATACCTAGATAAATATCTGAAATTTTTTTACATCAATTTTTTTTATGAATTTGAGATATGTCAAGTTAAGATTTTATGGCACTCATGAGCATCAACGTGTGTATATATATATATATATATATATATATATATATATATATTGTTTTTTATATAAGCATATTAAATACCGAAGTAAAAAAATTATCTCTCATGATGCATCAAACACAACTGCTTTCTTTTCGAACTTTAGAATTTATTTTCCAATATAAGGTGAAGTATGAAAGATACTAATTATCAACTTAAGTCTTAACGTAAACTACTAATATAAATAAATAAATAAACCATATAAATATTTTCATGCTAAAATTGGTGGAATTAAGGAAATGTGAACTGTCATCAAATTCAAAATTGAATAATAATTCAATCTAAAAGTACTGAGTATAAGAGCTAGTTTACCCATTACCATGTTCCTAAATGTATAATTATTTTGATAAAAATATCATATGATACCATTTTTTACGAAAGAAAGTATCCTTTTAGACTTTCACCATTTAAACATGTACACTAATTATAGCAAACATTCATGAAAATGGATGTCGAGGTTGAATAAACACGATTTTCGTCTAGTCTACATTTAATTATTGTATCTTTTTTATATAAGCATATTAATATTTTAGACATACTTAACATAACAAGAGTATAGATTGACAATGTTTGGGTAGTACAAATATTATGATAACAATGTTGTATATTTTTCTGAATCTGCCTAATTTTTTAGTTAGTGGACTAGGTTGTTCATGTGTTAGTAATGACAACTAAAAAAATCTCTTAGATGTACATGATGACATTTACTTCTCTTTTCAGGAGTACAAACAAAGATAAAAAGATCCAATTACTATGGCGTTTTTCCGTCATATTTTTTATTTCCTCCATAATTCAAAATCTAAAAAACACTATTTACTTGCTTTTACTATTTTGTCCTCACTTTATCTTTTAATTTATAATTTTATGTCATTAACCATTCTCAAACACTTATAACAAAAAACACAAGATTTAACCCAATTGCATCCAACATTTACATGCTTTACTTTATAAAATTAAACCGTAAAAACAAATAAAAACCTAGATTTGATAAAGATTATCCATGGATGAGGAAGGAACCCAAACCAAATATTTAACAGCAGAGAATATCACACAATCAACCAACAATATAATTTAATCTTGTTTTTAAGTTGTACATTCACGTAACGTGAAAATCCATGTTTAAAAAAACTATTTTAGAGCAAAAAATTCAAATTAAACGTAACTTGAAACTATTTCCCCTCTCAAATATGTTATTTCCTCCATATTTGAGAAAAAACTTAATGTTGCTATTTCCTCCATAAAGGAAATAAATATCTACCATGTTCTTATTTTCAATCACAATTTCTAGTTTATGCAGGTTTTAGCGACAAACACCTCATTCCGAAGTAGTCTCTCAAAATCAATTATTTTTATAAAGAAATTAATTCTAAGATACCACCTCGGAATCAGTTATTCTGTGTAAAACCACCTGATTCCGGGGTGGTATCTCGTTATCAAGTGTTCTGTGAAAAAAACAACTGATTCTGACATACCACAATAGAATTAGGTGTTTGCCGCTAAAACCTACAGAAACCAGAAATTGTGATTGAAAATAAGAACATAGTAGATATGTTATTTCCTTTATGGAGGAAATAGCAACATGAAGTTTTTTCTCAAATATGGAGGAAATAACATATTTGAGAGGGGAAATAGTTTCACCCTACAAATTTTATAGGTATGTGTTAAGAATATAAGTAGCTCAACTAGTGTGATATTGTCCACTTTGGATCATAAGGTCCACACGGTTTTGCTTTCGGTTCAACTCCCAAAAGGCCTCACTATTGTTGAGATATTTCATTCACTTAAATATTGTATATTATTTTATATTTAAGATATGTGGGATAAATGATCAAGTTTTGGAGTCGAGCTTACTCTAACACTCCCCCTTAAACTTGATCCTTTTGAATGTGCACGACCCCATTGAGAGCGGATCAAGTTTAAGGGGGAGTGCTAGATTAAACTCAACACCTAACTTGGTCCTCTATCCCACATTGCTTAAATATAAAATAAGATAAATATATAAAGTAAGAATATATCTCAACCTAAGTGAGGCCTTTTGGGAGTTACAAAAAAAGCAAAGTCGTGCAGACCTTATAGTCAAAAGCGGACAATATCACAGTAGTTGAGCCATATTTATATATTCTTAACATGGTATCAGAGCTAACTTAACATGGTATCAGGGACAAAATGTCACTTCCGCTATATATCTAAAGTGCGATGGGACCGTGCCCTCCACTAACGATATGGGTAATTTACAAGCGATGTGACAATTCTCTCTGCTGTATTTAGACGGAATGATAACATTCCATTGTGCCTCAACTAGACCGAGCCCATTAGAGCGAATCAAGTTTAAGGGGGAGATATAAAATAATATACAATATTGCACTAGTTGAACCATACTTGTATATTTTTAACATGGTATCAGAGCCTTCTTAACAATATAATTTCATTATCAAATGGATCTGATTTCCAATCCACTTTATAAGACTACAAAACTTACGTATAATAATTACCCAATAACTTACACATAATTCATAAAAATAGTCAATGTAAACAAAGTGTAAACCATATTCCATAAGTTAGTAGATAAAATCAATAAACTATCAACGAAAAGAGTTATGTCGTAAAACTAAAAGAATAATAATCTACTTACACAACAACAATGAAAAGAATAACAATAATAGAAATGATTTACAAAACATCAATGAACAAAATAATAAAAACGAAAAATAAACAAATAAAAATTTAACCAACAAAAACAATAAAAATTAAACACGTGCAAAATAATACAAGTGATAACATCAATATTATATTAAAATTCTTGCTCTATTATATACGAGTTTATTTAATAAAAAATTAAAATAGTCCCATAATTACATTTTATTAATTTTAGTTTATCATTTTATCTGCTACCATTTTATATTTCTTCTAAAAACCACATATATTATTGTCTCAATTAATATAATTATAATAAATTAAAAAATAATTTTTAAAAACAAAAATATAGATTATTTTTATTACTTACAAACTCGTATTAATAAAACAATGAAGTCTATCTAGATTGTTTTTATAGACATAATTATAATAATTTAAAAATTGAATTTTAAAAATAAAACAGTAAAAAATAAACATTTTTAATTTACAAAACAAAAACATAAATTAATATAGCACATAGATTATAAACATAAAAAGACTTATATGAAATAAGACCGTTAAACTAATTATGTTGAAATTAGCCATTTGAATGGTGATGTCCAGTATTTAGGCCAATCTTTAATGGTGGAGTTTCCGAGAGATCATATCTAGATCATGAGATCTTTATTTATTTATAGATTTGTCATACAATTTTCAAGTGTTAGTTTATATTTTACATATTTTTATTATAAAAAATTCAATTGAAATAATTTCATTATCTTTTATTAGTTATCTCATTCTCTTTAAACAAGTGTCATCTTATTCATAAATTTTAAGATTTTAAACATTTCAAATTACGATGGGATCACGTACCTCCAATCACTTAAAAAACACTATACAATAATTATCTTGATAATAGTGAGAAGGTCGGAGGTAAAAAATCAACATACTATTATAACGATTAATGATTCGTTAAATGCATTTAAAAATTGATAAACATTAGTGCTACAATTAACAATTAATGAAACAGACACCTAATAAGTCTCACTTAAATGTTATCCGCTAATAATAAGTCTCGCCAAAATGTTACCTCCCAATAATAACTCCCGTCAAAATGTTACATCCCAATAATAAGTCCCGCCAAAATGTAACCCGTCAATAGAAAGTCATACTTAAATGTTTCCCACCAATTCCCTTCCTTTCTCAAAAGGTCTCCAAATACATAACTTTAAGCACACAACTTCATCTACTTAAATATCATTTATAAAGAAACGCATAATTTTGTTCAATATGGAATGGACTCTCAGTGAAGACTCTTATTTTCTCCAAGCCGTCAAATATGGGAAGATAATTAGGTTGGATGAGACCATTTATGGGTTTATCAATGAAGTTTTATGTACATGTATGGGTACATTTACGGGGGTGCAGAAATAAAATCCATTTCGTCGCCATCCAGTGGTGAAATAGTATTTACATGGTAAAATTATGTGTAAAATAAACCAATATATCGTGTGTTTGACCTCCCATGACCAATTAGGAATGAGGTGCATAATTCATTCCATTTGAAATTAACTAAATTTTTGACAAAAGATATATTACGTTATATGCAGGAACAAATCGTTGAAAAAGAGAAAACATTGAATTTGCACGTTTAACGAATGATATGGCTTTGACTAAAAAAATTGTTGTTTTATGTTCATGTTTAATGTTATTTTATGTTCTTTTGATCACTTTGAGTTATTGTATTTATTTCACGTTCCTTTGAGTGCTTTAATTTATTATATTTATTTTATTTTCACGTTTAATATTTGTTTTTGTATGTGTTCATCTTTAAAGGTTTACTTATGTATCTATTAGGTTACAATATCTTTTTTGGATTCCGAATATTCGGTTTTGTGACCTCCCACATGATGTTAGACAATAGATGCACAATGTGCTTAGTATGAGGATTAATGATTCAATTAAAGATTATATATTTTGCAATATTAAGTTAGACCTCGTTTAGGAGTAGGTTGTAACATCCGCATTTATAGAATTTGATATTTAAGGATATAACCATTAAATGTGTTATCTATTTATTTGTGTTTCTTTGAATACTCTTGAAGATTGTATTTGTTTTATATTCTTTTGAGTTTCTAACCGTTTATTTGTTTATTTAAGTCTTTTAATTTATTTTATTTTTTTGTGTTCGTGTTTAATATTGTATTATTGATTTAATTTTGATATTTTAAAATTGTTAACACAATGATGCAGACAGATTAACGCTGGAATTTATGAAGACATGTGATGTCGTTCCAGAAACAGAAACAAGTCTTGTTTCTAACTCCTATATCAGAACTGGGCGTATTGGTACTCAAATCGAAGGTCTTGACGAGCCCAACAAGTATCAAAAGCGTGACAAGGTCACGAAGTTTGGACCCTAAATTTTATTGTTTAGAAGCCCAAAAGTTAAGTTTCGTATATTTTATTATTAATTTTAATATTTTAAGACAACAATGTAATTTCTATATTTTAGGATTAGAGTTTTAAGTATTTGCTATTTAAAACATCTTATGCCCTAAATTTTGGAGGAGTTAAATTTTGATTTAAAAACAGTAGGCTTTCCCCTATATTGCTTCTCGGCGTTTACTCTGTATCACACAATAACAATTGTTACGCAATATCGAGTGTATAAGCATTGATGGAATTGATATAGTCTAAGTTAAAACAAAAATATTGTTATAAAAGCAATTGTAACACTTCTAATAAAAACAACTTAATTGCGAATGAGAAACAAGTACGAGCTTAAATTAAAAATAATAACTTAAACATCATAATACAAACTTAAATTAAAAATAATACACTTAAACAACATAGAACAAACTTTATTTAAAATCAATTTACTTAAACAACATAAAATACTAGTCATATCACCATGTTTGGAGAAATATTTTGAATTAGAAGAAATATTAGAGACGCATTTTGATTGAAGATTGAAATTTAGTGGGTGTTATCTTATCTTGGATATTGGTGGGTAAATTTTTAGTCAATTCCGAAATTAAAGTTTAGATGGAAGATTGGAACTTAGTGGGTGCTATCTTATCTTGAATATAGGTGTGTAAGGCTTTAGTCAAATCCGAAATAAAAATTTGGATGGAAGATTGGAACTTAGTGGATGTTATCTTCTCTTGAATATAGTTGCGTAAGCCTTTAGTAAAAACTGAAATTAAAGTTTTGTTGGAATATTGAAATTTAATAGGCGTTTTCTTATTTTGAACATAATTGTGTAAGGATTTAGTCAAATCTAAAAATAAAGTTGGTAAGGAATATTGGAACTTAGTTTGTGTTTTCTTATCTTGAACATAATTATGTAATGCTTTAGTCAAATCCAAAATTAAAGTTTGGATGGAAGATTGTAACTTAGTGGGTGTGTTCTTATCTTGAACATAATTTTGTAAGACTTTAGTCAAATCCAAAATTAAAGTTTAAATGGAAGATTGGAACTTAGTGGGAGGTATATTATCTTGAATATAGGTATGTAAGCTTTTAGTCAAATCCTAAATTAAATTTTGGATAGAAGATTTGAACTTAGTGAGTGTTATTTTATCTCGAATATAGTTGTGTAAGGCTTTAGTCAAATCCAAAATTAAAGTTTGGATAAAAGTTTGGAACTTAGTAGGCGTTATCTTATCTTGAATATAGTTGTGTAAAAATTTAGTCAAATCAGAAAGTAAAGTTTGCATGAAAGATTGGAACTTATTGGGTGTTTTCTTATCTTGAACATAATGAATGTTATAAGTAGACAAGATTAGAACCAAACTCATTCATAATGTTTCAAAAAAAATACCTCAAAGGAAAATAATATTTTCTCTAAAAAATTGTTCTCTTATACACCATAAAAATGTCAAAAAAATGGATTCTGAATGAAGACATAGCTCTATGCAAAGGGTATAGGAAATTATGTGAAGATTCATATGTAGTAGTGTAACAAATTAAAAGTCATTTTTGGAAAAAAAATCAAAGATTCAATGAATCCATATTTAGAAAATGCTGATAAGAACATCAACCATGTTCGGCCAACATAAGAAGGTATTAGCAATTGTTGGAAAAAACATTTTTTATTCTGTTAACAAATAGAACCAAACCATTAAACAAGTTGAAGTAATACTGGTTAGTGGAACTAACGTTGAAGATCAATAAGTATTTTTATTAAAAGTAATGTTAACATATTACAATTGTTAATGTTCGCATATATATAAAAAACTAATTTATTTATTATTTTTCATCCAGAAAATGCTTAAGCTAGACTTATATTCAACCATTACCAATAGAAAACAGTTTCAATTTTATTATTGTTCAGAAAATTTAAAGGATTCACTGACGTTCAAATCGGTAACATAAAATTATTATTCATCTCAAACTAACCAGTCTCGTCATATTGAGGTTGATTCCAAAGAATAGTTTACGAAATCATATCATTCGTATAATCTCAGAGTTCATACAAATCCACTTGCAACTAATATTAATAAGCCAATAAGTAGAAATCATGCTCGTGATGATAAAAATAAACAGAAAATAAGTGATACCGGTGCATCTCCATAAAAGACTAAAGACTTGAATAAGATTCTGGAAATGCAGGCTAACACCCCCCCCCCCCTAAAAAGGTAAATGACCTTAATCAGACTAAGCTATTATATATATATGAAAGATATATATGAAAGATATACATGATTGTAATTTCATGAATGTTGATATCAGTAACATGACTCCGAATTCAAAAAGTTTTCGGACCGCAAAAAGAAAAACTATACATGAACACAACGAGTGCGCTACATTAAAATCTTCATTTAACGATAGAATAGAGCATGAAAGTGACGAACAAGTGGAAGTTTTGGATCCAATAATTTTTATGTAATTTATGGTACTTGTTTCTTTGTTATTTGTATTTTTCTGCATTTTTATTCATTTTGAATGTGTATTTTAAAATTTTAGTTGTTATCTTCGAATATTTCTTTTCAAAAAGTTAATATCCATGTATTTATTTTTCATAATTTATAAATTAAGTTTTTATTATAATTTCTATAACTAACACCACCTATGAATAAATTAAGTTTATATTATAAAATAGGGTTTAACTTTATATTCTAAATTAAGTTTAATTTCTAAATGAAGTTTAAGTTTATATTATAACTGAACTTTTTTTATTAAGTTTATATTATAAATTAAGTTTAATTTACAAAATAAGTTTAAATTTATATTATAATTCAATTGTTTTAATTATAAATAAAGATTTGAGATACAATTCGGCAATATAAACATACAATATTTGGCATATGCCGATGACTTCATTTTCTTCACAAATGACCATATTATAAACCTCAAAAAGCTTAACTCATTCTAGGTTATAAACAAGAAAAAAAATATTACTTCAACAAAAACAATAGCAAATAGAATTAAAGCTTTAGAAATAACCACTAGTTGTTCCCAAAGTTTTCTATTAATTACATATCTTGACATCCCAGTTTATATAAGATATTGTAAAATAATATATGAGGATTTAATTACCAAAATCAAGACTAGAATTTTGGATTGAGATGGTAAGCTCCTCTCATATGGAAGAAGCCTTACCCTTATTCAATCTATTTTGTTAACAATTTCAAAAACTACCATTGTCAAAGTGTTATTATTCCTAAAGGGACAATTAACAAGATTAAAGGGTATTTTAATAAATTTTTGTGGGGCTCTAATAATACTAAAGATAACATCTACTATGAGGAGGATTAATGACATTCAAATTGCTTATTCTTGTAAGTTTTGGTTTAGGTTTAAAGAGAAACAAACTCTCTGGGTCAACTTCATCAAATCTATCTACTATCCTAATGTTAATCCTATCTTAGCTAATAAAAAGAATTTAAAAAAAACTTGGCCAAAATTGCTAAATATAAAGAACTTAGCTGAGAAATATATGTTTTGGAAAATTGGGCAAGGAGGCTTAGAATTTTGGCTTATAAAATGGTGTAACACCAACCCCTTAATATTTCTTTCTAGCAATAATGATAATTTATGGTATGTTGAAGAGAAAGTGAATCAGTTTTGGGAAACTGACCACTGTAACATTAATAAGCTTAAGGATGATGTCATTCCTTGTGACATTGTTAGAATTAAGAAATTTAAAATTAACGTGGAAGCTAAAAACATTCTTAAATGGAATATATCTAATTCGGGGTACTATCAAACCAAAGAAACCTGGGATATAATTAGAAACAAAGGAACTAAATCTATAATATACAATAAAATTTGGAATTCAACAGCTCTAAAAATATTCTTTCTTACTATGGAAAGTCCTAAAAAACTGGATTCCTACAGTTTTTATCATTCAAAAAAGAAAACTCTATTTGGATTAAAAATAATTTTGCGAGAATGTTGAGTCAATTCAACAACTTTTTATTTAGTGTGATGTGGTCTGGGAAGTACAAAAATACTTCACATGCCTTTTTGGTACCTCAATTAACAGGAAAATGACTTTCCTTGCTATGATAAGGTCATGGTTTAGTTTTACAAACAAAAATGTGCATATTAGAACTATAATGCCTTCTATTATATGTTGGATCATTCAGAAAACTAGAAAAAAAATAAACATGAAAATCAAAGTCCTAATATAAACTATATTATGAATTGTATAAAACATATCCTATCTAAGTTAGCCAAGCTAATCTTCTTAAAATAGCCTATTGGTCTCACGATTTAGAGTCTACTTTAGAGCTAGGCTATGTTCATCACTTAGAAAAACCTATAATATATCTTAATGTTAAATGGATTCTCCCTAAGAGGAATAAATTTAAGCTAAATGTTGATGGGGCTTGCAATAAATTTGGGGAAGGTGGTGTTCTAAGGAATGATAAAGGGGACTTCATTTTTGGAGTTGGTAGATTATATAGAAGGCTTATGCCCTTACGTGTTGAAATTAGATCCATTCTTGATGAGATTCTCCTCGGTAAAACTAATAACACATA
This sequence comes from Limnanthes douglasii subsp. nivea, assembly GCA_036936605.1. NCBI lineage: Eukaryota > Viridiplantae > Streptophyta > Magnoliopsida > Brassicales > Limnanthaceae > Limnanthes > Limnanthes douglasii. Next base: position 147,287,995 of record JAUPFV010000003.1, on the reverse strand, counting down.
TGAGGCTAAAATTGAAACTAACTCTAGGATTCTAATTGAGATGCTAGCAAAAAAAACTTATATCCTTGGTACATTTCCTCTATTTTTAACTGTTTCAGAATCTTATTAACATCTAGAATGACCCTTAGAAAAAGTTTCAAAGAGCAAAATAGTTCATCTGATTGGTTAACAAAACAAATTCTTATAATTAAAAAGGAAAATACTTTTAATTAGTCTTAGTCTCCTAAGTATCTAAGGGCCACATTGTTATTAGAAATTTTGGGGATTGGATACACTCGATATGAAGACTAATCATAATATGTTGCTACATATTATTTATACTATCGTGTCCTAGCAGGATTTATCCTGACCACAAATTTTTTCAGGAAAGAGACAAAGCAGAAAACAGTAAGGATTTGGTATAAGAAGAACAATAAACTATAAGTTGTTCGAAAGTGGAGTACTCGTGCACTATCAAAAGGATGATTTAGTCTCACAAGTGGTTAAAATCATCTCTCTGGATTGATAAATATGTCTCATGTTGAACGTTTCAAATTAAAATAAACATAGTTAGTTCATATTTCAACCAATCAAATATTTTTCTTTAAATCGAATGCAAATTGAGGTTGATACCTATTTCTTAAGCAATGAAGTTATCATCCCAATATCTTCTTTATTGATTCATCATCTCTAATGGAGAAAATATAAAATATAAATCAAAATACATCAAAGGTTTTACAACAACAAAAGAAGTAAATTAGAGATGTTAAAAATAGGAGTACCTGTAAAAGAAGTAAATTAGTGATGCTAAAAATAGGAGTACCTGTAGGATGCTTTGGAGCCTTAAATGATAAACTCATGGGTTATTTGCTTGAAGATCTAAGCCTTATATAGATCGTCTTGAGTTAAAATAATCAAGCAATTAATTCATGATTCTATCAGTCAAGTAATATACCTAAATTGAAAGCAACTAGGGGTTTGATATACGTTTGTGAAAGTAAGACCCCAATCTGGCCATCTTCATATTCTCTTTGCCTCCAATTGAAAGTTCTGACTTGTCATTGGATTGATAGTTGGGTTCTAACTAATGAACCTTCAAGTATCTCTCTTAGGTGGCTAGGGTTTGTTTGCTTCTTAGAGTATCTGAGTGAGTGTGATAAATCATGGTTTAAATATATGGGCCTTTGTTGGTTTTGGTCCAGATCTCAAATGGGTCACGGTCTTAAACTGACCCAATTCCTTAGGATTTAAATTTAATAAATTTGTTTTATTTTGGATTTTTAAAAGGTGTCTATTATAGCTTAAGTTATTTTAATTATAATTAAGTTTAAATTTATATTATATATTAATTTTATATTACGTAGTAGTATTGTATTAAAATTTACGTTTTCATTCTTTTTAAGCAATTATATTAGGGTAACTCTTTCTCTCTCCTCCCTTCCTTTTCTTTCCTTGTTATTAAGATCATTTTTTTCTCTAGGTATCGCTAAAAGAAACGAACAAAATTATTCCGTGGAGTAGCATAAAATATAAATAAATAGAATTTTAAATATTTTAGATGTTTTTAATGAATAACAATTTTGTATAAAATGTAAATACATAGATTAAATAAGATTATAAAGATTTTAAGAGTTTTTTAATAAACAAATTTTTTGTATATATTAAATTGTTTTGTAAAAACAACTTGATGGAGACATTTTGGCATTATTTTTAACAATCTTTTTTCTTTCCTTCGTAACTGACCTCTCTCTTATTTTCCAAACAATTTTTTTCTTTAGATTTCGGTAACGCGCTCGCCAAAGCTTAAAATCAAGATCAAATACTGATTTGATTTCTGAAATTAGAGATCAGATCCGACCGACTTCTAAAAACTAATTTTTACTGTCTGTTTCATTAGAGACCGGAGGTTAGAGATGATCGTATGGGGTAATAGTTATAATATATTACTATAATAATCTTTATATATTAATTATATACCAAATGTTTATTAACACTAACATAGGGTAAAGTTTTTATTAGTCTTCCATATTTCGCGTTTGTATCAAACTAGTCTATTTCATTCACTTTTATCTTTAAGTAGTCTCCACGTTCTAATATTTTGTATGTTTAGTTTCCTCATGCATGAAATTACTTATAAGCTAACACACGATAGCTCAAATTGTATATTGCTGTCTCACATTTGGCCCCCCTAATCTTTTATCAATAATACATTCAAATATTTTTCTAATAATATTCAAATTTAAAGCGTGAGTATTATTGACAAAAGATTGGAGGGACCAAATGTGAGACAAAAAAACTACTGTTTGAGCTACCCGTGGCATATCCTAACAAATCGCATATGCAAGAGAACTAAAAATGTAGAGTTTTAAAACGTCAAGAACTAATAGAAGACAAAAGTAAACGAAAATGACTAGTTTGAGACAAACACGAAATATGGAAGAATAGTGGTGATTTTAAGTCCACTAACATAACTATATTTAAAATACCGCTAACTTGACTATATGTATATATAAATAATTCAAAACCAACTACCAAATATATTAAAATACTATATTTTATGAAACAAAAATGATATAATGGTAAAGTACTGGTTTATAGTTCATAAGCACAATGAATATGTACTTTACTTTAGTATATATATAATTTAACAGACTAATATTTTTTTTATTTGTGTTTTCTTTTTTTATATAAACAATTTATAACTTTTTTACGAAATTAAAATATTAAATAATCGTTCGTACAAGTATTCAAAACATATCTTCGAAAAATAAACGGATCCTAAATTGAAAGTATCTAAATCGAAAAAAAATCCAAAGAGGGATTAGAATATGAGCTCAAATATAATGGCTTTGAAACCAGCATAAAAAAATACAAAAAAGAATCTAATCGTACAACAAAGAGCCATTAATCAAAAATTTATTTGATCCAGAAGTCAATTGCTGCAATCCGAAAGAGAAACAATAACTATATAAAACAAAGATAAGTTAAAATCAAGTAAATGGATTACACCGGCCAGTCAAACTTGGTAGCAAGAAACCTAAAACGTAAATTTGAAAGTAGACAGTGTAAAACCACATAGACGAAAGAGACAAAAGATCTAAAATTTCTCGAGTTCCTCTATGATCAAAAGTATTAAATTACCACACCAAACATGAAAGCCAATGATGACGCATACGAGAATGAGTCCATTTTCTACCCTCCATAATCGAGCTAGGAGAATTATGGATTTTAATATATACGCTGAGTGAATACAATATGATTGATTGATTCATCACAAGAATAACACATAACTCAACCATGAGAGGAGTTTAGGCCCTATTTAATAAGCATGTTCATAGTAAAAAATTTGTCATGAATATCCAAAGAATAAATGAGTGAAAATGTAGATTGTATTTATGACATTCTAACCTATTCCACCCAACATCAGGAAGTGACGTACCGATGACATGGTAAGTGTCCTTGATGTTGAAATTTACTTACCCATTTTTTTACGCTAAAATTATGGACATTATTACAATTGATACTTGAGTGGGGAGTGAGAGTATGAGTTTGTTAATCTCCATAAGGTTATGGTGATTTCTAGCACTGACATACCTTATCTGGGCCGACCAACTCCAACAGTCATCCAATTTGATGTCATAAACTTTGAGATTTTTGTCAAGCCAATAATCGTGAATAATATTTTTCCCATAGGTCAACATAGAGGTACGGAGCAACCACATGTCATATCAACATGAGGTAAACCCATAATTGTTGATCGTCATCCGGTATATTTTCCAAACAAGAGGTCTAAGACATAAAATTTTCTTTCGATCATAGGAAGACGAGAAGCCAAGATTTAAAGTTCATTTGTTAAAAATATTTTCAATTTTTATCGAGTCAGGCCATATAAAATTGATGTTACTACTCACAATAGACCAACTATGTTTGAGGATAGTCGCCTAATTCGAGGTTTTGAAGTTTATAATCATAAGACCTTTCTCCAGTAAAGGCAAGATGACAGGGGTCCAAACCATCATAGCCGTCAAATCCTTCATCTCATGGTTAGACAAGATGAAGCGTCATAGAGATTATGATATCTGTTTGAGAAAACTTACAAGAACAATGAATATAGCAGACCAATAAACATGACCCTGAAAAAGGATAAACTTCATGAGTTAAAATCTAGCAACATAAGAAAGATGTTTAGACCTCTACGATCCAATACGATCAGTAATATTGCCGAGAAGTGGGTGATAATCGTTAAAGTATAATATTTATGTGATGAGGGGGAAACCCAAGTATTATACTAGGAAAGGTCCAACACTATACGCTAGGATGTTGATCAAATCTTGTATAAGGGTGAGACTCAACCCATAGAGGAATATGTGACTTTTAGCGGGATCGACTTGTCCCAAAATATATAAAAAAAATCATTTAAATATTTCTTGATGATTTGAGAAAGTAAACATCACCATCACATGAATTCATTAGATCATCCGGCAAAACAGAGGTTAGTAATTTCAATCTTTTGACATTGTTAGTGGAATTTAAAGTTTCTATTAATTGTTTTACTTTTTTAGGATACTGGAAAAAACTTGCATTAGTAGGACAGAAAAAAAAAAAGATAACCCTTCCTACCGTAAATATTTCCATGAGATTACCAGGGATGTTAACACTATATGAGGAACTAAAATTATATTAAAAAATATAAGTGATCATCATATCCAAACAATTCGTGGTGACAATAATGTCTAGTATTTTGTACCAACGACCATTGTCAAAAGCTTTTAAAATGTCAATTTTAAGTGTGAATCTCATACCTTTACAATTAGTTTGGTAACCCGTAAGCAGTTTGTGGGAGATGAGGATATTGTCAGAAATGCTACATCCATAAATGAAAGAAGATTGAGATTTATCTATCAGGTAAGTAAGTGAGTCTTTAATTTTTTTATTTAGGATTTTGAAGAAATCTTATATACGATATTGCATATAATAATAGGCCTAAAATCGTGACAAAAGAGTGAGGGTATTTTTTATGAATGATAGTGATTGAAATGAAATTTCATGAAAGATACAAAAGTCCAGAGTTGAAGAAATTGATAATCCCTTCATAAAAATCATTACCTATAATATTCTAGGAATATTTGAAAAACCTAGTGTTAAAGCCAACAGGTCATGGGTTTTGTTGCTATTTATACTGAATAGAGCATTATTTATCTCCTTACACATAATTGGATGAATCACTAAGACCTTATCTCAAGATTTGATTTTAGTGAATATATAAGTGGAGACCCACGAGAGCCTCAAGTAACCAAGAGGATAACTAGTGTAAAAACGATTTAAAAAGTAGTTCATGAAGACATTGGCAACCCATGTTGGAGAGGTGACAACGACTCCCCAATTATTGGATATTGAGACTATTTTATTATGTAAATATGATTCTTGATACTATTATGGAAGTTTAGTGTTACGGTCTCCGAGTTTAAGCCAGGTTTCTATGGATTTTTGTTTTAAAAACTGTTTTCAAGATCTGCTGAGAAATATAAAGAATGAGAAACCCTCGATCTTTGTAGAGACAAGAAGATGGTTAATTAGGTCAAGCGCATAGAAAAACTGAGTTGAGGAAATGATATGTTGGGCGTTCAAAGGATTGATCATGAAATACAAGCAGAAAACGAGGGAGTCACGATCGAACAAGAGAATGTCCAAATGCCCCATGTAAATGATGAAAACAAAGAAAGTATTCTGATGGAAGATAAAAAGACCAATTACGAGGAGAAATCGAGGTTTTGAGAGCCCAAAAACAAGATGATAAGGATCTTATGGGGAAGATTCCATCAGAACATCAAAATTCTGATAGGCTAGATGATAATCCCCATCATAGCCCGAAGAGGCACCAAGGGGACCAATTTTCTAAAACCCAGCAAGCCTCTAAAAAAGTACATCGAACCAAGTATTATTCTAGCCCTTCAGATTCTAGCAACGGTTCAACTTCGAAGTATGAAATCTGCTCATCATCTTTGAGCAGTGTCATAAGAAAAAGTAAGAAAGCCACCGAGAAAAGTGTCGATCTAAAAAATATTCTAATCGACATCACAAATCGAGTAAACAAGATTCATGAGGTTAGAAGAAGCACCAAAAGCATAAAGATAAGAAGAAAGAATATAAGAGAAAAGTGAAAGGATCAACTGACCATAGCATAAACCGTTTTTTGAGTGATAAATTCGTTGAGTTAGATTATTAACAGTTGATTTTGTGAACAATGGTTGGAATATTTAGAGAGAGAGATATTTTAGAGAGAGAAAATGAGAGAACAAAAGTAAGTAAAATGAGAAGTTCAACCCCTTTATTAGTTCATCCCGGACCTTAATATAGAGGCGCAAGGACTTAACTCATAACTGTAGGTGGTTACATAAAAGGATAAATTACACTTAGTCCTTAAGAAAGACACATAATCAAAGTCGCTCCTTTAACTTTTCAATATGTTATTAAACCTTTTATTGTTTACACTTTAGTCCCTAAACTTATATTTCCTTATCAGTAGCCCCCCTAGTTTGTCATGTCAGTAAATGAATGAGATAGTTGTTTTCGAATCGTGCTAGTAGTGACCATAACGTTTTCTTTCAAAATCTGACAACTTAAAATCAATATCATTCTTCTCATCAAATCTCGTCAGACGTAGTGATACATCAAATTATGTCCCCATATAATCATTCATTGATTTAACTTCGAAGTCAATTTGTAAAATCTAACCGTTAAATTCATCATGATTTCCTAGCTACTAGGCTTATAGCTAGCATGACAAATGTCGAACATGTAACGTTGTTACCGTTTCAAATTCTGTCCAATCACCAAAAACCCCTTTCCACTTCTGCACACATCTTCTTTCTCCTATAAATTTGTTAGCAATTTCACTTTTTCTTTACAACCCAAACTTCTCGAGAGAGAAATAGAAAACCTCCCAACCTTTGGCTACCTTCAACGTCTTCCTCAAACTTAATGGTGGTTTTCACCGGAAAAATCATACTTTCCGATCAATCTTTAACCTGTTTATGAGAAAACACCAAAGATCCAGAAGATCTAAAGAAAGAATTCCCAAAAAACCTAAATCTCCAAAACTTGACGATAATATTGTCTTCAGATCTTATGAATTACTTCTTCATAAGTGAAAGAGCATATGGATATAGAGCTGCTGGATTGATAAGAAACGGTCCCCTCAGAACATCAACGAAGACCATTTATTATGATAACTTCGATCCATATAAAGTTTTCCGTTTTTTACCTTCACATATTACTAAAGAGAGTCAATCTTCGAGAACTCGGACACCAAAAAATCCACAAACTACTCCTCGAATTTCAACTTTTCTTGCCAAGTAATCACCTCGAACTAGTTGTAAAGCTAGTCAATCTTCCTCAAAACAATCCGAAGTGACTCCTTCCTCTACTTATCTTTTAAGAGCTCATAGGAAAAGAACGTTTATAGCCATGAGAGATGATAACGATGCTACATCAAATCCTTCCACCAAATATCCTCCCTCGAGGGAAATTATTGAGGAGGCCCCATTACCTCAACAAAGTCCCTCGAAGAACCCCCCACAACTGAGAGACAAGGTGTCAGTAGCAGAAGAATTTAATGCTGATGTTACTCAATCAGATAATGAAGTTGAATCTGACGAAGAAGTCTCAAAAGAATCAGAAGATACCACAGAGAAAAAAGTCCGCAAATCAAAGAAAAACAAGGCTCTAATCACTATATCCGATAAAGAAAGAGCACAAATTGGTAAGAATCTGAGATCTCTCGATGCTGACTATATTGTCGAATTGAAAAAAGTTCCATACATATATTATCAAGAAAGCCAAGCATCGAATCTCAAGAAAAAATGGGGAATGAGAGACAACATTACCCTTCGATTACCCAAAAAGGGAGAGATTCCCATAATCGTTGAGTACTTCGAACTTCTAAATCTGTGCCCAACTCAAGTGACACCGAATCAATGGTTCACTTTTTTAATCATGGCCTCTTGCTTCTCTAATATACTAATCAGCATCAAAGATTTCATATCTTTGACAAAACTATCCAATGGACCAAAACTTCCATTTTACTACCTTATCTTAGTCGATGACATAAAAATCATTGATGACCTTATAGAAGTACACAAGTTTTGGAAGCAAAAGGTCATCTTCATCTCAGAAGCATGGGAAAACAGTAAAGAAATATCTGATGCCAACTCATCAAAATTGAACCTCATCTAGAGAAGCATCCATAAGTACTATAATACTATTATTCTTAAAGAAAATATTATAACTGTTGCTCCCCTTGTTGACTGTTTACTTTTATGATCATTTCATAAATTCCGAGGCGCTATGCCATTCGTCGAGCAAGAGCCAAAGAAAAATTCATTAAAATTGTTGCTTGGGCTGAAGCATAGTGGAACAATGCTTTCCACACAGCCTTCCAACCAATAAATTTCATTAATAGCCATCTATTTCCGATCCCACCTGGATCCATTCCTCTTAAAAATTTGATGGAACAACCCAACCCTCGTCTAGCTTGCAAAATAATTCATCCTGATGTGAGGTATTCCTACCCATCCACAATAGATAAGATATTCTTTTTTCCTCAAAAGAAAAAGGAAAAAAAGGATAAAAAGGAAGCTAGTACATCTAGTGCTAGCCCTTCAACGAATCCGAAGCCCAAACGCTCAAAGAGAAACGAAAAAGAAAATACACTTTCAACCATCGAAGAAGGAACAACAGAAGAACCTCTTCAAAAAAGAAGAAAACTGCAACCCCCTAGAAAAGTAAAAGTTCCACCAGTCCTCAGAAGAAAAAGAAGAAAACAGTTGCGAGCATCGAAGACATAATTCCTGATGATAATGAGCTTATAGTTGCTAGGACTCAATAAAGTCCTCAGAAAGATGTGGAAACGACTGGTGAAGATGTGTCAATCACTGTAGATGAAGATCAAGATGACGATCGCTTCGATCCTGATAGTTTTATAAACTTCAATGAATCACAAGAACTTATCGCAGAAGAAGATCATGTCATTCAAGATATCCAAACTAGTATACACAACTTTTGGTAGAAGATCTGCAACCTCTGCGTCAGAATCATTACCTGAAATCACTGTTCCTTCTGTTCCTACGACCTCTTTGGAACTTATTCCTCGCCCCAGTCCAGCAACTTTCCCTCATGTTGCACCAAATCCAGACGTCCTTGCTGCACTTCAACCATTCTCCGATCTCAAAATTGCAGCGAACACGCTTACTCAAGAAATCAAAGCTTCGTAGAGTTATCTGAAACAATTGGCCAAAGACATGATTCCCTATAAAGGAACTGTTGAAGCTAAGAAACAGTCGAGGGAAAAATTTCAAACTCATGTAATAGATCAGTTTTATGGATTTGAAATGGCAATGTATGAGCTTATCAGAGGACTCCTTTTTTAAAGGACATTTGCGAGAGCAACATCAGATTGAGAAAGAGAATCTCAATGCTTCTCACCAAGAAGAGATAAATCGACTCAAGACTAAAAACCTTGAGGACTTGGCTGCCGAGAAGAGAAAATTCAATGAACTTGAGACTTCTCTTACCAAAGTTGAAGCAGAAAAGAAAAACTTGACCGCTGAGATAGCCACATTGAAGACCAACTTCGATAAAGAAAAACAACTTGCTGTCACTATTGCAGAAGCTGAATGTACCGAGGAAATGTTGGCAACTATCAATAATGGTAAAGAAGAGAGGGTCATCACCCTTATTCGAGAAATTCATGCAACATATCCGAAAATAAACCTTTCTAGCTTCTGGAACGGTACCCAAGTGAGGCCTTTGATCCTATCTGAAGCTCATCATCAGAAGAAGAATCATCCAAAGAAGAATCATTTGAGTGACTTTACTATCTTTTGAATTTATGTTCCTTTTTTGTATTCGTCATATTAGTACCATATCCATTATACTCATCGAATTTACTCTAAATGACAAGGGTTTTTATTTGTATTTCATATTTTCTCATAAGTCATGTGATCCATTATTTATATTAATTATTCGAAGTTAAAACATAACTGAATACTTCAAATTATTATTGCACAAGGTAATCCCTTGAATATTCTAGTGCATTAAATGAACGTGACACCTCGAATATCATAACACATTTTTTAACATAGTACATCGAAAATCATAGTGCATTTATTGGATGTAGTACTTTGAAAATCACAGTGCATTTATTGAACGTAGCACTTCGAAAAACACAGTGCGTTTGTTGGACGTAGCACTTTGAATATTGTTGTTTCTTCAAAAAGTGTAATAAACACTTCAGAACATTCTACTCTTGATCAACCTCAAAGATGACCAGTCTTTGATAAGTTATCAAAATAGTTTAAATAAACACTTGTAAACAACCATTGACCAAAATGCATTTTATTGATAATGTTGAATATGTACATAGCACCTCATTAAAACCTTCCTGGGACAACATGGTAGGAAAGAGTGCGATATTCAACCAAAAGAAACAAATTTAAAATACAATATAGCTATTCCCAGTATAATTTCAGATGCTGTATATTCCACGGGTGTTGTAGCATCCTTCCCTGAATATCGCAAAGGCGATAAGACCCTGGCTTTATCCTTTCAACAACCACATAAGGTCCTTCCCAATTCGGGGCCATATTTCCGAGGCACTTCTCCTTGGTATGCAAATATACTTTCTTCAATACTTTACCACCTGCTTTAAACTCCCGCATTTTCACCCTCGAGTTGTATATGTTCCTCATAGGAGTTTGATAATGGATTACGTTCAAATGAGCTCGAACTCTTTTTTTATCAATCAAATCTAAACTTGCTCTCTTAGCTTCGTTATTAGATGCTTTAGAATATTGGGTTATTATAAAAGATGACATCGTAGATTCCGCAGGGCTTAAAACATCCATTCCATATGCTAAATAAAAAAAAGTTTTTTTTCTAGCTTCCCTAGGAGTAGTTTGATAAGCCCAAAGTACTTCTTGCAAATAATTTGGCCATTTCCCTATTGCCCATGTTAAATTTATCTTCAAACCATCTAAAATAGTTATTTTCGTCACCTCGACTTGTCGATTAGCTTGAGTATGAAAAGGTGTTGAAAAATATTTCAGAATTCATTTTAACACGTAGAATGAAGTCATTTCTTTATTATTAAACTGATAGCCATTATCCGTAGTAATTCTTTGAGGTACTCCGAAGCGAAAACAACTACTGTTTACAATAAATTTTATTACATCTTTTGCTTTCGTTCCACACAGCGGTTCTGCTTCTACCCACTTTGTAAAATAGTCTACCACTACAATTGTCATTTGCCGTCCTCTAGATGCCATCAACAAAGGCCCCACTAAATCAATTTCCCATCTGTCAAATGGTATGGCCTCGGTAATGGACATAAGTGGAACTGCCGGTTTATGTATAGAATTAGCAAACCTTTAACAAGTATCAAAGCTTCGAACCAAATTTTTGGCATCGCTCATGATGGAAGGCCAGTAAAACCCTGCAATCAAAACTCGACGAGATAAAGCTTTAAACCCGCAATGAGTTGACCCTTCTCCATCATGCAACTCTGATAATACCTTCTGAGATTCTTGCCTATCCAAACATCGTCATAATGCCATACTCAATGCTCTTTTATATAAAATTTCATCCAATACTACGTATCCAAATTCTATACCTCGCAATTTTTTGGCCAATTTCATATCATCTGGAAATGTCCCTTGAATCAAAAAAATTAAAATATCAGTTCGCCAATCACCTCAGACTACATCTAAAGTGATGAACAATTCCTTTATATAATCACACTGGCTTGACTGGATCAAAATCGAAGGACTTCCTTGTAACAAAATCCAGAGATGCTCTTCTTTGTAAGCAATATTTGCTAGCAAATCAGACACCATGTTACTCCATCGACTAATATGTTCTACAACAACATGATAAAATAGTAACATTAAGTTCTGAAGCTCCCGAATATACAAAATTAAGCGATCCTTTCTTGCCTCACAATTTCCAGATACTTGATTTGCTACTAACTGAGAGTCTGTTTCTAAGAGCACTGAAGGTTCTCCATATATTTTCACCAACCTCAAACCTGCCAAAGCAGTTTTGTATTCAACTTCGTTATTAGAGGCGTGATAACCAAATTTGATGGATTGAACCACCGTTTCTCCAGATGGAGCAATTAAGTGGACTCCAGCACTACACATTGAGATACTAGACCCTCCATTTGTTCGAACAACCCACATCGAACTCGTTGATACAACATCCTGACTTTCTTCAATATTCTACCTGCTCGAATGAAATTCAACAAAAAAATCTGCCAACACTTGAGCTTTAATTGCAGTTGAGGTGTGAACAAGATATCATAATCTCCTACCTTTGTTGACCACTCGGTCATCCTCCTCAAAATGTCAGGACGTTGCAAAATATTCTTTAAAGGGATGAAGTTCAGACTTCGATAGTATGAGCCTGGAAGTAAGGGCGCATTTTCCTAGCGGCAATCACCAATGCTAATGCTAATTTCTCGAGCTTCAAATAACTCTTTTTTGATGTCACCAAGCTTTTGCTGACATAATACACTAGCTTCGGAATTCCTGAATCTTCATTTATCAATATTGCGCTAAGTGAAAAATTCAATACTGTAATGTATACAAAGAGTTTTTCTCCACTTCGAGGTTTTGAAAAAATTTCTGGTGATGATTATAAGTTCTTTATGCTTGTAAACGCTGCTTCACAATCCGACGTCCATTCAAATCTACTTGGCCCTCGCAACAATTGAAAGAAAGGAAAACATTTTCCCGAAAATCTAGAAATAAATCTATTAAGCGCTTCTAACCAACCTGTCAAAATTTACACTTCTTTAACAGATCGATGTGAATTCATATTACAGCTTTCAAATGTTCTGGGTTAGCTTCCATTGATCTTTCACTGATAACATAACCCAAGAACTTCCCTGATCGAACTCTGAAGATACACTTTTCAGGATTAAGCTTTAACCTGATTTCCTTTAGATTCAAAATTGTTTCCTTTAAATCCTCCAGATGTGCATTATACATCAATTTTTTTACCACTATATCATCAATATACACCTACGATGTTTCTTCCGATCTGAGTAGGAAATGCCTTATTCATCAACCTTTGATAAGTAGCTCCAACGTTTTTTAATCCAAAAGGCATAACCTGGTAGCAGTGCAATCCCCTGTCAGTTATGAAGGTCGTACATTCTTGGTCCTTCAGATCCATCTGGATCTGATTGTATCCTGCAAAAGCATCCATGAAAGTTAATATTGTATTTCCCGAAGTGGAATCAATCAGTTGATCTATTCGAGGAACAAGAAATGGATCTTTAGGGCATGCTCGATTTAAGTCAGTAAAATCCACACACATTCTTCATTTTCTATTCTTCTTTCTGATCACTGCTGGATTTGCCGTCCATAAGGGATATTGTGACTCCCTTATATGTCCGACCCTGGATAAACGATCCACTTCAAAAACTATTGCTTATGTTTTCTCTGATGAAAATACCCTTCTTTTTTGAATTATCGGCTTCACCTTTGGATCAACAGTTAAACTATGGCAAATTACTTCGGTCGGCACCCATGTCACATTCTCCGTTTTCAAAGCGAAAACGTCCAAATTGAAAGACAAAAATTATAGTAGTTGTTAACGTAGAACTGGGGCCAGTAAGGTTCATATTCAAAGTACTCTTCCTTCGAAAAACTATACCCCTCAATTTCTTTACTTACTATTAAAGACCATGGGGTTTCCCTCAGATGTCAACCCCTTCATCCAAATCCGAGGTCAACCCTTTTGTCTCCTATTCGTTCATCAGGTCTCCACTGCTGGATCCTTTGATCCGAAGTGCAGTGGCATAACATTCTGTTGCAGCTTTATGGTCACTTCGAACGACCCCCACACGATCCCCTATCATATATTTAAAACATTGATGTACTATCGATACAATTCCATACATTCTGGACAGCCAAGGCTTTCCAAAAATAGCGTTCGACCACTATAAAGAACACTTGGACCACCTTCTTGAAGAGTTCCTTTCCTAGGATCACCTCTCCTTCAAATTCCTCAATCACCTGCGTTGTCAGACTAGTAAATCCAATAATCATGCACTCCGATTAAGAAATTCGAGGATGATTACGCATCCTATCACATGTCGCTTTGAAAATGACATTCGTAGAACTACCGGTGTCTATTAGCACACATCGGATTTTAACACCAGCCACTTCTGCCCCAATAACTACCGCGTCTTTATGCGGCCCTGCAGTACCTTGCAAGTAGTCCTCATCGAACAAGATAAAAGGAATGACATTTTTTCCATATAAATGAGTAGACATCCTTTATTCAATTTGAGTTGTCAAATTGACAACATGTATCTTCCTATAACTGTAAGTAGTTCCAGCCATTGAATCACCTCCAAAAATGGCCAATGACTCAAAAAATTCACACAAACTTTGCACATGCCCTTTCCTTACTGGCTCTTCAACAGCCTTCAAAATCAGCCTGTCTGGATCCTTATCTAAGTATTCCAAAGAAGCATCAAACTCATCAGCCTTTGAATCTAAAATCATCAAATTCTCAACTAGTGCACTTGGGTTATTCGGCCTTGGATTCGATGTTGGAATTTTTGACGTGCTTCCTCATGACTTCACATAAGTCAAAAGCTTTCCGTTTTCAATTAGAATTTAGACTTCTTTTTTCAGTGCTATACAATCATTGGTATCATGACCAATATCCTCATGATATCTGCAATATTTATTGTTCCGCTCCTACCTTGACCTGTTAATTGGAGTTGGCTTCTTGAAATTCACAAAGCTCTTGTTTTTGTCAAAAATTACAGCTACACTTTCTGTTAAATCTGCATAATACTCTGGCTTAATCCACTGATTCGGTCTCGATCTGTTGTAATTGTAGAATGGGGCGTGATTTGAATATCTTCCCAGTTCGAGGTGGGAAATTATTATTCCTCGCACGCACCTGCTGATTACCATTCGAAGATGGCCTCGGGTTATTGACCATCTGACTTGAAGTTTTTGGAACATTAACTGGTCCTCCTCGGACCCTGGTAGATTATTCGACTTTGATTTGATCTTCAACCTGAGCCATTAATGCTCCAAAAGTTAAAGCCTTCTTTTTTTCGTCTTATTAGCCAGATATTCTGGAAATAAACCTAGGCGAAAAGCTGCCATCGCCACACCGTCTTTGCAATTATCCAAACTTGCCTTAGTCAGAAAAAATATCTTTGTGTAGTCCTTCAACTTTTCTCCAACTGCATGTTTGCATTGGATAATCGCATCTCTATTCGCTCTCATCTCCTTGCTTCTAACAAACTGCCTTCGAAAAGCAGTATAAAAATCTTTGAAATTCGAAATGGATCCCCTCGGAATCCGATTGTACCACTTTAATGATGTTCCTTTAAAAGTTTATGAAAAAGCACGACACATCAACCTGTCGTCATCTTCGAAGTTCATCATATAATTCTTGAATTGTTTGATGTGATCGTCTGGATCCTGCATCCCATCGAAGTTCTCAACCTTGGCAATATTAAAACGCTTCGGAAGCTTAATAGATCTAATTTCACTTGTCAACGGAGAGTTCCTCCAATCGACACCATGTACGTACAAATCCTCAACTCCCAGGACTGCATACAAATTCCGATGAGTCTCAGCATATTGATTCGATGTGTTCCCCTCATACCAACTAAAAAAACAATACATTTTCTAAAATATGAGTGAAAAATAAATTAAAAATCACAACTTTGAAAAGCAAGAGAGATAAAAAAAAGAATTTCATATAGTCAAATGAAGAGATTTCTGGAGAATACAATAATTTAAAAGAAATATGAGGACATCATAACTTTTCAATTGTTTAATTAATACATTATATTATTTTGTAGATAAAAGCTAAGATAAAAAAGTAAAAGGGAGTTAAAAGATTGAGATGAAATGAGTCTCAAGACCAACACATATGGGAAACAAACACTAGTGTTACACGTTTCTGACACGTGTAATGAGACTTTTATCGTTCCAATGAAACATGCAACCAATTCTAAGCATCATTTTCCAACTCCACTAAGTACAAATATTTAACCATAAAGTTCGAAAGACAAAATACAATAATAATATTTATACATCAAATAAAGCTCGACCATGCTGAAATATGATGTCTCGGGTTCAATGCTCAACAAATCAAGTGAAATTACTAGTTCTTTATTTATAATTTGAAAGTCCTATGGACTACTTTCATATAACTAAAATCAATCTGCAACAGTTTTTAAAGCAAATCTCTTACAACTTCCTATCAATCATAAATTTAATAAAGTGTATGCTTACAAGATTATTGGCTAGTAGTACCTCAAAAACAAAAAAATACTACTTATACTTGTACTATTTTATATTTTATAAAATTATATTTTAGTCATAAATGGATGTTTGGACCGATGAATCTTTTTAACGAGTCAAGTATAAGATTAACATGCCAAAAAACTTTTGTAGTCTAGTAATAATTAGTTTACTAGTGCAGCTCGATAAACCATTAATTAAGAATGAAATTTCAAACTTTAAGATTACAAGTCATACAAGATTCGGAAACATCACAATAATCAAAGACAACAAAAGTCCAGCTAATGAAACTGCATATATATATATTAAATTCCATTATAATGTATAAGTGTAACTTAGATTTGTAAGGCTAAGATAACTAAGTTCATGATGTAACATATGCTAAAAGCCTATGAAGACTTTGGCCCAGGTATATGGCTATTGGTGAGGATAATAATCGCCTGAGGGTAGGCTGGTAATTTCAGTTGGTGTTTTATGGTGGTATGTGGGTGTTTAAGTGGTGGTGTGTGGGTGTTTTAAGTGTTTAGAGAGTAGAGAGATAATTAAGCAGCTTGGTAGCAGTTAATTTTCATTACCCATAGTTAATGCAGGTGGTTGGGTATTTATAGTGTGATGTTTGGGCCCTTATGGGCTTTCGGGTCATGTTTAATGGACCCGGGTCATGTTCAAAGACCCATGAGCTCTAAGTAGGAGAGCAAGTAGCTTAGTCAAGAAGTGTTTAGGTTTTTTAGTACTTTTGTCATAGTTCGAACTGTCCTATGGTCATTGTGTTCAAAGTGATCTGTCCGGTCCATGTGATCTGTCCGATCTGTCCGGTCCGGAGGCTTTGGACTGATCTGTCCCTGTCCGGGGAGCATGCTGAATTCGGACTCATCAGCTATAAATAACAAAAAATATTTTCATTAGAAAATCCCGTGATTCCCATGCAATTAAAATTATCTTTTGTTATTTATGCTTCTCTAACTCAAATCTAAAACATATTTCCTTCCTAACTAACTTCCTAATATCTTTCAAACAACTCCATATTTATTCTGCAGCTATTTTTAGCCACTTGCACCACCATGTAAGACTCGTCCAACTCCTAATACGACTTGGTTTACCTTCGTACAACTTCATACAACACATATTATATGACTTATTTATCCTCGTAACCACACAACTTCATCAATAGCATTTTAACACAAATAAACCTTATTATGCTGTATTGTATTTTATTTTTTGGTAATTAAGTTAAGGAATTTGGTTTAATTATTAATTTAGTATTAATTTATAGATAGATGTTTTTAAGCAAATAAATGATTGAAAAATAAAGATGGGTATAAATTCCGTTCATATGTAATACAACCATGCTATATGGGAGATAAAGGTCCACAAAAGGACTTAAGTAAAAAAATAAAATTTAATTTTGGCGTTCAAGGGAAATTCCGGTCCCGCTTAACTTCTTCTTCTTTTCATCAATTTGGAGCAAAATAATAGATATATATAGAGAGTTGAAGAGAAACCATATATAATTAACAACTAACATGAAGAACTTGAATTCGATCTAAACAACTAAAAACAAAAGATTAACTTTAGGAAATAATGATCTTTGATTAGCGAAGGCTTGTTCACGACTTGAACAAGAAGATTCATCTGCAGATTTCAGTTGAAAGATGAAGATGATTTAAGAGATTTTGATTGAGAACGTGAGAGCTAGGTAAAACTTGAGTAGATAAAAGGATTCAATCCATAATTTGAGGAGCTAAATAATAATTTATGGACCACGAGCAAGACGAAAAGGTTCAGAGATATAAATTTCCATCTTGACAGCTAATCGAAGATTTGAAAAGAATTCTTCAATGCCCTAAATCTCCATACATGAATTTGTATTCAAAGCATTCATTAATTTATGAAATGCAAAGCTAATAGGAGGGCAGATGAGCGAAGTACAGAGCAAGAAAACTTCAAGGATCAGAAACAGGTATTGATCTTTTGACTTGCCTATATCTGATTTGTTTGAATTCTCTTAATTTTATGTAATCTAACAAATTAGTGAGGATAAATCCTGTTAAACAAAGTTATAAAATAACATTCAAGACATGATGATATAAAGTCATTAATTATAAGAAACATATCATAGACCCATACTCTCTAATAGTATTATAACATTCAGGTGATTTGGAGCTTGATGATGGGTAAAATCAAGTATAAATCAATTGCTGTTACATTTATATAGAAGTGTAATTGTTGTTACATGTATAAATAATTTTTGTTATACATTTATTCTCTAACAAATCCGATTTACAAGCGTTAATGGTTAATAGAACTTAATTGTAGTCGAGAGATTTTAGCCTACCAGACCAATTAGATTTAGGTTAGCTCTAAATGTCAATCCGGTCCACACACGACCCGACATATATAAAGACATATATTTTTTCTAGGAAACTCGAGCCTCAGTCTTTTCTCGGCTCAAATCCCTTTACATTCATCATAATCATTTCCTTCGTTATCGTCGACACTGCTACTGCCTGAACCTAATCCCTAAGAACCATATTTCTTGACTTCCCCCCTCAAACGAAGGAGTGGATTCTCGAGACCGAGTTTGTCACAGAGATAATAAATCGAGAGTGAGATAAGGGTTTTGGGAGAAAATCAGCAACATGATCGTGCGAGGGAACGTACCTGATGTCCAACAGTCCTTGAATAACTTGGTCCCTCACAAAATGAAGATCGATTTCAATATACTTAGTATGGACATGAAAAAACCGGAATAGAAGCCATAGAGCTTGCTCCAAGGTTATCACACCAGATAATCGGAGCGTGTTGAAGTTGAAGACCCAACTCTTGAAGAACTAAACGGAGCCACATTAGTTCTAAGGAGAGATTTACTAAAGTTTTGTACTCAGATTCAGTACTAGAATGAGAGACGACACTTTGCTTCCTTGAAGACCAAGAGACAAGAGGCTCTCCAAAGAACACACAATAGCCACCAATTGAACGTCGATCATCCAAGGAGGTAGTCCAGTCAGCATCACTGAACTCAGTGAGCTGATGAACATCACTGAGTTTAATATGAAGCCCCAAAGAAGAAGTTCCAGATAAGTACCTCATGATTCTCTTTACATATTAAAGATGTACATTCGTAGTACACTGCTAGAATAAACTCATTTTATTAAAAGAAAATGCAATGTTAGGCTGAGTATGAAACACGTATTGTTGTAAACCTAATATACTCATGTATTTTGTAGGACACAGAAAATTATCACCATATGACAGGGACACTGCAAGGCTTACATGCATCGGAATGGAGAAATGATTGGAAGAAGACATGCTCTCTCTAGTAAGTAAGTCTTGAATGTACTTTGTTTGAGTCAAGTACATACATGACTTATCCCTATAGACTTCAATGCCTAAGAATAGCTTAAGACAGCCCATGTCGTTAAGAGCAAATTCAGAGTTAAGTCTTTGAATAAGCTTGTTTAAGTAAGAAGAAGTACTTCATGTGACTATGATGTCATCAACGTAGACCAAGAGAGTAATAGAGATCTCTTTAGTCATTAGAAAAAACGTAGAGAAATTTGCTCTTGAATTTTGAAACCCCAACAATAATAGAGTGTCCTTGAGCTTGGGGTACCAAGCACGAGGAGCCTGTTTTAGACCATACAATACCTTGTGCAAGTGACACACATGAGAATGGTACCTAGGATTCACAAACCCCTCACGTGCACCATAAAAACCTGTTTTTGTAGGAAACCATTTTAAAAAAGCATTATTTATGTCTAATTTCCTTATGTCCCAACCTTTAGAAACAATAATGATTAAGACCAACCTTATAGTTAAAGTCTCAGTAAAGTCAATACCAGGTTCTTTGATGAAAAACTTTAGCAACCAACCTGGATTTACAGCGTTGAATTGACCATCAAGGTTGTATTTCAACTTATACACCCACTTACAACCCACCAAACTCATATCACGAGTATAAGGAACCAATGACCAAGTATGATTTGCTATTAGAGCATCATACTCCGTTTGCATAGCCTGGGCCCAAAGAGAAATACTTATATCTTCTGAAAACTTAGTAGGCTCCTTGTCAGTAACAGTAGGCACAGTAGTAACATTGACTATATAGCCTTAGGTTTAGAAATTCCTGTTTTGGCTCTAGTGGTCATAGAATAGCTGTTAGGAAAAATCTGTGGTTGGGAGTTATTGTTAGAATTCTCAAGAGGTAACTCAATAATCAACTGATGTTCTTGTATTGGCTGTGTGACATGGATGTATGGAAATGTGATGGATCTTGGGGAAGAATGTGAAGGGATTGATTAATCTGTCTGCAAACAACTAGTGGTAAAATGTAAGTTTTGTTGTGGTAAATGATTTATGGTAGTTATACTTAGCTGATGATATGTAGTTTTTGAGATGGTGTTAGGACAGTCACTAGGAAACCCAGTTAGAGAGTATGAAAATGTTCCCTATATATCAGAAGAATCATCTTATGAATTAGGACTAGTTAACTTAGGCAACTGAAGAGAACACAAGTTAGTAGCTCAGCCTTTTGACCCTACGAAACCAGAAAAATAAGGGAACTCTTCTTCATTGAAGAATACATCCCTGGAAACATAGACTCTCCCACTAGACGTAAGACATTTATATCATTTATGCACGCTACTGTAACCCAGAAAAATACATTTGACAAAATGAAACTGAAATTTGTTTGCATGATAAGGTCTTAGACAAGGGAAACATGCACACCCAAAACTACGTATGAACTTATAATCAGGTGTATGACCATACAATCTCTCAAAAGGAGACTGATCTTGTAAAAAAATCTATAGGTAGCCTGTTGATTAGGTACAGTGTTGTTTGAAAGGCTTCTGGCTAGTAAGAATAAAGAAGGTTAGACAGAGGCAACAGAGTTAGGCCAGTCTCAGTGACATGCATGTGCTTCCTTTCTGCCCTTCCATTTTCATCAGAAGTGTAAGGACATAATGTCCTTTCCTGTATCCCTGATTCTTTGGCTACTATAAGAAAATACCTAAATTCACCTCCCAGTCAGACTGAAAGGATTTTATTTTTCTATCAAACTGGTTTTCCACCAAGGTTTTAAATTCTTTAAAAATACTCACATATTCACTTCAGTTTTAAAGGGTACAACTATGTGTACTGTGTATAATCATCAACAAAAATAATGTAGAACCTGTAACCTGACTGAGATGTAATTGGAGCAGCCCCCCATAAGTCAGAGTGTATAAGATCTAGAACATTAACATAGTGAGAAGATGAATTATATAAGGTAGAGAGTGTGATTTGAATAATTGGCAATCATCACAAAAAAATCATTAAGAGACACAGTAAGAAGTTTACAACTTTTCATAACAATGGACAAAGCTCTAGTGGAGGGATGGCCCAGATTTCTGTGCCACCCTTTCTGTAAGGAATCAAAGTTATTAGACAATATAGAGATGTGAGGAATACTTGGATGACTGCTTAGATTTTCAGCTTTAGGGTACCCAGAACCAGATGATTCTTCTAATTTGTACAAACCATTCTCAACTCTCTCTGTAAGTAGAGTCCTCCCTGACCTATTGTCCTTCACAAAAAACCTAGAGTTATGAAAATTAATAAAAACATTATTGTGTTGGGTTAATTGAAAAACTGATAGAAGGTTTTTAATAATTGTTTGTACAAGTAAAATAATGTTTAGTTGAATGTGTTTATTTGTTTTGGTAGTTAGAAAAGACTTCCTTACTTGCTTTATATTCAACCTGTTACCATTACTTACTGCCACAAACTTGATTCACGTGTAGTCTCTCTTTTGTGAAATCATCCTTGCTGAGTTAGTAATATGGTGACTAGCACCACTATCCATATACCAGCTATCTTCAGCACTTCTAGTGTCCTGTGACACAGTAAATGTATTCTGATTCTAACTGTTTTTAGTCTGATCAATAGGAAGTTGATCCATCACATTTGGGTCATCTCTGAAATAGAAATAAGCACCACCAAGTCCATATTTTTCACAAATTTTACAGGTAGGTTTATTATTAGAATTGAACAAGTCTCATCTTCATCTGTTAAAAGGTATTTCTTTGTAGCTATTAGAATAGTTGTTGTTAGAGTAACTTCCTCTGTTGAAAGATCTTCTTTCATTTCTGTTTTGGTAACACCATCGTTTTCCACAAAAGGAAATTGTTTCTTTCTAACCTCATACCTTGAATGAGTTAATTTGATAAAGTTGAAGGTTTTTATTGTTCAACGGGTTGTCTGTTGAAGATGATCCCATATTTGCAGAGCCCAAGCTAAAGGAAGATGAGTTGAAACCTGTCATTAAATCTTCAAAGCTTCAAATCTCTAACACCAAGTTAGAAATCAAGAAGAAGAGAGAGAATTCAGTTTCTATTAGTGTTATTCACTTAATCAAAATATGTTACACTTGTGAAACACTTATATAGAAGTGTAATTATTGTTACATGTATAACTAATTTATGTTAGACATTCATTCTCTAACAAATTCTATTTACAAGTTTTAAAGCCTAATAGAAATCATTTAGACTTCAGAGAGTTCAACCCATCAAACCAACTAAACTTAGGCTAGCTCCAAATATCGACCTGGTCCACACACGATCCGACATATATAAGCACATGTCTCCTGAAAACCTAGCCTTAGTATTTTCTCAATTCAAACATCTCTACCTTCACTATAGTCATTTCCTTCGTCGCCGTCAACACGGTCATTGCCTGAGCCTAATCCTTACGAGTCATATTTCTTGACTTAACGACCGATTGAACACTTCACATTTCTCTCTTTGTCATTTTGTTTCTCATGGCTCATTGCTCATTGGTATTTATCTCTTTTTCATTTTGTCTCTCATGACTCATTACTCATTGGTATGGTGATGATCCATCTGAGTCTCATTGACAAATTTTGTCTAAGTTTAACCATCACCTTCCACTATTTAATTTTCTACGATTACTTTTGGGAACAAGCTTCCATGTGTCCCATTTTACAGATAATTGTACAATTTTTCATAAATTATAAACAATAACATTTTTTAAATAAAAAATAAATTAATCTTAATTAATAAAACATAATAAATAATATTAAATTTTAATTTGATACGTTACAACATGTATTAGTATGAGATAAAAAAATTAAGACCATCGAGATTGATGCAATAGTACCTAAAACTAAATTCAATATATATTTAATATTCCAACTATCAATATTATTTATCTAACATTTATTTTGATTTTTAATTCGTATTTTATTTTTTAATTTTTCTTATAATAATCAAAATATCGATGACATGCTTTTTCAAAATCCTCAATAATGTTGGCCATATTAATTACTTGGTAGAGTCCTTCAAGAAATCAAGAGTTATCAGTTTGAAGTTGTGTCTAGAGAAATGTACTTTTGGGGTTCGTTCATGAAATGTTTTGGGTAATCTAGTAAGTGAAAGGGGTATAGAGGCAGACACACTCATATTTGGTAGCCTTAACATCCATGCTCCCTCCTCGATCAATCAAAATAGTTCATATGTTGGCTAAAAGGTTGGCAGCCCTAACATATTCATATCTCGGTTTTAGACAAGTATTTTTATTTCTTCAAAGTATTAAAGAAGGTTGGTCATTTCCAATATTAGAGGTTGTTTTTATGTTAATAATATAGTTGCGTAAACTCCCATTTATTTCCTTTTTACAGTAGAATTTATTTTCCCTATTTCCATAAATTACCTTACTCTCGAGGAATAGGTCTCGAAATACGATCTAGACCTTCAAATATATGAATCGCGCTTAGAGACAAAGAGTTGAACCATGTTAGAGTGCTACATCGGAATGTCATGGAAAAAACTCAACAGACGAGCATAACGTTCTCTACTCACCGGTCCTATCCTCTTTATCCATAAGTCAACGTGCCTAGGATCTTAACTATAAATATTTATAAAGTTAGCATGGACAAAGATAAAATACATTTTGAGTTTTACTCCTCTCATTCTACGTTATTCGTAAATCTGCATCCAGGATCTGAGAGTCTATCAACAAATTTATTGTTAATTATGCTCATGACATTACATGTTGTAGGAATATGCTCCAATACAATATAGAAGGCATGACGAAATTTTTGAATAACATGCTAGGATTTTTGTATCATTGGGCTTAACTCGAGTAATAATGTGGTTATTTTGATGATAGATACTAAACCGGCTTCATGAGCGAGCGTGGTAGCGCTTGCAATGATAAAGTTTGTTTTTTTTCGATCAATATTTTTTTGGATCGGTCCCCGAAATTTTTGTTCCGGAAAATCTTCTTCATGAACGATATTTTATGTGCTCTCACTATGGCAAAATATCTTCTTCCTGACGGTATCGTCTGACTGAAGCGGTGGAGGCATCGTCGTTTTAGTTACAATTATCATGTCAATCGAGACAGTGGATTTTCAAGCGTGACCTGTGTCGCCTTGTATTTCTAGCAACATATCATTTTAGCGTCGATTATTTTAGGACAACCACCGTACGCTTGATGCAAATGAGCTCTTCCATCTAGGTTTATTGCAAGTCATCCACATGTTGCTTTATTTTAACGATATGATTTGGGATCATGTTTGCGGCAATATAGCAAGGCTTGAAGATTGATTGGTTTGACATGGTAGAGAGTTTGGCTTTATTTTTTTATGTGGTAAAAACTAATTTTTTATTGGTTTAAAAAAAGTCTTTTGGCCTTCTTTAGTTCCCATAGATAACTTAATGATGAGTGATAAACTTGTTCAGCTGAGATATTTGATGTTGCAAAAGTTAAGTTTTGTGAAAGTAGAGTTTTAAACTAATAAAGAGAGCATAGTACAGAATAAAAAAATATACAAGTGCTTTGAATGGTCAACGTACGATCACAAGCTCTTAGATCGGAGTTCTAGAATAAATATTACATTACTTAAATCATAAATAGTCATTAAATCATAGTGTGGTTGTATATAATTACATTGCGCTCAACCCTAACTTTTATAAAGTAAGGTTTGACTAAATTATAACATTTATCAAATCAAATAACAAAAAGAATTATACTTAGTTTAAAAGGTTTTACCATCCTATTTTTATATTATACAACAATTTATAGAGTTCGAAAAAAATACTAAAATTATTTACTAACTATATATGAATATAGAATATTAATGGTTTAGATTAGAATATAAATCTTTATAAAATAAAATAAAAATCATAAAAAAAATCCATGAATCGAGAAAAATTATGATGGCGCTAATAAAATTTTATATTGATAATACAAAAACATTTATATCTGTATAAGTATGGTGTAATTCAATACAAATTAGTATGAGGTATCTCAAAGTAAATCGAAAATAAATATGTATAGTAAATATTTGTAGATCGTTATATGATAGTTGAGTTTTTATTTGGTCCAAGTTTTATATCATTGCCAGTTTTACAGGTTCAAGTTTGATTTAAAGCTTTTGAAAATGCAATACGTCTAGTTTTAGCTTAAATATAGATGAGATTAATTCTTAATTATATCAAAAACAAAATATCTTAAATGTATATTTACCACCTAATTTTTGTGGTGCAATCAATTTATCTATGATATCGTGAGTTAATATAAGATCTATACCTATAATATCGTGAGTTAATATAAGATCTATAGTTGAATTATAGATATCATCTGGTAAATGTAACACAATTGTCATAAATCGAATGAGCAAACATAAGATATGTGGTTAACATTGTCTTATATGGTGTGAGTAATACGATGGTGCTACATTTACATTTGGAGCGAGTGGTTATACGATTTATTTAAAATTTATATTTTAGATGGTATAACTTATAAGCAGAGATTTAAGAGGAAACTATCCATAAATACTTAATCAACTTTCAAATATTAAAATGGTATCCACTTTTAGACTAGTTCCATAAAATATCTAAATCCATATTTTGGATAAAAATATCCTCTAGGATATAAAAAAGGGGTTTTTTGGTTGAAACCCACTTTTTTCACCTTCTAATCTGACTTTTGGGTTACAATTCCCTCTACTTTCACATTTCTAAATTTGAGGAGAGAGAAATACATAAAACGAGAGCAAACCGAAACGTCGATTTTGAACCGAAACTTCTACGACTCAACCGTCGACCATAACCGTTCTGGCCACTGTAACTGTCGACTCGATACCGATCATTCCATCGTCTAGACCTTCGTCGACCATCCACCGCCTCCGTCTCCGTCGAGCAGGTACGTTTTTTTCGCCGTCTTCCGATATCGAGCTTAGCAAGAAAAAAGTCGTATCTCCTAACGAAAACCATCTCCAATTCTCCAATCGACGCTCTTAAGTACTCGCTCTCTTTGACCACCTTCTCCAGAGGTTTCGCGTCTTCAGCCTCCGATGAAAATAACGTCGTCATCATCGGAGGTGGACCCGGTGGCTATGTAGCGGCAATCAAAGCCGCCCAGCTCGGGCTTAAGACTACCTGTATTGAGAAGCGTGGTGCTCTTGGTGGTACCTGCCTTAATGTCGGTTGTATCCCTTCTAAGGTAAAATTCAATCCCAGCATCAATGGACGTTTTTATTTGATGGCAATTGATAAGCTTTAGGGTGCAATTTTATACCCTTTTCAGGTTAGGATCGGATGATTTTTTTGCTAGATATGATTAGTTTGGTTTGATTGTACTTTTTTTACATAGGTTGATGAATTGGTTTGTGTAGATATTGCATTGTTTATGTCGATTTAGCCTCTGCCAAGGCTAAAACTGATCCAGTTCTTGAGAACTATAGAAGAAATGAATCTTAGGTGTTTAGGTTTCGTTTATCCGTACTGTCTTTCTGTGTAACTGTCTGTGTGATAAAACAAGATTGTATCGACGTCGTCGGAGTACTGATTGTCGACACAGTTATGTATTGGACAGTTCTCCTTTTTCGGCGAGCTTTTGACGTTTCGGTTACAGTACGGAGTTAGTGTTACTCCATGGTGTTGAAATTTAGTTGTAGTAGATAGTGTTACGCTAGCGTAAGTAGTTAGACATGACACGATGGCACTGGTTAGTTGTTGTTAGTGTCGATAGTGCCGTCGACAACATCGATGACACTGGTTAGATTCTGTTTAGCCTACAATCGCAATGTCGGTTGGTGGAAGTACAAACGTCTAACAACGTATAGAGTTGAGGTAGTTTTTTGTGCATATGCAGAGATTTTGTACAGATCTACCAATGTGGACAATATTTGTTGCCGTATCTAGCAATGTCTGCGACTAGTTTACTGTCAGCACTACACGTCTAGCACTGTGGTGTACTGTATCAAGCAATAACAGTAGTAGTAAATAGCAATGACATAGCATCGTAAATCGCAATCTAACGATGAATTACTTGATTTTGCAGTTGGCATATTGCATGAAGAAAAAATACATCCGTCATGTAAAAGGTGGATACAAAATAAAGACAATGAGAAATATCCCACAACTAGAGAAGGGGAGCCTTGACTGCGGTGTTTTTGTTTGTAAGTACGCTAAAGATATCATTCAGAAAGGTTATGTTCCTCTGGAATATGGAAAGGAAATGCCCGCCGAAACAAGAGCTGAAATATTTAAGCATTTCCTGAATGATCGAAACATAAACAGACGATGGTAGTATGTTCATTTTTTAGGAGCAAGATGTATGATTCGGTTAACAAAGGATGGGCGTATTAGACAATTAATCTGAACTTATTAACAAACTTTTGTTTTACTAGCAATTTTAATAGTATTTCTACCAAGGGAAATGTTTTTCCACTCAGGTATCTGGAAATGTCTATATTTCGTATCTATCAGACTATTATTCACGTATCTAGCAATGTCTATGTGTCATATCTATCAGACTTATACTCAAGTATCTAGCCATGCCTATATTTCGTATCTTTCAGACTATTAATCACGTATCTAGCAATGTTTATATGTCGTATCTATCAGACGTATACTCACGTATCTAGCAATGTCTATATGTCGTATCTAACAACTATATAGTGCTGCATCTAGCAATGTCTATATTTCATATCTATCAGACTTATAGTCAAGTATCTATCAATGTCCATATGTCGTATCTAGCAACTAAAAAGTGTTGCATCTAGCAATGTCGATATATCATATCTATCAGACTTATAGTCAAGTATCTATCAATGTCCATATGTCGTATCTAGCAACTAAAAAGTGTTGTATCTAGAAATGTCTATATTTCATATATATCAGACTTATACTCAAGTATCTATCAATGTCCATATTTTGTATCTAGCAACTAAAAAGTGCTGCATCTACAATGTCTATATTTCATATCTATCAGACTTGTACTCAAGTATCTATCAATGTCCATATGCCGTATCTAGCAACTATTGTGGTTTTAAATTTCAAATATTATATATCTAGCAGTGTTTAATAGGCGTAAATCGCAATATCATATTAATGATGGACTAACTATAAAGCATGAGAGGGTTGGTGTATTTGGAAGATGTAATGCATTGACTCATAATCTATTAATGTTATGGTTTTATTAGTATTTGTGTTGTCTATCTTAAAATTTTTGGTTAAGATTTAAATGCTACACGTAAACATTGATAGTAAGAAGTTAAGTGGAGCAGTTGTAATGGCAGTTAGGATTCACAATCGCAATTTAGAGATAACTAATCTATCAAAACAAAGTGAACCTTAACGAATGAAATTAATCAACCGCAATCGCAACCACAAAACCACGTATTTAGCCATATCGATGTCATATACCATTGTTTTGATGCTGATTATGACGTCCATATACTTCATGTTAGTGGAATGTTCATGTCTGGAAAATGCTATATCTAGCAACTTCATATACACGTATCTAGCAATCTCATTGTAGGTTTATATACAATGAGGTATTGCACTGTATCTAGCAATGTGGCATCAGAAACTAAATTCCAATGCAACTACAAATGATATAACAAGTATCTAGCAATGTAATCATAGCCTATCTAGCAATGTCAAACACTGGTAAAGAATAGAATTAACGATACAACTAGACGTTGTACGAAGTAATATTAACAGTTTCAAAACATACAAATCGAAAGATAAGGAGTGCTTATCCAATGATATCAAAAAGAACAAAAAAACACACTTGAGTTCCTTCTCCAATAAATCCAGCATTCCTTCTCGATCATCCCCACAGATAGTAGCTGTCAACACTCCTTCTTCAACAAATCCAGCATGTGCAGGCTCATGTCCACTTCCACATCCTGAATCACAATGAGATACATGATACAATTAGTAATTTGTCCAACTTCTGAATTCAACAAAGTAACAAACCACGAAATTCAACTAGCTTACCTCTCAACTTTAAAATCAAAATCTGCAGGAGAATTTGAGTATAGCTGAAAATAAGATGCAGATCACACTTAATAACTGATTAGCATACAAATTATAATCATATTTTAATCGATGCATCGTTTGTTACCACATCGAAATATTCGACAGACTGACGTTAAATTCAGTAAAGCATTCATTTCCCGCCGAACCAAATCATTCAATTAGAATACTCAGTAACTAGGAATAAGCAACACTAATCTAACATTTAAAAAACAACAATCCTCTTGTAAATAATCAAAACTGGAGCTCACACGCTACAGATATAGATATATTGGTAACTGAAACGAACTTTGCGTATCATACCTGTATGTGATCAAGTACCGATCTCACCGAGTTGAGAGAAATCCCGCGCTCAGCAGAAGGACCACCGCAGATAAGACCGACTTTTAGAGCTCTTGCTCTCTCACGGGGCTCATATGCTCGATCAACCAGCGCATCAGTGGTAGCGCGTGGAACAACAACGCCGATTTTCTACTTTGTGCATCGGTGAGAATGAGAGACTACTGTAGAAACTTAGATACACATGCCCCAGAAGTAGATCCATAAAGAAGAACCCTACTCGCAGTTAACTTCAAAACGAAGAAAGAAAGTGAAAATGAATCGAGATTGCCAATCCCTACCTGAAAACAAATCCCAGTACCGTAAATCAAGGGTAACCAGAACCAGTCTAGTGTGAGAAACTAATTAACAAACACAGTTCAAAGTCCAAACCTACAACATGTTTAAATTTTACAAAACTTGAACATGCTCACATCCAAAAGACACCTCAAAACCTCACAAAAAAGATTAAAACACCAACTTGTGATTAAAGCAAAAGCGCACTCACCAAAAGATATGACAATGCAGGAAGGAGATCTCGGGTTTTAATCTGTAACCAAAAACCCAATAATCAATCCAAAAAATGCCCATATAATTCATAAAGCAGAAACAAGAACTCAAAAAAGATAGAAGCTTTACCATCAACAGTTCTACACCCATGAAACAAATAAGCCTTAAATTCGAAACCCAATCGGTGGCAGTGGCTCTACTGTAAGTGAGAAAAACAGTCAGCTTTGCACCCAAACATTGAGAGAAGACAGATCGAGAGTGGAGGCTGTTTTGAAATTCAATATTCAAAATTCGAAATTGATGATGGGTGAAAATACCCATTAATTCTCAGAATAAGGCATATATTAGGTTAAGGGTAGCTATGGTATTAAACAAAATTAGGTCTTGAAAGGAAATTGTTTTATTGAGATGGATATTAAGTAAGCATTAACCCATTTTTGGATACTAGATAGTAATAGGTTTGGCCAAAAGGTATTTAATGTGTCATTTCCCTATAGTTAATGATTCATCCGAAACAGAAAAAAGAGAGTAAAAAACTACTATTTTTCATTAAAAAATTAAATACAAAAATATTTTACATAGGTAATATATACAAAATTGACATATCCTATTGATCGAAACAATTTTGGTAATATATCAAAATTAAAATTGTACAAGTTTTCGAACATGAAATAAATAATATAAGTATTAAAATAAAATTTGTTTAAATTTTACCGAAAATATAATATACCATTACAAATGTATTTGCTATCTATATGAATATGTATTTATTTCTATAAGAAATTAGTATTGTACTAATTTGTTTCTCAATTAATCTCAGGTGATTATTAAATTTAATTTTGCACCAAGTTTACCTTAAACCAATCTTAATTCTATACTACATATATACAAAACCAAATTCACCATTGAATTAGAACTTACTAATTCACAACATCCACAAAAATTAACGAATACGCATGTGTCCCCCATGAATCTCTATCCATACATTTATGAATTATTGACTATGTTTAACATAAATTATTGCTGATTTTATAAATTTTATAGATTATTTTATAATATATATATATATATATATTATTTTGGTTAAATCCAAATCTAAATAACATAGATACAAGTTTTGTATTTGATTTAGTTTAAAACGATGAATATATACAAAATAAATATTTTACTACAATATCATAAAAATATTGTCGACAAATATTATAACTAAAAAATAATTTTATTTTATTTTATAATAAATCCAAATTATAAATTGTTTACATACTAAAATTTATTATTTTACCAATTAAATTTATAATTTGTAATATCAAACTAATATTATCAAAATTATTTCAGAATTCATTAATATATTAATATATTAATATATAGTTATAGTTATAGAGTTATAAAATGACAAATATTAACCTAGGAGTGGCACAGATATAAGGTTTAGGTCCATTAGTCCATATAGTTTGTCTATAAATAATGGTACGCTTTCTATACATACTAAACTCTAGTCGTATTTTTCTCTTTCTTTGTTTATCTTTTTCTACATGGTATCAGGGCTCTAGGCCCAAATAGAATGCGGTGATGGTGAAATTCTCGGAGGTCGAACATGATTAACAAAGTATCCATGGTCAAGGTGAAGAGTTTGCTATAGAGATCCTAGTTTGGAGCGCCCATGCCGGTGGTACTTCATTGGCGTGGGGAGTGGCGCTTAGGAACAAGACGACGTGGTCTAATACGAGGTGAGCAACAACATCCGTAGTGCGTCTATGATTCAGGTAGTCCGCAACCTGATTAGAGTGGGCGGATGGAAGTCAATTGAGAGGAGGCTAAAATGGTACTTTGTTCGAGAGAAGGATTTGTTAGGGTGGCGACCAAAGTCCCACATCCCACATTGGTTAAACATGGGAAGAATTAATGTTATATAAGTAAGAACATATCTTAACTAGTATGAGGCCTTTTGGAAATGGACCCAAAGCAAAGCCGTGAGGGCCTTCGGGTCCAAAGCTGAGTTGTTATTACTTATATACGGAGACGGGACATTCAGATTTCGTTTGGATTTTGTTTGGGTATTTGGCGTTAAGATTTCATTTGGTGTTTAGATTTTGTTTGACGTTTGGACTTTGTCTGACGTTTCCTTAGATCAACGTTTGTCGTTTTGATTTTATTTTGGTGTTTAGATTTTGTTTGACATTTGGATTATGTCTGAAGTTTGCTTAGATCGGCGTATGCCAATTTGATTCGTTTGAATTCGTTTTGATTTATTTGGTGTTTAGATTTCGTTCTTCATTTGGATTTAAATTTGGTATAGATTTAGTTTGCCTTCATTTGGCTTTGTTTGGATTCGTTTGGCTTTGTTTGGATTCGTTTGTTGTTTATATTTTGTTTGGATTAGTTTGGAGCTGGATTTTGAGGAATGGAGAATAGAGATCGGAGTTTAGAGTTTGGATATTGGACTTTGAAAATTGGAGGTTGGAGACTGTAAAATAGAGAGTGAAGTTTGAAAATTGGAGTTTG
Source organism: Limnanthes douglasii subsp. nivea (assembly GCA_036936605.1). Classification (NCBI taxonomy): domain Eukaryota; kingdom Viridiplantae; phylum Streptophyta; class Magnoliopsida; order Brassicales; family Limnanthaceae; genus Limnanthes; species Limnanthes douglasii. The sequence goes on along the minus strand of JAUPFV010000003.1, from coordinate 147,255,009 downwards.
GAGATTAGAGATTGAGTTTGAAGATTGGAGTTTACAGATTGGAGATTGGAGTTCGATTTTGGGTTTTGACGTTTCGATTTTGATTTTGGTATTTTGTTTTGATTTTTTCTTTCGATTATGATATTGAAGTTTGATGTTTCATTTTTGCTGCAAATTTGAGTTTTATTTTGTGTAACAAACTCACAATGCAAGAATAAACATTGCGAGTTTGAGAGAGGGTGTTAGCGATATAAGGCCTAGGCCCATTAGCACATATAGTTTGTCTATAAATAATGGTACGCTTCCTAAACATACTAAACTCTAGTCGTATTTTTTTCTTTCTTTGTTTATCTTTTTCTACATGGTATCAGAGCTCCAGGCCCAAATAGAACGCGATTGTGGTGAAATTCTCGAAGGTCGAACATGATTAACCAAGTATATGTGCTCAAGGTGAATGGTATGTTTTTAGAGATCCTAGTTCGGAGCGTTTGTGGCTCATCAAGCGGTGGTACTTGATTGGAGTGGGGAGTGGCGCTAAGGAACAAGACAATGTGGTCTAAAAGGAGGTGAGCAGCAACATTTGTAGTGTCTTTATGATTTAGGTGGTCTGCAACCTGATTAGAATGGGCGGATATAAGTAGTTGAGAGGAGGCTAAAGTGGTACTTTGTTCAAGCAGAGGATTTGTTTGGGTAGCGACCAAAGTCCCACATCCGACATCGGTTAAACATGGGAAGGATTAATGGTATATAAGTAAGAACATATCTTAACTAGTACGAGACCTTTTGGAAGTGGACCAAAAGCAAATCCGTGAGGGCCTTCGGGTCCAAAAACAACAATATCATACTAGCGTGAAGATCAGTTGTTCTTAATTATATAGGGAGACATAATATTCGATACCCATATTCTAACAAACCCAAACAAAACGCAATGGTTTTGAAATTCTCGGAGGTCAAAGGTCTTGAAAATTAGATTTGAATTTGGATTTAGTATTGAATTCAATTTTGGATTTGGATTTGGTATTTGAATTTGTCATTCATATTTTGTTTGGATTATGTTTGGGTATTTGGCGTTGAGATTTCATTTGGATTTTGTTTGGCGTTTAGATTTTGTTTGACGTTTAGACTTTGTCTGACGTTTACTTAGATCGACGTTTGTCATTTTGATTTCATTTTGGTGTTTAGATTTTGTTTGACATTTAGATTATGTTTGAAGTTTGCTTAGATCGTTGTATGTCATTTTAATTCATTTGGATTCGTTTTGTTTTTTTTGGCGTTTAGATTTCGATTTTCGTTTAGATTTGAATTTGGTATAAATTTAGTTTGGACTTGTTTAGATTTTTTTGGATTTTTTTGGATTTTTTTGGTTTCGTTTGGATTTGTTTGGATTTGTTTGGTTTTGTTTGGCTTCGTTTAGATTCGTCTGGTGTTTAGATATCGTTTGGATTAGTTTGGAGTTTGGATTTTGAAGACTAGAGAATTAAGATTGGAGTTTAGAGTTTGGATATTGGACTTTGGATATTGGAGTTTGGAGACTTGAGATTAAAAATTGAAGATTAGAGACTCGAGTTTGAAGATTGGAGTTTGGAGATTAGAGATTGAGTTTGAAGATTGGAGTTTGGAGATTGCAGATTAGAGTTCGATTTTGGGTTTTGATTTTGGCGTTTTGTTTTGATTTTGGATTTCGATTATGGTTTTGAATATTTATCATTTAAGATCCAATAATACCCTAAATACCCTTACTCAATTATATCAAAGCTTGTACAAACTTACTCGGTCAATAAAACAAGCAATAAATGAATGAAAAAATACAATCCATATTTATAAACCTTAATGAAGAAAAATAGATGAAAAAAAACCTTAACTTTGTCGATCTCCATTGGAGACACCGGAGGGCTATCAGTTAAAGAACCGGTACCGTTTAATGGTCCGCTGCTATGTGACAATATGTCTGAAGTTTGAGGAGACACTTCTTGCTACATGAATTAGATTAAAATTAGAGCTATAAACACTATAATTTTCACCACTATGAGTATATTTATATTATTAAAGAACGAACTACTAAAATTAACAACTAAAAACAGTATTTGCGACAACCCTAGATTTCAGTTAATGTTAATGATAATAATAATAAAAAGGAAATAAAAAATTATGTTATTTTTTTTTCTGTAAAACAAAACAAAAAATACATTAATTAATAAATAAAAGCGTTATTTTAAAAAAACAGAGAAACGAAGAAGGTTAAATATATAAAACGAAGAAGAAGATGTGAAGCGTGTACGTACTGATAGTTGCGAAACATGCTAGTTTTTTTGGAATGGTAGATGCAAAATCTGGTTTTTGATAGATGCGAAATAGTGGTGTAAAATATAATTTTTTTAAAAAAAAATCAAAACATATCATGAGTGGTACTAGCTTTGTTCGTCTTAAAAAAAACAAAACCAATAGTATTTTTGGATTTTTTTTCCGAGTTATGGTTTAAAAGATACGGACTTTAAAAAAAATCAATTTATAGTGTAAACGAAGAAGATGCGAAACTTTCTTAGTTTGGTAGATGTGAAACCTTCTTTATTTTGCTAGATGAGAAACCTTCTTTATTTTGTTAGATGAGAAACCTTATTTATTTTGCTAGATGAGAAACCTTCTTTGTTTTGCTTGATAAAAAACTTTCTTTGTATTTCTAGATGAGAAACTTTCTTTGTATTGCTGGATGTGAAACCTTTTTTATTTTTCTAGATGAGAAACCTTCTTTGTTTTGCTAGATGCGAAACCTTCTTTTTACGAAACCTTCTTTGTTTTTCTAGATGAGAAACCTTTTCTGTTTTGCTAGATGCGAAACCTTTTTTGTTTTGCTAGATGCGAAACTTTCTTTGTTTTGCTAGATGTGAAATTTTATTTGTTTGCTAGATGCGAAATCTTCTTTGTTTTGCTAGATGAGAAACCTGTGTAAAATATATTTTTTTACAAAAAATTCAAAACCTATCATGAATGGTACTAGTTTTGTTCGTCATAAAAAATCAAAATCAACCATATTTTGGATTTTTTTTCAAGTTACGGTTTATAAGATACGAATTTTAAATTTTTTAAAATTTATAGTTTGAACAAAGAGGATGTGAAACTTTCTTTGTTCTGCTAGATGCGAAACCTTTTTAAATTTTATACAATTAGATGCGAATTCAGGTCAACCCACTATGATAGATGCGAAACCATATAATGCAAAACCTGCTTAAATTTTGTAAAGCTAGATTTGAAACTAACCAACTATGATAGATGGAAAACCTATGTATATTTATTATTTTTAAACTCAAAACATATCATGAGTGATACTAGTTTTGCTAGTCTTAAAATTACAAAACAATTAATATTTTTAGATTTTGTTTTCGAGTTACGGTTTAAAAGAATGGATCCACTTTTCTAGATTTTATATAGAATGATATTTTAGATATAAAGTCTCTTAAATTTTTTGGCCTTTATTTATTAATAAGTTTGTTGGATGAGTTTGAAATTGTAAGTCTCCGATATATAAATCTATATTATTGTCATTTAAATTAGTATATCTAATAGGGATGGCAAGGCGGATTGATGATGGGTATCTATATAACAGACACCCGTCCCGTAGTAAAATAAATTATACCCGAACCCATCATTTTTCAATACCAAACCCGAATCCGCGGTTTTAGGTTATTCGCACGGGTACCCGCGAATGAAACCTGTTGTGAATACCCGAACCTGAGAATCAGAACTGAATCCGGACTTAACTTTAACATAAGCCAAACACAAAAATAATGCGTTGATTAGATTCATAAATTATATATAAATAATAGATATACCTTCGCATTAAATTACAATAACATAGTTGTCAAATAGTGTATTGATTTCATATTTTTCCGTATCGCATATTCGGTCTTTATGGTGATGTGTTAAAAACGGTACCTTTATTATAGTACTAATTAGATTAATTAGCTCATTTAATCATGAGTCAAACATAACATAAAAATACAAAAACACATTTTTTTGATAAATGTTTTTTACTACTACTAATATTATATATATATATATATATATATATATAACATTAACAAATAAAATTATTTTAGAATATATATTAATTTTTATGTTATTTAATAAATTTTTATTATATTTATAAAAAAATTGTACATTCACTTAATATTTAGTTTAGATAACTATTGATTTAACTTTGTTGGTTATGGAACTACTACCAAATTTTTAGGTTTTTTTTAATAATATAAAATTTAAAAAACCTTAAAAGATAACAAAATCAACTATTATAAATGAATAATTCGGAAAAAAATGATGAAATGTTTAATTTATATACTAATATAAAAATATGTTAGATTATTTTATAGTTTGAAAAAACTATAAATTAGGTTATTTATAGATGCAATATTTTTTTGGTTCGGTTAACTCAATGAAACTTTTTTTATATTATTTATCTCTCTCAATGTAACGGAAGCGCATACATAACAGACTTAAATCCCTGTCTAGTATTTCGACTATTACATTTTCTTTCATTTAGTCCCTCGACTAAAAAATCACGGGTGGGATCGCTTAACTATTGAAAATCTATAAATTTAACTTTCGATTATCACGTTTTTTGTCTTCACCCTTATTCTGACACGTGTCAGCATAGTTAGTTCTTTAACTTTTAATTTCATTTTACCTTTTAAATTTATAATATATATATATATATATATAATTCTTATGTCAACCATCCATATACAATTTTAAACCAAATATATTTGCCTTTATTTCTTGCAACTAACGAGGATTTCCTGAACTTCGAAGCAATAAAAGTGGAGCTTGAACTGCATTCCTCTCTACCCAACGAACTGCTCTCTTTCATTTTTTTTTCTTTTTAACCTGTCTTTTTGGTTGGGCCTCTTGTGACAATAATGATAGCTATCAAAATTTGTTAAAGCACATAGTAGTAGCAATTCAAAAGTTCAACAATTACTTGAGAAGACTATTAGAATTTTTATAAAACTTCCAATTTCAAATCGAACGGATAACAAATATTTTTCACTTCCATTTGTTTTTCGAGATGTTTCCCTTACGATTTAATCAAGAAGATAACGGCAGACGGCACCACCTTTTGTTTGACTACCAAATTTTGTGATCGCTTTAACCAATAAATAGAAATAGGAAGATTTTATGGTGTTTAAAGGGTCCAAACTGTCTCAAAAACCTGAGAAAAAAGCGAAATTTATCCATAGAACCCTTAGTATAAACCCTTTTTTTCTCATTTCAATTCAATTTTCTCCTATTTTATCTAAATCTAATAAAATAATTTTGGTATGATTCGAATGAAATGGTGGATAGCCACTAACTTTTACTAGTTCAATTGTAGTGCAATACTCCTATAATTGAGTTGACTTTATTTTCAAATTTTAAGTCATTTCAATAAAAATAAATTAAAGTAATTTTTATACCTACTTTCCCCTCCTTTTAAATTTGAATTATGACACGTGTCTAATACCAGGTGTATACGTGTTTATAATAGCGAAATTATCGCTATATGACCACCAAGTATTTTGTAAAAAGATGTTAATCAAGGGATAAGTAAAAAATTATTTATAGCCATAAAAAATAACAAATGGTATCATAATTAAATATTTTATTGGTGGAAATTATTTGTTTCTTTACTTTATTTAGTTTCTAAAATATTTTTGAAAAATTGTTTCAAAAGATATGTTAAAAAAGAAAACGAGTGAAAGAGAGCAGTTCGTGGGACGAAAGGAATGCGGTTCAAGCTCCACTTCTATTTTTTCAAAGTTGGAAATGGTTGTTAGTTGTAAGAATAAAGCCAAGTAGGTTTAGTTTAAGGTTGTATATGAATCGTTGATGGTTTTTTAACGAAACAGAGCATCACAAATTTTGCAGTATTCTGTTGTCATAAAAAAAATTAAATTTAAAGGGTAAAAATAGAATTAAAAATCAAGGGAAGACACAAATAATTTAACTATGCTGATACGTGGTAAAATCAAAGAGAAGACCACGCGCGGAGACTATATTTATAGATTTTCAATAGTAAAGGGACCCTCATCCGTGAATATTTAGTCGAAAGACTAAATGGCAAAAACGTGATAATCGAAGGGCAATACAACGATTTAAGCCTACAAAACAAAAAGATCTATATTTATAATTTAATGTTATATATAAAGGAATTTTATACTTTATTTAAAGAATTCATTGACATAAGTATTATCCAATAAAAAATTTATAATATCCTAAACAAGAAACAAATCTAAAAAATCTAAAACAATATATATAATAACAAGAATCTGATAGCTAAATAAATCACTCAAAGATATATCATACATATTTTCCAAAAAAATATATAATATATATATATAATAAACCGTCAATTTAAAAATCAATCTACATAAATATTATCCAATAAAAAAATATTATTCTTAAAAAAAGCATATATATTATTATCCTAAACAAGTAAATTTATATATATATATATATATATATAATAATCGATAAGAAAAAAAATCAGATACATATATAATAAACAAGAATTAAACTTACTTATATTCCAAACGAAATATATATATTATCTTTTACAATTATAGAAAGTGAGACGGATAGTATCCAACAATATTGACTAACGAGAAAGTCATTCAGTATATTAGGGTCTTAGGGTTTTTTACGAAGTTGAACGACCATAAAGTAAGACATACAATAAGAGAATAATAGGGCTGGTTCGGGGCGGATACCCGAGTATAATATGGGCTCATGGGCTAGTATTTCTATTGGATTAGAATAATATTTAAAAGAATAAAAGTATTTTATTATTTTTTTAATAGGGCTGGATACCCCGTATAATATGCAGAACCGAACTCGAACGGGTAATAAAAATAAAATCTATAACCCGTTTTTTATTCTATTTTCGGGTAACCTGCCATGTCGGATCAGTTCGATTTGGGTACTCACTATTTCGGGTTAAATTTCCATCTCTAAGTATATTTAAACTTTAAATTTGATTTTTTCAATCTCTCTTTTAAATATATATTTTTTCTATCTAATAATATTATTATTAATTAATTTAATTTTTTTTTTACTAACATACACCCAAAACTATATATTAATTTTTAATAAATAACAAAATATTTGCTAATACCATATATTTGCTTTGCTTCGATGGTACCCGTCGATGGGTACCTGAAACCTTGGGTGTGGAAAAAAGATATTGCTATCCAATGGGTGTCGAAAAAATATTGCTACCCGATGATTACGAGTTATGGTATGAGTTTGGGAAAATATAGACGAGATGGGTTATGGGTGTAACTATATCCGCACCCATCCCGATCCATTGTCATTCCTTACTCTCTTCATTTTTAATAATGAACGTTTTAAGAAGAATAAAAAATCAATTCCAAATTAAATGTGGTTCACTGTTACCGATGCAGTACTAAATAATATTAAGTATTAATGACCGATTAAATTCATTTGGTTTTTTATTTTTATAATATAAATATAGTTTTATTATTTTGGAACAATCCAATTTATTTATTTTATATAAAATATAAATAATAATTGTTTTTTTTGAATAGATGTACAATCTCTTTAAACTATTCTACTAAACTAAAATTTATTTATAATTATTTAATACTAAATATATTAGATACATAAAAAAAATGGTTTCTAACACCAAGAACCACATAGCTACGCATGGCCCTAACAAAGAATGTATTTAACCTATACTTTAACATCTAATGCTCTAAAGTCATATGTAGTATAATTTGTGATTAACTTTGAGTTGAATTTTATATTTCTTATTTTAAATATGCATAAGTTTATAATTATCATCCTAACAATTTTTATGAATTTAGCTCTAAAAATTATTAAAACTAGTTTGTGGACCTAATTAGTTTATTTTCTTACAAAATTAATGATGTCTATGTATTGGTTGTTGCCCGAACAACAATTATATGAGTTTAAGCCTAATTTATTCTTTGTTCAATGAACAAATTTTTTCCGCACATAATATAAACAATATTGAGATGCCAAATGTAGATTTAAAACATGCAAACGATCTTGTATATAATAGATTTTATATTAATCTGACTCACATAAAGCTTTACTATTATGTTAGAAGTTATGGAGTGTAACAATATATTTAAAATAAATTAAGAATTTGACATTTACTTACAATATAATAGTATCATATATGAGTGTGTCACGAATTTTAGGTCTAACAAATTGCCATATTTTTTTTATAAAAACATATGATGCGTAAAAAATAATTTAAGAAAATGGTGATAAAAAAATATTTTTTATTTAATAAAATGTTATTAAAAAGAACCATTTTCATAAGACTAGATTACAGTTTTTTTGACGAATATACCTTGTATTAAAATATATTCAAAATATTATTTAAAATCAGAATAATAAAAAAAAGTGTTTTTAATAAACTTTCTCCAAACCAAAAAAAAATCATCTTCATACAATAAGTTTAGTTATTTGATGCTGAAGCTTTTTAAACTTCAAATCCAATCTTCTAAACTTTGATTTACTTTATCATAGAATTATATTTGTTTTGCAAAAAGTTTTGATATATTTTGTTATAAACTTCATAATAAAATATTACGAACCTAGTAGAACATGTTAAATAATTCTTATGATAGTGACAACAATGGTACATGAGATATATTGTATGTGAGTTTAGAATGTGGGAAAAACTCTTGGGTAATCGATATTGGCGCTTCATACGAAATGTGCCACTCTAAGTTGTGTTTTAATACATACACATCAATGCAAGAAACTGTTTATTTGGGGAACAATCATTTGTTTTATGTTGGTGCGATCGGTAATGTCAGGATCAAAATGTTCGAGGGTGTTTTCAGAATCATGACGTATTGGCATGTTCTTAGGTTGAAAAGAAACCTTATATCTTTTGTGACACTAGACTATGTAGGTTAAAAGTATCATGTAGACGATGGTGTAATCGAGGTGTAAAGAGTTTGATGGTGTATATGAAAGGTAATTTTCCAAAAAGGATTTAAAATCTCGAAGAGAGTGTTACTATAGATGGTGATGCAGTAGTGTCATGGGGGAGTAACATTCAAAGTTGACAAGATCATTAGCTGTAGCATTGGTGCCTCGGTCACATAAGTGAAAGAGAATTGTTTGTTTAGGAAATAGAGATTTGTTGAAAGGGTATAAAGTAAAATCATTGAGATTTTGTGAATATTGTGTTTGGCAAACAAACTAGAGTAAAATTCAGCAAGATAACTGTAAAAAAGACTAAAGGGACAGTAGATTACATTCTCTCATACCTTTCACGCCCAAACAAAACTTCATCAAAGAGGAGAGTCCAATACTAAATGAGTTTCATCGATGATTATTCAAGAATGGTGTGGGTTTGATTTCTAAAAACTAAAGCTAGACACATTTAACATTTTCAAATGAAAGATGATGATCGAGAAGCAGACATGAGAATATATCTAGTGATTTAGGATATATAATGGGTTTAAACTTTATAGTCGTTAGTTCAACGAGTTATGCGATGTTAAGGGAATAATGTGTCATCATATCTCTTTTCGAACATCAAAACAAAATAGGTTTCTTGAAAGAATAAATATAACATTTAGTGACAATGAATGAAGCATGCTATCGTGTTCTGGTGTGAGAAATGGTTTTTTTGTGAAAGTTATGTATAAGCGTGTTACTTGGTGAATCAAACTCCATTAACGGCTACTGATTTTAAAACTTATTTTGAGATTTGATATTGATCGTTTGCTGATTACCAATATTTTAAGATGTTTTGTTGTCCTCTATATTCTCGCATAAGAGAAGGTAAGCTTTAGCCAAGCGTAAAAAGGTGCATATTTTTTGGATATACCACTAAATTGAAGAGTTATGGGTTACGGTGTACCGCTCCTAACTCATCAGGTTTTATCATCGGTAAGGACGCGACTTTTAATGAGTTTGCTACGCTAGACAGATAGAAAGATGTTAGAGAAATGATTGAACCATGATCGATTGTGAGTAAACAAGTGGAACTTGAAGTAGAGTAAGCTCTTAGTACGTCCTATAATTTGAATCTATCTGAAATAGATAAAGGATCATGAGGTGAATCAACAACATTGGATGATAGTGACGATGATGCATCCAACCTATAATAACAACCTTATAACATAATATTAGGCAGAGAAAAAATAGAGATTAGACTACCAAAAAGGCATACAAACTTAGTTCCATATGCTCTATTAATTACTATAAGAAGTCGAGATGCATGAACCTAGTAGCTATAAGGAAGATATAGCAAGTTCAGAAGCATATCGGTGAATTGGTGTTATGGGGAAAGATATTTAAACTCATTATAAGATTCAGACATGATTTTTTCCCTATAGGACATAATGTAGTAGGCTACAAATAGTATTCAAGAAAAATGAAGGTAACCCAGGGGTTGAGGCACCTCGATTAAAAAAAACTAGTCGCTAGGGTTTTTAATCAAATGGAATTAATCGAATTTGATTAAGTGTTTTTTCTACTGGTGAAACACATTTTGATTTAAGTATTGCTGCCATAGTAGTTTTGTAGGAATTAGATCTTGAGCAGTTGGTTATGAAGAATGCATTTCAATATGGTGAAATATTAAACCTAAAATAGAGGACAAGGTTTGTCTATTGTAGAAGTCACTATATGGTTTTAAACAATCACATATGCAATGTTACAAATTCTTTGATACATTCATGGGATCACATGGTTCACAAAGCGTCCATATGATATTTTTATGTATCATCAGAAGATTTCATACAATTTTTATGTTCACTTGTTGTAGTATCTGGATGATATGTTTATTTATGTTCGTAGCATGTCAAATATTCTTAAGATAAAAAAAAGCTTAGTGTCGAGTTTGAGATGAATGATATGTGTATGGAGAAGAAGATTCTAGGGATAGATTTTACCAGGAACAAAAGTGCATGATTAATAACACTTATCTCAACGAAGCTACATTGATATTACTACAACGATTCAACATGTTTGATGTCAATGAGATTGCTATCTTGTTTTTCACTAATTTCAAGATATCTGCAAAATGATCAGCCAATGAAGATTTTAAGTTGGAGTAAATATCGAAGGTTCCATACTCACGTGTAGTTGGCAGTTTCATGTATGCTATGGTGGGCACACGTCTTAATATTTTACATGTAGTTAGTTTGATCAGAAGGTACATGGGATGTCATGGGAACGAAGATTGGCATGTACTGGAATTGATACTTTGGTATTTTAGGAATACTACTAATGTTGGTTTGAGAGTTAACAAAACCGATGTTGGTGGCTCGTTAAATAACATTACAGGATGAGTAGATGATTTTGATGATTCTTATTTTACAGAGAATATGGATAAAATGAGATCTTAAACATGATATGTATTTACTCTAATTGTGAGTGTGATAAGTTGGAAACCACAATTGCAAGCTATTGTGCTTTATTTACAATAAATTTTGAATACATAGTTGTAACAGAGGTAGCTAAGAAGTCAATACGGTTGCAAGGTTGGTGACATATTTGGGTTTAGATCGAATTAAAATAAAAGTATGTTTTGATATTCAAAGCTTGGCTTAAATCGTTGCTTCGTCCCTCGACTATCATGTTTTGTGTCATTTAGTCCTTTGACAAAAAAATCACGGGTGAGGGTCCCTCGACTATAAAAAATTTATAATTTCAGCCCCACGCGTGGTTTTTGCTGTAATGCTGCCACGTGTCGCTATAGTTAAATGGTTTGCGTTCCACATATAGTCCCTTGACTTTTAATTCTATTTTTACCCTCTGAATTTAATATTTTTTTTATTTTTTTTTATTTGTTTTCTTCAAAACAGAGCATATCAAAATTTGCTATACTCTGTTTTCATTTTTTTTCCTTTTCTACACTAATTCTACGTTCTTTTCCTATCGCTTTACCTCTAAAATCTAGAAATCTAAGAACAATAGTAATTTCAGAAACCTATCGTCTGCAACTTGATTCAAATCCGACGAAGAAAGCAGCAAGGATCGAAGAAACAGAAAGATTGGAGAACCAACTCAGTCATAGCATACCCGTATCCTCTATCACCAGTTCCGTTTGGCAACGGTATATTTAAATTATACCTGAAACCTTCTCCTTCCCCAAGCTCATCAATAGATCCATTCTGTGGATGAGATGGACCCCAAGAACCGTGATTCATGTGAAGAGAGATTGTAAGAACTTGACTGGACTTATAAAACCCCTCGGCTGTGCCATTTCCATAATGAACATCAATGTTTATAACCGCAACGTTAGCACAACCGGAGTCTAAAGCCAACTGAACAGCTAGACCAGCGTTGTTGAGGAAGCAATACCCATCGGCTCGATTAGGCTGTGCATGGTGACCTGGAGGTCTCACCAGGGAATAAGCAATTTTGCCACGCCCTTCAATTATATACTTCATCGATGACCCGCAGCAAGAAGTGCAACATCCCATGACCTGGGATTCATAAAAGTTCCAGCGGAAAGCACTTTTCCACCCCATCTGTCTGCTTCCACTAGCTCGTTTATGTATTCTGAAAGAAAAAAAATAACTTTTTTAACATCAAATAAGCACAATAATTAAGTATATAAAATTCAATCAGCCATGGCATTTTATAGTTCCTGAATCGCATCTCACAAATTACACAGTTGAAGCCTGAAGTACTTAGACCTGTGCAGTGACCAAGTGTTGGTTAACTAGACATATCAAAATGGAGCTATTTGGTTTTTCTAAAACTTTATCACAATTTTGAACATCAATTAAGAAAAATACAAAACAACAACTAAGGTTATGGACCTGGATTCAGTATACCCAATATATGAAATTCTAAAAGAACACCCAAATAAAATAAAAAAATGGATCTTTAATGTGAAAAGGAGTGAACGGTTGCCTTGGGTGTGAAAAGAGAGCAATTGAGGGAGGAGAGCAGGTTGGGAAAGATGAAGATGCCTAGTGATGTCAGTATACCCAAATGATAGTTTTGTGTTCGTGAAATGTGAAGGAGAAGGTGGTGCAATGGTGATGGAGAAATATAGGTTTAGAAAGATCAATGTTCCACTTGCTTTTTCTTCTTCTCCATTTTCTGTTTCTTAGATCCTTGCTGCCTTCTTCGTTGGATTTGAATCAAGCTGCAAACGATAGGTTTCTGAAATTACTATTGTTTTTAGATTTCTAGATTTTAGAGGTAAATTGAAAGGAAAAGAACGTGGAATTAGTGTAGAAGAGGAAAGAAAATGAAAACAGAGTATAGAAAATTTTGATATACTCTGTTTTGAGAAAAAAATATTAAAAAAATATTAAATTCAGAGGGTAAAAATAGAATTAAAAGTCAATGGACTATATGTGGAACGCAAACCATTTAACTATATTGACACGTGAGCAAAAACCACGCGCGGGGACTGGAATTATATATTTTTTTATAGTCGAGGGATTCTCACCCGTGATTTTTTTATCGATGGACTAAATGTGACAAAACGTGATAGTCGAGGGACGAAGCAACGATTTAAGCCTTCAAAGCTTCATACAACTTAGAGGGAACCATATGTACCAGGAGCGTAAAAAGACACATAAATATCAGATATCATTTTATTCGTGGTATAATATCAAATGGAATTTTTATGTGAAAAAATTACACACGACAATCCAGTAGATATAATAACCAAGATAATATCATTTTCGAAGTTTAGGGAATGCCTAAACTTGATTGGTGTTTATTGAACCAAGGATATTCGCCTCAATGGAAATATTTGTTAAAAATAAGTCGAATAAACGTTTGAGACTTGAATGATTAGTCATATAATATTTCATAATGTACATTTTGATTCTTGTACTCACCTTCTAGAAAAACATATCGAATTCTTCCTTCAATCATAAAAATAGGTTTTGGTTGCCATCTTTTAGAAGATTTAATAACCAATATAGAGGTATCAAAGGAACAAAAACAAAATCAAGGATCATCATCAAGTTCAAAGTGTGAAAATCAAAGCATGGGTTCATCCTGTATATATTTTTTCTGTATTGCTATAAGATGAATTAAACTCATGGATTTCTTAAGTTGAATTACAAATCTGAATTTTTTTTAATAAGGTGTATCTTATGTTCACCATTTACATTCTTGTATTATTGGTGATAATTATGGTGATGTATATAATTGTTACTAGCGTTCGGGTCCATTAATTCCATTATCTGAAAAGTCATTATGTGTTATCTATTTATTCCTCTCTAAATAGACTTATAGGATTGTAGAAAATAGAACACTAACATCTGTAACCTTTTTCACTTATAGTGAAACACATTATTCTTGCGGATTCCAGTGCGTCTAGACATTATTGTTGAACCACATTAAATTATGTATTTTTTTTTCTTTTGATTCACTCTATTACATTTTATATATCAACCATTTGTGATAGATATTGCATCTTGGTTTATAATAAATAAACTCTATATCAACAGCAAAATATTTGTTTTGGTTATACACTTACTTGTTGTTTAAAAATAAAATTGATAATAGCTAATGTATATATATTTATACTTGTTTTGTTGAATATTTTGTCTATTGATCGAACTGTTTAAAAGTATTTTGCAAGTAAATACTTACAAATAGGATTTATAACTGAAAGTCTATATCAATAACCAAATGTTTATTCTGGTTATATACGACTTATTGTTAATGGTTAATATATATACTTATTTTGTCGCGTGTTGTGTCCGCCGATCTAGCTACTTAGAAAGAAGTTACAACTAAATGCTTATAGATAGGATTTACAAAGAGAACTTTATAAAAACAATTAAATGTTTATTATGTTTATTACGTTTACTTAAATGTTTATTAATAGGTCTCTTGCTAGATAATTGTAAACGTGTTAGTCGTATTTTATATCCCATACTTGTTTTACTAGCTTAAAAAAATGCGTTTAAATGCGACTTAATTTATAATATAGTTCATCGACTATTGCGTTTTTTTATTTAGTCCTTCAAATAAAAAATCATCGGTTATGGTCTTTGGACTATTCAAAATCTATAAATTTAGTCTCCGTTCGTGGTTTTTTTGTGGTTCAGCCATGTGTCCCCATACTTAAATGATACGAGTCTCACAAATAGTCTTTCAACTTTTAATTCCATTTTTTACCTTTTAAATTTAATATTTTTTTAATATTTTTTGTTACTTTGTTAATTTTTTTATTTTTTATTTTTTTATTCTTCTGAAAACAGAGTCTCGCAAAATAAATATATATATATTTTTTAATATTTTGCCCTCAACTTTTATTTATTTTTTATATTTTAATATATTTTTATTTTTATTGCGATATTCTGTTTTCAGAAGATTTAAAAAGTAAAAAATTAAAAAATTAAAAAATTATAAATTAATGAAAAATATATCAAATTGAAATGGTAAAAATAGAATTAAAAGTCGAAGGACTATTTGTGAGACTTGTACCATATAACTATGGGGATACGTGACTAAACCAAGGAAAATACCACGCGCGGTGGACTAAATTTATAGAGTTTGAATCGTTTGTGGACAATGGCCGGTGATTTTTTAGCCGATGGACTATATAAAAGAAAACGCGATAGTCAAGGAACTATATTCTGATTTAAGCCTCTGAATGCTTATAAACATGACTTACAGTTAGAAATCTATAACGACAATTAAATATTTTATTGTGTTTATACATTTACTTAGTTATTTAGACTAATCAATGACTAATAAATGTTTAAGAAAACTATTCTACTTGGTACCTGCAAAATATTTTATATGATTTATTGTTTTTGTTTTGTAATTGGACCAACATGTAAATATATATATATATATATATATATATATATATATATATATATATATATATATTCAATTGAAACTTTTTAGTAACATATAAACATTTATACATATTATATTTTCTTTTACTACTTTAGATATTGTTATAGTTACAAGTGAATGTTAGTTAACCTATATGTTTGTCTTAATTTAATAATAATTAAATGTCACATTAGATTATATATATATATATATATATATATATATTAAATTTATACTTTTTTTGTTTGTTTTCAAATGACTATAAATTCATCTTTAATTGTTATTTATATTTGGGTTAGAGTTTATTGTTTTTTCCGTATCTTTTTTTAACTCAAAGAGAATTTTATTTATGTTGGAAACTGAGTTTACAATGTTTGATTGGAGTGAAACAAAGTCTACAATGTTTGAACATAGTGAAACAATGTTAGAAATAGAGTGTGATTTTCACTGTAAAAACATGTTCTTGAATATCTTGGTAGAAGTCGAGTATCTTCTTTATTTTTTATCTCATCCTACTGCTTATTCGTTGTCCTTGCTGCAAATTTAAGTTGTCATTCAGTATTGTGAAACTACCTTGTTGATCCTGCAAATCGTTTTTGTCCTTCAATATTGTGATTCCACATTGTTGATATTGTATATGCATTCTTCACTGTCATTCTGGTTCTAGTACCTGCAACCATAAAGTAAACTTAATGGTCAAGGAAACCTTACCAAATGTTAGTGATAATTAGTCTATTATTTTCTTAATCTTAGGTAGTCAGTGCCTATACTTTCAAGTAGTATAATAGCGCTAAGAGGGACAAGGCTATTAGAAGATTGAAAGTGATAGTTTGTTTTAGTTTTGATGGTGTGTTTGGCCACCCAATCTGCCGCCAAATTATGCTCCCTAAAGATGTTTCTAATGACCATTTTGAAGGTTTACAACATTCGAAAGTAAGTTCTAAGTACCAAGGTGTAGATCCATAGCTCAACATGTTGAATAATATTAATGAGTCAATCTCTATGTCTACTAGGTTGTAACCATTTTGTTTACAATATATTAAACCTTCTAGTACAGACCTTTTTCAGCAACTATAGGAGAACATTTTCCTATTAATAAGCCTTTAGCTACTATCATACTACCATCTGCCTTTCTTAATATAAAACATGTACATGATTCATCATTGGAAAGAGAAGCACCATCATAATTAAGTTTCAGTCTTCCTAATGTTAGAGGGTTCCATTTTATATAGATGTTTCGTGTATTATTTTTTAAGTGGTGAAAGCAATGCATGCCCCTAGCAACTTTCAGGTCGCCTGACCAATGTTTGTAACTAAAAATGCATGAGTTATCTAACATGTTAATCAAATATATGACATTATCAGTGATATTTTTAGAAGTAGTTCTAATATTTTCATGTTTACTTTTGTTCTTGTACTTCCAAATTGACCATATGATAAGAGATGGAATGATAGTTCTAGCATGAGTGTGTTTGGCAGATGATGAGAACCATATATTGACTACATGTTTAATGGTCATATGTCTACTCAAAACAATACCAAATAGGCTAGATAAATACATCCATACAGTCCAAGAACTATTACACGATACAAACAAATGATCTATTGACTCAATATTGGAACATTTTTGGCATTTGAAAGAAAGTTGGAAACCCTTATTTTGAAGTACTGAGTCTACTGATATCATGCCATTTAAAACTCTCCATGTAATGAAAGAACATTTATTTGGTGATATGTTATTCCAAGTTCTCTTAAAGACTAGTAATTTTTGGTTTTTCCCTTATTACATTTCAGGTTTCTTTTAGTGAAAACATTCCATCTGAAGTAATTGTCCAAATAGCTTTGTCATCCATGTTTGGGTAAATTAAAATCTTTAAAATTTTATCAATATGATATTGGAGGATATTGTTCCTGAGTTTGAGTATGTTACATTGATTGTGTTGCCAGAATTCTTTAATGACAGATTGTTATGCCATTTATCAACCCAGAAGTCGATATTACCGGTACCAGGTATCCAGAGAATGTATGATTCACCTAAATCTCTAGTATTGAGCAATCTTTTCCAGACATTTGATACATTTTGTTTCTTATAAGTTTGAAGGGGATGGATGTCTGGGCAATGTATGGATTGCATAATGTTGGCCCAAAGTGAGATGTTTTTTCTGAATGAAAACCATAACTTACACGAAATGGCAGTTTGAGTGTCTTTACAATTTATAATAATTAAACCATTTTCTTCAAATGGTTTACAAAGATTGTTCTATTGAGACCATATTATTGTTTTGTTATTTTTATTGTATCCCCATAAAAACTTGTTCATTAATATATTTATTCTGGAAATAACATTATTATGAATAAGTATACTTTGCATACGATAAACTGGGATGGCAAGCAGGACTGATTTAATCAAAATCAGTCTACCTCCAAAGACAAGGTTTTTGAGTTCCACTCAGTAATTTTGCATTTGATTCTATCAATCAGATTCTAAAAATAGATTAAGTTATGTTTTGTATCCATTTGTATTCCTAGATATCTAAAAGTAAGTGCGTTATCTTTGAAACCAATGTTGTTTTCAACATAATGAATCTTATTTCTGGTAATTAGTTTAGATTTTATGAAAGTAATTTTTCTTTTTTAACTTGTTGACCAAAAATGAATTGGTAGGTGTCTAGGAAGTCACTAATTTTCTTAAGATTATTCAATGAACCATTAGTGAAAGTAATAGTGAGACTGTGAAAGATGAATGGAATTTATAGTAAATGTAAAAAAGGGTTTGATTCCTAGGAGAATCCGAAAAGTTGGGCAATGATTAAAAAACGGCGCTGACGTCATCAAGAGCATTTAAAGAGGTAACTTGTTCAAGAAAGTGGTGCAACTTTCGAGGTGAAAAAACGGCTAAAAGTAACCAACCAGAGAGTGACACGTGTCCCACTAACTCTGACAAAGAACCGTTTGGAATTTGTAACGATTGCTCTGTCCGGGTCCGTCTTCAACTCTTCGAATTGGAAGACCACTTCCTAAGTCGGACTGTTTTTCAGTTCTTTAACAAGGACACTTGTTCAAATACCTAAAAAAGGGGCTCCTGATGAGTCCGAATTCGAAGTGCTCCCCGGAAGGGCAGTCCAAGGTAAATCTCGCCGTAAAATTCGGACAGACTCCAAGCATATTAATTCGAACAGGACTTTTTCACCGGACAGATAAATTCGAACACTATAAACCTAAGGCAGTTCGAACTATGACTAAAGTACTAAAAAACCTAAACACTATCTGACTAAGCTACCTGCACATCTGCTTAAAACTTGTGGGTCTTTAAACATGACCCGGGTCCATTAAACTTGACCCGAAAGCCCATAAGGGCCCAAATTTCACACTATAAATACCCAACCACCAGCATTAACTATGGGTAAGAAAAATTAACTGCTGCCAGGCTGCTTAATTCTCTCTCCACCCTTAAAACACCCTGAAACACTTTGAAACACCTTTAAACACCACCATACTACCGTGAAACACCCTCACACCGCCTTAAAACTCCACTTGAAATTACCAGCCTACCCCCAGGCTACTTTTATCCACACCAAATTGGCGACCACAGTGGGAGGCGACGGTGCCTGAATCAAGCATTCAAAACCAAGTAAAGAAATTCTGTCCGAATGAATCCGGATAATCCAGAGCTTCCACCAGCTTTGCTCGAAGTGGTGGAAGAGAACGATGAATATACTGTCCAAGAGCGTGACCAGTTGAGGGCTGAAATAGAAGCTCTGAGGGCTGAAAAGGCCAAGATGGGCATGAAGGAGAAATCCAAAGCGTCAGTTGCTCATCGCTCTGATAACCCTCGAGAGCATGAGGCTTCAAAAACTCATGTGAGCACTAAAAAGACACATGCCAGTTCTAAAAAGTCTCACCGGTCCAAGCCTGTGGAGAGTTCTGACTCAAGCTCAGAATCTTCGGACAGCTCTTCGGACAGTGAGGGGAATGAAAAATCCTTGTCCTCCAGTAGTGATGAGGGGCGAACCAGGAAAAAACAGAAGCAAGTTAAAAAGTATTCCAGAAAAAGAGATCACCATGGAAGAATGAAAAGGCACATTGGGAAAGGATCATCTCACAACCGGAGGCATGTAGACCGGATGCTGGTGGATCCTTTTGCCTTCCATGATGAGCCAGGTATCTTTGCAACACCTAATTAGGATACTGCGTTCAGTCGTGGGAGGAATTGGAGGCAATCGCCATTGTCTTCCAAAATACTGTCCGGAAACCTCCCCAAGAGGTTTGATAGCACCAAGATGGAGAAGTACGATGGCAGTACTGATCCAGACAATCATCTGGAGCAATTCAAGAACTTCATGATGAACTTTGATGATGATGATAAACTACTCTGCAGGGCATTCTCCCAATCCTTCACGGGGAGTGCTCTGAAGTGGTACAACAGCCTTCCTCAGGGTTGTATCAGAGACTTTGATACTTTTTGGGTGGCCTTTCGAAGGCAATTTGTGGGAAGTAAGGAGCTAAAGGGTAATGGAGATACCATAATCCATTGTGCCCAGGAACCAAACGAATCATTAAAGGAGTACATAAGTTGTTTTGTGAACACAAAAAACGGGTTGGCTGATTGCTTTGAACAAGTGGCAATAGCCTCCCTGAGACAAGGTTTGAACCCGGGCAACCTGGCCGATTCAGTAACCAGGAAGAAGGCCATGACCTGGGGGGGATTGCTAAATCAAGTTGGCAAACAAATAAATGTTGATGAAACAAAGAAGACCAGGGTGCACAGACAGGTGAGATCCACCCCGGTGGCACCAACTCCAAATCAAAACCAGTCCGGGAACAAAGCTAGAGAAACCGGACAGGGGCATGGAAGGGGAAAAGCTCAATCTCAACCAGCTGCTCCTGCACAAAGCCAACAGTCTAGAAACAAAAGGGGACCATGGGTCCAACCGGAATGGTTTGCAGAACTCAAAGAAAGTGTGGCAACCATTTTCGATAAAACAAAAGATGAAGTACACTACCGGAGACCAGCAACCTTGCAGTCTCCCAGAGAACATCGAAACAGTTCTTTTTGTCAATATCACAATGATATTGGCCATACTACTGATGATTGCATAGCACTGAAACAAGAGGTTCAAAACCTGATCGAAAGAGGGAAATTGGGTGCATACGTTAAAAGAAGAGGAGGCAACAGGCCTGATAACACTCACCGGGCTGGTCCGGTTAATGCTGCCCCAGAGGGGGCTATGGTAATCATTGAAAGGTTTGATGTGGAATCCGAATACTTGGATCCTGACCCAACGAGGAATAGAGTGGGTGCAATAGAGGAGCGTTCTAGGTCGGTCTCCGGGCTCATTAAGTTCTTTGAGTCCTTGACAATTTTCGGAGGGGACACTGTAACGGCTCCTACCACTTCATCAAGAAAAAGGCATGTTCATAATTTGGCTACCCAGCTAGAAGGGGGCATGACCTCATATCAATCGTCAAGTTTGTTCCCATTCATTGTCTTTGATGGGGATGATTTGAGAGATATTGCTGGCCCTCATGAAGATGCTGTTGTTATAGGAGCATCAATAGGGGGCAATGAGATAAGGCGAATCTTGGTAGATACTGGGAGTTCTGCCAATATCCTTTTCCTAGATACTTACAAGAAAATGAAAAATCCAGCTGTGATTCAAAAGTCAGACAGATCGATCGTAGGCTTCACGGGCAGCTCAGCTGATGTAATCGGTGAGTTCGAAGAAGAAGTATTGTTGGGCAGAGGCCCTTTCAAGAAAACAGTCAGAATACTTTTCATTGTGGTGGATTGTCCCACTTGCTACAATGCTATTCTAGGAAGATCTTGGCTCTCTAGAATGCATGCAGTGGCTTCGACAGTCCATCAGTGTCTAAAATATGCTGTTCAGGGGCAGGTTGGGCTTGTCCGGAGCAGTCAAAAAGTTGCAAGAGAATGCTATGCCACTGCCTTGGCTCCACGAATGCTGGGGGCAGTCCGAATAAATGACCAATAGCAGTTTGAGGGCCTTTCTGGGGGTGAGGGTGAAATTGATGACCCCAGAGAGACCCCCGGAGTGTTGATCCCGGTTGAGGAGGTTGAAACACACTTCTTGGAAGAAGGAAAAATCGTCAAGATAGGATCCAAAATGCCACCAATATTGAAAGAAGGAATGTTGAAATTCTTAAAAGACCATCAGCATGTTTTTGCTTGGTGCAACTCTGATGTTACTGGAGTTCCATCGGAGGTGATTTCCCATCACCTCTCTGTCCGGAGAGACGTGGCACCAGTGGTGCAAAAGAGGAGAGCTTTCTCAAAAGAAAAGGCCGATGTCATTGTACAAGAGGTTGACAGACTTACAAAGATGGGGCACATTAAAGAATCTCAGTACCCTTTGTGGACTGCCAATCCAGTCTTGGTAAAAAAGAAAAACGGTAAATGGCGAATGTGCATTGACTTCACAGATCTCAATCGAGCTTGCCCAAAAGACTTGTACCTGTGGCGTCCGGAGGGCGTAAAACCATAATCGTAGCCATTGACTACTTTTCGAAGTGGATAGAAGCAGCCCCCTTGGCAGGGACAACATCAAAGGCTGTTATAAAATTCATTCTATCCAACATATGTTGCAGATTTGGTGTCCCCCAGAGAATAACAACAGACAATGGGCCGCAGTTTGACAACAGAGAAATGGAACGCTTCTGTGCCTCGAAGGGTATTCAGCACTGCTTTTCTTCACCTTTCCACCCACAGGCCAATGGGCAAGTTGAAGTGGCTAATAGAACAATACTGTCTGGTTTAAAGAAAAATTTGGAAGGGGCTGCTGGGAAGTGGCCTAGTTATTTACAAGAAGTCTTGTGGGCCTACCGGACAACACCTGGGGCTGCAACACAAGAATCACCTTTTGCCTTGGTCTATGGGATGGATGCAGTAGCCCCCATAGAGAAGACACTTCCCTCCTTTCGAGTCCACAACTTCTCCGGACAGGCTAATGAAATGGCAGTTAGAAATCAACTTGATTTAATTGAAGAAAGGCGAGTAAAAGCTCATCTTAGAGTGGCACACTATCCGGGCTTGATGAGAAGCAGGTTTGCTTCTAAAGTTAAAAGAAGGGACTTTCAACCAGGAGATAAGGTGTTAAGGAAAGTTTTCTTGCATACCAAGGAAAAGCTCTTCGGAAAGCTGGCCCCAACTTGGGAGGGTCCCTATACTGTGGTTGAAAGAATCAAGCCTGGAACGTACTGGTTAGAAGACAAAGATGGCAGGGTTTTAACTCACCCTTGGAATATTGAACACCTTCGAATGTACTTAGAATAAAACTTATGTAAATATTTACTTGTTTAAACATCCATGTAAATATTTGGGGGCATACAGCTACCTCTCTCCGGCGCCACGGAGAGCTTTAAATGAAACTTGGAGCTTTCTTGAATAATCTTCTAAGTTTTTGCAAAATTCTGTTGATTGTCATACTATCCGGACTGAAAGGTCTAAAGGCTACTTAAATTCTAGCCAGAGAAACTAAACACTCTCACAACACAATAACTCAAGACTACTTAAACTCCAACTATTTAAACAGATTATGAAAGAAGAGAATGGTTGAGCAAAACAAAACATTCATTCAACAACTTAAAATTGCCTTGGCCTTCCAAGGACTTTTTAAACAAGTTTGGGTGCAGAACAAAAATCTGTCCGAATAATTCGGACAACATCACAAAAAAGGTGCCTTGGCCTTCCAAGGACTTTGGTTCAAGTAAAAGATAAACAAAACAGATTATAAATTAAGGAGGAGCCTTTGAAGATGGCTCACCCTCATCTGTTCTCTTGCCCTTGATGTCGCTTTTTTCCTCAATGACCTTCTTGCCTTTGGGGTCAACCTCTTCCTCACCCGGACTCTCTCCGGTTTCCTCTTCATCACCAGACGAGGATATATCAGTGTACCCTTCATCAACCATGGTCCAGTAGGGGAGATCATCGTCATCCACATAACGCCATAAGTCCCCTAGTCTCCTCTTCGGGAACTTCTCATGAAACAAGAGGACCATGTCGGACTTCACTTTCTCAACCATTAATTCTTCACTCCGTATCATCTCCCTGGCATAAGCGTTAATTTTGGCCTTGATCATGGCCTCTTGATCCTTCACCAAAGCAGCTTTCTCCTCAACAGCCTGAGTCACTGCATTCTCTAAAGCAAGTTTGTCAGTAGTCAGGTTGGTGACAAGCTTCTCCTGTGCTGCAGTCTCTCCTCTTGAGGCTGTTAAGTCCTTCTCCAATCCGGATAGCTTAGCCCGGAGATCTTTCACAGTCTCTTCTAAAGAAGCAACTTTTGTGTTGCTTTTCTCTTGATTCTTCTTTAGCTGTTCGTTCGACTCCTTAAGCAAGTCAACCTCAGTAGTGGCAGTCCTGAGGTCATCGGACAGTTTCTCCTTCTCAGACTTAAGGTCTTTGATGGTTTTTGCCTGACTCCGGACTTGCCTTTCCAGGGTGAGTACTGGTTGCACGTTGCTAAGGAGGGAATGGGCTATAACATCCCTCTCACTGGAAACCAAGAAAGTCTTACCATTGAAGTTTACTGTGTTAGAGCTACTGGGGGGAACATATGGCCCTGCGAACTCATCTCTTGACAGGCCAAGGAAGTAATCACCTAGGGGGCCCAGACCGGTGACGTCCACTTCATCCATATTAATCTCTCCCCTATCCACTTCATCAGTGTGAAATTCCATTGGAATCCCTTCATTAAGATTCCCTGGGATCTCTTCAGCTAAGGTTGGATCAGTTGGGAAAGTGGGCTCCGGGTCTCGGAGAGCAAGCTCCTCTCCTTGGGAAATCTTCTTCTTTTTGACCTCCCTATCAGCACTGTCACTCGCTTGCTTACGAGTCCGTTTAGAAGCCCTTGAGGGTTTTGGGGACTTCGCTCTTTGTTTCTCGCTCTCCTGTTCTACCACCTGTAGAAGGTTTGCATCGACTTGAGCCTGAGCTGGCACCTCTGAGCCTGTTGGGACCTCTTTCTCAGCATCCTCTACCGCTTTCTTGCTTTTCTTCTTCTTGCCCTTCATTTTACTTGGGGCTTTGGCCCGGACAGGAAGGAAGAGGGTCCCATCTAACTCATGAGACCTTCTCAAAACTACATCCTCATCAGGTGGGGTGGAGAACTCCTCCCAGGATAGATCCCTCCGACCTGTGGTGTTCCACAGATGGGATCTCGCTAAATTCCCAGGGGTAAAAGCCTTGTGAAACCGGTTCTCCCAGTTCTCTGCGGCCCATGCATTTATCTTGCCACAGGTGACCTGTCCGGCTTTTAGGTAGTCTCCAAATTCTTTTGGCAGCTCTAATGAAACAAGAAAGTAGCTAGTTAGCATAAAGTTAATGAAAAGAGAAATTCGAACAGAAACTTAAAGGAAAACTTACGATCGCTCCTCCATCTACTTCGAAGAAGGCTAGGATTCTCCCCGACCTTGATTTTATTGCCATTCTCCCATGAGCCACTTACAAACAAAAACTGGCTCCTCCACTTACTCTCCGACTCCAGGAGATCATCGACGGCTTTCAAGTCATTCCCCATATTAAAGTGATAGAAAGGGAACTGATGGTGTTTGCACAAACTAGCAACAGCAGCGAACTCTTCCATTGGAAGAGGAATTCCGGACAACCTAGATGCCATAATGCATGACATCAAAGTGTACCATCCGTTAGGGCTTAGCTGTGATGGACATAGCTTGACTAGGTGAAAATAGCGCACTATCTCTGGATCCAGTGGGAACCTGAGTCCCCAGTTGAATAGCTCCGTAAAGAAGACTATCTCGTTCCTTTTACAATCCATTGGGGTCTCCGGATCGATGGGAATTCGGATTTTAACGTTTTCAGGGATCCCCCACTTAGTGCGAAACCGTCCCAAATCTCTAGTATGGATAAACGCATACTTGGTCTTTAACAGAGATAGAAGGTACTTGAACTCTACTTTGTGAAAGCAGGGCCCTACTCTCCCTTCGAGGCTCTCCGGCAGATCCGGATGCCTCAGATACAAGTCCTCTTTGCCCTTCTTGGCAACAACTACAGCAGTTTCAGCTTGTCCGGAAGACTCGGACCCAAACCTGACCTCCTCAGTGGAGTCTTCCATCCTCTCCTCCATAACTGTTGGGGGAGCTTCTGCAGAAACAGCCCGGGGAGGGATGAAGCTTGGCACAGCTGATCCTCCGGACTGCTGGCTTGATGTATGTTTTTGAGTTCTCACCTCAGTTTGAGTTTCTGAGGTCGAGGTTTCCTTGGGAGGTAGTGGACTACTAGCCTCCGGACCAACCGGCCTTTCCCGGAGAGTCCTAACAGCTGCCCCGGACCCTGACTCGCTGGTATTTTTTGAAGAGAGTCCCTTAACCAATATGCTTGGTCTTTTCATGATTAGTTTGTCTGGAGAATGATCGGAATCGGACCCCATAGCAAGGAAAGTGGATTTCTTCCTGACACTTGTGACGGTGACCCCTGGTTCAACGATAGGGATCGACTCTTGAACTGAAGAGTCAGATACGATGGGAGAAAGTGTTGATCGAAAGAGTTTTCTAGGTTTTGTACCTTTCGAAGAAGACGAACCTCTATCAGACTCTTCGATTGAAGGGGCTGGTTTCTCGACAGGCGACGCTGGAAGCCCTGCTGCAAGCCTTTTCTCTTTTTCAACCCTTTGAGCTTTCTCTAATTCTGAGAGATTAAGCCAGCCACCCTTGATTAGAGTTGTTCTTGCTGTGAACATAAAACAACTAAGGAAATCTTGAGATTTTAGAGAGATGAAGCTTTGAGTAAAATGACAGAGTGAAAGTAATAGTGAGACTGTGAAAGATGAATGGAATTTATAGTAAATGTAAAAAAGGGTTTGATTCCTAGGAGAATCCGAAAAGTTGGGCAATGATTAAAAAACGGCGCTGACGTCATCAAGAGCATTTAAAGAGGTAACTTGTTCAAGAAAGTGGTGCAACTTTCGAGGTGAAAAAACGGCTAAAAGTAACCAACCAGAGAGTGACACGTGTCCCACTAACTCTGACAAAGAACCGTTTGGAATTTGTAACGATTGCTCTGTCCGGGTCCGTCTTCAACTCTTCGAATTGGAAGACCACTTCCTAAGTCGGACTGTTTTTCAGTTCTTTAACAAGGACACTTGTTCAAATACCTAAAAAAGGGGCTCCTGATGAGTCCGAATTCGAAGTGCTCCCCGGAAGGGCAGTCCAAGGTAAATCTCCCCGTAAAATTCGGACAGACTCCAAGCATATTAATTCGAACAGGACTTTTTCACCGGACAGATAAATTCGAACACTATAAACCTAAGGCAGTTCGAACTATGACTAAAGTACTAAAAAACCTAAACACTATCTGACTAAGCTACCTGCACATCTGCTTAAAACTTGTGGGTCTTTAAACATGACCTGAGTCCATTAAACTTGACCCGAAAGCCCATAAGGGCCCAAATTTCACACTATAAATACCCAACCACCAGCATTAACTATGGGTAAGAAAAATTAACTGCTGCCAGGCTGCTTAATTCTCTCTCCACCCTTAAAACACCCTGAAACACTTTGAAACACCTTTAAACACCACCATACTACCGTGAAACACCCTCACACCGCCTTAAAACTCCACTTGAAATTACCAGCCTACCCCAGGCTACTTTTATCCACACCAATGCCTAAGTTAATTATCATATTGCCTCCCCTGGATTTTATGTTCAGATCATGGAATAACTCATGGGTTATCAGAATATTTTCATGTATGATCATACCTTCTACATATTCACCTTGTTCAATAGAGATGATTCTGGGTAGAATTTTGGTCAGTCTAGTGTTGATTATCTTTGACAGTATTCTATCGAGTATTGTACAAAAACTAATTGGCCTATATTCTTGCCAAGTTTTGGGTGAGGCGGTTTTAGGTAATAGGCATATAGCACTTGGAAAAATTCCTTAAGGAGGAATGCAGTAGTTGAAATAGGCTTTTATGGCTTCATGTATGTCTTGTTTAATAATTGGCAAGCATTCTAAGTCGAATCTGGAGTTGAACCCATCAACTCCACAACACTACAGGGGTTGAGGCCGTGGATTGCTGATTGTATTTCTTCCATTGAAGGAGGACATGTAAGGGTATTGTTTTCATGGTCAGTGATGGTTTTTGGAATAAGTTCATTTACCTAGTTAATATTGAATTGACTGTTTGTAGTATTTTGTTCACAGTTAAGGAAAGATTTAAAATAATGAATTGCAGATTCTCCAATTATAGATTGATCTTCAGTCCAATTTTCATTAACTGTAATTCCATTTATCCTATTGTATTTTATTCTTTTCTTAACATAATTCTGGAATAGTGTTTTTGTCTCCATCTTAAGCCAGAGAGTAGCAGTTTTTTGCTGCCAAAAGGTTTCTTCTTTGGAAAGCAAGGATAAATGAGTAGCTCTAGCTTTAAGAAGAGATTGATTGTTTTCAGAATTAGTGTTATCTTGTAGATTTCTTACACAAATTTTGACATCT
This sequence comes from Limnanthes douglasii subsp. nivea, assembly GCA_036936605.1. Lineage (NCBI taxonomy): Eukaryota > Viridiplantae > Streptophyta > Magnoliopsida > Brassicales > Limnanthaceae > Limnanthes > Limnanthes douglasii. The sequence goes on along the minus strand of JAUPFV010000003.1, from coordinate 147,226,740 downwards.
TCTTCTGCTTTGGCAATACTATCGAAGATATTGCCAAAGACCTCCTTGTTCCATGTTTTAAGGCATGTCTTTAATCTCTTTAACTTAAGCCAGAATATGTGTATGGGATCACCATTCATTGATTCATTCTAACTTTTTTTCACTGCTTTTAAGAATTTTAGGTGTTGATACCACATGTTTTAGAATTTAAAGTTTGGTTTTGGAATGATATTGTTATTTGAAACCGATATTACTGGGGTGAATGATTTGAGCCAATTCTGGCCAGATGATTCACCCTAGTAATATTAAATTGATTTCCCCATAAGTAATTATGTAATGCCTTATCCAATATCTTATATTTTTTATGGTTTGACCAAGTAAAGTTAGATCCCTAGAAGCTTGGATCCTTAAGTTGACAGTCCATAATCATGTTGTTAAATTCTTCAATCCCTCTGTAACAGATGGTTGAGCATGAAAATTGGCCTGTAGCGTTAGCAATAATGAAAAAGTCTCCAACTATTAACCAAGGTAAAGGATTTTTAGATTTAAGTCTCAGGTTATCCCAAAGAGTTAGTCTTTGGGATCTAGCGCATTTGGCATAAACAAAAGTGACCATCACTTTAATGCTAGAAGGATAAGTCACCAAAGTATTTAAGTATCGATCATTTTTGTTTATGAGATGAATTTTGAAATTATTTTTCCAAATCAACCAAATTTTATTATTGATGTTTGCAAAGTTGGATTCAAAGCCAAGGTTTTTTGTAATTTTATCAGTTCTTGAGCTTGATATCATTGGCTCTTGCAAAGCAATGATATCTATATATTCAGATTTCACTATTTTGATTCTTCTAATTGTTCATTGGTTACCTACTCCCCTTGCATTTGAACTGAGGAATTTGATAGTCATTTGGTTTTTGATGAAGAGGATCTATGAGATCCTTTGATATTAAAAGGTTTGTTTATAAGATTGCACTTGAGACCTTTAGGTTTATTTCTGATAGTCTTTTGGGGTTTTTTTGTTATGCTTGCTGTCAATTACTATATTTTTCCTTGGTGATGCGGGGAGGCTAAAAAGAATTCTAACTTCTAACCATTCATATTCATTTTTTGAAAATTCTTCACCTAGGATATTAAAATTATTTCCTAAATTGATGTATTAAATTGCTTCAATCACATCAATGTTGGTTATATCCGGGGGATCAGTGTCTTGGTTTAACCTTAATTCAGATTGTGAATTAAGGTTGAAATTAATGTGTCTTTAGGTTCAAAGTGTTCTTTACTTATTTCAGGTAGCAATAAGGAAGTATGTAAATTCGTTAAAAGTATTTCAATATTATTAGCTTCTTTTTCAGTTATAGTTTCAATTGTGTTAATTTTAGGATTAACTGTGACTCATTTAATCTTTTTAGTCCATATTTCTTTAGATTTATTTTTCTTTGAATATTGATTGTTTCTTATCTCATTCTGATTTAAGTTCTTTAGAGTTTCTTTCTGACAGTGAGAATCAATGTGGCCAATATGTTTACATGTTTTACAGTAAGCAGGGATATCACCATAGTGATTACTTGCCAGAAACCTTCTCTCTCCCCAAAGCTTATCCAAAAAAATTTGGGGAGAGATTTAGACACATCTGTTATAATCCAGGCTTTGCAATTATTAAAACTAGCTCGGTTTATGTTAGGAACCCATACTGGTAAATGAGTACCTACTGCTATAGCAATATGATAGACTATGTTATTGTTATACAACAACTAAGGTAATTTGGGCATTGAAATCCAAACATGGTTAATGGAGATTCAATTTTGGGATGAAATTTGGGGGTCCATTTTAATCTCTTAAAAGAAAGAGTGCATATAGATCTAACTGATCTTTTCCAGAATATTTTGACATCTTCAATTGAATCGAATTCAATGAAGAAGTGGTGATAGTCCCAAATTACTACATTGTAAGGACTAGAGAATTTGAAAGACCTTAAATAGATTTTAAATTCCTCTAGTGAGGGTTTCTCAAACGAAAACTTAACAATCAGAGTAAATTTAGATAAAGAGAGAAGGGAAGACTTATATGATTCTTGAAATTCTACAGCTATATAGTCTTCTCTGAAATCTTGAATCACCTTGTCATGCTTTGAGTCTTATTTTTGTTTGCCAAGAACTGTTGCGAATGATTTTTGTCTGTCTTCTTGGGGTCTAAATTTTCCTCCATCTTATGGCCATCTTGGTGTAGTTTCGAATATAGGATTCAAAATTACTAGAGGTTTAAACTCATCTTTTTTATGCTTTGATCCATGGAGTAACGTAAATTCTTAAGAGTATATGTGTTATGTACTTGGTAACGTTATTGTTTGGGTTTTTGGTGAAAAGGGTGGTTGGAATTATTTGTGGGTGGCGTTTTACCTCAAGGTGAGGTGGTAAGGGTGGGTGTTCCATTCGAGAAGAGGAACAAGGCGGCTATTCTGGTGGTTAGGGTAGTTTTTTGTTGGAAAATGAACGAGAAATCAAGAAATATATTTGGCTTTCTTGGACGCCCATCATCTTTTTCAATACAAATCCTAGGTTTTACCATGATTTTTATTGTTTTGTCCATATGTAATTTTGGAAGCTTAAATTATCTTTGTGAGTTTATTTTACATAGTTGGGTGTTTTGGATATGTCATGTATGAAATTATCCAATATTTTAGGTGATGTTAAAATTTTCCATTTACTGAATGAGATTTATTTTGCAAGTATGCTTATGTTGGTTAACCGTCTTATATGCAACTTGCTAAAAATGGTTGTTGAAAACACTATAGTATTATTGGATTGTGTTAGTGAAGCTTCATGTATGTTTGGAGTTGATGCATTAGGTGATACAAACTCTATATCAGGTGATACTTTTGAAAGTAAAACTGTTATTAGTTATTTAAGATACACAGATAATAATCTTATTAGTTGGGATAAATGTATAGTTAGTACGGAATTGTTTTTCGTCGTGTTGAAAAGTTTAATCGTGCTCTTTATATTTTACTTATGAGTTTGGATTTTGTATCGATTATGTTCGCCATCGTAAAAACGGTATTGTGGTCGTTTGTAAATTGAAAGGTAGTATGGGTTATGATTGGAATATAAACGTAATTGATGATCCTTCCGTTTATATGTGCATTAGTAAGTCTGTATATCATCACACTTGTGGAATTATTTTTCATATAAATAGTAATGCTAGTTTATCGATAGATGTTATTTCTGTTGAAATTCTTAAAGAGTTAAGATCATAACCTTTTTATAATTCTTTCAGATATTATAAATCTTTTTTTAAAGTTATATATAGATTTTCAATTACTTACCAAATTTCTAGGAATGATATGGATAAATTTAAGAAGGAATTGTTTAGGGATACTACATTATCTTATAGTCATTTGATTAAGTACTTTAACTAAATTAAGGATCTTGATACTTGATGTAATTTAGTTTTATAGATTGATTAGGTAAGCAACAAGTTTACATGATGTTTTGTTGGATTTGGTACATATTTACAAGGAAATTATAAAGGACAATTATTTGTTATAAATTTGAAACATGTGAACCAAGGTATGTTATTGTTCTTACAAATAAATGTTTAATCTATATTTTATTACATCTAAATTTTTATGTTTTTTTTATCCTGCCAGATAAATGTTTATTTTTATACCTAAATATTTGTGTTACAGTTAAATGTCTTTTTACAGTTAAATATGTGAACAACTAAATGTTTGTACTATTATACATGTTTTTCATTTTGGTTTTACAACTAACAGTTTTTTTCCTATTTTTGTTTTACAACAATACTTTTTACTACTGTTCATTCTGAAGATACAAAGAATTGGTCTTGATTTTTTAATTTACAAGAAGCCACATTTGAATGATCGTATTGTAACATTTATATATATTACTAACATTTAGGTATCATATATTCTATTGCTAGAATTTTTTATAATTATCCTCATTATTATTGTATGTTTTATATCTGCAAGAATCTTAAAGATAAGATTATGTACCCAAATAAAAAAATTCGTGAAAAAATGATTAGTAAATTATGGCGGTGTGTATTTGTTCCAAATTTTGTAGCTTATAGACTACTTTAGATTCATTTATTAACAAATATGGAAAGGTCGTTAAAAGATTTTAGGGATAATTTGTTTGCTGAATTATATTTTAATTCTTGTACTAAAAGCAATAAGTATAGGGAGATGACTTCGAATGTTGTTGAGAGTTTTAAATATTCAAATCATATTTTAAAAATATATTTTGATAGTTCAACTTATTGATAATATTAGACTTAAGCTTATGAACCAAATAATCAGTCATTTGAGTAGTTCTAAGAAGTGGACTTTATTTTATATCCTAAAATTAAAAAAATAGAAATAAGTATATAGATTTGGAAGCAAATAGATTGTTCATGTTCTTCAAAAGTTGTCCATCTTATGAATTATCGTACGTAAGATATGTAGTGGAAATCGAACATTTAAAAGTTCTTCATCTTATGTATTATCATAAGTAAGATATGTAGTGGAAATCGAATATTCTCCGTGTTATTATGAGATTTGGAAACATAGTGGATTCTTTGCTCTCATGGAGTCTGTTTTGTAACAAAACTAAATCAACTTTATGATTTTACTATATATGTTTTTCCTCGCAAGTATATATAAAGAATATTATGGAGTCCATATTAAACTAGTTTTAGTTGATTTGAATCCTTCATTACTAACAAGTTGATACTTTACTCTAGTTGTTAAGGTTTAATTGGTAAGCAAAAAAAGGAAATCTTGTCAAAATAAAAATAGTTAAGAAAATTTAAGTATAGTTAATATAAATAATTTAGTTATATAGTAGTCGGATATGCACCATTACAAGTGTTGTTGGTCATTGATTTATTTTTATTTTGTTTTATTATATAATTGTTTTTAAAAGTCATTTTATTATTTGTAAGAATGAAATTTATTAGAATTAAATTGATATAAATAAATGTTATAACTAAACGTTGAAGTGGGTTATAAGGTGAAATGTTCTTGGAAATTTTATTTATTTTATTTTTATATATGTCATTATTGATGTAATATGTTCAGTTGATGTTATTTACAGTATAACTAAAATTGTATGCATAATCGTGATGACTTTCATGATTAAAATGTATGTCTTGCTGAAATATTTACTTTTGTAACTTTTTAAGCATTTTTTTTATTTGTTTGTTTTTGTTTTGTAATTTTTTTTCTCTTATTCGAGATATTTTTTATCAAAGCATCATTTTTATTATCTTATTCGTTGTTTTCATCTTTTGCATGTTCATTTTCTTCTTCTCGTGTCTCTTTCTTTAATATTCAAGAATGCAGTCCTAAAATTATTCATTTTTATTCTCCATTGAATTATTCTCTTTTGAAAAACCTATAATTATAAATTATATCTGTTATATCATTATAATTGTTGAAAATGAGTCGAATAGTCCTGAGGCTTTCATAATTGGTCATATAAGAGTTCACATAGTACATTATGATTCTTGTGTTTAGAATGTATCTTGTGTTCACAATGTACCTTGTGTACCTTTTGTTTATATTCTACATTGTGTTCGTAGTGTAATCATTGGTGATTCAAGTGTATATGGATACGTATATCATGTTTATGTCTATTATTGTTACTAGTTAGGCTAATGGGTCTATTATGTACACTATCTCGAAAACCATTATATGGTGTCTATTTATCTCCAGTAAAATATACTACTTATGATATAGATAAGGGGACACTGAAATATGTAATATTCTTCTATCATAGTGAAATACTTTTTCGGTGGCACCGTGGACGTTAAATCATGTGTTTCTTTTATTTTAATTCTCTTTATGTTGTTTTATGTATGCGCCATTTGTGAAAATATTGCATCTTGATTTCTAAAATATTAGTATCATAACATAGGTTGTTGCAAGTGAAGGTTAACAGTGAAGTCTATAACAACAAAACACAAAATTAAAAGATTTGATGCAAGATCTAGCTTTGCGTTGTGGAAGATTAAGTTGAAATACTCTTTCGTACCTGAAAGGATTGTGAAAGGTTGTGGGAGATAAGTTACTGACAAAGATAAAAGATGAGGATAAATAAGATCTTTAAGAAACTGATCTATACTGGATTTTGATTAGTGTAAGGACAACATACTTTACAATGTTAGTCGTGAGAATATTGTTTCCTGTGTATAAAAGAATTTAAGAGAAGTTAACTCAGTTAAATCAGTTGTGAACCACTTACACTTGAAGAAATATTTTTATGATTTCAGGTTGAATGAAAGTATGTCTATAACTGAGCATTTTTATAATTTAAGTTAATTATCATATATTTTGAGAAAATCAACATCATAATTGATGACAATGATCAAGATTTATATATTTTTAGATCATTATCATCTTTCTAGGATAATTTAATAGATACTATCATGTATGGTAAGGACAAGCTAACTTTAGCGGATGTTAGAGGGAAGCTGAATTTAAAGGATTTGAGACAGCTTCAGCTAGAAAATCAGACGGAAGGGGAAAGCCTTGTGACGAGAGAATATGTAGTAACAAGGTGAGTTCTTTAAATAAGAAAAATTATAGACGATTCAAGTTAAAAACCAAGAATTCAAACTATTATGAATACGGTGAGAAGATTCATCACATGAGGATTTTTAGAAACTAAAATGTAAGAAGGGTAATCAAAAGAAAAATATTACGAACCTAACAGAAGATGTGAATAATTTGATGATAGTGACAATTGTGGTACAAGAGATATTTTATTTGTGAGTTTAAACTATGGACAAAAGTCTTGGTTACTCAATATTAGCGCTACATACCACATGTGTTCGTTTAAGAAGTTACATGATGCCTACAAACCAATACAAAAAACTGTTTATTTGGAGAACGATAATTATTTCATGTTGGTGGGATTTGTAATGTCAAGATCAAGATGTTCGGTGGTGTTTTTAAAATCGTGACGAGTTGCAATGTTTCTGGATTGAAGAGAAACCTGATATGTTTTGGGATAATAGACTTTCACGGTTACAAGTATCTTATAAATGATAGTGTAATCAATGAGAAAAAAGATTGATGGTGTGTACAAAATAAAGGTTGCAAAATTGGATTTACATTCTCCAATGGAGTGTTGTTGTGGACGATGTTGCATTAACATCACCAGGGAGTAACAACCAAAGTCGAAAGGATCATAATCAGTTTTGGCATTGGCATCTCGGTCACATAAGTGAAATAATATTGGTTGTTCTAGAAAAGATAGAGTTGTTAAAAGGGTATACAATAGAATTATTAGGACTTTGTTAATATTGTGCATTGGATAAACAAACTATAGTGAAATTCAGGAAGTCACTGTAAGAAAAACTAAAGGGATAATAGATTACATTCACTCATACTTTTTGGGCCCAAATAGAACTCTATTAAAAAGATTGGAGCCATATACTACATGAGTCTGGTCGATGATTTTTGAAGGATAGTGTAGGTTTATTTTATGAAACCAACGATGAGACATTTCAACCTTTGTCAAATGGAACATTATGATCAAGAAGTAGACATGAAGAAAGATCAAGCATCTTATGAGAGATAACGGATTAGAATATTTCAATTGTGAGTTTAATGAGTACCGCGATGTTGAGGGAATAATGCACCCTTGCACAAGTTCTAGAACACCATAAAATAATGAGGTCCCATAACGAATGAACATAAAATTTTATGACAAAACTTGAAGCATGATCTTGCATATCGGTGTGGAAAATGATTTTTTGCTTAAAGTTATCAATGTGACGTGTTATTTTGTGAATCGGTCTCCATCAATGGCTATTAAATGTAAGAGTTCTTATAATATTTGGTATGGATCTTCGACTGATTAAGAACAATTTAAGGTGTTTTGTTGTCCTACATACACTCATGTGAGAGATAGTAAACTTGAGCTAATGGAAAAAATGTACATATTGCTAGGATATACTACTAGAGTGAAGAAATATAGGTTATCGTGTACCAATCTTAAGTCTCCAGGTTTTTTTCATTAGTGAGGAGATGACTTTTAATGATTCTACTTCACTAGATAGTTAAAAGGATGTAATGAAAATGGTTAAATGAGGATAAATTATGAGTAACCAAGTGGAACATAAAACACAGTTGGTTCATACTAAATCTAGTAATTAGAACGATTTCGAGGTATCTATAATCAGGAGGTAAAGCACTAACATCGCATGATAGTGACCATGGTGTACCCGAAAAAAAATAACAATCTTATATCATATCATTAGGCATAAAAATAATAGACATTATACCACCAAAAAGTATGTGAACCTAGTTACATATTCTTTGTCAGGTATGAAAGAAATTGATATGCATGAACCTAGTAGCTACAGGGAAACTATAGTGAGTTTAGATTAGATTGGTAGATCGGTGTTATGGTGGAGGTAATTGAAACTCATCATAAGAATTAGACATGAAAGGTTTTTAAACTCCTAAAGAACATAAGGTATTGGGTTGTAGATGAGTATTCATGAAAAATGAAATTAACCCATAGGTTGAGGTACCTCGATTCAAGGACAGACCGATCGTTAAAGGTTTTACTCAAAGGGAATGAGTCGAATATAATGAAGTGTTTTTCCAGGTGGTGAAACATAGTTCATTTCGAGTTTTGTTAACCATACTAAGTTTTCAAGATTTAAATCTTAAACAGTTGGATGTGAAGACTACATTTCTACTTGGTGAATCAGAGGAACTAATCTACATGAGACTAGTGCAGGGATTTATCAAGCCTAAAATGAAGGATAAGGTTTGAATGTTGAATATTTTATTGTATGGTTTGAAACAATCACCTACACAATGGTACTCATGATTTGATATATTCATGATGTCAACAGGGTTCATAATGAGTCCATATTACAGTTTTATGTATTATCAAAAAATATCAGACAATCCTTATGTTTACTTATTGTATGTGGATGATATGCTCATTGCTACTTTTCGTATGTCACACACTGCTTAGTGCCCAATTTGAGTTAAATAATCTGGGAAAAGCAAAGAAGATCCTAGGTATTGATATTGATAGGAGCAGAAGCATATGATCGTTACACTTGTCTCAAGGAAGCTACATTGACAAAGTGCTACAATAATTTAGCATGTTTGATACGAAACTAGTTAGCATCTCGTCTGACACTCATTTAAATTTGTATGCAGCAGGATTGGACAATGATGATTTTAAGTTAGAATAAATGTTGAAGGTTCCATACTCAAGTGCAGTTGGAAGCATCATGTATGCTATGTTATGCAGATGTCCTGATATTTCACATGTGGTTAGTATGGTCAACAGATACATGAGATGTCCTCATAAGAACACTGGCAGGCAGTGAAATGGATACTTCAACATCATAATAATATTGTGAATGTTGGTTTGACTTTCAACACGACTGATGTTGGTGGATCGCTAAACAATATTTCAGGATCGATGGTTAGTTTTTTATTCTGGTTTTTAGTCAGATGAAGAGAAGTTTTTTTTATAGTGAAGAAAGCATATTTAGATGTCATGAGGCTTTAGTGATTGGTCAAATAAATATTTTATAATGTACCTTGTGATTCTTGTTCTCACAATTTACTTTGTGTATATTGTGTTCACAGTGTACATTCGTGTGTCATTTATGATTCTTGTGTACATAGAGATGTCTATCATGTTTATGTTTATATTTTTTACTATCGGGGTATTGGGCCCATTAGGTCCATATTAGGTGTATGCTCGAAGTAACTCCTCAATAGAGGTACCATTGAAGGACTATATGGGCGTAGTTAAATATATAGATTAAATATATATATATATATATAGATCAAAAATGTTAAAACTCTCGTGGGGAAGGTTCCATCATACTTAGATGCAGAGAAGTTTGTTTGAACTTAAGGGATGATACAATGAAAAAATTAGTAACGATTGAGTCGAAAAAGATATGGGTTTATCCGAAACAGGTTGGTCCAAAGCGAGTTGATCTGAAGCGATCTGATCTGAAACGAGCTGGACCGAAGCATGTTGGAGTGAATCATGAGACTTGAATCAAAGCAGTTTTTCTACTTGCTAGGTTTACTATTTAACTGGGTCTCTTATTTTTGTCTTCCTATATCAATTATATTTATTAGTAATTAAATTTCCTATCGATGTAGATTTTTTATTTATGAGGTTTTTTATTTTAAGGGATTAGAACTTTATTACAGTCGTTGGTTAATAGAATTTAATATGGACTTTCTATTAAAGAAATAGGGTTTTCCTTAAACCTATAAGTAGAAGAAGATATGTAATAAGTTTGTGACATGATGAGTAACGTGAGTAACATATTTCCAAAGTGAGAAACAATATCTATGCCTTTTGAGGGGAAAGTGAGGTGAGAGATAAACACTGAATATAGAGTTATGTGAATCACGTTATCTTTCTAACAAAGAGTGATTGACTTTTTGTTTTTGAGATTTTGTATGTAACCTGGTGTTTAATAAAAGAGTGTTTATTTCCAATTGATGTAGGATTATTTTCACACTCTAAACCACATTATTATATCTTATGTGTTTGTTTTTATTTTATGCTTTTTTTATTTGTTGCTCATCATGAACCTGGTAAATTTTTATTCTAAAAAAATGGCGCATCGTGTTCTTGCCTACGGATATACGGATTTTTCTAAACCAGTGATGCGGTGAACATATAAAAAATAGGAGTAAATCAATAAAACTAGGAAAATATTGAGAAGTTTTGGACTCATAATAGCTTGAAATATACAAACAAAGAGTTCACTAGATATTTTGCAGAGCTTGCCTTTAATAAACATTGGACCATAAGTGAGACTCTCCAATAGAATGGGCTTGCTAAGGGAGTTATCGAACCTTGTTAGAATGGGTTAGGTGTATGCTTCATACAGTTGGGTCGAAGGGTTTGGGGAGAAGTCATGACAACAACTTTATATATCATCAACATGATTTCATATACTAAACTTATATTTGTTTATCCTCAAGAGATCTGTAATGGAGAGAAACCTAATCTTGAATACTTGAGAATGTTTGATTGTGTTTCCTAGGCACATGTGAAACACGATAAGCTTAGGCCAAGAGCCTTGAAACATTTTTTCCTTGGCTATCTAGATTGAGTGAAAGGGTATAGGTTGTGGTGGCTTGAACGTGGATGTCAGAAGGCTTTGATAAGCAAGGATGTGGTTTTCAATGAGGAGTATATACCATTCAAGAATAAGGTGAAGACTCAACCTAGTACTGTCGAGAATAGATGTGAAGTTGATGATGGGTCTAATTTTAGAAATTGAATTTGGAGACGTTTCTACCAAAGAGGATTTGGGACTTGGTTTCGCTTTGATTCGTACATAAAAATTCCAGCCACTGCCTAAGCTTGAAACTGGCCGAGGGTTTGGTTTTTAATAGACTTTAAATTATCATATGGAAAGCAACATATTTTAATTGTTATCAAATGATGATGGATAAAGTATGAAGATCATGCAAATAGTCACAAAGATGTGGTTTTGCCAATATAAATAGTTATGTTTTATGTATTGAAATGAAATAAGATATTCTTGAACCCAAAACATATCACGATGTTATCAAGATAAGTAATAAAGATAAGTGGCTTACGGTCATGAAATAATAACTGAGATCTCTCAAGAAGATGAAAACTTCGATTCTTGTAAAGTAGCTGAAGGGTCATAAATTGGTTCAGATTAAATGGATATCTAAAAAGAAGTTATATATTCATGGTGTTGAGTTAACCATATACAAGGCTAGGCTCGTGACTAAGGGTTTTATTCAACATGAGGGTGTCGATTTCAATGAGATAATTCTAACGGTTGTAAAACAAACCTCCATTAGGGTTATGCTGTCAATTGTTACTAGATTTTATCTTGACCTAGATCAAGTGGATGTTACTGTTGTCTTCCTTCATAATGAATTTTTATACATAACTTACATGCTTTGAACAGTACATCGTCCCTCGACTATCACGTTTGGTGGCAAATAGTCCTTTGACTTTCAAATGTCCGTTGACAGTCCCTGGACTATCGCGTTTGGATAAAGTTAGTTCACCAGATCCTCTGATCCATGAGAGGCTGCCACGTGTCACCATAGTCCCCAGATTTTTGTATCACAACTAGTCCCTTGAGTTTAGTTTTCTGTAATTTTCTACATTTTGGGTTTGACCTAAACTCAAGGGACTAGTGGTGATACAAAAATCTGGGGACTATGGTGACACGTGGCAGCCTCTCATGGATTAGAGGATCTGGTGGACTAACTTTATCCAAACGCGATAGTCCAGGGACTGTCAACGGACATTTGAAAGTCAAGGGACTATCTACCACTAAACGCGATAGTCGAGGGACGATTTACTGTTCAATGCCATAACTTACATGTGTTAGCTGAAAGGGTTTAAATAATGAAATGAAGATGATGTATGTTTGTTGTAGAGACCCATTCATGGGTTGAAACAGTCGCCGACGCAGTGTAATAGAAGATTTGATTCTTTTATAAGATCTATCAAATATGTATTGAGCTGTTATGAAAACTATGTCTATTAGAATAAGAAAACCCATATGGACAGACAAGTCTTATTGTTGTTGTACATGGATGACATACTAATGGCTTGAAAAAATATAAATAAGATTGAAGCATTAAAAACTCAATTAAAATGAGAGTTTAAGATGAAGAGTATGGGAGAGGCTAGGATGATACTTAGTATTGAGATAAGAAGGAACATGTCGAAGGTAATTTATTCTTATCTCAAGAAGAATATATACATAAAGTCCTAAGAAAGTTCTTCATGTCTGAAGCCAAAGCGGTTGGAACTTTATTCTCAATTGAAACTCAGTGTCACTAACATACTAACCAAAGTTGTAAATAAGAAGTATATGTTAGAGACACCTTATCTCTATATTATTGATATCATTATGTATGTTATGATTTGCATGATATCTGATATGGCCTAATTCGTAAGTGTTGTGAGCAGATTCATATCAAATCCATGGAAACCACATTGTCATGCACTCAATTGGCTCATAATATATTTAATGGGATCGGCTATTGTAGGGTTGTGTTGGAATCAGAAAGATAAGACTGATAAATGCTAAGAGGGTATGTAGACTCTAATTGTGCATGTTTTCTCACCACAAAGAAGTATACTTTAGGATATTTGTTTATTGTTCTTGGAAGAATGGTTAACTGGAAGTTTTGTATATAGAAGGTGGTTGCATTGTCATTTATAGAATTCGAGTATATGGCTGCTATGGAAGTCGTAAAGAAATTTATTTGGCTGAAAGCATTGTTGAGTGAACTCACTAGTGTGGAGCAAGATGTGGTTTTATCATGTGATAACATTAGTTCCCTTCATTTGATGAAAAAATCGAAGTTCCGTGAATGAACTAAACATGTAGATATCAAATTAAAATTCATCTGAGACGTAGTGGAGAGGAAGCAATAAAAGGTGGCTAAGATTTCCAGCAAGGAAACTCATTTGGATGCTCTAGACAAGGTATTGTTGATTCAAATATCGCGAATTGTATGAGATTGGTGAAAGTTGAGGATGCATATGAATTGGTACCTAAAGAGTACAACATTGGGTGAAACAAATGTCGGAGTTACTATAAAACTAAGTGGAGAATTTTTAGGTGTAGGCTAGAAGTAACACGTCAAGAAAGGTATTGCCAAATGACTACAATGGCGTAGTCGGATCTACCAGTTACATGTATAGGAAAGAACTGTTGAAATTATATCGGTGAAGCTTAGATCGTGACGTAGATGCAAAGACGTCTCCTGGAACCTAAGGGTTGTGACAATGAAAAAAATAGTGGCTATAAATTCGAACGAGATATGGGCTGATACGAAACAACTTAGTCCGAAAAAGGATTGTCCAAAGCGAGTTGGTCCGTAGCAGTCTAGTCTAAAGCGAGTTGGACCTTAAGTATGAGAGATATACCATAGTGGTTTCTTAATGTTGATAGGTTTACTATATTAATTTGGTCTCTTATTTTGGTCTTCTTATATTAATTTAATTTTATATTAAGTATATTTCCTATTAATTGGGTCTTCTGTATTAATTACAAATTCTATTAATTTGGATTTTTATTTATGAGGTTTCCTATTTTTAATAGATTCAGACTTTATTACAACCATTGATTAATAAAATTTAACCTGGAGCGTCTGATAAAGAATTATATTTTCTCCTAAACCTATAAATAGAAGAATATATGCAATGCAAGTGTGTGACGTGGTAAGTAAAATGGGAAACATAATCCTAAATCAAAAAAAATCTTTCATTATTTTGAGAGATAAGGTAGTTGACATATGTAAACTGAATATAGATTTTTTTTAATCGCGTTATGTTTGTAACAAAGAGTGAATGAGTCATTTGTGTTTGAGAGTCTTTCTGTAACCTCGTTTTTTATTAAAAGAGTGTGTATTGCCCATAGATCTAGGATTATTTCAATAATTTGAACTATATTAAATATTGAATAGGGTGAATATTTCTTATGAAAATAATTGGATCACCGGATTCTTGGTTTCGGACAAACGGATTTCTGCCAACAAGTGGTGCGGTAACCGTTGAAGAAGTATATCAATCATCAATCTGAAGAAACAGATCTCGCATGGAAACTGAATGCCACAAATAAGATTTCCATAAATCTTAGCCCATAAACATTTGACGAATTGAATGACGAATTAAATGACTTTAACCTTTGAAGAATTAAAATTTAAAGCTTATGTAGTATAGACGAGATTGGTTGCTGCTATCAACGATAAATCTACACAAATTGATGGGGTAATTGATAAGGGAAGATTAAAGATCTAAGAAAGTTAAGGGTGTTTTATTTGCAATGATAATATCTTAGGAGAAATTATTAATTTTGTAATGGAAATGACTAATTTATAACAAATAATAGACTTGAGGATTGGACCACAATTAGTAAATTATTAGACTTGTGAGATCTACTATGTGTACTATAAAAGTACCACCTATTTCTTGGAAATTGGTGACTGAGAAATGATTAAGCAATTATTACTTTTACTTTCTCTCTCTAAAAATATGTCTTTCTCTATCTAAAATATTGGTTAAGTAATCTGAATAGCACATTTAGTCCTCTAAACATTATTCTACTCAAAAACCTCCTCCAAACATTTCTGGAGCGATCATTGGCATCGTCTGTGGGAACGATTTGGTATCCGGAATCATCTTCCAAAACCTATTTGAAATTTTGAAAGAAAAAATGATGGAAATCCGAGAAGATTTAGACATGAATAATGACTTGGTAATTGGAAAATATTTCGAAGAAAACCATGCGGAAAATAATATGGAAATCGATCAACAGTATGATGATAAGCATACTGGTGAAAATTTAAAAGAATCTATGTTGGTTGCTCGGAGAAATGACTTATTGGAGGAAATCGAAAAGTTGAATTCTGAAAATAATGCAGCGATAGCTTCTAAGAAAATTCGTTATGAAGTCCGAAGAGAAAATAAGACTGAGAAAGATGAGCCTGACCACTATTATCGGATCAGTAAGAATGACAGGTAGCAGAGGCATCATTACTATTCTCCGAGGAAAAATTTAAAACCAAGATACAGGTATGAATCATCTTAATCAAGTGATTATTCACTTTATGACTCTAGTGAATTTTCTTCAGAAATATAGTATCAATAGAAAAAATGATATAAGAAAGAAATAATCGAAGAGGCAACAAAAAAGCATCGGTCAAATCATCGTACTAAAGATTTAATAGGGAAAGATCAGGCTTCTCGGGATCATATTAAGAAATATAACCTTGTGAATGTTCAAAATCAATCTGGAACTCAAAATTTTGAATATCGTGTAATTAATCAATACACAGCTCCTTCCGAAGAGGGTCTCAATGCGATGGCTCACGAGGGCCCAAGAGCTAATGTTTACAACGTGTCATAATTGGAGGTCATCCCCTTTGTCTACAAAGATACTTTCTGGAAATCTTCCAAAGCATTTTGACATTTCTAAGCTGGAAATATTCGAAGGAATGCAAGATCCTGACAGCCATATTGAAAAATTTAAAAATTTCATGATTAATTTTGATGACGATGATAAGTTGTTGTGCGTGGCTTTTCTCAAACTTTTAAGAGAGTTGCTTTAAAGTGGTATAACCGACTTCCGCAGGGTTATATAAAAAAAATTATATGTTTAGAATGTTTTCCGACAGTATTTCGTGGCGAGTAATAAATTTCGTGCTAATGGAGATACCATAATATATCACAGGCAGAAGGTTGGAGAAAGTTTGAAAAATTATACCAATCGTTTTGTCAAAGAAAAAACTGATATGGAGTACTATAAATATTTTGTGGCTTTAGTAGCGTATCAAATAAGCCTTCTCCCTGGAATATTGAAAGACATTGTGGCTGAAAGTCAGACAATAGCATTTACGGCTCTTCTTGATCAAGTCGAAAAAAGAATATTAGTAGAAGTAAAACAATCATCAGAAATAAGATCTATTGATCACTTAGAGTAGAATCAGTTACAAAGATCACTTGATACTATTCAACCTCCTCCTCAAATTAATGTACAACCAAAAGCAGCGAATCAATATCCTCTGAGTCCCAGGGTAAATCAGCAAACGTATAGTACACAGCAAGTGGCTAGGCCAATATCTAACAAGTGGATCCGACCAGAGTATTTTGCAAATCTGACTGAATGTGTGGCTGCTATATTTGATAAAAGTTGTGGTCATGTACAACTTCAAAAGTCTTTCCCAATTCAAACTCCGAGGGAAAATAGAAACAATAGGTTTTGCAAGTATCATGAGGATGTTGGCCATGACACAAAAGAGTATATTGCTTTTACTAAAGAAAAAAAATTCAAGCGTTAATTGAAAATGGAAAATTGACAGATTTTGTGAAGAAGCACTCTCACAAAAATCTATTTGTTAAAGAAAAATCAAAAGAGGAACTAATTGCATTGGTTATTTTCATATAGATCGA
The DNA here is from genome assembly GCA_036936605.1 of Limnanthes douglasii subsp. nivea. Taxonomy (NCBI): domain Eukaryota; kingdom Viridiplantae; phylum Streptophyta; class Magnoliopsida; order Brassicales; family Limnanthaceae; genus Limnanthes; species Limnanthes douglasii. The sequence continues at coordinate 147,209,788 of JAUPFV010000003.1, read as the reverse complement.
TTCTTTTGATATTGCGACAGAATACTTAGATCCGAAAAATGGGAGAAATGATATTAGCATAGTGGAAGAAATCGTGCCAAGAAAAAAGGTTAGTGATTTATGTGCTTATTTTGAATTTTTAACAATTTTTGGAGGTGATATTGTTGCAGGAAATTCGAACAGTTCCCAGAAAAGGCATATAGTCAGTTTGACTACCCAGTTAGAGGTGGGTGCCTCGGCACATCAGTATCGAGCTCCCTTTCTAATAATCTGTTTCGAGGATGATTATATGAGAAATGTGTTAGGCCCACATGAAGATGTAATAGTAATTGCAGCAGGGATAGTTGGTGATCATGTACAAAGGGTTCTAATTGACACAGGAAGTTCTGCAAATATTTTGTTAATGAGAACTTATAAGAAAATTTTCGATTCGCTTGTTATCCGACGATCTGATATAACTATTGTAGGGTTTACGGGGGTGACTGGTGAAGTGGTTGGAGAATTTGAAAGTGTGGTTGAGTTAGGTCGGGGACCTTTTAGAAAAAAGGTTGAAATTCTATTTACCGTCGTACATGCACCTACATCTTACGATGCTATTTTTGGAAGATCGTGGATATCAAAGACGCATGCTGTTATTTCCAAAGTACATCAATATTTAAATTATATCATAAGAAATAATATTTGAACAATTAGAAGTATCCAAAAATGGCTAGAGAATGGTATCGAATTGCTTTATCTTCCAAGAAAATTCGAGAGAATGAGTCAGAAAAAGCGTAGCAACTAGCGGGGACTTCCTCGGAACCAACCGCTTTTGATGATCCAAGGGAGTCCCCTAGTCTGTTGTATCTTGATGAAGATTATGAGGATCATATATCTTCATGAGGAAAAGTTTTAAAGATTGGAACAAAGTTGTCTCCAAATTTTAATCAAAGGTTGATTGCATTTTTATCCTCGAAATTGGATATGTTTGCTTGTTGTTCTTAAGACGTTATTGGTGTTCTATCAGAAGTTATTTGTCATAAGTTGTCAAATTAGAACAATGTAAGACCAATAATTCAGAAAAGTATACATTTCTCTCATGAAAAATCTGAGGCGATACTAGCAGAGGTAGAACGTCTAACTAGAGTTGGACATATTCGAGAGTCTTGTTATCCTCTGTGGGCTGCAAATCCAATTTCAGTAAAAAAGAAGAACGGAAAATGGAAAATGTGTGTAGACTTCACAGATTTGAATAGAGTTTGCCCAAAAGATTATTTTCCAATCCCACGGATTGATGAAGTGGTAGATTCAACATCAAGGAACATGTTGCTTTCTTTTATGGATGCTTATGCAGGGTATAATTAGATCAAGATGGATCATAGAAATAAGAAGAACACTTCGTTTATTGCTAGAAGGGTTTGGACTGTTATAAAGTAATGTCGTTTGGGTTTAAAAATGCAGGGGCAACTTATCAGCGTCTAGTGAACAAGACCTTCGAGCCGCAAATTTGGAGACACGTTGAAGTATATATTAATGATATGCTGGTTAAAATTTTGAAGGATGAAAATCATTTTGGTGATTTAGAGGAAACTTTTATCAACTTGAAAATGGTGAATTCAAAATTAAATCCAAAGAAGTGCATATTTGGGGTCCGATCAGGAAAGTTCCTCGGATACATAGTAAGCGAGAAAAGGATTGAAGCTGACCCAGTACAGTTAAAAGCCCTTACATCTATGACTCCTCCTCGGAATATTAAGAAAGTTCAAATATTAACGGGAAGATTGGCAGCACTAAATAGATTTATATCTCGCTCTTTGGACAAATGCACTCATTTTCCAAATTTTAAGACATGCAAATTGTTTCAATTGGACAAAAAAATGTTCAGAGGCCTTCCACCAGCTTAAAGAGTACATTTCTTCACCGGAAATTCTTACTAAACCTTTTCCATGAGAGAGATTGTTTGTTTACATAGCTGTCTCAAATTATGTTGTAAGTGTTGTGCTAGTTTTAGAAGAAGAAAATGTCCCAAAGCCAGTGTATTACATTAGTAAAAGTTTATTGGATGCATAAAAATGATATTTGAAGTTGGAAAATTTGGCTCTTGCATTATTAATTATTGCTCGAAAAATGAGACCATATTTTCAAGCTCATTCTATTACGATACAAACATCTTTTCCATTAAAAACTATGCTTCAAATACCTGATATTTTGGAGAGAATGACTAAATAGGCGGTTGAGTTAGGGGATTTTGATATTGAGTTCGAACCAAGAAATGCAATCAAAGCTCAAGTCATGGCAGATTTTTTAGTGGAGTTTCATTCTGAGCGGTCGGATATGGATGTTGATAAGGATAATTTCGAGGCTGAATGGGTAATAGAGGTTCGAGCACTCTCGAATTGGGGCTCGGATACAGTTGGTTTCTCCGGCAGGAATAGAAATGTTTCAAGACATTGATTTGGGTTCAAAACAACAAATAATGAAGCAGAATATGAAGCAGCTTTAGCAGGGTTAAGGCTTGCACAAATTTTTGGAGCTAAGAAAGTTAAGCTAATTAGTGATTTACAGTTCCTCATTAATCATGCATTTGGACAATCTGAGGCTCGAAAGGATCATCTAGTAAAGTATTTGAAAGTGCTAAAAGACATATCTTTAAGTTTTGAAAAAATAAGCTACGAACATGTTCGAAGAGAAGAAAATTTTGTAGCAGATTCTTTGGCGACTATTTTATATTCTGATAAATACTCGTGGATTATTATGTAGGAAAATCCATCATTTATTAAAAATTTAGAGAAAATAATTGGGGTTATTGATGAAGACATTCAATTATCCATTTTTGAAAATGAAGATTGGAGGCAAGACATAATCAAGTTTTTAGAGAGTGATGAGTTACCAATTGACAAGTCATTATCTAAAAAAGTGTGTTTCAAATCTCATGGGTATATTATACTTGGGGCGTCTTGTATAAGAAATATTTTAGTAGACCTTTGGTCCCATGTTTGGGTAAAACTGAATCACAAATAATATTATCAGAGCTTCATGATGGAGAAGGGTCTGCACATTGTGGGTATAAATCATTAATCAAAAGAGTATTATCGGTAGGATATAACTAGCCCACGATATCGTCTGATGCAAAAGATTTGGTTAAAAAATGTGGTGCATGTCAAAGGTTTTCTAATATAATTCATAAGTCGGGATTTTTCCTCGAAAGTATATCAGAGGCATTGTCATTTGACCGATGGGATACATGTTAAACATTTTCACAAGGACTAGGGGCTACTGATAAGGGAAGATTAAAGATCTAAGAAAGTTAGGGATGTTTTATTAGCAAAGAAAGCTTCTTAGGAGAAATTGATAATTATATAATGGAAAATGACAAATTTATAACAAACAATAGACTTGAGGATAAGACCACAATTAGTAAATTGTTAGACTTGTGGGACCTACTATTTATACTATAAAAGCACCACCACTTTCTTGGAAATTGGTGATTGAGCAATTATTACTTTTACTTTCTCTCTCTAAAAATACATCTTTCTCTCTCTAAAATATTGGTTAAGTAATCTAAATAGCACATTTAATCCTCTAAACATTATTCTACTCAAAAACCTCCTCTAAATATTTCTGGAGTGATCATTGGCACCGTCTATGGGAACAATTTGGTACCCAGAATCGTCTTCGAAAACCTATTTGAAATTTTGAAAGAAACAATGATGGAAATCTGAGGAGATTTAGATATGAATAATGACAATGGTGTCTATTGGAATGGGGAGTCACGCATGGAGAGACATGGCATATTATTATTGTTTGTGGATGACATACTTATAGCTTGAAGAATTATAAGTAAGATTGAAGCCCTAGAGAAGAGTTTGAGATAAAGGATATGGGAGAGCCTAAGAGGATAATTGGTATTGAGATCATGAGTAACATACGGAAAGGGTGTTTATGCTTATCTCAACAACAATATATATACATCAAGTCTTAACAAATTTATTTATTTCTGAACCCAGATTGGTTAGAACTCTCATTAGTTCCCAATTCAAACTCAGTGCCACTCAAGCACCTACCAAAGCTACAGATAAGAAGTATATGCTTGAGATACCTTTTGTCAATGTTATTGGTAGCATTATGTATGTTATGATTTTCACAAGACGTGATATTGCATACACTATAAATGTGTTTTGAGAAGATTCATTTCAAATATGGGGAAATCGTATTGGCTTGCACTCAAGTGGCTCATGAGGTACCTAAGGGGATCGATTTTTGTAGGTTGTGTTAAAATCACAATTATACGGCTAATATAGTATTGAGAGGGGATGTGGACTCCGATTATGTAGGGTGACTCGACACAATGAACTAGGTTATTTGTTTATGGTGCTTGGAGGAGTGGTTAACTTTAAGTCTTATATACAGAAGGTCGGTATGCTATCATCTACAGAAGTCGAGTGAACTTGTGTGATAACACTAGTGCCCTTCATTTGATGAAAAATATAACGTTCGATGAGTGAACTAAACATGTAGATATCAAAATGCACTTTATTCGAGACTTGATGGTGATAGAGCGAGTGAAGGTGGATAAGATTGCCAGCAAGAAAAATCGTTTGGATGCTCTAACCAATGTATTATCGATTTCAAAGCACATGAACTACATGAGATTGGTGCAAGTTTGGGATGCAAATGAGTTGGTCTCTAAAGAGTGTAACATTAAGTACAATGGAGGTTGGAGTTACTATAAGCCTAAGTGTATAATTTTTAGGTCTAAACTAAAAATAAGTTGTCAATAGAGATATTGTTGAAGATTATATGAGCATAGTTGAATCTATCGATTACATATATATAGGCAAGAACTATCAAAACTCTCTAGGTGAAGCTGGCTTGTCCAAAGCATGCTAGTCCAAAATAAGATGGTCTAAAGTAGGTTGGTCCAAAGAATTCTTGTCTGAAGTGAGTTGGGCCGAAGCATGTTGGACCAAAGCAACTTCTTCTACTTGCTAGATTTCCTTTTATAATTGGGTCTATTATTTTGGTATTTATATATTAATTGGATTTCTTATTAATTAGATTTCCAATTAATTAGGTCCTTTATATTAATTATATTTCTTATTTATGAAGTTTCTTAATTTAAGGGATTAGGACTCTATTAGAGTCGTTGATTAATAATATTTAATTTGGAGTGTCTCATGAAGAATTAAGGTTTTACCAAAACTTATAAATAGAAGATGATATGCAAGTTATGGTATGACGAGTAACGTTAACAACATATTTCCTAAGTGATAAAATATTATAGGTATTTTGAGAGAGAAGTAAGGTGATAAATAAACATTGAATAGAACTTTCATATGAATTGTGTTATCTTTGTAATAAATAATGGTTGGTCATTTGTGTTTGAGAGTCTTTAGATAACATACTTGTTTAATAAAAGAGTGTATATTGTCCATAGATATAGGATTATATCCACAACGTGAACCACGTTAAATATATCTTATATGTGTGGTTTTATTTTACGCTTCCTTTCATTTGTTTCTAATCTTGAACATGATAACTTGTTCTTCTAAAAGGAATTGGCATACCAAGATCCTGCCTTTGGATGAACCGATTCTTCCCAACAATCCATTATAAAGAAAGTCATTATATAGTGTATATTTGTTTCTTCTATAAATAGTCTACTATAGTTATAGAAAATAGAACACTGAAATCTTTAACATTCTTCTCTTATAGTGAAACACTTTTTTCTCTTATGGCACCCGTAGATGTAGACATTATTGTCGAATCATGTTAAATCATGTGTTCCTTCTCTTTTTATTCTTTTTATTCTATTTTTTGTATGAGTCGTTTATGAAAATATTGCATGTGTATTTTTACAAGAACAATATGACTTCAAAATATTGTAAAATATCTATACATATTTTTTATTTTACTTGACTCCTGTATGAGAAGATTTCCATATAAGATATTTTGGAAACCTAAGTTCTCTGTTAGGATTTTGTATTTTGATATGCTCGTAAAACTAATATTGTAAAAACATTGAAATATTATTTTATTTTATTAATTTCAAAGTTAATCTAATAATTATAATATAATTGTATAAAAATTTACTCTTATGAGCATTATACAACTTGTTACGTCCAATACATTATATTTAGAAAAATTGATTTATTTAAATTCTGAAATACTTCTCTTTCCCAATTTTCCTATTTTATCTTATGCAAATTATCTATAAAAGTAACATAAATCCAAGGTAATGTTTCTCCACTCTTAGAAAAAATAATAGTGAAATACTAATTAAAAATGACAATAATATTGCTACGTTAGTTGCTTCTTTTGTAGTTTCTTTTACAGTTTCCTCAAGAAATGACATTATCATTTTCATAGAGAGTGAAATTACATTTTTCTTAAATGTGTTTGATTATCTTACCTTCATTATCTTTCGATTGAGATACTTCTTTTATATTTTAAATTTTTTTTTGTTTAATCACATGTTTCACTTTTAGAAAATCTTCATATCGACATAATAATTTGTAAATTACTCTTACATCTCTTTCTATGATTGGTACTCTACATTCTCCAAGTTTGAATACATCATATTTTTTGTTGTATCGATTTATTATTTCCATAATCAATGCATTTTTAGAAAATATGGTTTTTCGTTCTTCAAGTTATTTATCCTGGTAAATAAGTAGTATAACGAAGTCTTGTTCAAAGCTACAATATGTATTGGTTCAAAGTTGAAGCTCCATTTGTTTGAGTTGTAGAATTCATGATAGACCTAAATTTGTTTTTCCAAATGTAGTTTATCTTCTCTTTTCTTTCCATGTCACATATATATTGGAATTATTTTGAAACATAAAAAATGTTAATTTGTAGTTTAATTGTACTAAAAAAGACAACTAAATGATTGACATAAAATAAACATTTTTAAAGACAACTAAATATTTTAAGTTTTAGGTAGATATTATTCATTTAGTTGTGAATGTGTCATGTAAATGTATACTAAATTATTAAATCTAATAGGTTCGTGTGTGTGTTTACAGGTAAATCAATGTTTCTAAAAGCTTAATATTTTTAAGAAGCAACAATGATTTTGAATAAACAACTAAATATTTGGTAGAGTATATAAATGAATAGTTAAATGTCTATGCTTATATGTTTTAGATTGATTTTACAACTAAATATTATGTTAAAGTCTTGTATCAAAACATTTATATGTAAATTTATCCATATGCGAATATTTTAATATGAAGGTATAACGACAAGCTAATGATTCATGTTAGTTTTTTTTTAAGTTGATTTTTACGGATTAAGGTTATTTTAAAGTCTTGTTTCAAACATTTACCTGTAAACCTATCCATAGGAAAATGTTTTGATGTAAAGGTAAAAAGGGCATGCTAATAATTCATGTTATTTGTTTTAAATTAATTTTTACAGATAAAGGTTATGTTAAAGACTTGTATCAAACATTTACATGTAAATTTATCTATAAAAAAATATTTTAATATGAAGGTATAAAGGGGCAATCTAATGATTCATATTAGTTTATGTTAAAGGCTTGTATCAAACATATAGTTATAAACTTATGCACATGCAAATATATTGATATGAAGGTGAGGTAGGTTATTGATTCTTGTTAGTTATTTCAAGTTGATTTTTACATATAAAGGCTATGTTAAAGTCTTGTGTCAATATTTACCTCTAATCTATCCACATACAAATGTTTTGATATGAATTTATATGGAGCACACTAATGGTTCATGTTAATTTTTTAAGTATATTTTTAAAGTGTTAAAGGCTTGTATCAAACATTTAACTGTAAATTTATGCACATGCAGTTGTTTTAATATGAAGGTACAAGGGGCACGTGGATGATTCATGTTTGTTATTTTAAGTTTATTTTACAGTGTTAAAGGCTTGTATCAAACATTTATCTGTAAATTTATGCACAATAATTGTTTTAATATGAAGGTACAAGGAGCACGCGGATGATTCATGTTAGTTACTTTAAGTTGATTTTTACATATATATGGTATGTTAAAGGTTTGTATTAAATAAATACTTGTAATTTATCGACATGGATATTTTTTGATATGAAAGTATATTGGACATGTTAATGATTCATGTTAGTTCTTCTAAGTTTGTTCTAATAGCTAAAGATTATGTTACATGCTTGTATCAAACATTTGCATGTAAATCAATCCACATGCAAATATTTTAATATAAAATTAAAAAGTGAAGCCTAATTATTAATGTTAGGTGTTTTAACTTGTTCTTTTACAACTAAAGGTTATGTTAAAGTCTTCTATTAAAAAAAATCATGTAAACATATACACAACAAATATTTTGATATGAAGGTACAAGGGGTGGACAAATGATTCGTGTTATTATTTACTTTCACAGCTAAAGGTTATGCTAACAGTTTGTATCAAACATTTATTAGTATACATATCCACATGCAAATGTTTTGATACGAATGTACAATGATAGGGTTGTTATTGGGCTACCAGACCCGGATCTTCCCGATATCGACTAGATTGTGTTAGCAGGCTGCCCACGATCTGAGTTTTGAGCTCGGTCTAGACCGATAAGATCAGTATGAACTCACTTTATATTTATTTTCTTAATATATCGAGATCGACTTGATAGATTTTTATCTAAATGGGTGTGTTATTTTTGTATATATGTTTTTATATGTTTAAACAAATTTAATTTTTTTTCATTCAGTTGTTTATGATTATAGAGATATCTAGACCTTCGGAAACATGACTATGGGGAAGTATTTCCATGTATACGGTAGGAAACCAACATCTCAAAATGAGATTTTTATTGTTAGGATGTATCCAAAAATCCTGGAAAAAAAACAATAGTTTTGATGATAAAACTGAATCTCAAGATAAAGCGAAGACAGTTCTGAATCCGCATAATGACAAGTGAAACAGAAAGTATACATCATGGATGGTGAAACAAATTCTAAAGGTGGTGAAATAAAAGAAGATGACGACGAAAAGGTGCAAACAAAGTTAGAGAAGAGTTCGAATGAGAGTAAAACCGAGTAAGAGATGAAAGTGAGAAATAGATTGACCAGACCATCCAGATCAAATTGTTTAGCTATTGGATCGGAATCGGACCAAAATCTGAACCTATCTTGCTTAGTGGTCCAATCTGGTTTGCCTGATAGCTTACCAATTCGAGCCCAAAAAATTTAAAACCCTGGTCGGACTGGACCAGTAACACGCTTGTACAAAAGGACAAATTAATGATTCATATTACGTGTTTAACTTATTTTTTTATAAGTAAAGACTATGTTAAAGTCTTGTATCAAAAATTTACATGTAAACCTATACACAACCAGGAATTTTGATAAGGAAGTATAATGAGAAGCTTAATAATTCGTGTTAAGGTTGTTTTAACTTGTTTTTTACAACTAAAGATCATGTTGAGGCCTTTTATTAAACATCGACTTGTAAACTTGTGCGGAATCATATGTTTTGATATAAATATATAAAGGATGTGTTAATTATGTCATGTGTTTTAACTTATTTTTTATGGGTAAATATTATGTTATATCAAATATTTACATACAAACCATTGCAGATTCAAATGTTTTAATATGAAAGTACATGAACAATCTAATATATGTTTAATTTTAACTTGTATTTTACAATTAAAAGTTATGTTAAAGGTTTATATCAAACATTTACTTGTGAACATGTTTATGACTAATTTTTTTATATGAAGATACAAATAACATGCAAATGATTAATGTTAGGTATTCTATATGATTTTTTTATACCAAATACCATATTCACATAAAACTTACATCTAGAATAAACATTTAGCTGCAACTTATTGTAAAGATAAATGTATTTAATTTATTTTTTAAAATATCAGTTTGACACAAAATTGCTAGATATACTTTTTATACGACTAAACAAAACCTAGAATTTGTTCATAAACCTCAGGAGCAATTACAGGAACCTAAACTACATAAATCGAATTTAAAACTAAATTACTAAATTCATATTTTATGTTCAACGTTTAGTTTAAAGTTTGTGTTTGTTTTTCGCGATTTGTTGTTATGAGATTTTACTACTGGAAAATATTATGTTTTGAGGTCGATTTAAAAATTATGTTCGATTTATGGATTCGAATTTCCAAAAAAAAATTAAATAAAATTTTAAAATAAAGAAGATTCTTCGAATAGAGAAGAAAGTAATATTTCGCTCAGGGTCACATTAACAAAAAAAGGCAGTCCAACCTAAATCCGTTTCAAACCTGTGTAGACTGGTCCGAATCCTGGACGCTGCTCATTAATAAAAGTCCAAACCGGTAACATTCCTAGCTGTGTTTAGAGAGAAAAAAATAACGATGGTTTGAATGTTTTAACAAAAATAGAAAATGGAACCTTAGAAGGAAAACAAAACAATTTTGAGGATTGTATTCTATTTGTCTAAGTGATATGTTTAGCTTTACAAATTTAGCAGAGCCACACAATTATATTATCTCTCTCTTTATATACAGAATTACAGAATTGGTCTCTTGTGACCTCAGTTTATGACCCAGTGTATTGCCACAACAAATTGTACTAACCGGACTGCAAAGAGAAAAAAAAAAACATTCAATTAATATAAAGCTCCTCAAAATTCACTACTATTAGAAGATAAAAGTGAATCGAATATTTGCAATTCTGTAATATCTGTGGAAAAAACTGAAGAGAAAGTTTAGGTACCTAAGAAAACCCCAGAAATTAGGGGGAAAAACACTCAGATACATTTATAATTATAAAACAAAGGCAATGAATGCAAAAAATTGACATATGAAGAGATTTCAAAACTTCACATCCAAAAACAATCATATATGAGTGTTTTTTGAATCAAGCAATCAAAACCTCTCCATAAAAAATGACTACTATATATCCTTAACTCTATGCAGACCTGTCAAGCTTCTCAAGTATCCATTGCGCATAAATCTGTGATTCTATACCCCTTTTTTTGAACTCGTAACACCAAATCACTCCAGATGATTGTCTTCTGCATTATATGTGTATATGTCAATAGGAGAAACTGTACAGCCGATACTACTACGTCTGACATGAGTAGTTAACGAGCAAAATGCTCCGACGCGATCAAGATAGACTACAATCACTGTGATGTCATCATGAAAATGACGTCTTATTCCTTTTCTAATTGCTTTTATATTGTCGTATCCCAGTTCTCTTTTCTTTGCAGCCTCATTGACTGCAGCTTCCACCAATCTTCTGGCTATACCCTGCAAGTATATACAGATAAGAACTCAATGAGCCAAGAAATTGAACTACACTGACAAGGTATAACAAACACTATAAGCAAATAGAACGAAAGAAAGCCTGCCTCTGCCATTCTATAATTACTATGATCCTCAAATCTAGGGACGTGCATTACACCTCCTCTGATGTATAAAAACCAATCTGTAAAAATATAGAACTACAAACTGTTATATTCACTCACAGCTCTTGGATGTTTTACAACAATCTCTACAGCTGTTTCATCACTTAATTGTTCCCACAAGCCATCTGAAGCAAAGATTAAAAATAAGTCTTGTGGACTAAGCTTTCTGGCAAGGACAGAGGGTTCGGCCGTCACTACAGCACGCTTCAAAGGACTGAGGTATCCATGTTTCTGAAAAGCTGGAGATTTGTGAAATACTGGTTTCTTTAAATAAACATCACCAATAGATCTTGACACCTGAAACACGAGGAAAGGGTTACGAAAAAAGCAGGCGCCAAATTGTTTCAAAATTAAGTATTACAAAATAACAGTATCAAAGAAATACATTTCACATAATGCTTCAAGTGCCTGACAGAGTTGAACAGTTAGAGATCACTAAAAGGTTGGGGAAAAGAAATAAGCAACCTACAGAAGTGACAAATAACCTCTATATTGTTATGCTTCAGGGGCTCTCTTTAAGGACATCTCATGCATTGAACATGGACTAAATTTCACTTATCTACATGAGACGGTCGTTCAGGAGCCCGAGCAAGCAAAAGTATTCCTGGAAGAGCACGGAAGATAACCCTTTTCAGAAAAATCTTGGCTCTTATTAGTAAAATAAAAAACACAAACATAAAAGCAGTGATCATAACCAAACTCACAACACACCCATGAGGAATACAAAAACATATAAATTTGTGTATCCACAATCTCTTCAATAAGAAAGCTCAGAAACAGCCGAACCACCAAGAACCCTTTCGGAATATGAGAAAAAAATTCATGACATACCAATATTTATATATTTATCCAAAAAAAGTGTTACACCATATGATACCTGAATTATTCCCTTGATCCTCCATGCTCCGCGAGTATACACTACTATGTTGGGATCATCAGGATGAAGTGCCTCAACCTCTTTTCTTACCTCTTGGTTTGCAACATTATAATCTTTTGATACCCGTTCTGCAACCACCTGAGTTTTTTTATCTGAAACTCTTTTCCCAAGAACTACTCTCGAATCCCCAAGGTTTGCTATATATAAGATACCATCTGATATAGCACCCACTAAGCAGCATGTTCCAACAGAAGCAATATGAGGGTTAGATGGATACAACTGGTCAACTAACTGCAAAAACTCCTCTTCAGTTGCACGGAAAGCTTTCTTTATTACATCTTCTGATAACCTTCCATGCTCCGCGGTGAATTCTAAATTTTAAAACACAAAAGGTTCAGCCAGAAATTTAGGCAAATATCCAATTCTGCTCTATGCCAGAGAATAATAAGAAACAATGTACATGTTCAAAAGGCTCCATACTATCCATCAGTCCAACTTACATAAGATTTAACATCCACCTATACTTATTGCCAGATAATAATAAGAAGCAATGTACATTCGCAAAGGCTACTACCCAACATAAGTGTTAACGTCAATGATTCATGTCTATAGCTTACCACAGCCAATATAAGAAACTTATCTGCAAGTACACTAACATTACCACATTACCGATTCAAGAATAGTGATTATAGGGATGTGTTTGCCTCGTTAAAAGATCATCCTGAACAGATATCGAGACATGGCCTACAATAAACAAACCAATGCATGCATTCACCTAACCCAGATAATTCAGTGATTAAACCAAACAAAACCGACCAAAGAACACATAATCACAACCGATCAGAGAATTCAATGATACAATCCCAAAACATACACAAAAACAAGAAAATTCTGGAAACAAACACAGTTAAAAGCTGTGAGGAAGGCGAATAGAGTTGGAGAAAGTCGTAGTTACTGTGAAGATACGTAAAGAGATTTTGGTTGACAAATCGGGCAGCTTCGGGTCCGCCATGGCCGTCGTAGACGCCGACGTAGGTGGCGGAGGGGGAGGTAAAGACCTGGCTCTGGTCTTCAAGGTTGGCGTTGGCTTGAACCACCGCGATCGAGTAATTGCCAAAGGCGTGCGATTTCAAGTCCGTCTGCCACATAAGGTCGTCTCCACCGCCGCCACCTCCGTCGACGCTGTCGACAGGTTTCCCTAAGCACAAACACGACCGGATCAATTTCGTCATGGACGATTAACAGCTACTAGTATTGGTTGCGTGTTTGATTTAGGGCTCCTAGAGAGAATAAGAAGCAGATGAAGAAGGAAGGTAGAAGCGACACTGGGTATCTTTATATTAATGAGAGCATCAAATTCAGCCCTAAAACAAGCTTTAGGAAATTAAATAAAATCCGAATAATAAAACAGCATAACTTTTGGGTATAAAATATAGGTGCCTCCTCGTGTCTTAGTTTTCAGCATTGTGATCAAATTTTTAAGGGTGAAGCTATTTCCTCCATCACTTTTTTTATTTCCTCCATATTTCAAAATAAATAAAAAACTTATCACTTGTTTTTACTCTCTTATCCTCATTTTACATTCTAATTTATAATTTGATGCCATTAACCATTATGAAACCCTTATATCAACAAACACATGATTTAGACAAATTAAATCCAACGTATATGATTTAACTTCTAAAATTAAACCCTAAAACAAAAAAACTTCAAATTTCTTAAAGATTACTCATGGAAGAGGAAGACACCCAAACTAAAGATTTAACACCAGAGAACGTCACTCAATCAACCAACAAGATAATTTAATCTTGTTTTTTAGTTTTACATTTATGTAACTTGAGAATCTCTGTTAACAAAACATATTTTCAAAAATCCCGATTTGTGCAGGTTTTAGCGGAAAACAACTAATTCTGATATAGCAATTAGGAATCAGGTGCTTTTTTTTAAGAAAAAAACACCTAATTCCGAGACGGCAGCTCGGAATTAGGTGCGTTTTTTTATAAAAAAACACCTGATTCCGAGACAGCGCCTCAGAATATGGTGTTTTTTATATAAAAAAACGCACCTAATTCTGAGATGTCGTCTCGGAATTAGATGCATTTTCATCTGTTTGAATAAACAATGGTGTATTTTTAAGTATTTTTTTTAAAATAACCTTAGACGAATTCGAGAGAGACTGTTATTTTTTTGTCAATATTAAAAGAGAAATCGAGTAGTTGACTATTGTTTGTTGTTTTTTAAGATTAGAATAGAAATCTTGAAGAAGAGACCGTCTTTATAATGGCTAGGCTATGGTTAGGGTTTATGGAGGATTGATGTCAGAAACTAATAGGACTAGTTGGGTGTGTATAAGTTAATATCATGGAGATAGTTGGGATAGTGGTAGAAATCGATAGAGTTGCTGGAGAATCAATGTGTTTGGAATAAAACTAAAGAAAAGGGTAAATATGTTATTTCCTTTATGGAGGAAATAACAAAGTGGAGTTTCTTTTTATTTATGGGGGAAATAAAAAATTTGATGGAGGAAATAGCTTCACCCAATTTTTAAATCATTTCCTCTTTAATTCTTTTTACGATTATTTTATTTTGTTTTAGATAAATATATTAAAAAATAATATTTTTTTTAGGATGGATGACTCGACTAATACTTAGACAAATCGAGATGCAACATACAAAACAAAAAATCATATTACAATGATTTATAGATCCGCAGTATGTAGACATAACCGCAGTATTCAAATCATAAGTGCATTATTGCGATCAATTATAAAGGATGAGGTGTTCCAAACAAAACATAATTAACAACACCAAATTATTACATTAGTCGGTCTATTTTGGTCCTAAAGAATCTAATTGAATGTCAAAAAACATTGGTGTGAAACCGCTTACAAAGGTAAGAGGGCACCAAAAAATTATAGCAGTCTGCTTCCGCCGTCAATTAGTGGTATTTTTAGTGAACCCAAGCTTAGAGCTGGCATAGCTCTAGATGTTCTGAGTGAAACTACAATCATAAAAGATATTGATAGTTTCAGAATGAGTGTTACATAAAATACAATTCTGAGGGAAATTTAATCCCCAACTTATAATTTTTTTTTCTTGAGTAGACAACTTGTCCTCGACAACAAGCCAAATAACAAATGATTGGCGAAGAATATTATACTTATGTCATACTAAATCGATTTACCAGACACATGGGGTGGACGTACGAATGACGGTGTAATTATCCTTGATTGTGAACTTTGTGTATCTTTTTTGGTAATTCAGTAATGGATATCGTTGAAGTTGATGTTGGACGGCAGAAGAGATTTAATTAGGCTTTTTTATCTCATGAAGATTGTTGTGATTCCTAAGACTTGTATATCTTATATAAGGCTTTGAACAGTATATCGTCCCTCGACTATTGCGTTTGGTGGCAAATAGTCCCTTGACTTTCAAATATCCGTTGACAGTCCCTGGACTATCGCGTTTGGATAAAGTTAGTCCACCAGATCCTCTGATCTATGAGAGGCTGCCACCTGTCACCATAGTCCCCAGATTTTTGTATCATCACTAGTCCTTTGAGTTTAGTTTTCCGTAATATTCTACATTTTGGGCTTGACCTAAACTCAAGGGACTAGTGGTGATACAAAAATCTGGGGACTATGGTGACAGGTGGCAGCCTCCCATGGATCAGAGGATCTGGTGGACTAACTTTATCCAAACGCGATAGTCCAGGGACTATCAACGGACATTTGAAAGCCAAGGGACTATCTGCCACCAAACGCGATAGTCGAGGGACGATTTACTGTTCAATGCCTCTTATATAAGATAGTCAGTTCCAAAGATCATCTTGCATGATGTCTGAAACCTTTAATTTCTTGTCGAGTCTTGAGTCATGGATTATATTTTGCCCATAATGGGTTATCAAAAGGTAGTAAGGAACCAATGATCATTCGAGAATGAGGTATCCTCCCCATTACCAATCCACACCCCGTACAAATTACTTGGCAAGATTCTAAAACGTAAAACTTTTCTCCAAGTGCATAAAGGGGGGATCCTAAGTATAAAGCCCATAAATTATCATTTTTTATTTTTTTTCAATTTTAATGGATTTTGTTAGAATATTCACGCAATAACATGTTTTTAGTGCGCTAGCATGTAACACATTCACGCTGCATAGTATTAAAAATGTTTGTCATGTTTGGATATTGTTAGAATATTCAGTGTATTAAGTTTCCTTGTATAGGCCTCTAAGTTCTCTATATATTGAGAACCTTACTTGGGTTTATTAATATAAAAAACAGTTCAATACAAAAAGGAACATTTTCTAATAAACACAAAACCCTAGCCGCCTCCTGCGGCTACTTCTCTCTTTGTTGTTTAACATGGTATCAGAGCACGTGTGATTCTGGGAATTCTGAACATCCTCAACAAAGATGGCTGACAATGAAGTCGTGGTCAGTCAAATCCCTGATGAATTAACAATGCAGATTGCTGCCATTCTGAGAAATGGTCTCGGAACACAACAACAAACAACTAACCCCGAGAATTTATCCCTAGGGATTAAACTCGGTGGTGACAACTATGCCCTATGGGCAAACCTGATAAAGAAATCAATTGGGGGAAAGGGGAGAGGTTCTCACAGTACAGGGGAGCCGACACCTCCATCCAAAACTGACAACACATATACAAGGTGGGAACAAGATGATCAATGTGTTTTCACATGGATTATCCAGAATCTTAAATCCAGTTTGGTAAATACTGCCTTTCAATATCCCACTGCAAAAGCCCTCTAGGATGGGTTAGCCACCACATACGGTTCTGGTACAGATTCGTTACAAGTGTTTGACCTTCATAAGAGGGTTAATTCATTAAGGCAAGGGTCTGATACACTAGAAGACTTGTGGAACAAACTGCAGAACATCTGGTCTATAGATAGGCGAGATCTGAACCCTATGAAAGACCCAGAAGACATTCAGATCTACAATAAGAAGACTAAAGAATAAAGACTCTATCAATTTCTAATGACAAGCTGGAACCAGTCAAGAGAGATATCCTGAAAAATGATCTTCTTCCTTCCGTGGAAACAACATATGCTACAATACGAAGGGAAGTGGTTAGGCTTAATATACTAAAATCAAGTTCTTCTTATAGTGACTCGATTGAAATTGGAATGGGTTTGGCTGCTAAAGATTCTGCACAGAGGTTTAAATTCCGATCCAAAGAGAAAGAAGATAAATCCAAGTTGTATTGCACTCATTGTGGGATGAAGAAACACACTAAAGAGACATTTTTCCAGTTGTTTGGCTATCCAGAATGGTGAGAGGACCGTCATAAGAAGAAAAATAACCAGCGTTTCAGATCTAATATCAAACGGGCTTCGTCTACAAGTGGCGGTGAAGATCCGACTAAAAATGAGCAAGGAAGTGGCACTGGTTTTGGAGGAATGGCGGTGAACTCCTATGAAAAACTTGGAGGTAAAGGGTTTGAGAAATCAATGAATTGGATCTTTAATTGCGGGGCTACGGACACCATATCTTATGATCCTAAAGACTTTGGTGACATGTCATCTCCAAAGAAGTCCCATATTGAGACTGCTAGTGGAGAAATTTATGAAGTCAAAGGGGGAGGTTCAATTATTTTTTCAGAAAAAATGGAAATTAAAAACTGCCTCTACATTCATTCACTATCCTTAAAGTTATTATATATATGTTAGTCAAGTGACAAAACAACTCAACTGTGTGGTTCTTATATATCCATTTTTTGCATTTTACAGGACATTCGTACGAAGGAGATCATTGGGCGTGGTACAGAACAAAGAGGTCTCTATTATGTTGATGAGGTAGTTTATAAGGGACATGTCATGCTTGCTCATGGAACAACCGAAAGGCAACTTTGGTTATGGCACCAGCAACTTGGTCATCCTTCTTTTAGTTATCTTAAAAGTTTGTTTCCTAGTCTTTTTTTGAATAATTCCATTTATGAGAAATGTGAAACCTGCATTCTTGTAAAAAATTGTAGGGTCTCATTTAATCAAAGTAATACTAGAGTTGATTATGCTTTTTCGCTGATCCATTCTGATGTTTGGGGTCCAGCACTGAATTCCACTAACAATCAAATCGGCTACTTTGTTTTATTTGTGGATGATTTCTCAAGAATGACTTAGATATACTTCATGAAACATAAATCGGAAGTACCAGAAATATTTGTTTGTTTTTACAAAATGATTTTGACTCAATTTGAAAAAAAAATACAGATTCTCCGTTCTGATAATGGAACAGAGTTTGTCAACCAAACAATGCATAATTTTTTCAAACAAATGGTCTTATCCATCAAACCACTTGTCCAAACACACCTCAACAAAACGGTACTTCAGAACGAAAAAATCGTACTTGACTTGAAAAAACTCGTGCTATTATGATTGAATCTATAGTTACTCATTCTCTTTGGCCAGAAGCTCTTGCTACAGCCACGTATCTTGCAAATCTTCTACCACCCCGATGTCTAGGAAATAAAACTCCATTACAAGTGTTATGACCTTTAAACCTCGTGTCTTTGGTTGTTCGGTGTTTGTTCATATCCCTAAAACTAGTCAAAACAAACTTAATCTGTGTGCTGAAAAGTGTGTATTCGTTGGGTACGATGTCCATCAAATGGGTTATCAGTGTTACAATCCGGTTACTCGTCGAATCCATGTCACCATGGACCGTGACTTCTTAGAATCCGATTATTTTTTTACCACCAATCTCGTGCTCAGGGAGAGAAAGTAAGTGAATCACTCAACTGGTTGCTATATGAAAGTTACTTTGAGGATGTGCCGATAGAGTCGGTAGATGGCGCCACCGAACACGCCTCTTCCAACATAAAGAAGACTGACGAGGCAGTTCATACCACCAATGATTCTCCCAAAGACAATGTCCAACAAGAAATAAATGCCATGGATACTACCAGCGAATCAGCCGAAGAAAATGTCCATCAAGAGGTAAACAATTTACAATGTCATAGTTCACAAAATGCTACTGACCATGACATTTCAGGAAGTTCATTTGTTGAAACTCAAACTCTGGTTCTTCCCCAAAGAAAAAATAGAGGGGTTCCTCCTGACCGGTATTCACCGGAACACATTCCTCGTGCTTCTACATATCTGGTAAAAATGGACAGGAAAGGAATGACAAAGATTGCAAAGGCGTTTTCAGCTACTATTCTCTCTTAACAAATCCCTAAAAAACTCAAGAAGCTAAGAAGATGATTGAATGGCATGAGGCAATGAATACCAAAATGGAAGCTCTAAAAAGGAATGGTACATGAGAGAATTGTGTGTTACCATAAGGGAAGAAAGCAGTCGGGTGTAGATGGATGTTTAATATAAAATATAAATCTGATGGTACCATTGAGCGACATAAGGCAAGATTGGTTGCCAAAGGATATACACAAACATATGGTATAGACTACTCTGAAACGTTCTCTCCTGTTGTAAAGATTGACACTATCAGAGTTTTACTTTCAATAGCCGCGAATAAAGATTGGTCTCTTCATCAATTTGATGTAAAGAATGCTTTCTTACATGGAGACTTGGAAGATGAGGTATATATGAAACCCCCACCAGGGTTCTCTGATGGTTTTCAAGAAAATAAGGTATGTAAACTGAAAAAGGTATTATATGGGCTCAAACAGTCTCCTCGTGCTTGGTTTAGGAGATTTACAATGGCAATGAAGCAGTATAGCTACAAACAGAGTAATGGGGATCATACATTGTTTTACAAAAAGAGAGGAGAATTAGTCACTTGTCTTATAATATATATCGACGATATGATTATAACGGGGAATGACGAAGAAGAAATTAGCTCTCTTAGGAAAAACCTCTTCAATGAGTTCGAAATGAAACACCTTGGGGGATTGAAGTATTTCCTAGGAATCGAGGTTCTTAGGTCAAGAGGGGGGATTTATATCTCCCAACGGAAATATATATTGGATTTATTAGCTGAAGTTGGCATGGTGGATTGCAAACCAAATGACACCAATGGTTGTGAATCACAAACTAAAGATAATTGAAGGGGCCAGACCAACGAGTAAAGAAAGGTACCAAAGGTTGGTGGGAAAATTGATTTACCTGGCTCACACTCGACCCGACATTGCATACGCGGTGGGAGTAGTTAGCCAGTTCATGCATCATCTTCAGGAACACCATATGGAGGCAGTAATGAGGATTATTCGATATCTCAAAGGCACACCAGGAAGAGTCATAATTTTTAAGAAAAATGGACACCTTGATGTTGAAGTATTCACCAATGCTGATTGGGGAGGGAATCTTAACGACAAGCGATCAACTGCTGGCTACTTTACTCTTCTTGGAGGTAACTTGGTGACTTGGAGGAGTAAAAAACAGAAAGTAGTATCACTGTCAAGTGCTGGATCAAAATTTAGAGGAATCGTTAAGGGGATTACCGAGATACTTTGGTTAAAGAAGATAATGAAAGAAATCAGATCCCCTCTGAAGTGTCCAACTCAGTTAATGTGCGATAATAAAGCTGCGATTAAGATTTCAGAGAACCCGGTACAGCACGATAGAACAAAGCACGTTGAAATAAATAGGCACTACATAAAAGAAAAGATTGAAGATGGGACAGTCGAACTTCCGTTTGTTAGATCCTAAGACTAACTGGCAGACATCCTGACAAAAGCGGTTGCTGATAGAACATTCGAATCAGTTTTATCCAAGTTGGGTATTGGTGATCCCACTACACAACTTGAGGGGGAATGTTAGAATATTCATACAATAACATGTTTTTAGTGCGCTAGCATGTAACACATTGACGATGCATAGTATTAAAAATGTTTGTCATGTTTGGATATTGTTAGAATATTCAGTGTATTAAGTTTCCTTGTATAGGCCTCTAAGTTCTCTATATATTGAGAGCCTTACTCAGGTTTATTAATATAAAAAACAATTCAATAAACATTTTCTAATAAACACAAAACCCTAGCCGCCTCCTGCGGCTACTTCTCTTTTTGTTGTTTAACAGATTTGCAACATATTTAGTTATTTTTTACTTATTAAAGATCACATATATTTAGAACATCTACCTGATTCCAGGTTCTCGGGTCTAGATCCCAAGGTTGTCATCCATCGTGGGCACTATTACATTAGACCAAGCCACCTTAGCCTCTGAGAACTTCAGCTCGTGGCCGAACCAGAAAAGCGGCAAAGAGACTATGAAAGATCTTTTAGAATCCTCGAATATAGAATAAAGAGTGATGACCAATAAACCTGCCCAATAAAGAGAAATGACTTAATGAGCTGTTGTCAGCCCACATAGGATAGATGTTTGGAGGTCCAAGAACTCATATGCGAAGTGATATTTTACATAAATGGGCAAAAATCGGTGTATAGAATTCGGCCCATGAGGAGGGGAACTCACATATATTTTATAGTACGCGAGCCGACATTGTAACCTAAAATATTGATGAGATCATTTCTAAGGGTGGGATTTACGCCTCATAGAAAAATGTGACTTTTGGCATGATTAACTTGAGGATCCGAGAGCGAGAAGAATTCATCTAAACCTATTTTGATAAGTTGGATGGAGTTTAGGTTGTTGTGATGGGAAATTATTAAGTCATTAACAAAACAGAGATTGATTATTTTGTGACAAATCTAGTGGAATTTAAAATTTATGTTACTGTTTTTTCCTTAAGAATACCAGATGAGACTTAAATCACGAGATCGTAAATAAAAAAAAGATAAAGGATCACAGTGTCTAAGCCTTTTCATACATTAGAAATTACCATTAGCATCATCATTAATGTTGATATCATATGATGAAATGGTAATACATCAGATAATCTAAGAGATGATCAAGTCTGGGAAGTTTATAGTGACAAAAATGTTTAAAATAAGGTGCCAACGGACATTACCAAAAGCTTTTATACGGTATATTTTAGTGGAACCCTATTGCTTTTGCAGTTTGTGTGGTAACCCTTAACAACTAAGGAGTTTTTTTAAAAAATAATGATGTTGTCAGAAATTTTCCTTCGAAAAATAAAAGTCGATTGAGATTTGATAGTCATATAAGAAAAAAAATTCTTCGATTTTATTAGCCAGAATTATGTAGGTAATCTTGTACACGACGTTGCATAGTGTAATCGGTCTGAAATAAATGGTGTAGGTTAAGGTATCCTTTTGAGGATGAATGCAATAAAGGTGAAATTTCAAAATTGTTCCAAACTCCCATAATTAAATAAATTTATGACCTCACTACAGATTCCATCACCCACAATATTCTAGGAGTTCTTGAAGAAACTTGAATAGAAACCATCAGGTCCCGAGGATTTGTTGTTATCACTACTGAATAAGGTGTTTTTGATATAGTCGCATGTTACCGTGTGAGTCATATATGTCTTAAATATTGACCCTAGAAGTAAGGAGGGCGGAAATCCTTGCAAGGCCCGTGTAACTAGGAGGATGCCTTGTACCATGGAGATCATTTAAATTGATCACCAGAATGTTAGCAACATCGAAGGAGTTGGTTATCAGATCACCTCGATTATTTGAAATTGAGACAATTTTGTTACATAATATACAAGTTTTGATGCTACTGTGAAATAACTTAGTAATTCTATCTCCAAGTTTGAGACAATTCTCTTCAAAATAAAAATTAGAAAGTATGGTCAGCACTGCTCAGGAAGATACAATAAAAAATCCTCATTTTTTAGAAACAAAAGAAGAGTTTGTGGTATCTTGAACAAAAAGAAATTATGTTTGGAAAATTTCCTTTGGGATGATCGTATTTATATAATTTTATTTCTAAAACTTAGTTTATCGGCTTCTTTTTTAATTTATTTAGTTAATTTTATAATTGTTTCTTTAATTTTTCAAACTAACTTGTTAATATTGGTATGGAAAATCGCGGTTAGATACATGTGAAAGATAAATTGCTATATAGATATGCATAAAATACATGATAAATTAGTTGGTATTCCTATGATATTTATTCATAGGGGTAATCTTCTATATATGGTAATACAATTCAACTTCTGTTAAAATGAAGAGACGTAATATTCGTATTAAAGATTTACATATATTACTTATGCACGATCTAAATGTGTTACCACACCGCAAATTATCATTCTTCTTTCTAAACTTGATCACCAAGTCTCAACCCAAAGGTTATATATTATAACCATCTGGGTATTTTTATTCAACGGATTTTATATTTATCATTAACCTTCTAGTTTTTTGCAATAACATCAAGGAAAGACTAGAATGTGTGAAATTTTTGAGGCGTTTGATGTTCTTGTTTTATGTTATCGTCGAATCTTGATCATACATATTTTATGTGAAACCGAACGGTCTTTCCTTTTCGTTGGATATTGAAATGTACTATAATATGCTTTATATCGAAATCTTAAAAGTCTTGAGAGATACGTTGATGTCATGCTCGACGGACTCAATTTTATCTAGTCGAACAAACCTCAAAGGTGTATGCGGATTGGTTTGTGCTGACCTTGTTTATGCCTAATAAAAAACCTTTTGTCGGTAAAAAATTTCCTTTATGAATAAAATTCTATTTTAATGAAGGTAAAAAAATTACACCTAACATGTACAAGGTTTTTAGATACATTGGTTCATAATGCCCCATCAAAATTTTATGGATGCTTGTGTGTAATGAAGTTGTATCTTTCACATGCACTATGAAGATGAGTCTTAAGTTTCCATTAAGTCGATACTTCTTAAGTATTTTGAAGATACCCAGATATGTTCCAACTAACTTGTTTTGAATGCCTGAAGAGTGTTAATGAGAGTCATTATTCTATCTCAAAATGTGTATAATCATTTTAGTTTTATGAACTTCTTGGTAATGAATTGGATCATAGGGAAGAGTGTTTATCCGTATTTATATTTTAATATAGGTGATGTTCCCAAGATCCTTGAAGAGATTCTAGATTATAATAAATTTTTGGAAGAGAGGGCTGGACTTTGAAATGTAAGTCATCCATATTTTTTTGTATTTTTATTGTGATATTTGTATTGGACATGATCTTGACCTTTAATTAGAATTTTTGTGGGTAATGTCTACAGTTTATAACTGATGAGTCCAGATAAATCCACCACTGCCTACTAAGATTTCCAGACAAGGGAAATTCGGGCATAAACTGCCCACTGAACTATCCGGACACGACAAAAGTATAAAATAATTAAACACCTTTTGACTAAGCTAGATGCTAATCAACTTATTAAGTAAATGGGTCTTTAAACTTGACCCGGTTTCATGATTTGACCCGAAATCCCATGGGTCCATAATTAAGGGTATAAAAACCACAACTACTTTCATTAATGAGGGTAATGAACATTTAATATAACCAGGCAGCTTAAATCTCTCACTACAAAACACCCAAACATTTAATACTCCAAAAATCTTTCCAAAACACTTGACATAATTACCCTCAGCGTAAATAAACCACAATAAATTGGCGACCACAATGGAAGGGGAAGGTTCCTGAATCTAGCATTCAAAACCAGCAAGAAAAACCAGTTCTGATGAATCCGGATGAGCAAGCAGTTCCACCACCTTTGATGAAGATGGTGGGAGAAAACAATGAGTACACGACCTAAGAGCGAGAGAAGTTGAAAGCTGAAATAGAAGCATTGAGGGCCACTAAAAAGGCAGAGATGGTTTGAAAGAGAAGTCCGAAGCGTCAGCCATTCACCATACTAACAGCCCAAGGGAGAACGACCCATCAGCAAAGAATCATTTGAGCACGAAAAAGACCAATGTCAGTTCCAAGAAATCTCACCGGTCTAAGCCGGTGGAGAGCTCAGAATTTGAGTCCTCTAGTAGCTCCTCGAATGAGGATGAGCTTGAGGAGTCTTTGTCATCAAGCAGTGATGAAGGAAGGTCCATGAAGAAACAAAAGCTAGTTAAAAAATATTCAAGAAATAGGGATAGGAATGGAGACTAAAGAGGCATCTGGGAAAAAGGTCGTCTCACAGCCACAGCCATAGTCACAGGCATGTGGACCAGCTGCTGATGGATTCTTTTGCTTTCCATTATGAGCCAGGTATTTTTCCAACACCTAATAAAGACACAGTTTTTAATCGTGGTCGGAATTGGAGGCCATCGCCATTGTCATCCAAGTTACTGTCCAGAAACCTTTCTAAGAGGTTTGACAGTACTAAAATGGAGAAGTATGATGGGAGAAAAAAATCTGGACAACCATCTGGAACAGTTTTAAAATTTTATGATGATGACAAACTACTTTGTAGATCCTTCTCCCAATCGTTTACAGGAAGTTCTTTGAAATGGTACAACAGCTTGCCACAAGGTTGTATCAGAAACTTTGATACGTTTGGAGTGGCCTTCCGCAGGCAGTTTGTGGGGAGTAAGGAGGTGAAGGCAATGGAGATACTATTATCCATTGTGCCCAAGAGCCAAATGAGTCACTGAAAGATTATATAAGTCGGTTCGTAAACACTAAGAATGGTTTAGCTAAATGCTTTGAGCAGGTAGTAGCTTATTTGAGACAAGGGTTAACCCCTGGGAATCTGGTTGATTCGATAACCAGGAAGAAGGCCATGACTTGGGGTGATTTGCTGAATCAGGTGGGAAAACAAATCAACGTAGATGAAACAAAGAAGACTAGGGTACACATGCAAGTGAAGTATGCCCCGGCTGCTCCAAACCAGAACCAGTCCGGATACAAGGCCAAAGAAACTGGACAGGGGCCCAACAGGGCCAAACAGACTCAATCCCACCCAAATCCAGCTCAGAGCCAGCAGTCCAGAAATAAACGAGGACCTCGGGGCCAATCGGAGTGGTTTGCTGAGTTAAAAGAAAACATGGCAACCATTTATGACAAAACAAAAGATGAGGTGCATTTTAGGAATCTGACAGCGCTTCAATCTCCTAAGGAAAGTCGTAATACTTGTTTTTATCAATATCATCATGATATTGGCCACAACACCAAAGACTCCATCGCTTTGAAACAAGAAATGCAGAATCTTATTGAAAGGGGAAAGTTGGGAGCTTATGTCAAGAAAAGAAGTGGAAAAAAGCCTAACAATGCTCATCGGACTAGCCCAACGAACAATGCGGGGACATCTGCTCCGGAAGGGGCTATGGTAATCCTTGAAAGATTCGATGTCGAATCAGAGTATTTGGATCCTAATCCAACCCGGAATAAAGTGGGGGTTATAACAGAACAAACTAAGACTGTGTCCGGACTCATAAGATTTTTTGAGTCACTTACTATATTTGGAGAGGACACTATGACTGCATCAACTCCTTCTTTAAGGAAGAGGCATGTTCACACGCTAGCTACTCAGTTAGAGGGAGGCATGTCTTCTTATCAATCCCAAATTTCTTTTCCCTTCAGGTGAATTCTGATTGACACTGGCAGCTCAGTCAATATTCTCTTTTTAAGTTCTTATAAACAGATGCAGAATCCCTAGGAAGCTCGAACAAATCCATTGTGGGCTTCACATGAAGCTCTGCGGATGTAATCGCAGAATTTGAGGAGGAGGTATTGTTGGGCAAAGTCCCTTTCAAGAAGATGGTCAGAGTGTTATTCGTTGTGGTAGGTTGCCCCACATGTTACAATGCGATCTTTGGGAGGTCTTGGCTCTCTAGGATGCATGATGTGGCTTCAACAGTCCATCAATTTTTAAAGTATGCAGTTCAAGGACAAGTGGGAGTTGTCCGGAGCAGCCAAAAGATAACAAGAGAATGTTATGCAACTGCACTTGCCCCTAAAACTCTGGGGGCAATTCGGATTAATGAAGATTAGTAGTTGTTGGGGCCCTCTAAGGGTGAGGGTGAAATTGATGACCCCAGAGAGACCCCTGGTATTTTGATACCAACTGAAGAAGTTGAAACCCCCTCTCTGGCTGAAGGAAGGAGTGTTAAAATTGGCTCCAAGATGGCACCAAAATTGAAGAAAAAATTGTTGTCCTTTTTGGCCGGTCACCAACATGTTTTTGTTTGGTGCAATGCTAAATGTGACCGGAGTACCTGCAAGCGTTATATCACACAGGCTGTCTATCCGGAGAGATGTTGCACCGGTTGTGCAAAAAATGAGAGTTTTTTCTAAGGAGAAAGCTGATATAATAGTTCAAGAAGTTGACCGGCTTACTAAGATGGGGCACATCAAGTCTCAATATCCTTTATGGACAGCCAACCCATTGTTAGTAAAGAAAAAGAATGGAAATAGTGTATGTGTATCGACTTTACTGACCTCAACAGAGTTTGCCCAAAATATCTCTATCCAGTCCCCCAGATAGATCAGTTGGTAGACTCCACATTTGGAAACAAGTTATTATCGTTCATGAATGCCTTCTCCGGTTATAACAAGATACAGGTGGATCCGAAGGACCAAGAACACACTACCTTTGTTACAGATAGGGGCCTCCATTGTTATAAGGTGATGCCTTTTGGGTTGAAAAATGTTGGGGCTACTTGTGAGAGGTTGGTGAACAAAGCATTTGCTGATCAGATTGGGAGAATTATGGAAGTGTATATCGATGATATGATGGTGAAAAGCTTAGAAGAAGAGTTGCACCTAACTGATCTTCAAGAAAATTTTACCAACTTGACAAAGGTTAATTTAAAATTGAATCCAGAAAAATGTCTGTTTGGGGTGCAATCCTTTTTGGGTTATGTAATAAGAGAAAAAGGGATACAACCTGATCCAGACCAGCTTGATGCCCTATTAAAAATTGACCCTCCTCGAAATGTTAAAGAAGTACAAAGGTTGACAGGAAGGTTGGCTGCATTAAATCATTTTATTTTAAGGTTTTCGAAAAAATGTGCCCCGTTTTTTAGACCTTGAAGGGTGCCAAAGACTTCTACTGGTCTTCGCAGTGCGACCCGGCGTTTGATGAAATAAAGAAGCATTTGTCTTCTTCCAAAACCCTTTGTAAGCCTGTTGACGGAGAAACACTGTATGTATACTTGGTTGTGTTAGAGTGTGCTATAAGTGCAGTGCTGGTAAGAGAGGTGGACAATTATCCTCGTCCGGTGTACTACATCACCAAGAGTCTGATGGATGCTGAAAAGAGGAACCTAAAGCTTGAGAAGCTGGCACTAGCCCTAGTAATTGCTGCCCGGAAAATGAGGCCATATTTCCAGTCTCATTTCATCATCGTCCGCACATCTTTTCCTTTGAAGAATGTGCTTCAGAAAGCAGACATATCAAGCAGGATGACCAAATACTCAGTAGAGTTGGGTGATTATGACATTGATTTTGCCCCACGAACTGCCATTAAAGCTCAGTCTGTTACTGATTTCTTGGTAGAATTTCATTCGGACAAGAGTACTAGACAAGCTACAGAAGAGAAAACTAAAAAAGAATGGGTTGTCCGGACAGATGGTGGATCAAGCACAATGGGTTGTGGGGCTGGGATTTTTTTAACCTCTCCGTATGGTGATAAGTTATACCATGCTATATGCTTTGATTTTAGGGCTTCTAACAATGAGTCTGAATATGAGGTAGCTATAGCTGGTCTAAAGTTTGCTTTTCTGTGTGGGGATAAAGAGTTAGATTAATGAGTGATTCTCAGCTTGTTATCCACCATGCTCAAGGTCAGTCTGAAGCCAAGAAGGAGCAGTTGATCAAATACTTGTTCATTCGTAAAGAAGTAGCAGCCAACTTAAAAAATGTGAGCTATGAGCATATTCATAGATCGGAAAACACACTGGCAGACTCCTTAGCAACCATAGCATACTTCGAGTCCTACCTATGGATTCATGTACAAGAGTGCCCATCCATACAACCAAATCAGAGCAAGGAAGAGGAGGAGAGCTTAAGTGTACAAGTGGTTCAAGCCAAAGATTGGAGATTTCCCCTTCTTCAATACATCTTTGATGGAATTTTGCCTCCGGAGAAGGCTATGGCCAGAAAAATGAAACACAGGGCTCGTGGTTTCTTAATCATAAGAGAGGTTCTTTATAAGAATTCGTTTAGCATACCTATCCTACGTTTTTCGGGGGCTGAAGAGTCCTAAATTATTTTATCCGAACTACATGATGGAGAGGGATCAGGACACTGTGGCTATAGAGCTCTAATCCGGAGGGTTTTGTTGGCCGGATACTATTGGCCTTCCATTATGGCGGATGCTAAGGAATTGGTGAAGAAATGTGACCCATGCCAAAGATATAGTAATGAAATTCATATCCCAGCTGTTCCTATGGATTCAATTTCTGAGCCAGTGCCTTTTGCTCGTTGGGGACTAGAATTAGTTGGGCCTCTACTAATGGCGTCCGGAGGGTGCAGGACTATTATTATAGCCATTGATTATTTCTCAAAGTGGATAGAAGCAACCTCCTTGGCGGGAACTACTTCGAGAGCTGTTATAAAATTTATTTTCTCTAACATTTGTTGTAGATTTGGGGTTCCACAAAAGATAACCAGAGATAATGGGCCACCATTTGATA
This sequence comes from Limnanthes douglasii subsp. nivea, assembly GCA_036936605.1. Lineage (NCBI taxonomy): Eukaryota > Viridiplantae > Streptophyta > Magnoliopsida > Brassicales > Limnanthaceae > Limnanthes > Limnanthes douglasii. The sequence goes on along the minus strand of JAUPFV010000003.1, from coordinate 147,180,131 downwards.
ACAAGGATATGGAGAATTTATGTGCCTCTATGGGCATTCAGCATTACTTCTCTTCTCCTTTCCACCCACAAGCAAATGGTCAGGTGGAAGTGGCAAACAAGACCATTTTGTCCGGTCTGAAAAAGAATTTAGAAGGGGCTGTAGGGAAGTGGCCAAGCTATTTGGAAGAAGTATTGTGGACATATCGGACTACTCATGGAGCTGCTACACAAGAATCTTCTTTTGCCTTGGTTTATGGGATGGATGCAATTACTCCTATAGAGGCAACTCTACCATCATACAGAGTCCGCAATTATTCTGAACAGGCTAATGAATTGGAAATTAGAAGTCAGTTAGACTTAATAGAAGAAAAAAGAGTTAAGGCTCATCTTAGAACCACCCATTATCAAGGCCTGATGAGAAACAGATTTGCTTCCAAAATCAAGAGAAGGGATTTTCAGTCAGGGGATAAAGTATTAAGAAACGTTTTCTTGCATACTAAGGAAAAGTAGTTCGGAAAACTAGCTCCGAACTGGGAAGGCCCTTATGAGGTCTCCGAAAAACTTAAGCCTAGGACATATAGGCTTCAAGACAAAGATGGAAGAATCCTAAAGCACCCATGGAATATTAAACACTTCCGGTTATATCTCGAAAGAAAGTTGTGTAAATATTTACTTGTTTAAAGTCCATGTAAATATTAAGGGGCATACTCTTTCCTACCCTGGTGGCGCGTGGAGGTTTTAATGAGGTGTATGGGTTTTTTCAATAAAATATGATGCCTTCTTAAAATATTTGGTGTGATTTGATTACAATTTCTTTCAAGTCTTCAATTTAATACTAAGGATCTTTGACAAATCGGATTAATCTGGTTGAATGATGACCATTAAATACATTTAATCAGAGATTTTAAACACTCTTAGCTTGAATATTTGTAAAGTAAAGAAGGGCTCTTTAAACATTAGCCATTAAAATTGAAAGCAAGTATGAAACAGAGCAAAAATTGAGTAAGATAAGTTTGTTCGGGTAAAAACCGGATAATGATATTAGAACACAGAATATGCCTTGGCCATCCAATGACTTTAAGTTTTGTGAAAAGCTTAACCGGACTCAAACCGGATACGATTATAAAAATGCCTTGGCCATCCAAGGACTTTAATAGTTCACAAAATAAAGAAAACAAAAAGATAGTTAAAAACCTCAGGGATTATTCCCTTCGGATGTTCCTACCTCATCTCCTTTCTTAGGGCCTTTGAGTTCAGTGCTTGAGCTCTCCCCGGTTTCTTCTTCCTCATCGGTGGTAGAATCGATTCCAGTAGAGTGGTTTTTTTTATCACCATCTGCCAGGTTATGGAACGGGATTTCATCATACTCCACATATTTCCACAAGAGACCAAGCGTCCTCTTCGGAAAATTCTCATGAAAGAGTAGTACCATGTCAGACTTCACTTCAGCATAACTTTTCTCCAATGAATCTATCACCCCGTTGGTGTACTTGTCAATGTTGGCCTGAATTCTCTGTTCCCGCTCCTTCTCCAAGTATTCTTTCTCCTTGGTTGCCTTGGACACAGCCTCTTCAAGGGAAGTCTTTTCACCAAACAGGGTATGAATAGTACCATCTTTGGTCTTCACATCTTCTTTTAAAGTGGAGAGATCTTTCTCCAAACCGGAGCACTTAGTTTGGAGCTCTGCGTTAGCTTTCTCCGAAGTGGCCAGCTTGGTTGATAGACCTTCCTTGTCCTTTTTCAACTCTTCAAGCTCTTTATTCAGTGCTTCAATGCTCTGGTTAGCGTTGAGGAGGTTAGTTGACATATTCTCCTTATCTGCATTGAGGGTGTTGATGAGGGTGGACTGATTTTTCACTTGCCTTTCCAATTTAAGTACAGGTTGAATATGACCCAGAAGAGAATGAGCCACCACATTGTTCTCCATAGAGACAGTATAGGACTTGCCATTGTAAGTCACCATATTAGAAGAGCTTGAAGGACGGTAGGGGCCAGCGAAGTCATCTTTCTCAGAAACATTGAAATAAAGATCAATGTCTTGGAAGGCACTGATATCTACTCCATCAATCTCTCCTTCGGTACCTTCTCCAGATTGCACTCCGGTGGGAATCTTCTCTGCTAAGATGGGATCAGTTGGGTCTACTGGAGGTAGAGGCTCAGAAGAGCGAAGGATTATTTCTTCCCCTAAGGTGACCTTCTTCTTCTTGGCGACCCTTTCATCACTACTGGCTCCCCGTTTACGGTCATTCTTCAGAATCTTTGGTGAGCTTTGTCTTTTTCATACCTCCTTGACAGTTTCATCTTCAACCACTTAGAGCAAGGAGGCGTCAATTACTCCTTGGTTTTCCCCTCTTTATTTCACCGAACCGATATCTTCTGCAGTAACCTGAACTGCTTTTGTTGCAGCCTTCTTTTTCTTTCCCTTTCCCTTCATCTTGCTAGGAGCTTTGGCTCTGGAGGGCAAGACCAGTTTGCCATCTTTTTCCTCTGTTCGTAAGTGAAATGGAGAAAATAAAAAACAAGATTGAGGGACTTACTTGTACTCTTCCACCTCCTAGTAAGCATGCTAGGGTTAACCTGGACTTTGATCTTTCTCCCATTCTCCCATGACCCATTGATGAATAGGAACTGAGTTTTCCAGTTCTTCTATGACTCTAACAAATCATTTACCACTTTGAAGTTGTCTCCCATCTGTGGTGATAAAATGGGATGTGATGATTTTTGCAGAGGCTTGCCACAACGGTGAATTGCTCCATAGGGAGAGTAATGTCGGACAGCCATGATGTCATTATGCAGGCAAGAAGGGAGTACCAAGCGTTTGGACTTAATTGGCTTGGGCAAAGTTTAATCAGTTGAAAATACCTGAAGATCAATGGGTCTAAGGGGAATCTAACCCCCAGTTGAACAGCTCGATGTAGATGACAATTTTATTGAGTTTGCAGTCCATCCGAGTCTTCGGTGTGACTGGTATCCTCACCTTTACTGATTCTGGGATCCCCCACTTAGTCTGGATCCGGCCCAGCTCGGCAGTATGAGTATAAACATAGTTGATGTTCTGCATGGCCAACAAATACTTCACGTTGACCTTCTGGAAGCAAGGTCCTACCTTACTCTCCAAGCACTCCGGAATATCCGGATGAGCCACTCCAACCTTCACTTTGCCTTTCCCTTTCCTGTCAGAGCCAGCATCCACAGTTTTCCCTGAGGCTTTTGTTTCAAATGGGCCATCTTCGATACTATCCTCCATCACTTCTTCCATCACTGTGGAAGGCTTAGCAGTTTTTGTCAAATTTAAAGGTTAAATTTTCAAATTTTATTTGAAGGTTAATGACAAAAGTTTGGTGTTTTTGACATCATATTCTATCTTAGTTTTCTCTGAAATGAAAGTCATCTCCGTATATTTCAATGATAAAAATGCCAAGCTCCTACTTTGACTATTGCTCTTTCAACTATGATATTTGTTCTCCAAATTCAATACTTGGGTCTTGAGTTTTGTTTAACATAGTAACATCGCCAAGCGGCAAAGTATTATCAATGGTAACACAGAGTTAAAGAAACTTTAAAATAACAAAAATGATAAAATTACGATAAAAATATATTTGAAAGTTAATAAGGAGGCAAGTTGATAGTATCGTCTAATGTAGTTTCCATATGGCGTTTCATGAGGTCAGCAACAAATAATAAGGAAAAGTACGATCTAAGATACTGAATCTGATGAGTCCGAATTCAGCATGCTCCCCGGAAGGGCAAATCAGCCTAAGTCTCTCCGAATACCGGACAGGCTACAAGCACATAAATCGGACAGATCATTCGGACCGGACAGATCACTTTTAACACTGTAAACTTAAGGCTGTTCGAACTATGACTAAAGTACTAAAAAACCTAAACACTTCTTGACTAAGCTACCTGCCCTCCTGCTTAGAACTCATGGGTCTTTAAACATGACCCGGGTCCATTAAACATGACCCGAAAGCCCATAAGGGCCCAAACATCACACTATAAATACCTAACCACCAGCATGAACTATGGGTAATGAAACTTAACTGCTACCAAACTGCTTAAATTATCTCTCCACCGTTAAACACTCTTACACTACCGTTAAACACCCTTACACCACCTTGAAACTCCACTTAAAATTACCAGCCTACCCTCAGGCGATTATTTTCCACACCAGAATCAAAAAACGACACTTAAAATTTTGGGATCTAGGCTTGATGATGATCCAATATATGTTATGAGAGAACTTAAAATATCAAAGTTAATACTTGAAAGAGGTGGATCTTCACCATTTTTCTTGTTCATGTAAGTAAGTATAAGACATACTTTCTTTTTTTGAGGAGAATAATATTCATAGAGAATTGTATGAGAAATGCTATTTTGGGAATAAGAGCCTGAAAGTTGGTTTAGGAAGTTGCTTTCTTCAAAAAGAAATCAGAAGGTGTGTGTTACTTTTTCTGTTTATGGTGTTTGTTTTTTGATGATTTGAAGTGGGAGCATCGTCATCAACAACATGATGTTTTTTGGTTGATTTTATTTCTTTGTGAGAATTGGTTTCTTATGCTTCTTCTTTTTCAAACCTCCTTCCAACAAGATCAAACATTTCTATTTCTTACATGGGAGCATTGGTGGTTTTTGTTTATTACTCCACAATGGTCATTAAGTGATATATCTTCTAATTTCCAAAAGCACGAACAAAAGAAGTTTTCTTACGTAAAAAGGCAATGATACTGATATTTCCAAACTTGATTAGCTACAACAGACAGTTTAGTCAAAACATTGTTTTGAGAAGCTTAATGTTTTTAAGTTTTTTGAGAGAGTACGAAATTTTACATAAAAAAATAAAAACAAATGGTGAAGGTGATAACAATGCATTGAAGTAAAAAACGATAAAAATAATGTAAAAGTAATATTGTGTTTGTCATATGGTTTCGTTCTGCTTGACCAACGTTATTTGATGAGCTTAATTCTCAAATTCGAGTAACATTAAAAAAAACATCTATGAGTGGTTAGAATCCGACAATCTTACAATACAATCTGTTTTTGGAGTAGTAAAGTAATATAATAATAGTCTTAACACTTTGTTAAATTTACATTCATAAATAATTTCATAGATTCTGAAAAAATATTTTCAACAGGACTGGAGAAGTAATTAAACTAATTAACATCCTCCAACCCTTGGAGGTAAGTTTAATAGGTCAAATCCCAACCCATTGAAAAATTCTACAAAATTGGGATGGAATGAAAATCTAACATCCCATTCTAGATTTCAATAAAAAAAGCATATATTGTCGTCAACAACATCATTACAATGATCTCCTGGTTTCGGAAGATAAACGATAACGCTATTAGGAATACTCCATTTAAAGCGAAACACTCATTATTCATCTTCATCAACATGATTGACTAAATATTTTTTAACAAAATACTTTTCAAAATATTTGACGGTTGCATGCCACATATGAAGAATTGTAGACGGTTAAACAATGTCATTTTTTTAAACTATGTAGTTTTTATTTCATTATATTTCCATACATTCATATAAATAAAACACAAAAAATAAAAATTACATGAATACATAGTAGACCTATATACAAAATATATAAAAAAAATTTATCATTAATTCCAAAAATACTAATTTTGTAAATACTTAAATAAAAATTAACTTTAAAAATAATTTTCATTTTGTAGTTAAATATATTATTTTTATTAATAATATGACCGATAAATATCACAATAACCAAAAGTAATATATATATATATATATATATATATATATATATATATATATATATATATATATATATATATATATATATATTTTTTAAATTCGTATTTTTCACAATTTGGAAAATATTCAAAAATATTGTTTTTTTTATTAAAACGAACCAAACTAGTTTATGAATGATAACTTTATGATTTTTATTTGGGTCAAGCTATATATACCCAAATGTGGTTTAAGTATACCCAATTTTTGACAAAAATACCCTTTTAGAGGTATATAAGCTCTTTTCTTTTTTACTAAATCCTTCCACTTCATTTTTTTCTCTAACATTCCATATTCACTCTTAACTCTTACTTCTCTCTAAGATATATCTTATTTCTCTCTAATTTTTCCGGCGAAGTAAGTATTTTTTAGATTTGATTTTTTGTTTGATTAAGGATTTTTTTATTGTTTAGACTTAATTGCTATGATTTTGTTAAGTTTTTTTAGTAAAAATCATAGATTAGAATTAGGTATAATTTCAAAATTAGATTTAAGATTAAATTAGGATTTTTTTTTCTTTTTTTGTTTTTGGCCATTTTCCAGCTCGGAAAATGGCCGGCACCGCTGGGCTGCCCAGTACCGTCTCCAATTTTTTTTTAAATTTTTTTTTTAATATTTTTTTATAATTAAGTCTTTAATTTTTTTTAAACTAACGTCCTTAAATTAATTAATTTATTTCAAAAAAGTTGTTTTAGTTTTTATATAGTTAATGGTTAGAATAATTTATGTTAATTGTTTTTATAATTTTTGTGACTAACTTTAAAATTTTTTTGTTTATTTTAGGTATTTAATCAAACAGTCTACTCCGCATTTCAAGACCGTTTTTCAATTTATTTTCTAAATATTTATTTATGTATATAATTTATAATTCAATTATTTATTAACAATTTATGTATTAAAAATTAATTAATGTGATATTTTTTAAATTGAATTTTAACTTAATTTGTCTATCCTCATACATTAAAAATAATAAATACACTCAATAATAATCGGATAAGTTTAAAAAAATTAAATACTAATGAAAAAAATCTCATAACGTTTTAAATAAATATATATAGTAACGTACCAAGTTTAATATATGTATATATATATATATATATTAAAAATATCTAAAATATAACTATATTTAAACTTTAATAAATAAAATCTCATATAAATTTAATAAAAATATATATAGTAAGATACAAAATTTTGTATATATATATAATATTTAAAATATAATTATATTTAAACTTTAATTAATAAAATCTCGTATAAATTGAATAAATAAATAGTAATACGAGATTTGTGTATATATAATATCTAAAATATAATTATATTTAAACTTTAATTAATAAAATTTTATTAAAATTCAATAAATATATATAGTAGCGTTAGAAATATTGTATATATAAATAATATTTAAAATATAACTATATTTAAACTTTATATATTGGTATATATCACTATTCAATTAATAAAAACAACAATGTCAGTATATTTTTCTAAAAAAATTAGTTTTAATTTTTTAAATCAAATAAAAAATCCACGAATACAAACAATAAATATTAAGATCAATTGATATCCATCGGTATCATTCGGGCAATACCATTTTTTTTTTAAAAAACAAACTAAATAAAAAGATTTTTTTTACTTAAACACGTTGAAATAGGAATTTAGAGGACAAAAAAAGAAAAAAAAATTATGGCAATGAACCGGTGGTATATGACCACCAGTACCGATGCACAGGCCCAGAATCGGTGGTGCTGGGCCTTAGTACCGATGGTACTGAGGCCCAACACCATCGGTTCTGGGCTTGTGAACCGATGGTACAGCGCCTTCGCACCATTGGTTCTGGCCCTCAGAACCGATGGTGCGAAGGCGCACCAGAACGAAAAAAAAAATTAATTTTTTTTTATCTTAGTTTGGATTGATTCATGTTTAATTTAGTGTTTTTATTAGAAAAAAATTAAATTTTTTTGAAGTGAGTTTGAATGTTCTTGAGACAACTGTGAATGTTCAAGAACACTTTGAAGAACTTCACCAAATTGTAGTAACATAGGTTTGATCTACTAAATCAAAGTGTTATTTTTGGGTAAATATAGTAAAATATGTTATTTTGTGATTTGGGTATATTTAGGATATACTTAGTATTTTTTTTACTTAATGTCAATTTTGTAATTAAATGGATGTTCGAGGGTATTTTTGTCATAAAAAAATTAAACTAAAATCAACAACATTTTTTGGGTAAACTTAAACCAGTTTTGGGTATATATAGCCATACCCTTTTTATTTTTTCTTTACTAAATCTAATTATGAAATATACAAGTGAATTTAACTTATACTTTACATATAATAATAATAATAATAATAAAATCTTCATTTCGCATTTAAACTTATTCGTATTTTACAGTTAACTCTTATTTCACATTTAACCTAAATTTCGCAAATGAATTTAACTTATATTTTGATTTTTTTTACATTTGACCTATACTTCGCAAATAAATATTAACTAGTAATTCACAAAAAATATTGCATTTAACCCTGATTTTATATTTTGCAAAAGAATATAACTCATATTTTACAAAATAAATTACATTTAAACCTTTATTATGATTTTTAACCTTTTATTTCACAATTCATTGTTTTCCTTATATGCGCAACTCATGTAACTTTTTTTTCGAATTTTACAATTCTTATAAATGTGCATTTCATAATTTATCTTCTCTTTTGTAAGTCACATATTTTCAAAGTCACATAAGCTATGCTTCACCATTCTTCATTTTGTAAATGACAAATGTAATATATACAAACTCGATCTAGCTTTTCAAAAATTCTATAAACTAGACCTATAACTCGACGTTGTACTCGTAATATAATTTTAATATGTATTTGACACTGATTACGCAAAAACAAAACACACGATAACTCATCAATTTCAAAAATATATGATAACTCATCAATTTCAAAAATACAATAGCTCACGTTTCAGAAAAATAATGCAAAAAGGAAAAATGATTGAAACTTGTAATTGGAAAGACGAAAAATACAATATCTCGATCACATACTTATGTTTAATAAACTTAGAATTAGTATCGATGTTAGCTCTTAAAAAGAATAATCGAAGTTTTAGAAATAAGTGTAGATGAGGAAAAGAAAAGAGAATAGAGAAAAAAAATTTGATTACCGTAAAATAAAAAAATAACACAGCTATTGATTATTATTGTTTTACAAAAAATTTGGTATAGCACTTTTCGGTAAACAAAATAATCGGTTCGTTGTAATTTATTACCGTAAAATAAAAAAATAACACAACTAAAACATGAAAGATAAATTTTAACAAATAATTTATTTTTCAAAATAGTATTTTTTGAAGTAGTTAAGAAAATAGAGATTGTCAAATATATTAGAACATATGTGATTAAAATAAATATGTTAACTTTTTTTAAAAACTTAATTAGTGTAAAATTATATTTTATTTGATATAAAAATTGTTGATGTAAAATCGGGGGTTTCAAAGTTTCAATATCATAACTTTGTCTAAACCTTTTATTTTAATAAATATATTTTTTTAATTAGAAACTAGACGTATGCATATTCAAAAAAATATGGAACAAATTTCAAACGTTCTAAATATGTGCTGTTATATATTATTCGAAATCGCATCAAATAATATATAACAAATCGCGGAAAAAGTTAAACCCTTCTGCTAGATTCATCTATGAAACTAAGAGACCTGCAGAATCAGATTAGAGAAGAAGGAAAAGTTTCCAGACACTAAGGAAGCGGCCGTATTTCTGATTAGGGTTTAGAGTGATGAAATACCTAAACCTAGCCCCTTATTTATAGATTTTACAATGTGAAGCCCAACATTGTAAAACCCATCCTATGTTACTTCCTTGTGTCCGGGACCATAACCCAATAAATTGATAATTCAATTTATATCCCTGATTTATTAATTCAGGCTTAAGTGTTGAGATTTGGGCCCTCTTCATCACAGTGCCCAAATTCAACCCGGTTACCACACTTGAGCCCATAACGCCTTTTTTCCCATAGGTCTAATTTAGTTAATTAAATAATTAACTCGACTACTTTTAATTTGGACTTCCTTAAGACAATAATCGAATATGTTTATTTAGCATATCGGTCCAAATTATTGTTAGTCTATAAATATATTAAATAAATATATTCCAACAATCTCCCACTTGGACCGTCATATACTACTCAAGAATACATATTCAACTTTAATGGGATCCCTATATTCATTGTCAATGGGCAAACGGTACAACCCCGTACATGATTGATAACAATAAAGGACTAAAGACCTCTTTCTCGTAATGTGAACAATAGGATGCAACAGTAATCACATTACCATAATCAATCAATTAGTTGGGCCAATTATGGAGGGTGGTCTAAGAGTAATATGGCTTGTAATCGTACATATCTACTCTTAAATGGTTCCTACTTTTGGAGATCCAATACAGTACAGATATCAATAAATATTTCCAAGCATATATATTGCAATAAACTTTAATGTGCACAATACTGCAAAATATAACATCAGATCCTATTACAAACTCTCCCACTGAAACTAAAAATCCTCTAAATCAACTACACCCATACTGATGGTGTGTCCCTGGAAAACCTTAGGCAAAACCGCCTTTGTTAGGGGATCTGCTATCATGGAGTTTGTACCAATGTGCTCTATACTTATCTGACCCATCTGTACTTTTTCTTTAACAGACAGAAACTTTATGTCTATGTGTTTGGATTTAGACGTGCTCCTGTTGCTGTTAGAGTGCTGTACTGTGGAATTTTTATCGCAATATAACCTCATAGGGCCTTCTATCCCTTGTACAATGCGTAATCCAGTAACAAAATTCCGCAGCCATAGTGCCTGGTTTGATGCCTCAAAGCATGCAACGAATTCTGCTGCCATGGTGGACGATGCAATAAGTGTTTGCTTTACACTTTTCCAGGATATTGCACCTCCAGCCAATAAGAATATGTTGCCTGACGTGCTTTTTAATGTGTTTGCGCATCCACCAAAATCCGAGTCGGAATACCCGATGATCTCCAGTTTATCCGACTTCCTATATGTCAACATGTGCCCCTTTGTTCCTAACATATCTCCCCAACATGTTTACAGCAAAGGCAATGTCCGGCCTAGTACAAACTTGAGCATACATTAAACTCCCAACTGCAGAAGCATAAGGGACCGTTTTCATTTCCTCAATCTCAAGTTTTGTCTTAGGACATTGACTCAGACTAAGTCTGTCACCCTTTGCTATAGGGGTACTTAGGGGTTTGCAATCTGCCAATCCGTAACGTTGTAACACACTTTTAATGTATGCTTTTTGTGATAATCCAAGAATACCACGAGAACGATCTCGATGTATCTGAATTCCTAACACAAAACTGGCATCACCAAGATCCTTCATATCAAACTTGTCTGATAGAAATCTTTTTGTAGTGTGTAACAATTCCTTATTGTTCGAGGCAAGCAATATGTCATCCACATATAATATAAGAAATATGAAATTACTCCCACTGAACTTGTGATAAACACAATCCTCAACCGAGTTGATCTCAAAGTCATAACCGACTATCACCTTAAGGAATTTGTGATACCATTGACGAGAAGCTTGTTTAAGCCCATAAATGGATTTCTTAAGTCTGCAAACCAGATCTTTTGAGTTACTTTCTACAAAGTGTTCTGGTTGCATCATGTAGATCGTTTCCTCAATATTACCATTGAGAAAAGCGGTCTTAACATCCATCTGATGAAGCTCAAGGTCAAAATGTGCAACTAATGCCATGATTGTTCTAAAGGAATCCTTCGTCGATACTGGAGCGAAAGTTTCTTTAAAATCAATCCCTTCACGCTGAGTATAACCTTTCGCTACAAGATGTGCTTTATGTCTTTCCACATTACCCAGGGAATTACGTTTGGTTTTGTAAACCCATTTACAACCAATTGCCTTTTTCCCTTCAGGTAATGGGAAAAGATCCCATACCGCATTATCCTGCATTGATTTATACTCTTCTTTCATAGCGTCAATCCACTTTTGAGATTCAGAGCTTGCCATGGCCTGTTTGTAGGATGAGGGATCATCTACAGTTCCAGCACATGACTCATCATGCTCCTGAAGATATACTATAAATTCTGGACCTATAGTACTCTTTCTTTCTCTAGTGGACCTTCTTAATGGCACTATTTCCTCTTGTTGCACTTCTTGAGGAGGTAGAGTTTGATCATTATGAACGATGTCATTTTGATTCCCTTGTGGAAGATTATCTTGAGGTTCATCTTGTTCTACCTGAATCTCTGTATCCTGGTTAGAACCCTCAAGTGGAGCATCAGTGTTAATCTGAGGATTACCTTGTTCTAATGGGATCGAAATGATTGGCATTACCGTCCAATCTTCAGATATCTCAGTATCCCTATTAAAACCTTCATGAATCTTTATGGATTCTTCCTCAAAATCAACATATGTTCCCTTATTCTTCCCCCCAAACTCAACCTCCTCTAGAAACTTGGTCGTTCCTGTCTCAAATATTGTACCAGTGAGAGAATCATGAAACTTAAACCCTCTAGAATGTTCGGAATAACCTATGAAGAAACAACTAACTGTTTTTGGGTCCAGTTTCTTTTCTTGAGGTTTGTAAGGCCTCGCCTCAGCTGGACAACCCCACACATGCAGATGCTTTAAATTAGGTTTACGCCCGTTCCAAAGCTCATATGGAGTCCTAACAGTAGCCTTTGTGGGTACTCGATTGAGTATATAAGCGGCACATTTGATGGCTTCCCCCCAGAGAGATAATGGTAGAGATGAGTGACTTATCATGCTTCTAACCATATCTTTTAGTGTTCGGTTCCGTCTCTCAGATACATCGTTCATGCGAGGTGAACCAGGCATAGTGTATTAAGGGACTATTCCACACTTCTCTAGGTACTGTGCAAAGGAACCTGGACGTTGTTCACCCGATCCGTCATATCTACCATAGTATTCACCACCACGGTCAGATCTAACGGTCTTAATGCTTTTACCAAGTTGTTTCTCAATCTCGGTCTTAAAAGTTATGAACTTGTCCAGGGCCTTATACCTTTCTTGTTGACCGAACCTTGACCCGGTCCTTTGCCATATGCCTTCCGCTTAGGTCCTGCCTTATTTGGTGATGTAATCACATTAGCCTCAAGCGTTGTGCCTTTAAGTCTTTCCTCCTCCTATGCAGCGTGGGAAATCAATTCATTGATATTCCAATTTTCTCACATGCAGTTATAGGTGGACTGGAAATACTTAAACCGGTCTGGAAGCGAATGAAATGTGAATCCCACTATGCATTCCTCAGGTAAGTCTAAACCGATTGCCTTTAACTTTTGGCCAATCATCAACATTCCCAGAATGTGCTCCCGGATTTTACCTTTGCCATTATACTTTTTGGTAGCTAGCTCGATGAGCAAACGCTGCATCTCTACCTTTTCATTTTTGGCAAAGGCTTTCTCAATCTACGTGAGAAAGACCGAGGAAATGGTAACACCTTTAGGGACAGCCCCACGCAATGCTACTGCTATTCCCTGTAACAAGAGCGCCATGCATAACTTATTTTACCTTTCCCACTTTTCATCAGCCTTAGTTTCATTCGGTGTACTTTCTGGACTAATGGGAGATGGTTTAGGAGTTAACAATGCATAGTCGTAATCATGTACAGATAAAAACAGCAACATTTCTTCCTTCCACAATTGGAAGTCCGAACAATCCAACGTTGGTGGACGATTCCCCAAAAAATTGTAACCCATGGATACTATAATAAGAACAAACAACACAAAGCACATCTAGCATCTTGACATATAATTGAAAACATATGCATGAATATGACAAATACATGTAAAACATATAATTCATTGATAATAGATACCGGAGGGCAAATCATACTAACATGCAATTTTATGAGTTTGAGAAAAAAAAAATAGTATGATCATTATTTTAATTTTCTAAGTACCAATGAGACCTTCCGGAGGGCCGATGTCATTTACTTAAAATTAAAATCAACACAACAACTATTTTCTGTTATTTTCTCCCGTTCATGATTAATTTAAACCTAAACGTGAACCTTCCGGAGGGCCGATAATATTTGAATTTAAATTAATCCCCGAACATTTCGAAGCCTAGGATCCTTAAGAAAATTAATTTTAACCTTCCGGAGGGCCGATTAAATTAATTTCTTAATTTCACCTACCGGTCTACGAAACCTTAGTCATGCATCGTCATTTCATCATTCACACACATACAATTTAATTCACAAATAAACATACAAAAAAATATCAAAGCATCATATTTGTGAAATATATTGTTCAAATATTTTCAAATTAATAACTTTTTTTAAAAAAAAAATATTTTTATTATTTAACTTAATATTTGCAGCAGCCTGCACGTGCAGCAGGCTGCTGCAAATATTAATCCTGCTGCAATTTGCAGCAGGCTATCTGCTGCTATTTGCAGCAGTCTGCCTCGCTGTTGCAAATTGCAGCAGCTTACCTGCCTGCTGCAATTTGCAGTAGGCTGCAGGTCCTGAACGGGCCCACCCTACAAATTTATTTGTAGTAATACTGTGGGTTTTGGGTGGGTCCAGCCTGTATTCATCATGCTGTTATTACCGTTTGGGTATTTTTTGTTGTCCCTATTCTTTTGGCGGTTACGGTGTTTATCGCCGGACAGCCTTCGGTCAGCGTTAACATCAGGGGTTAAGCTGTCGATGAGCCACTGTCCCAATAATTTTGATTTTATTCATTATTTTAGGGTTGATTTGATGCTAATTTTGGGAGAAAAATTTCAGACATCAATAAACCCTAATTTTACCCGAAATAAAAAAAATCCCCAAACTATAAAAATTGCAATTTACTGATAATAAAACATGTGTTTCAATACAATAAATCACATAACATGCTGTTCATACAATCCATAAATCCATGCCCTACCAATTCAATTAACACATAATCCCAATGACATGGATTCTTTACGATGAAGAAAAACATGTGTTTTTATCTATCAATACTCAATTTGATTATTATACTGAATCCAAAAAGGGTTTATTTGGCTCTGATACCAATTGTTATATATTATTCGAAATTGCATCAAATAATATATAACAAATCGCGGAAAAAGTTAAACCCTTTTGCTAGATTCATCTATAGAAGAAACAGAAAATCAAGAATACTTACGGGTTTGCCTGCTGCTATCCATCTAGTATTCTCTAGCGTTCTTTAGCGATTCCACGTTCTCTGGCGATTCCGTTTATGAAACTAAGAGACCTGCAGAATCAGATTAGAGAAGAAGGAAAAGTTTCCAGACACTAAGGAAGCGGCCGTATTTCTGATTAGGGTTTAGAGTGATGAAATACCTAAACCTAGCCCCTTATTTATAGATTTTACAATATGAAGCCCAACATTGTAAAGCCCATCCTATGTTACTTCCTTGTGTCCGGGACCATAACCCAATAAATTGATAATTCAATTTATATCCCTGATTTATTAATTCAGGCTTAAGTGTTGAGATTTGGGCCCTCTTCATACCGCAGTGCCCAAATTCAACCCGGTTACCACACTTGAGCCCATAACGCCTTTTTACCCATAGGTCCAATTTAGTTAATTAAATAATTAACTCGACTACTTTTAATTTGGACTTCCTTAAGACAATAATCGAATATGTTTATTTAGCATATCGGTCCAAATTATTGTTAGTCTATAAATATATTAAATAAATATATTCCAACATGTGCATAATTACATTTCAATTTGATCTAAAATTTGTTATTGTGATAAGTTTTTTGAAAATTTCGATGATTGTTGTAGAAAATACTATAACTTTGTTTATAAATTTTATTTTAATATGTTTTTTTTTGCATTATAAGATCCACTCAAAGAGCTTTTATAATTAAATCTTAAACATTCCCTATCAACGCAAAATTACATTTTAATTTGATTTAAAAATTATTCACGCAAAATTGGTTTTTGACAACTTCATATAACTTTATCTAATTTTTCAATATGATATTTTTTTTGCATTTGAAACTAGACTGGTAGATCTTCACAACCATATATGAAATTAAATTTTAAACATTATAAATTGGTGGAAAAGTAAATTTCAGTTAAAAATAAAATATGTTGATGCATCATAGGTTTTTGACAATTTCGATGACTCTTACGAGAAATACGATAACTTTATCTAGAAATTTTATTTTAATATGATATCTTTTGTTAGAAACTAAACACAAAGAGCTTAACAACCACATATAGAATTAAATGTAAAACATCATGAGTTAGTGCATGATTACATTTCAATTTCATTTAAAATGTATTGATCCAAAATTGGGATTTTGAGATCTTCGACAACAATTACGAGAAATCTCATAAATTTGTTTCTTTTTTCTTATTTCAATATGATATTTTTGCATTAGAAGCTAGAATTGTAGATCTTCACAACCATATATAAAATTAAATTGTAGACATTTTAAATAAGTGCGTGATTACATTTCAATTTGAACTAAAATTATGGATAGCTTCAACAACTATTACGAGAAATGTCATAACTTTGTCTATTTTTTAATACGATATTGTTTGTATTAGAGAGTAAGCTGCAAGAGGTTCACAACCATATATTGAATTAAATAGTAAGCATTCTTAGTAAATGCATAATTCCATTTCAATTATTGTTGGTGCAAAATTTGTTTTTGGTAGCTTTAACCACTCTTACAAAAAATGTCATAACTTTTTCCAATTATTTTATCTATTTGTATTTTGATGGGATAAATTTTGCATTTAGAAACTAGATTCATAGATCTTCACAACCACATATTACATTAAATTTTAAGTATTATCATTCAATGCATAATTACATTTTAATTTGATAAAAAAGTTATTGATACACAAAATCTATTTTTAATAGCTTTAACAACTCTTAAAAGAAATGTCATATGTTAAATCACTACAAAATCCAACTAGAACTAAATTTTGTTCATGCAAAAATTTGTTTTGATCTTTACAATCATATATATATATATATATATATAATTAAACTTTAGACATTCTAAATTGGTACATAAATTGATCTAAAATCTGAAACAAAATAAAATTTTGAGAGAATTTTATCTATTCATACTATAAACTTAATTATATTAAAAATATTTAAAAATATGATACTTATAGTTAATAAATTTGAATTATATATTTCATTTAGAAGTATTTGAAATATGACTAAATATAATCTCATTCTAATGGTACTGATTACTGAGTGGGCATGGACATTCGGTTCTTCGGTTCAGTTCGGTTCAGTTCGGTTCTTTTGATTCTTCAAAACTAGTACCCGTTTAGGAATCGAATAATTTTCGGTTCGGTTCTTCTTAGTTCGGTTCGGTATGAGTATTTAACTCGGTTCCAATCTGGTATTTTTGGATACTTTAAATGCTCTGCAATATCAACATATATAAAACTCTTTTTTACACTTTAAAACAATAAAATTATATTAGATTGTAAGGGAAAAAAATACTAAATATAAGAAATATTCAAAATTAATACATTGAAGAATAATATTAGTAATATAAAAAAAATGAAGAGATGATATCAAGTTTATTAGATTATATAAAGGTTGATATTTTGTTATTTTGTTTATACACATAATAGTTTGTAAATATGTCGCCATTTTGAATTAACTATGTTGTCATTTATTAAAGATAAAATAATTAGAGGCCAATGATAAAAGACAAATTTTGGGGAATCTAACTTTGAAAAAGAAAATATATTTAAAAAAAACAAAATTAAGGGTTAATACATAGGTTCGGTTCCTAATGGGTACCCATGGTCCTCGGTTCGGTTCCGAAAACCGTGGGTAATTGAAAACTGGAACCATTGGGGTTTTATGAAAGAACCAAATCTACTTCGGTTCGGTTCAGTTCTTTCGGTTCCGGTTAAAATACCCATGCCTACTATTGAGTGAGTAAAAGACGGAATTAAAGATTAAAAGGAGGATAAAACTATTTTCCCATCATTTTTTTTATTTTCTCCATAAACAAAGAAGATCTCCGGTGATACTTCTTCCGCAAAGGAAATACCAAATTAATTCTTTCTTTGGATTTACACCAAAACCCATTAAACCCAACAACTACATTAAATTCTTCCGTAAAGCCCCATTTTGAAAATTCCGATTTGGTCATATTGTTCCCCACTAAAATCTGCACAAATCAGGATTTTTGAAATAAATACATGAATAATTTTAGAAGTTAAATCATATACGCTTGTATTAATGATATGTTTATTAACACAAAATTTTTATAACAATACCTTTGATATTTGGCTAGGTTTAAATCTGTAGAACTACCAAAAAGTACTTGCCTAATTTTAAGTCGGGTGTGGATTATATATGTATAAACGGAAGAGATAATTCAACGCTAAGATGCTAATAATTTCATACATACTGTCAAGAGATAATACACTGCTACGATGCTAATAATTTCATACATACTGTCATACTGTCATGAAACGACATTCATACAAAAAAAAATCTACTACTAATAAAAATCCGCAGTTTTAGTGTCATCAAAACACCCCCATTGATTTACTATACCAATCCTGGACTTGGGAGTCGGATTATTCTTTAAGAAAGTGAGGCGTGATCAATCCTGCAATCTCGAGAAATCCAACACGGTCCTTTCCAGCAAATATCTTCCTTAGTATGTCATCGCATACAATAATTTTCTTGTTATCAGGGTCCTAGAAGAAGAAGGCAAAGGAAGGCTAATAAGTTTACGTAACATCACAAATTAGGAGCAAACGTTATAGATCTGGAGATCACTAAACTTCTTTTTCAAGCACTTGTTGTAAAGTATAGATACAGGAACAGGTAACTTACCACGGAATGGCATGAAAGAAACTATGGACATTTTAAGACTTGCTACGCAGATCTTAACATTATTGCATCACGATGAGCTAAGTGAGAATGAGTTTGCAACTTATTCAATTAAGGTAACTGAACGATAACACAAGCAACAAGAACTGATAACAGCAGATGACATACAAAAAGTAAGGAACAACCAGACTGTTCTGGTCAATAAACTCAGATTCTAAAAGAGTAAAACACACAGACATACTCAGAAGAACAATCCATAGGTAAAATCACATGCCGTATAGCTTTGATGTGTGTGTATTTACCAGTAGTTTTCAAATTATATACTAAGTTTTCACCAAAAGAGTGTTGTTCTTTTTTATGACCGTTTTCTGATGTTGCAACTATTCACACTTTACCTGCACTTACCATTACCATACGAACATTAACGTGAAAGCATAAACCAAACCCAAAAACGCCTCTATACTAGAGCTCCAAGACTTTAATCATCCTGATGCCAGAACAAATCCAAAACCTCTAAACCTAGAAACTTTCACACACATAGAAATCAACTTTTTTGCCTAGATGGATTTTCAAAAATCAAAACCAAAGCATCACAATGCCTAACACAACCTTATCCTGTTATACATCTCGCAAGATATGTAGGCTCGAAACCTTATCCAACTAACAAAGCATATTCTTCACTAAGCACCAACATACAAACTATAAATCGAAGGGTTTTAGAAATAAAGAGAGGAAACAAACCTGAAGATTGTGCTCTTTGATATACGCCCAAATCTTCTTGAGCGCCTGCGTACGAGGGATCTCGGGAACACCAACGAGAGCTTGCATCTCAGGCGACACACGTCGTGGTTTAGCGATGCCTCGTAGTCCGCGTTTCCCAGTGGCGGGTTCAGACGCGGTCGAGCAGCTGATGGTAGTAGCGAGGCGCAAGTTGGCAGGGGAGGACGTGCAGAGAAAATGGAGTGACGATGAAGGACGTGAGTTTGGAGATGCAGTGAGCGAAATAGGGCAGAGGAAAGTGGAGAACATCGACGAAGAGGAGACCGCCATTTTTGTATGTAGCAAGTGGAGTTTTTGGTATGTGCAACTGCAAGGGTTTTGTGTTATCTTTTGAAATGGTAAAGAAGAGAGAGACACTGGTTTGTTTTTATTCGGTGAAAACGGTTTAGTTTTATTATTTTTAATTTTAATTTGATTTTTTTAATTACTGCTGTACCCTTGTCCTTGTACATCAAGAGCCAATTTTAGCTGATTTGAATTTTGAACTATTGGTTTACGGTTAGCTAATATATGTTAAGGCTATCTTATATTTTGTCCCTTTTTTAAAAGGTTCTTAATCAAATTTGTTATTCTATTTTAAAAATGAAGAATTCAAAACATTTTTCATTAAATTAACCAATTACATTTTTATTTGGTTTTTTTTAGAATTCATTAGATAGAAATTCAAACTTTAACATGCTAGATCTCATGAATATTTGGTTCCCCTCCTGCCATTGCCTCCCTGATTTCTCACCGAATTTACTCTGATTTTCGGTTCAGATTCCATGGTTCCAAGATTTGCTGGTCTTCGTAGCTGCTTACCCCTAACTATCTCCTTCTCTTATTGCAGGTATTCTCGATTGCCCAAACACTTCGTTTGGGACCTTACAGAGTCCTTACCTCTGGAGCTTCATCGGGTTGTTGCGGGATCTTTGGATGCTCAATGATATCGTTCCCACCCCCGCTCTTTTATTTCTATTTACGTAGTTATGCCGATGTTACTACTATTTATACCTCGAACACCTAGTACTTTTGTGTCAGTTGCACTTATCTTTTGTATCTCCTCGGGGTATGCCCCAGGTATTTGTATGAACTCTCTATTTATTTAAATGTTTTTTTATCCACAAAAAAAAAGTCTCAACAATATAATTTTATATAAATTTTGTTTTTTTTACCCATGACGAACTTTCAAACTGTAGCTAAATTTGTACGATGAACCGTAGCAAAACCGTCTTGGTTCTATAATAACGTGAAGTATCGTCGTTTGAAACACACGATTTTTCCAAGATTCACCCTGCAAATCTAGTGGTGCTGTAAAGGTATAAAGACAAAGCATTATCACACGTTGTCACGCGATGATGTTTAAGATAATTGTATCTAAGATAAAAAAAAACCTATCTTTTAAAACATATATTATGATCTATATTTTAGTGTTGTGTTCTAATTTAGAATGACGATTGATTTTTTTAAAGAGTAGAGGAAGCAACATGTTTGTTTACCGACTGCAGACACTTGTTTACTACGCACAAACATTACATTGAACTTGATATAAAAAATAAGTTATGGACGAAGGTCTAAAGTTAGGATTCATCATCATTATTACCATCTACGATGATGGTAAGTGCGGAAAAGCTCCTAAGTTATATTACAAATGTGATATATATATATATATATATGATGTTTTTAAACTACAGGTTAACGTGAATAGTGTTAAGAAACTAAATTGTTTATACAAAATATATGTCTACCCCTTCGAGTTGAGTCTTTCTAGTTTATCGACTCTTGGATATTTGCGAATCGTTTATAGAATCTTGGATATTTACGATTGACCGTTGTAGACGAGCAAAACAACCACACATGGGTTACGCACTTCAAAGGTCATTCACAACTCAAAAAACTTAAACCATGATAAGTTAATTTGTAAGTTAACATCAAATAGTTCTCGTTCTAAGGATGTATTATGTGGGTTTGAAGAGCCATAAACCTGAGAATATATCCAACATGCGTACCACCTACAAGATTCGATAAAAAACATCATTTTAATTTGAGTTATAAAAATTTGTTTATTTTTCGTAGATATGTTTTAGGTAACAATATTAGTTAGTTTTAGTGTCATAAGTGAGTTTAGTATGAAATATGAGTATGTGTGTGGTTCATTGTTGGTTGAGCTATGTTGTTTTGGTGTGGTTCATTGTTGGTTGAGCTATGTTGTTTTGGTGTGGTTCATTGTTGGTTGAGCTATGTTGTTTTGGTGTTGATTTGGTAGATTACGTCTAGGTTTTTATCAAAGAACAGAACCTTGGGTTATTTGTCGTTCTTCAACGTTGGAAGTTCTATGGACTCATGCTGATATCGTTAAAGCATAACACTACCAGTGTTGGATACTGGCAGCCAGGCTGCACCATCAGTGTAAAATACACCGGTAACACAACATCGCTGATATCGATTCACGATGTCAGCATAATTCGACCGCACCGACAACACTAGTATATGTGTTTTTTATTTTGAAAAATATCTTACATTTTTCTTGGAGACAAACTGGTAGGTAAGGACAAAGGCAAAAAATAAGGATGCTCAGACGACTTAGTCATGTAAAACTCTTCTGAACATTAAGCGTAATGATGAAATAGAAACCATTTCCCCTTTTGCCACACGTCAGAGTTCAGACTACATGTTGCGATCTGTGCGACGCCATAAGTATGAAATTGTTAGAGGCCAAAATGCTACAGTTGTTGGCGCGGAAAATAAAACTGAAAGATCATCTTCGTTAGACGACGATACAACTTTCGATGCTAAAGAAACACCTAAGTTTTGGACTGTAATGCCTTCATGGCCTTCAATTCCTTTAGAAGAATAAAATAGGTCACTCGTACATCTCGACCATTCTGACATTCTCAAGAGTCTGTTCTTGAGTAGAACAATGTTGCATTTTTTTCGGACTACATGCAACATGAGGCGTATAACAATTTTCTCATAAATTTGAGTTTAAAAACTATTAATTCTAATTATATTTAATTTTTAAAATTAGATTATAAAAATCTATATTGTTTTTGTGTTTTCAATCGCGGTAAGGTATTAACCCGTAAGGCAAAGTATTGACTTTTACGTTAGTGAGACCTTTGTAAACAACAAACGGCTATTGAGACTATCGTACGAGGGAATCCATTATGGCCTCTTATAAATAAATTGACTAAGCTACGCTCAAATATTCACCTGAGTGAGGATTTCCTCGAACGTTGGCATCAGGAGACCAACAATTTCCGGTTCTTGTTCGGAGAGCTGATCATCACTTTAGACAATGTTTATGTTATTATTGGCATCTCGGTGGTGGGTACCTTAGTTGAAACCAAGTATATTCCTAATTTTGGTGGTGCTTGGCCGACCTATTCCTAGTTGTTGAGAGTTAGAGAGATTGAAATCCAAAAGGTTTTGGATAGTCATGATGGGGCTGGTTTTAGGTTGAAATGACTAATGAATACTTTTTAGCGCCTCGGTAATGTGATGTTAATCTAGACTGTACCTATGATATGGCCACACAAAGCTCACATGCGTACCTGATGTATGTATTCGGCTGCATCATTTTCACGAATACCAGCCATAAGAACGTACAAACTGATTTCATTGCTTTGTTGGCGCATATGGATCAACTAGGTAGTATAGTTGGGGTACTTGCGCATTGGTGTGACTATAAAAAAGGTTGGTAGGAGCGTCCAAGATGTCGTTAAAGAGTCTAACCAGCTTTAAATCATTGTTAGATTCCTAGATATACGATTATTTCGCGTGTTTGTGGCCTGAGGTTACCAACGGTTATAAGTCATCTATGCCAAAGCTTCTTAGTTGGGCCTTAAATTTTTTATGTGGGGGAACGTTAAGCCAAAGATGTACTACCACGAGCTTCTTGCCGATATCTGGTAAGAAAATTGAATGACGAGGGTTAAAATAATAAATGAAACCCGGCCACCTCGAGCAGACAACTGACATTCCTGCCAAGATTTGAAAAGGTGCTTGCGGCATGTGTTAAGGGGAGAAATGTTCTTAGGAAGGAACCGATGAGTAAAGACATAAATGAAGAGGATGCATTTCTTGTGAATGAAAAATTTACAAGCAAATTCTATAAAATGAAGATAGGAACAGTTGTTGCTCAAAAGGGAATAGAATCGGAAAAGCAGGAGACTAGACAGAGAGTGGTTGGAAGCCTAGGTGGTTTGCGAAGGATGAGGTTGAAAAGATGGTGCAAAAGGCAGAGAAAGGAGTATATTCAATCCTTGCAATGTCTTATCATAGCATTTCCACAGATGTGATACGTTGACACAGCAAATTCCGATTAGAAATTATTCAGGCTTGAGCCAATCCTTGCTAAGACATTGCAAGGATTGGGGGGCTACTGGTAATTATACGATAAAAGAAGTCTATAATCCAAGGGATGTACTTGTTAAGAAAACACTGTTTCGAAGAGACGCTTTTTCGAAGAGGTATGTAGCAGTTAAGGAGACGTTCTTCCGAAGAGATGTGTAGCATTTGAAGTATTGGTCAAAGACATTTTCGAGGAGGAAATTTGGCAATTGAGGAAGCGTTCTCCGAGGAAAAATGTTCGAGGGAGCAGTGAAGACTTCCTTACAGTCCCAGTAAAACTATTTTTACTAGGACTGGGGGCTACTGATGAGGGAGAATAAAATACATGGAGAAAATTGTAAAGAAGAAGTCTGACATGGAGAAAATTGTAAAGAAGAAATATGGTAGGAGAAAATTGTCAAGAGGAAATTATGTTAGGGGAAAAGTGTATAGACTATTTAAGAAATAGTTAAAATGAGAAGGAGAAAAGATATAGGGACCAAAAGTGTAATAATCGGGAATTAAAGCGTGTGGGACCCGCAATTGTACTATAAAAGGACCACACATGCTTCACAGATCCCAGGATGAATAAGGTAATACTTTCTCTCTCTACTTAACCAAAAAGCTCTCACTTTCTCTCTCTAAAAACAGCACCTAAACAAAGTAAATTTACATGTATCGACACTAAGAGATTCTCGTATCGCACAATCACCACTAAGAGATTCTCGTATCGCACAATCACCACTAAGAGATTCTCGTATCGCAAAATCACCCCCGGACATTCTTAAAACTCTTCAAAAATGATGTTGACAATTAGTCTGATCGTTTTTGCACTACTCGTCAGGTTCGAAGTGAACTTAAAAAAACACACTTTGAATCTAACAAATAGTGTTATACTTCACGAAAAAAGAAAAATGATAAGCAAAGATATGTTACGTCGATTGACGATGAGTTAAATAGTTCAAGATCTGAGTACAAAAGGTAGCATGGGTCTTTGAATGAGGAAAAAAGTCGGCCTTGAAAATCACAAAAGGAATACAAGACAATAAATGAGAATGTAAAACACTGTTTAAGAGAAGCATGTAGTGTGAAGGGAACACATCAAATCAGCATACAGAGATGGATGATTGCAACTTGTATGCTGTTATAGGAACTGGAAATAATAATAATCAGTATGTGCAATGAGTCGATTGGAGAAATTCTCCTTTAACAGCTGAGATAAGGTTCATCACTCTTCCGAAGTGTTTTGTTTTCTTGAAGGTTAAAAAGTTCGATAGGATGCAAGATTCTGATAACCATGATGAATAGTTTAAAAATTACATGATGAATTTCGAGGACGATGATAGTTTAATATGCAAAGCTATCTCTCAAGCGTTCAAAGGAACAACTTTGAATTGTTACAATAGGATTTTGAAGGGATCCATTTCCAATTTCATAGATTTTTATACAGATTTTCGAAGATAATTTATCAGAAGTAAAGAGATGTGGACA
This sequence comes from Limnanthes douglasii subsp. nivea, assembly GCA_036936605.1. Classification (NCBI taxonomy): domain Eukaryota; kingdom Viridiplantae; phylum Streptophyta; class Magnoliopsida; order Brassicales; family Limnanthaceae; genus Limnanthes; species Limnanthes douglasii. The sequence continues at coordinate 147,154,923 of JAUPFV010000003.1, read as the reverse complement.
AATGGAGATACAATAATACGATGCAACTAGCAGTAAGAGAAAAACTAAATGACTACATTAAGCAATTTGTGTTAACCAAATATAGTTTGGATAATTTGAGGAGTTGGTAGCAATGGAAACATTTCGATAAGGATTGTTACCATGAGATTTAGTGAATGAAACAACAAAATGAAAATATTTGACTTTTGGAGCGTTGATGGCTCAGGTGGTAGATCAAATTAAAGTGGAAGAATCAACTAGAGTTCGAGGAGTAGTTGGGTCTAGTTAAAAGAGTTCAGTGCATGTGCCAAGTAATCCGGGGCATTCTTCGAACTCATCCCAACCATCGCGTCTGAACAACAACACAAATTTTCCTCCTTGAACTAGAGGGTACCTAACTCAAGCTATGGGGTATCAATTTCAGAGACCAAGTCCAAATCAATGGATACAGAAAGAGTACTATGCTGATTTGAATGAAAATGTTGCGGGACTTTACGAAAATGCTAAGGGGTATGTGAGTTTCAAAAAACCTGCTTCGCTAAATAGACCAAAGGAATAGCGTAATAACAGGTTTTGTAAATATCACAATGTGCATAGGACATGATACAACATATTATATTGCTTTGAAGAAGAAAGTGCAAACTTTGATTGAAAATGGTAAGTTGTAAGCCTTTGTTAAAGAGAAAAGTAATGTATCAAAAGCTCATGTTGCATCGAATTCGTAGGTGATAAATCCAAACTCACGGGCAATCTAATAACTCTGGATTCTAAGATTGATGATTTTGATGTTGCATCAGAATATTTAGATACAGATCTGGATCGACTAATTATTATGGCAGTGGATGAGCTAGTAAAACAAAGCCAAGTGTGAAGTCTATGTGAGTACTTTGAGTCGTTGGCAATCTTTGGAGGAGACACTATGACTGGTAATACTGATAGTTCTAGAAAGAGGCATGCAGTGAGCTTAACTTCCCAGATAGAAGGAAGGATGTCTACTCATTTGTATGGTAAGAGATATGTTTCTTTTATTCTTTTCGATGAAGATGATTTGAGAGACACTGCACGTCTTCATAAAGATGCGGTGGTTATTGGAGTAGAGGTAGTTGGTGTTGAAATTTGATGCATGTTAATAGATATAACATATGATAGAATGCATAATCCTCCTCGGATTTCCCAATCAGACCGTACTAAAATTGGGTTCAAAGGAGTGACAACTCAGGTAATTTAGGAATTCGAATGGGAGGTATATTTGGGAAATAGACCTTTTAGAAAGAAGGTTTAGGCTTTATTCATGGTGGTGGATTGTCCGACCAGCTATAATGTCATTTTTGAGAGATCTTGGCTTTCGAAGATGTATGCGGTTGTATCTACAGTTCACCAGTGTTTGAAATATCTAATCGGAGATCGTATGGGGGTCTTCCGAAGTGATCAGAAAGTTTCCAGAGAATATTATGCCACAACTCTTGGAATTCAAGGGTCTAGCAGTGGTGATAAAATGGATGAATATCAATCAGGGGGTTGACCTCGGATTTCGAGGAAGGGGTTGATGATCCGAGGGAAACCCAGGGTTCCTTAACAGTAACTGAAAGTATAGAAGAGCATACTTTTCCTGATGGAAAAATACTTTGAATAGAAACCATACTGACTTTATTTTTACGTCAACAGTTGCTGGAGTTTGTGTTTCACAATTGGATGTTTTCTCTTGGCAAACAGAGGATGTGGTAGGATTTTCAATCGATGTGATATGTCATAGCCTACCAATTATTCAGAAGGTTAAACTTGTTATACAAAAAAGACGTGCTTTCTCTTTTGAGAAAATAGAAGCTATTGCTATTGAGGTGGATCGTGTATCAAGGGTCGGACTGATAAGGGGGTATTCCCCAGAACACGAGCAAGGAGCACTAAGAGTTTCGATTATGATGAGCAGTAAAGAAGAGAATGAGTTCTATGGCATGGACGAGCTCAACAGCAGGTCGACGTCGATAGTAGATAACGTGGATGAGCTCAACAGCAGGTCGACGTCAATAATAGATAACATGGATGAGCTCAACAGTAGGTCTACGTTAATGATAGATAACGGGGATGACCTCAAAAGGATACTGAGCTCGTCAGTAGACTGAGCTCAATGGTGTACACAACTTGATAATGCAGCAAACTTAAGAGCATGCACGGTGTTGTTGAACTCAAGATCAGGATGAGCTCGATGACGACAAAGTGGATTTGATCGACTAAATTCAAGATCAGGATGAGCTCGATGACGTCATATTAGAGTTGATCGACTAAATGAGGAATGTGTTAAAAGGAAAATATCTGAGCGCGTCATCAGTAAGTTCGAGCTTAGCAAAACAGGTCAAACTGGGTTTCGTTCATTAACGAGCTCAAGTTCGAGCTCAGCAGATTAGATCAACTCTGGTGTTCTTAAAAGAAGAGTTCAGCTCCGATTGAAGTATAAATTGCACTCAAAGCCTTTATTTGTAATATAAACACACGTTTAAACCCACAAGTTTAAGATGTGTTAGTTATTCCACAATTATAGGGATAGCAGTGGTAACGGTTGTTTATTCCATAATTATAGGGATAATGGTTTAAGTGGGCTAGTGGCTTTAAAAGCGTAACCTAATGTAATTACCCACTAGTGTGTATATTATAAATGGGGAAAACGTATTGATGAATAAAGTGATCTCTTTCTTGACTAAAAATTGTAGACTTACTTTGGCAGAACTTGTTAGTTCCTTAACACGGGCATATAAGGGAGTCACAATATCCCTTATAGATAGGAAACCCAGTGGTGGTTAAAAAGAAGAATGAGAAATGGAGGATGTGCGTCTACTTCACAATGCTAAATTGAACTTCTCCTAAAGATCCATTTCTAGTTCCTCATATAGACGAATTGATTGATTCCACTTTAAGAAATAAAATTTTGTCTTCTATAAATGCCTTTGCAGGGTATATATCAAATTCAAATTAATCTAAAGGATCAAGAGAGTACCACATTCATCACAAACTGAGGCTTGCATTGTTATAAGGTTATGCCATTTGGATAAAAAAATGTTGGAGCAACATATCAGAGGTTAATGAATAAAGCCTTTGCTTCTCAGATCGGAAGAAACATGGAGGTGTACATTGATGATATGTTGGTCAAGTGTATAACATATGAGGCATATTTGAAGGATTTAGAGGAGACTTTTTTTAATTTAAGAGCTGTCAGATTGAAGCTAAATCCTAAGAAGTGTACTTTGGAGTTCGATCAGGAAAATTCTTGGGATATTTCATTAGTGAAAAAAAGGATAGAAGTTGTTTGGTATCAATAACATCGCCTCAAACTATCAAAAAAGTACAGGTTTTAACAAGAAGGTTAGCTGCTCTTAACAGGTTATTGAAGATTCAAGAATTTTGAAGCTAATATATTCAAGTTTGGCAGAGGCTGAGCCATTTTCTGGAACAAAAGCCAAGGATGTTATTAAGTTCATTGTAAACAATATTTGTTGCCGTTTTGGGGTACCTTAAAAAATTACCACAGATAACAGTCCTCAGTTTAACAATATAGAAATGACTTCTTTTCGTGCTTCAAGGGGAATTACATAGTGTTTTTTTTACACATTTTCATACTCAAGCAAATATCCAACTGGAGGTAACGAATAGATCAATTTTAGAGGGTCTAAAGAAGAATATGATATGGGGTGCAGGAAAATGGCCTAACTATTTGCAAGAGGTGATACGAGGACCTTTGTTACAATCAGATCCACCCGAAGTTATCAGCCTACATGTTAAAGGAATCACCGTTTTCAGAGAAAATCCTGGAAGTCCAACTCCCGAGGAAATTCGATCAATTCAGGATGGAATCTTATGATGGAACAGGGGGTCCGGAGAGGCACTTAGAAAAGTTCAGAAACATGATGATGGCTTTCAATCCCAATGATGCAATGCTTTGCCGAGCACTATCTATGACCCTTAAGGGTAATGCTATGGATTGGTTTAGTAGCCTGCCGAAAGGGTCTATCTATGATTTTGCTGGACTATGGAAAACATTCAGAGAGAGGTTCGTGGGCAACAAGGAACTCAAGCGCGAGCGGGATTTGATCATGGATATTTATCAGCGTCGAGGTGAGTCTCTCAAAAGTTATGTTAGACGATTTGTTCATGCCATGAATGCTTTACCAGATCTAGCTGAGAATATGGTGGTGGCTTCTTTAAAACGAGGGCTCGAGAGGAGAGGGGAACTATATGCGGATCTCATCAGGTTCCCAACTGAAAACATGGGAGATCTACTTGCGAGAGCGGACACTTTTATCAGAGTTGAGGATGCTAGAAGAGGAGCGTCACCTGAGCGGTGTGAGCCAGAGGTCAAAGATGGTGGATCAGAACGGAAAAAGACTGAAGACCAACCGAGGAGGGACTACAATCGAAGACCTCAGCAACTCGATCAACAAAACAGACGTTTCACTTCATTGATATAGGCTATTTCAGTAATTTATGATCGAACAAAGGGGCGTACGAGGTACCGAGCTCCGTAAAAAATAAGTGTGCTTGGGTTTAAGCGATCTAATAGGTATTATTGTACGTATCATCATGACCATGGGCACTCGACTGATGAATGCTAGAATCTAAAGGATGAAATACAACGCTTGATAGACAATGGTGAGTTGATTCAATATATCAAACGAACTCAACCAGATCAACGTGAGGAAGATCGCCCTCCAAATACCAAAAAACCAACGATTAGAGAAGGGTCGGAAGCTAACAAGCAACAATGGTTACTGGACATATCAGGAGGGAGTTTGGCTACGGGACAAGGATCTACCCAGAATAAACGAGCTAAAAATAAGTTTGATGTTTAAGAGATAGATGGAAATTCCTATCGAAACTACAGAGACTCGATCGCCGATCTCACTTTCAATGATGATGATCTCAGAGGTGTAAGTTTTCCCCATGAAGATGCCTTAACTGTTCACTTGGACATTAGAAGAGTAATGGTAACAAGAGTATTGGTCGATGGAGGAAGCTCGGCAAATATCATCTTCAAAGGAAGTTTTGATCGCATACAGAATGTCCCACCATATCGACCTACTCAGCGAATATTGGTAGGATACAAAGGAAAATCTTCACAGTGTGTTGGGGAGGTAGAACTGGTGGTTAAAGTTGGTCATGGAGCTACAAAAAAGGAATTGAAGATGTTATTTTTTTATCTCTGACGCGCCGAGTCCTTATCATGCAATCATTGAACGACCATGGTTGCATCAGATGGAAGCAACGCCATGCATATATCGACAATACATTAAGTATCCAGTGGGTAGTTTGACAGGTATAATTCGAGGTAGACAGTGGACCGCGCGAACTTGTTATGCAATCGCGTCGGATCCCTCAAAACCTATCCAATAACAATTAAATGGCGGGGGGGGGGGGGGGGATATTGTTCCAGCAACGATAGGTCTTACCTCGCCAGAACGAGTGGATGATCCACGAGAAAATGAGGATTCACCCACAACGAATTTTAAAATAGTGGACACGACCATAGCTGCTAATAGAGTGCTTTGACTGAGGAATGAACTGACTTCATATTCAAAGGTACGATTTGTGGATTTATTAGCAAAGAATTTATATGTATTTGCTTGGGAGGTAGCTGCTGTTTCAGGAGTAAGTCCTACAGTTATAAGCCATGAATTGGCTATCAATCCTTGTGTTAAACTAGTACGATAGAAACGTAGAGCATTTTCGGCTGAGAAGCAGGCCACTATATTAACCGAGGTCACCAAGCTCACTCGGTTGGGGAACATTCGAAAAGTAAGGTATCCGGTTTGGATAACTAATCCGGTTTTAGTTAAAAAGAAGAGCGAGCAATGAAGAATGTGTGTGGATTTTACTGATTTGAACCAGTCATGTCCTAAAGATGCTTTCCCATTACCAAGGATAGATCAGCTCGTTGATTCAGCTTCAGGTTGCAAATTTCTTTCTTTTATGGATGTATATTCAGGATATAATCAGATTCGCATGCACCCGTCTTATCAGGAACACACAGATTTTCAAACCGAGCGAGCCTCTATTGTTATACGGTCATGCCCTTTGGACTGAAGAATGCGGGATCAACTTACCAAAGGCTATTTAATCACATTTTTCAAGATTATTTGGGGCAGAATTTGGAAGCGTACATCAATGACATGATTATTAAAAAACATGAAGAAGAGCAGCACCTTAGTACCTTACAAATTGTTTTTGATTTATTACGCCAATATAATCTTTAGCTCAACCCGGAAAAATGTTATTTTAGTCTGGCCAAGGGAAAATTCCTAGGCTACGTGGTAAGTCAACAGGGTATTGAGGCAGATCCAGTTCAATTAAGTGCAATTTTTTAGATGGAACCACCAAAGAATGTCAAGGAAGTCCAATGTCTTACAGGGCGGTTATCATCTCTTTCAAGGTTCATCTCACGAGCTTCACATAAAAGTCATCCTTTTTTGAAGTGTTGCGGGGTGCTAAGAAATTCACATGGACAGAAGAGTGCAACAAGGCTTTTGATGACCTGAAAAAATATCTTGCATCTCCTGAGATCTTGTCTGCCCCTACATCAGAGGAGCCGTTATTTATGTACTTGGCAGTATCACCTTTTTCTGTGAGTTCGGTTCTCGTGCGTGATCAAAAGGGGAAACAGTCGCCAGTGTATTACACAAGTAAAACGTTAACAGATGCATAGATAAAGTATCTAAAACTTGAAAAAATGGCCTTAAGCTTGGTTGTTGCAGCTCGGAGAATAAGACCATATTTTCAAGGGCATGTTTTATCACGGTGCGAACAACATATCCTTTGCGAACAGTGCTGCAAAAACCCGATATTTCTGGTAGATTAACTAAATGGAGTATCGATCTTGGGGAATATGACATTCGTTTTGAACCACGTGTAGATATAAAAGGACAAGCAATTGTGTACTTTTTAGCTGTGTTCAGCTCGTCAAGGGAAGAGCATGATGAGATAGATGACGAACAAACAGTCGAGCTCAATCAGTGGATTATTGAAGTTGATGGTGCATCTTCGACAACGTAGGAGGTGCAGGTATTGTAATCAAAACTCCAACAGGAGAGGAGATCAAGCAAGCAGTGTGTTTTAATTTTCCAGTTACAAATAATGCTACGGAATATGAAGTTGCCCTTTGTGGCATGAAGTTTGCTTTAATATGTGGAGCTCGAGCTACCAAAATCAGATCTGATTCTCACTTGGTGGTGAATCAGGCACGAAATCCTTATGATGTCAAACAAGATGGCATCAAGGAATATCTCATAATTCTCAAGGAATATGAGTCCAAATTTACTAACGTTTCTTATGAACAGATCCCTCGAAGAAATAATTCGGCAGCCGACATTTTGGCGAAAACAACAGCTGCAGGAGAGCATCCAACAATTTTGATCCAGCAACTCCCTGCGATAGAGTTAATTTCAACGGTTGTTACGGATAATTCATTTATTAACGATGATGATTGGCGGACTTCATAACTCCACCACTTTAATCAAAGAACGTTGTCTGCGAGTAAAAATGAGGCTCGTACATTGCAAATTAGAGAAGCTAAGTATTGTGTTCTCGATGATATGATACAGGAAAAGCTCAACCAGAATTCTGCTCCGTTGGCTTGATCGAAATAAAGCTAATTCTGTGTTGGAAGATCTACATTCGGGAGAAGCAGGAGCTCATTATGGACACCGAACATTGATTCGACGTTTCCTTCTCGCTGGGTGTTACTGGTCTGAGCTAGCGAATGATGTTGAGAATCTCATATTACATTGTCACAAGTGTCAAGAGTCTTCGAACACACAGCATAGACCGAGCAAGCCCATGCAGAATATTCATGTCCCATGTCCGTTTGATAAGTGGGGAATAGATTTGGTAGGCACTCTGCCAATGGCCACATACAAGCAACCGTTTCTCATTGTGGCAGTCGATTATTTTTCGAAATGGGTTGAGGCTAAATCTCTGTTTAGAACCCGCGTTCAAGAGGTATGTGATTTCATACATAATCAAATTCTGACTCGGTATGGGATTCCACCAATTTTAATGACAGACAACGGGCCTCAATTTCAAAATTTGGTCCTTACAAACTTTTATAAATGGTATGAGATTCTCCAGCATTTTTCCACCACTTATTACCCTTAGGAAAACGGGAAGGTCAAAGTGACTAACAGAACGTTGTTAGAGGGGCTAAAGAAAAAGTTGGAGGGAGCTAAGGGCAAATGGCCAAACAAGTTAGCAGAGGTTCTATGGGCTATAGGACTACCCCGCACTCTACAACATGTGATACACAATTTACTTTGGTATACGAAGCTGAAGCAGATATCCCAGCGGAGGTCATAGTACCGAGCTATAGGATTCAGCATTATGAGGAGGAAGCAAATCTTATAGCCAGGTCAACGTCTATGGATCTAATTGACGAAAGACAAGACCAGGCCAGGGTCCGAGCAGAGCACTATCAAAGTCTCATGAGAGGACGTTTCAATGCTTGGTTGAAGCCACAATCATTCAAGGAGGGTGACCTGGTCTTGCAGAAGGTGTTTCAGGGTTCTAGTAGCAGAGCAGGTGGTAAGTTAGGACCAAATTAGGAAGGCCCGTACTTAGTCATTTCAGCAGGACACCATGGCGCGTACAGATTAACAGATCAAGAAGGTCAAGCACTCAAGCATCCTTGGAATGTTAATCACCTAAAATTGTATCGCCAAAATGTATAAGATGTAAAAATGTGCTCTTTTTCCTCTCTGATGACGCGGGGAGGTTTTTTACTGAGGCATCTACGAACAAACTTTTGAATCTTTTCAATATAGATTATTGCTTTTGCCAATATGTGTGTGAGTTGTATCTTTATAACCAGCGAATGGGTCAAGGACCACGCCATTCTTGGCTACGCAACAGACCATACTGAGTCCAGACTAAGTATCTATAAATGCGAACGGGCTAATTGGCCACACCTATGGGCTACGCAATGACCATACCGTGTCTATACTTTGTACTGGGTATATTAGCAAACTGGTCAAAGACCAAGTTTGAATAGACTACACAATAGGGTCCATGGGACCTCTCCGCGAAAATGCTATCATGGCACATGTTGTCTAAGCTACGCAATGAGCCATATTGAGCTCGGGGTTATAAAAGGTCTCCGGAAAAATCAGCACACATATAGTCTACATTTACCAACATACGTTTGCAGCAATAATTAAAGGAAAAACATGCATCGATTCAAAATAATGTCATCCAGCTACTGCAAGCAGTACCATAAGTTTAGCAAAACAAAAAGAGAATGAAACAATTAAGTTCAATGAGATAAGCATGTAAATTACTTAGAGCCACTAAGGGGTAATTGTTCGGAAGGATCCACGGCAGTGTTAGGTTCTGTGTTCTTCTGGTTGGCCACGATTGGGGTTGGGGCAGCAGGCTGGGAAAGGTGAGCAAGGGAGCCTAGATTCAGACCAGGATTTAAGGCCATCAATTTTGCAACAACTTTCTGGTTCTACGTGGCAATCATGTCGGTTGCCGCTGCAAACAGTTACGTTTCCTTCTCCTCAACAACTGCGTTCATCTTTTCTTGCCATTGTTGTTGTTCGCGCTCGAGCTGCGCACGCCCCTCTTCGACTTCCTTGGTTAATTTTCTCACCTCAGAAGTTAGAGCAACAATTCGATATGCTTGTTCCTCCACCTTGTTCGCCTGGTTGTTGCCCTGTCCAGTAGTTTAGTATTCAGTGTTTGCAGATCACAGTTCCTCTTCAGCAAGTTCTCGTTCTGGTTTAGTACCATCTTATGGTTTTCAGACAGAGCTGTGATCTGCTGATCATTGCATAACACAGATTCTTGCAGATACGCAGCCACTTTCTCTAACTGGGCTTTAGCATCCAAGGCTTCATGTTTAACAGCTTTGGCTGAGGCATAAGCATGCCTCAAGCGGATGACTTCAGTAGTGAAGAACTTGGAAGAACCAAAAACATGGCTTCCGACTTCCATCTTATGGTTTTCAGACAGAGTTGTGATCTGCTGATCATTGCATAACACAGATTCTTACAGATATACAGCCACTTTCTCTAACTGGGCTTTAGCATCCAAGGCTTCATGTTTAACAGTTTTGGCTGAGGCATAAGCATGCCTCAAGCGGATGACTTCAATAGTGCAGAACTTGGAAGAACAAAAAATATGGCTTCCGAATTCCATCTCTCCATGGCAGTTACGTCAGCAGGAAACATATTCTGATAACCCAAAATGAATGAGTTATGGTGGATCTAAATAACCAGCAATGATGGTAAATATATATATCACGTTTACAATTTCCAATGTATAGGTTAACAAGTTATACCTCGATCATTAACTCTGTTTGCCTCTGCAAGAGCTCTGCGTTAAACACCTTATAATAGTAGGAAATATCAGGTGTCCTGCGTAGTTACTCGAACATATAAGAGGAGGGACGTGGAATTTACACTTTTGGGCGCTCCCCTGCAGGTACCCTTTGTTGGCCGGTCTCTGCAGCTTTATTACTAGGGTTATTCCTTTCAGAATTCTCCACAGAGGAAGCTTGAGTTCCCAAGGATGAGCTCAGCGCCAGTTATTGAGCTGATATTGCATGAGTTGGGGGTTGCAGCACCGTATCTTTCTCAGCTTCATGGTCATTCTCTTTAGAGTCTGCTAGATCGACTATCTCTTTAGCCCCATGAGGATTTTGACCTTCACCAACTTCTATTGTTGATGGGTTAAGAGGATCTGCTCCTTTATTGGAAGTGGCTTCGGTTCCATCACCCTTTTCATCTCATAGTTGAAATCTTCTGGTGGTTAGAGGAACGACGTCAATCACCTTTTGTTTTTTCTTCCTCCTTGTGTCGAGAGTACCAGAGTTAGTCTCTTCATCTTTGTTTTCTCTTTCTGTTCGAGGGTTATTTGGCTGAGCAGCTGCAGGCACATGGGGTGCTTCTTTTTCATTTTTCTCGACAGCTTTCTCTTTCTCCTTGCCATTATCATTTCCTTGATCAATTAAGAGAGCTGGAACAGAGGTAGAATCCCCATGTTCGCCAGCTTTGCGTGTTACCTGAGGTACTGCTAGCCAAACGCCAGGACTATTTTTCTCACGAAACTTCTTTTCTAAAATCATTTTGAGGCGGTCTATGGTAGCTTTAGAGCCATTTGCCATCCTGACTTCTTCTTCTTCTTCTGTTATGTTGAGCTCAAGTATTGGCAACAGTCCTGATTGTAGATAATTATATCAAGTGAACAGTTTTTTGGGGTCTTGTTGCCAGGCTTCAAAGGCTAAGCTGCTAACTCTGATCAGAGGATTTATGTAATTGTCTAGCCTTATTTCTTTCCACGAAGTCTGGTTTGGGAGTTCACCTGAAGGCACAAGGATATGATCAAAGAGTTCGAACAAATTAATATTTCATTACAAAATAAAAAGGCTTACAAGTTTTCTTCCATTTGGGTTCTAGTTGAAGATTTAGGGTAGGGGTGTTGTGTTCACAATTACCCGAAACAAAGACAAAGGAATTTTTTCAATTTCTATCAGAGTTGGGTAGTTCGACAATCTTCTTAATCCCTTTAAAATGGGTATAGAAGAAAGGATTTCTGGCTAATTTGGTTACATCGGTACCCGAAAGAAGGTCTGATAAGCATACTTCGGTGTTAAACACGCGTGAGCTAAGAACTACGCTGAGCAATAGCCTCCAGTCGTTTGCTGACATCTGGGTGGGGCAAATACCCAAGACACTGCAATAATCGCGAATTAGTTTAGGGAGGGGTAATCTAAGTCCCTAGTCAAACAGAGTGGTGAAGAGGCAAGTTTCTGTCTCTTGTGTGTGATATGGATGCTCGCCTAGATCAGGAGACCTAATGGTTACGTTCTCAGGAATATTGCATCTTTCCCTTAGAACGACGATTCCGTTATCATTTAAATTAGTATATCTATGAGCTATCTGAGAAAAGTAGTTTTCTATGTTGTTAACATCTTCGTATAAAGGTTCCACAATTTTGACGGCTTTACTCCTCATTCCCTTTTTGGGTGTCATGGTTTTTCTAAAAACTACAATTAGGGAAGGACATAAATTAGAATGATTGTGATGGTAAGGGAAAATTATTTGATTTAGGGACTCGTCTACTGGTAAAGTTTTTAAACCTTGAATTTCGGTTTATCTCTAGCATTCGACATAAGCAAATTAGTTAAGAGGAAGAATGTTACCTAAATAACTGTAGATGAAGAAAGAAGCGAACTCCTAGGATTTAGGTTGCAGAGGGTTTTTCAGGAAGAGTAAAGCAGAAAATTAGAAGAAATATGGGTTTTACAAGTAAATGAAGAAGTTATTTAAGTAATGGAACGTTTTCGCATACGCGTGTGAATTATGATGTCATTGTTTATTTGAAAATTGTGCCAGAAAACTAAATCGCCAAAAAGTAACTTCAGGAAACAGCGTTGTCAGAAAACCATCACTTGTCTCGACGACACGTGTCAGAAAGAAACAGACACAAGACGATTCAAAATATTACAATAAGTAGAGTAGTTAATTAAATTATAATTTACATGTTTATTAATATTTTAATAAACCTCTAAACTAGGGGGAGCCCTGATAATGGGGGATTCCCTAGAACACGAGCAAGGATCATTGAGAGTTTGGATTATGATGAGCAATAAAGAAAAGACTGAGTTCTATGGCATGGACGAGCTCAGCAGGAGGTCAACGTCGATAATAGATAATGTGGATGAGCTCAACAACAGGTCGACGTCAATAATAGATAACATGGATGAGCTCAACAGCAGGTCGATGTTAATGATAGATAACGGGAATGATCTCAAAAGGATACTGAGCTCGTCAGTAGATTGAGCTCAACGGTGTGCACAACTTGATAATGGAGAAAACTTAAGAGCATGCACGGTGTTGCTGAACTCAAGATTATGATGAGCTCGATGACGATAGAGTGGAGTTGATTGACTAAATTCAAGATCAATATGAGCTCGATGACGTCATAGTAGAGTTGATCGACTAAATGAGGAATGTGGTAAAAGGAAAAGACCTGAGTGCGTCATCAGTAAGTTCGAGCTTAGTAAAACAGGTCAAACTGGGTTTCGTTCATTAACGAGCTTGAGTTCGAGCTCAACATATTAAATCAGCTTTGGTGTTCTTAAAAGAAGAGTTCAGCTCGGATTGAAGTATATATTGCACTCAGAGTCTTTATTTATAATATAAACATACGTTTAAACCCACAAGTTTAAGACGTGTTAGTTATTCCACAATTATAGAGATAGCAGTGGTAATGGTTGTTTATTCCACAGTTATAGGGATAATGGTTTAAGTGGGCTAGTGGCTCTAAAAGCGTAACCTAATGTAACTACCCACTAGTCTGTATATTATAAATAGGGAAAACGTATTGATGAATAAAGTGATCTCTTTCTTGACTAAACATTGTAGACTTACTTTGGCAGAACTTGTTAGTTCCTTAACACGGGCATATAAGGGAGTCACAATATCCCTTATAAATAGGAAACGCAGTGGTGGTTAAAAAGAAGAATGAGAAATAGAGGATGTGCGTCTACTTCACAAATCTAAATCGAACTTGTCTTAGAGATCCATTTCTAGTTCCTCAAATAGACAAATTGATTTACTCCACTTTAAGAAATAAAATTGTGTCTTTTATGGATGCCTTTTCAGGGTATATATCAAATTCAAATTGATCTAAAGGATCAAGAGAGTACCACCTTAATCACAAACTGATGCTTGCATTGTTATAAGGTTATGCCATTAGGATAAAAAAATATTAGAGCAACATATCAGAGGTTAATGAATAAAGCCTATGCTTCTCAGATCAAAAGAAACATGGAGGTGTACATTGATGACATGTCGGTCAAGTTTATAACAGATGAGGCGTATTTAGAGGATTTAGAGGAGACTTATTTTAATTTAAGAGCTATCCGATTGAAGCTAAATCCTGAGAAGTGTACTTTTGAATTTCGATCAGGAAAATTCTTGGGATATTTCATTAGTGAGAAGGGGATAGAAGTTGTTTGGTATCAATGGCATCGCCTCAAACTATCAAAGAAGTACAGGTTTTAACAAGAAGGTTAGCTGCTCTTAACAGATTCATTTCTAGATTTTCTAATAAATGTTCCCTTTTTCCCAAGTATTACAAAGACCAAAGGAATTTGAGTGGACCTCGGAATGTGAAGCAACATTTTCAAGTATTAAGGAACTATATTCATCACCAAAAATATTGTCCAAAACTTGAATTGGAGAGGAACTCTATTTATACATTCCATTGTTGGATTTTGCGGTAAGTGTTGTGTTGGTTATTAAAGATTCAAGATTTTTTAAGCTAATTTATTATGTAGGTAAGAGTTTGGTGGCGGCAGAGAAAATATATTTGAATCTAAAAAAATTGTCCTTGGCTCTAGTGGTGGTTGTCAGGAAGATGCGCCCTTATTTTCAAGCTCACACTATTGTGGTTCGAACTTTGTTGCCATTGAAAAATGTTTACATCACCCTGAGATTTCTGAAAGGATGACCAAATGGTCACTGGAGCTTAGAGATTATGACATTATATTTGCACCTGAAACAGCTATCAAGGCCCAAAATTTAGCTGATTTTCTTGTTGATTTTCATTCAAGTAGATTAGATGAAGAGATAGATAAGGAGGTCTTGCCAAGGAGTTCGATGTGGGTAGTTCGAACTGATGAAGGCTCTAGAACTCTAGGGTGCAGTGCAGGAGTTCAACTGATTGCTCCATTTGGGGATGTAATATTTCAAGCTATTAAATTTGGTTTCCATACATCGAATAACGAAGCTAAATATGAAGATGCATTGGATGGTTTACAGCTTGCAAGAATTTGTGGGGCAACGCTAGTTCTTTTAGAAACATATTCTCAGTTAATAGCAAATCAAGTGGCTGAAATTTCCAAAGCTAAAAAGGAAAATTTGATTTTATATCTCTTAAAGCTTCGAAATTTGACTCTTCTGTTTGAGCATGTTATTGTAGAACATATCAACCGGTGAGATACTACAGTTGTTGATTCTTTGGCGACCGTGGCGTACACTAATGAATATCCTTGGATTTTACTTGAGAAGAGTCCTTCGATTCTAACCAGGTCAGAGCAATATAAATATGCATAAGAAGTTTTTATAACACCAAATGTAATTCGAAGTGACTGGAAGACTGATATCCTAAACTTCTTGATAAAAGGAATGCTGCCTCAAGATGTGCAATTGGCTAAGAAATTAAAGTATAAAGCTCATAGTGATGTTGTATTAGATGGGGTCTTATACAAGAAGTCTTTAATTTGGTCATTATTGTGTTGTTTGAATAAACAAGAGTCTCAGGAAACTTTATCAGAGTTACACGATGGTGAGGGTTCAACACACTGTGGGTTCAAGGCATTGACACATCAAGTTTTGTTGGCAGGATATTATTAGACTTTGATTATGAGTGATTCTAAGAGTTTAGTTCGAGGCTGTGATACTCATCAACGATTTGAACATTCTATCCATAAACCTGCAGTACCACTTATGTCTATTTCCAAAGCTATCCCTTTTGACATATGGGGAATAAACTTAGTAGGACCATTGCTCATGGCATTTGGACTAGTTTTCAAAGTGGGCAGAGGCTGAGCCATTTTCTGGAACAAAAGCCAAGGATGTTATTAAGTTCATTGTAAACAATATTTGTTACCGTTTTGGGGTACCTTAAAAAATTACCACAGATAACGGTCCTTAGTTTAACAATATAGAAATGACTTCTATTTGTGCTTCGAGGGAAATTACACAGTGTTTTTCTACACATTTTTATACTCAAGAAAATGGCCAACTGGAGGTAACGAATAGATCAATTTTAGAGGGTCTTAAGAAGAATATGATATGGGTTGCAGGAAAATGGCCTAACTATTTTCAAGAGGTGTTATGGGCTTATCAAACAACTCATAGAGAGACTACTAAAGAAACTTCTTTTTCCTTGGTGTATGGTATGTATGCTATTAGTCTTGGAGAATCTACGTTACCTTCTTATATAGTACTTCTATATTCTGAGGACCTGAATGATGAAGCAATGAGAGCAGATTTGGAACTAATCGAGGAAAAAAAGTTAGAGCACATTTGAATATGATTCAATATCAAACTTTGATGAGAAGCAGGTATAATTCGATGGTTAAAAGAAGGGATTTTAAAGTTTGTGATAAATGTTTAAGAAACATATTCCCCCATACGAAGGATAAGCGCCTCAGAATGATGGCCCAAATTGGGAAGGATCCTATATGGTTTTGGAAAGAATAAAATCGGGTTCTTATCGCCTTTGCGATGAGCATGGGAGGATACTTCAACATCCCTGGAATATACAACATCTAAAATTGTATTTGGAGTAATTATTTCTCTTGAAAACTTATTGAATAATTGGCACACTCTCTCCTACCCTTTTGGCCCAAGGGGTTCTTAATGAGGTGCTATGTAAATATTTGATGTTATAAATAAAAGTTTTTTTTAGCTAATGGTTATTTAATTATAATTATTTAAATTATTTTGATGACTAGTCAAAGATTGATCATCTTTGAAGTTGAATAAAAGTAATTATTCCAAAGTGTTGTATGTTTATTATACACTTTTCGAAGAGACAGCCAAATTTGAAGTGCTACGCTCTTTCAACTAACTATATTATTCGAAGTGTTACGTTTTTAAACGCACTATATTATTTGAAGTACTACGTTCTTTAAACGCACTATATTATTCGAAGTGCTACGATTCTTTAAACGCACTATAATATTTCGAGGTAAATATGCCTTGTTTTATAAAATTATAAATGTAGACATAATGAAAACATGGGAGAAATAAAATAATTTTGCATTAATTATAATCCGATGGAAAAAAAATTGAGTCACCTTATAACAGTTGAATGACAAGTACAAAAAAAGAAAGTTAAGTGAAGTTATTTGTCCTCGGGGTTTTCTGCGAAGGATTCCCCTTGTTCAGATGCAGTTTCTTCTGATTCCTCTTCTTCGGATGAAGAGCTAGGTGCATGATAGATAGATTCACTTGGGAGATTTTCTATAAGAATCAACTCCGAGAATTTTGAAATTTAAGCTTTGGAAAAAAGGCATGAATTTCACGAAGAAGGTTAATAGTTTTTTGCTCTTCGACATTTTGAATGCCCGCTATCATGTCCTTTCCACATTCGTTTTGAGCACCATCCACAACAAGTTTTTTCTCTTCCTTGAACTGAGTCTTAAGAGCATCCAAGTTCTCTACCAATTTTTTTTTCCATCCTCACTCTTAGATTTGAGCTCTTTTATCTCATTTTTGTGAGAAGTGTTAAGCTCTTATGTCTTTTTCTTGTGCATAGATCTGAGATGGTTTTTAAGATAAATGATTCCTCTGAGGAATTATGATCTGGGAGATTGAAACCCGTGAAATTGATTCTCCACCGTATTACTGAAGATTTCCCTCATTCTCTTTTCAGCAGCAACAATTTTCTTTTGACGAACCAATTTCTGTCATATTCTCAAAGTGGCTTCAAGAAGATTCAAATTTTTGGCATGACTTTTGTGTTACAATGCTAAGGTTAGTAAATGGTTGGAGAGCAAGTGCGGCACCTTCAGATGGCTCTTCAATAGGTATGAATGTTGGACGAATGCAGGGAATAGACAGACATAGACGGTGGTAAAGAGATCCCTAACTCAATTACTTCGGGAAGAACATGAGCAGTTCTTTCACCATAGTGTTGTAGTTGGTCCTAAATCCCTTGAATGGATTTTCATCTTTGTTAAGCTCTTGAGAGTGATCGATGTTGATAAAAATATCAGTATCGAAGTGATCGTCTCCTTGATCATTATCTGCTCCAGTTTCTCCTTGGAGATTGTCTCCTTGATCATTATCTGCTCCTATTTTTATTTGTTTTATCTTCCACCACGATGACTTCTTCAGCTCCGCAGGGTAGCACTTCTTAAGGGGTTTGTATAAAAATTTTCCCCTTTTTTGTGGTGGTGTTTTAAATGTGTTGTTCTTTTTCTTCGAAGCAATTGTTTTCTTCCTTTGGGGGAAGGCTCAACCTCCTCTCCCTCTTTGATATTGGGAAGGATTTTTTCTGTTGACTTTCTCTTTCCTTTTGGTTGCATCGTCAAAACTTCTGAAGGTCTAGCATCAGATGTGCTAGATGTTTTTCTTATTCTTTTCCCCTTTCTTTTTGGAAGAAAGATGACTCTCAGACCTGTTTTGAACTGGAAGAAGCACCTTACCGTCAGATTCCACTAGTCGTTTCATAGCTAGGATTGTATTTGGGGGCTCCATCATATTTTCAGGAAAGTTAGCACCCAATGTGATTCACCACAAGTGGCTGTTGATGAAATTGGTAGGCAAAAAAGCTTAATGGAACCCATTTCCCCACTCTTTTTCTGCCCAAGTTTCCAAATTTGAAAATATTTCCTTAGCATCTTTCTAACAAATTTTATATCGCCTCAGAATTTCTGGAAGCATTAAAATAATAAGCAAAAGATATAAACAAGATAGTTAAAGTAACAAAAAAATAAGCAAATAAGCTTACTGTTACTCCTCCAGACGAGGTTAAATCTTGATGGGTTATCCTCGGAGATCTCCTTCCCATTCTCCCAAGCCCAATATATATGGCACATTTTTTAGTGCCAATATATATTCTGGATTGAGTGGTTTCAATTTCTCATCTATTGAAGCAGTTAGTTCGTCAGAAAGCTCAACATGAGCTTTCGTTTTCCTTCTCCTTAGTGTTTTTGTCATCAAAACACCCTTAACCATCTGGCTATCAGTTTTGTTGGAAGCATCATCTTCAGTATCAATTTCAACATTTGACTGGGTAGCTTCAGAGTCAGCTTCTTCCTCAGATGCCTCATTTATAAGTCGAGGTGGGTTGGCATTCAAGTTTGGCTCTCTATCGTTATTGATTGAGGGATTTTGTTGAGAATCTATACTTGTCTCAATAATTTCACTCAAGGGAGGAGAAAATGATGTAGGATTTGAAGTGTGGTCGGCATCGTCTCTCCTATCCATAAACGTTTTTCTTTTAAGGGTTTGAGGAAGGTAAGTTTTTGAACGAACTAGAAGGTTTTCCTTGCGCAGTTGTCGAGGGGATTCATAGCTAAGTGGAGAAGGTGTTTCCTCTGATCTCTTTAAAATAGATGTAGTTTAGGTTACTTTGCGATTGATTCGAGGAGTGGAATTTGTATAAGGGATTCGAGGTAATGATCTAGCTAGAGATGGTGAAATTCGAGGTGTTTTTGGTGTTTGAGTTTTTTATGATTGATTTTCCTCTAAAAGAGATAAATTTGAAAATGTAGGAGAAGTTCGGTTCAGATCGAAGTTACCGTAATGTATTGTATCAGTCGAAAACCGAGGAGTGCTGCTTATTAATCCAGCTTCTCTATATTCATCTGCCCTTTCACTTGTGCAGAATTAGTCGTATGATCCAAAGTGAGGTTTCTGTTTATCTGGTGAGGATGAATTTATGGGTTTTTGGCTCTTGGCTTTTTGAGTTTTGGATGTTTTTTTAGAAACAAATTAAAGAATAGGTGATGGATTAGTGGTTTCCGGTGAAGGTAGCTTAGAGATTGAAGATTCAAATGAAGGTAGCCAAGAAATATCATGAATAAGAAGACTCTCTCTCTTTCTCTTTTTAAAAATACATTGTGAAGCAAAATAAGGCCAAAAATATTTCGTTGTATTTCATTGTTTTTTATCCACTAATAAATATTTATGATGACCATTAGCTCTTATTCGTTGTATTTCATAAGAACTAATGGGGCTACTGTTAAGGAAATAGATTGTTGATGGTCAAAATGTAATAAATAAACCTTGTATAATAGGTTACATAGTTATGAAAGAAACTTAAGGCTCTATGTAAAAATAAAGTACTAGTATGCAATTAGACATTTTGTATAACAAATTCTGTTACGCCTAAGTTTTGGTTCCTCTATAAAAGGTAATGGCTAAACTTAATAAAGGATTCTGATTTTCTGGTGAAACTATTTGTAAATCTTTACTTTCTCTCTCTAAACTTTACTTCCCTAATTCTCTTTCTAAGATCGAATTTAATCCACACTAGTATCGAGGATTAGAATGTAAGTATTATTTTTTTGGCTCTTTTACTTTTACAAATGTTTCGAATAGTTGACATGAATAATATGTGTTTGTTCGCAGGTGATCTTTCCGCTGTATGAGGATAGTTTTTTAGTGCAATCGGTGGGGTCATATCACAATCTTATCCGGTTTATGCATGTTACCGAAGTGTATATACAAGACCGAGTGATACGACAGTTCAGTTGGATGCAGGAGAAGCCATTCAATATTATTTATGCCCGTGCAGATCAGAAAAGGATTGACCACTATCACTACCCGCTTAACAGGTGGTATTGGACTGATTAACAAACTCAGCCCCTTGTTCCACATTATAGAATGTTTACAACTCAGTATGAAGAAAAAGTGGCGAAGTTCGGTTAATTCCATATCACTTCACGGTTCTAGGGGAAGATAATTCGATAGAGGAGTTACAAACCATAAAATGTATAACTCCTATTGGCGATAACCTCGAATAACTTGCCCACTTCATGAACCGAGTCCGTACAATTGCCAAACCATGGGTTCTCCTAATATTATTCATCTTGTACCTTGTTTGCATAATGTACTTGTTGTACTCCGCTGTTGTTTTTTGTAGACAATTTTTTTTTCATGATGGTGTCTTAGATTCATATGATGTTGGACAAATGTTTTACTGAATTTGATTTTGGCAATAAGTTAATTAAATGCACGTTTGTTTCATTTTTATGTTATTTTGTTCTTGTTAGTTATCAATACATGTTTAATTTAAGTGGGATTAGTAATATTATGTATTTAATTTACAAATTCTAGTCACGCACCGTTAGTGTAGGCATGATAGCGCTGGCGGTTGAATTTCCCACCGCTAGTGAAAAAACTAGGCACCGCTAATGTTAGTCGTAACTGGAAGTATTAAAATGTCGCACCGCCGGTGTAATATAATTCTGACGGTTGAAAATTTAAACACCAGCGATGCTAAACTGTGTTGGTAACGCTAAAATCCCACACCGTTGATATGTGTTTTTGTTTTTGTAAAAATGGATAGTTTGTTGGTGTTTCCATTGTCGCATATAATGTGTAAAAAGTATAGGAATTTTACGATAACATTAGACATAAATTAATTGACACGGTTAAGAAGATTACATAACTAATACATAAAATTAGATCATACGAGCGCGTTTACGGTGACGGATAATTTCATCTATGCCCGAACTTTTTTTCGAATGTATATTCCTCATCTTCCTTAGTTCCATTTAAGTTTGAGTAAGAGTATTGGACGCAATTGACTTCCACATCCATTTTATCGTTAAGTTGTTGCACCATATAATCCAACATATCTTTTGTAATTAAGCTTTAAAATTTCATACTAAAAACATCTTGCATTTTGCTTTCGCGTGAGTATACTCGAAACGTTTTCAAATAATCTAACCTGGCGGCGATTCTTCACGTCCGTGTGCTCAAGGCATTATACAACCGGAACACATGTTTTTCCTTCAGTAGATGAAGTGCATTCGCATAAAACTTCGTCGAGATGTTTCTTACGACATTATGCGTTTTGTGAAATCAACTACTTTGAGCAGTTGCGTATCTTCGTACACATTTCAATTTGCATCACACATTTTTGTGAGTCTTTAAGGTTATGTGCTTACAAGAATGAGGCGTTTTTTATTGATATTTTAAACGTAGATAGTGTAATCGTAATAACCGTATCAAAATTGGACACGTGTAAAATATGGATAGCGTAATCCTCTTGACCAATCTGTTTGGGACACCTGTAGGTAAATATTGTTTGAATAATACACCATCAATGTACAAATCCAACACCACCGGTGTACAAGTACAACATTGCCGACGTACGCGCCGTAATCAGCTGGCGTTGTTTTTGTTGGTGGTGTAATTTGAATCGGCAACGACTTCGAATATTATATACAATTAACTTAAAATAAAGTCATGTCCACCATAATCTACCCACACCGTCACCGTACCCGCCCTAAACAGCCGGTGATGTTTATGCCGACTATGAATTTTACACCGGCAACGACTTCAAACCTCATGTACATTTTTAAACATAAAATGAAGTCACGGTCAGTGTGCTAGACCTACACCGGTGGTTCCAAAGTCCAATACTGCCGGTGTCGTGCACATAAAAGTTTTGAAAAGGTTTATCGATAGTTTTAACTTAAATCTATCCTAATTCTAATAAAAATATTATATTACTTCATTTGTAGTTTTAAATTCATCAAGAAATTTCGAGCTCTCTATGTGTTTTGTTGTGTTTTGTTATGAATTTTTTTTCCGTCGATTTGTTTTAAAATTTTGTTAAAAAACTTGAATTTAGTATATAAATAGAAAATTTGTTGGTTGATTTGGTATTTGAAGATTCTAAAACTGACTTCCCCAATATTAAAGAAAGTCAAAAAAATTTAGGCGAAACAAATATAACTAAAAACTAAAAAAAATCATTTTTTAACTACTCAGATTTTTGAGCTAAAATATTTAACCATATCCTTATATAAATTGTTAAATTCTAAGTTTCTGGGATCCCAAATTTGTTTAGTATATACAAACCTTAAATGTGATGTATAATTAAATCATGAATTTTAAAATTGCTAAAAAAATATCAGAGGATAATAATATATGTTATCAATTTTTATGTATTTGATAAAATACTATAGTTCAATTTTTTATGTATTTGATAAAATACTATAGTATGCAAATATGTTTGGTATATATTTTTCAGAGTGCAATGAGTGTGCACAGAATAAACCCTCAATCTGACGCGATAGCCTGCAAACCAACGTCAGAAGGTAAACCACACAAGGTGTCAGGCTCAGCCGAGAAAGCGTATGTAGAGGGACTCGAACCCATGACCTTTTGTCACAAGCATACCATACTCAACCAACTCGAACTCATAAACCATTTTTTTTTGGATTATATTTACTCTAATAAGAGAGTTAATAATTAGATACATGTTTCGGATTTTATTTGGTTTGTGAAGTGAATTAATAACCAAATTAATATTAAAAGAGTTTAATTTAAGAAAAACAATTATTTTTTAACAAATCATTGGTTTCACTGAAACTGAAATCTGTCTATAAATTTATTTGGTTCTAAAAATAAAAATTATTTTTATAATACGTATTTTTTAGACTTAAAAATTAATATATATTAATTATGCTTAACGAAATTAAAACACTATCGATACTAATAGTTTTTTGGACGTAAGAGTTTACAAGCGGTGGATCATACGATCTTTAAGTGGAGTTTCAGTTATTTGACTAGTAATTTAGCCCAAATACGAATTTAAATTGTCTAAATCATTTTATATGGTTTGGCTATAGCTTTTTTGATTTTCTTGTTTTTTTTTATATTTTAGCTTGAAACAACTTATGCTATCTCTATTTGTGTTTTATTGTCCATTTCTTCCTTTGTAAACAATGCCATTTAGCTGTAACATTAGACAAAATTGGTTAGGGATGGTTCTACCTTTAGAGGATTAGTATAATATTAATAGTTTGAGAAAAACCTATAATGATTGAAAAGATTCAATTTACAAGTTTCAGATATCCAACACAGAGACTTTCAAGAAGAATTATGATACTAAAGAAAGTTGGAGCCTGGTTTGAAGAGAAGTCACAGTTTGATTTCTGATTGAGAGCCCATTTCACAATCTAATCAGCAATATAATTATGTTCTCTGAATATATGTTTTATATTCACTTGGGATGATATTAGATTTATGCATCAATTTATTATAAGTATAAGATACCATGGGGTCTTACCATAACTAAGGATGTAAAAATAGATCAATGAATCAATTTTAATGTCTAGGAGTTTTATGTTCTCTGAAGATCAACCAAAGCTTGCAAGAGAAAGAAATTAGAATGTCATTGATCTTTCTTAGATTTAGACCATCTTCCTCAACTGGTTTACAAAGTGTAGACCATTTGGACCATATAATAGTTTTAAAGTTTTCTGTAAACCCCCAAACAAATTTGTTATTGATTCTTGAAATGATAGTTATAAGAAGGAGACTATTTTGGATATAGTATATTGGGATTGCAAGTAAGAATGATTGGGTCAGAATTAGTCTTCCACCGAATAATAGTATTTCGTTGTCCAATTCCAGAATTTTATTTCTTATTTTGGTTACTAATTCATCAAAGTAGCATGTATTGCTACTTTAGTGAATTGTAATATCTAAGTACTCAAAGGGTAAGAAACTATTTTTGAATCAAGTTATGTTTTCAATTGCATTGGTCCTGTATTTGTTCATATAATTTGGCGTTGTTTTTTGTTTATTTATTAGCTGGTCAGATGCTGATTTATAATGGTCAAGAAAATCACATATTTTTTTGGAATTGCTGAGAGAATAATTCATGAATAATATCATACCATCTGCAAATTCAAGACATGGGATATTGATAAAACCTCGAAATTGTATTTCATGGAATTGTATATTTGAAACAATTTTTTCATGCCTCTTAGAAGACATTCTTAAGCAATGATAAACAAACTGGGTGAAAGAGAATCACTTATCCTGGCACCATTGTTTGAGTTGAAGTAACCATATGATGAACCATTTATAATTATTGAAAAGTTGACTGATTTTATTCTTTTTTTTAATTAGATCTATGAATTGATTACTTAATCTAAATGCCTTTATTGTAGTGTATATAAAGCTAAAAGATATTCTATCAAAGGCTTTAGCCATATACAAATTTAAAATAATATTACCTCTTGATTTTTTTTGTTAATTTCATGAGTTAATTCTTGAATAATTATGATGTTTTCATGGATGTTTATGTTTTCTACCAATCCATTTTGTTCCTAAAAAATATTTTGGAGAAAAATTCAACAAATCTGTTGTTTATAGTTTTTGACGACATTTAGTTAAATACTGTGTAGAGACTCATGGGTTATGAGTCTTGCCATAACTTATAAATCTTTTTTGGAATCAGGCATATTACAGATACAAAAATTCCATTAGGGGCCAAGAAGCCTTTGAAGTAATTAAAGATAGCTTTATACAACTCTTTATGTATTATTGACCCACAAATTGAACAACATTCAACACTATCATGATTGAGAGTTTAATGAAAAATTTCGAGAAAAAAAGTCTAAATAAACTGCAGTTTTTGTAATATTATATTTAATCGGTGCGAAGATTTCGCTCCAAGAATCCCGTTTTTTCTCAGAAGTCTTCCTTCTCAGTTAGATTCTCTGGGCTCTTTTCCTTCTTCTGAGTTTCATCCCTGCCTCTTCTTCCTTGCCGGTGTTCCCCTGCCGCTGATAAGGTCTTGGTTTTCCGGTTTGTAAAGCTCTGTTCTTCAGAGTTTTTTTTTATCATGTTTCTCTGATTCTTTTTGGAAGTTCTCCTGCTTGTTGGAACGCTGTTCTGGGCATTATTTGTCGAATCTGTGCGGTTTTGTGGTCTTTTGAGAAGTCCTTTGGCTTCTCATGATTTTTCACTGATCTCTGTTTCGTTCTTCGAAACGGAGTATTGGAATCGTGGTCCGATTGGTTATTCCCAGTTGCTCCATGGCGTTCAATATCCTTGATAACGAAGAGTTTCCTACTCTTCTTCAAGATTGCAGTAAAGAAAATCCAAGCATTAAGAAATTGTTTGTTGATGTTTTATCCTCTATTCAAGAATGCTCTGTTCCTAAACCTCAGTTTATCAAGCATGCGGCTGACCACAATATTATACAGTTTGATAAGCATACCCAGGACATGTTACTAAAGCAATCGAAATCTACTATAATCGGCAAATTTAGTTAATGGATCCCTAAAAGATTAGCTTTTCAATCTTTTATGGATTTGTTCAAGTTTAAGGGTCCGTTTTCGTTCATAACGTTAGAATCAAGACAGATCTTGATAGAGTTTAACTTGCTGGAAGATGTTACTAAGTTGTGGTCGAAATCGGTCTGGATTGTTGAAGGGAAACATATGAGGATTCTGAAGTGTTCTCCTGAAGCTAATAAGAACAAAGAAAGTCTGATTGTGTTGCTCTGGGTGCGTTTTGAAAACATGCCGGAATACCTTTATAATGAATGGATAGTGGGTGATCTTGCTGCTTCTTTGGATAAAGTTCATCGAACTTCTGTGCCTAAGTATAACTGTGTTAGTGCCAATGCTTCCTACGCTCTTGTTGAGATAGATGTTTCTAAAGTGCTAAAAAGAAAGTTATGGATTGGGTTTGGAGAAAACGAAGGGTGTTGGGTGGGTGTGAGTTATAGACGTGTTCCTGATTATTGCTTCACTTTTTTTCACTTGGGGCATAAAAATTCTGACTGTAAAAAGAATGGTGTGCGAAAAGATGCCAAAATTCATGAAGAAAGTAAATTATCTGGTAATGCCTCTAAGGAGGGTATTCATTCAGATTCTGTACAAAATGTTGTTTCATCAAAGGAGATTATTCAATCTAAATCTCATAAGGTTCCCTTCATTAAGGTTTACAAGAGAAAATTGAAATCTATTATAACTGCTAAAGATGTTGTTCCTGTTGAAAGCCAGTCTACAAATGTATGTAGTCCAAAAACTGATACTGCCTTCAAAACCATTGAAGACGTAGTCGTTGTCTCCAACAAAGAGCATGAAATCATTGAAGCTCTTCAGGATTGGGATCAAGATGCAAACTCTCAAAGCCTGATGCAAGAATCTTCTGCTAAGAATCCAGGAAGCTACAATTCCTCTCCTAAAGATAGTGATTCTGACCAGGGCTTTGATGCTGTCATTAATAAGAAAGTTACATCTGCAATGAAAAACAAAAGTGTTAAAAAGTTGACTATTAACTCTCTGCGTAAAAGAGAGAAATCCTTCAATAAATCTCTATCTGAATGATAAAGGTTCTAAGCTGGAATGCTCGTGGAATTAGTAATAATGCTACTATGGCTAGAATTAAGTTCATAATCAAAACTGACAATGTTAAAGTGATTGCAATTCAAGAGCCAATGGCCAGGTATGATAAAATTGATCTTATTGCTAGTAGGATTGGTTTGACTAATTATACTGCTAATATCTCTAACAAAGTTTGGATTTTTTGGACTGATGACATTAATATTGCTGTTCTGTTAAATCATGAGCAATTTCTTCACTTAGAAATCAATTATGCTACTTTTACTTGTTTATTTACCTCTGTGTATGCCAAGAATCAAAGAGTGCTGAGGAGACTGCTCTTGAATCAAATTAAGCTGCTATCTGGTACTGACAAGGCCTGGATGATGGCTGATGATTTCAACACCATTTCGTGTCCTGATGATCAGCTCTGTTGCTCTTCTTTTGATGATGGTAGTGTTGAGGAATTCAACGATTGTATCAGACAGTGTAGTCTTGAAGATCCTGGCTATGTTGGATCAAGGTGTACCTGGAGTAACAATAAGATTTGAAAAAAAGGTTAGACAGGGTTTTAGTGAATCAAAACTTTATTAATACTTGGAATGTTCAGGTCTGTCACATGATCAGAACGTGTTCTGATCATGCTCCCCTCCTTATTACTATCTTAAATATTCATAATAGAGGTTCTAATTATAATAAAGGTTTTTTTCAAATTCTTAAATGCTTGGACTAATCACCCTGATTTCTTGAGTTGTGTAAAGCAGAATTGGGACAAGAAATGTAATGGCAATCCTAATGTTCTTTTCTGGTATAAGCTTAAGCGCTTGAGAAAGTGTCTTAAAGAGTGGAATTCTTCTATCTTTGGTAACATTTTCAAAAAAGTCAGGGAAACTTCTAAAGAGGTGGACAATTGTGAAAGCATTCATCTTCAGGTTAACAGTAATATCTCTAAGGCCAATCTTTCTAAGGCTAATAGCTTGCTTTAAAAAATGAAGAATGCTACTGGCGTCAAAAATGTTATAATAATTGGCTTAATGATAGTGATGGCAGCACCAAATTATATTATAGTTATGTTAATAAGAAGAGGAAGAAAAATATGGTGACTAGTATTAAAGATGAGGGTTCTTGGCTTACTGCTCAGGATGACATTGCTAACTCTGCTGTGTCTTATTTCAAAGGGATATTATCTGATAATTCTTTTAGTTGTAATGCTGATATTTCTCAGGATTCCATTCTTCACAATATTCCTAAGCTAATTGGGGATGGAGAAAATGAGGAGCTTCTGAAGTTAACTACTAAAGATGAGATTTGGTCTATTGTCAAGGGCATGAAAAATAAGAGTGTCCATGGCACTGATGGGTTTAATTGTTTTTTTTTCTGAAGTCCTGTTGGGACATTATTAGTAATGATCTTTGTGCTGCCTTAAATTCTTATCTTAAGGGTAGTAGCATTCCTGGTGGTGTCTTTGCCACTGGGATTTGTCTAATTCCTAAGTGTTCTAATCCCATAAATTGGAATAATTTTTGCCCTATTAGTCTATGTACCATTTTTAACAGGCTTATTTCTGGTCTTATTATGAAGAGGCTTTCTTATATTCTGCCTAACATTATCTCTAGTGGACAGAGTGCTTTTGTCAAGAACAGAATAATCCATGATAACATTCTGATTTCTAAAGAAATGCTTCACAACATTAAAAGAATGCCTTCTAAAGGCAATATGATCCTTCAATTGGACATGACAAAAGCATTTGACAGAATGTCTCATGCTTTTGTCATCAATTCCTTAAAGTCCTTTGGTTTTTCGGATGGTTTTTTAGTTCTAATTAACAGGCTTATTTCTAATGTTATGGTCTCGATTTTGATCAATGGTAGTAGCATTGGTTACTTCTATCAGAAGAATGGCTTAAGACAAGGAGACCCTTTGTCTCCTTGTCTATTCATTCTCGTTGAGGAAGCTTTAATCAGAGGATTGCCTAATTTGTTTATCAGTAACAACAGTTTGAGATACTATTTAAAGTCTGGTTTTATCTTACCTTGCTTGGCTTTCGCAGATGATATCGTCATCTTTTCCAATAGCTCTCCTGCCTCTATTGCCTGCATTAGTGCCCTGCTTGAGAAATACCAAAAGGAGTCTGGTCAGTTTATTAATAAAGAAAAGTCCAAGATCATTGTGGCTTCTAATTGCTCTTATACTAAATCAGCCATGATCAAATCTACAATTGGGTTCAATACAAATACTACTCTTTTCACCTACTTGGGTGTTACCATAGCTCCTAATAATAAAGGGAAGCATTTTCTTCCTCTTATTACTAAGATTCATAATAAAATTCATGATTGGGATATGAAGAACCTTTCTTTTGGGGGAAGATTATCTCTTATAAAGAACGTTCTTTATCCTATTATTTTCTTTTGGATGCAAAACAGCCTAATTCCTAACAGTATTATTAGTAGAATTGAGCATTGTTTTAATCAATTGCTTTGGAGATCTAATTATAATGACAATACTATTCACTGGTCTTACCTGGCATAAGCTATGTAAGCCTTATAATGAGGGTGGTTTGAATGCTAAGCTTTTATATGAAATTCAGCTAGTCTTTTCTTATAAACTATGGTTTCTTTTTAGGAAAAGAAAGTCCTTGTGGGCTGACCTTACTTACAATTCTTATTGTAGCAATACTCATCCTTCTAATTCTAAGTGTAAAGTCACTGATTCTATTAACTGGAAAAGACTTTGCTCTGTTAAGGATCAGGCTGATCAGTTTATTCACTGGAATCTGGGAAATGGTAATATTGACTTTTGGAGATACTCTTGGCATGGATTGGAGCCTATTGCTAATGATTTTGGTTGTAATAATTGGTTACTTCATGCTAAAGTAAACTCATTTTGGAAAAATGAAAACTGGGATATTTCCACTCTAAGCACCTTTCTTTCTCATGATAGATTAAACCATATCTGTTGTGTTAAAATCAATCATGAGCAAGAGGATACTATATAGTGGAAGATTTAAAATGACAACTTGTTTAATACTAAGGATACTTGGCAAAGAATCACGTCTAGTTATCCTATTCTTTATATTTTTAAGAACGTTTGGCATCATTTTATTCCTTCCAAGTTTTCTTTTCTAACTTGGAAGTTACTTAAAAAATTCGCTCCTATTGATAGTATTCTCTCCAAAAGGCATTTAGTTCTGGTGTCTAAATGTCAATTTTGCTGCAACTGTGAGGATAAAAACCACCTCTTTATCAGTTGCAGCTTTGTCTGGTCTTTATGGAATTATTTTGGCTTAATATTCAAGGTTCATGTGAGACGATACATGTCTCTTAGTTATATGTTGTATTGCTGGTTTTGGTCTTACAAGAGTAAATTTCATATTACTCACTTGGTTCCTCAAGTTATTCTTTGGGCTATATGGTCGAATCAGAATCACAGCAAGTTTAATAATTCCTATGATAATTTCTCTTCTGTTATTACTAGAATTCAGAAAGTAATTTTAGGGATTGATTCTAAAAATATGCTCAGAACTAAGCACTGGAATGGTGTTACTAATGCAGGTGCCTATTTGGGTTGTCTAACTATTGGTAAGATCAAGCCTAAGTACCTGGAATGGCGCCCTCCGATTGCTGGTAGACTGAAGGTCAATGTTGATGGAGCATGTAGCTGTGTTGGTGAGGCCTCTGGTGGTCTGGTGGTCAGAAACTCTCTGGGCAACATAGTTGTTGGTGCTGGCTTCGTATTTGGCAAGGTGGATTCTCTTCAGGCTGAGAGCAAGGTCTTGCTTGAAGCTCTTCTTCTGTGTAAGGCTAATGACTGGAAATTGGTCGATATTGAGTCAGACTGCTTAACTCACATAGCCTCCATTGCTTCTGAAACTTTGAATAATCCGATTGCTTCGATATGTCGAAGCCTGATTCATCCTTCTATGACTCTTCGCCATATATCTCGCACTCAAAACGCTGCAGTTGACTGGATTGCGAGCTGGGCTTTGGTGGAGCGCTCTGACATGAAGTTTTCTAACATTGATGTTCCTAACCCTCTGCTGGCGATTATAACTCTTGAGAGTCTTGGAGTGGGATATATTGATCCCGGTTAGTCGATTGTAGACGATTCAAAAGGCAGTGGTGTGTTGTAAGCTGTCGTTCAGCTTCGTTACTTCGAATCTGGTTGGATTGAAGGCTCGGTGGGGGCTGTTGGTTCAAGTTTTGGGATTTCGATTTTGTGCTAGGTTTCGATTTGGGGCTTGGCTTTTCCCAGTTATGAAGTGGAAGAATCGTCTGATTCCTTGGTGCACACACCCAGTTCTAAACCTATCTCTGCAAGTCTGTAGAGGTAGGGTCCTGAAAGTGGCGTCGACCTTGAATCAGACGATCTTGGTGGAAGATTCGTCGGATTCCTTGGTGCACACACCCAGTTCAACCTATCGATACAAGTCTGTAGAGGTAGGGTCCTGAAAGTGGCGTCGACCTTGAATCAGACGATCTTGTTGAAGATTTGCGGTTTCGATTTTGGGTGTTCTGGGATGGAGAAGCTAAAGAAAGGAGATCAGAGTCGTGAGGATGAAGCTGAGGAGGCTTTTGCCCTCTGTGTGTTAGGATCGATCAGAGTTAGGGTTTGGATTGACTTCTTTTGTCAATTTTGACCCTAATCCTTTAATTACTTTTTGGTCTTTTTTTCTTAAAGCCTCTAGTTTGTAAAATTGTTACTCTTTGGTCCTTTATTAATATAGTGTGCTCTTTTGCTTAAAAATAATAATAATTGAGAGTTTAATTGAATTTTAAATTTTCTAAATAAAAAAAAATAACTGTTAAATAATGGTTATTTTAGTCAATATTGTTTCAAGAATAACATCATGAATATTGTACGAGTTTAAAAGGTTTGATTGTTAGATTAAAAAAAAATTAAATGCTGAACGACTTATGCACCAAATAAGGAATGACCTTCAATCCATGAATTAGCAATCCTTATATTAAGTATATCCTGTTTTTATTACGTTTTTTCTCACATAATTGTGAGAGCAATTGATGTTTTTTCGCCTCTATAAACCAACAGCAACAATATTTTTTCATTAAAAATAAAAATGTCATGCAAAATCTTCATTGATGATACTAACGTAATTCTTTTCACCAGCCCCCCTAAGGCAGTTTATCTTTTTCTAGTTTTTTACTTTTCTGTATAAATATTTTTTCACCAACTTCCATTTCCATCGAAAAAAGATAATAAAAATGTCCCGATCTATTTATCAGGCAACACCGGCACCCAAAAACCCCTATTTAAAAAATTAGAATATACGATGACGGGAATGATAATTACATAATAACCCATTATGAAGAAAGCATTCCTTTACCAACAGATCCATCAATAAAAAATTGGGGTGACAAAAAAAAAACTATGACAATATTCAGATACATCCACACTTAATTCAAAGACGGTTGAAAAAAACAATAAGAGGGCAAGTAGGATTGTCTACAACTATGATCCTATCAAAACTTAAGCTAGCATGGTGTTGCATGGTGCAACAAGGGTTCAGAATGAGAGCCAAACAGAAATGAGCATAGATATAGGAGCTCTGATGTTAGCCGAATATAACAAACCTCATTGCTAGTCACTACTGGTCATCAATCAGCACCTCCTGATTGATGACGCTCTGTGCAAGTCTGTAGTACAGTATCCCCATTGTTGCCATGCATGCCCTGCCAATAATACATGGAATGGAATCAACTAGTGTATTTCCCTTTCCTATAAGGTTGAACTGATGTAAATAAATTTGGATGGTAAAGAAAATCTGTGGGCAAAATGTCAAATTATGTGGTTAGATTCAGATAAAAAAGAGGACTTGAGTATTGCACGAAGAAAAGAGTTCAAATTATATTATCTTCCTTTGACTTCTCCAATTTTGCTAACTTTTATATACCAACCAACAGACAATATTGCATATAGTACTCCAGAAGCAGCAACAACTTTGAATATATTAAAAAGAGCAGGGAGACATTACATGATTGCTATAAACAGAAGGATTTTCCTCGGATCCGTTCTTGATGATCTTTGATGCCGGGGACGGCCATCTAAAACATCATCGGCAGCACTTGGGGAATCTTTACGGGGAGGAGCAGTCACTGGTAGGGTCGGTAATGCACTTGACCAGAAAGGAAGTAAAGCTTTGAGAAATTTATTACGGAGTGGACCTGGCAAAACAATACAACTCAAGAATCTGACTTTCAATATGATCGTATAAGGCATACTCAAACTGAAAACAACACATTAATCCAGTAAAAAACTAGTGATTACTTCATATCATTCTCGCTTCTCATGCGAGTATATTGTTGTAATATAAGATATTCCACTATTACCTTCTTTGTTTGATGTCATAGTGTTTAGCAAACAGACAATAGATCTATGGTTATCAGCACCAAAGACAAAATTTCCGCAGTTCTAAGGCTAGAAGCTTTAGTATATCCTAAATTTGGAAATCAACATACTCATATATGATATACCTACTAACCTCTTCGACTATACTTCCTGCGATTTGTATCTTCATCATCTGCATAATCTACATTTTCAGAATTTTGTCGGTCAATTCCGACTAAACCTTTGCGCGCCATAGCAACAGCCTGCAGATGCATTGCAATATTCATAATTTTCAAGAGCAAGAATGATTTAATACAGAGAAAGAATGATAAAGTCCAAGGTAAGTGAGATATGCGTGCGAGTAAGGAAATATAAGACTTGCATGTAAGAAGTTGGTTTTCTTACAGCAGGACTCGAGCTTTTCATGTAGCTTCCTGCTGAACTAGGAATATCTATCTCCATAATTTCTGAACTTGAATATATAGAAGGTCCTCCATCCACATACCCATCAGGGATATTTGTTTCATCTTTTGAAATAGACGTTGATGCGTAATACTTATGATCTCCAGTAGAAGATACATTACTTATTGGATCTGAAGCAAATGCAGGTGGAGGGGCCTTGGATTCTAACATCGTCATAGAGACAGGATGATTCCCAAATAAATTCTTTTCAAATCCAGTCTGCATTACATGGCAAACAAACAGAATTCATTTCTACTTTAAACTATAAGTGAAAATTAGCCAATACATCAGAATCTAAAGCTCAAGCTTGAATGAACAAAATTTGGTCAATATGCAATCACAAGTTACGTTCGGATTTTTCAAATATTCTTCCCACAAATAACAAATCTCACCTGCATGATAGTGTCTTTCAACAGTGAATGAAGACGAGATCCTGAATCCTTTACATTCTTCGGAGGCCATATCTACTTTGTGAAAACTATGGACATTAGTAAACATAACTTTTATCACCTTCGACGATGCTAGTCACATATCTGGGTAGAAAAATGCATAACTTAATGAGTAATACGCTCCAAATACTCCTGGAGTGAATCTTACCTGAATGGAACAGGAAGGACACATGTATCCTGCAGGAGCAGTGTGTGGTGGAAAGCTTTTGATATGTGAAATCAAGCAATCCGCATGTATAATATCTGCAGTTAGCAAAAGAGAAAGGTAATTGGGCAGAAATGATATCTTTGATCTTCGCTCTTTAAAAAAAAGGATCTGAAGTAACAATATAACGGTAATTACTTACGCAGACAACCCAACCTAGTGGTCTTCGAAGCTGAACCATTCTCAAGTGGGTTTAGGCATTGGCAACACTTAGAAGGCCAATCGTATTCTCCATCGATCACCCATTCTGAGTAAGTTCTAACCTACAGAGTACAAATACTGTATCTAGTTACCAGAAAGAGACAGATATTATGTGCTCTCTTACTTCGACAAACATCGATGTTGTAGATATAATTTACCACTCTGCAGAATCAAAACTTAAAACTTTTCTCCTCCTCAAGAGAAACCCCATATATGAGGGACTACAACAGGCCCACACGCAGAAAGAAACATTTTAACAACTAAAGTTTTTTAAGAGAAACTATTAGTTATTACTTAATAAGGTGTGAGAAAAAAATTTAGTTGATAATGGCAATTTTAGTTTCCGTATAAGTCAGTATAAATGTCATAATCTGTCAAAATCTTACTAACAATTATGCTCAACTTTCAGTGGCACATATGTTCACCACGAAAGATGGCCAGGGAACCTAGGACCAAACCCATCCACAAATTCAAGTTTGAGAGTATTAATGAAATGACGAACACTTTAACCTGCTCATACTAGTGTCCAAAATCTTAATGACATTCCCTTGCTAGTCAATCAAATTCTTTATAGCACAAAAAGAAAATGTCAATACTACAGGTTGGCTGGAATAGCATTTGCTTTGGTATAATAATTGGGATAAAAAATACAGTATACATCAGGAGCCAAAGACTCGCTTTATGTGTGTGTGCATATATGAAGTGCAGTCACAGCTAAATGAACAGGACGAATAGAAGGATTTAAATTCTGCAGTAAGAATAATAGTAAATTACTGAAATACGAAAGTGAATCATACAAAACCATAGCAATCATGAAAGCCTAATAAAATGTCTCCAATTAGATTGAATTCCTAAAATCCTAGTATAAGTTTACAAGTATAACTATTTATGCTTTTTTGTTGAAGACCTCATCATTTTCATATAACTGAACATACTTTGACATTTACGACCGCTGGTTTGAAAGGCAAGGAAAACAAGTTTAGTTGAAGAGTTTTTCATTTAGTTCTCAACAAAATTAAAGTGTCTTGGATTCTATTAGTCATGGCATTGAAGCTTAATCTACAAATCAGAGACCACCCAATCATCTCCTTAGTCTTCATAATCTGAAACTTCCACGTGTTATTTCAATTTGATCATTGAGGACAATAAATCGATACAGCCAAAGACCTGTGAATCATCTCCTTATATCTGGTTTTTAAAAGTCTTACCACTAATAGAAGCATTCCATTTCACAACCATTATGTATCTTGCGAGGACCTTTCCGTTACAAAAATTCCATCTACATAAGCATATTGGTGAAACCACCTACAAGGGTTTTGTTGAGTTGACGTAATACTTGGGACTGAAGCATATTATGTTAAAAAGAAGGCCGTTATACTCATCTCAATATTCCGCACAACTCTATACTCCGAACAAATTGCAACATGTTTTTTTTCCAAGCACTATATTCATATACCAGTATATCTAATATTAACAAACATACAAGCAGATAATTAGATACATACCACACATAATTCGTGCTCCGGGAAACAGATGCATTCCCCGCAAACAGGGACCTTGTGAACAAAACAGTACAGCTTAGTAGCCTGAAACATCAAAGACAAGGATATGTCACTGTCTAACGATTATAATCAGTGATGAGTTTTTAAGAGAACTGTTGCTGTGGCATGTAAGAAAATCATTAGGGTCGGAATTGAATTTTTGCTTGATTAGAGGAATTATAACTTTTGGGTTGTTCCGACTACCTTCCACCGACATAAGTAGTGGTTTTATATTGAGGTATTAGAAGTCTATGTGAGTTAGATATGTTTGTTATCTCTTTACTATTATTATAGGTGTTTTAGAGTACTATTAGGAGTTAACTAAAGATATAATTATAGGATCTAGGGACCTGAAAGTTGCTTGAATTAGTGATCTGAATCTATCTTGATAATAGTAATTTTGAATTTGTAAGTTGTCCTTACAAGTTTATTCTTCCCTAGCGGCTGCAACTTCGAGAAACATAAGCATATATTCATAGCTTTTGTTAGAGTAAATGAGTAATTACACAAAGATTAAACATGTAGTTACCTTAGGGTTTCAAACAGAATGACTTTAAATTAAGCAAGGAATACCTTTCAAGCATAGTAGGGTCACTGAATTTTTTACACTTTTGAGTTATTTGACTATAGAAAGAGTTCAACCCAGTGCTATTTAGAACCTGAAATCATATTCCCTTTGTCTTCCCTTCCAAACAGATTGAATGTTTTACTATAGAGTACTTTCAATTGTAAAAATGCTAAGTAGGATCCTGAAACTCAAATAGAAAATACTATATATCTAAAGGCTGAATTATGAGTTTAGCTTTGTTCTAAACCTTATATCACCATACTGATACAATAGTACTAGTAGATGATCTGTAATATCCACCCTAATTTTCTCAATGTCTATAAACCCTGATCCTAATTTTCCCTCCTTACGATCTCCTTACACGAAACTCACCAAATCCTCAAATATCGATCAACTAAAACGCTTAAACTGACAGAAACTAAAATCGAAAGAAACACAAATCGAACGGGTACACAGAACACGAGTAAGAATTGAAGCGAAGAATAAAAAGGATCTCAGATCAATAAAACGTAATCTAATGTTGTCAGTGTTTAAATTTAGAAAGGTAATCAGATAACTGAATGAAGAGTAAAGATTAGAGAGAGAGAGAGAGTATGTTTACCTTTTTGCATTTACAGACCACCATTGCAGAATTCGAGTTTTACGATTAATTTTCTAGGTTTAGCTACCCCAGATTTAAAGAGATATCACATAAAGGAGCATGATGCTGAAGCTCGGTTCAGTTCATATGTAAGCTCATGAAGGTATCAAAAAGAAGAAGAAGACGAGTCACGTTTGCTTTGTATCGTGAGATGATTTATTTTTGCAAATATATCCGTTTCATTCGGGACGATGAGCCAAGCAAGCCTTTTACGGTTACATATGCGAATTAATGGGTTAGTTCGGTAATCTCTAATTGAGTTTTTAAAACAATTTATTACTTGTACATGTTGCCGTGACATAAAATAATAAATTAATAAGTGAGTTAACCGATCATAAATTCAATTATGTATGGAGTAATTTATTAATAACTAAAAAAAGTTTATCTTTTTTAATTATTACCTTCAGTATTATTTATTACTGATGAGTTCAGGTATTTGACTTATTTTTCTTTTAGGGAACCCGCAGCCGCTACTCAGAGTGCAATGAGTGCGCACAGGGTAAACCCTCAGTCTCACCAACGCCAAAAGGTAAACCACACAAGGTGACAGGCTCAGCCGAGAAAGCGTATGTAGAGGGACTCGAACTCATGACCTTTTGGTCATAAGAATGTCATACTCAACCAACTCGGCTACCCCCTTGGGGTAGGTATTTGACTTACTGTGTTTAAACTTTATCCGATAGACAGTTTGGACCATGATCACTAAAACAAACTATCTGCTCGTCACTTCAAATCAGATTATTAATGGGTCTTTAAATTTGACTCGACTTCACGATCCGACCCAATAAGCATATGGGTCAATAATTAAATATAAATATCCCAACGACTTTTATTAATGAGGGTAATTATAATTTATTACTAGTAGACAACTTAATTATATCTCTACTCACCACTCTAAACATTAAATTCCATAAAACATCCAAAACACTTTACGAGATTACCCTCAGACAGAAATAAACCACACCAAATTGGCGACCACAGTGAGAGTGCCCTTAAATGGTACAATAGTCTACCTCAGGGGTGTATAAGAAATTTTGATACGTTCTCGGTTGCCTTTCGGAGGTAATTTGTTGGAAGTACGAAACTTAAGGGTAATGAAGACACTATTATCCATTGTGCTCAGGAACCAAACGAGTCCTTGAAGGAAAACATTAATCGATTTGTGAATACAAAGAATGGGCTAGAAGATTGCTTTGAGAAAATTGCAATTGATTCTCTTAGGCAAGGTTTAAATCCAGGGAATCTAGTCGATTCAGTAACTCAGAAGAAGGCTATGACCTGGGGTGGTTTGTTGAATCAAGTGGGAAAACAAATCAATGTAGAAGAGACCAAGAAAACAAGAGTACACCGTTAAGTGAGATCTACCACTACAACATCAACTCCTCCAACTACTAACCAATCCGGTTATAGGGCAAAGGAGACCAGACAGGGGTCTAACCGGTCAAGGAAAAATCAATCCAACCAAACTCAGAGCCAACAAACAAGAAGTAATAAGGGGGCCTGAGTTCAGCTTGAGTGGTTCGCTGAGTTGGGGGAGAGTGTGGCTACAATATATGACAAGACTAAGAATGAGGTGCATTTTAAAAAACCGGCAGCATTGCAGTCCCCAGAGAAAACCGGAGCACTTGTTTTTGTCAATATCACAATGACATAGCCCATGATACTCAGGATTGCATAGCGTTAAAGTAGGAGGTCCATAACCTCATTGAAAGGGGCAAGTTGGGGGCCTACGTTAAAAAGTAAAATGGAAACCGAGCTGGATAATGCGCAAACCAATGCTCTCCGAACAGGTCATTCGAACAATCCTGGGACATCTACACAAGAGGGTACAATGATGATTGTTGAAAGATTTGATGTAGACTTTGAGTATCTGGATCCAGATCTGAGTCGAAATCAGGTGGGGGTGATAACAGACAAAACCAAGACAGTTTCCGGACTGATCAGCTTTTTTGAATCGTTAACTATTTTTGGAGGGTATATATTGACTGCACCTTCCACTTCATCAAGGAAAAGGCATGTTCACAATTTGTCCACCCGGTTGGATGGTGGGATGTCCACCTATCAGTGTCAATCCCCATCCCCATTTATAGTTTTTGATGAGGATGACTTGAGGGACATTGCAGGGCCTCATGAAGATGCAGTGGTAATACAAGCTTCAATAAGAGGAAACGATATACGCCGAATTCTAATTGATACGGGAAGTTTGGCAAACATCATTATCTTAAGCTCCTACAAGAAAATAAGAAACCCTTCGGTTATACAATGTTTGAAGAGAACTATTGTAGACTTCACATGAAGTTCTGCAGATGTGATCGAGGAGTTCGAAGAGGAAGTATTGTTGGGCAAGGGGCCCTTTAAAAAAATGGTGAGAGTGCTGTTTGTTGTGGTGGATTGCCCAACATCGTACAATGCAATTTTTGGAAGGTCTTGGCTCTCCAGAATGCATGTTGTGGCCTCTACCGTCCACCAATGCTTGAAATATGTTGTCGAGGGACAAGTAGGTGGTGTTCAGAGCAGTCAAAAGATAGCCAAGGAATGCTATGCAACAGACATTGCCCCTGAAACTCTAGGGGCAATCAGAATTAACAAAGATTATCAGTTACTGGAGCCTTCTGCTGATGATATAATGCCGGTTGAGGAGGTTGAAACTCACTCCCTTGCAGAGGGCAAGAGTGTTGAGATTGGTTCTAAGCTAGCACCGAAATTGAAACACCAGTTGTTATCCTTTTTAATAAATAATCAACATGTTTTTGCATGGTGCAATAGTGATGTTACCAGAGTACTAACATATATTATTTCACACTAGTTGTCAATCATGAGTGATATTGCACCAGTTGTACAAAAACTGAGGTCTTTTTCTAAGGAAAAAGCAAATATGATTGTTCAAGAAGTTGACCGGTTAACCAAGGTGGGTCACATTAAATAATCTCAATACCCTTTGTGGACTGTCAACCCTATGTTAGTCAAGAAAAAGAATGGCAAGTGGCATATGTACATTGATTTCATTGACCTCAATAGGGAATGCCCTAAGGATCTTTATATCGTTCCTCGGATAGATCAGTTGGTGGATTATACATCTAGAAACAAACCGTTGTCCTTCATGGATTCCTTCTCAGGGTACAACCAGATACAAGTAGATCTGAATGATCAAAATCACACTACTTTCTTTACATACATAGGTCTTCATTGTGATAAGGTGATGTCGTTCGGATTGAAAAATGTTGGGGCCACTTATCAGAGGTTGGTGAATAAAGCTTTTGTTAATCAAATTGGTAGGAATATGGAGGTCTACATAGACGATATGATGGCTAAAATCTTGGAGGAAGATTCACACATATCTGACCTTCAAAAGACATTCTCCAATTTAGAAGTTGTGAATTTAAAATTGAACCCTGAGAAGTGTGTATTTGGGGTCCGATCTGGAAAATTCTTCGGCTACATAATAAAAGAAAAGAGAAGTCAGCCTGATCCGGATCAACTTAATGTCTTACTAGCAATGGACCCTCCTCGGAATGTCAAAGAAGTTCAAAGGCTGACATGACGATTGGCTGCGTTGAACAAATTTATCTCAAGATCATCAGACAAATGCGCTACATTCTTCCAAGTGATGAGAAATGTTACAGACTTCAATTGGTCTCCACAGTGTGACCATGCTTTTATTGAAATAAAGAAACATTTATCCTCACCAAAAACTATTTTCAAACCTGTTCGGGGAGAAAATCTTTATGTGTATCTAGATGTATCAGAATATGCAATTAGTGTTGTGCTAGTTATTTTGGTTTATTTTGGCCTCGGAGTAATTTTGTAAAGTGTTTTGTAAATTACTTTGAGTATTAAGTGTTTGATATAAATTAGTGAGAGATTTGAGCAGTCTGGTTGTATTAAATGTTCATTTCCTTCATTAATGAAAGTGGTTGGGGTATTTATACCCTTAATTAAGGACCCATGGGCTTACGGGTCAAGTTTAAGGACTCGTTAATCTTTTAAGCTGATTAGCACATAGCTTAGTCAAAAGGTGTTTAGGTGTTTTTTTACTTTTTTCGTGCCCGGATAGTTTAGTGGTACGTTTATGTCTGAATTGCCCTTGTCTGGATAACACAGTGGGCTATGACTGGATAATCTGAACTCATCAGTAGCCCCTTTTTTAGGCCTTGTCAAGTATCTTTGGTAGGACTAAAAAATTTACTTAGCCATTAGTGACTTTGTCCGATCTGCCTGTGCAATATGTACTGGGAGGTTTTATTCTCATTATCAACTCAGTTCGAAGTCTGTCCGAACTGACTTCTCTTCCTAGAATTCTAAGAGTTTTCTTTTTGGATTGTGGGACACATGTCACAATCTGGTTCGACCTACCAGCCATTTTTCTGCCTAGATCGGCGCTCCAACTAAGCCTAGAAAGTTACCTAGGCATTTAATCTTTCACACGTTTGCGCCGTTTTTAATC
Organism: Limnanthes douglasii subsp. nivea; assembly: GCA_036936605.1. Lineage (NCBI taxonomy): Eukaryota > Viridiplantae > Streptophyta > Magnoliopsida > Brassicales > Limnanthaceae > Limnanthes > Limnanthes douglasii. Next base: position 147,113,229 of record JAUPFV010000003.1, on the reverse strand, counting down.
ATTGCAAAACCCTTTTTCAACTTCTCCTAGGTAACAATCACTTTTTATACTGTTATATAAATCCTTTTTCACTATTTCATTGTCTTCATCACTCAAAAACTTTTTAGAGAGATTTTCACTCTTATCTTCAAACTTGATCATGAAGTTCACAACTAGAAACACACTTGTTAAAGGCGGCTGGTTAAACTTATCAGAGCTAGATAGGGCGGGAAAAGTTGAAAGGGAGAGTTGCATTGCTGCCGGTCTCTCAGTTTCCCCAAGTGAGAAGTCTGGTAAACCGACCCAAGAAGCTGATCAAGGATCATCTTCTTCCAGAAATCCCAAGCCTAGATAATTATTCAAACCAAACCTCTATCCTCTCCCCTCAGGCTCTTCTATTCAAGAGTCTCAACCTTCTGTTGCCAAAGAAAAAACGGGTTCGAGTGTCAGAATACCTTCCCCTTTCATAGTTATGGGTTCAGATGCTGAGAAGTCCCCGGAGAAGTTAACCCCTCGTCGGACGACTAGCCTAACCAAATCTCAAACTACTACTTCACTGCCAAAACCCTATGGATCGGAGGCATCTAAAGCAGCCTCAAAAGATAAGCCCTCCGGGTCGGAGGCATCTAAAGTAGCCCCAAGGGCTAAGTCTTCCGGATCCCAACCTCAACCGGACACCAGGCCTTCAGAAACAACAGGCGCTCATTCATCCGAACAACCTTTGGTGCCAGAAGCTGATCCCTTACTATCCAAGGCAACTGATAAACCTTCCACAGTGATGGAAGAAGTAATGGAAGATAGTATCGAAGAGGCTCCCTTTGAAACTGAAGCATTAGGTCAAACCGGGGATGATGCTTCTGATAGGAAGGGCAAAGGCAATCTCAAGGTCTGCTTGACCCATCCGGAGCTTCCCGAGTGCCTAGAGGGCAAGGTAGGCCCTTGCTTCAAAAATGTCACTGTTAAATATCTGCTGACTTTACAAAATTTTAACTATATCTACACCCATACTGCTGAGTTGGGCCGGATCCGGATGAAATGGGGGATCTCAGAGTCAGTAAAGGTAAGGATACCTGTCACTCTGGATACTCCGATGGACTGTAAACTCAACGAGGCGGTTATCTTCACTGAGGTGCTAAACTGGGGACTTCCGTTCCCATTGGACCCAGAAATTGTCAAGTATTTCCACCTGGTTAAGATCTGCCCAAGCCAGCTAAGCCCAAATGCCTGGTATTCTCTCCTTGCTTGCATAATGGCATCAAGGTTATCCAAAATCCCACTCCTAATGGAGCAATTTGCCGCTGTGGCAAGTCTATGCAAGAATCACCACATTCCATTCTACCATCATAATATGGGGAACAATTTCAAGGTGGTACACGATTTGCTGGAGTCTGAGAAGAACTGGAGGAAACAGTTCCTATTTATCAGTGAGACATGAGAGAACGGTAGAAAGATCAAGGCCAACACCAATCATAACATGTTAACTAGCAACTGGAAGATTATTGGTGAGTTTTTCATCTTTGTTTTTCATGCTCTTCTTTTTAAATCATAAGTATTCCTCTCGTGATTAATTTGTAACTGTTTTTTCAGTGCTGCCAAAGAAGTTCACCAGACACCTAGAAGAGGGGCAAACAACTTGTGCAAAACTTAATGCATGGGTTGCGGAGCGTTGGGGAAATGTCTTCCACAATTGCTTCACCTCAGGCAATCTTGTGAGGTCTCATCTGTGGAACACCATAGGTCGGAGGGACCTCTCATGGGAAGAGCTAACTATATCGCCTTATTCTGGTGTAATTCTCAAGCGAATGAAGGCCAAATATGGTAAATTGGTCTTACCTTCCAGAGCAAAAGCTCCCAGCAAAATGAAAGGGAAGAAGAAGAGAGCTGCAATAGAGCCGGTCCAAACTGCCACAGAGGGGACCGGTTCAGGGAACCAAGGGGGAATCGACACTGCCATGCTCAAAGTGGTAGACGCTGAAACTGTAAGGGAGGCGGGAGAGTCACAAAACCCACCAAAGCCTCCCAAAAAGGACCGGAAAAGAAGGGAAAGTAGTCATGAAAATGATGCCAAAAAAGAAGAAGGTCACCTTAGGAGAAGAAATAATTCTCCGCCCTTTGGAGCTTTTACCCCCGCCAGCCCCTGTTGATCTCACTTTACAAGAAAATATCCCAACAAGTCTGCAGCTTAGAGAGGGTACTGGGGGAGGGATTGAAGAAGTGGACATTAGTGCCTTTCAAGACATTGATTTATACTTCAATGATTCTGAGAAGGATGATTTCGCAGGTCCCTTCCGCCCTTCTAGCTCCGCTAATATGATGAACTTTAATGGTAAGTCCTTCTCCGTCTCCGGAGAGTAAGATGTTCTAAGACATTCTCTTCTTGGTCACATCCAGCCAATGCTTGACTTGGAGAGACAAGTGAAAAGCCAGACCACTCTCATTAATTCCCTCACCACTGGCAATGAGTCGATGTCAACTAATCTTCTCAATGCCAATCAGAGCATAAAAGAATTGGAGAAAGAGATAGAAGCATTGGAGAAGGACAAGGAAGATCTATCAACCAAGTTGGCCACTTCGAAGACTGCCAGTACTGAGCTCCAGACTAAGTACTCCGGTTTGGAAAAGGACATTTCAACATTAAGGGAGGACCTTAAGACCAAAGATGGTGTCATTCAAACCCTGTCCGGTGAGAAGACTTCCTTAAAAAGTACTGTGTCTAAGATATCCTAGGAGAAATAGGACGTGGTGAAGCATCAGGAGTAAGCTATTCAGGCAAGCATTGATAAGTATTCCAATGAAGTGATAGATTCTCTTGAGAAAAGATACAATGAAGTCAGGTCTGACATGGTGCTGCTCTTCCATGAAACCTTTTCGAAGAGGACCCTTGGTCCCCTATGGAAATATGTGGAATACGACGACCTTCCTCATCATACCATGGCAACTGGTGGCACATACAACTACTCCAGTGGAATCGATCCCACTACAGATAATGAAGAGGGAACCGATGAGAGTTCAAGTGCTGAACTCAAAAATCCCAAGAAAGGCGGTGGTGGTGAGACATCCGAATGGAACAAGCCCTAAGGTTTAATCATATTTTTTTAATCTTTTCTGAACAGTTAAAGTCCTTGGATGGCCAAGTCATATTTTGTAATGTTATCCGGCCAGAGTCCGGACAAGTCCTTGAAATACTTAAAGTCCTTGGATGGCCAAGACATGTTTTATTCTTCTTATCGGTTAAAGTCCGAATAGGTTTATTTATCAAACCTTCCTTTATTTAATACATTCTTTCCTTTAAATTTGTTATGGCTAATGTTTAAGTAGCCCTTAGCATTTCGAAAGTATTAAAATGAGAGTGTTTAATACCTCCGATGACATGTATTTAATGATCATCACTCAACCAGATTAATCCGATCTATCAAAGATCAAAGTGTTAAACCAAAGATTTGTACTTGAATTGAATTGTAGTTAAACCACACCGGATGTTTTAAGAAGTAATCACATTTTATTGAATGAAAAAACCGGACACCTAATTAAAACCTCCCCACGCCACCAGGGTAGGAAATAGTATGCCCCATAATATGTACATTGATATCTAACAAGTAAATATTTACACAACTTTTATTCTAAATATAACCTAAGATGTTCAATATTCCATGGGTGCTTCAAAACCCTTCCTTTTTTGTCCTGAAGCCTATATATCCCAGGCTTAAGCTTTTCGGAGACCTCATAGGAGCCTTCCCAGTTCAGAGCCAACTTTCCGAATTGCTTCTCCTTGGTGTGTAGGAAAACTTTTCTCAAAACTTTATCTCCCAGTTGAAAATCTCTTCTCTTAACCTTGGAAGTAAACCTGCTCCTCGTCAAGCCTTGGTAGTGGGTTTTTCTCAAGTGAGCTTTAACCTTTCTTTCTTCGATTAAGTCCAACTGATTCCTAATTGCTACATAATTAGCCTGTTCGGAATAGTTATGGACCCTGTATGATGGTAGGGTAGCTTCAATGGGGGTAATGACATTCGTCCCATACACCAAAGAAAAAAGAGATTTTTGTGTAGCAGCCCGAGGAGTAGTTTGGTATGCCCACAATACCTCTTGGAGATAGCTTGGCCACTTCCCTGCGGCCACCTCTAGATTATTTTTCAATCCATAAAAAATGGTCCTGTTGGAAACTTCAATCTGGTCGCTCGCTTGTGGATGGAAAGGAGAAGAGAAGCAATGTTGGATGCCTCTAGAGGCACAAAAATTCTCCATATCCTTATTATCAAACTGTGGCCCGTTATCTGTGGTAATCTTTTGAGGAATCCCAAATCTGCAACATATATTGGATAAGATGAATTTTATGACAGCTTTCGAAGTGGTTCCTGCCAAAGGAGCTGCCTCTATCAATTTCGAGAAATAATCGATAGAAACTATAATAGTCCTGCACCCTCTGGACGCTATTGGCAGAGGCCCAACTAAGTCCACTCCCCAACGAGCAAAAGGTAGTGGCTCAGAAATTGACTCCATAGGTACTGCTGGTACATGAATATCATTGTCATACCTTTGACATGGATCACACTTCTTTACCATTTCTTTAGCATCTGCCATTATGGATGGCCAATAGTACCCAACCAACAATAGTCTCCGGGTTAGTTCCCTGTAGCCACAATGTGTTGACCCTTCTCCATCGTGTAGTTCGGATAAAACGACTTGAGATTCTTCAACCCCCAAGCAATGTATGAGAGGTCTACTGGAAGATTTTTTATATAGAACTTCCCTTATGATAAAAAACCACGAGTTATTTGTTTAATTTTTCTTGCTATAGCTTTATCCAGAGGAAAAACCCCATCAGAAATGTATTAAAGTAGGGGAAATCTCCAATCTCTAGGTTGAACTACTTGTATACTCAAGCTTTCCTCCTCTTCCTTGTTCTGGCTTGACTGTATGGATGGGCATTCTTGTACATGAATCCAAGGGTATGACTCAGAATATGATATAGTTGCCAATATATCGGCCAGTGTATTCTCTGATCTAGGAATATGCTCATAACAAACACTTTTGAAGTTGGCCGCCACCTATTTAAGGACGAGTAAGTATTTGATCAGTTGTTCCTTCTTCGACTCAGATTGACCTTGAACATGATGGATAAGAAGCTGGGAATCACTCATCAACCTAACTCTTTTAGCCCCACATACGAAATTTAATTTGAGACCAGCTATAGCTGCTTCATATTCAGACTCATTGTTAGAGGCCCTGAACCCAAAGCATATAGCTTGGTACATTTTATCACCATACGGAGAGGTTAGGCAAATTCCAGCTCCACAACCCATTGTGCTTGATCCACCATCAGTCCGGACTACCCATTATTTTTTGGTTTTCTCTTCTGAAACTTGCTTAGAACTCCTATCTGGATGGAATTCTACCAGGAAATCAGCAATAGATTGAGCTTTGATAGCAGTTCGTGGGGAAAAATCAATGTCATAATCACCTAATTCTACTAACCACTTGGTCATCCTGCTTGATATGTCTGCTTTCTGAAGAACATTCTTCAATGGAAAATATGTTCGGACAATGATGGAATGAGACTGAAAATACGACCTCATTTTTCTTGCAGCAATCACTAAGGCTAGTGCAAACTTTTCAAGCTTCAAGTACCTCTTCTCAGCATCTATTAGGCTTTTGCTGATGTAGTACACAGGATGAGGGTAATTGTCCACCTCTCTTACCAATACTGTACTTATAGCGCATTCTGACACAGCCAAGTATACAAACAATGTTTCTCCTTGTACGGGCTTAAAAAGGGTCTTTGGTGAAGACAAATGTTTCTTTATTTCATCAAAAGCTTGGTTGCATTGTGGAGTCCAATTAAAGTTTTTAACACTCTTCAAGGTTTGGAAAAACGGAGCACACTTATCCGAAGATCTTGAGATAAAACGATTCAAGGCAGCCAACCTTCCAGTAAGCCTCTAGACTTCTTTAATATTTCGAGGATGATCTATTTCTAATAAGGCATTCAACTGATTCGGATCGGGCTGTATTCATTTCTCACTTATCACATACCCCAAAAAGTTTCCGTATCGAACCCCAAAGACACACTTTTATGGATTCAGTTTCAAATTCACCATTGTCCGATCGGCAAAAGTTTCCCGAAGGTCAATTATATGCAAATCCTCCTCTAAACTTTTAACCATCATGTCATCTATGTACACCTCCATATTTTTGCCAATATGATTAGCAAATATTTTGTTTACTAGCCTCTGGTAAGTAGCCCCAACATTCTTCAACCCAAAATGAATCACCTTATAACAATGGAGACCCCTGTCTGTAACAAACGTTGTATGATCTTGGTCCTTCGGATCAATCTGAATCTGGTTGTACCCAGAAAAGGCATCCACGAAGGACAACAACTTATTTCCAGACGTTGAGTCCACCAACTGATCTATCAGGGGGGCCGAATAAAGATTTTTTGAGCAAGCTCTGTTGAGGTCAGTAAAATCAATACACATACGTCATTTTCTGTTCTTTTTCTTGACTAACACCGGATTGGCAGTCCATAAAGGATTCTGGGACTCCTTTATGTACCCCATCTTGGTAAGTCGGTCAAATTCTTGAACTATTACGTCAACTTTCTCCTTAGAGAAGGCCCTCCTCTTCTGCACAACAGGTGTACCATCACTCCGAATTGATAGTTTGCACGAGATAACGCTTGTAGGTACTTCGGTTACATCACCATTGCACCAACAAAAACATGTTGATTGTCTGACAAAAAAGACAACAATTTTTTTTAACTCTAGCGCCATCTTGGAGCCAACCTTGATACTTTTACCCTTTGCTAGGAAGTGGGTTTCAACTTCTTCCACCGGTATTATAACATTAAAGGCGTCTCTGGGGTCATCAATCTCACCCTCCCCCTCAGAAGGCCCCAATAACTGCAAATCTTCATTGATTTGAACTGCTCCCAAAATTTTAGGAGCAAGTGCAATTGCACAACACTCCCTTGCTATATTTCGACTACTTCGGACAATACCCACTTGCCCTTGAATCAAAGACTTCAAACACTGATGGACTGTTGAGGCCACAACATGCATTCTAGAGAGGCAGGACCTCCTAAAGATTGCATTGTAACATGTGGGGCAATCTACCACAACAAATAACACTCTGACCAAATTTTTAAAATTCCCTTTGCCCAACAACATCTCCTCCTCAAATTCCCCGATGACATCTGTAGAGCTTCCTATGAAGCCCACAATGGTTCTGTTTGACCGTTGAATAACGTCCAAATTTTTCATCTGTTTGTAAGAACTTAAAAAGAGGATGTTTGCCGAACTGCTCGTGTCTATCAGAATTCGTCTGATATCATTGCCCCCAATAGATGCTCCTATCACCACAAGATCCTCATGAGGCCCAACAATATTTCTTAAATCATCCTCATCAAAGACTATAAATGGAAAAGGGATTTGGGACTGATAATAAGATATGCCTCCTTCCAACTGAGTAGCCAGAGAATGAACTTGCCTCTTTCTTGATGAAGGAGTAGTTGTTGTCATGGTATCATCTCCGAATATAGTGAGTGACTCAAACAAAACTAATGAGTCCGGATATCATTTTATTTTTCTCTGTTATGACTCCTATTTTATTCCGGGTTGGATCAGGATCCAATTGCTCTGAATCAACATCAAATCTTTCAAGGATCACCATTGCCCCCTCCGGAGCAGATGTTCCCGCATTGTTCGTAGGGCCAGTTCGAAGAGCATTGTCAGGCCTATTTCCACCTCTTCTTTTGACATAAGCCCCCAACTTACCTCTTTCATTGAGATTATGTAATTCCTGCTTCAGAGCAATGCAGTCTTGGGTGTAATGGCCTATATCATTATGATATTGGAAAAAACAAGTATTTTGACTGTCCGTCGGAGACTGTAGTGCTGCTGGTTTCCGGAAACGGACTTCATCATTGGTCTTGTCATAAATTGTGGTCACATTCTCTTTTAATTCTGCAAACCACTCCGGTTGAACCCAATGACCTCTTTTACTCCTTGCCTGCTGACTCTGAGATTGATTTTGGTTGGATTGAGCCTGCTTAGCCTTGTTGGACCCTTGTCCAGTCTCCTTAGCCTTATATCCAGACTGGTTTTGGTTTTGAGCTGCTGGGGTGGACCTCACCTAACAGTGCACTCTAGTCTTCTTGGTTTCATCTACGTTAATCTGATTTCCCACCTGATTTAAAAAGCCACCCCAAGCCATGGCCTTCTTCCTGGTCATCGAATCAGCCAGATTCACAAGGTTCAACCCTTGTCTCAAAGAAGAAATTGCCACATGTTCAAAGAAATTTGCTAACCCGTTCTTGGTATCTACGAACCAAATTATGTAGTCGTTTAAGGACTCATTTGGCTCTTGGGCACAATGGATAATAATATCTCGATTGCCTTTCACCTCCTTACTTCCAATAAATTGCCTTCGGAAGACAATGTATCAAAGTTTCTGATACACCCCTGGGGTAAAATGTTGTACCACTTAAGAGCACTTCTCGTAAAAGATTGGGAGAAGACTCTACACATAAGTTTGTCATCATCATCAAAATTCATCATGAAGTTCTTGAATTGCTCCAGATGATTGTCTAGATCCTTAGTCCCATCATACTTCTCCATTTTAGAACTGTCAAACCTTTTGGGTAGGTTTCCATATGGTATCTTGGCAGAAAATGAAGATTGTCTCCGATTCCTATTACGACTGAAGACTGTGTCTTAATTAGGTGTTGCAAAAATACCTGGTTTGGTCTGAAAAGCAAAAGGATCGATCAACAACTGATCTACATGCTTGTGACTGTGGCTGTGAGATGACCTTTTGCCCAGATGCCTTTTAAGTCTCCCATACCTATCTCTCTTTCTTGAATATTTTTTAACTAGTTTTTGTTTCTTCCTGGACCTCCCTTCATCACTGCTCGATGACAAAGACTCCTCAAGCTCAGCCTCGTTCGAAGAGCTGCTGGAGGACTCAGAATCTGAACTTTCAACCGGCTTGGACCGGTGAATCTTTTTAGATTTGACATTGGTCTTTTTTGAACTCAAATGTTTCTTTGCTGATGGATTATTCTCTCTAGGATTGTCAGTATTATGGATGACTAACACCCTTGACTTCTCTTTTATACATATCTATGCTTGTTTTATGGCCCTCAATGCCTCTATTTATTTCCTCAACTTGTCTCGTTCTTCGATAGTGTATTCATTGTTTTCCCCAACTACCTCCACCACAGTTGGTGGATTTGCTTGCTCGTTCGGATAAATCCAAACTGATCTTTTCTACTGGTTTTGAATGCGAGATTCAGGCACCGTGGTCGCCATTTTGGTCGCCATTTTCTACTGGTTTTGCATCCCACTGTGGTCGCCATTTTGGTTTGGTTTATTTTGGGCTTAGAGTAATTTTGGAAAGTGTTTTGTAAAATACTTTGAGTATTAAGTGTTTGATATAAAGTATGGAGAGATTTGAGCAACTTGGTTGTATTAAATGTTCATTTTCTTCATTAATGAAAGTGGTTGGGGTATTTATACCCTTAATTAAGGACCCATGGGCTTACAGGTCAAGTTTAAGGACCCATTAATCTTTTAAGCTGATTAGCACATAGCTTAGTCAAAAGGTGTTTAGGTGTTTTTTTACTTTTGTCATGTCCGGATAGTTTAGTAGTACGTTTATGTCCAAATTTCCATTGTCCGAATAACATAGTGGGCTGTGATTGGATAATCCGAACTCATCACTAGTGAGGGAGGTGGACAATTACCCTCGTCTGATGTATTACATTAGTAAGAGTCTGTTGGATGCTAAAAGAAAATACTTGAGATTAGAAAAAATGGCGTTGGCTTTAGTAATTGCAGCCAGAAAAATGAGACCTTACTTCCAAGTTCATTACATTGTTGTTCGAACCTCTTTCTCTTTGAAAAATGTTTTTCAGAAAGCTAATGTATAAAAAAGAATGGTGAAGTGGTCAGTAGAGCTGGTTGATTACGATATTGACTTTTCCCCTCAAATAGCGATTAAATCTCAATCAGTGGCTGACATTTTAGTAGAATTTCATGCTGATAGATCTTTCGAGAAGGAATCAGGAAATTGTTCTAAGAATGAATGGGTAGTTCGAACTGATGGTGGATCAAGTACCATGGGCCGTAGAGCTGGCATTTGCTTAACTTCCCCGTATGGTGCAAGATGTATCAAGCCATATGTTTTGGGTTCAGAGCCTCTAACAATGAGTCTGAATATGAAGCAGCCATAGCTGGTCTTAAGTTGGCTCTTCTATGTGGGGCTAAGAGAGTCCGATTAATAAGTGATTCTCAGTTGCTCATTCACCATGCTCAGGGGAATTTTGAAGCAAAGAAAGAACAATTGATTAAATATTTACTTATGTTGAAAGAAGTTACCGCAAACTTTACAAATGTTTACTATGAACATATTCCTAGATTGGAAAATACTTAGGCAAACTCTTTGACAACTATAGCCTATTCTGAATCCTACCTAAGGATTCTTGTACAAGAATGTCCATCCGTACAGATAGATCGGGAAAAAGAGGGTGAAAAATATATGAACATACTTGTAATTCAACCTAAAGATTGGAGATACGCTCATCTCCAATACATCTTTGGTGGAGTGTTAACTCCGGATAAGGTTGTGGCAAAAAGGATAAAGTACAAGGTTCGCAGTTTCTTAATACTAAGAGAGGTTATTTACAAAAAATATTTCAGAAGACCTATCCTATGTTGTTTAGGGCTTGAAGAATCCCAAGTTTTATTATCTGAGCTAAATGATGAGGAAGGTTCTGCACACTATGGCTATAGGGCATTGACCCGAAGAGTCTTGTTAGCAGGATACTACTGGCCAACCATAATGACAGATGCTAAAGAAATGGTGAAAAAGTGTCATCCTTATCAAAAATATGGGAATGAAATTTATGTGCCATCATTACCTATAGAATCCATATCTGAACCAATACCATTTTCCAGATAAGGTATGGATCTAGTTGGGTCTCATCCTATGGCATCCGGTGGATGTAGAATAATCGTAGTCGTTATTGACTATTTCTCTAAATGGATAGAGGCAGCTCCATTGACTGGAACCACTTCGAAGGCAGTTATTAAATTTATCTTATCTAACATATGCTGTAGGTTTGGGGTTCCCCAGAAGATTACTACAGATAATGGGCCATAATTTGATAATAAAGACATGAAAGCTTTCTGTACCTCCATGGAGATTCAACATTGTTTTTCTTCTCCTTTCCACCCTCAAGCAAATGGCCAGGTTGATGTTACAAATAGAACTATCTATTCTAGATTAAAGAAGAATTTGGAAGAAGCTGCAAGAAAGTGGCCAAGTTATTTACAAGAAGTATTGTGGGCCTATCGAACTATTCTTCGGGCTGCCACACAAGAGTCTCATTTTTCTTTGGTATATGGGATGGATGGAATTACTTCCATAGAAGCTACTTTACTATCACACAGAGTCCAAAATTATTCCAAACAAGCTAATGATGTAGCAGTTAGGAATCAGTTGGACTTGAAAGAAGAGAAAAGGGTTAAAGCCCATCTGAGAACAACACACTACCAAGGTTTGATAAGAAGCAAATTTGCTAAGTTAAAAGAAGAGATTTCCAAACAGGGGACAAAGTTTTAAGAAAAGTCTTTTTACACACCAACGAAAAGCAGTTTGGTAAGTTGACTCTGAGCTGGGAAGGCCCTTATGGGGTCTGTGAAAAGGTTAAACCAGGAACATACAGGCTCCAAGACAAAGAAAGAAGAGCTCTAAAGCACCCATGGAATTTTGAGCATCTTAGGTTATACTTAAAATAAATCTATTTTGTAAATATTTACTTTTTAAAATATCAATATAAATATTAGGGGGCATGGCATACTCTTTCCTATCCTGGTGGCGCATGAAGGTTTTAATGAGGTGTCCGAGTTTTTCAATAATATATGATGCCTTATTCAAAAGTCTAGTGCAGTTTTGTTTCAATTCAGATATTAAATGCTTATTTAATATCCTGGCTCTCAAGTTTTCTTGAGTTGATCAGATATGCTTAGCACTTGATCACATTTTATATGCACATGTGGTCGGAGATATTTGGTACTTTTGTTTACCACATCTGAAATATTAAAGGCTATTTAAACATTGGCCATAGAATATTTAAACAAAATTTAAACAAAGGGGAACGTGTTAATTAAAATCTGATCGGACTCGAACCGATCACTGGTACAAAACATGTCTTGGCCATCAAAGGACTTTAGTCTTTCAAAACAAAAAAAGTACATAATATAACCTTAGGGCTTGTTCCCTTCAGATTTTTCTTCACCATCATTTTTTTGGAACTCTTGAGTTCAGCACTTGAACTCTCACCCACTTCTTCTTCATCATCAGATTCTATCCCACTGGAGTAGTTGTGCTTGTCCTCATCAGCCATCGTGTTGAAAGGGAGATCTTCATAGTCCACATATTTCCAAAAAGGACCAAGGGTCCTCTTAGGAAAGTCTCATGGAACTAGTAGGACCATATCGGACTTGATTACATCATCTCTCTTCTCTAGAGAATCGACTATTCCATTAGCATACTTCTCTATCCCTACATCTATGGCTTGAGTTTGTTGGTGTTCCAGGGCTTCTTTATCTTTGGTCTTCTCTTGAACAGTATTCTCCAACTTATTTTTATCATCGGATAAAGTCTGTATAGTATTGTCCTTAGTTTGTAATTGCTTATTCAAAGTTGTGAAATCCTTTGAAGAAGAAGTCTCCAGGTCGGAGTATTTGGTTTGAAGCTCTTTGCTGGCCGCTTCTGACTTGAGCATTTTGACAACTAAATCTTCTTTATCCTTCTTCAATAAATCTATGCTCTACTGAGCATTGAGAATATTGGTTGACGAATTTTGCTTCTCTATAGTCAGGTTGTTGATGGTAACAGTTTGATCCCTTACATGTCTTTCTAAATCGAGCATTAGTCGGACATAACCCAAGAGGGCGTGACTCAAGGTATCTTGTTCACTAGATATTGCGTAAGTCTCGCCATTTTAAATCACAACATTGGAAGATCTGGTAGGACATTAAGGCCCCGCGAAGTCATTTTTTCTAAATCATTGAAGTAGATATTGATGTTTTGAAAGGCGTCAAAATCTACCTCATCGTTAGCATCACCAACAACCTGTTCGGAATGAAGGTTCGTTGGGATTCCCTCCCGTAACTTAGGATCGGTAGGAGCTGGAGGAGGGACTTCAGGAGGACGAAGGATTATTTATGCTCCCAGAGTAACTTTCTTCTTTTTGGCACCTTTCTCATCAGTGCTGGCCTTACGCTTCTTATCCTTCTTTGAAGGCTTCGGTGGGTTGTTTGACCCACCACTTTCCTTCACAGTAACTTCTACTACTTCCAATAAAGCAGCGTTAATACCACCTTGGTTTTCCGAACCGGTCCCTTAGTAGTCGTTTGAGGTAGGTCTGTTGTGGCCTTCTTCGTTTTCTTATTTTCCATCTTGTTCAGATGACTGGGGGCTTTGGCCCTGGAAGGCGGGTAAAGTTTGACATCTTTGGCCTCTGTACTACTTAGGATCACATCTACGGGGGAGGTGTAGTTAGCTCTTCCCAGGAGAGGTCTCTTCTTCAAACGCATCACATGGTGTTATACTATATAAATCGCATGGTTTACCAAGAATATTCCCTATTAGATTCGCATATTCATGTGCACATGAATCACATGTCCACATACATATAGAACACATCTTCCTCCCGTCAACTCACATCTTCAGCAAACACATGTTTGGAAACTCTAAAATCGATTCTATGTATATTTCATACCCTAAACTGATATAATAACGAAAGGAAATACATTATACAATCAGTTTATAACTTACTATATAACGATTCACAAGAAAACATACTATTATACTACCAATTTTTTAAAACAGAACAAAACAAATGAACCTACTTACCTTCGATACTCTGATGACCAAATGAAACATGTTTTAAGAATAACAAATAACAAAAAACTCATCTGAAAAAGCTCGTATGATAATCCGATAAACCTGGTCGTATACTCAGATGATGAAAATCAAAACTATGAAACTCTGAAAATCCCGTACAATGACTCTGATACTACGTACTGACAGTCTGATACTCCGGTACTTGTACGTATTAGACTGACGGAGAATTCCAATCCTTGGAAAACCACCGATATAAAAACAAAAAAAGTTTGAGTTTGTAGTAGACTAAAATCTGATATAAACAAAAATAACTATCCAATATCAATGTTAACCAGAGATAAAAAAAATTTAAAAATAAAAAATACTTATGGAGTTGATAAAAGATGTTTAAAATATTATTGTAAAAAATTGATATTGATAGGAGTTATTTATTGAAAATATATATTGAATAGTCTTATTTTAGCTATTTGATAGCAGTAATTTGATTATGGACACATTTCATGATATTTTATATTTTAATATACAACTTGTATTTGTAAAAAAAAATGTTTAACCTTTATTGATATATGATTAAATTTTACTTACTAAAAATTTCTTAAAAAGTTATAACTATATATATATATTTAAAACCAAACTCAAACTAAATTTAATATTAAAATTAAATCAATTTACTCGACCACAAGGTCAGGAGGAAAAGAAAATAGAACCATACAAAACATGGTCAGGAGGAAAAGAAAATAGAACCATACAAAACATCAGCTAGATTTTGTTAAAAGACATTTGTTGAAGAAAAAGATGAATGATCTTATCATATATAATAGCCGCGCTAGAACTGGGTGCAAAATAATTCATAGTAATATGGTCAACCTCTAAGCAAAATTAGTAACTTTTTTTCTTCCCACTGCAACAATCACGAAGCTAATAATTCCGAATTGAAAAATAAGGTACGAAACTAATAATTCCGAATTGAAAAATAAGGTAATTTATATTACCTCTTTTTGTTTAAAGAACATAGAGAAAGAAAGAGAGAGGGCAACTGACGGTCGAACCCGGAAGGTTGATGCATGTGTACATCAGCCTTACCCACAAGGACAAGACGCGTAGTGCAAGTGTAGCTTTTCTCAAACACTTACTTATCAGCTATGTAGACACGATTGAATAAAAGTAAAACACATCAAAACTATATTATTTTGTTGGTTACGACCGGTAGTTTTTTTATAATTCCTTTTGTGGTCCATAGTTTATCAATTAAAAAATTCGATTTTAATTTAATGATTATTTATTTTATATAAAGTTTAGTTTGTTGTATATTTACTATTTATGTATCAAACATTTATGACACATGGATTTTTTTTTTATAAAAAGTTAATTATTTTATTATTTATTTTTGATAAAACTGACAAAATTTATTTCATTCAAAATAAATGGTCAAATGATTAGAACCCGACGGTTTTTAATCAACAAATTACATACCACAAAATTGAATAGTCAACTATTTTCAGTTAATAAATTATATATATTATGAAAGTGGATTAACAAACCGATTAAAACCAAATATTATTTAGTTGATTGACCATATATTAAAAAATCAAAGAAAATATATTTTAAATGATTTATATTTCAAACCTTGTTTTGTCTCGAAAGAGTTCACCACTTTTTTAATTTGGATTACCATATCCCTCTATCATTATTATTATTATCCCCTTCTAAACAAATTTTTGCTCTCATTCAACAAACCATGCTATGTTTTTGGTGATACATATCCTTATTAACTATATTATACATATAATATATATGCTAATAAATGTTTTGAGTAATAACTCGTCCATGGACTATAGATTTTAGTGACCTATAATCTACGGATTTTCAAAAGTCCTATTGATTTTTGTGACAGATAGTCCATCAACTATTCATTTTTTATAAAATTAGTCTTTTGATTTTCTAGTTTTGATAAACTTAGTCACTTTAATAGACATGCGCAGGGGAATAACTTTATATCCAAAATAGATAGTCCATGGACTACCACCAGATTTTTGAAAATCCAGGGACTATATGTCACCAAAATATATAATCAAGAGACTAAATCCGACTTTTTTTAGTCGATAGACTATCTGACACGAAAATAAATAGTTAAATGAATAATTATTATTTAATATCTATTAATGTATAACCCATCAGAAATTACAAAAGTCACGAGACAATAATAAACATATTAAAGCACGTAAAAGATGTTATGAAAATGAGTATTTTCAATACTTAGCTTATCGATAATTATAATGAATCGTGAAGAATTAGAAAAATAAATTCTAGTTAGTCGTACAAAATGAATTGTATAAGACGACATCCAAATTATTTATTAAGCATTTTATGCTGGAAAAAAAATCAAATACTATGTTACTCTTACCATTGGTGTGGATAATAATAGCCTGAGGGTAGGCTGGTAATTTCAGTTGGTCTTTTATGGTGGTGTGTGGGTGTTTATGTGTTTAGAGTAGAGAGTAGAGAGATAATTAAGCTGCTTGGTAGTAGTTAATTCTCATTATCTATAGTTAATGCAGGTGGTTGGGTATTTATACCATGATGTTTGGGCCCTTATGGGCTTTCGGGTCATGTTTAATGGATCCGGGTCATGTTCAAAGACACATGAGCTCTAAGTAGGAGAGCAAGTAGCTTAGTCAAGAAGTGTTTAGGTTTTTTAGTACTTTTGTCATAGTTCGAACAGTCCTATGGTCATAGTGTTCAAAGTGATCTGTCCGGTCCATGTGATCTGTCCGGTCCGGAGGCCTTGGACTGATCTGTCTGTGTCCGGGGAGCATGCTGAATTCGGACTCATCAACCATAGTAATTCTAGTAGATATACGATTAATCATATTTGGTTATAACCCGTGGATGCCATTTTACATATAATAATAGTTTTTTAATCTTAGAAAAGCCAAAAAAGTTTAGAAGTTTGGAATTTTAAAAATATTTGCCTCATATTTGCTTCGAAAGCAGATTAGAGCAGTCTAGTTTGAATAATATGTTCATAATATTGTTTATTATATCTTGAGGTGAAGTAGATGTATTATTATGTTTGGTTTTGTTTCTAGCATTCCATATGCTCCAGGTGATAAAAGCAGGTATAATTGATCTGATTTGAGATTGTTTGTTAGTAAATCAAAACCAGATATTTATGAGGTGGAGGAATGTTAGGTATCTCTCAAACCACTAATTTTATTCGAAGAGGGTTGGTCATATTTTTTACTGTATGTTACTCTACGACTTACTAATCTTACTTTTAATGAAGAAACTAAGTTTTTATTAACTTTATCGTTAACGTTGCAGAATACTTTAACTAAGTTATTCATTTCATTAAGTATTTCTATAAGATCGTCAACAATTCCATATTCAAGATAATATTAGGAATTCATAATGTTGAGCCGGTTATGTACCATTGAATTATAAAGTTATGTACCATTGAATTATATGGAAACATTGAATTATATCCTTTTATATTTTTTCGAATTTTTTTATTACTCATTTCAATTTAATAAATTATTAAGAAAAAACATGAGTAGACTATAATAATCTTAGTTTCACTTTACCACATAAACAACACATTCGAAACTGATATTTATTCGTATTTTATTTGCGTTTAAGAGATTCATTAAGCCAAAATAAAGCATATCAATATCACGTTGAATATTTTCTCTCTCTAAATTCTACATAAAATTCGTCTTCTCCTAATTAAGAAAAACATAATTAAAATAAAATTAAATATATTAAATAAATATTTATGAAACTATATAACATTTTTAAACATAAAAATTAAATAGACTAATATACTTACTTTTTCGTTTTTTGTTTTTCTAATGAAATGCTTGATGGTTATTATCAATGTTATTAACCAGAGAAGCTCTTTTATTTTGAGAGGCAAAGTTATCTTCCTCAATATTTAGACTATCATTCATCTTTTAAGATTGACAATGCAAACACATCTACAATAAACAATCCAAAAAAACACAATATTTATAAATTGTTTAGTTTAACTAAAAATCGATAAAAAAACATCATCATTTAACTAAACAATCTACGTACTAAAACATCATCGTTCAACTAAACAATCTACACAATAAAACGATATCATGCTTTGAAATAAACTAAAATTTATACAATTAGACTAATGGATCTACTAATTAAACAATATAATTATAATATTAATAAAGTAATATGTTTTCTTGCTCATTAGTAATATTTTTTTATAATAATGCTTGGTAAAAAAGCTACTAACATAGAAAAACCTAATTAATATGAAAAAATCCATGGTTTGTATAAATTTGTCGCATATAAGGTAGATTTGAGGTATACATTTGATCGATGCCAAATTATTTAAATATATTGATATTCTAAATTTTGGCTATGCGATGATTGGTAAATAGTAAAATTTGGTTGATATTTTGTAGTATTGTTTTTTATTGTTTGTTATGATTGATCTTGATATAATATAAATGGTGCCTTTAAGTTTGACAATGGAAAGTAGGAAAATAAAGTTTTAAAGTATAGTTGAACATTATTCATTTATTTAAAGATATATATTTTATACGAAAACAATGGTAATGAATTTTGATAGTTTTGTTTAGTTTACTATTAAAGTGAGGAAAAACAAAAACTTATCAAATATACTAATGAAATTCTATAATGATTAATATAGAATAACTTTAATTATTTATTTTAAGCTATTGTTAGGAAAATATTTACTAATATTTTAATTATGATTATAAAATAAATTTTGGATATTAATTATTATAAATCATATATTTTAGTTTCACTTTATACATTTCCGGTGGACGTAAATTAGAAAATTATAGAATATGTTAACGAAAAATAATATAAAAATTATTACAATGTGAATTTAAATGTTTGTTTGGATAATTGTGAAGATATATTTATTGATGTTTCAATTATTATCGAATATATTTTTGATATTGTTTTAGCATAGTTAGTATAGGTTAGTTTTACTCAAGTTTCTTACATTTATGTTTAAACATAAATCATGTTAGGTAAACAAATGAAAGATAAACATGCAAACTAACCTTTTATGATTCCCCTTCTGCTTTGTGATTTGTTTTTTGAAACCATCCAACAATTTTAATTTTAATAAAATGAAAGATATGAAAAGAAACAAATTTTGTATTTGGAGAACTGAAGACTGAAAATGAAAGAAATCAAAAATAAAAATAGTGAGAAACATGGAGAATTAAGACATCAGTCAAATTATACAAACGTGACTAGTAAAGATAACGCCACACCAACTATACCTTAAAAAAGAAATACAGTTTAGTTTCAAGATAATATATATATATATATATATATATATATATATATATATATATATATATATATAGGCTTTTGGTGGTTGTTATTGTTTTTGGGTTACCAACATGTCCATGGGCTAAAATAAAAGGATAACTTTAGAGTATACATAATGTTGGGAAAAACTGAATGTATATAATATTATTGTTTTTATTATGATGATCAAGATATCAAGATTATTGAGAAAACCATTTATATAATGCTCTTTAATTTTTTTATATTTAATGACTTAAAATATTGATATATAAGTTAAATAAATTTGCATGATTAAATAGGTTTCCGAATATGGTATTATAATTTTTATAAGTAATTTTTTTAGATAAATTTAGATGAGAGTTACGGGTATGAAAAATTTACTAGGAGTAATTTTATGTTTTTAATGACGCATTGTCGATGAAACATTATTGATCACAAATTTCAAATAATCGTTAGATGCAACAAATAAATTTGTTTTTTGACGAATTCGATATAAATGATTTTGGTGAAAAAAATTCATCTTAGGAATCTAAATTCATCAGGGTCACTCCTTTGAAATCATAGATTTATTACAAAAGACATACATAAATCATGCTACAACGTTCCCGTATGATAAACAACAAACATAATGATACTTCTCTTGTAAAAAGAGACAACTTCAATATCAGTCAATTTCTAAATAACTTTTTGAGATTGATGAAATGTAAAATGTTATACTCCATCCATTCCAAAATACACGTCATTTTAGGAAATTATTTTTGTCCTATAATACGTGTCATTCTCGCATATCAATGTAAAAATTAATATTAATTATTATGTTATACTAATTAGATCTTTTTTTTTACTTTTTATGGAAAATAAAAGTAATTATTACATTCTTTAATATATGTGCATGACCTTAAAACGACATATATTTTTGGACGGACGAAGTATATGTATTGGAAATTTGGAGTCAAATGTATACTCAATTTTTTGCAAGACTACACATGTCATTTGCTGTCTGAATATTGGGAATATACAAAAGTAATTTGATGATGAACCATTAAAAAGAAATCTAAAGGGTTCTCTGGTATTTGTAATTAATAAATATCATATTCCTTTTGGTTAGAGGTGTA
This sequence comes from Limnanthes douglasii subsp. nivea, assembly GCA_036936605.1. Taxonomy (NCBI): domain Eukaryota; kingdom Viridiplantae; phylum Streptophyta; class Magnoliopsida; order Brassicales; family Limnanthaceae; genus Limnanthes; species Limnanthes douglasii. Next base: position 147,092,896 of record JAUPFV010000003.1, on the reverse strand, counting down.
ATATCATGGAAAATATAAAACATACACTTGTTGTCCATTACGACAACTAGAGGCGGAGCTATATGGGTTTCTGTGGGGGCCCAGAGCTATATGGGTTTCTGTGGGCCCAAAAACCTAATCTATTAAATATATAATATCTTTAGTATTAAGTAATAACAAATAGACTTTATTTTAGTGAAAAACATCAAAGTTTGGAACTCAGAAGTCATTTATATTATATAAATATAATATCATATATATATATATATCATTAATTTCTGAATACTATATATATATATTAATTTAAAAGACATTAATATATATTTATATATAGATCCAATAATGTTAGTCTCTAAGATAGTTATTATTATTTTACTATGAGAATTACGATCTTTGACCTTGAAACGAAATAATTTTCTTGTAACTGAAAAGAATTTCGAAATTAATATCAAGGAGTTTAATCGTAATGAATCTAATTGAATAATATGCAAGTATTACACGAGTCTGAATATAATTGCATATTATTATAAGAGACTGAATAAAATAATATGTGATTATTATAGGAAACTGAAATTATTACAGGATTATATGTAATTATTACATGATACCAAAACTCCTATATATAGATATATGTCTTTGGCCACTATAAAAACAACTTCTGAGTTCAACATATCACTTTACAAATTCTTAAAATGTTTTTTTCTCTATCAGAATCAAAAAAATTCTTCTATGATTGTCACCCTATAAAATCCAAATGTCTCATAGATAGTTTAATAACCATGATGTCTAAGACACCATAGTGTTCTGGTCCTGGCTACGCCACTGGTGACAACATAATATCTTTTATGATGTGAGGTATCCAACTAGTCACTTTAATTGCGCAATTTTGTTAAACGACAATTATTTTGCAGTTCATTATTTAAAACTCATAATGCAACAGTAATAATCATTAAAAGTTTATCAAATAAAAAATAAATAGAGATGCCAACTGAACCTTCATGGACATATTGGCAACTTGTAAAGCTAATGAAACATATGGAAGCAATATGGGGCAAGCTGAAGATGGTGAAGAGTAAAGTGATAATCAATTTCAATGTGTTCTTTGCGATATACATGCCATTTTTGTCATTAGTAAAAAATGGGTTGAGTAATGTTAACCTCTGAATATGCAAGAAGTTACCGTAACCATCACTCTCACATGTAGTTAAGTATATATATCATGATATTCAACCTCAATAAAACATCGTGAAACAACATCATGTTTCTAGATTTTCCATGAGATTAACGATTTTCATTGAAAACACAAAACCCAATGGTAGATATTTTATTACGAAGATCGATATCCCAATATCATCCCTATAGGAACAAAGATTGATTGCATGTATAGATAGAAACAAGAGATTCTGAAACTGAGTGCCATGAAGATATCTTTAGATATGAAGAACAACTCTTAGTTAATAGAAGTTGAAGTAGTAACAAATTGACTAACAATATGAAAAACATGAGCTATATCTGGTTGAGTAACTGTAAGGTAAACCAAGCTTCCCACAATAGTATAATACATAGTCAGGTATGATAGATGGACACGATCAGTAGGAGAATACCAAAAATTGGTTTCAAGAGGCGTGTATATTGTCATATTATAAGAAAGTTGCAGTTGTTCAAATAGATTAAGTATATATTTTATTTGAGAAATAATATATCTTTTCTGAGTCTGAACCACCTCATATAAGAAACGATGTAGCAAGATCAAGTCTTTCATCTCCATGAGCCAAATTACACTTTAGTGACACAATGCTACCAAAATAATCACTTTTAATAATAATAATAATAATATCATCTACTTATAAAGATAAAATAATCAGTCTACACTCATATATATGATAAATAAAGTTAAATCGTGATCACGTGGAAGAAAACAAACTTAAATAATAATTGAAGATAATTTCTTAAACTAAGGACGAAGAGCTTGTTTGAGATTATATAAAAAAATTCGAAGCCGGAATACTTCTGATGGCCGGTAAGAAACACTCGAGAGAGGAGTGGAATAATCTGAAAACTCTACATAAATACTACCATTCAAAAAGTATTTTTTATCATCAATTTAAAAGATTTTCCACTCAAGAACTTATGTGATATAAATAAGTGTACAAAATATCGTTATTTGTTTACAGAGCAAAAGGCTCCTCATAATCCATACCAAACTTATGCGAGTAACCTATGGATACATGAAGAGCCTATACCTCACAACAGACCCATAAATATTTGTTGTGATTTTAAAAATCCAACAATAATTAATTATATGCTTACCAGGTGGAGGTTCGACCACATCCCATGTATGAGTCCGATAAAAAGCAGTAAGCACTTCATGCATACAATTTTGCAAACGAGGATAATAAAAAACTAACTTATTTATACAACTAAGATTCATATAAATCAAGTATGTTTGTTATGAATAATTTAAAAGAAGTTAAGTAAGTTGAATATAAGAATAATAGTAGTTTGGTCTACTTACTTGTATTAGTATATATCCTGAGATATGGAGAATCTATGGTTTCACTAGAGGAAGAAGTAGACTCGGGTATAGATGGATCAGTTATAATATCAGTTGATAAATATGTCTCATGAAATGTTAAATCATGGATAATGCTTGTATCTATATCAATATTGAAGGGGTCAATAGCATGAAGTTATGTTTTTGTTATGTTATGTGATTTTCTCGAATCAAATAAAAAGATATATGCACAATAAATATGACACGTTGATATAAATATAGCTTTTCACTAGTGGGACTAAATAAATAATATTATAATGTCAAATATCATAACCTATAAAATATTTATAATTATTTAGAAGATAGTTTGTTCCATTTCAATATGAGGACGGGGGACAAATCATGTATATCTAAACACTCGTAAAAGGGAATAATCTTGAGATTTTCCATGTAATTGTGAAATAGAGACATTCTTAAACTATGCACAAGATAATTTTTAAATTAAATGTAAAATATTCAGAAATGTTTTTCCACAAAAGACATTAGAAACTTTGGCAGATAATAGTAACAAATGAGAAATCTCAACTAGGCGATGATTTTTTCTTTATGTAACACCATTATTCCAAGGGGTTTCACTACAATATGACTAATGTATAATGATGAATCCACAAATATCTGAGCAAAAAGGTGTTAAATATATTTCGATTTGAGTCATGCATATGGTAGAGAGAAAAACAAAAATAAGCATTCTAGAGAGAAGTGCTACCAAAAGTACTAAAAAGTAATCATTGTTCCCCTTTTCCTAGGAAATGTACATTGTTTTATATAGTAATAGTTGTGGTCCATTGGCTCCACATGGCTAGCTCATTTTTGGCTATTTCATTTTATTAATTCACTAATATTACACATATTTACTACTTATTAGACTTAATATACTTGAACTTACACATTTGTGAGTTTATATTACAAAGTAAATACGAGCCCAATATTTATTGGCCGGACACGTGGGTTAGATAAATTTTATCCTTATTAGTAGCCCCTAGTATTTGTAAAGGATTTTTAGGAGGGCTAACTCTGGTTTCACTTCTGTGTTCTCTTGTATCGTCACTACGGATTGCAATCAACCCTATTATTTGAATTACTCAGGTTAGATAACCTTACCTCTGATTATCATTGCTGCAAAAATCATTCGTCTAATGTATGACATGCGTGGTTTTACTCTTGTAAACATGTCATAAAAGCATTATATCCATGCATTATAACCTTATTAGTGAAGTGTTACTAAATGGTAAAGAAATATTTCCACTTCCTAACTCAGCTATCCGTTCAGGACGTGAAAAGACAGTTAAAAGACATTTTCACTCTCTAATGAAGGTATCCGCTGGATCTTCGAAAACTATTTAATGGGCTTAAAAAATCTCCTATATAAATTTTATCCCTTTTCTCTCACTATTCTTACTTTCTATGGATTCTATAGATAAAAAGAGAAACTCCCATGCTCCTCTATAACTTTTTCGACATAAACCCTAACCTTCTTTCATTCCCTAATGCTACATATTCTCTTTCGACTTATATGTTTCGTCTCGACAATGCTCTAGAATAATAGTCATTAATTTTTTTAGCAACTCGAAGTTAAAAAAACTATCAAAATTGTAGACGAATGGCTTGTTTATATCGTTCAAGTGTTCGAGTACTGAGGCAATGTATTAGAAAAAAACAATCTTGATCGGTTAGCCCTTCACCAATAAGTAGTAAGAAAAAAATAATCCTGGTCTTTAACTCAAACTTATTAAACCAACAACCACCTCTACAGACCTAAAAAAGTTTGATCGCGCTTCATTCTGATAGGTCAATCGACAATGACTCTAGTGAATCTCACTACTTTTCTATATGATCAGAGAATAACAACCCGTATCAATTGAGATCCTTTATATTTACGTTCCTTCAATAGATACTCTGATTACCACAGTATCCTCGTGAGCCCCGACTACCTCCTTAAGTCATCATCATAAAAAATGATAGAGGGTAAAGATTCTCGGTAAAGATGGGTTGACACTCTTCCTTCCAATTATGTTTCTAAACTTACAACATCTCATTTTCACGAATAGCTTGTAGTTCCTAATACAGTATCCCCGTCGAATATAGCCAATAACTCAGAAAACTTGCACAAAATTTTGATTTTCCCCTTAGCTTTGGGTTTGTCAATTACTAGAACATTCCTTCGATTGGGATCAGGGTCTAAATATTTTGCGTCAACATCAACATTATTAAATGTTCATATTGTGACCACTACCTTTTCTTTCTTTGTGCAACCTAGATAATCTCCTTTAAATTTGCTGCTTGAGTACCCATCTTAGCCTGTTGTCGACCTCTTGACAGTGCCTTAACAAATGGGGTAAACTTACCATTCTCAGTCAGAGTTTGAATTTCCTGCTTCAAAACTATAAAGTCTCTCTTATGATGGTCGATATCATTATGATACTTGCAACGTTGATTATTTTATTTATCTCTAGGACTCTAAATCGAGAGAGGTTACTTAAAATGAAAAAAATTTCATGCTTAATCAAAAATACTAGCGATGCTCTCAGTCAATTCTATATAGTTATCGGGCCAGACCCATTGATTCACTCTAGGCATTTGCTACTGATCATTAAGTTGTTGATTTACGCTCGGTTGAGGTAATAAACCAAAGCATGTGACTATTGAATCTATATTTGCAAGACAATTAGTTTTAAACTCTTAGATTATTCCACCTTGAATTTCACTTTGGCCTGACCTAGCAAAACACCAAAAGTTATAGCCCATTGTCCGGTGAAAATACCTTGTCTAAAGGATGCAATAACTTCTTGTTTGTAACAATCATCGAGGCTATTCTTTGTGAGAATTAAGTGTTGGGTATAGTATTTCAAACTTTCTAGGACTAACTGCATGCACTTCATTATTGTGTTTACATTCCCCAGCATCTCCTTGATCCCTAACAATCGTTGTGTAAATATTATCTAGAACATATAAAAATTTTGATAGATACTTGCGGAAGCCGATTGTACCATTTTAAAGAACTATATTTGAAGGTTTGAGAGAAAGAATGACACACAAATTTATTGTAATCGTCATAATTCATCATAAAGTTTTTAAATTGCTCTGGATGATTATCTAGATCCCCATTTCCATCAAAATTATCCATTTTAGATATATCAAACCGTTTTGGTAGATGTCGAAAAGAATTTATGTCGATCATAGAGTTTGCATCCACTTGTGTCCCTAAAAATACTGGTGGCCATTATTAGTTGTCGTATAAATATCATGCTCGGACGGATTCACAAAATGGTTGTTTACTTAGTAATAAAAAAATTAGGTTTCCCAAACCTTATTCAACAGAGCAGGACTTTCTCAAACATGTACAATATTTTGATGTGGTCCAAATTTAGCTTATGCTACAGTCATATCATTATCCTTAGAAGGTTCCTGCTTATCTGATGAGTTATGTTTCTTTTTTTAATTCTCACTCTCGATTTGACCGCGATACTGACTAGAATGCCTCTTTGAATAACGCCTACAACTAAAAATTCTCTTCTTTTTATGGGGACGATCTCTCCCTGGAGAAAAAGAATAATCCTCTAAATTTAGAATAAAATATTCACTAGATTTTAGAGGACTATAACGATATCTTACCTTATTCTAGATTTCTCAAGCAATGGTGGCTTCAGTCTGACTGAAACTACTTTATTTGGTACTTTTCATGGTATTACAAAAATTCAGACTCAATTTCATCTCCCTCAGATACCTCTTCTCCTTCAATTTTTTGAATTTCTGAATACTTTTTTCTTGATTGAACTATTATTGTTTTCTTTTGTGCATTTAACGAATAGATTCCACTACACAATCAATCCCGATGCTCTTCTAAAGTCAATTAATCTTGCTGCTCTTTGTATTGATGTTGGGACTGAGCGTTCCAAGTTAATTGATCATATTCTTCTCCAACTATTACTCCTTCGCTAACCACTGCAAGATCGACATGAATCTTAGAATAGATCTATCATTAGAATCTAAAGACAAGCCTAGCACGCTAATAGTTTTGGATGTTTGTACCTCGTATGTGTCTAAGCTCCCACTGTGGTCGCGACTGATGACTCCAGAATATCAAATGGGCAAATTTGTCAGATATATTTTGAGTTGAGTCACACATAAAGAGAAAATAAAACATGAAACCTAGAGAGAAAATCTTCCAAAATTAGTAAAAAAAGTAATGATTGTTCCCTTTGTCATAGGAAAGGTACATTACTTTATATAGTAAGTGTGGTGGGCCCGTGGACCCATATGGTTAGCCCATTTTGGCTATTCCTCCATATTAATTCACTAATATAAAATGCATTTCCTCTTTATTACACATAATACTTATAAAGTAACACATTTATTGAGTTTATATTACAAAGTAAATACCAAGGTAATATATTACCAGTTCGACATGCAGGTTAGATAAATCATGTCCTTATCATATGTTACCGTCAGATTCGAGTAATTGAGCAAACTTATGGAGATATATTCACCCCTTAAGTCACACATAAAGAAACCTTATCTTTATTTCATAGAATAACCAACACATAATGAGTATTATAATCAATAAACTGTACATAATAAGTCAAACACGAGAGGACCCCATACATCAAAACTAATAATATCAAAAGTAAGCAACATAATAAGAGATACAATTATTAAACAATAAAACAAAATATTTTTAGAATTTACAAGCACTAAAATCAGAGATATTACAAGTGTTCAAATTACTCAAATATATTTTCCAAACAGAAATCTCCAAAGATAAAATCCAAACAACAAAATACTCAAACAAAAAAAATACAAATTAACACTAAATGCGACAACATCAATCATTTTGAGCTCCTCTGAAACATAGAGTTCCCTCATTATAAGATATATCCCATCATCCTCTGAGTATGTTGATCATGTATAATATAAAAAATAGAAAAGAAAACCTAATGACCAGATCTACACAATTGAATGACCAAAATAAGATCAGAGCAAGGTTGGGAATGTTGTAAACATCAATGAACAATACATGAGGGGTAACAGTAGACCCATAACCCTCTACCAACATTGATGTAGCATTGGAAGACAAAATAAATATGGGTGAAATATGAGATAATGAATGATGACTCGATGGAAATAGAAGAAAAAGCAACGATAGATGAAACCCTAATTCAAGGGTAATATGATGAAACCCTAATCTAAGGGTAACAAAGATTGAAATTTTCAGAGACAAAAAATATATTATTCCAAAAACTTATTTAAAACTTAAGGTATATGAGGCTTTATATAATAGCTGCTCAAAACCCTAAATTAGAATACAAAAAAATAAAATAAATAATTTAAAATCAAATTAAATCTTTATACAATTAGGTTTGATTTGAATAATATAAGATATTTGAATAAAATAAAAAAATAAGATTAAAAAGGTTTTTTGTTTGGATTTCTGGGCTACATCACCCTCCCCTGGTTGACAAGAATTCGTCATTGAATTCACAGCACCATCACCATCAACAACCAAAATTATTTTATTTTTTTCAGTTATTACATTGAGAATTACAATTGTTGACCTTATCAGAATAAGATAAATGCTTCTCGAGTGTTCCTTATTCGAAGTCAAATGACGCCATCCAGTTGATGAAAAAATTGGTTTTGAAAACCTTTTCATAGCCTGAAGACAACATCCCCATGTCCAGTTGATAAAAAATGGTTTTGAAAACCTCTTCATAGCCTGAGACAACATCTCGATAAGCAATTTTTACCTTGATTCGACGAATGGTAGCCAATTTAAACTCCTTCAGTAACCGGTAAATACGGTTGTCATTGAAATGGTTGGTGTGCCCCCTCATACTCAAATGATCTTCCCAATCTTCATGACCATGTGTGTTGTTCTCTTCTTTAAAACTTGAATCAGAATAGTCAGGCTTTAGAAATATGCTTCTCCGTAGCAGGAACTGAGGCTCTGATACTAAACTGATGACGCGACGGAAATAGAAGAAGAAGCAACAATAGATGAACCCTAATTCAAGGATAACATGATGAAACCCTAATCTAAGGGTAATAAAGATTGAAATTTTCAGAGATAAAAAATATATTATTCTAAAAACTTATTTAAAAGTTAAGGTATATGAGGCTTTATATAATAGCTGCTCAAAACCCTAAATTAGAATACAAGGAAATAAGATAAATATTTTCAAATAAAATAAAATAAAATCTGTATACAATTAGGTTTGATTTGAATAATATAAGATATTTGAATAAAATAAAATTAAAATAAAATTAAAATTAAAAAAAGGGTTTTTGTTTGGACTTCTGGCTACATCAATGAAACAAATTATAACATGTAAGGTGACATATGACGAGATGCACCAGAATCCAAATTCCATAAGGATGAAAGAATATATGCAGTAGAAGATGATGACATACCTTATTGGGATATAGATGTAGATATAATAATATGATTAGAAACAATATACTTTCTAAAAGATAAAACAAAATCTATAGTTCAAATACATATGGTGGTTTGATGTTATGGCATTGATAACGGTCCTGAATAAATGAACAAATAAAAATATCAAACAAATGGTAAAATATAAATTAGAGCATGACCACATTCAAAAAGAAGATAAAAAAGAAGGGAGAGATATTTTTCTTCAATCAAATCAAAAAAAGATCGAATATAGTGCTTATACCATGATAAATGATAAACATGTATATATCTAATAAAAAAACAAAAAATGACTAGATTTATTGATTATAAATGTTTATATTACAAAGATCTAACACATTATAATATATATAGTGTATTTATGGTTTCTAACACAATCACCTAATGTGTTACTAGGCGAAATAGCTATCGGGTTATAAATTTAATACTTTACATGAGCATATCATTAGGATAGATGTTATTTGTTTAGAAGATCATTAATTTTAATGGAATTTTGTATTCTTTTCCCGAGATATGTTTGTGATATTTTAGTTGTATGTAAGCTTGAGTTTATGGATGCAAACATATATAATTATGTTGTTATTTGTAGTGACTTCTCATACTCATTAAATAGATCGCCACCTACAAAAAAACTAAATAGATATATAAGAATACATTCTATTTTAATATTATATTATGCATCTTGATAGATCAATATAGTTGATTGTTATGATTACTAAAGTGTTCAATTGCATCTTTAATAAATGAGGATGGCTTTAGTTTTTTCTAGTTAATAGTCATGTAGAAAAATGTGTAACTTATCTATTTGACAATAAAGACTAAGAATGTTTATTTGGTAGATGCATCATATAATAGTATATGATGATCTAAGAAAAATTTGTTGGATTTATCCTTTTAGGATCGAACATCACATACTAAATTGTCTGACTTGAACGTAGTATAATAAGAGAAAAAAAAAAGTAGATATAAACCTTATCATGAAGGTAATTGTGTGGATACTAGTTCAAATTCAGATCCCATGAAAGATTAAATCGAGACATATACAACTTAAGAAAAAATTAAAGTGTTGGGATTGTTTTTGTAATAAATAAAATAGTATGACGTTATGGTCCCTGAATATAGTTATTTGATATTAAATAATTTTTATAATAGCCAGATTAACCCTTGTATAAATTAATAAAACAAAAAGATAAAAATGTGTAGTATTGTATTCTTATTTAGCCATAAAATATAGAAATGGACTATTGTCTCTTTAGAATTTTGGCTGATAACCAACAAACCAAATATTTTAAAAAGTAAAATAATAGAACAATCAAAGCTACTTCTACTTAAAAGAGTATAATATGGAGCAAATCGCCCTAAAACAATCATTAGTGCAATTTAAAATGCATTAATCAGAATTATAATTGCAATGTTTATGATACTCTTTTTATTTCTACATTAGACAACTCTATATTTTACTTTTTTTTTATTTCTACATTAGACAACTCTATATTTTAAGTATTATATAGTTTTTAAGGAATATGGGTACCACATATTCCATCTCCGTATATAAGTACGGAACAACCCGATCTCAACACTAGTATGATATTGCCCGCTTTGGAACCCGAAGGCCCTCACGGCTTTGGATTTGGTCAACTACCAAAAGGCCTCATACTAGTTGAGATATGTTCTTTACTTATATACCACTGATCCTTCCCATGTTTAACTGATGTGGGATGTGAGACTTTGGTCGCCACCCTAACAAATCCTCCTCTCGAACAAAGCCTACCCTAGCCTCCTCTCAATTGACTTTCATCCGCCCACTCTAATCAGGTTGGAAGACTACCTGACCATAGATGCACTACGGATAATACTATTCACCTCCTATTAGACCACTCTGTCTTGTTCCTTAGCGCCACTCCCCACTCCAATCAAGTACCACCGCTTGATGAGCCACGAGCACTCTGAACTAGGATCTCTAGAACAGATCACATTAAGCATGGCGTCTAACTTCTTCATGTTCGATCTCCAAGAATTTCACCACCATCACGTTCCGTTTGGGCCTGACGCCCTGATACCACGTGTTGGGAATATGGGTACCGCATATTCCGCTTCCGATATAAGTAATAACAACTGATCTCCACACTAGTATGATATTATCTGTTTTGGCACCCGAAGGCCCTCACGACTTTGTTTTTGGTCCACTTCCAAAGGCCTCATACTAGTTAAGATATCTTCTTACTTACATACCACTTATCCTTCCCATGTTTAACTGATGTGGGATGTGGGACTTTGGTCGCCACCCTAACATAGTTGTTAATGAAATCATAAATTGATACCAATATTCCATTCATGCTTTCTTAATTATTAAAAATTATATTAAAATTTATGTGTAATATTTGAACCCTGTTTTATCAAATTTCTATTGTAAATTTTTAAACTTAAAAATAAATTTTTGAAATATATCATTATGGATATCGATTATTCCAGGTACCTAGGCTTAGCCGAGGCCAAATGTAGACTTATAATGAAATATTAAAATTTGAGAATAAAGATGAATGTTATAACAAATAATGATGAATAAATAAAACGTTCACTTATTAATGGTTGTTGGAACTTTATTTTTAGGTCTATTGTTACAATAAATATTTCCCAGATATTAAAGAGATAATAGTTTGCTTGTCTCTAGCTACTCAGATTCTGTAGTTAAATGTATATTTGACTGAGTCTTTTATATATTTGAGTACTTAGATCGTTAATGGATCAATATGTTCGGATCAGATTAGTTACACCTTTATCATTAGCTCTTCAAGTCCTTGAGTGAGCGACAAATAACAAGTAGCTCAATTTTGTCCAAAATAATTTTAACATTGGTTGATGCATTAACTTCCTTTTCTGAAACAACCATTATATTTCCCGAAGCGCATGTTATATTTATTGAATTATTTTTGTTGTTTGCTGAAGACTACTTTTGTAGTTGCTTCTATTGCATAACTTAGTCTTCATATTTTGGAATTATTTTGGAAAGATTCAATTTTTATTGACTTTACATGAGTAGCCTCCCCCCAGGTTTTAGTGAGGGATGAGCTAAAGACTAGCTTGTGCTTTTGGAGTTTTTTTTGTCATTTTGTTGGGCCTTGCTTTAGTTTTCTCGAGACTTATGTAAGTGTATTCCAGTAGCCTTATTATCCATTCGCGAAGAATGATGTAAGGAATATGGTTTGTCCATTGTTTTATTTTGTGTCGAATGGATTCATGTATTCCTTCGTGTTTGATTTTTCTATTGAAATTTCTTAAGTATCCTCTTGTCCTTTGTAAAGAGCGACATGATGGCCTAGATATGTATAAAGTAATATATTAATTTTTGTTTAATCAACTTAAGTTGAACATGCCAACTTGGGTGAAGTGGAGCTACGTATTTTTTTGTTTGGTATATTGTGTAAGTATTATACTTTCGTTATATTCTATTTCTAAGTAGTTATATTCATGAAATTAGAGGGTATTTTTTAATTTTTTTAATTGAGCATGCAAATTGTTGACATAGGTTAATGCGTGTAAGAAAGTTGTTTATTTTAAGCATGCGCGTGCAGTCATTCTACCTTTTGTAATCATAATCATCCGTTCTTCTACCCATTTTAACTAATTACTAGTTTATTACCAAAGTTTGATATTTTTTCTATGAAATAAGAATATAAGGAGAAAATAATAGATCTTCTGGTAGCCAGAACAATCATATTTGTTATTCCGATTGTGCTGGTTCTTCTGGTGGATAGAGAGTTCCTTAAACCTCTCACCCCGTTCGTCCTCACCCTCGACGAAACGAATATTATGAAGGTTAAGAGAGAGATGTCGTTACCTTTTGTTGTTGTCGAAACGAATATTATGAAGGTTAAGAGAGAGAAGTCATTAACTTTTGTTCTTTATATCTTATCGGCTTGCTCGTTAGATTCTTGGTGAGAAAAGTATTTCTTTTGATAAGATGGTCCTCCAAGTGCCTCTTTATCTTTGCAGAATGCTCTTATCACAAGTCATGTTGTGTTATCAATTTTTCAAAGAGAGTTTGGGTTTGGCCACATTTATTGATGTATTTCATCATACGATTGTAAGAAAAAACTTTTTGGCTGGGCCATTCTTGAAGGTGTTAATATTAGGTTTCATGTGAATGGAGAGAATCTGCTTGATGGTCGTGGTGGTGAAGTTATTTTCTTCAATTTCACCATTGATCATATGCTTCTATTTTAAAAGAGAGCTTGTTGATTTCTTCCAGGATACTTATATTTTTCCGAATCAACTTGCTCTAAATTACTAAAGTTTTCTTATGTATATGATCATCATTCTAAAAAGGTTTGTCAGCACTTCTCAACCAGTGATTTTCTTAATTTCATAAAATAGATAGTCGCAAGACTAATGTGTATTTTAATTTTGTAATGAAATATTTTTCCAAAATGTTATTGGTTTTCCCAATTCCAATAAGATATGAATAGAAAGTTTTGTTTTTGTCTATGGTAATTGATAGAGTAGATTTGGTCGGGTAGAGCTTTTCCTTAGTAGGAGTTAGTCCCCTAACTGTGTGTTTTTTTACTTGGTCGTTTTTTGCTTTGGTTTCTCATTCTTTGTTTTATTTTTAGTAGTATTTTTTGTTGAAGCTCATGTTGAAAAACTATATGTTAAGAAAGAAAAATTTGGATTGTATCAAAGAAAAGTATGCGTATAAGAGGCTATAAAGTTTTTTAACTCCCACATTGACTTTTTTTGTACCTGCAAATTTTGTTGATAATGACATATGGTCTAGACTTGATGTGCTATAAGGTATTTATGTTTGTTCTTTCTTTGATGAAGAATTTGTAAATAAAAATTCTCATGCAAAATAAAATATGAAGTCATCCCCAAAGAAGAAATGTGTTCGGAAGAAGCCTGTTGGTGACAAGGTCACTAAAAAAAAAACTCAACTAGAGGTCTTCGTAGTAAAGCGAAATATATTTGCTTGTAAAATATTACTTCTTCTGCATCTGATGTTGAATTTAATGTTTCAAAGTTTTGTCATAAAATTATTGTAAGTACAGAGGGGCTTAATAAAAAAAGACTAATTTCTTCTTCTAGAGTATACATGAATGAAGGTGAAGGTGAAGGTGATGATGCATATAGTAAGAAGCAAATTACTTCTCCCGAAGGTTATTCTTCTCTCTCAAATGTGTATGATGTTGAGTCTAGTGTTGAAATCGGCTCTCAAATACCTTTGGTTGCAGCATTCGAGCATCAAATTGCTCCCACAACTTTCTTGGTTGTCTCTACTCCTTGTTCTATTTATGTTCAATATCTTGTCATTGAGGTAATTTTTTATGATTTTTCAAATCGTATAACTTTGTGTACTAGTCCGGTCGAGTCTATATTTCGTAATTTCAAAAGTTATCTTATTTTTAGTAACACATTTTAAAACTATCAAAAAATAATTTTGCTTCAACGAATTTTATATCATTTTTTAAATGTATATCTGAAAAACTTATAATGTTTCAAATTTAATTTTATATATGGTTGAGAATGAGTCTAGTTTCTAACACAAAAACATCATATTAAAATAAAAAAAATTAGAAAAATTTATAATATTTCTCGTAACAGCCGTTGATGCTCTCAAAAATAAATTTTGTTTCAAAAGATTTTAAACCAAATTCAAATGTAATTATATCAATTTATAGATTTTAAAGCTAATTCCATATATAGTTAAAATATCTAATACTCTAATTTCTAATGGAAAATGTATCATATTAAAATAAAATATCTTGTAACAACCATTTAAAAAAACAAAATTTACATAAATATGTTTTATATCAAATTGGAATATAAATATACACTAATTTGGAATGTTTAAACTTTAATTATGGTTGTGTTAAGAGTCTAATTTATAATAAAAAAAGTATCATATTAATTTTAAATTCTAAGATAAATTTATGTTACTTCTTGTAACTTTCATCAAAACTGTAAAAAAAAAACTCAGTTGGATCTGTGGGAACTGGAGATACTACCGCTAGAACTAACCTAGACATTGACGGTATTGTTATAGTTCCTCTTAAAATTAATGGTAATTTGTTAATTGTTAGAATTATCACAAAAATTAAAAAAATTATCCTTTAATTTTTATAAGTTTGTTTTGGATATGAATTAAATGAGATCGCAACTCATATTATTTTCTATTTATTTGTAATAAATTTTTATTCAGAAGATTGATTTGATTTTAAAGATGTTACATGATATACTCATACATATTTGGTATTTAATTTTTCTACTAAAGATATTATTAATGTTTTTTGTTTATGGTTGTTGGTATGAGAGTCCGATTTGCAGGATCCAAATGTCTAAATAACTGAACTAGAAAGTAAAGTGAGAAAGTAATTTGCAATAAGATAATATTTTGTTGTATTATTCCATAGATCTTTATACATATAATCTTGTTCTATTTATAATAAGAAGATCAATTGGAGATACTCTAGAGAGGATACTATATACATTAATTACATGATATTAATTCTATTGTCGTGCAACTAATCGTGTTATCAATACATATCTTCTTTCCTGATTTCTTTTCTATTTTGCATTATGATCCAATCTATGGGATTTATTCCTTACAGACCGAGAGAGTCGCCAAAGGACTAAGATTTTGTAGAGCATCCGAGATATTATCTTCTTCACTTTACCAAGTTATCGAAATTATTTATGCACATTGTCGCTTGAGGCCAAATATTCTTGATGTTGACTCGTACCACATCATAGCTTCCATCGGACTCCTATGAGTCTTAGGATATGAAGTAATTTCTTATTTATGAACCAAACTAACTCTAATCAAACAAAACTTTAGAGGTGTTCCCAGATTGGTTCGTACTGCCTATGCTCATACTTCACTAAAATATCATATACCAGCCCGACCTCCATTGAGGATAAAAATTCTATTTCACTAAAGGTGAAAAAAGTACAACTAACATGTAGCATGTTGCTAGGCTTGTTAGAGCACCTTACAAAATCTGGTAGATCGTATATATGCTTTAATTTGCTTTGGATCGCACATATTAATAGAAGAGTAGACACCTTAATCATTCAAAAGGATAACTAAAGGGCTAATGCATCATATTTGAAGTTGTAGTGATTCAATAATGTAGGATAAAGGTTCGGCCGTGCCCAAATGTTATTTTTTTCAAATTTTGACTAACTAATGATTTTGGTTGGACAGTTTAGATTGGTCGAATGTATGTATGAAAAATATATGTATATAACCAAATTCAGTAACTGAATATTACATGGTTATAAATGATATTGTTTCTTAATTGAGGGGTTGTGTGAAATAAAATATGATTGTCGTTACATAAAAACTTATACAATGACATATGGCAAAGGCACTTGCATTAAGTTAGAGATCTGCGTAGTTGCTCAACAAGTCAGAGGAATAAGAGTCGACGTCGACAATAAAGATACAAATCTGAAATCCTTGAGTGTTAAAGGAGAGAGTTATGCGGTATGATGTCGTTCATCTTGTTGTTATCCCTACCATAATCAGAAAAATTCACTTCTTGTTGATGTAAAAATGCCAATTAGATCCCTTAACACCATTTTTCTGGCCATAACAATTTAACCAGGTAGAGTGAGGTACATACAAAATTTTCCCAGTTGCATCGAAACAAAAAACGTGCGGAAGACCAACTACAAATACATTAAAGAATTTGATCAAAGTAAAAAATAAGAAGAGTAATGAAGTCCATTGAATTTGGAGGTTTAGTTCTCAGTAAAGGGTGAGAATCACTTGGAAGTTTATGTTGATGATGTACTGCTCTTCACTTTATATTTGAGATGATGTTTTAGTTTTCTTTATACCGCAATTTGCTAAAATTACCCAATTAGTACAAATGTTTGAAGGATATTGTTGACCGTCGTTATTATGTCTTACATGGTGTACCCATATTTCAATGTGATGAGATTCTTAGCTAGGACCGTATTCACTGGTTGAACTCCTAGTCTCTACTATTATTCCGCGATGAATGATAAGGAAAAAATCTTCGCTGGCCTTTCAGAATTTAATAAAGTTAGGAAGAAGGAGTTTGTGTACATTTTTTTGCAACTGGGAAACTGGATTTTAAAAGAATTTATGGATATACTCATGCATGTAGAGCTCAAAAAGTAAGTCCTCAATCATGTTATCTTATGTAGTTATGATCTTGATATTGAATATCTTTCGTATATGTAATTAGTTTTCTTGTTCATGCCACTTGTTACATGAGCTTGATATTGAACATTGTGGAGCTCGAGGTTTTAAAGAAGTGGCTTATTAAAGTCTTGCTTGTATAGTGTGTGTGATATCTATACTAACCATGTCGATTTCACCGTCAACTTTATGGTTTCTCCTTATTTACTGGGAGAAGCCATCCTATCAAATATTTGATGATACCCTGTCTATTACCATGATTCTCGATGGTGATAATATGGAAGGTTCTCTTTTTTCTGATGTAGTACATACTGAACAAACCGATGCATCAACTGCAAAATTCTCCGCGTTTAGAACTTATTCAAAACTAAAATCATCAAATAGGGTTGCCTAGTGTTGAAGCTCCTTCATGTAATGTATGATGGTAGAATTTTAAGCTTTATGCTGGTCAAATAAGTTCTTGACAAAGAAGTTCTTTATGCCGTCTATATACCCCTATAGTTTTTGTCTAACTATGTAGCAACGACTTTTTTTATAAGACATTTATACGTATATCTGATATTCTTTAGCCCGAATGACAAAACCTTGTAACAAAGAAGTCATTTTTCTTGATGAAAGTTGTGTAATTTTAATCATCCTCGTGTATCTGTATCTAATTATATCAGAAATATACATCCATGAATTACAACTTTTTATTTTCAAAGGTTTCATTCTTCAAATTGGTCAATATTTAGCAAAGGGAATGGTCATTTGAACAATCTTTGTTGAGGTCTATCAAGTCGACACACATTCGCCATATGTTGTTCTTCTTTATGGCTAATACTAGGTTAGTTGTCCAGATTATGTAATCAGAGTCCTGAATGTGACTATGATTGTTAGTTTTTTTTTCACTTATTCAACGTCAATGTCTATTTTTTGTTAAGACTGGAATTTTTGTTTTATTGGTCATAAATTATGTTGATGGATAATTTGTAGCATATAACCTTTGTTCGAACCTCGGTCATGTCATGGGCATGCATTGAAAACATGTTTATATTATATTGTAAATATTCAAGTAATATAAACCTTAATTCGGTTGGTAAGTTATAAAACATTCGTAATATCTTTTTCCCTTCCATTTGGATGCTTTCGACTTCTTCGACTGGATCTATAAGGTGAGGAGATTCCCTTAGATCATTCACATTATCCAAGACGATTTGCTCCCGTGCTAACTACTATTTCTTGAAGGTGATGAGAGTTACGTAACACTCTCAATAAGTCTTTTGGTTTTTCTGACCACTCATGATTTATCGTTGATCGGGGATTAAAGGAATTGATAAAATATAAAGACAAAATGACGTCGTACGGTAAATGAGCTTCCATTATAATAAATAAGTATTGCAACGTCTTTTGGAACTCATCTCTTTCAAATATGCTCTCTAATGTGAGTTCTCCCAATGTGTTGGCTTATGCCCCACTAAATCCAATAAAGATATGTTATGATGCAATCAAGATGAAAGTATTACTCATTTTATCATATGTGCTTATGTATAGAATGTTGACAGAGATCTAGTGTTGGTCATGACTTGCTTGACTGCTACTTTTGCATATTCTAGCATGATTATGATAACGTCATTGTGGGGGTGCTACTACTCCGTGTAAATCATCACTGGTAAATTTTAATACCATGTATCGATTACGGTAAATGTGTAAGGATGTATAAATTTGGTCCTCGACTTCTAGACCGTCAACATGTCCCTCTCTTAAAAATTTAGTGATTTTAAAGAAGAGATCATCATCGGTAATAACTCTAATGGTTTGTTTATTAAGATCAAAACGAGATATTGGTCTTCTTCTAGTTTTGAATAATGTATTATTCGCCAAGGATCTTGGTTCAGCAGATGATCCTAGAGCTTTTCTATCCTGAGCCACAGTTACTCGATCATTTTCTATGTTAGAGGATGGTGCATTGTTACATATTTGAGATTATAGTATCCTCATCAAAGCGTGTTCTAGAGATTTACTTGACCTTAATATACCGTTCTACCTGCTTTATCAAGTCACCAAAGTTCAACACCTTATTCTTCAAGATGATATTAGATAGAGGTCCGAGCAATATATATTTTTTGTATGATGCAACTATTACCAAGTCATTGCAGTCTTGCAACTCGTTTTTTGTATCTACGAACCTCTGAGTATATGTTCGCAATGTCTTATTTGGTCGCTGCTTCCGGTAGATGATGTAGTCTTCATCTCGTTTTATCACTTTGGAACCTATAAAATGGTTATAAAATACTGTTTTCAGCATCTTTATGTAACTCGAAGGGAGGTTGTTGAACAATATCAATGAGCTAACCTAAAACTTCATTGAGAAAGTATGATACTTCACGTTGTCATTCTCCTCTTACCACATCATCTCACTTTTAATTTTCTCCATATGGCGCTATGGATCTCCTTTCCCGTTTTATTTATTCATCTTGTGATTGAGGAAGTTTGTTGGTAAGTCCCTGTACAAGATATGAGGAGCCAAAGGGAAATCATCTTTCTATAAATACTTATCATAATCAGAAATAGCATCGTATCCACCGTTTTTTGTTTGTCGGATGAAAAGGTAAGCTTGTTTATTTTATGGTCCCTCTCATTTCTCAGCTAAAGGTGTTACATCATTGTTTTTTGAGAATACAAAATGAATATTTTGGGGTATTTCCCATTATATGGGTTCAGGTGTGCTACAGGGTTTCCTCCATGAGGGTTTGACTAAACCCGATAGTCTTGAGTTTGTGGTGGCTTCCCTCCATGATAACTGGAACCTACGTGTAGTCCTAGTTCATGTCCAAGTACACTAATGCAAAATTATGCTGAGATTTGTACAAGGGTGGAGTGGTGTTAAATTGAGCATGATGTACTCCTAGCGAGGGTGTCGAAACTTGTTGATATCCAGGTTGGGTCGCCTAAAAAAATGGTGGAATTTAAGATGTTTTCTAGAAAACTGATGTCCTTGTTGATAGCTCGAGGGAAGTCTAATGCAGATTTGATGGAGGTTCGGAAGGTTTCTTTTGGGAATAAAGAAACATGTTGGCCGCTTGGATGGGATGTATGTGAAATTTATTGTTGGACATTCGGTTAGAACCCCACAAGATGTTGTTGAACATTCAGATGGACTACTACAAGATGCTGTTGGAGGTTCAACCGAAGCCATACAGAATTCTGTTGGTCATTTGGCTCAAAGGTTGCAAGGTGTTGGAGGTTCGATTGCACCGTCGAATGAGCCTACCAGAAGTTCTATTGAAGCCGCATTGGTAATTGTGGAAGTTGTTGGCCGTTTGACTATAGTCGAATGTTTCATATCAGTCTCACGCACCTTTCACGAAACCTATTATTGAAGGGATGCTCCTATTTTTCTTCACTAACGCGTTTGGAAACATGGGTTTTGCTCCTTCAATTACTCTTTTTCTTGCACCGACGTCTTCTACTATGGTTGGATGAACTTTGTCCTGATTCATCCTTGTTGTTTTCAGCTCCAGCTCAAGAGGAGGAAATCTTGCACATGTTGGTTGTTATCTGGTAGCCCTTCCTTATCATTGAGTTCGTAGGATCATCGCTTTTCTCCTTTTCATGGTCCTCTAGGTGCTGGACTACCGATTTCACTTGCATATTCTGGGTGGAAAACATAACATGTAAATTTTTAACATAGTTTCTTCTCACACAGGTTTTGCGCCAGCTGATTGAATTCTATGGCATGAGCTACCAAAGTTGGTGGTCAAACGTTTAAGACCTCCAATCATGCATCTTCATTTGGATCAAGTCTGCATTCAAATTTGTCATAACACGCTTCTAGGTATTGTTGTTTTTTGAAATTATATTTGGAATCCTAATTCGCTTCGCGTAGACGACCCCAATTTGAGATGAAAAAATTGTATTAGCATGATCTGAATATCTAATTAACTATAATGGATAGTAAAATAAGAAAATAATTTATAAAACAAAGTAAAATACTACATTATTTCAAAAATCCATATAACTGAAAATTCACATTCATCCATAAGAATAAGAAGAAAATCGTACGAAAAATTCTATTATAAATATATATAGTTATAACTATACATTTAAATAAATGTATTAACAAACCATATAATTTAATTATAATTATTTGTATTAAAAATATTTAAAACTAAATTTTACTCCTTACTATATGTTTGAAAAACTTAGCTTTAATTAAAGAGATGTTATAGCTTTTAGTTATTAAAAAAATATTTATTCCTAAAAAGTAAAATATGAAATCTGTTTAGAATATCAATAACCCTCTTTCCATATCACTCAGTATACCAAGACTATGTACATCATTAGGGATATTTCATCTCTCAAAAGTACGCCACATCAGCATAATCTCTAAATAATTTTGTAAAAATTCTCACTCCATACATCATATCATATTTCATCTTTCAGTTACCTAACCATATTTTTCTGTCTTCCACATCATACCATATAATATCATACCATATATTTATATTTATCTTCCTTTTTATTTAATATATATTTACACTAAAGTTATGTAATATATATTTGAATAAATAATTTTTATAAATTAACATAATTTTTTTATAAATACAAATTATAAAATTAAAATAATTAATAAAATAATACATAATATATAATCTATTTAAATTTAAAATATAAAAATAAAATTTGTCTGATTGTTGATTTCACTTATTTTCGTTTAATGAAAATGGTATAATTATTGTTTTTTACCTACTAAAATCGTCCACATACTGTTTTAAAAAAAACTTAATGAAATAAAGCTCAATAAATTTCGGTGTCCAAATCAACAAACAAGTCTCTATCTATAGATATAAAAGAAATTATAAATCGTGTGGTATAATTTTTTTTTGTTACTTACTAAAACGTTCCAAAAATTGTTTCAAAAAAATCTAGTGAAAAACAAACTCAAAAAACTTTGGTGTCTGAATCAAACAAATCAAGTCTCTTTTTATAGATCTCAAAAAATAAAAATTATGGTATAGTTTTTTAATTTTGTTACTTACGGAAATATTCCAAAACTTGTTTCAAAAAAATTTAATAAAAAAATTAAAAAATTCTGATGTCCGAATCAACAAAGCATGGCTCTATTTGTAGATCTCAATAAATTATAAATCATATTATAATTTTTTAAATAAAATTATTACAACATTCTGAAAATAATTTTTAAAATACTAATTAAATAAAAAACTCAAACAAATTTGGTGTCCAAATCAAACAAACCAAGTCTCTACTTGTAGATATCGAAAAATAAAAAATAGTGGTATACTTTTATTTTTGACCAACCATTAGTTTCAAAAAACAATTTTTTTGATAAAAAAAGTGAAGAGCTAGAGCATGCCAAATGGTACGTTGTAGTTGGAAAGAGCAGATATGCATTGGAGTTCATCTTCTGAACTACGGTGCATCTTTTAATGCCACATAAGCTCGAATTATGCATTGCTACAACAACATGCGCATTTTTGAACCAAAAGTGTGTTGCTGCATGTAGTCTAAGTTATCATTGACTTTACATATGTTTAAATTAGAATATAGTCCATCGACTATCGTGTTTTTTTTCATTTAGTTCATCGACTAAAAAATTACCGGTCATTATCCTTAAACTATTCAAAATCTATAAACTTAGTCCCGACGCGTAGTTTTTTCCCTAATCCAGTCACGTGTCCTCATAGTTAAATGATACGAGTCTCACATATAGTTCTTCGACTTTTAATTCTGTTTTAACTCTTTAAATTTAATATATTTTTTAATATATCTTTTTTTCTTCTACAAACAAACAAAGTATCGTAAAAAATTGCAAATTTAAAAGAAAATATTATGATACTCTGTTTTCGAAAGAGTAAAAAATAAAAAATAAAAAATATTAAATTTAAAAGATAAAAGATAAAATGAAATTAAAAGTCGATAAACTATTTCGGGGACTCGTAGTATTTAACTATGAGGATAGGTGACTGGACTAAAAAAACCACAGACAGAATATAGATTTTAAATAATCCAAAAACCTTTATCGATAATGTCCAAAAACTTTTATCGATAAATATTTAATCAAATTACTAATAAAAAACCGTAATAATCAAAAGAATACATTATGATTTAAACAGTTTAGCTATACTAAGTTTGCCTATACCTTTCTTGTATTTTTCAGAATAATTTTGGAGAGAACTTTCGAAATTTGGGTGGTAACTTTTGCCTCCAAATTTTCTTCTCCTTTTAACTTTGGGGCTTTTAATGCTATGTCCCTAATTATTTTCTGTATACTTTTTAATTTGTTAATAAAATTTAGTCTTCTGAATATTGTTAAACTAGAAAAACCAAAGCCATAGAAAATAAATAAAGGGGGAACAAATTAAGAATATCCCACGACTGTTTTCTTCTTCCGTTTGCCAAATGAAGATTACGTCTCTAATTCGAATATCGGTCGATCGTGAAAGGATGAAAGTATATTGGTTTTTATATTAAAATTTATGGTTTATATAATATCTAGAAAACGAAAAGAAAGAAAATAATTGCTGTTCTCTCTAATTCTTTTGTCCTTTTGCGTGCTCAACAGCTAAAACATCAGATCGTGCAAAACACATACATAGCAATATAACTATAAACGCGTAATCAATTTAATACATTTTTTTATTAATTATAAAAATGATTTTTTAAGATGATTCTATTGGAGTAAAAAAAATTATATATAGTGAGGTAATATTTATTCAGTAAAATTACGTTTATAAAAGTATAAAAGAACATGCTAGGGTTAGTTTTCCCATTTAAAATTACTTTTACGCTTTTACTAGTTTTGGGAAAATATTTTTGGAACCATTCAAACAAATATAAATTTCGTTTTATTATTATTATTATTATTATTATTATTATTATTATTATTATTATTATTATTATTATTATTATTATTATTGGTAATTGTATAATTTATTTTTCACTTTAGCCGGCCAATAGATTGTTGAATCATACAGTTGTTTTAATTATATTTATTTCAAAGTTCTGGCGTTGGATAATCTATTTTTATATTTATGTATTTCTCTCCCATGAATCCTAACCAACTGTTTTACATATCGTAGGACCTACTCGTGTCATTTAGTTTATTGATGATGGAAGATATTTTCGTTATAACTTTGTACCCATTTTTTTAGAAAGATAAATTCGTTTATATATAATTTAGAATAAAATATTATTAATTACAAAAAATTTAATATAGTCGCCATTTGTTATTTTAACTCTTAGTTTATTATTAAAAAAAAATTAATTTTTTATTTATTATTCAATAACATTTTTTTTGTAATAATTCATTTTTTTTTCTCTTTAAAAAATATATAAGATCAAAATAATTCATTTTTATTAAAATTCGATATTCAGTTGTGCGTTCATTTTCCAATCTTATTTCATCTCTTTTTTTAAATTTTTTTAGTAACTGAATTCAAGTCGATTTCATTCATCTATAAATTTAAGTGTGAAATTTTTATTTTTCAGGTGTTTTAATTGGATAGACAATCGAATTTTTAAATTTTATATGTTTGTTTATTTAGTTAGATAAAAATTCATAATTAAACTTTGTGTTTAAAAAACAAAGAGAGAAGTAGTCGTAGGAGGCGTCTAGGGTTTTGTGCTTATTAGAAAATGTTCCCTTTTGTATTGAACCTTTTTTTATAATGCAAACCCAAGTAAGGCTCTCAATATATAGAGAACTTAGAGGCCTATACAAGGAAACTTAATACACTGAATATTCTAACACTCTCCCTCAAGTTGTGTAGTGGGATTATCAATAACCAACTTGGATAAAACTGATTAGAATGTTCTTACAGCAAGCGCTTTTGTCAGGATGTCTTCCAGTTGGTCTTCAGATCTAACAAACGGAAGTTCGACTGTCCCATCTTCAATCTTTTCTTTTATGAAGTGCCTATTTATTTCAACGTGCTTTGTTCTATTGTGTTGCACCAGGTTCTCTGAAATCTTAATCGCAGCTTTATTATCGCACATTAACTGAGTTGGACACTTCAGGGAGGACCTAATTTCTTTCATTATCTTCTTTAACCAAAGTATTTCGGTAATCCCCTTAACGATTCCTCTAAATTCTGATTCAGCACTTGACAGTGAAACTACTTTCTGTTTCTTACTCCTCCAAGTCACCAAGTTACCTCCACGAAGAGTAAAGTAGCCAACAGTTGATCGCTTGTCATTAGGATTCCCTCCCCAATCAGCCTTTGTGAATACTTCAACATCAAGGTGTCCATTTTTCTTAAAATTATGCCTCTTCCTGGTGTGCCTTTGAGATATCGAATAATCCTCATTACTGCCTCCATATGGTGTTCCTGAGGATGATGCATGAACTGGCTAACTACTCCCACCGCGTATGCAATGTCGGGTCGAGTGTGAGCCAGGTAAATCATTTTTCCCACCAACCTTTAGTACCTTTCTTTACTCACTGGTTTGGCCCCTTCAATTATCTTTAGTTTGTGATTCACAACCATAAAAGTGTCATTTGGTTTGCAATCCACCATGCCAACTTCAGCTAATAACTCCAATATATATTTTCAGTTGGGAGATATAAATCCCTCCTCTTGACCTAAGAACCTCGATTCCTAGGAAATAATTCAATCCCCCAAGGTCTTTCATTTCGAACTCCTTGAAGAGGTTTTTCCTAAGAGAGCTAATTTCTTCTTTGTCATTCCCTGTTATAATCATATCGTCGACATATATTATAAGACACGTGACTAATTCTCCTCTCTTTTTGTAAAACAAAGTATGATCCCCAATACTCTATTTGTAGCTACACTGCTTCATTGCCATTGTAAATCTCCCAAACCAAGCACGAGGAGACTGTTTGAGCCCATATAATGCCTTTTTCAGTTTACATACCTCATTTTTTTGAAAACCATCAGGAAACCCTGGTGGGGGTTCCATATATACCTCTTCTTCCGAATCTCCATGTAAGAAAGCATTCTTTACATCAAATTGATGAAGAGGCCAATCTTTATTCGCGGCTATTGAAAGTAAAACTCTGATAGTGTCAATCTTTGCAACCAGAGAGAACGTTTCAGAGTAGTCTATACCATATGTTTATGTATATCCTTTGGCAACCAATCTTGTCTTGTGTCGCTCAATGGTGACATCAGATTTATATTTTATATTAAACACCCATCTACACCCGACTGCTTTCTTCCCTTGTGGTAACACACAATTCTCCCATGTATCATTCCATTTCGGTATTCATGGCCTCATGCTATTCAATCATCTTCTTAGCTTCTTGAGTTGTTTTAGGGATTTGTTCAGAGAGAATAGTAGCTGAAAACGCCTTTGCAATCTCCGTCATTCATTTATTGTCCATTTTTACCGGATGTTGGAAGAGGCGTGTTCGGTGGCGCCATCTACCAACTCTGTCGGCACATCCTTAGAGTAACTTTCATATAGCAATCAGTCGAGTGATTCACTTACTTTCTCCCCCTGAGCACGAGATTGGTGATCAAAAAAATAATCGGATTCTAAGAAGTCACGGTCCATGGTGACATGGATTCGATGAGTAACCGGATTGTAACACCGATATCCCATTTGATGAACACCGTAGCCAACGGATACACACTTTTCAACACACGGATTAAGTTTGTTTCGACTAGTTTTAGGGATATGAACAAACACCGAACAACCAAAGACACGAGGTGGTAAGGTCATAACAGATGGAATTGTAACTTGGGTGGTAAGCACTTGTAATGGAGTTTTATTTCCTAGACATCGGGTTGGTAGACGATTTGCAAGATACGTGGCTGTAGCAAGAGATTCTGGCCAAAGAGAATGAAGAACTCTAGATTCAATCATAATAGCACAAGTTTTTTCAAGTAAAGTATGATTTTTTCGTTCTAAAGTACCGTTTTGTTGAGGTGTGTTTGGACAAGTGGTTTGATGGATAAGACCATTTGTTTTGAGAAAATTATGCATTGTTTGGTTGACAAACTCTGTTTCATTATCAGAACGGAGAATCTGTATTTTTTTCTCAAATTGAGTCAAAATCATTTTGTAAAAACAAACAAGTATTTCTGGTACTTCCGATTTGTGTTTCATGAAGTATATCCAAGTCATTCTTGAGAATCATCCACAAATAAAACAAAGTATCTGATTTGATTGTTAGTGGAATTTGGTGCTGGACCCCAAACATCAGAATGGATTAGCGAAAAAGCATAATCAACTCTAGTATTACTTTGATTAAATGAGACCTTACGATTTTTTGCAAGAATGCAGGTTTCACATTTCTCACGAATGGAATTATTCAAAAAAAGACTAGGAAACAAACTTTTAAGATAGCTTAAATAAGGATGACCAAGTCGCCGGTGCCATAACCAAAGTTGCTTTTCGGTTGTTCCGTAGCAAGCATGACATGTCCCTTATGAACTACCTCATCAACATAATAGAGGCCTCCTTGTTCAGTACCACGCCCAATGATCTCCTTCGTACGAATGTCCTGTAAAATGCAAAACAATGGATACATAATAACCACAGTTGATTTGTTTTGTCACTTGACTAACAGATAATAACTTTAAGGATATTGAAGGAATGTATAGGCAGTTTTTAATTTCCATTTTTTCCGAAAAAATAATTGAACCTCCCCCTTTGACTTCACAAATTTCTCCACTAGCAGTCTCAATATGAGACTTCTTTGGAGATGACATGCCACCAAAGTCTTTAGGATCATAAGACATGGTGTCCGTAGCCCTTCAATCAAATATCCAATTCATTGACTTCTCAAAACCTTTACCTCCAAGTTTTTCATAGGAGTTCGCCGTCATTCCTCCAAAATCAGTGCCACTTCCTTGCTCACTTTTAGTCGGATCTTCACCGCCACTTGTAGACGAAGCCCGTTTGACATTAGATCTGAAACGTTGGTTATTATTCTCCTTATGACCGTCCTCCCACTATTATGGATAGCCAACCAGCTAGAAACATGTCTCTTTAGTGTGCTTCTTCATCCCACAATGAGTGCAATACAACTTGGATTTATCTTCTTTCTCTTTGGATCAGAATTTAAACCTCTGTGCAGAATCTTTAGCAGCCAAACCCATTCCAATTTCAATCGAGTCACTATCAGAAGAAATTGATTTTAGTATATTAAGCTTGTCCACTTCCCTTCGTATTGTAGCATATGTTGTTTCTACGGAAGGGAGATGATCCTTTTTCAGGATATCTCTCTTTACTGGTTCCAGCTTGTCATTAATCGCCATTAGCAATTGATAGAGTCTTTGTTCTTGAGTCTTCTTATTGTAGATCTGAATGTCTTCTAGGTCTTTCATAGGGTTCAGATCTTGCCTATCTATAGACATTTAGATGTTTTGTAGTTTGTTCCACAAGTCTTCTAGTGTATCAGACCCTTACCTTAATGAATTAGCCCTCTTATGAAGGTCAAACACCTGTAACGAATCTATACCAGAACCGTATGTGGTGGCTAACCCATCCCAGAGGGCTTTTGCAGTGGGATATTGCGAGACATTATTCACCAAGTTAGATTCAAGATTCTGGATAATCCATGTGAAAACACATTGATCATCTTGTTCCCACCTTGTATATGTGTTGTCAGTTTTGGATGGAGGTGTCGGCTCCTTTGTAATGTGAGAACCTCTCCCCCTTCTCCCAATTGCTTTCTTCATGAGGTTTGACCATAGGGCATAGTTGTCACCACCGAGTTTAATCCATAGGGATAAATTATCGGGGTTAGTTGTTTGTTGTTGTTGTCCGAGACCATTTCTCATAATGGCAGCAATCTGCATTGTTAATTCATCAGGGATTTGACTGACCACGACTTCATTGCCAGCCATCTTTGTTGAGGATGTTCAGAATTCCCAGAATCACACGTGCTCTGATACCATGTTAAAAAACAAAGAGAGAAGTAGCCGCAGGAGGCGGCTAGGGTTTTGTGTTTATTAGAAAATGTTCCCTTTTGTATCGAACCTTTTTTTATAATGCAAACCCAAGTAAGGCTATCAATATATAGAGAACTTAGAGGCCTATACAAGGAAACTTAATACACTGAATATTCTAACACTTTGTTTTATGGATTTACGTAGGTTTTGGTACGTTTCAAATTATGTGTTTTAGTTTGACTTTACTGTGTTTTTGTGAGGAATGTGAAGTATTGTATTATTTTGTCCTGCGTCGTGTGTCTCACGTTTCACAAAGGCTTTTGTTGTAGTTTGCATGCTGCGAGACTTTATCTAACATGTTAAATGCAAGATATTTAACATGAAACAAACGCAAGACCTTATTAATTTTTAAATGTGTGTTGCATTATCTTTTTAATTTTTTGCAAGATGTGAGACCTTATTAATTTTATTTTTTGAATTGTCAAATTCAATATAGAGCTCGAGTATGATCTTGGTCTGTTTGAAGACTATGAAAGTATTCTTAATTCTATTGTAAGTAAATGAGATGTGTTGGTTAGAGGTAATTCCATATTAAGATACTTAGAGGTAATTGTAGAATAAGATATTGTTGCGATGATCTCAAAAATTGTCTCTTAAGTTGTGATGGTGATTTGTTGGTCTATCAATTGTGAAGTAGATAAAATGATGTGTTTATTAATGGGAAAAATAGTTATGCTGTTAGTTTTTTTGTCATAAGAATAAACAACTTTCTACTTTTAATTGGCTTGATGAAATTAGCGGTGTTGGGAAAGTTTATAAAGAATATACAATAGCTTTAATATTAACTCCATGTCGGTTTATTTTACAATAAAATTTACCTTAAATATTTATATAGTAGTAGAAAAAAATAATTATGTATTGCGAGAAAAAAAAACAAATAAATGTCCACTGAGATTTTCTGCATCTCTTGATACATCAATTGAGTTTATGGTTGTTAAAAAGTATGTCCAACCACACATTTACAGGAGTGGTTTTTGCAAAGAAAGTAGAAAGCCTTTAACATTAGAATTGATTGCTAATGAGATACATGATTGTATTGATAAAAAAATTGATGTTACAACCCAAAACGTAATATTATTTGTTAAAAATGACTAATATTTATATATTTTGTACCGTCTTTCATGGATTGCTTTTGAGAAACTTAATATGGTTGTTTACGAAGATAGTTCTAATTCATTTACACGGTGTAAGAGATACTTCAAATTATTGAAGATTCTTGATACTACAAGTGACTACTTACTCGAGTATACTCCGCAAACCAACTTCTTCGAGCGTTATTTAATAGTGTTTGGTTCTTGCCTCCAAGGTTTCCACTCTTGTCATCTTTTTTTATTTATTAATGGAGTATTTTTATGGAGAACTATAAAGGAGTATTTCTATCCACCATAGCAAAATATGATAACACTGGTGAGTTTAGTTTTATATTATTTTTAATTTCAAAACATATATTTTTATGTTAGATGCAAAAGGCGAGATACTGCATATTCTATATGATTTGCGTGACCATGTTTAGCTAACTTAATGCAAGACTAAATCAGAATCAATAACATGTAAGTTGCAAGACTAACTCATAACCACGTGTTATCGATGGAAGATGTGTAGCCATATTGAACCAAGTTAATGCGAGACTAACTCATTACTAATGACATGTTTGACCTTTGTATATATTAGATGCAAAACCATAACGCATCTTAAGTTTAATAGACTAATAATAATGTGATTTATATTGTTCTTTTTTCATAACTTTGCATGTTATTGTCGGGTTAGAATATTGTGATGATTGGATGTAGTTTCTAGAGTTGTTGAAACCCCACTCGTTTGATCGTATAACATATTTATTCGTGATCGTCATTTAGGTATTGTTAATGATGTTACATCTTTATTTCCAAACTTCTATAATGCATATTGTATACTTTACTTGATTGAAAATTCAAACCATTGTTTGAGTCATACATCTGCAAAATTAAGGACTAAGATGATTTACATGTTTAAAAGATGTGCTTCTGCCCCGACTCATAAAATTATTATTTTTACGAGAATTTACCTTTAGACAAATATGTTAATACGTTTTTTCAAAGGCAAGTGGTACGGTTTCATGGCTTCCACTTTAGTGGAGTCTTTCAGATCTCATATCAAATAATATTTTAGTCTACCTATATTGGAGTTAACTGATAAAATAAGAATTTTATTTATGATTCAAATATCAAGATGTTGAGGCTGAAGGTTAGAATAATGATTTATGTCATATCGAAAAAATATAATCCATCAATAGTTCATTCGTCTTTACCTGTTTAACTGAAATTTATTCTAGAATTTATTACGATTTTTGATCTTATGGATCTAAATTTTCTTGTGGTATGTGGAAAATTAAGTTTTTACCATGCCTTCATGTTATGACTGCCTTATATTGTATTGATCAAGATCCTATGAAATATGTTGAGCCATTCTATTCGATAAGGTTTTAATATGTAGCATATTCATATAACATACCCACTTTCACTACTTTGGTGATGCATCTACTTCAACACATATTTTGAAATTATTCCTATCAATTTGAAAAGAAGAAATATATCTGATCTAGACAATAAATAATTACTTAAAAGATAAAATATAGTCGTTGTTTGATTTTTTTTATAATAGACGATATTCTCAAGAAGTGTTGTAAGATCAATGTAATTTGATATTTTTTGTTATTAATACTTATGTATTTTGATTTTTTTTTATTCCAGTAATGTTGTTAATTTAAGTTCGTATTTTTATGCTTTTTAATTTTTTTATGATTGCATGAGAGATGTGAGACTAGGCATAGCTAATAATATGCGAGTTGTGAGACCATGCATCAATAATTAAAGATGCGATTTGAGACCATACATAGCTAACTTCATGCGAGATGTGAGACCAATAGTCAACTAACTACATTTGAAGTGTGAGATGCGAGACTAGTTCATAATTAACTATATCATATCAATTCATAAGAAACTACATGAGAGGTGCAAGACTAAGCACAACTAACTACATAAGGGACAAATTATGAAATATGAGAAAATTTACGATATGGGCTACTATACTATAGTATTCAAATTTAATATTTCAAAAAACTAAAATGGACATACAAATATCAAAGTTGCATAATGATTTCACTAGTATTTGATTGTGTTTATATCATAAATGAACATATAAAACAGCTTTACTCTCCTTAGTGTTGCAACTTCATCATTATTTTTGTTTTATTTTTTCTCGTTTTATTAAATATCTAGCATACTCGCAAACTAGTATGCCACAATAACTTGTTCCACGTTTTTATCGTGAAATATTTATTGGACACAAATTCATAAAAAATATATTAGACACGGCATGCCATGTGAGACGCGGGACAATACATGGCATATGAGACCACATATAATTAATATTATGCGAGACTAATTCATAACTAACTACATGAGAGATACGAGGCCATGTATAAACAAATTTATGTGAGATATATTAAAAACCAAACCTACCAAAAAATTAAAACCATGTAACACTTACAAATTTTTCTATAGTCTTTTTTGTTTTATGTACTATGTTTTTTTCATGTAGTGCCATCGAGTTTAAATTTATTTTTGATGTTTTTTTATATCCATTATCAATAATGTCAAATGGTTGATTCCATCTAGTGGTTCTTCTGTGAGATTTAGAACTATAATAAAACCTTCTCTATGGTCGTGTCATACATCATTAACTATTAGTGTAACATCTTGACCTCTAAGTATCGATGACTATATTAAAATAATACTTTAGAAACAATATTTGTTTATTAATCTATACCTGTTATAAAACTATATGATTCTTACCATCGATAAATGGATTTTGCTTTGATAGGTTATGTTAAAGACCCATAAAAACCAGTGGAAGTTGTCTGAAATTCATTTTTTGAAATCATCTAATATATATAACAGTTAATAACCTATGTAATACCAAAATCGGAACATATAGTAAGTTAATTACAAAGTAGGAAGCCATACGTACAAGTAAATTCTAAATAATCTTAACCTTGTAGTCCAGCTGGTCTTGGAGTGTTATCTTCGTCATATTAGTAACATAAATATAAAGTGATAGACTTGGAACCGACCATACTGATGGATCATCCTAGTTTTCTCCCTTTTGAATCATGGCCAATTCATGGTATTCATTGACATTAATTAAAGTTGTTATTTTTTTAAATAGCCAAACTTTTTTATTTATTTCAATGACAAAAATTTCAAGTATTTCAAAGTAGAAAGATTCATAAAGAGAACTAATGATTCACATGAAGGCTTGCTGGTAATTTTTGCTGTAAAATATGAAACCAATATATTAGTAAATACGAAACAATGCACAATTACCCATATATACTAAATGAAAGATTGACTATGATGAGAGATGTGATACAATGCATAGAGATGAAAGATTCAATATAATGCATATAAATGAGAGATACGAGATAATATATAGAGATGACACATGCGAAACAATACATAAAGATAAGATATGTGAGACAATATAAAAATGAGAGATGCGAGACAATGGATAAAAATGAGAGACGCAAGACAATATATAAATAACATACGCAAAAAACACTTACTTCTTTCTATGTTTGAACATTTTATATCCAGATCACCTTATTCTCTATTAAATTCACGAGTGAACAATTTTCTAGTTCTTGATGAGCATGAACCTATACAATATGAAGTTATTCCTGTACATTGAGAGATTCATGTACAAAATTTTTATATTAGTAAATGTAAGATATGAGACCAAACAAATAAGAATTATCAAACCCGAGACAATTAAAGGTGTAAGTAATGCGAGACAATGACATGTGTAAATGACGCAAGACAATGACATGTGTAAGCAATACAAGATATGAACCTTTTGGTCAATACAGACTGCAAGACAATGAGAGGTGTAATGTTAGATGTTAAACCGGTTAATACTCAAATAAATACATAGGTTTGCATAATTTTAGCAATACATAGGATTCCAGAACATTTATGAGTATTGTTAAAAGAAGTCTGTCAAATTCAAACTTTTTTTATTCTACTTATTTTTCACTTACTTCAACATTTTCTATTTAATGATCAAGAGGGTTCTGGGTTTGAATTATTTGCATCACCTCTTTCTCCAAAGCAATCTTAAATTCATCATTTTCCATTTGATGATAGGCTTTTTCGGTAGCTTTGAACAAAGTTTATCACCTATTTCTCTAAAACGGAAATAAATTGAAAAAACATTATTTGATAAGATGTTCATTTTGTATACTAGGAATATCTTGTATAGAAGTTATATCTTTGACAAACGTAAAGACTTGTATATGTGCATCAAACGAATGTTTCTTAGATGTTGTATTATTTACGACATGATATCTTGTACATGAAGAAATACCTCATCTTCTATTTCAACACATGCTTTTTTAGAAGGTTATTATTTCATAACACATTTTCTCATTTTATATGTTTTACTTTTCTTAGAATATTTCTTGCACTTCTCTATTTACTTGCAATATAAGAAGTGCAAGTGTTTTTTCAACTTCCACCTTTTTTTTCTTTCCACCAAACATTTTATTTTTTGACATTTTTATATTTCTCAATCTCTTTATTCATATTTGATATGACATTGTCTTTTTCAGTAATTTATTAATTTAGTTATGCAATATCCTTTTAACAAGTTTTATTATAAACTTTTAATTATTTTTATTTGCTTTAATGTTTTTAAGTCAATACTATGGTTAGAAATAGGAACATATGTTGACATGGTTTTCAAGTTTTTCCTCTACACAATAAATAAATTAGAGTATTAAATGTGAGACTATGGAAATATTATGATGCCTTATGATATATGCAACACTAAGTATAACCAAATTTATACGAGATTGGATATAACCAAATAACGAGATATGTTAAACCATGTATAAACCAATATTATAGATGTGACACAACATGTAAATATGGGATGTGAAACAATGCATAGCTAACTAGATACTAAACGTGGAACTAGTTATAAAGTAGTAATATGAGGTGCGAGACTAGAGATGAGATATGAGAGACATGCAATAACTAACTCTATGCGAGACTAGTTATAAATCAAGAATGCAAGACTATACAAATATGAAAGATGCGAGATTTTCTTGAATGCATTAGATACTAAACGTTGGCTTAGACTATGCATTTGATTTTTTTTCTTGAATGATGTATCCCTTTACAGATTTATCTGCATCAGATGAATCATTTTTGTTTCCCTCTTGTTGCATATTATTGGTTGGTTATTCTATTTCATCTGAGTTTACAACTCTATCATCTTCTTTAGTTAACAAGGTTATGATCCTTAATATAAAATGGGTCGTAGAGGCTACAATGAAATTGGGCTTGAGTTTTAACTCAAATTCATTATTTATAAATACATAACATATCTAATAGAATCCTTCAACATAACCTAAATACAACCACTTTTACGTTAGAAGGTTCACAAAAATCTAGCTAAATTCCCTTCTTTTTCCATCTGTATATTATCTCAGTGTAACTTTTTTATGATTTTAGAGACGAGAGTTCAACAAGATTTGAGGAACTCTACAGCCGAGAAGATTCAAAAGGACATGTCTAACCTATCTAGTAAGTAATTATTCTGCTATGTTATAGTAGAACCGAATCTCGCAAATGTATCGATTCTTGTTATGCATGTGAAAGATATATTAAACAAATTAGTATAGTATAATAATTTACTCAAATCTCCTAGTGGCGAATCATTTTTTTGTTTCAAGTTTTATTGGAATTAATAGCTCAGTTTGATATTGGATTAAATGTTAATTTCTTACATAGAAACCTTGATGAAGTATATATATATTACAATAAGATAGTTTTAAAGTAGATGGAAAGAAATATACATTTGTAGTTTGAGGAAATATTTATTTGGTTTAAAGTAATCTCAAAGACAATGATATTTGAGATTTGGTCAGTTTATGAAAGTAAAAACCTATTCCATAACTCAACTTGATCACTGTATCTATTATAAAAAATTGGATTATAAAAAAATTGGATGGTGATTTTTTCATTCTTGTGTTATTATATGTTGATGACATGTTGATTGTTGTTAGGAATGCCAAAGTGATTTAAAAATTGAATAACCAAATGAGTTATGAATTTGAGATGGAATATTTTGGTGAGACTAAGAAGATACTTGGAGTATAAATAAATGCATATAGATCAAAGAATAAAGTGTAGTTGATACTGATATGGGGAGAAAAATATAGATAATCGTGAAGTTAATTATACAAAATACAAGGCCAAAATTTGTGTATCTAGTTCTTAAGAACCAAAGTAAAGCAAACATAAGAAATAGAGGGGTTAAATGATATACCCCAAGAACTTGTCTGTAAGTAGTAAAAGGGTGGGGTGAGAAATCCATCTTAATGGTGGTACGTATGTAATTTTTACCACCCACCTCATGTACAATATAAAATATATTCCATTTTTGGGAAAATGACCAATGATTAGTCAATTATTGCAACATTTATTACTTTAGTCTTTTTCTCTCTCCATAAAACATTGATTTCTTTATTACAGTCACTTTATACAAACATTTCTTAGACAGAATCTCTCATACGAACATTTCCGCTTCTGAACTTACCTAAGGATTTTCTGAGTTCATTAGTGCGCCGTCTGTGGAACCGAAGTGGTACCCATAATTAACGTTCCAAAACCTTAAAAATAATCGAAAAAGAAAATAGAAATAAAAGTTCGTAGTGAGGCTGACATAAATCCGACAAAGGATCTGGTCGGAGCTGTATCTAGTGACCATTTGATGGAAGAGCAAGCACAAACGAAAAAACGACCCTAACCGGTATGCGGATGAGCTTTTAGAATAATATGTCCTAGTTGCCAGGCGTAAAGAATTGTTGGAGGACATCGAAAGATTAAACGCGGAGAAAGAAGCAATAATAAGCTCTAGAAAAGTCAGATCTGAAGTCTGACGAGAGAGAGTCATGGCTGATCAGAATCAAGACGACATTCAACCTGAAGAAAGGCGTTGGAGGAGAAGTCATCGATCATCTACAAGGCGAGCCAGATCTGAACAAAGATATGAGTCATCGGTATCTAGTGAGTATACCTCTCTTAGCTCAGAGGAATTTTCATCCTCAGATACCGATGCCAGGTACAAAGCGGGTCAGAAGAAAAAATACTCAAAGACGCGTAAAGCTTTCATCGGACCAGTCGAAGAGGGAATGATTCAAGGAAGAAGCGTGATCATGGGAAAGAAATCTGTATTCCGAGGAGCCCGATAAAACAGGCAATATCCGACCAGAACATGTAACTCCACGGAGGCAGCTTCAATCTGACAGTTACAATCAATATTACCCAGTCAGTAATCAATTTACTTTTCCGATCGATGAAAGGCTCTATATGACAGCTAATGAAGGTCCGAGGGGAGTGCTTACAAAGTCGGACATAATTGGAAGTCCGACCTTGATTAAACTTAGTACACCAATAGTGAATGTCCGACCACCAGTATCACAGCTAACTACAACCATCCGAACTCGAGCACCAGTTTAAGAAACAAATCAAGCTCCTCAACGGGTAGTACACAATCAACAGTATGCACCTGCAGGATAAGCGTCTCAATAGTATGTTCGACCTATACCGAGTTGACTGAGTGTGTATCAACCATTTTTGAGAAATCACGTGCAAATGTACATCTCCATAAGCCTTTCCCGTTGCAGACCCCAAGGGAGCATATGGAGAATAAATATTCTCAATTTCATGAAGATATCGGGCACGACACGAAAGATTGTGTTGCATCAAGGAAAAAAGTCAAGTATTTGATAGAGAATGGAAATTTAATCGATTTTGTGAAAAAGAATTCCACGGTTACACCTAAGCAAGAAGCTG
Organism: Limnanthes douglasii subsp. nivea; assembly: GCA_036936605.1. Lineage (NCBI taxonomy): Eukaryota > Viridiplantae > Streptophyta > Magnoliopsida > Brassicales > Limnanthaceae > Limnanthes > Limnanthes douglasii. Next base: position 147,054,942 of record JAUPFV010000003.1, on the reverse strand, counting down.
CTCCTAAGCAAGAGGGTACTATGATGATATCCGAAGTGGTCGATGAAGAATTTTTTGACGCATTTGATATCACCACAGAGTAACTAGATCTAAAACCGAGCAACAATAATGTAAACATGGTTGAAGAACCAATTGCTAGAGGAAATGTTAGTGAATTATGCGTATTTTTTGAGTCACTAACCATTTTTAGGGGGATTCAGTGGCAGCAATATCAAACCATTCTCGGAAGAGGCATATTGTTAGTCTGGCGACACAGTTGGAAGCAGGATCTTCATCACACATGTACAGAAATCCATCCCCAATTCTTTGCTTCAAAGATGATGACATGAGAGACGTAGTTGGTCCGCATGAGGATGCAATGGTGATCGGAGCAGAGATAGCGGAAAACGAGATAAGAAATTTTTTGATTGATACAAGGAGCTCAACTAACATAATATTTATGCCAACTTACATCCAGATAAAAAACCCACCAGCAATCTTGCGATCTAACCGAACGATAGTGGGATTTACTAGAGCAACTGCTGATGTAGTCGGAGAGTTTAAATGAATGGTAAAATTGGGCCGAGGGCCATTCAAGAAGATAGTCACAATACTATTTGTAGTGGTAGATTCTCTCACATTATACAACACTATCTTCGGAAGGTCTTGGTTGTCTAAGATGCACGTTGTGCCGTCTACTATTCATCAATATTTGAAGTACGTGGTAGGTAGCAACATAGGAACTGTAAGAAACAGCCAAAAGATGGCAAGATAATGTTACCAAGCTGCATTGACCCCTAAACAGTTGAAGGGGGTCGAACCGAAAAAGAATAGCAATCAGTGGGGCCTCCTGCGGATTCCGATCCTGTTAATAATATGAGGGAGGTCCATGGGTTCATGGTCTCTGATGATGGTTTAGATGATCATGTATTTTATCCCGGAAGAAGTCTCAAGATTGGTACAAGGTTATCCAAGGAGGTAAAAGAACATTTACTCAAATTTCTTTCTATGAAATTAGACTTGTTTGCTTGGTGTACAAAATATATTACATGGGTGTTGCCAGATGTCATTTGTTACAGGCTAGCAATACGAAACAACGTTCGTCCGATCATACAGAAGAGAAGATCTTTTTCTCTAGAAAAAACCGAAGCAATTATGGTAGAGGTGGACCGTTTGACAAAAGTGGGCCACATACGTGAGTCACAGTATCCTTTGTAGACTCAATATCGCGAAGGTTGTCACCTAAAACATCTTATATGTTTGAGGGAAGATATGTAGTGCGTTTCCTTTTCTTCTTGTCTTTCTTCACCAAGTAAGTTTTTTCACTCCGAGAAGGTGGATTAGTGGTAATTTCCAGGGGAGGAGAAGAGGCATATTGACTTGGCGCAGATGGTCCGGGGGGAGGAATCGCAGTAGGAACGGCTCGTAAGGGTTGTGCATCAACCACTACCACATCAGGTTGTTCTTGATCGCTGTCCGGCTCATAAACTAAAGTTCTCTCTTGGATTTCAGAGATGGATGTCAAAACCTGCTCTAATTGAACATCCTTTGTTGAATATTTCTTGGGACTTACTTCTGGAGTCGTTTGCGGTGACCCCTGCGGAGTCACTTGAGGGGTTGCAGCAAAAGAGGAGATTTTCACTCGGATAGAATTTACAGGTGGATCGGGGGACCTTTTTTTTTAATGCGTTCCCCTGCATCTGTTTTAGTCGGCTTTCCTTTTTCGTCACCCACGGTTAAGAAGGGAGAAGTGTTGGAAGAAAGATCAGACGTCGAAGGGTCAACATTGTTATCACTAAAACAAGCTCGAACGGGAGCTGGGTAGCAGGGAAAGAGCATTTTCGGATAGGGGACCAGTTATTGCGAAATGTTGATTGCTAGATATCTGCAGGTGTGGGATGACTTATTCCACCAGAAGGTCTGCGAGCAGCAATTTGATTTGAGATATTAAATCACCTCCAAAGCTTATACCGTTTAAGATTGATAAACTCTTCAGGCATGAAAGAGCAAATAGGGAATTTGGGGTTGAAATTTTCTCTCTCTAGAAGAGACGTTCTCGACTCAAGGTTAAATAAATATCAAAGGGTGTAAACATGTAACCAGAGGTGGAAGTGAGTATTTATAGTGAAAGGGGGCAGAATCCGCAAGGTTAAAGATTTTTTTACACGTTTCACCTGTCACAAACCGCTTCAAACAACGCGTTGGCAGGTTCTGGTAGGGATGCGACACATGTCCAGAAGTGACCTCATCATCTAAAATATCTATGACTCTATAACGGTTAGACAAAAGCAGACGAGCTCAAAACAAATGACGATTTAGGTGAAGTCATCACGACCAAGGGTGGGGTCATAACTTTTAACAAGTTTTGAATCACGTAACCCGAAGGGCAACACCTAAACAATTTATACGCAAGGCAAAACTAGCAAAGCCATCCGATCCGAGTGTTATAAAATCTGAAAAGATTCGAAGAATGACTGCAGTCCTCACTCATATATCTTCATGAGGACTCGGGGGCTACTGATAGGGGGAGAAAATAATACATAACCGCGAGGTTAATTATAAAAAATACAAGGCCTAAATTTGTGTATTTAGTTATTAAGGACCAAAGTAAAGCAAGCATAAGAAATAGAGGGGTTAAATGATATACCCCAAGAACTTGTCTATAAGTAGTAAAAGAGTGGGGGTGAGAAATTCATCTTAATGGTGGTACTTATGTAATTTTACCACCTACCTCATGTACGATATAAAGGACATTCCTTTTTCTTGGAAAATGATCAATGATTAGTCAATTATTGCAACATTTATTCCTTTTGTCTTTTCCCTCTCCACAAAACACTGGTTTCTTTATTACAGTCACTTCATACAAACATTTCTTAGACATACCCTCTCATACGAACATTTCCGCTTTTGAACTTACCTAAGGATTTTCTAAGTTCATCAGATATGGAAAGAATCCATGATATATAAGTAAGAATGTATCTCAACTAGCCGAGGCCTTTTGGAAGTTAATAAAAAACAAAGGCGTGCGAGAAACCACTCAAAGAGGACAATATCACATAAGTGTAGAGATCGATTTCTTTAGTACAGACCCTAACGGTATTTTATTGTTCGTTTAGTGTTTTTTATAAATTTATTTAGTTATTGGTTACATAGATTATATTCTTATTTTAAAGATTTTAGTTTCGCAAAATAAGAACATACGTTCGAATTAGAAAAGCTCAACCATTCTAGGATTTACGGTAAATTTGTCGCTTCTTTTAATGCATGAAATATCAATTATGGAGGTATAATTAAAGTTTGTCCATATTTGTAGCTTCATTCAACGTGGTCTATCAAATATCTATTTTAAAAAAAAGCCAGTCATTTGACTATCCATTTTCAATAAAATTAGTCTTCTAAATAAACATTGGACTAATTTTGTCCAAAATGGATTATACATAATCAAAACCGAATTTTTAGTCAAAAAAACTACACATTACAAAAATCGATAATAAAAATCCTAAAACTAGACCATCTTTAGTGGAAGAATTATCAACCATAATCTAACATAATAACTAGTGTTCAAAACCTGCACAATTACATAACCTTAAAGATACTGGAAAATCATATAAACTTTTGTCGCTGTCTGAGTTGTACTTCTGTATCACATTGACTATTTAAGGAATAATAATTACTTTAGTTGATTTTGATTACAAAATTGATAGATATTTTCTACCGAACATTCCCAACGACCCTAATAAGACTATAAATATGCTAAACCGACACCAATTGGAAGTAAGAGAAACATATTTAATCATATTCTCTTCATCAAAGCAGAAAATGGAAGGCATGAACGCAGAGGTAGGACAATGGATGTACAGCAGTACAGAAGAGTCAGATTTCATAGCTCAAATGCTCAGAAATTGCACTGACGACGTTCATGGTGAAGCCACTTCCGGTGACCAGCCGGGTTTTTGGCTCGGTCCTCAAAGACCCAGAGGTAAATCATTGAGATTTCATTTTATTTGTCTTCAAAATAAAAGTTAAACAATATCTCATGAGATACAATACTCTGTTTTATCATGTTGAGCAGAAGTTAGTCAGGAGGCAAGTTCATATTTTTCAGTGAGCAATACGCTCGGGTTTTCTCGATCGAACAGCTACAGTAGTAACAATCTGTATTATTCTTCAATGGATAACTTTTGTGTTGGAGACCATGAAACCAACACGAGTTCTTACTTGATCGAAGGCGAAGATTGTAATGTAGACGAAATTACACCAAAAGTCGTTCCTCAAAATTTAATGGCCAAACTAAACATGGATATCAAAGCAGTTGATGATCACCAAAACGACCGCGACAATAGATCCGAGATTCCGTTGAAGAGATGTCGTAGTTCGGGAGATGTAGTAAGTTTCTATATAATTGAAATTGTATTATAATAATATAATAAGAAACTAGTATGATACTACTAGTTAGAGATATTTTTATATTTATATATTTATAGGAAAAAATAAATATAGTCTACACGTTATCAACCGTCGGCAAAACGGGTTTTTCAATATTTATTTTTTATTGAAATTGTTGTTCGTGTTTTAACGATGTTACGTTTTTAGTCTTATGAGTGATATTAATAAACATGTTGAAACATACAAGAAGGTCTAATGCAAAACTAGACCTGGTGACTAGCTGTATAACAATGCAATTTTATTGAAACATAAAATGAATTGTTTTGGTGAGATTAAAAAATTATAAATACTAGTGATATTAAAATAATCATTTATATTAAAATGAATATTGTAGAAACATAGTAAAAGGTCTAATGCAAAAGTAAATATGAAATTATTGTCTAATAATATATATATATATATATATATATATATATATATATAAAAAAGACTGTGTTTGTATTTTAATTTAATTTTTATACTTAAACTGATGTTGATGATTTCAGTTTAAATTTGGTTTATATCTAAACATTTTTTCTATATCTAAACGACGGAGGGAAGTCAAATTAATTTAAGTCTAATCTTTATTTATATATGATCAATTCTTTTAACATCTAAACGACGTAGGATATGAGATCAAGTTTTTTTTTTTCAATATATTCTATATGTTTGTAAAATTTCAGATTCATAAAAACAAACGGAGCATAAGATCCAGAAAGAATGTACAAAAAGAAATGGAAACAGAAGACGAACGAGAGATTAAACCACAGAATTCGAGCTCAGAGGATGAATCCAAAACGTCAAATCTAAGGTCCAAAGAGGGTATTCTGAACTCAAACGGTAAAACTAGAGCTTGTCGAGGTGCAGCCACCGACCCACAGAGCCTTTACGCAAGAGTATAAACTAATAACACTATCCTAGTTACTTTTATATGAATCATATATGTTTAATTCATTTACTTTTGTTATCTTTCTGCAGAAAAGAAGAGAGCGGATCAATGAGCGTCTCAAGAATTTGCAGCACCTTGTGCCTAATGGAACAAAGGTACAATACATTTTAATTTGAAAGTTTTATATGATGAGTCGTATCATAAATCATTAATGTCAACATTGTGCGAAGGTTGATATTAGCACAATGTTGGAGGAAGCTGTACATTACGTTAAGTTTCTACAACTACAAATTAAGGTAACAAAAAATAAATAATTTATCAATAAGTGAATTTGGTATAAAATAAAATACTAAACAATGTTGATTTACTCTTTTGAGTTGTAGCTATTAAGCTCAGATGATCTATGGATGTATGCACCTATTGCCTACAACGGAATGGACATTAACACCACAAGGTGATCATGGAAAACCCAAAGCTACCACAATTTCATATTGTAGAGTTTTATTTATTTTCAAATTTCAGATCCATAATGAATATCTTTGCGACTCTTATGTGAAATGAAAAATGTATTAAGTTAATCTTAATATATTAGATTTGATATAATAAAATTTCAATGTAATTAGGGTGAATTGGTCACTCGTGTTCACTGTATTTAATTTTTAACATTTTTTGTCTTGAAATAAGATGTATCCATTATATTCTTACATTTTCTCAAAGCTATATATGCATCTTTAAATCCTAATACTATTTACTTTGAAATAAGATGTATTTACAACATCTCTTTTATATATGAAAAAATCAATAAATATTTTTATCAGCCTGGATCGTTGTATGTTTAATGATGCGTTGGATATTGTTGATGAACGATCCAAATAATAAGAATTAGATAAATAAAATAAATATTAATTAAACCAATAGATGAATTATATTTATGGATATAAATGTGTAAATACCCGGTCAAATTCGGTTGTTGTGAATGATTGAACTCAAATATGAGTACTTAAGTCAAAATATATAGTCTAATGGCTTTAATTAATAAAAGAAAAAGTAGTCAGATCATGGTCCATGAACACAACAGAAAACCGAAGGATATGATTACAATTAAATTTAAGTTAAACCGTAATTGCAAATCTCATATAAGGAGGAAGATAAGTGAAACTTCATTCATGTCACTTATATACAAATTCTTCCGCTGTTAATTATTTAAAACTACTAGCCTAAAAAGAAGAGACAATTTTTTCATTAAAATCTTCAATTACGAAAATAAGATACATTGAATGAGGATCAAAATAAACAAAGAATTAAGAATAAAAAAAAGACATAACTTCGTCATCATGTAAGTGGATATGAACTATATCAATTGAGTTAATAATATATACGTATGAATCAACAATATCAATTAGGTGTCACCTAGATACAACGATATAAACATCATTAGAAATTAAACACATCGACCGCATGTCTTTACTTTTGGTAAACTCTTAAAAGGCTTCACACTAGTTGAGATATTTTCATACTTTATATATTATATATTATTTTTAATCTAAGTGATGTGGGATAAAGATCAAGTTATGGGATCGAGTTTACTCTAATATATTGGTATCAAAGCATTCCAATTTGAAATATAATGATAGATTTTGTACTTGAATCAAATAAAAATAATTTGATTTTAGTTTTAATAAATGATCTATATTTGAGTTGGTGAATGCGTGGATATAGGGCTTGGAATTTTAGGATTCTTTGATTTCTTACGGACAAAGTATGTTTTAATTATGTGTTTATCGATTAAGAATGAATTCATATAAGATTTAGGTTTTTTACTCAATTTAAGATCAAGTTTCCACTGTAAACGAAGAATTAGAACAACATATAAAGCCAAATTCGAGACATAAACTTGAAATTGACCTGTCATCGTGGCTGTTGTAATAAAAATTCCTCACAATAACTTGGCACAATACGTGCATCTCGATGGGTTTACTTCTGTAAGTAGGAGCAAACTTCTCAAATCGATCAATTCTGTGTTACGCTCAAGGGAAGGCTATGCGTTCTCCACTTTCGGACCTCGCAAAGAGAGAACGTGTTTTTTCCTCTGGGTTGCCCCGGGTTGCCGATCCCGTCTTATTTGCAAAAGCAGCCATTAGAGAGCCGTGATCAGGTCGCGGTGCTACCACGCGAAATGCCTCCAAAATCTAAATAAATTTTTGTTGTTGAATTAATTTACTTAGGGTTGACGGGTTCATGATTAATATTGTTGTAAGCATTACCAACCAAGAAAAGGTTGTGTTTTTCTTAATTAATAGTGAATAATAGACTTTCAAATTTCAATTGATTGTTAAGTTTAGTGCAAATAGGAAAATCATCCCAAATGAGGGTTCTCTCGATTCAAGTCGATTAAAGTTGGATCAATAATGAATTTTATCAATTTCATACAAGTGTATGTTAGTATATATATACCAAAATTATCTTATTAGCAACGTAATATATATTTTACATGTTGTATCCATATTTAAACATTGTTTCTATGTCTGTATGCCAATAAATAAGTAACTTATGTGATATTTGTTATATGATGTTGTAATGAATACAAATACCTTTAACTCATTAGATAATAGACCTCTCACTTTAGATGACTTAGTTTTTTCTAATAAAAAAAGTACATAAAATTGCATTTGAATTACCGTGATCTTGCTCTAATATTAAATACTAGGAAACCAACACCCGTCACTAAATATAGTTACCCTGAGGGGAATAAATAATTTGAGGCATGAGAAAATTTAAATATTTTGTTCTTGAAAATTATGAAAAAATGATTGCCTTTGGTCTTCCATGGGGCTGTTTTGACTAAAATCAATCATGCAATTGAGTCTTTTAAATAAGTTGAGAAAAAATTCACCATGTGTAATAAGGTAAAGATTAAGATGATGTTGACAAAACTCTCTATTATGAAGGTTCATAGTAAAATAAAAATAAAATAACATATTCTTGGGATATTAATTATCGTCTCAAAGTTAAAGGAACTTAAGATTGACCTTTCTAAGAAAGTTGTAGTAGGTGGATATGGTGATTTCTTAAGAAGAAAAAGTAAATAATAGAAAGTCTGAGAAAACATTTGATAAGGCTTCTGATTCATAAGAAAAGAAATCCAAAATAATCCATGTTACAGGTTAATAATTCTTATACAAGAGGATATTACATCTTAAAAGGTAATATGAAAAGTATCATCCTTATACGAAGGTAAGGATAATCTCAAAACTATGATTTATTCATAAACAAATTAGTATAAGTTTCAGAAAATACATGGTTGTTTGATATGGTTACGACCACCCATGTTGGTATTTATGTGTAGGGTACGATAAGGAGATGATGCCTCAATGATGGCGAAAGATCCATCTATCAAGTACATATAGTTCATGCTTACTTTATGTCTTTTGTGATTTTTACTTGTCGCTCTTTATTGATAGACATCTTTGGATTTTCAAGTATTTTTTAGAATAATCATATGACTCTTTATTATATGATAATATGATATAAACTAGAAATTTAACATTGAATAATAATTTGTATGTATTGAATACTATTAAGTATCACAAAGAAGTGATGAACATACATGTATCTAATAAACTAAATTATAAAACTAAAATTTTTTAGGAAATCTTTGAAGCACTTAAGTCTTATATATAAGAACAAAATGGATATATTTATTGTTTAAAAGTTTATTCGCTTCTCTTAAATATTCAGTATTTGATTCTTGAATCAAATGTGTCAAACGAAAATAAACAACAACAAAAAGTTTAGATGCATATAGAGCGAATGAAGTCTTAGATTTTATACATATTGATAACGGTGGACCATTCCCAAAGACATCATAAAACATGCACTAGTGTTGCATACAACTTATAAACGACTTCTCTCGTTATAACTATTTATACCTTATTCATGAGATATAAAAATCCCTAAGACAAGTTAATTCTTTTAAGACCAAAGTTAAATAGCTTGGTAAGTGCATTAAATACTTCAAATCTGGTCATGGTGATGAATACTATTGAAAGATATGACAGTCTGGGTGAAAAATATCATAAATAATTTTTAAAGTACCTAGAGAAGTGCGATATAGTTCCTCAATAATACAACGACGGGTTTTCCTAAAATAAAAATATTATATGGTAGACAAAACCGTATGCTTAAGGATATGGTGGGAAATATGATTCGTAATTGAACTCGATCACTATTATCTTAGAGAGAGTCCATCAACAATGATGCATGCATTCTCAATATAGATCCCACAAAGCAACTTTACGAACCAAAATGAACTTTGGACTAGGCGCAAGCCTAATTTAAATCATATGCATATTTGGTATGTTCATCTGAAGTAAAGCCTTATAGGCTAAAAAAATACACTAAAAATGTTAGTTTTTATTTTATTGGATATTCAAAACTTTAAAGGGCTTTAAGTTTTATGATTCTTCCATTATAAGTATGTTTAAGTCATGAACATCAAGGTGGGGAGAGTTATGAACAAATATTCATTTTGAGGAAGAATACATAGAGATTCATGAAGTTTCTAACAAAGATAAATAGGTTATGAAGCCAACATATAACCAAAATGATCCATATATCTGAATTAATACTCATGTATCATATAATTTAGTTTCAATGCCAATCATTTCCGTCTCTTCGAAACATGCAAATATGCAAAATGATATTTATCTTCCATGTAGGAAACAAAATAAAAAATTTCAATAAGATAAAAGCTTACCTCCTCAAGAAATGCAAACTGAGAAATAATACCCTTAAGAATTTCCACTAGATATAAGAAGTACACTATATATTTAGATCATATAGTGTATCTTCAAGAACATGAAGATTCATGTTGTATAAATGTAAACGACTTGTTATGTTTCCGTGAATTGATAAAGAGTTATGATTTTCAATTATGGATAAACTTAATCAATAAAGATTATAACTAAATACAAGATAATGCGAGACTGAAGCTTGTCCTATAACATGAAGAAAATAAATTGATTGGCTGTAAGTGAATTTACAACTCCAAATGAATTCCAAGGGTTATATGAAGAGAAAAAGTGTGAAATCTAATACTAGGTTATACTCAGTCTGATGTGATTGAATTTAAAGAGATATTCTCTTCAGTTTCATAAAGGACCTTTTTAGAACAGTCATGATACTAGTTGCACACTTTGACCTAAAGCTTTATCAAATAGAAGTTAATACTGTTTTTCTCAATGACAATATTGAGAAAACGACATAAAAATTGGTGATTAAAAGTTAATAGAATGAAAACTTAAGAATTCCATTTATGGGCTCAAACAATGTCTCGACAATGATAGCATAAGTTTAATTTTGAGATGAACTTTGTTCAGGACTATGTGTATCAAAAGTTCAGTGAGAATAAGTTTATATTTTTAGTGTTGTATGTTTATGACATCAAACTGGCCACAAACGATAAGAAATTGTTACATACTACAAATATATTTATGTTTTATAAATTCGATTTTGAAAGATCTTGGTGATGCAAAATATTTATATTATGAATTGAGATTCATCGAGGTTTCTCTCGTGGAATCGTGGATTATCCCAGGAACCATATATAGTAATTATGTTACAATGTTATATAATGGAAAATAGTAAGCCCTTGGATTCTCTTATAGCAAAAAATTCAATTTGAGTTTAAGTCAATGTCCTATGACAAACTTTGAGAATGTGGATATGCAAAAGATTCGATATTGCTCGATAGTTGGGAGTCTAACGTATGCTCAAGTTTGTAAAAAACCAGAAAAGGTCTTTGTTTTTAGTTATTGGCATGGTATGTAATTCAATGGATTGTAGCAATAAGATATGAAGCCGCTTAGATGCTTACAATTAAATTACTATCGATTTGAATGTAGTTAGGGTCAAAGTAGAAGATAAGGATTGAGCCACAATTCTCTTGAGTTCTTTTTGAAGGTGTATGCACACTTTGTTGACATTATTCTCTACAACAAGAAGTCTCTTACGATTGCTAAAGTTAAGAGTGCATTGAACTCAAATGATCTTCATAGGAAATTAATTATGAATGGTGACTATAAAGGTCTTAATTTGAGTGGGAGAGACACGCGGAGAATGAGACATTTAGTCAATAAAAGTGAAAAATCTTCGCTCAAGTCTAATTGTTTTATGATTGGTTCTAAAGTGATATGTTAGTAGTGTAAGAGGAAGGGCCATATAAGTAGGAAATGCACATAGAAATAAATGAGAGATCATTATCTGAAAGCCAAAATCAGAGATATTGCAATGGTTTTAGATTATTATGAGTATACTATTGGCTTAATAAGTTATACTTGCAGATACAATTACACATGGGTGTTGGATATAAGAGCTTCATTCCATACAATTTCCAACATACATTGGTTTAAAAACTAGTATTTTTTATGGTGGAAAGGTTGTCCTCGGGACTGATGAATTTTGTGTTGTTAAATGGATGTGAGTTGTTCAGCTCAAGTTTTTTATTTACGTGCCTAAAATTAAAAAAAAATTTATTTTGATTAAAATGTTATATAAAGAAATGTTTTCTTATAAGGATGAAGACAACATCTTTAGAGTCTTATAAGGCTTACTTATTATTATGAAGACCTATGAGACTAATATTTTGTTTGTTCTTGAAGGGTAAGTAATGGTAGAGGGTATGTATAGTGTAGAGAAAAATTCAACCAAGTTGTGTCATCTAAGGAATTGACATGTAAGTGAGAAGAACCTTGTTGAGCTTAGTACATAATGATTGTTTGATGGTACAACAATTCAGAATTTGTGAAAGTTATGCTAGGTAAAAAAAAGAGGGTTAACTTTCCACCTAGTGACCATACAATGAATGATGTGTTTGAGTATGTTTATTCAGATATTTGGGGCGTGACACGACAACCTACTATGGGTTGTGCAACGTACTTCATATCCATAATTGATGACTATTTCAGAAATGTATGAGTTATAATTTTAAAGACCAAGTATAATTTTTTTGATGCTTTTAAGAGATGGAAGAAGTTGATAAAGAATCATACTAGAAAGATGCGAAAGAATTTACGGACCGACAATTGCTTGGAATATGTGAATGCAGTATTCACAAGCTACTGTTCGAAATTTGGAATTGCTAGACATTAAACCGTGAGAGAAACCCTCAAACATAATGAGGATGCTGAAAGAATGAAATGAACCTTGTTGAAAAATATTAGGTGGATGCTTCAAACAGTTAGAATAGGCCGAAGATTATCGGGAGAAACCGTGACAATGGTTGCGTATATTATCAACATGAATCATCTATAACATTGAATTATAGTTGTTTTTAAGAGACTTGAACTGTAAAGAAACCTTAATTAGAACATTTGAGAATGTTTAATGTGCTTCTTACGCACATATGCAGCAAGACAAACTTCAGTCTAGATCACTAAAATTTATATTCCTTGGATATCCGGAAGGAGTAAAAGAGTATAAATTCAAAGGTTGTGATAATAAGATATGTGGTTTTCAGTGATAAGGATATGCTATCTAAGAAAATGGTGGAGGCCAAACCTAGTACTGCTAAGAAGAGATGTAAAGTTGATGATGAGTCTGATCAACAGACTGTAGCCGACAGTGCTTCTACCGAATATTATTTTAGATCTGGTCCATCTTTGATTAATATATAGAAAGTCCAATAATTGCATGAGTCCAGAGATGGTTGATAGTCTGATGTTCCAGAGCTTTCAGATGATCAAAGAGGAGAGTAACATGGTTCTGACAATTATCAATTAGTGATAGATAAAACATATAGACATAACAAACCTTCACAAATGTATGGTTTTGTTGATGTTACTGGTTATGCTTCATAGATTGAAATATAATAATATTTTCTTGAACCCTTGATCTATCACCATGCTATGAAGATTAATGGATAAAAAGAAGTAAATGAAGGCTATGAGGGAAGAGCTGAGATCTTCGGATAATAAGAGAATTTGGATTTTTATGAAGCAACTGAAAGATCACAAGCTTATATGAACGGAAATGTATATTTAAAATAATAATTATATCATGAAGTTGATTTATCCAGATATAAAGCTAGGCTGGTGGCTAAGGGCTTCATGTAAAATGAGGGTATTAATTTTAATAAAATTTTCTCACTATTTGTGAAACAAACCTTAATAAGGGTTCTACTGTTAATTATTAGTAGATTCTATCTTGACATAAATTAAATGGGTGTTACTACTGCCTTACTTCATGGAGAATTAGAAGATACAATCTACATGTATCAGCTGAAAAGGTTTAAAGAATGAAGAAATGAGATACATATTTGTTGAAAAGAATTATGTATGGGCTGAAAAAATTATCAAGATAACGTAATAAAAGATTTTATTATTTTATGAGGTCCATCAAGTATGTAAGAAGCTGTTTTGACAAATGTATATATTGGAATTAGGAAACACACATGGAGAGACATATCATGTTACTATTTATATGTTGATGATATCCTAATAACTAGAAATGACAGTAAGATGATTGAAACGGTAAAGACTCAAATGCAGAGTGAGTTTGAGATGAATGATATGGGATAGAATTGAAGGATATATTTGGTATTAAGATCAAGAGGAACATGTCGAATATGTATTTATTTTTTATCTAAACAAGAATACATACATAAGGTCCTTAGGAAGATCGAAGTGTTTGAATCCAAAAAGGTTAGAACTCACATTAGTTTCAAATCCAAACTTAGTGTCACTCAAACATCAACAAAAAAAAAATGGATAAGAATTTCATGCAAGAGATACCTTATACAAATGTCATTGGAAGCATAATGTATGCAAGAGTTTCAGTGTCTTATGTTATTGATAAATTGCCTCCTTTATGGAAGGATTTTAAACACAGTTTGAAACATAACAAAAAAGAAATGACTTTAGTCAGACTTGGAGGTCATTTTAAGATTGAAGAGTATCTAAGGGCTCAAGATGAAATAAATAATTATATGGGTAAAAACCAAGTGGGAAACTTGTCTTTAAATATGGCTGTAAGCAGCGGATTTTTTAAGCATGCAAATACAAATAAGGGGAATAAAAGAAAGTTTAAAGGCAACAACAAACACAAAAAAATTTCCAACAAAAATCCTAAAATGGAATGCTAGAAACGTGGCAAACCTGGTCACTTTATGAGGGATTTTCGAGTTGGAAAAGGCAAAAACAATGATGGTCCAAGTGTGAACATTGCTGGTTCAAGTGGATCTAATGATCTTGAAAAGCAACAAGGTCTGGTTTTATTTCAGAATTTTAATTCTAGTCAAAATTATATATCTTTAATATCTGAGGCATTTTATGTGTAGGATGATGATGTTTCTTGGTGGATTGATTCGGGCGCAACAAGTCATGTATGTAAGGATCTTTTTGATGGTTTAGTAATTTGCAACCGATTGAAGATAGATCTTCACTTAAGATGGGAAATGTTGCAACCAAACCAATTAAAGGACTAAGAAATATTGAATAATTATTTACTTCTGTAAAAGATATTATTAAACAATATATTGTATGTTTCTGGGTTTCGAAAGAACGTTTTGTCTGGTGTTGCTTTAAACAATTTTGGTTTCAAACAAGTGTATGAAAGTGACAAATATGTATTGTCAAAACATGGTGTATATATGAGATTCAGATATTTGTGTAATGGTATGTATACGTTAAATATGAATATTTCGTTCCAAAATAATTTTGTTTGCATGACTTATACTAGTATGTGTAGAAATTTGAATAAAACAGAATTATGGCATACTAGATTAGGACATGTTCATTATGGAAGAATAAAAAACATGTCGAAGATGAGCTTTATTCCTCCTGTTGATACAAACAATGAAAAATGTAAGACTTCCATGTTAACTAAGATAACTATAAAAACTTTTAATAATGTTAACCGAGTTTCTAAAATATTGGAACTAATACATAGTGATTTATGTGATTTTCATGCTACACATTCGTTAGGAAATAAAAAGTATGTTATTAATTTTATTGATGATTCATCTATATATTTCTACATTTGTTTGTTGCATGCTAAAAATGAATCTCTTGATAAGTTTAAAATATATAAAGAAGAAGTTGAGCTACATAAGAATGATTTGATTAAAAATCAACGTACAGATAGAAGAGGTGAATATTATAATCCTATATATTTTCAGTCTAGTGGTATAATTCATCAAACCACGGCTCCTTAAACACCATAACAAAATGGTATCGCAGAGAGGAAGAAAGGACTTTGAAAGAAATGGTTAACTCCATGTTGTCCTATTCGGGTTTGAATGAAGGATTCTAGGGTGAGGCTATGTTAACAGCCTGTTATTTATTAAATCGTATTCCTACTAAGAGGAATAAAATGTCCCCGTATGAGCTTTGGTTTAAGAAGCCTCGAACACTGAATTGTCTAAAAGTCTGGGGTTGTAGAGCAGTTGTAAGGCTCACTGAACCCAACATAAAACATTTGGGTGAAAGAGGTATATATTGTATCTTCATTGGATATGCTGAGCATTCTGTTGCATATAGGTTCTATGTGTTAGAATCTAATGACTATGTGTCGGTGAACACGGTTATCGAGTCAAGAGATTCAATATTTGATGAAGAACGATTTACCTCTATCCTAGTCCTAGAGATGTGATTCAAAACTCTTTGAATAGGAACTCAAGTCAAACTGAAAATATATCAAATGGTACTATTTGTGTACCTGAACCTTATGAACCAAGGAGAAGTATTAGAGCTAGAAAAGCTAAGTCGTTTGGATATGATTTCAAATTTATTTAGTTGAAGGGTTAAGAGATAAGATAAACTGTCAATATCAATATCAATATTTTTTTGGTACTTACCAAAATCAGGTTAATGAAACAAAAAAATTCTTATCATCTAATTTTGAGAAGGATTTAGGGGAAGCTGAAATGATTCTTGGTATAAGAATCAAGCGAAACAACAGTAGTATCTAAATTTATCAATCTTACTATATTGAGAAAATATTGAAAAGGTTTAAATTTAAAGATTGTTCTCCGGTAAGCACACCTATAGATTCTACTCTTAAGATTTTACCTAACAAAGGTACTGCTGTATCTCAACTTGAATACTCAAGAGCCATCGGGTGTCTTATGTATTCCATGACAAACACTAGGCCATATATTGCTTTTGTTGTTGGAAAGCTTAGTAGGTATATTAGCAATCCTCATTCACATCATTGGCAAGCTTCAAATCGAGTATTTGTGTATTTGATAGGAACCATGAATTATGGTTTGACTTATATTGGATTTCCTTCTATACTTGAGGGATATTCAGATGTGAGTTATATTTCCAATATGGGAAACCACTCTTCCACAAGTGGATGGGCATTTCTACTTGGGGGAGGTGCTATCTCTTGGGCATCGAAGAAACAAACTTGTATTAGTGATTCAATAATGGAATCAGAGTTTGTGGCATTAGCTGGAGCCAGTAAAGAAGCTGAATAACTAAGAAATTTTATGTATGAAATTTTGTTGTGGCCCGAACCGTTTCACCTATATCTATCAAATGTGATAGTCAAGTTTCCTTGGCCAACGTTTATAGAGAAGTTTACAAAGGAAATTCTAGAAACTTAAATGTTAGACACGGTATGATTAGTGAGCGCACCATGCATGATGTTATTTCAGTAGAGTTTGTGAGAAATCAATTTAATTTAGCCGATCATTTAACCAAAGGGTTAAATAGAGATCTTGTGCACAAATCGGCTATTGGGATGTGATTAAAGTCCATCTGAAATCTATCATGTTGAGATACTCAATTCCCATCTAATATGAGATTAGGTGCTGAATTCAATGTGGAAAGCTTAACATCTAGAGATTGCAACACATATGTAGTATCATCCTAAGGTATGTGTTCAGATCTGGAAGTTGTGGAGGTTGAAGATTATCTTCTTAATAGTTTTTTTTTAAAAATTGCATATGCAGGTGCAAGAAGAAAAAATCTACCTATTTGAGTATGAAGTTTAGCTGTTTCACGAAGCTAGGACTTAGCTTTGATATGCTTGAGAATGACACAAGGCTAGTAAAAGATAGTGTCAAGTAAGAACATATGAGTTCGTAATTTTATGTGTATATTATCTTTATGTACTCATTGTGAATAGTAAATGTTTAATCCTTAGTGAATACTTGATATTCGAATATTTGGAATGTGTAGTACATTAATGTGAAATACAATCGTTACAATATTTTATTTATGCATAAATTTGTTATTTGTTGTGATTGTGTTTAGTTGATCATGAATTGCACTAAAATGGGGGAAGATTGTAAGATATTTTAGTGTAATTGGATCGACTAGTCGACCAATATAATGATGATACATTATCGAACAAGTTGTAGAGTGTGAAATGCACGTTTGTTAGGTTATGTATTGTGATTAGTGGGGTCAAAGGGCGGAGCCCCTAGCTGGGGTCGACAAAATTGGATAAATAAGCAATTGTTGCAAGTCAACAAAATTTTGAATTTGAAAATTTGATCGGTTTATTAAAATTTCTAACTAAGACGCTTTCTTTCATTCAAAATAAAATCCCGTTTCATTTTGGGACCATAACTTACTAACTCGTTTTGTTTAACTAAGTAACGGTTTTATTGGTCGAAATATAAGATATTCAGGGTTCTGTTGAATAAAAAAACACAACATTATCGATACTCACTATTCGATAGAATTTTTCTCTAATTTTATCCAATTGAATATTTTGGAGAAATAAAGTCAATCTGAAATTGATAAACAAGACTTCAGAGATTTATCTCGAAATTTAAACTATATTCCATACAGAATATTGAATTTGTTTGTTCTTTTTTATGAAGATAGAGATGACGAACGAAGGAGAATCAACGAAGGAGATGACAAGCAAGTTCGATAAACTGGATAAGTTTGAAGGGCATGATTTACGACACTGGAACAAACAAGGAGAAGCAGCATGTCGGAGAATGATGACTACATTTTTCGCGACCACATATTAAACAATATGTCGGATACTTTGTTTGATGTATACCAAAATATCGAATCTGCAAAAGAGTTATGAGATTCTATTGAATTGAAATACATGGCAGAAGATGCTTCTAGTAGGAAGTTCATGGTTAGTCATTTCATAAAATACAAAATAGTTGACACGAGACCTGACCTGTGATGGAACTGAATAATAAACTAATAAGAATTCTGGGGTCAATTCGTTCAACACAATATGAAAATAGACGAATGTATTTCAGTGTCTTCTATTTTTTAAAAATTCTCTCCTTCATGGAAGGATTTTAAACACACTATGAACCATAACGAAGAAGAAATGAATTTAGTCAAACTTGGTAGTTATTCTAAGATTGAAGAGTCTCTAAGGGCTCAAGATGAAATAAGTAATCCTAAGGGTAAAAACCAAGTGGGAAACTTGTCTGGAAATATGGCTGAAAGCAGCGGATTCTTTAAGAATGCAAATACGGATAAGAGGAATAAATGAAAGTTTAAAGGCAGCAACAAAAACAACAATTTCTCGAACAAAAATCCTAAAATGACATGCTAGAAACGTTGTAAACCTAGTCACTTTATGAGGGATTGTCGAGTTAGAAAAGACAAAATAATACTGGTCGAAGTGGGAACATCGGTGGTTCAAGTGGATCTAAGGATCCTGTAAAGCAACAAGGTGAGACTTTATTTCAGAATTTTAATTCTAGTCAGAATTATATATCTTTACTATCTGAGGCATATTATGTGTAGGATGATGATATTGCTTCGATGGTTCAGTAATTTTCAACCAATTGAATATGGATCTTCACTTAAGATGGGAAATGTTGCAACTGAACCAATTAAAGGACTCAGAAATTTTAAATTATTTTTTACTTATGAAAAATACATATTATTAAACAATATATTGTATGTTCTTGGGATTCGAAATAATCTTTTGTCTAATTTCTTTCTATGAAATTAGACTTGTTTGCTTTGTGTACAAAAAATGTTACATGGGTGCCGGCAGATGTCATTTTTTATAGGCTAGCAATACGAAACAATGTTCGTCCGATCATACAGAAGAGAATAAATTTTCTCAAGAAAAAGCAGAAGTAATAATGCTAGAGGTGGACCGTTTAACAAAAATGGTCCACATACGTGAGTCACAGTATTCTTTGTGGATTGTTAACCCAGTCTTAGTAAAGAATAAAAACAACAAGTGGCGAATGTGTGTGGAATTTATCAATTTGAACAGAGCTTGTCCCAAAGATCCTTTCCTTGTTCCTAGAATGGATCAGTTAGTCGACTCGACGTCCGAAAAATTGTTTGTTATCTTTTACAGATGCCTATGCTGGGTACAATCAAATCCAGATGAACCCAAGGGACCAAGAGAGCACAACTTTTATTACTAGAGGGGTTTGCACTGTTACAAGGTGATGTCATTCAGATTAAAGAACGTTGGGGCAACATATCAACGCTTAGTGAACAAAGATTTTGGGAGTCAGATTAGCAGAAATGTTGAGGTCTACATCGTTGACATGCTAGTTAAGAGCCTCAAAAATGAGAATCATTTCGCTGAGTTAGAAGAAACTTTTTCCAATTTGGCCAAGATAAATTTAAAATTGAACCCAGAGAAGTGCATGTTCGGGGTAAGATCCAGAATTGTTTTAGGTTACATAGTCAGTGAACAGGGTATTGAAGTCGACCCGTTACATCTATATGCTCTATGTACTATGGCCCCACCAAGAACAATCAAAGAAGTACCGATCATGACTGTAAGATTGGCAGCGCTAAGCAGATTTATATCGAGGTCCTCAGATAAATGTGCACCTTTCTTTCAGGTACTGAAAAAGAAAAATGCTTCGATTGGACACAAGAATGTTCGGATACGTGTAACCAGATTAAAGAATACCTTTCCTCCCCAGAAATCCTGACCAAGCTAAATCAGGGGGAGAAGTTGTTCATTTATTTGGCAATGTCAGATTTCGCGGGTCTTGATCCGAGTAGAGTCAAACGTCCCGAAGTGAGTTTATTATATAAGTAAGAGTCTTCAGGATGCACATAAGTGATACCTTAAATTAGAAAAAATTGGCACTTCATTGGTAACATCTGCGCAGAAAATGAGGCCTTACTTTCAGGCTCATTCAATTGTGGTACGAATATATTTTCCGTTGAAGAACATGCTACAAAGTCCTGATGTATCGGGAAGGATGACAAAGTGGTCGGTTGAGCTTGGAGATTTTGATATTTAATTTGAACCACGAACTACTATCAAAGCACAAACGTTAGCTGACTTCTTAGTTGAATTTCCCTCCAATTGGAATGAAATGGGTATTCATAAATAAGAATCTGGCTCAGAGTGGGTAGTTCGAACTGACCCGGGATCAAGCTTATCTCGTTGTCGTGCAGGAGTACAATTGACTTCTCCGGATGGAATTGCTATGCATCAAGCTATCCGACTCGGGTTTAAAGTATCAAACAATGAAGCAGTGTACGAAGCAGCTTTTGCTGGCTTAAGACTTGCAAAAATTTATGGAGCCAAAAGAGTCAGGTTGATAAGTGATTCACAACTTCTAGTGAACCATGCTTTCGGACGATTAGATGCAAGAAAAGATCATTTAGTAAAGTATCTGGGGGTCTTGAAGGCCTTAACCTTGAGTTTCGAAGATTTCAAATTCGAACATGTTCATAGGGCTGGGAATTTAGTGGTTGATTATTTAGCAAAATCATCTTACTTAGAGAAGTACCCATGGATAGTCATCCAAGAAAATCCCTCAATCGTTAAGGGATCTGAATCGGTTGAAGGAGGTGTCGAGGCCTTCCAAATTCCAAATTGGAGGAGTGAGATATAAGAGTTCTTAGTCCATGATATATTACCAATTGATAAAGTAATTGCTAGAAGAATACGATTCAAGGAATATGGGTACGTGGTTCTCGGAGACGTTTGTATAAGAAATGTTTTAGCCGAATTTTACTTCGTTGCTTAGGGAATGATGAGTTATAATTTATACTTTCGGAGCTGCATGACTGGGAAGGGTCAGCACACTACGGTTACAAAACATTGATACGAAAATTCTCTTGGTTGGTTATTATTGGCCGAACATCTCCTAAGATGCAAAATAGTTAGAGAAAAAATGCGATACTTGCCAAAGATTCGCTAACTCGATCCATGCACCTGGTGTGCCCCTCTAATCCACATCAGAGTTTTTGTTATTCGACCGATGGGGTATTGATCTAGTCGGACCGCTCCCGATGGCTTTAGAAGGTCGTCAAACAATCATTATTGCAGTAGATTACTTCTCGAAGTGGGTGGAAGCTGAGCTGTTAGCAGGAACAAGAGCGAATAATGTGATCAGGTTTATCGTTTCCAACATCTGTTGTTGTTTTGGTGTACCAAGGAAAATTAAAATAGGTAATGGACCGTAATTCGATAACTATGAGATGAAAGCTTTTTGTGCATCCGAACGAATACAACAATGCTTCTCATCACCTTTCCACCCTCAATCAAATGGCCAGGTCGAAGTAACTAATCGGAAAATCTTAGGTGGGCTGAGGAAGGATCTCGAGGGTAAGGCTGGAAATGGTCGGATTACCTATAATAAGTTCTATGGGCGTACATGACAACTCCTCAAACTGCAACGCACGAGTTACCCTTTGCACTAGTTATGAAAGGGATGCGGTAGTACTATCAGAAACAATGTTCCCATCGTACAGGTTAAGTGAATACTCCGAGGAAGCAAATAATAGAGGGAAGCGTACCGAGCTGGACCTAATAGAAGAAAATAGCAGAAGGGCACAATTAAACTATTTACACTACCAGACTTTAATGAGTAGCCGGTGCGCATCAAAAGTCAGAAGAATAGAGTTCAAATTTAAGGATAAAGTTTTAAGAAAATTATTCCTTCATACAAAAGAAAATAGGCTGGGAAAGTTAGCACCTAATTGGGAAGGTCCGTGCATGGTAACCAAGAAGATAAAGCCGGGGACGTGCAGATTTAAAGATAAAGAAGGAAAAGATCTTCCCCACCCTTGGGACATTGAGAACCTCAAAGTTTACTTAGAGTAAACGTGTAAATATGTAAATATTTTTGTTACTAGTTTATGTAAGTATCGGTGGCATACTCTTTCATACCCTGGTGGCGCATGAAGGTTTTAATGAGGTGTCCTAATAGCCGACTTATATATAAAATTCCATTGCCTTCTTAAAATAATTTGCAGAATGTTCATCTTTTTAAAATCAAAAGGCACTCTAAAAAAGTTTGGACTAGAATGTTCATCTTTTTGAACTGAAAAGGCACTCCAAAATATTTTGGACCAGAATGTTCATCTTTTTGAACTCAAAAGGTATTCCAAAGAAGTTTGGACAAGAAAGTTC
This sequence comes from Limnanthes douglasii subsp. nivea, assembly GCA_036936605.1. NCBI lineage: Eukaryota > Viridiplantae > Streptophyta > Magnoliopsida > Brassicales > Limnanthaceae > Limnanthes > Limnanthes douglasii. Next base: position 147,032,312 of record JAUPFV010000003.1, on the reverse strand, counting down.
ATATTTTTAAACTCAAAACACACTCCAAAGAAATTTGGACAAGAATTTATATTCTTAAATCATTAGTTAATAAAATATAAGTTATTAAAGTAAAATGTTTTCACATAAAGAATTTCTTAGGTCAGAAACAACATAAGTTAGGTAAGGAATTTTTGAAAGGTTTTCAAGATAAAAATCCTAACTCCGATAATAGGTGTTTAGGTTAAACACAACATCATAAATCCTCACAGAATGAGGTTAATTTTACACAGAATGAGGGTAAAAACATTTAACATTTTCTAGTTAGATACAGAGTTTTCCTTGCTTCCTTCCGGGGAACCAGATTTCGAGAATGATCTTTCTGAGTCATTATTGGTCTCCAAATCTTCCAAGGGAATGCCAGCGGGAGGATTCCTTTCAATAACTCATAGCCAAAGGCTTCCTAGATGTAGATCTAGAAACTTCTCATACATCTCTAGCACTATAGCGGACCTCGTGTTAACATCTCTTTCTTCGAGGCGAGAGAAAATATCGGCCACATATGCATCAAGACATTTCTTCTGCTCAGTTTCAAAGTTCTTCTCAGAGATTCATTCTCCTCCCACAGCTTCTCAATATCTTCGACAACATTTTTAAAGTATACCTTAGTCTTCACACAAGACTCGTTGAAGCCATCAACCAGAGTTTTCCGTTCGGTATCTCTGGTAATAAACAGTTCTCATTCCTCCTCGAACGTTTTCCTTTTGTCGGAAAGTTCAGCCTCCGAGGAAGTAATTGTGGCCAAACGATCAGTAGAAGTTTTCTTCTCCTTGGAAAGTTCGTCTTCAACCTTTTTCAGTTGGGAGGATACTTCTATTTTCTTGGCAAGGTTATCGGCCAAGTCCTTCACATTTTGCTTCAGTTATGTTGCCTCGGAGGTCAGCGTCTTTACTTCAGATCTTCTTTGAAGGACTTCACTCTTATAATGATCCTTGTGGTTGAAATTTCGTTCGAGGAGAACAGCAGCACGGAGCAATTTGTTTAGCTCATTGGCATCAAAGTCGTTTTCGTAAACATCAAAGTAAGCTGAGGCATGGGAGAGGTATGATCTTCCTCAAAGTTTTCTTCTTGACCTGTGGTTTTTTTTAATGAAAGGAAAATTCTCCCCCCCCCCCCCCCCCCGGAGTCCGAGTCGACTAAAATAACCTTCGTTATCGGAGGCAAGCCCGGACATGTTGTGTTGTCACTCTCTCCTTCACTATCAACCACTCTCTTTTGCTTTTCTTCTGCAGTAAGTACTTTTGGTTTTATAGCCCCAGCTCTCTCAGCTGGTCTCACTTCAACAAAATTATCAGCACCCTTCAATTCTTCTCCCTAAGCGTTGGTTAGAGGACTTGTTTGGGGAGCCATTGGGTGCACTTGCTGAATTTCTGATGGCATATCCTCATGAGTCTCATCCTGGTGATCGCCTTGGGCTCCAACTCCTTTCTCCTCGGGGGCATCACTCTCTGAATTTGCATCTTCCTCAGTTCCCTCACCACCTTCCTCGGGTTTTTCCGCATCTTGGTAACTCGGAGCCCAAGCTCGCAGTAAGAAGGTATACTGCATTTTCTAGGCATTCCAGGCGTTTAAGGATGACATCATTTGGAGGAGGCACCATAAGATCAGACATTGACCTTTTCTCTCCAAGGTCATACTTCCAAACGTTTCTTTTTATAAAGTTCATTGGTAGAAAATTTTGATGAAATTTATGATCCCAATGCTCACCTGCTCAGGCGTTAGGCTTCACAAATATGCCCTTGGACCTTTAGCGTGACTTTTAAAAGGGCTTGACAATTCCCTTCAAAAATGTTAGAAAGAAATATGTTAGGACTATCCAACCTTAACTAACAAAACATAAGACTGTGTAAGAATACGTACCCTGCTCAGACCACTTTAAAGTTAACCGATGGGGAAGGTCGTCAGAGCTTTTAAAGTGTGTTTCCCATAGCCTGAAAATAAAGACAAACTGTTGCTTATACTTTTTATCAGCCTCTAAGAAATCTCTGATCACCTTAAACTGCCTTGCAAAACCAAGAGAGTAAAAAGGGTAATGAGAGTTCTTAGCCACGCCTGAGATGGAGATAAGCTGCTTCATGGAAAATGCTATTTCAGAAAGCATGGAGGCCATGATGCAGGCCATGAGTGTGTACCGTATGTTGGCGCCAGCTTGAGAGGGGCAAAGTTCGATAAGGTGGAAGTATTCCACCAGATCAGATCAATGGGTAGATGTAGGCCCCAATTCATGAGCTCGGTATAAAGGATCAGCTCATGATTGCGAACAGACAACGGAGTCTGTCCGACGGTGGGAAACCGAATTGTGATGTTCTCGGGTATCCTCCACCGATCTCTCAGTTTTGCTTCCTCGATCGGATGAAAGTATTTGTACTTCACTTTATAAAAGGCAAGAAGATGCTTCGACTCAATATCGTAAAGGTTGTCACCTAAAACATCTTATATGTTTGAGGGCAGATCTGTAGTGCGTCTCCTTTTCTTCTTGTCTTTCTTCACCAAGTAAGCTTTTTCACTCCAAGAAGGTGGATCAGTGGTAGTTTCTAGGGGAGGATAAGAGGCCTCTTGACTTGGCGCAGATGGTCTGGGGGTAGGAATCACAGCAGGAACGGCTCTTAAGGGCTGTGCCTCAATCACTACCACATCAAGTTGTTCCTGATCGCTGTCCGGCTCATCAACTAAATTTCTCTCTTGGATTTCAGAGATGGATATCAAAACCTGCTCTAACCGAACATCCCTTCTTGAATACTTCCTGGGACTTACTTTTGAAGTCGTTTGCAGTGACCCCTGCGGAGTCACTTGAGGGGTTGCAGCAGAAGATGAGATTTTCACTCTGATAGATTTTGCAGGTGTATCTGGGGACCTTTTCCTTTTAATGTGTTCCCTTGCATCTATTTTAGTCGGCTTTCCCTTTAAGAAGGGATAAGTGTTGGAAGAAAGATCAGACGTATAAGGGTCAACCTTGTTATCACTAAAACAAGCTCAAACGGAGGGTTGAGTACCAGGGAAAGAACGTTTTTGGATAGGGGACCATTTGTTGCGAAAGATTGATTTCTAGATATCCATCAGAAGGTCTGCGAGCAGCAATTTTATTTTAGATATTAAACCACCTCCAAAGCGTATACCGTTTAAGATTGATAAACTCTTCAGGCATGAAAGAGCAAATAGAGAATTTCGGGTTGAAATTTTCTCTCTTTAAAAGATACGTTCTCGACTCAAGGTTAAACAATGATCAAAGGGTGTAAACATGTAACCAGAGGTGGAAGTGAGTATGCTACAGAGGTGGAAGTGAGTATTTATAATGAAAGGGGCATAATTTGAAAGGTTAAAGAATTTTTTACACGTTTCCCCTGTCACAAACCACTTCAAACAACGTGCTGGCAGATTCTGGTAGGGATGCGACATGTGTCCAGAAGTGACCTCATCATCTGAAATATTTCAGACTCCATAAGGGCTAGACAAAAGTACGCGAGCTCAAAACAAATTTATGGAGATAAGTGTGTAAATACCCGGTCAAATTCGGGTGTTGTGAAGGATTGAACTCAAATATTGGTACTTAATTCAAAATATATAGTTTAATGGCTATAATTAATAAATGAAAAACTAGTCAGATCATGATCCATGAACACAATACAAAACCGAGAGATATGATTGTAATATATATAATTTAAACCGTAATTGCAAATCTTATATAAAGAGGAAGATAAGTGAAACTTCATTCATGTTACTTATATACAGATTCTTCTGTTGTTAATTATTTAAAAATCATAGTCTAAAAAGAAAAGAGAATTATTTCATTGAAATCTTCAATTACGAAAATAAGATACATTGAATGAGGATCAAAATAAACAAAGAATCAAGAATCAAGAATCAAACGTAAGATCAAGAACAAAAAAAGAGAAAGACGTCGTCTTCATTATCATGTAAGTGGATATGATCTATATCAATTGTGTTAATAATATATAAGTATGAATCAACAATATCAATTAGGCATCACCTAGATACAACGATATAAATATCACTAGAAATTAAACACATCGACCACATGCCTTTGTTTTTGGTAAAATTTTAAAAGGCCTCACACTAGTTGAGATATTTTCATAGTCTATATATTATATATTATTTTTAATCTAAGTGATGTGAGATAAAGAATCAAGTAGGGGATCGAGTTTACTCTAATAAATTGGTATCAAAGAATTCCAATTTGAAATTTAACGATAGATTTTGTACTTGAATCAAATAAAAATAATTTGATTTTAGTTTTAATAAATGATCCATATTTGAGTTGGTGAATGCGTGGATATATGGCTTGAAATTTTAGGATTCTTTAATTTCTTATGGATAAAGTATGTTATAATTATGTGTTTATCGATTAAGATTGAATTCATATAAATTTTACCTTTTTTACTCAATTTAAGATCAAGTTTCCACTGTAAACGAAGAATTACAACAACATAAACTTGACATTGACCTGTCATCGTGACTGTTGTAATAAAACTTCCTCACAATAACTTGGCACAATATGTGCATCTCAACGGGTTCATGATTAATATTGTTGTAAGCATTACCAACCTAAAAAAGGTTATGTTTTGCTTAATTAATAGTGAATAATAAACTTTCAAATTTCAATTGATTGTTGAGTTTAGTGCAAATAGAAAAATCATCGCAAATGAGGGTTCTCTCAATTCAAGTCGATTAAAGTTGGATCAATAATGAATTTTCTCAATTTCATATAAGTGCATGTTAGTATACATATACCAAAATTATCTTATTAGCAACGTAATGTATACTTCACATGTTGTATCTGTATTTAAACATTGTTTCTATGTTTGTATGTCAATAAATAAGTAACTTATGCGATATTTGTTATATGATGTTGTAATGAATACAAATACCTTTAAATCATTAGACAATAGACCTCTCACTTTAGATGAGTTAGTTTTTTCCAATTAAAAAAGTACATGAAATTGCATTTGAATCACCATGAACTGGCTCTGATATTAAATAATAAGAAACCAACACCCTTCACTAAATATAGTTACCCTGAGGAGAATAAATAATTTGAGGCATGACAAAAGTTAAATATTTTGTTCTTGGAAATCATGAAACAATGATTACCTTTGGTCTTCTATGAGACTGTTTTGACTAAAATTACTCATGCAATTGAGTCTTTCAAAGAAGTTGAGAAAAATTTCACCACGTGTAATAAGGTAAAGATTAAGATGATGTTGGCACAACTCTCCATTACGAAGGTTTATAGTAAAATAAAAATAAAATAACATATTCTTGGGATGTTAATTATCGCCTTAAAGTTAAAAAACTTAAGATTGACCTTTTGGAGAAAGTTTTAGTAGGTGGATATGGTGATTTCTCAAAAAGAAAAAGTAAATAATAGAAAGTGCGACAAAACATTTGATAAGGCTTCTGATTCATAAGAAAAAAAATCTAAAAAAATCAATGTTACAGGTTAATAATTTTTATACAAGAGGATATTACATCTTAAAATTTAATGTGAAAAGTACCATCCTTATACGAAAGGTAACGATAATCTCAAAACTATGGTTTATTCATAAACAATTTAGTATAAGTTTCAGGAAGTACGTGGTTGTTTGATATGGTTGCGATCACCCATGTTGGTATTTCTGTGTAAGGTACGATAAGGAGATGATACCTCAATGATGGTGAAAGATTCATCTACCAAGTACATACAGTTCAAGCTTACTTTATATCTTTTGTGATTTTTACTTGTCGCTTTTTAGTGATAGACATCTTTGGATTTTCAAGTAATTTTTTGAATAATCAAATAACTCTTTCTTCATATGATAATATGATATAAACTGGATATTTAACATTGAATAATAATTTGTATATATTATATACTATTAAGTATTACAAAGAAGTGATGAACATACATGTGTCCAATAAACTAAATTATAAAACTAAAATAATTTTGGGAAATCTTTGAAGCACTTAAGTCTTATATATAAGAACAAAATGGATATATTTATTGTTTAAAATTTCATTCGTTTCTCTTAATTATTCAGTATATGATTCTCGAATCAAATCTGTCAAGGGAAAATAAACAACAATTAAAAGTTTAGATGCATACAGAGCGAGTGAAGTCTTAGATTTTATACATAACAAACATTGTGGACCATTCCCAAAGACATCATAAAACATGCACTAGTGTTTCATAAAAATTATGAACGGCTTCTCTCGGTATAAGTATTTATACCTTATTCATGAGATATAAAAATATTTAAGATAAGTTCATATATTTTAAGACCAAAGTTAAATAGCTTGGTAAGAGCATTAAATACATCAAATCTGGCCATGGTGGTGAATACTATTGGAAGATATGATAGTCTCGGTGAAAAATATCATAGATAATTTTTAAAGTACCTAGAGAAGTGCGATATAGTTCATCAATAATACAACGTTGGGTTTTCCTAAAATAAAAAGATTATATTGTAGACAAAATCGTATGCTTAAGGATATGGTGAGAAATATGGTTCGTAATTGAACTTGTTGGGAATATGGGTGTTGTGAATATAGGGGCCCGGTCTGCATATTCCGCCTCCGTATATAAGTACAGACAACACGATCTTAATAATAGGATATTGTCTGCTTTGGCACCCCGAAAGCCCTCACGGCTTTGCATTTGGTCCACTACCAAAAGACCTCATACTATTTGAGATATGTTCTTACTTGTATACTACTGATCCTTCCCATTTTTAACCGATGTGGGATGTGGGACTTTGGTTGCCAAACTAACAAATCCTCCTCTCGAACAAAGTACCACCTTAGCCTCCTCTCAATTGAATTTCATCTGCTCACTCTAATCAGGTTGGAAGATTACCTGACCATAGAGGCACTACGGATGTTACTGCTTACCTCCTATTAGACCACTATGTCATGTTCTTTAGTGCCACTCCAATTAAACCACACTGCTTGATGAGCCATAGACACTCCGAACTAGGATCTCTAGAGCAGATCACCTTGAGCATGACTACTGGTTCATCATGTTCGACCTCCAAGAGGTCCGCATATTCCGCTTCTGTATATAAGTAAGAACAACACGATCTCAACACTAGTATGCTATTATCCGCTTTGGCACCTGAAGGCCCTCACGGCTTTGCATTTAGTCCACGACCAAAAGGCCTCATTTTAGTTAAGATATGTTCTTACTTATATAATACTGATCCTTCCCATGTTTAACTGATGTGGGATGTGAGACTTTGGTCGTCACCCTAATAGAACTCTATCACTATTATCTTAGAGAGATTCCATCAAGTATGATGCATACATTCTCAATATAGATCCCACAAAAGTAACTATTACGAACCAAAATGAACTTTGGACTAGGCGCAAGCCTAATGTAAATCATATGCGTGTTTGGTATGTCCATCTGAAGTAAAGCCTTATAGGCCAAAAAAATACACTAAGAAGGTTAGTTTTTATTTTATTGGATATTCAAAACTTTAAAGGGCTTTAAGTTTTATGATTCTTCCATTATAAGTATGTTTAAGTCATGAACATCAAGGTTTTCTGAGAATGTTGAGTTGGGGGGAGAGTTATGAACAAATCTTCATTTTGAGGAAGAATCCATAGAGATTCCTGAAGGTTCTTACAAAGATAAGTAGGTTATGAAGCCAACATATGACCAAAATGATCCATATATGTGAATTAATATTCATGTATCATATAATTTAGTTTCAATGCCAATCATTTCCGTCTCTTCGAAACATGAAAATACGTAAGATGATATTTTCTTCCATGTAGGAAACAAAATAAAATTGTTCAATAAGATAAAAGCTTACCTCCTCAAGACATACAAACTGAGAAATAACACCCTTAAGAATTTCCACTAAATATAAGAAGAACATTATATAATTAGATCATATAGTGTATCTTCGAGAACATGAAGATTCATGTTGTATAACGGTAAATGACTTGTTATATTTCCTTGAATTCATAAAGAGTTATGATTTTCAATTATGGATCAACTTGATTAATAAAGATTATAACTAAATACAAGATAATGCGGAACTGAAGCTTGTCCTATAACATGAAGAAAATAAATTGATTGGTTGTAAGTGAATTTACAACTCCAAATGAATTCCAAGGGTAATATGAAGAGAAAAAGTATGAATTTTTACAATAGGTTATTCTCAGTCTGATGGGATTGAATTTAAAGAGATCTTCTCTCTAGTTTCATAAAGGGCCTTTTTAGAACAATCATGATACTAGTTGCACACTTTGACATAAGGCTTCATCAAATAGAAGTTAGATTATTTTTCTAAAAGATAATATTGAGAAAACGACATATAAATTGGTGATTCAAAGTTAATGGAATGAAAACTTAAGAATTCCATTTATGGGCTCAAACAATGTCTCGACAGTGATACCATAAGTTCATTGAGTTAATAATCTCTTTTCATTTTGAGATGAACTTTGTTCAGGACTATGTGTATCAAAATTTTAGTGAGAATAAGTTTATATTTTTACTATTGTATGTGTATGACATGAAACTGGCCACAAACGATAAGAATTGTTACATACAACAAAGTTATTTATGTTTGATAAATTTGATTTTGAAAGATCTTGGTGATGCAAATTTTTTATATTATGAATTGAGATTCATCGGGTTTCTCCCGTGGATTCATAGAATTATCCCATGAAACATATACAGTAATTATGTTACAATGTTATATAATGTAAAATAGAAAGCCCTTGAATTCTCTTCTAGCAAAAAATACAATTTGATTTTTGATGAGTCCGAATTCGGAATGCTCCCCGGAAGGGCAGACCAATGTAAATCTCTTCGTAAACCGGACAGACACTAAGAACTTAAATCGGACATGACTTTTGAACCGGATAGATGACTTCGAACACTGTGAGCTTAAGGCTGTTCGAACTATGACTAAAGTACTAAAAAACCTAAACACTTTCTGACTAAGCTACCTGCCCATCTGCTTAAAACTCATGGGTCTTTAAACATGACCCGGGTCCATTAAACATGACCCGAAAGCCCATAAGGGCCCAAGTATCATACTATAAATACCCAACCACCAGCATTAACTATGGGTAACAAAAATTAACTGCTGCCAAGCTGCTTAATTCTCTCTCCACCTTGAAACACCTCGAAACACCCTCACACCACTTGAAACACCTCGAAACACCCTTACACCGCCTTAAAACTCCACTTGAAATTACTTGCCTACCCCCAGGCCATTTTTATCCACACCAAATTGGCGACCACAATGGGAGGCGACGGTGCCTGAATCAAGTATTCGAAACCAAGCAAAGAATTTCTATCCGAATGAATCCGGATAATCCAGAGCTTCCACCAGCCTTGCTCGAAGTGGTGGAGGAGAATGATGAGTATACTGTCCAAGAGCGCGACAGGTTAAAGCTTGAGATAGAAGCTCTGAGGGCTGAAAAGGCCAAGATGGGCATGAAAGAGAAATCCAAAGGGTCCGCTGCTCATCACACTGACAACCCTCGAGAGCCTGAGGCTTCGAAAACTCATGTGAGCACAAAGAAGACACATGCCAGCTCTAAAAAGTCTCACCGGTCCAAGCCTGTGGAGAGTTCTGAATCGAGTTCAGAGTCTTCGGACAGCTCTTCGGACAGTGAGGGAAATGAAAAATCCTTGTCCTCCAGCAGTGATGAGGGTCGAACCAAGAAGAAACAAAAGCAAGTTAAGAAATATTCCAGAAAAAGAGATCACCATGGAAGAATGAAAAGGCATATTGGAAAAGGATCATCTCACAACCGGAGGCATGTAGATCGGATGCTGATGGATCCTTTTGCCTTCCATGATGAGCCAGGTATCTTTGCAACTCCTAATGAGGATACTGTGTTCAGTCGTGGAAGGAATTGGAGGCAATCTCCATTGTCTTCTAAAATTCTATCCGGGAACCTCCCCAAGAGGTTTGACAGCACCAAGATGGAGAAGTACGATGGCAGTACTGATCCGGAAAATCATCTGGAGCAATTCAAGAACTTCATGATAAACTTTGATGATGATGATAAACTACTCTGTAGGGCATTCTCCCAATCCTTCACGGGGAGTGCTCTGAAGTGGTACAACAGCCTGCCTCAGGGTTGTATCAGAGACTTTGATACTTTTTGGGTGGCCTTTCGAAGGCAGTTTGTGGGGAGTAAGGAGCTGAAGGGTAATGGAGATACCATAATCCATTGTGCCCAAGAGCCAAATGAGTTGTTAAAGGAGTACATAAGTCGTTTTGTGAACACAAAAAATGGGTTGGCTGATTGCTTCGAACAGGTGGCAATAGCATCCCTAAGACAAGGTTTGAACCCAGGCAACCTGGCTGATTCGGTGACCAGGAAGAAAGCCATGACCTGGGGAGGATTGCTAAACCAAGTTGGCAAGCAAATAAATGTTGATGAAACAAAAAAGACCAGGGTGCACAGACAGGTGAGATCCACCCCGGTGGCACCAACTCCAAATCAAAACCAATCCGGGAATAAAGCTAGAGAAACCGGACAGGGGCATGGTAGGGGAAAAGCTCAGTCTCAACCAGCTGCTCCTGCTCAAAGTCAACAGTCTAGAAACAAAAGAGGACCATGGGTCCAACCGGAGTGGTTTGCGGAACTCAAAGAAAGTGTGGCAACCATTTTCGATAAAACAAAAGATGAGGTACACTACCGGTCCGATGGCATCGTGCCCTTGGATAAATCACAAGCCAGAACGTTGAAACACATGGCTCGTGGTTTCCTGATGTTAAGAGAAGTGTTGTACAAAAAATCCTATAGCAAACCTCTCCTACGTTGTTTAGGGGATCATGAATCACAGACAGTTCTCTCCGAATTGCATGATGGTGAGGGATCAGCCCATTGTGGATTTAGAGCTTTAACAAGAAAAATGCTACTCTCCGGATACTATTGGCCATCAATTATGAAAGATGCTAAGGAGCTGGTAAGAAGGTGTGACCCATGCCAGAGGTACAACAATGAAATTCATGTACCAGCCATTCCTTTGGAATCAATTTCTGAGCCCATCCCTTTTGCTCGATGGGGATTGGACTTAGTTGGGCCTCTCCCTGTGGCGTCCAGAGGGCGTAAAACCATAATTGTAGCCATTGACTACTTCTCGAAGTGGATAGAAGCAGCCCCCTTGGCAGGGACAACCTCAAAAGCTGTCATAAAATTCATTCTATCCAACATATGTTGCAGATTTGGTGTCCCCCAGAAAATAACAACAGACAATGGGCCACAGTTTGACAATAGAGAGATGGAAAGCTTCTGTACCTCAAGAGGTATTCAGCACTGCTTTTCTTCACCTTTCCACCCACAAGCCAATGGGCAAGTTGAAGTGGCTAATAGAACAATACTGTCCGGTTTAAAGAAAAATTTGGAAGGGGCTGCTGGAAAATGGCCTAGTTATCTACAAGAAGTCTTGTGGGCCTACCGGACAACACCTGGGGCTGAAACACAAGAATCCCCTTTTTCCTTGGTCTATGGAATGGATGCAGTAGCTCCCATAGAGAAGACACTCCCCTCCTTTCGTGTTCATAACTTCTCCGGACATGCTAATGAGATGGTAATTAGAAATCAGCTTGATTTGATCGAAGAAAGACGGGTGAAAGCTCATCTTAGAATGGCACACTATCAGGGCTTGATGAGAAGCAGGTTTGCTTCTAAAGTTAAAAGAAGAGATTTTCAACCAGGAGATAAAGTATTAAGGAAAGTTTTCTTGCATACTAAGGAAAAGCTCTTCGGAAAACTGGCCCCAACTTGGGAGGGTCCGTATACTGTGGTTGAAAGAATCAAGCCTGGGACATACTGGTTGGAAGACAAAGATGGCAGGGTTTTAACTCACCCTTGGAATATTGAACACCTTCGAATGTACTTAGAATAACACTTGTGTAAATATTTACTTGTTTAAACATCCATGTAAATATTTGGGGGCATACCTTTCCCTCTTCGGTGGTACGGAGAGCTTTCAATAAAACTTGGTGCCTTCTTCAAAATTCTCTAAGTATTTTCAAAATTTTGTCTCTTATCATACTACCAGGGTTAAAAGATCTAAGGGCTATTTAAATTCTAGCCGGAGAGTCTTAATACTCTCACAATACAATAAAACTACTTAAACTCTAGCTATTTAAACAAACAATGAAAGAAGAGGATGGTTGAGCAAAATAAGATATTCATTCAACAATTTAAAACTGCCTTGGCCTTCCAAGGACTTTTTGAGCAAGTTTGGGCACAGTACAAAAATCTGTCCGAATAATACGGACAACATCACAAAAAGAGTGCCTTGGCCTTCCAAGGACTTTAGTTCGAATAAAAGATAAACAAAATAAATTATAAGTTAAGGTTGAGCCTTTGAAGATGGCTCACCCTCATTTGCTTTCTTGCCCTTGATGTCGCTTTTCTCTTCGACTATCTTCTTACCCTTGGGGTCAATCTCTTCCTCACCTGGGCTCTCTCCGGTTTCCTCTTCATCACCGGACGAAGACTCACCGGAGTACCCCTCATCAACCATGGTCCAGTATGGGAGATCATCATCATCCACATAGCGCCATAATTCCCCTAGTCTCCTCTTCGGGAATTTCTCGTGAAACAGGAGGACCATATCAGACTTCACCTTTTGGATCATTAGCTCCTCGCTTTGGATCATCTCCCTGACATAGGCGTTGATCCTGGCCTTAATCATGGCCTCTTGATCCCTCACCAAAGCAGCTTTCTCTTCAGCAGCCTGAGTCACTGCATTCTCTAAAGCAATTTTGTCAGTGGTCAAGTTGGTGACGAGCTTCTCCTTTGCTGCAGTTTCTCCCCTTGAGATTGTCAGGTCCTTCTCCAGTCCGGACAGCTTAGCCCGGAGATCTTTTACGGTCTCTTCCAAGGAAACAACTTTTGTGTTGTTTTCATCTTGATTCTTCTTTAGCTGATCATTTGCCTCCTTGAGAAAATCAACCTTATTGGCAGCAGTCCGGAGGTCCTCGGACAGTTTTTCCTTCTCCGACTTGAGGTCTTTGATGGTGTCTGCCTGACTTCGGACTTGCCTTTCCAAAGTAAGTATTGGTTGCACGTTGCTAAGGATAGAATGGGCTATAACATCCCTCTCACTGGAAACCATAAAAGTCTTACCGTTGAAATTAACTGTGTTGGAGCTGCTTGGAGGGACATAGGGCCCTGCGAACTCATCTCTGGGCAGCCCAAGAAAATATTCACCAAGTCCACCCAGACCGGTGATGTCCATTTCATCTAAGTTAAGCTCTCCCCCCTCAACTTCATCTGTATGGAACTCCCTTGGGATCTCTTCTTGCAAGTCCCTTGGGATCTCTTCACCCAATGTTGGGTCAGTAGGAAAAGAAGGCTCCGGGTCCCGGAGAGCAACCTCATCTCCTTGGGAAGTCTTCTTCTTCTTGGCCTCCCTATCAGCACTCTCACTTGTTTGCTTGCGAGTCCTCTTAGAAGCCCTTGAGGGCTTAGGGAGGTTCACTTCCTGCTTCTCGCTCTCCTGTTCCACCACTTGTAAAAGGGCTGCATCAATTTGAACCTGTGCCAGTCCTTCTGTGTCTGTTGGGGCCTCCTTCTCATTGTCACCTGCCACCCTCTTGCCTTTCTTCTTCTTGCCCTTCATTTTACTTGGGGCTTTGGCCCGGGCAGGCAGGAAGAGAGTCCCATCCAGTTCATGAGACCTTCTCAGCACGATGTCTTCATCAGGTTGGGTGGAGAACTCCTCCCAATTTAGGTCTCTTCGACCTGTGGTGTTCCACAGGTGAGACCTTGCTAAGTTCCCAGGAGTGAAGGCTTTATGGAACCGGTTCTCCCAGTTCTCTGCGGCCCAAGCGTTGATTTTGCCACAAGTGACCTGTCCGGCCTTCAGGTAGTCCCCGAACTCCTTTGGCAGCTCTGATAAAACAAAAGAGAAACTAATTAGCATAAACTTAAAGAAAAGAGAGATTCGAACATAAGCTTAAAGTAAAAACTTACGATCGCTCCTCCATCTACTCCGAAGAAGGCTTGGATTCTCCCCGGCCTTGATTTTCTTTCCATTTTCCCATGAGCTACTGACAAACAAGAATTGGCTCCTCCATTTACTCTCCAATTCCAGGAGATCATCAACAGCTTTAAGGTCATTCCCCATGTTGAAATGATAGAAGGGGAACTGATGATGTTTACACAAGCTGGCCACAGCTGCAAACTCTTCCATAGGAAGAGGGATTCCAGATAACCTAGACGCCAAAATACATGACATCAAGGTGAACCAACCGTTGGGGCTTAGCTGTGTCGGGCAGAGCTTGACCAAGTGAAAATAGCGCACTATCTCCGGGTCCAGTGGGAACCTGAGTCCCCAATTGAATAGCTCTGTGAAGAAGACTATCTCATTCCTTTTGCAGTCCATCGGGGTCTCCGGATCGATGGGAATTCGTATCTTTACATTCTCAGGAATCCCCCACTTAGTGCGCAATCGACCCAGATCTGAAGTATGGATGAACGCATACTTGGTCCTTAGCAAAGCTGAAAGATACTTGAGCTCGACTTTATGAAAGCATGGCCCTACTCTCCCTTCAAGGCTCTCCGGCAGGTCCGGGTGCCTCAGATATAAGTCCTCTTTGCCCTTCTTGGCAACAACAGTAGCAATATCAGCCTGTCCGGAAGACTCGGACTCAAATCTAACCTCCTCAGTGGAATCCTCCATCCTCTCCTCCATAATTGTTGGGGGAGCTTCTGTAGAAGTAGTCCGGGGAGGATTGAGGCTTGGCATAGCTGATCCTCCGAACCGTTGGCTGTCCGTATTTACTCGACTTCTCACCTCAATTTGAGTTTCTGAGGCAGAAGATTCCTTGGGGGGTAGTGGGCTGCTGGCCTCTAGTCCTGACAGCCTCTCCCGGGGAGCCCTTATAGTTGCCCCAGACCCTGATTCACTATCTTTCGCCCCCGATTTCGAGGGTGTGTTTTTAGAAGAAAGCCCTTTGACCAACCGACTTGGCCTTTTCATGATTAACTTATCCGGGGAATGGTCAGAGTCAGACCCCATAGCAATGAAAGAAGATTTTTTCCTAACACTTGTGACAGTAACTCCCTATTCAACAGCAGGGATCGACTCCTGAACTAAGGAGCCAGATACTATGGGGGAGAGCGTTGATTGAAAGAGTTTTTTAGGTTTTGTACCTTTGGAAGAAGATGAACCTCTATCAGATTCTGCGACAGAAGAGGCTGGTTTCTCAATACGCGACGATGGTAGCCCTGCAGCAAGTCGTTTTTCCTTCTCAACTCTTTGAGCTTTCTCCAATTCCGAGAGGTTAAGCCAGCCGTCCTTGATCAGTGCTGTTCTTGCTGTAAACATGAACAACCAAGGAAGTTTTGAAGTTCTAGAGAGATAAAGCTCTGAGTAAAATTACAGAGTGAAATTTGAAAGAGATAATGAGACAGTGAAAAGTGAATTAGAATTTACAGTAAATGTGAAAAAAGGAGTTGATTCCTAGGAGAATCCGAAAAGTTGGGCAATGATTAAAAGACGACACTGATGTCATTAATGGCATTTAAAAGAGGTAACTTGTTCGAGAAAGTGGTGCGAAGTTCAAAGTGAAAAAACGGCTAAAGTGACCAATCAGAGAGTGACACGTGTCCCATTAACTCTGGTAAGAACCGTTTGGAATTCGTAACGTTCGGTCTGTCCGGGTTTGTCCCCAACTCTCTTCGAATTGAAAACCACTTCCTAAATCGGACTGTTTTTCAGTTCTTTGACAAGGACGCTTGTTCAAACACCTAAAAAAGGGGCTCCTGATGAGTCCGAATTCGGAATGCTCCCCGGATGGGCAAACCAATGTAAATCTCTCCGTAAACCGGACAGACACTAAGAACTTAAATCGGACGGGACTTTTGAACCGGACAGATGACTCGAACACTGTGAGCTTAAGGCTGTTCGAACTATGACTAAATTACTAAAAAACCTAAACACTTTCTGACTAAGCTACCTGCCCATCTGCTTAAAATTCATGGGTCTTTAAACATGACCCGGGTCCATTAAACATGACCCGAAAGCCCATAAGGGCCCAAGTATCATACTATAAATACCCAACCACCAGCATTAACTATGGGTAACAAAAATTAACTGCTGCCAAGCTGCTTAATTCTCTCTCCACCTTGAAACACCTCGAAACACCCTCACACCACCTTGAAACACCTCGAAACACCCTTACACCGCCTTAAAACTCCACTTGAAATTACTTGCCTACCCCCAGGCCATTTTTATCCACACCAATTTTAATTCAATGTCCTAATACAAACTTTAAGAATGTGGAAATGCAAAAGATTTGATATTTCTTGATAGTTGGGAGTCTAACGTGTGCTCAAGTTTGTACAAATCCAGAAAATACCTTTGTTTTTAGTTATTAGGAAGGTATATCATTTAATAGATTTTAGCAATAAGATATGAAGCCACTTGGATGCTTACAATTAATTACTATTGATTTGAATGTAGTTAGGGTCAAGGTAGAAGACAAGGATTGAGCCACATAATTCTTGAGTTCTTTTTTGAAGGTGTATGTACACTGTGTTGACATTATTCTCTACAACAAAAAGTCTCTTACGATGGATAAAGTTAAGATTGCATTGAACTCCAATTATCCTCATATGAAATTAATTATGAAGGGTGACTGAAAAGGTCTTAAATTGAGTGTGAGAGACATTTAATCAATAAAAATAAAAAACTATTCGTTCAAGTCTAATGGTTTTATAAGTGGTTCTAAAGTTATATGTTAGTAATGTAAGAAGAAGGCCCATATAAGTAGGAAGTGCACGTAGAAATACATGAGAGGTCATTATATGAAGGCCAAAATCAGAGATATTGCAATGGTTTTAGATTATTATGAGTATATTAATGGTTTAATAACTTCTACTTGCAGATACAATGACAAATGAGTGTTGGATATAAGAGCTTTATTCCACACAATTTATAACAAACATTGGTTTAAAAATAGTATTTTTTATGGTGAAAAGGTTGTCCTCGGGACTGATGAATTTTGTGTTGTTAAATGGATGTGAGCTGTTCGGCTCAAGTTTTTTATTTACGTGCCTAAAATTAAACAAAACTTTATTTTGATTAAAATATTATATAAATAAATGTTTGCTTATAAGGATGAAGACGGCAGCCTTAGGGTCTTATCAGGCTCACTTATTATTATGAAGACCTATGAGACTAATATTTTGTTAGTTCTTGAAGGGTATGTAATGGTAGAGGGTATGTCTAGTGTAGAGAAAAATTCAACCAAGTTGTGCCATCTAAGGAATGGACATGTAAGTGAGAAGAACCTTGTTGAGCTTAGTACATAAAACTTGTTTGATGGTACAACAATTCAGAAGTTGAGATTTTGTGAAAGTTCTGCTAGGTAAAATAAAGAGGGTTAAGTTTCTGCCTAGTGACCATACAACGAATGATGTGTTTGAGTATGTTTATTCAGATCTTTGAGGCATGACATGACAAACTGCTATGGTTTGTGCAACGTACTTCATATTCATGATTGATGACTATTTTAGAAATGTATGAGTTATAATTTTAAAGACCAATTATAAATCATTTGATGCTTTTAAGAGATGGAAGAAGTTGATAAAGAATCGTACTAGAAAGATGCTAAAGAATTTTTGGACCGACAATGGCTTAGAATATGTGAATTAAATATTCACAAGCTACTGTTTGAAACTTGGAATTGCTAGACATTGAACCCTGAGAGAAACTCTCAAACATAATGGGCATGCTGAAAGAATGAAATGAACCTTGTTGAAAATATTAGATGTATGCTTCAAATAGCTAGAATAGACCGAAGATTATTGGGAGAAAGTGTGACAATGGCTGCGTATATCATCAACATGAATCATCTTAAGAGACTTGAACTGTAAACCGAACCTTCATTGGAACATTTGAGAGTGTTTAATGTGCTTCTTACGTACATATGAAGCAAGACAAACTTCAGTCTTGATCATTAAAATATGTAAAACTTGGATATCCGAAAGGTGTAAAAAAGTATAATTTCAAAGATGTGATTTTAAGTGAGAAGGATATGCTATTGAAGAAAATGGTGGAGGCCAAACCTAGTACTGCTAAAAAGAGATGTAAAGTTGATGATGAGTCTGATCAAGAGAGTGGATCCGATAATGCTTCTACCAAATATGATTTTAGATCTGGTCCATCTTTGGTTAATGCATAGAAAGTCCAATAATTGCATTAGTCCAGAGATGGTTGATAGTCTGATGTTCCAGAGCCTTCGGATGATCAAAAGATAGTAACATGGTTTTGACATTATAGACATAACAAACTTTCACAAATGTATGGTTTTGTTGATGTTATTGTTTATGCTTTATCGATTGAAATACAATAAGATTTTCTTGAACCCTTGATCTATCACAATGCTATGAAGATCAGTATTAAAAAGAAGTAGTTGAAGGCTATGAGGGAAGAGCTGATATCTCTGAATAATATGAGAATTTGGATTTTTATGAAGCAACTGAAATATCACAAGCTTATTTGGGAGGAAATGTATATTTAAAAGAATAATTATATCATGGAGTTGATTTATCCAGATATAAAGCTAGGTTGGTGGCGAAGGGCTTCACGTAAAATGAGGGTATTCATTTTGATAAACGTTTCTCAATATTTATGAAACAAACCTTAATAAGGGTTCTACTGTCAATTATTATTAGATTTTATCTTAACATAAATTAAATGGGTGTTACTATTGCCTTACTACATGGAGAATTGGAAGATACAATCTACATGTGTCAGCTAACAAGGTTTAAAAAATGAAGGAATGAGATACATGTTTGTTGAAAAGAATTATGTACGGGCTGAAACAGTCATCGAGATAATGTAATAAAAGATTTTATTCTTGTATGAGGTCTATTAAGTATGTAAGAAACTGTTATGACAAATGTAAATATTGGAATTAAGAAACACACATGGAGAGATATATTATGTTACTATTTATATGTTGTTGATATCCAAATAAGTAGAAATGACAGTAAGATGATTGAAACAGTAAAGACTCAACTGTAGAGTGAGTTTGAGATGAATAATATGGGATAGAATAGAAGGATATTTGGTATTAAGATAAAGAGGAACATGTTGAATAGGTATTTATTCTTATCTAAACAAGAATACATACATAAGGTCCTTAGGAAGATCAAAATGTCTGAATCCAAAAAGGTTAGCACTCACATTGGTTTCAAATTCAAACTTAGTGTCACTCAAACATCAACAAAAAAAATGGATAAGAATTTCATGCAAGAGATACCTTATACAAATGTCATTGGAAGCATAATGTATGCTATGATATACATGAGACATGATCTTGTCTATTTAATTAGTATTTTGAGCAGATTTATATCAAATATGAGGAAACCTCATCAGGATGCCCTTAAGTGGCTCATGAGATACTTTATGGGTTAGACTAATATTGGGTTGTGTAAATCAGAAGAATACGATTGGTGAAATACTGAGCTAGTATGTTGACTCTGATTATGTTGGCTACCTTGACACAATAAAGTAAACTTTGGATTATATCTTTACTGTGTTTGGTGGAGTGATTAATTTGAAGTATTATATACAACCGGTTTATTTCATTTTCATTTACAGAAGTTAAATATATGTTTGTTATATAAGAAATTATATAAGCCATATCGCTGAAGAATTATTGAGTGAGATCCCTAATATATAATACAATGTGATTGTGTTTTGCAATAATACTAGTGCTATTTATTTAATGAAGAATCTGAAGTTCGATAACAGAACTAAACATATAAATATAAATTTTCACATCATCCAATATATGGTGAAAAGAGAGCAACTGAAGGTAGTAAATATTGTCAGTAACGAAAACCATTCAGGTGATCTGACAAAGGTATAACCGATTTCAAAGTTTACGAACTTCATATAGTGAAATTATAGTTTTATGTGAATTGGTCTCTAAATAGTAGTTGAACATTGGGAGAAACAAATTATGGGAGTTATTATAGCCGTAAGTGAAGAATTGTTAGGTGTATGTTAAAATTAATTAAAACAGATGTATTTACAAAGACTTTAATAGGCTGGAGAGGGACATCTAAAGACATTCAAGAGAAAGAACTCTTGAATCACTCTGATAGTATGAGCTGGACCAAAACTTAGGTGTAAAGACGTTTGCTAAAACTTAAGGTTAAGCTATGTCTAAGGCAAGAATGATATTTTTGTTAGAGCCAATAGTGCAAGTTGATGACGTATTGACCCAAATTTTCAAAACACGTTTACTGAAAGACTTGATACCTATTTGTTTATAGAATAAACTGAGTCACTTGAGGATTTGAATTAATGTGTAATCTCAGCATTTGATCAAAGAATTGTTGACCTTAGCATGCTTATCTTTTGGAAGGGTAGTCCAAAGAGGTGTCGCTACCAGTCGTACGAATGTCAGAACTACTGATTGTCCTTTGCATTAGTGTGTTTGGACAATTAAGAAAATGAGTTGGCATATGCTAGTGTGAGCATGGAGAATAATACACATATATTTGGTCATCTATAAATAGTGAGAAAGTGGTATGAAGTCATTGCCGAAATTATAAGCTAAGATTGCTTGAGAGAGTAACCTGAAATATTTTAGATATTGGGAGGTAGAAGATAAACACTTTGAATATTCTAAGATTCATAATTGTTTTTGTAAGAAGTGAGTGCTTTGTAACAAAAGGTGAATTGTTGAGCATTAGTATTTGAAAGAGTTTTCTTCTAACCTCCTATATATAAAATATGTGTTCATTTTCTATGGATGTAGGATTTCTTCACGATCTGAACCAAGTTAAATTTGGCTTATGTGTGTTTAGTTTAGTATTCTTGTTCTTATTCATTTGATTTGCTGTAGTGGGTTCATAACTGAAGTTTTGAGCATTAGATGAAATTGTATACCTCCGTATTTCTTGTTGCATCATCTACTCTACTAACAAACGAATTTTGGTTGAATAGCGGTTGAACTTAGTTGACGTTTTTTTCGGTTTAATTTTGGTGAAAATTTAATATTATTTATTAATCTGAAATGATGTGCAATCTCAGCATTTGATCAAAGAATTATTTATCTTAGCATGATTATTTGTGGAAGAGTATTCCAGAGGTGTTGTTACGAGTCGTGTTTGTCCTTTGTATTTGTTTGCTTTGACAGTTGAGGAAATAAATGTTCATATTCTAGTGTGAGCATAGAAAACAATACACAAATTTTTGGTCATCTATAAATAGTGAGAGAGGGGTATGAAGTCATTGCCGAAATTATAAGCTAAAAATTTATTAAGAGAGTAATCTAAAAGATTTTGGATATTGGAAGGTAGAAGATAAACACTTTGAATACTCTGAGATTCATAATTCTTTTTGTAAGCACTGAAAATTTTGTAATAAAAGATGAATGGTTGAGTGTTAGTGTTTGAGAGAGTTTTCTTCTAACCTCCTATATCTAAAATATGTGTTCATTGTTTATGAATATAGGATTTTTTTCACGATCTGAACCACGTTAAATCCTACTTATATGTGTTTAGTTTAACATACTTGTTTTTATTCACTTTATTTGTTGTTTTGGGTTCATAGCCAAAGTTTTGAGCACGAGACGAAATTATATAGCTCTTTGTTTCTTGTTGCATCATCTACTCTACTAGCAAACGGATTTCGGTTGAATAGCGGTTGGACTTAGTTAACGTTGTTTACGGTTTAATTTTTATAAAAATTTAATATTATTTGTTATTTCAAAAATGAGTTTCCAAAGTGTTTCTTCCACAAATATTATTTATCAAACGAGTTATTTTGTAAACTATTTCGAACTTAACTTTATTTAAAAAAAATATTATTCTAACTAAACTAAACTTATATTATAGTTATTTGATTAATTATATACGTAACTAACTAGGTTGGACTTGAACTTATTTTGAACCTACCTATAAATAAAAATGTATTCTCTAAAAAAATTACTTCTTATGCCAATTAAAGTAGAAACATACTTTGAAGATACTAAAAGCATAATTTTGTTTTTGATTTAGTACTGGTTAAGTACTTTTTTACTAAAATAACAAAAAATTGAAGAACGGATTCGACGAAGGACAATCAACCTAGTAAGGAGGAACCTTTCGTTTGCAAAAAAAATAACTTTAATTAAATATAATTTGTAAAGCGAGAAATATCCATTTTTTTTATTGTTTTATAAATGAAAATTAATCAAAATAAAACAATATATTTATATTGGTTTAAATATAACATATAAGATAAAGACAAACAAATATAGTATAAAATAATAAAAAAGTATTAAATTTTTTAATTTCGATATGCATTCTTGTCATTTCTCACTTTGGGTTCGCGTGGTCTTGTCAGTTCCAAAGTCACTTCTTTTTTTTTTTTATAAAAGTTTGTAAACTGAAATTAAATAAATGTACATGAGTTCATAAGGTGGACCCCCTTTACATTATTTCAAGAACCCAAAATGGATACATATAAGCAACAGTAAAAAGAGATACATAAAGACATTATTCAGTGAATGGATATTTTGTTCCTTTAAATCTGTAGCGAAGGTCGGAGAGGACCATGTGGAAGATGCTCGAGTAGCGGGATTGCTTTTATTGAATATTATGTTGTTCCTTTCTTTCCAGATATAGTATACTGTAGCACAGAAAGCTGTGTTCCATAGCAATCGTCGTCTTTTATCAGAGGTTGCCCATGAACTTGCTGCATCATACCATTGATGCCACGATAGCAGAGGGGAAGGGAGGGGAAGAGAGGAGGAGCTTTTGGGTTAAGAGCTCCCAAATGGCGAAAGAGTAAGGGTAGAGGATTAGAAGATAATCAAGAGTTTCGGGAGCATTGTTACAGAGGACACAGGAGGCCGGGCAGTCAAGGCCCCAAGATATAAGCTTATCTTTGGTGGAGATCTTGATGTGAATAGCAAGCCACGTAATGAAGGAGTGTCGGGGGATGGATAATTTATGCTAGGTTAGGTTTGCCCAGCTGACCTTTGCATTTGAGTGCTTAAGGGCAGAGTAAGTGCTGCTGATAGAAAACGAAGGTTTGGAGTTGTTCGGGATCCAGATGAAAATATCAGGTTGGGAGGAAGAAGGGGGTAGATCTCTGAGGGCCGCAGTGGTTTCCCTCAGGTGTTCTCGGAGGTCGCGATTGGGGGCTCTGGCATGGGAGGGCCAGGCCCATGAACCATTTTTGCAAATGTCTTCAACATTTTTTAAGTTGCGGAGTCTAGAGAGGTTCTGGATTGAAGGGCCATAGCGGTTGACAAGGGATGTAGAGAACAGCCATGCGTCATGCCAAATAGAAGTGTGGGCTCAATTTCCAATAATGACTCGATAGAGATTTGAGGCTTTACTCCGGAGGTTCAGGATCTTCTTCCAACTCCAGCTTGCAGAAGAGGGCGAGGGGAGGGTCCAAAAACAGTTAGATTTAATCTTTTCAATTAGAGTCCATAGCGAGTTCTTGTTTTTGGTAAGAATGGACCAGAGAAGCTTAAGGGCGGCCTCCTGATTACATATTTTTAGGTCTGGGATCCCAAGGTCGCCCTCCTCTTTGGACACGGTGAGCTTTTTCAAAGAAATCTTAGCACCAGAAATTTTAATTTCACGTCCTGACCAAAGAAATCGACGGAGCAATTGAGAGAGCTCTTTGAGGACGCGCGCAGGGAGGATAAATAATGACGACCAATAGACATGGCTGGAAAATTTAACTGAATTTATGAGTTGGAGCCGACCGGCATAAGAATGATGTTTGGAGGTCCAAAAGTTGATTTTGTTGGTGACTTTTTGGAAAAGGGGTCGACAGTCGTTATAAGTGAGGCGAGACGAAATGAGAGGCACACCGAGATATCTGACCGGGAGGGAGCCTTCCTTGAAGTTTATACACTTAAAGATGCTGAGCTTGGCGTTGGGGGAGGTGCCCGAGAAAAAAATAGTGCTTCTACCAGGCAAGAAGCTCATCGGTTTACCATTAATGCAAACCGAGTAGGAGGTGGAGGTGATGCATTGGATAATCCAATTTATCACGGGCATAGGAAAGTTCATAGCTAAGAGGATATCCAGAATAAATTCCCACCTAATATTGTCGAAGGCCTTCATAAGGTCGATCTTGAGGGCACATTTAGGACCTTTACGGTTCGTTTGGTAGCCATGCAAAAGGTTTTGGGTGAGTAGGATATTGTCCATGATAGAACGGCCCGAAACAAAGGCGGACTGGGAGGGGTCAATAAGAACCGGCAGCGCCGGTTTGATTCGTGAAGCAATGATTATGGAGATGATTTTATAAATAACATTGCAGCAAGCAATCGGTCTAAAGTCCGAAGGAAGAGAGGGGGAGTCAATTTTAAAGATGAGGGCGATTAGGGCCGTGTTCCAGTCCGGGTTCACATGACCCTTTTCAAAGAAGTGCTTGACCCCGTCACAGATATCTTTGTTAATGAGGGGCCAACTGGATTTAAAGAATCCAGCGCTAAAGCCATTGGGACCCGGAGCTTTATCGTTGTCGATGTAAAAAAGAGCCCTCTTAATTTCCACGTCAGAGATGGGCTTTATCATCTCGGCACTTAGATCAGGGGGGGACAATAGTTTTTATTAAGGCCTTTATTATGTCCGGGCCTGCTTAGTTGGGCTTACTAGGGGAGCCAAGCTGCTTGAGGAAAGGTTTTGGAAGGTAGAAGAGATGGTGAAGGGGTTAGAGCAAGAAGACCCCCCGGGGGTGGTGATCGAAAGGATTTTATTACGAGCCCTACGGGCTCTTATGCTATTATGAAAGAATTTGGAATTTCTGTCCCCGAGCTTAAGCCGGGTTTCCCTGAATTTTCGCTTGAGGAAGGATTCTTCCGCACGGCTATAAAAGAATGTACGAATTTGACGCCTCTTTCTTCGCGGAGATTAGCGTCCTATTCGAGGGGTCAGAGAAGATATTCTCTTGGGCGAGAGAAAAGGAAGATCTAGCATCCTCGACTCTCTGGCTGATATCACTAAACTCCGACTTGTTTAAGAAGGAGAGCACAGGAGTGAGTCTAGCCAACTTGAAAACGACCGCTTTCATGGGGTTCAGGGGGCAGGGGAGAGACCAGTCATCAGAAACAAGGTTTTGGAAATTTGGATGGGATTTCCACATATTAAAAAATTTGAAAGGTCTAGGGGGGAATAAAGGGAGCTGTGAGATGAATGATAATGGGGGTATGATCGGAGGTTCTGGGGAGATCGAAATGGGCAAAAGAGTTAGGGAAGACGTCATCCCATAAAGCATTCACAAGAGATCTATCAATTTTAAAGGATATGGGGTTTTCCTCTTGGCGGTTAAACCATGAGAATTGGAAGTGTGATGCTCTAAAATCGTCAAGGCAACAGCTCCGACAACAATCATTAAAAGAGTCAATAGCGTTGTTCCAATGCGGGTCGACATTAGTTCTTTCATGGGGGTTCCTGATCGAATCATCTTTTTTCTATTATCATTGAGGATTCTGCTCATGTAACTTTATCTGTATAAATTCTTATATATATAGTATTTGTTTGTTTTTATATAATAAATATTTAAGTATGCTGGTTTTTTATTCAAAACTTAACACAACAGTGCTTTTATTGCAGACTAATGAAACTCGAACACACTAAAAAAAGTTAATATGGATTCTTTTTGTTATTTTTTCAGATATGTATTATGGGAAAACCTATAATTTTAATAAGTTTAATTATGAGAATAATGTGTTAGATATTTTAGTGTAATTAGATCGACTAGTCGACCAATGTAATGATGATACATTATCAACAAGTTGTAGAGTGCAGAGTGCACGCTTGTTATGTTATGTATCGTGATTAGCGGGGTTAAGGGGCAGAACCTCTCGCTGGGTCGACAAAATTGGATGAATAGACTATTGTTGCAAGTCAACAGAATTTTGAATTTGAAAATTTCACCGTTTTATTCAAATCTCAAATTCAAATGTTTTCTTTCATTCAAAATAAAATCTTGTTTATTTTTGGACCATAACTAACTAACTCGTTTTGTTTAGCTAATTAACCGATTTTGTTGGTCGAAATATAAGATATTCAGGGTTCTGTTGAATAAAAAAACACAACATTATCTATACCCACTGTTCGATATAATTTTTCTCTAATTTTATCCATTTGAATATTTTGGAGAACCCCAAAAATAAATTCAATCTGAAATTGATAAACAAGACTTCAGATATTTATCCGTAAATCTAAACTATATTCCCTACAAAAGATTGAATTTATTTGTTCTTGTTTATGAAGATAGAGATGAAGAACGAAGGAGAATCAATGAAGCAGATGACAAGCAAGTTCGCTAAACCGGATAAGTTTAAAGGGCATGATTTCGAACACTGGAAGAAACAAGGAGATGCTGCAAGTGGGAAAATAATAATTACATTTTTTGCGACTATATCTTAAACAGTTTGTCTGATACTTTGTTTGATGTATATCAAAATATCAAATCTGCAAAAGAGTTATGAGATTCCATTGAATCGAAATACGTGGCAGAAGACGCTTCTAGTGGGAATTTCATGGTTAGTAATTTCATAAATTACAAAATTGTTGACTCTAAACCTGTGATGGAATAGTATAATAAACTACCAAGAATTCTAGGTCAATTCGTTCAACACAATATAAAAATGGACGAATGTATTTCAGTGTCTTCTGTTATTGACAAATTGCCTCATTTATGGAAGGATTTTAAACACACTCTGAAACATAACAAAGAAGAAATGACTTTAGTCGAACTTGGTAGTCATTTTAAGATTGAATAGTCTCTAAGGGCTCAAGATGAAATAAGTAATCCTAAAGGTAAAAAACAAGTGGAAAACTTATCTGTAAATATTGTTGAAAACAGTAGGTTCCTTAAGAATGCAAATACGGATAAGGGGAATAAACGAAAGTTTAAAAAAGGCAACAACAAAACTAACAATTTTTCTAACAAAAATCTTAAAATGACATGCTGGAAATGTGGAAAACCTGGTCACTTTATGAGGGATTTCGAGTTGGAAAAGGCAAAAATAATGATGGTCCAAGTGGGAACATTGCTGGTTCAAGTGGATCTAAGGATCCTGAAAAGCAACAAGGTCAGATTTTAATTCAGAATTTTAATTATGGTAAGAATTATATATCTTTAATCTCTGAGGCATTTTATGTGTAGGATAATGATGTTGCTTGGTGGATTGATTCGCGAGCAACAAGTCATGTATGTAAGGATCTTCGATGGTTCAGTAATTTTCAATCGATTGAAGATGGATCTTCACTTAAGATGGGAAATGTTGCAACCGAACCAATTAAAGGACTAGGAAATGTTAAATTATTATTTACTTCTGGAAAATACATATTATTAAACAATGTATTGTATGTTTCTCGGTTTCAAAAGAATCTTTTGTCTGGTGTTGTTTTAAACAATTTTGGTTTCAAAGAAGTGAATGAAAGTAACAAATATGTATTTTCAAAACATGGTGTATTTATGGGATTCAGATATTTGTGTAATGGTATGTTTATGTTAAATATTAATGTTTCGTTCCAAAATGATTCTGTTTGCATGACTTATACTAGTATGTGTAGAAATTTGAATAAAACAGAATTATGACATGCTAGATTAGGACATGTTCATTATGGAAGAATAAAAAACATGTCGAAAACGAGCCTTATTCCTCTTGTTGATGCAAACAATGAAAAATATAAGACTGGCATGTTAACTAAGATAACTAGAAAACCTTTCAATAACATTAAGCGAGTTTCCAAAATATTAGAACTAGTACATAGTGATTTATGTGATTTTCATGCTACACATTCGTTAGGAAATAAAAAGTATATTATTATATTTATTGATGATTCATCTAAATATTGTTACATTTATTTGTTGCATGCTAAAAATGAATCTCTTCATAAGTTTAAAATATATATAAAGAAGAAGTAGAGCTACATAAGAATGATTTGATTAAAAATTTAGGTACGCATAGAAAAAGTGAATATTATAATCCTATATATTTTCAGTCTACTAGTATAATTCATCAAACCACGGCTCCTTATACACCACAAAATAATGGTATAACTGAGAGGAAGAATATGACTTTGAAATAAATGGTTAATTCTATATTTTCCTATTCGGGTTTGAGTGAAGGATTCTGGGGTGAGGCTATGTTAACAGCCTGTTATTTATTGAATCGTATTCCTACTAAAAGGAATAAGATGACCCCGTATGAGCTTTCATTTAAGAAGCCTCCAACATTAAATTATCTGAAAGTCTGGGGTTGTAGAGCAGTTGTAAGGCTCACTGAACCCAAAAGGAAACATATGGGGGAAAGAGGTATATATTGTGTCTTCATTGGATATGCTGAGCATTCCGTTGCATGTAGGTTCTATGTGTTAGAATCTAATGACTATGTGTCGGTGAACACGGTTATCGAGTCAAGAGATGCAATATTTGATGAAGAGCGACTTACCTCTATACCTAGACCTAGAGATGTGATTCAAAACTCTTTGAATAGGAACTCAAGTCAAACTGAAAATATATCAAATGGTACTATTTGTGTACCTGAACCTTATGAACCAAGGAGAAGTATTAGAGCTAGAAAAGCTAAGTCGTTTGGATATGATTTCAAATTTATTTAGTTGAAGGGTTAAGAGATAAGATAAACTGTCAATATCAATATTTTTTTGTTATTAAAGATAATCCAAGGACTTTTAATAATGATATGGCATCAAGGGATGCTGAATTCTAGAAAGAAGCAATCCAAGATGAGATAGAGTATATCATGCATAATAATACATGAGAGTTGGCTAATTTACCTCTTGGTTGCAAATCATTGGAAAATAGGTGGATTTTAAAATGAAAAATGAAAGTAGATGGTACTATTGAAAGGTATAAGACTGGTTTGGTTATCGAGGGTTTTAAACAAATAAAATGAATTGACTTCTTTGATACTTATGCTCCGGTTACTATGATCTCCACTATTAGATTGGTGATTGCACTTGCATCCGTATACAATCTTGTAATTCATCAAATAGATGTGAAAACTACATTCTTGAATGGTGATTTGGATGAGGAAATTTATATGAAACAACCTAAAGGGTTTGTCATGCCAGGTTGTGAAAACAAGGTATGCAAGTTGAAAAAATATTTGTATGGCTTGAAACAAGCACCAAAATATTGACATCGAAAAATTGATAATGTGATATTTTCTAATGGCTTCATTCTTAATCAAGCGGACAAGTGTGTATATATTTAAAATTCGATTCGACCAACAAAATCAGTTAGGCAGTTAGGGTAGTTAAGGTCTTTAACAGGAATTGCATTGAAACGATTGAATATTTGAAATTTGAATAAAACGTTCAAATTTGAAAATTTGAAAATCTGTTGACTTACAACAATAACCGATTTAATCAAGAATGATGTGTCTTGGACCCCGCAAGGGGCTCCACCCCTTGATCATGTTAATCATGATATAATCTACCAAGCATGCTTTCCACACTCTACGACTTGTTTGATAATGTATCATGATTAAATTGGTTGACTAGTCGATCCAATCACACTAAAATATCTAACAAAGACCACTCTTCCTCAAGTGGATGGGATTTCTACTTGGGGAGGTGTTATATCTTGGGAATCAAAGAAACAAACTTGTATTACTGATTCAAAAATGAAATCAGAGTTTGTGGCATTAGCACCAGCTAGTAAAGAAGCGGAATGACTAAGAAATTTAATGTATGAAATTCCATTGTAGCCCAAACCTATATCACTTATATCAATCAGATGTGATAGTGAAGCTGCCTTGGCCAACGTCTATAAACAAGTTTACAAAGGCGGGTCTAGACACTTAGGTTTTAGAAACAGTATGATTCATGAGCGCATCACGCATGATGTTATTTCAGTTGAGTTTGTGATAAATCAATATAATTTAGCCGATCATTTAACCAAAGGGTTAAATATAGATCTTGTGCACAAATTGGCTATTCATATGGAATTAAAGTCCATCTGAAATCTCTCATGTTTAGATACCCAATTCCCATCTAATATGACATTAGGTGTTGAATTCAATGTGGAAAGCTTAACATCTAAAGATTGGAACAAATGTGCAGTATCATCCCACGGTATGTGTTCAGACCTGTAAGTTGTGGAGGTTGAAGATTATCTTCTTAATAGTTTTTTTGAAAAATTTCATATGCAGGTGCAAGAAGAAAAGAGTTACCTATTTGAGCATGAATTTTAGCCGCTTCAATAAGCTAGGACTTTTCTTTCATATGCTTGAGAAGGATAAGGACATAAGGCTAGTAAAAGATAGTGTCAAGTAAAAACATGTGAGAATGTAAGTTTATGTGTACAATTTCTTCATGTATTCATTATGAATTATAAATGTTCAATCCTTAGTGATACCTTGATGTTCGAATATTTGGAATGTGTCGTAT
Source organism: Limnanthes douglasii subsp. nivea (assembly GCA_036936605.1). Taxonomy (NCBI): domain Eukaryota; kingdom Viridiplantae; phylum Streptophyta; class Magnoliopsida; order Brassicales; family Limnanthaceae; genus Limnanthes; species Limnanthes douglasii. The sequence continues at coordinate 147,001,904 of JAUPFV010000003.1, read as the reverse complement.
ACTAATGTGAAATTCAATCGTTACGATATTTCATTTATATAAAAATTTGCTATTTGTTGTGATTTTGTTTAGTTGATCATGAATTACGCAATTGCATCTTTTTGTCCATATCAGATAAATAAATTTCACTCCATATCAGATAACTAAATAAATTTAGTTAAAGGGTCAAGAGATAAAATTTCCCTTATTTAAGGCCATATCAGATAAATAAATTTCTGTTATACTCCATCAAGTGCATCTTTTTGGGCTATAGTAGTATGCATAAGGGTTATAAGTGTTTTACTGCTAATGTTAAAGTCTATATCTCTAGGGATATCATTTTCAATGAAGAATAATTTCCATGTTTCTCTGGTTTCCTAGGGTCAAAAGGCTTGGTCACTCAATCTCAATCCCTTCAGTTACCTAAGTTTCCTGGTCCTAACTCAACATATGATTCTTCTATTATGCATGGACCATTATCAGACTCTCTAACTAAGTATCCTAGTAACTCTAACAACACCATATTTCAAACCAAATATCATCAGCCCATCACAACAATTCTAAATTCTTTACCATATCAAATATTACATGTTACTCTCAGTTTCTTGCATCCAAATCCACAAACTCTTCTATATTCATCCCTAAGAGCTAGTCCAATGCCACAATGTCATATTACATAAAACATGTCAGATCATCAATTGGATGTTGATTTTCTTCTTGAGACTTTTACTAATTATTTCCAACCACAACCATTGTTTAACAATCATCATATGACCACTAGAGCCAAAGTAGGAATTACTAAACCTAAGAATTTATACTCGGGTGTTACTATTGTGTCTACTGCTCCTGAAATGAGCCTACTAAGTTCTCAGAAGCTATAAGGGTTTCCATGTGGGCTTAGACGATTAAAATAGAATATGATGATCTAATAGCAAATCACATCTAGTCCTTGGTTCCATATACTTGGAACATGAGTTTGGTGGGCTGTAAAAGTTGAGATACAACTTTGATGGGTCTGTTCAACACTGTAAAGCCAAGTTGGTTGCTAAATGTTTCCATCGAAAGCCTGGTATTGACTTTACTGAGAAATTTAGTCCAGTAATCAATGCCTCAACTATAAGACTTGTCTTAACCTTAGTTGTATCTAAAGACTAGGATATAAGTCCTCTAGAAATTTTTAATGCTTTTTTAAATAGTGTTCTTCAAGAACAGGTTTTCATGGTGCAACCTGAGGGATTTGTGCATCCTAAAAATCCTTCTCATGTGTGTCACCTATATAAGGTATTGTATGGTCTCAAGTCGGCTCCTCGTGTCTAGTACTCCAAGCTCAAGGATACTCTACTATTATGGGGGTTTTAAAAATCAAGTCCATATTGCTCTATGTTCTTCCTAATGACTTAAGATGTATTTATTATACTCCTGGTTTACGTCCTTAAACAAGCTTATCCATAGACTCAACTCTAAAATTTATTTTAAAGACATGGGTTTCCTTAAATTGTTCTTAGGCATTAAAGCCTACAGAGATGAGTCAGGAAGGTACCTAACTCAGAAAAAGTATATTCGCGACTTACTTGGTAGAGAGGTTCTGTCTTCTGCTAATCCTTACACTACTCCTATGGGTGTAAGTCCTTCAGTATCCCAGACAGATGGTGACAATCTTTTGTGTCCTACAAAATACAGTTTTATATTAGGATCACTGCAATACTTGCTCCAGACATATCTTGACATTGCATTTGTCATCAATAAATTGAGTCAGTACCAGCAGTGTCCTACGAATGTGCATCTACAATATGTGAAGAGAATTATGCGATATTTATCTGGAACTTCTTCTCTGAGACTCCATATTAAATCCGGTAATGTTCATCAGCTTACTGGGTTCATTGATGTTGATTGGGCAGCTTCCCTAGACGATCGACGGTCTGTTGGTGGCTAATGCATGTTTATTGGAGACTCCATTGTTTCCTGGTCCTTGAAGAAGCAAAATATTGCCTCCCGTTCCAGGACTGAATCTGAGTACAGGTCTCTAGTCAATCTTTTCTCTGAAATGATGTGGCTCAAATTGGTTCTTCAAGAGCTGGGTTTCTCTCTTCCATGGGCTCTAGTTATCTGGTGTGATAACCTTGAATCCAGCTCATTTGCTTTTAATCCGGTTTTTCATGCCCGAACCAAGCATATTGAGATCGATCTTTACTTTTTGAGGGATCAAGTAGCTCAACCATTGTTGTACTTTAGGTACGTTCCTTCACACGATCAAGTGGCTGACTTACTCACCAAACCCTTAACGCACTCTCGATTTTTATTTCTCCGTGACAAACTCGGCCTTAGTGACCCTCTGCTTTGTTTGAGGGGGAAAGTGAAGAAATGTGGTTACCAGGTTTTATATTCAGGCAGTGGCAATGCTGATTCAGGTGGAGGCAGTGTTGACGGCAAAGAAGAGTTTGGTCTTGGTGAAGGTAGAGGTGCTGAGTCGAGATAAGAGTAAAGCTAGTGTTTGGTGGAAAAGTAAAGATTTAGTCTTATATATATCGGGTTGTACATATGGACCAGGTCGACTATGGAGCTAGTCTCGTTGGAGCGATGGGCCGAATTTATTCAGGTCTAAATATTTCCTCTTGGGTTTGAAACTTGTTAATAGAATTAAGTAGACTTTAACTGTGTAACAAGAGGTTGTTTTACTAGTATAACAATAATCACATTTGTATATAAGTGTGAATTGATGTAATAGACTTAAATAAAAAAATTATACGTAAAACAAATTTTTGTTTCTACTCTCTTCTCTCCAAAACATAACTGAAAGCAAGCTCGGAATGATGCTTCCGACAAATATTACAGCCTCGCTCAGGAGATATATCAAACAGTAGTAACCTTTTCAAACGAATGTAACACCATCGATAATAATAGAGATCTTCAAGTTACCCTATACAAGTATATTATTGCAAGGCTAAACTCTATTCTAAAATCTTCTAGTGTTAATAAATGGCGTATGGGAATCGGGTTGGAGTCTCACTTTAAAACTCTAAACATTCCTTACATGAGATCACCATCGATACGCTAGGTCTACCAGAGTACCGATTTGGCTCACTGAAATAAATGTTGATAACAACCCTGATGAACATATATTGAGAGAGGGACATGAAAAACCACAAGTAAAAGGCGTGAAAATGTGGTCAGAATGGAAGCTAATTGGATGTTATCGCATGTGTTTGACCGGTAACAACTTCAGAAACTTGGCGACATGAGACGTTTTTGGCAAGCTCTTACGAGCATGGGATGATGCTTTTGATACTTCTTTTTTGACAGGGCCAGCCGACTCTAACGGTTTCTTTAACACTACTTTTTTCACGAAGATTACGAGGTCAAAATCGTGACCGACTGTAATTCTTCTACGTCTCATATATTCAGCTTGGATGAGGTTGCTACTCATGAGATAACATTTGTTTTTATATGTTTAGTTCTTTGATCCACTTGTAGTGTACATACAATATAAAATATTAATTATTCGTTGAACCTATATTATGTCTAAAACTAGTTCCATCAGATGCATCATCAGTTTCACTCTCTTGTTCAAACTTAACTTCAACTTTAACTATCTTTAACGTTAGTACTAAATGTAGTCTTTATATTCTTGAATAACGGTCTTACATCTTCATTGGATACCATATTTTTCCTAATTAATCTTTTTTTACATATAGGTTCTAATAACAACAACCTATACCATTTTACGTCATCCGGATAAACCAAGAAAGATATACTTTAATATTCTATATTGAAGCATATATTGCTTCACATGTGCATAAGCAACACATCCAAACATTATCGAATATTTCATAAAGTGTTTCCTTTTATTCCATATCTCTTGAGAATATGTGAACTCTAATATCGAATAAATGATCATGTTGGTGATGTGTACAGTTTTCTTGACAACTTATTCCCCAAAATTTATATACATACAAGTTGTAAAAAACACACACCTTACTATCTTTTTAGGACGATATGGTTCATCCTCTCAACAATGCATTATGTTGAGGAGTTCTTTTGAAGTTCTAATTATCAATGAAAAGTTTAGAACAATAGCTAGTGAATGATTCATTCACAAATTCCAAGCCATTACAAGGCATTAACTTCTTTTGGGTTGTCATAAATTTTCACATAATGAACTAATAAAGTGTCAAATTATCAAATAATATTAAATTTTATTCTTCATACCTAAACCCTTAGCGCACCATTTGATTGTAGTATGAAAATTTGAAACGTATCTTTGATATTATAACCATTCAAACTTCAAGCTAAAAAAAAACAAATTATCCATGGAAATGCAAAACATCACCTCATACATCCTAGAGCCAAGTACTCAAAGATTATGGATCACCACTTCAGTATCTTGAAACTCATAAATTCACAACACAATGTTCTTACTTAATGTGCATGCAATGAAGCAAAGTAAAGGTACATCCCCTAAACACTTATCACCACAAACATACATTGCATTATACGTAAACATGTAATGATATACATGTTGATTTAATAAAAACTAACATACTAAACCTAAATGTTATGTTACAGGTCTGAAGAGGGGTTCGACCAACAAATACACATGCACTACAACAAGGACAACGAACTACGAGTTTTTTAGCATCAATATATACAATTAATGGTTTTTTCTTCAAAAACCCAAATCAATAATTAAATTTTGTATGGAGAAATATTGTAGTCATTTTAAAATTATTCATCTCAATAAAAAGGATTTTATACCAATCGTACTTAATTAATCATGCATACGTACATAACGTGTTGATACAAATGTTTGAACAACACTAAGATGAACCAAAAACTAACATATTATCAACATGTTTGTGTATATATGTATTGGTAGTGTAACTGTTAATACGAGTTGAGTTACTATATGGTCACTTGAAAGAATATAGGTTATGATAACTATATAGATCTTGGTAATAAACAACTAATGTATTTGTGTTCCCGGGTTTAGTTTAGAGAAAGATTTTCTAAAAAACAAGCATGATAATGGAAAAAGGTATGATAATTTTCGTTTCTTTTATATCCTTATTTATAATTATGTGCTTATTAATCTAGTTGGACTTAATAATGCATTCAACTATATATTCTAAGTAGAATTCATACCATAATATTTTAAACTATAATCAAATTTATACTTTTATTTGATGATCTCGTATATGATACGGACCAAAACCATATTAGACTTGTACGGCGCAATATGTATAGTATTAAATTGATGGACAGTTTGTTACCCATACGTCTAATAAACTTATATTTTTAGTATATTTAATTATTTGGAATTATAACTACAACTGTTTGGATACCTTAAATCTATATATATGAGGTATTCCAATTTAGGATATCTTTACAAACCCTTCAAAAGACCTTTTAAAATCGACGTCGATAATGCATCTTAAAAACTCATATAATCCCTACGTCACAGGGTTGAATTTTTTAAGTTGTCTTTAGTGGCAAAAAAATAATCAATAGTTTGCAATCTTTCATTAATTTTTGTATGTGCAAGATAATTATCCACAAACAAGAAAACTTTTCGTCAATGATTTTTATCAAGTCGGCGAATATATTCTCCAAATAACACCCAAGTTATCTAAGTTTTTCTTAAACACGGTACCCACAGTTCAAATTCGAGTTTATATTCTTGAATCATCTTGATTTAACATATATCCCAATAATCTATATATAGCTTTTTTAATCGACCTCATTACGGTAAATAACAACAGTTAGTCTTTCTCTTGCATTATTTCAAGAGAATGAGTTGGTTGAAGTCTAAAAAACATATTTGTTTATAATTTAAACTTGTAAATAATTGCATCGCTATAATACAGTTTTTTTAGATATTTAAATATAAAAAACAAACATGTTGCACAATGGTGGATCCAGGAATCAAACTATGGGGGCTATTTTTTTTATAAAATTCATTTTACACAATTCTTTCGTCGTATAATGGTTTCATTATCAATTTTAAATTATCATTTAAAAAACAAGTTTCTCTCATTGTATACAACTACTTTAAGTTATTTCCAATATATCTTAATATATTATTTATTACATATAAAAAATAATATTTATCTATAAATCTTAATATTTCTTAATATATTATTTTAAAAGATATTTAAAATATAATATATAACAAAATCAAATTTATTATAAAGTATATTTTCTAAAATAGATGAAATAAAATCAAATTCTTTACTAAAAGATATTTATTAAATATATATGGAAATAATATCATTTTTATATAAAAAATACATGGAAATAAAATCAAATTTGTATTAAACATAATTTATAATATAAATAAATTATTTTATTGAATTTTTTAGAAAAAGTGTGTGTTTAACCATATTAAAAAACAAAATTAATTATTTTATAAATACAAATCATAATATATTTTCATAAATATAAAATAATAAAATGAGAATTGTTATTTAAAATATATTTTATAAAATATTTTAAAAGAAACGATGGAAGTAAATACAAATTTGATAACTACAAAATAAGTTAGGCCAAAGCTATTTCCTCCCTGTTATTTTTTATTTCCTCCATCTTTTGAAAAATCCTCCATGATGTTATTTCCTCCATAAAGGAAGTTACAAAATTGCCCTTTTACCCATTTTTTCTTCACAAAACCATTACCCTAACATACGCGTTCTATTCAGTACAACAAAACCCATTCTTCACCATTATCACTACCTTACAAAGAAGAAAACCCATTTTTCACCCTAGAGAACTACCTTACAAAGAAGAAAACCCATTTTTCACCATTATCACTACCTTATAACAGCTGATTCGAAGATAGAGAAAGCTTGGAGAAGAAATTCTAGGTTTTCTATGTAATTTTTTGTTTATCGGATGATAATGACCTTATCGTATGTAATTTTTTGTTTATCGGATGATAATGATGTTTATCGGATGTATCAGATGATGTTTTTTGTTTATCCTTGTTGTTTAGCCTTGTTTAAGTGTTTAGAGGTTAAGAAACAATCAAATTTTAATATACACTGGTGTTTTACACTTGATTCCGAGAGGGCCACTCGGAATCAAGTGCAATGTCCCAGTGAACAAGACTATCACATTAAATAACGAGACAGAGGGTTTGCAACTGATTCCGAGTGGCCCTCTCGGAATCAGTTGCAATTTTTTTTAAAAAAATTACACCTGATTCCTAATTCCCGGCTCGGAAATAGTTGTTTTTTTTTTCAGAACTGTAAAAATCGGGTTTAGCTAAAAAAATAAGTTTCGAAATAGATATTTTCAAGCTATGAAGTTGTAAAACGTAAAAACAAGTTTAAATTACCTTGTTTGTCGATTGAGTGTTGTTCTCCGGTTTTGTTTGGCTTTCTTCATTTTCCATGATTAATCTTCAATAAAATTGAAGTTCTTTGTTTTAAGGTTAATTTTAGAGATAGAATCATATATCTTGGATTAAAGTTAGGTTAATGCTGTGTTTTTTCATATAAGACTATCTACTAGATAAATGGCATCTAGTGATAAATTTGAAATAAAAATAAGGGTAATTTGGTAAAAGCAAGTCACTAGTGTTTTTTTAAGTTTGAAAGATGGAGGAAATAAAAAATAACATGGAGGAAATAGCTTTGGCCAATAAGTTAATGTACTCACTCACATGTAAGTTTTCTAACTTTGAATTTTGGTTATCAATGTTATTTAATTCTTAAAAATCTTGTTCTTCCTTTCTCTATATGATTTAAATTATTTAATTAAAATCTCCACATTCTATAATTAATTTAATAAAATTTTCACCTTCTTCCTTTTCTCCATCTTGTTTAATTTATTTAACTAAATCTTCATCTTCTTTAAATTTATCTAATTACAATCTCATCTTCTTTCATGTTCTTCAATTTATAGCTCCTTTTTAATTTATTTAATTACAATCTCCCATTGACAAACAATGATCCATTAATTTTTAAATCAAATCAGTAATATAGACAATAAAAGAAAACAAAGATAAAAAAATCAAATTTGGGAGAGGAAGATTAAACCAAATAAAATCCAAACACCAAAAAATATTTTGAATAAAAAAATAAAAATATGTAAAATCTTCTAATTAATAAATATTTTTACTTAAACTTTGCCATAAAACCGCTAATAAGATTTTAATTTAGAATTTTCCTTAAAATAACAATTATTTCATATTTTTAAATTAAAATTTTCATTAAAAATAATGATTTCAGATTTTAAATTAAATTTTTCCTTAGAAATACATAATATTTCAAAATTAACTATATAAATTAACATATATTTTATTATAGACGGGTCGGCCACATACATATTAAAAATGACATTCATTTCAATTCAATCTATTTTATCTCTTATCTTTTATGTTTTTAAACTTTTCTTTCATGCCATTAATTTTAACTCATCTACTATCTTGGAATAATCAGAGATTTTTAATTTCACACGTCATTTTGAAGGTTCCAAACCAACAAATAAAGTTGAGAATTTACCTGAGTTATAACCCCTATAATTTTTGGATTTTGGTCTCAGAAGTTCAAATATCATATTCACATGTTTTTTTTATTTCATTTTGAATAGTATATTTTTAAAAAAAATCTTTTAAATAAATAATTTGTTTGGTTTGTGTTGTTAATATTATCTCTTTTAAGAGATAAAAAAAATTTAAAAATTATTAAATTATAGTTAATACATATTTTTTTTAATTCAATTCCAAACCATAATTATTAAAAAAAATATTTTTAATAATGTATGAAATTTGGATCATCTTTTAGTTTTATTGTGTTTGTTAATGTATTTCAAATCATCGTTAGATGTTCTTTAAAATAAAAATGTGTAATTTGTTTGTAATAATTAATTTTGATTAAAAAAATATTATAAATATTCTTTTTAACGTCCAAAAAAATAAAACATTGAACAATGTATAAGAAAATGAAAAACTGAAATTTTTATATGAGTTGTTACCAGTTAAATCATTTATTTCATATAGGCGGTTATCTGATTTTTTTGATTTTTTTTCATAATTAAGTTGAAATTTTGAATGCATGTATAAATTAAATATTTTTATTATAAATTATTTAGTAATTTAATTATAATTTATTTATTTATTAATTTATTAATTTATTAATTTATTACTTTATAAATTTATAAAACAAATCGATGGATTTTTAATATATTAGTCCATAAGGTTTTTATTTAACATTTAATTGCTTTTTTCATAGAATAAAAAATTCAATTTCTCCATCCCTCACTAAATTTAAAGGCTTTTAATAGAAGTTCTAAATTTAGGAGATTTATATTGCAAACACTTCCATACTTTAAAATTTCCAATGTAAAATCTTTTACAATTCAATAGTTTACAATTTTATTTCTTAATATACTAAATCATAATAATTATCACTAATACATTCTTATCCTCTCCTCTCTCAGTATAAATAACATTCTTATCCTCTCCTCTCTCTCAGTATAAATATGGTTGTGGCCTTGACTCTTGTCAATTCAAAACTCACTTCTTAAATCTTTTGTTCTTATCACCATTTCATCTGTATGAATTCTGATACACAGTCCGGTTTTGTTTAGATATTATAATATACCAACTTCATTTTTATTCATTTTTTAACATTAACAAAGCCGATTTTCTACATCTCAGGCTGACAATGAAGGTTGAAGACACTAAGAAAAACTTGCTATTGATTTTTTTCTTGATTTTATCAGGTGTGTACTATACTTGTATAGTAGCCTAAGACCTCAACATTGTATAAGAGATTTTTTACTTGTATATTTATGCCTTAGCTTGGGTATGAAGTAACATGGAGGATATAGATCATAAATCTGATATGATATGTTATTTTATTGTTTCTGTTATTCAGGATCCAGAGCTAGCGCTTTATCATATGATTACTCCGCTAGCATTGAGGTACATATGTCTTTGTAATTTGTTATTTTCAAAAATAAAACTGTAACTTTATTTTTATTTTGTCGTGTTAAAGATAAATCCGAATATTTTTCAGTGTTTAGTGAAACCTCTAAAGCCACAGTACGGCGGTGGCGTAATTGAAAATCCGGAATTGAACGATGGATTGAAAGGGTGGTCGGCCTTTGGAGATGCCAAGATAGAGCATAGAGAATCAAATGGAAACAGGTTCGCTGTCGCTCATACGCGAAACAAGACATTCGACAGTGTGTCCCAGAAGCTGTTTCTGAAAAACAACACCATGTACACGTTCTCCGCTTGGATTCAAGTTAGTGAAGGAAGTAGCACCGTATCGGCAATTTTCAAAACAGATAGAGATAGAAATGAAACTGATGCCTATAGCTTTGCTGGGGCTGTTGTTGCTCAATCCAACTGTTGGTCTATGCTCAAAGGTGGTCTCACTGTTGATGCCTCAGGACCTGCCCACCTTTATTTCGAGGTACTAAATTTAAGTACTCAATATGAAGACAACTATCATTCTTCTTATTATGGATATAAATCTTTTTTACCCCATGTATATGTATTTTGCTTGTTTAGAGCCAAGACAAATCAGCCGAAATATGGGTTGACAGCATTTCTCTGCAGCCATTTACACCAGAAGAGTGGAAATCTCACCACAATGAAAGCATTAAGAAGGTAAAATAAATATACACTGTAAGATGTTTTAGTGTAACAGGGTTGACTAGTCGACCAACCAACGGAGTCATAGTATATTATCGAGTAAATTGGTGAGTGCGGAGTTCACGCTTGTTAGAATATAGTGTGACTGGCTAGAGTCGAGCTGTTTTGAAAATTCGTTTGAATTTGCATTTTCAAATTTAAGCGTTTGGACGTACAAAAGGGTTGACAGAAAGTTAGTTCGAAATAGATAACCATGGTTCTGGTTTTGAGGGAGATCACGCAACAATTCATTTGAATTCTCTTATATTATTAAGAAAAATTTCTGACTTTATTATAACCAAAATTCCCTACCGAGACCATTTATTTTGAACTCTACATTCATTAGAAATAGTTTTGTTTTACATATATAATGTAACTGTATTTGCACTTGCAGCATCGAAAGAAAAATGTGAAAATAAAAGCAGTGGACAAACAAGGGAACCCTTTGGCAAATGCAAAGATAATTATTGAGCAAAAGAAACTCGGCTTCCCCTTCGGTGCAGCTATAGACAAAAACATTATAACCAATACCGCTTATCAAAACTGGTTCGCATCGAGATTCACAGTGACAACATTCTCAAACGAGATGAAATGGTACAGCACTGAATCAACCCAAGGATACGAGGACTACTCCGTTCCAGACGCCATGCTTAATTTCGCAGCAGAGAAAGGTATTGCAGTCCGTGGACACAATGTCTTCTGGGACGATCCTAAGTACCAACCCGAGTGGGTTAAGTATCTCGATCCAGTTGCTCTTCAAGCTGCTGCTTTAAAAAGGTTGTATAGCGTAATGGGAAGATACAAAGGGAAGCTTATTCATTGGGATGTTGTGAATGAGAATCTCCATTTTAGTTTCTTGGAAAGCAAGCTTGGAAATGATGCTTCTGGCAAATATTACAGCCTCGCTCAGATGGCAGATCAAACAGTATTAACGTTTTTGAACGAATATAACACCATTGAGGAGCCTAGAGATACTACAGTCACCCCAGCTAAGTATATTGCAAGGCTAAAATCGATTCTACGATCTCCTAATGTTAACAAATGGCGTATGGGAATTGGACTGGAGTCTCATTTTAAAACTCCAAACATTCCTTACATGAGATCAGTCATCGACACTCTAGGTGCTACCGGAGTACCGATTTGGCTCACTGAAATAGATGTCGATAACAACAACCCTTGGCTTCAGGCAACATATTTGGAACAGATTTTGAGAGAGGGACATGCGCATCCACAAGTAAAGGGCATGCTAATGTGGCCGGCTACAAGCGCAACAAATTGCTATATCATGTGTTTGACCGATAGCAACTTCAACAACTTGGCTACAGGAGATGTTGTGGACAAGCTGTTGCGAGAGTGGGGTGGTGCTTTTGAGGCCTCCTCTTCAACAGGCACAACCGACTCTAACGGTTTCTTTAACGCCTCTCTTTTTCATGGAGATTACAAGGTCAAGATCATTACTCACTCTAATTCTTCCATGTCTCACACCTTCAGCTTGGATGACGTTGCTTCTCAAGAAACAACATTGCTTCTTCATGTTTAGACCCCTTGATCCATTTGTTCTGTACACAATAACTAAACATAATAACGTTCATCATATAACTCATGCAGTGTTCTGGTTATCAAAAAAGATATAATATAATTTAATTGCTAGCTTATTTGGTTTGGTTTTAAAATTATGTAATTGTGTAACTAGTAAACAATAATCAAAACAAATGATCAATAGTTAACAGATTTTGTTAATATAAAAAATATATTTAGTCAACGTTCCTATATGCAGTCAAGAGTCAAGATTTTTAGTTAATGGAAAGAAAAATACTTTTTTATTACTTTTTACATATAATGCAATTTACTAAATATTTTGTTCAAAAGACTTTTTATACCCTATCTATTTTCACTTTTGACATCATTACTTTTAGTTAATAGATAAATAACTTTTTATTATTTTTCACATATATTTTGTAATTTTTATAAATATTGTATTCGTAAGACCTTTTATACCGTTTTATATTCACTTTTCATAGGTATGTTTTTTTTCGTTTTCAAGTTTCTTGTCACGTTATAGTTTTTTTTTCTTTGTGAATATCAATATTTGTCCTTTTACTTGTAAACAATTCTATATCGGTTATTAAGAGAATTAGAAGATTGCTAAGCAAATGTTTTTTCTGGAAAATTATAGAATACAATCGAACTATGATATGGTCCAAATGGTCTACTTTGTGTAAATTAATTCAAGAATGAGGATTGAACTTAAGAAAACTTAAGAATTTACTAAACACTTTGTCATGCAAGCTTTGGTATAAATTTATAAAACACAAAACATTATGGTCAAATACATGGTTTCAATAACTGCACTTCAAACATAATTTAATATCAAAGGCTCAAAAATTTAGAAAAGCTTGCTACGTGAGGAACACCCAGAAGTTTTATATTCTAAACAATTGGCAATGGTGAAATCAATTTTTGGTTTGAGAAATAGAATCATACATATCTTTACATCTTAATATCTGATAATTCACACAATGATTCGTACAAGGAAGACAAAGTAAACAAGTATTGACATAATGGTAACTGAAATTTAGTTAACTAAAGAAAGTTGTTCTTCCCTCTGATACAGAGGATCGGGAAAATAACTTTTTATGAAGACAAAGATGATTCAATCAAATGTAATATATCTACTAATGGTTGCTTCAATACTAAAGCTACATGGAATAACATTAGAGATAAAGGACTATCTTTTAATCTATTCAAAATTATCTGGAATGATACTACTCTTAAGAAGTGTTCATTCACTCTTTGGAGGATACTAAAAGGTTTCATTTTTGTGGATACAATTTTTCAAAAAAGAGCTTTTGTATTGTCTTTAAATGCCAGCTTTGTAATGGTATAGAATCTGTCAATTATCATCTCGCAATATTTCCTAAAATGTTTGGAAATACTTCGCATGTCTTTTTGGAATGCTAATAAGCAGTCATATATATGTTCAACATCTAATTAGATGTTAGCTATGATGTATAAACAAACTTATCCACATTAGAATTATACTTCTCCCAAACATTTGTTGGGTTATATGGTGAGCTAGAAACAAATAAAAGTTTAATGACCAAAAAAATTCAATAAAAAACATGGTGGATCATATCATCTTCATAATATCTAAACTTGATTGTGCTAATATCTTTAAAAAATAATACTACATGGTGATCTAAAGTCAGCCTATGAACTAGGTTTTTAATCACTTAAATAAAACCAAATAATGTAAATCATAAAAAAAACCTAGGGGTGAGAGAAACTCTCTTCTCTCACTAGAATAACGGTAACTTTTTTCTAGTTCATATTTTTAAGTTTGTTTTTGCGGGTTCTATTCGGATCTGCAGACCGTATGGCCTGCAGATCTTTTCTCGCAATTGTTTCCGATGAATTTTCAATGACCGGAATTTCTCGGTGCCTTGTTGTGGTCTTTGAGACCTTTTCTTTAGACTCTGAATCATGCTCACAATACGATACTCTGAAGAGATTTGAGTCCGCCGGTTTGTGGTGTCGTAGCTGTCTGTCTCTCTGTTTATCTCTTCGTTTAACTAACAGAGGCCCGTCTGGCCTGAAACCGAAATCTTCGACAATGGTTTGGATTATTATTAATCTTGCCTCCTGTTTATTCTCGACCCTTTCACTATTTGGAGCTTCTTCTCCGACTACTCTTCATGCTGTGTTCCATGGCCGTCATCGGAGAGCTTGTCATGACAGATCTATGCTTACTGTCCATTCTCCGTTTAGTTTATTCAATGTTTTGACGTGCGTCGCGACGGTTCTCATCAGAACCTCTTGTCTCAAGTCGCACTTCACGATGTCACTCCACAGTCCAACAAGTATCTCGTCTTACGGCAGAAACTCAACCGTTTTTGGCTACTGGCTCTCAACCAGTGATTTCGTGTTGTATTCTTCCACGACTAAGGTATGATCGAGATCTAACAGTTCGGCATAACAGGGTTATGGGCAGGAAATCTGGTGTGGATAATAATCGCCTGGGGGTAGGCTGGTAATTTCAATTGGTGTTTTAAGGTGGTGTGTGGGTGTTGAATGGTTTAGAGTAGGGAGTAGAGAGATAATTAAGCAGCTTGGTAGCAGTTAATTCTCATTACCCATAGTTAATGCAGGTGGTTGGGTATTTATAGTGTGATGTTTGGGCCCTTATGGGCTTTCGGGTCATGTTTAAAGAACCCGGGTCATGTTCAAAGACCCATGAGCTCTAAGTAGGAGAGCAAGTAGCTTAGTCAAGGATTGTTTAGGTTTTTTAGTACTTTTGTCATAGTTCGAACAGTCCTATGGTCATAGTGTTCGAAGTGATCTGTCCGGTCCATGTGATCTGTCCGATCTGTCCGGTCCGGAGGCTTTGGACCGATCTGTCCTTGTCCGGGGAGCATGCTGAATTCGGACTCATCAGGAGCCCATTTTTTAGGTGTTTGAACAAGTATTCTTGTCAGAGACCTGAAAAACAGTCTGATGCTAGAAGTAGTTTTCAATCCGGACAGGTTTATGGGTTTACCCGGACAGATAAAGCTTCATGAATACAAAATGGTTTTTGCCAGAGTTCGTGGGACACGTGTTGCTCTCTGATTGGTAACTCCAGTCGTTTTTTCATCTTGAATTTCGCACCACCTTCTTCGAAAAGCAACCTCTTTAATTACAAATGGTGACATCAGCGCAGTCTTTTAATCATTGCCAAACTTTTCGAATTCTCCTAGGAATCAACTCCTCTTTTCAGATCTACTATAAATTCAAATCACTTTCTACTGTTTTACTATCTCTTTCACATTTACTCTGCAAATTTACTCAGAGCTTTCTCTCTCTAAAGCAAAGGTTTCCTTGGTAGTTTATGTTTACAGCAAGGACAGCATTGATCAAAGGCGGCTGGCTCAATCTTTCAGAGTTGGAGAGAGCACAACAAGTTGAGAAGGAGAAACGAATAGCAGCAGGGCTACCTTCATCACCCGTTGACAGACCAGTCGCCTCCGTTACAGAGTCAGATCGAGGATCGTCCTCCTCTAAAGGTACTAAACCCAAAAAACTATTTCAATCCACCCTCTCGCCTATAGTCTCTGGTTCCTCAGTTCAGGAGTCAGTACCTGCTGTTGAGCCAGGAGTTACAGTCACAAGTGTTAGGAAACCTTCTCCTTTTATCGCTATGGGGTCTGACACAGAGCACTCTCCGGAGAAGCTGATAGTTAAGAGGATAAGCTGGCTAGTTAAAGGGCTAGCCTCCAAGAATACTCCCTCCAAATCGGGGGCAAAAAACAGTAGCTCTGGGTCTGGAGTGCCCATCAGAGCTCCCCGGGAAAGGCCATCTGATCCGGAGGCCAGCAGCCCGGTACTTCCAAGAGAGACTTCTGCCTCAGAGCCCCAGCCTGAGACTAGAAGTCTAAGAAACACAGAAGGCCAGCAGTCCGGAAGCCAGGCTGAGCCAAGCTTTAATCCTCCCCGGACAACTACCACGGATATCCCCCCGACAATTATGGAGGAAAGAATGGAGGACTCTGCTGAAGAAGTCCCTTTTGAGTCTGAGTCCTCCGGCCAGACTAATAATGCTGCTGCCAAAAAAGGCAAGGAAAAATTGTTCTTGAGGCATCCAGACCTGCCGGAGTGCCTTGAAGAGAAGGTGGGGCCGTGTTTTCACAGAGTTGAGCTCAAATACCTCTTGGCCTTACAGAAGACCAAGTATGCATTCATCCATACTGCTGAACTGGGTCGAATGCGCACAAAATGGGGGATCCCAGAAAACGTAAAGATAAGGATTCCCATAGATCCGGAGACCCCTATGTATTGTAAGCGGAACGAAATAGTCTTTTTTACAGAGCTATTTAATTGGTGACTCAGGTTCCCATTGGACCCGGAGATCGTTAGATACTTCCACCTGGTTAAGCTCTGCCCGAGCCAGCTGAGCCCCAACGGCTGGTATACTCTGATGTCATGTATCATGGCATCTAGGCTGTCCGGGATCCCTCTCCCTATGGAAGAGTTCGCAACAGTGGCCAACCTTTGCAAACATCACCAGTTCCCCTTTTATCACTTTAATATGGGGGACAACTTCAAGGCTGTCAATGATCTGTTGGAGTCGGAGAGCAAGTGGAGGAGCCAGTTTTTGTTTGTCAGTGGCGCCTGGGAAAACGGCAAGAAGATCAAGGCCGGAGAGAACCCAAGCCTCCTCAGAAGCAGATGGAGGAGTGACCGTAAGTTTCACACTTCGAATCTTTGTCCATTTCTTTTTTTTTTAAGTTGGTATAAATTAACTGGTCTTTTTTTTGCTTTAACAGAACTTCCTAAGGAGTTCGGGGACTACTTGAAGGCCGGACAGGTCACTTGTGGCAAAATCAATGCCTGGGCCGCAGAGAACTAAGGGAACCGATTCCACAGTGTCTTCACCAGTGGGAACTTGGCAAGGTCTCACCTGTGGAACACCACAGGTCGGAGAGACCTGACTTGGGAGGAGCTTACCACCCAACCTTCTGGGGACACTGTGCTCAAAAGATCCCATGAACCAGACGGGACGCTCTTCCTACCGGGCCGGGCCAAAGCCCCAAGCAAAATGAAAGGTAGGAAAAGAGGCAAAAAGGTGGAAAAGAGCCAAATTGATGCTGATCTCTTGCAAGTGGTGGAGCAAGAGATCGAAAGGCAGGAAACAGACCCTCCAAGACCTCCAAGGGCTCCTAAGAGGACTCGCAAACAAGAAGGTGAAGGCGCTGACCGGGAAGCCAAAAAGAAAAAGGCTTTGCAGGGAGATGAGCTCGCTCTTCGGGATCCGGAGCCTTCATTCCCAACTGACCCTTCCGACCCAACGCTGGCCGAAGAGATCCCAAGGGACTTTCATACTGATGAGGTGGAAGGGGGAGATCTCAATCTGGATGAAGTGGACATCACCGGTCTAGGTGGACTTGGTGAATACTTCCTTAGCCTTCCCAGAGATGAATTCGTGGGGCCTTACATTCCTCCAAGCAGCTCCAATACGGTCAACTTCAATGGTAAGACTTTTATTATTTCTAGTGAAAAGGACACCATAGCCCATTCTTTGCTCAGCAATGTGCAACCAGTACTTACACTGGAAAGACAAGTCCGGGGTCAAGCGGACACCATCAAAGACCTCAATTCTGAGAAAGAAAAGATGTCCGAAGACCTCCGCACTGCTACTGCCAATGCTGACATGCTAAAGGAGGCAAATGAGAAGCTGAAAAAGAATCAAGAGGAAAGCACCACAAAGGTTTCCACTCTAGAGGAAACCATTAAAGACCTCCAGGAGAAGCTGTCCGGTGTGGAGAAAGATCTTACCGCCTCGAAAGAAGAGATCAAGGCAAAGGACAAGACTATCACCAACTTGACTACTGACAAGATTACTCTTGAGAACGTAGTGTCCAAGGCTGGCGAGGAGAGAAACGCTTTGTTAAGGGATCAAGAGGCTACAATCAATGCCAAGATCAATGCCTATGCCAGCCAGATGATTAAAAGTGAAGAGTTATTGCTTGAGAGAGTGAGGTCTGACACGGTTCTACTCTTTCATGAAAAATTTCCGAAGAGAAACCTAGGGGACTTGTGGAGCTATGTAGATGATGATGACCTTCCATATTACACAATGGGCGAAGAGGATGGAGTCTCCAGTGCGTCCTCATCTGATGACGAAGAGAGGAGCGGAGAGAGCCCAGACAGGGAGGAAGATGATCCCAAAGGCAAGAAAGTAGTAGAAGGGAAAGATGACCCTAAGGGTAAGAAGGCAGATGAGGGTGAGCCATCTTCAAAGGCTCAACCTTAACCCAAAATTTACTCTGTTTATTTTTTACTCAATCTAAAGTCCTTGGAAGGCCAAGACACTCTTTTTGTAATGGTGTCCGGTGCTTGACCGGACAGGTTTTTTGTGTAGTACCTTGACTATTGAAAGTCCTTGGAAGGCCAAGGTAATTTTAAGTTGTTTCATTTAATGAATATCTCTGTTTTGTGTAACCATCACCTTCTTTCATTGTTCATTTTAATTTTGATAGCCAGAGTTTAAGTAGCTTTTAGATATTGCATTGTGATAGTGTTTAAATTCTCCGGCTAGAATTTAAATAGCCTTTAGATATTTCAGTCCGGATAGTATGATAAGGGATTGGATTTTAAAAACACTTAGAAAATTTTGAAGAAGGCATCGAATTTTATTTAACAACCCGGACACCTCATTAAAACCTCTCCGCGCCACCGGGGAGGAAAGAGTATGCCCCCAAATATTTACATGGATGTTTAAACAAGTAAATATTTACACAAGTGTTATTCCAGGTACATCCGGAGATGCTCAATGTTCCAAGGATGAGTTTAGAACTCTGCCATCCTTGTCTTCCAACCAATAAGTTCCAGGCTTGATTCTTTCAACCACTATATACGGACCCTCCCAGGTTGGGGCCAGCTTTCCGAAGAGCTTTTCTTTAGTGTGTAAGAAGACCTTCCTTAATACTTTATCCCCTCGTTGGAAATCTCTTCTTTTAACTTTGGAAGCAAACCTGCTCCTCATCAAGCCCTGATAGTGTGCAACTCTAAGGTGAGCCTTAACCCGTCTTTCTTCTATCAAATCAAGTTGATTTTTGATTGCCATCTCATTAGCGTGTTCGGAGAAGTAGTGAACACGAAAGGAAGGGAGTGTCTTCTCTATGGGGGCTACTGCATCCATCCCATAGACCAAGGCAAAGGGTGACTCTTGTGTTGCAGTCCCAAGTGTTGTCCGGTAGGCCCACAAGACTTCTTGCAAATAACTAGGCCATTTCCCAGCAGCCCCTTCCAAATTCTTTTTTAACCCGTAGAGTATAGTTCTATTAGCCACTTCCACTTGCCCATTTGCTTGTGGGTGGAAAGGTGAAGAAAAACAATGCTGTATACCCCTTGAGGCACAGAAGCTCTCCATTTCTCTATTGTCGAACTGTGGCCCGTTGTCTGTTGTTATTTTCTGTGGGACACCAAATCTGCAACATATGTTGGACAAAATGAATTTTATGACAGCTTTTGACGTTGTCCCTGCCAGGGGGGGCTGCTTCTATCCACTTCGAGAAGTAGTCTATGGCCACAATTATAGTTTTGCGCCCTCCGGACGCCACGGGGAGAGGCCCTACTAAATCCAACCCCCATCGAGCGAAGGGAATGGGCTCAGAAATGGATTCTAGAGGAATGGCTGATACATGAATTTCATTGTTGTACCTCTGGTATGGGTCACACCTCCTTACCAACTCCTTAGCATCTTTCATGATTGATGGCCAATAGTATCCGGAGAGTAGTACTCTTCTTGTTAGAGCTCTAAATCCACAATGGACTGATTCATCACCATCATGTAATTCGGAGAGGACCACTTGTGACTCATCATCCCCCAAACAACGCATGAGAGGTTTACTATAGGATTTTTTGTACAACACTTCTCTCAATATAACGAAACCACGAGCCTTGTGTTTCAATGTTTTGGCTTGTGACTTATCTGAAGGCACAATACCATCGGACAGATATTGTATGAGAGGAGATCTTCAGTCTTGAGGTCGTTTCACTTGTATTTCAAAAATTTCCTCTTCTACACCCTTACTAAGTTGAATAGAAGGGCTTTCAAGCACATGGATCCATGGGTACGACTCCGTATATACTATGGTTTCCAATGAGTCTGCTAGCTCATTTTCTGCCCGGGGAATGTGCTCATAGACAACAGCTTTAAATTTTAGTGCTTCATTCTTGAGGAGGAGTAAATACTTCACAAGCTGTTCCTTTCTAGCCTCAGATTGGCCTAAGGCATGGTGGATAAGAAATTGGGAGTCACTTAGCAGCTTGACCCTCTTAGCCCCACAAATGTAGGCTAACTTTAACCCAACTATAGCTGCTTCATATTCGGACTCGTTATTAGATGC
Organism: Limnanthes douglasii subsp. nivea; assembly: GCA_036936605.1. Lineage (NCBI taxonomy): Eukaryota > Viridiplantae > Streptophyta > Magnoliopsida > Brassicales > Limnanthaceae > Limnanthes > Limnanthes douglasii. The sequence continues at coordinate 146,981,399 of JAUPFV010000003.1, read as the reverse complement.
CCTGAAAGCAAAACAAATAGCCTGGTACATATTGTCTCCGTATGGGGAAGTTAAACATATTCCTGCACCATATCCCATAGTGCTAGATCCACCATCTGTTCGGACGACCCACATTTTCTTATCTTTTGTATCAGTAGCTTGCTTTGAATCCCTATCGGAGTGGAATTCAACCAGAAAATCAGCCATAGCTTGGGCTTTCACTGCTGTCCGGGGAGCAAAGTCTATATCAAAGTCCCCCAACTCCACTGACCACTTAGTCATTCTGCTCGAAATTTCTGCTTTTTGAAGGACATTCTTTAAGGGAAAAGAGGTCCGAACGATGATAGGATGAGCCTGGAAATAAGGTCTCATCTTCCTTGCAGCTATTACTAGGGCTAGTGCTAATTTTTCAAGTTTCAAGTAACGTCTCTCAGCATCTATTAAGCTCTTGCTGATGTAGTACACTGGGTGGGGATGTCTATCGACCTCTCTTACCAGCACAGCACTGATGGCACAACTTGAAACTACCAAATATACGAAGAGAGTCTCCCCATCAACTGGTTTGAACAAAGTTTTGGGGGAGGACATGTGTTTCTTGATTTCATTGAAAGCCTCATCACACTGTGGGGTCCACTCGAACCCCTTTGCACCTTTTAAAGTTTGAAAGAAAGGATCACACCTGTCTGAAGACCTGGAGATAAATCTGTTTAAGGCTGCTAATCTCCCCGTTAACCGCTGTACTTCTTTGACGTTTCGAGGAGGTTCCATCTGGAAAAGAGCATTCAGCTGGTCCGGATCGGGCTGTATTCCATGCTCACTTATGATATAGCCTAGAAACTTCCCGGACTGCACTCCGAAGACACACTTTTCAGGATTTAACTTTAAATTCACTTTCACCAAGTTGGCAAAAGTTTCTTGGAGATCGGACAAGTGTAACTGCTCATCCACACTTTTCACCATCATATCGTCAATGTAAACCTCCATATTTCTTCCAATTTGATCAGCAAATGCCTTGTTGACTAATCTTTGATAAGTAGCCCCAGCATTTTTCAAACCAAATAGCATCACTTTGTAGCAATGAAGCCCTCTGTCAGTTACAAATGTGGTATGCTCTTGATCCTTAAGATCCACTTGAATCTGATTGTATCCGGAGAAAGCATCCACAAAGGAAAGCAGCTTGTTTCCAGAGGTGGAGTCTACTAACTGATCGATCTGGGGGACCGGATACAAGTCTTTTGGGCAAGCTCTATTGAGATCTGTGAAGTCAATGCACATGCGCCACTTGCCATTCTTCTTTTTCACCAGGACAGGATTGGCAGTCCACAAAGGGAATTGAGATTCCTTAATGTGCCCCATCTTTGTGGGTCTGTCAACCTCTTGCACAATGACATCAGCCTTTTCCTTGGAAAAAGCTCTTCTTTTTTGAACCACTAGTGCTACATCTCTCCGGACAGATAGGTGATGGGATATCACCTCTGATGGAACTTCAGTAACATCAGCAGTGCACCAAGCAAAAACGTGCTGATGGTCTTTCAAAAACTTTAACATTTCCTTTTTCAACATTGATGGCATCTTGGACCCTATCTTAACACTCTTACCATCTTCCAAACAGTGTGTTTCAACTTCTTCGATTGGTATCAATACTCCGGGGGTCTCTCTGGGGTCATCAATTTCACCCTCACCCCCAGAAAGGCCTTCAAACTGCTATTGTTCATCGATGCGGACTGCCCCCAATGTTCGAGGAGCCAAGGTAGTGGCATAACATTCTCTTGCAATCTTTTGGCTGCTCCGGACGACTCCAACCTGCCCCTGAACAACATACTTCAAGCATTGGTGGACTGTCGAAGTCACTGCATGCATCCTAGAGAGCCAAGACCTCCCTAGAATAGCATTATAGCAAGTGGGACAATCCACCACAATAAAGAGTATTCTGACCATTTTCTTGAAAGGGCCCTTGCCCAATAACACCTCCTCTTCGAACTCTCCGATCACATCTGCTGAGCTGCCTGTGAAGCCCACGATTGACCTGTCCGAGTTCTGAATTACAGCGGGGTTTTTCATTTTCTTGTAAGTGGTTAGGAAAAGGATATTGGGTGAGCTTCCAGTATCCACCAAGATTCGTCTTATGTCATTGCCCCCTATAGATGCTCCTATGACAACAACATCCTCATGGGGCCCAGCAATGTTTCTTAAATCATCTTCATCAAACACAATGAAGGGAAATGAGTTAGGTGACTGATAAGATGTCATGCCTCCTTCTAGCTGGGAGGCCAAAGTATGAACATGCCTCTTCCTCGAAGAAGCAGTAGGAGCTGTCATAGTGTCCCCTCCGAAAATTGTAAGCGACTCGAAAAACTTGATGAGCCCGGAGACCGACCTAGAACATTCCTCTATAGCACCCACTTTGTTCCGAGTTGGATCGGGATCCAAGTACTCAGATTCCACATCAAATCTTTCAACTATTACCATGGCTCCCTCCGGAGCGGCATTATTAGGACCAACCCGGTGAGTGTTGTCAGGCCTATTGCCTCCTCTTCTTTTAACGTAAGCTCCCAACTTCCCCCTTTCAATCAAGTTTTGAACTTCTTGTTTCAATGCTATGCAATCATCGGTGGTATGACCAATATCATTGTGATATTGGAAAAAAGAGTTGTTGTGATGCTCTCTGGGAGACTGCAGTTTTGCCGGTCTCCGGTAATGCATCTCACCTTTTGTTTTATCAAAGATAGTGGCCACGCTTTCTTTTAACTCAGCGAACCACTCCGGTTGGACCCATGGCCCTCTCTTGTTTCTGGATTGTTGACTTTGAGCAGGAGCAGCTGGCTGAGACTGAGCTTTTGCCCTACCATGCCCCTGTCCGGTTTCTCTCGCTTTGTTCCCGGACTGATTCTGATTTGGAGTTGGTGCCACTGGGTTGGATCTCACCTGCCTGTGCACCCTGGTTTTCTTTGTTTCATCGACGTTTATTTGTTTGCCAACCTGATTCAGCAACCCTCCCCATGTCATTGCCTTCTTTCTGGTCACCGAATCAGCTAGATTGCTCGGGTTCAAACCCTATCTCAGGGATGCTATTGCTACCTGTTCGAAGCAATCAGCTAACCCATTTTTTGTGTTCACAAAACGGCTTATGTATTCTTTCAAGGACTCATTTGGCTCCTGGGCACAATGGATTATGGTGTCTCCATTGCCCTTCAGCTATTTACTCCATACGAACTGCCTTCGAAAGGCCACCCAAAACGTATCGAAATCTTTAATACAACCCCGAGGCAGGCTGTTGTACCATTTCAGAGCACTCCCCGTAAATGATTGGGAGAATGCCCTACAAAGTATTTTATCATCGTCATCAAAGTTCATCATGAAGTTCTTGAATTGCTCCAGATGATTGTCTGGATCAGTACTGCCATCGTACTTCTCTATTTTAGTGCTGTCAAACCTCTTGGGGAGGTTTCCGGACAGAATTTTAGAAGACAGCGGAGACTGCCTCCAATTCCTTCCACGACTGAACACAGCATCCTCATTAGGAGTTGCAAAGATACCTGGCTCATCGTGGAAAGCAAAGGGATCCATCAGCATCTTGTCCGTATACCTCCGGTGGTGGGATGATTCCTTGCCAATATGCCTTTTCATTCTTCTATGTCTGTCTCTTTTTCTTGAATACTTCTTAACCTGCTTTTGCTTTTTCCTGGTTCGACCCTCATCGCTGCTAGAGGACAAGGATTTTTCATTTCCCTCACTGTCCGAAGAGCTACCTGAAGATTCTGAGCTCGAGTCAGAACTCTCCACAGGCTTGGACCGGTGAGACTTTTTGGAACTAGCATGAGTCTTTTTGGTGCTCACATGAGTTTTGGAAGCCTGATGCTCTCTGGGGTTATCGGTATGATGAGCAACTGATGCTTTGGATTTTTCTTTCACGCCCATCTTGGCCTTCTCAGCCCTCAAAGCTTCTATTTCACACTTTAACTTGTCACGCTCTTCGACAGTGTATTCATCGTTCTCTTCCACCACTTCAAGCAAAGCCGGTGGAAGCTCTGGATTGTCCGGATTCATACGAACAGAGTTTCTTGGCAGGTTTTGAATGCTTGATTCAGGTACCCTTTCCTCCCACTGTGGTCGCCAATTTGGTGTGGATAATAATCGCCTGGAGGTAGGCTGGTAATTTCAATTTGTGTGTTAAGGTGGTGTGTGGGTGTTGAACGGTGGTGCGGGGGTGTTGAATGGTTTAGAGTAGGGAGTAGAGAGATAATTAAGCAGCTTGGTAGCAGTTAATTCTCATTACCCATAGTTAATGCAGGTGGTTGGTATTTATAGTGTGATGTTTGGGCCCTTATGGGCTTTCAGGTCATGTTTAAAGAACCCGGGTCATGTTCAAAGACCCATGAGCTCTAAGTAGGAGAGCAAGTAGCTTAGTCAAGGAGTGTTTAGGTTTTTTAGTACTTTTGTCATAGTTCGAACAGTCCTATGGTCATAGTGTTCGAAGTGATCTGTCCGGTCCATGTGATATGTCCGATCTATCCGGCTTTGGACCGATATGTCCTTGTCCGGGGAGCATGCTGAATTTGGACTCATCAAAATCTACCTCGTAAGGTACTCTGGTATATCAAAATCTCTCTCTCAGTGATTTGTCGCTTACATTCATAAGTCTCTCTCAGTGATTTGTCGCTTACGTTCATGGAGGAGCAGGGTACCGAGATGAAAGAAGGTGGCTTGTCGGTGGGTTTCTTTGGGTCAGGTGGGTTTCTGTGCATTTTGGCGTCCGTGCGTAGTACGAACTTCAGAATAAGCGTAATCGGTCCGGAGGAATTTAGCGCTTTGACGGCGAAGCAAATGGTTGCTGATGTAAAAGCGACCGCTACCCTGTTTCGTGAATGGTTTTGGGGAGTTAACCCTAATCTGTTTGGGCCTCTCATTCTTTTTCTGCCTTTAATCTTAATTAAAGTCAGAGGCCCAAATAATACTCTTAATGCTATTAGTATCTTAAAACAGTTTAGTTTCAATAGTATGTTAAATGATTTTAATGTATTTAATTTTTCAAATGAGTTTATTATTTAAATACTTTAAATGAAGTTAATGACTTTAGTATGTTAAATGATTTTAATTTATTTATTATATTAAATAGATTTAATTATTTTAGTATTTTAAATGAATTTAATTTATTTAGTACTTTCAAACGAGAAAAAAATAGTATTTTAAATGGGTTTAATTCTTTTAATATTTTAAATGAGTCTAATTTTAACTTGTCTTTTGGTTATTGTGATCGCTCTAATCCTGCTGGTTCTTTTTATCTGTCCGTTTGGATGGAGTTAAAGAGGTTGAATTTGCAAAAAAATTGGATGGTGGCGCAACCTATGGTAAAAAGGATTTATCCTCCGACAGGACCATCGTCTGACCCGCTGTTTTCGAACCTTGCTGGTACACTAACTTTTCCTACTGAGACATCATCATCCGAGGAAGATCCTTCTGAGATAGATCCTGAGGTGGATTCTAGACTTTCATCTATCTCTGAGGATAAGGAAGTGGAGATTGGCGAATATGTGGATTCGCCCCCTAAAAGGATGTGCACGGATGTAGCTAAAGACAAAGGTAAGAAGGTATTGTCCTCTGACAGGACCATCAACTGATACACTGTAAGTCTTCTATTAATGAATTTAGCTTCTTGGAATGTTCGCGGTCTTAATGACCCGATTAGGCAAAACAATGTCACCGTCTTTATTATTTCCAATCATATCTCTATGATAGTCCTAGTAGAAACTAAAGTCCAAAGTCTGAATGTCGATCCGATAATCAGACGTATGGTTCCGTTTTGGCATGTGATCACCAATCACGCTTCCCACCCCTTAGGTAGAATTTGGATCACTTGGAACCCTAGTGTTATTACGATTACTAGGATTTCCCAATCGCCTCAATTCATTCATTGTATGGCCAACTGTCATAACTTTAAATCCACTTTCAAGCTCACTGCAATCTATGCTTTTAACGAAGCTCATGATCGCATTTCGCTTTGGAATGACCTAAAAACATCTCCAATCAGGATAATCTCATCCCCTGGGTCTCCCTAGGGATTTTAATGCTATCCGTCATCCGGATGAGCGTCTTAGCTCCTCTGATTCTTGGTCTTCAGCAATTGATGAATTCAACAATTGCTGTTATCATTGCGAGCTTAGTGATCTTCGATCATCTGGCTTTCCTTTCACTTGGATTAACAAACAACCTGCTCACCCTATCCTTTCCAAAATTGTTCGAGTCCTTGTCAATCCTGATTGGGACGACCTATTTCCCATGTCCTATGTCCTCATAGGCCACTTTCGCACCCCTGATCACACCATTGTTACTCTTAATCTCGGGCTTCCGCGCCCAAGACAGAAAAAGCCTTTTCGTTATTTCAACATGTGGCAAACTCATCCCCACTTCAAGGACATAGTTTCCAACTGCTGGAACTCCCCTATTTCCTCGGGAATGAGAATTGTCTCTGACAAACTAAATTTCTTGCAAACCGCGTTAGCTTTGTTAAATCGTAAGGAGTTTAGTGGCATTTCCTCCCGAGCCGATAAATCTCAAAAGGATCTATTTGAGGCTCAGTCTAAATTAGCCTCCGACCCTCTCAATCCTCGGTTATTAACAATCGAATTAGAAGCCTCTGCTTCATTCATTTTTCTAAACTGAGCTGAAGAATCTTTCTTGAAGCAGAAATCTAGAGAAAATTAGATTCAGCTGGGCGATATGAATACCAAATTTTTCCACAAAATTATCAAAGCCCGGCTTTTTCGCAATAAAATTATCTCGATTTCAAATGATCAAGATGTCATCGTTTCCTCCCCTGCGAAAGTGTCAAAAGTTTTTGTTAATTTTTTTGAGAAAACTCTTGGTACCAAACACTCTGTGGTCCACCCTGGTCTGGAAAAAGTTTCTTCTCTTATCTGTTCCAAAGTTAATTCCGCTGATAAGGAATTTATGACCTGTGATATTTCATGCGCTGAAATCAAATCTGCTCTTCATAGTATTGATAGCGATAAATCTTCGGGCCCAGAATCATCTCCAAAATTCTGGCCAACAGAATCAAAGTATGCTTCCCTTATCTTATCGACTCTTCCACTTCTAAAAGGATATCATTCCAATGGAAGATGCAAAAGAATTTCCCTTAAAATCGATGTTATGAAAGCCTTCGATAACTTTCGTTGGCATCTCATTTTCGATGTTCTTGTTGCGATGCATTTTCCTGAGAAAATAATCTCATGGATTGTCAAATGCATATCCTCCCCCTCTTACTCCATTATTATTAATGGAGACACTCATGGAAATTTCAAAGGCAAAAAAGGTCTGAGACAAGGTGATCCTCTATCCCCTCTTCTTTTTGTGCTTGTGATGGAAGTGTTTTCCGACATCCTTAAAGAGAAAAATCATAATGAGAATTTCCATTTTCATTGGAAATGTCATAAGAAGAAAATCATTAACCTCTGCTTTGCAGATGACCTGATGATTTTTTGTCACGGTGATACTCATTCCCTTAATCTCATTAAAGAGGCTCTGGACGACTTCTATCTTCTTCCTGACCTTAAAGTCAATCCCTTTAAAAGTCATATATTTTTATCTAGCATTGACGATCAACTTCGATTGGATCTGCTACCTATTTTGAATTTCCCAGAAGGTACCCTCCCGGTGAAAGACCTAGGAGTCCCTCTCCTCACTAGTAGGCTAACTCACTCGGATTGCCTCCCCCTCCTGTACAAGATTACCTCTAGAATTGAATCTTGGACCACAAAACACCTATCTTATGCGGGTAGGCTTCAATTGATTAAATTGGTTTTATTTGCTGGTCAGGTATATTGGTCTTCAATTTTTATTCTTCTTTTTAGAATAATTAAAGAATTAACCCAGTATCTTCGTCGGTTCCTTTGGTCTGGATCTGCTATGAAGATCTTTGGGGCCAAGGTAGCCTGGTCTACCATTACCACTCCCTATAAAGAGGGCGGCCTTGGGATCCTAGATTTAAAAAGCTGGAATCAGGCAGCCGTCCTTAAGCACCTTTGGTCCATAGTAAGTAATAAGACCCAATCTATCTGGTGCGATTGGATCAAAACAGAAAAAATAAAAAAAATTGGGACGTTTCCTTCGGATCCTCCCCCTCTTGGATCTGGAGGAAAATTCTCTGTCTTCGACCTTTGGCTTGTAATTTATACAGGGTTGCAATTGGAAATGGTCTGAACACCTCCCTCTGGCACGACCCATGGCTCCTCTCCTCGTCGATTGCAATCCACTATGGCACTGACATTATTTCTGACTCTCGACTGGGAAACAGCCTTAAGGTGGCTGATATCATTAGCAATGGTGAATGGAACTGACCTGTCAACTTGAGATCGGCTCGAGCTCGTAGTCGGAGTCATCTGGACGAAATCAACAGACTAATTCTCTCACTCTCCCAACCAAACTCTCTCTTGATGGATGTTCCATACTGGACTGCGAAGGATGGATGCATCACTTTCACAATCAAGGACACATACAATGCTATTCGTGTGCCTGCCCAAATCGTAGGATGGGCGGGGTTAGTTTGGAATAAATACAACATTCTGTGACATTCCTTCATATCATGGCTTGCTATTAAGGGCAAGCTAGTTACCAGAGACAAGATCATTAGCTGGGGTTACAATACCCCAACTGATTGCCCTCTCTTCTCCTCTGATTTGGAATCTATATCTCACATTCTCTTTGAATGTAGTTTCAATTAGAGTATCTGGATTGCCGCAAGTAATAAACTTGGGTTCCCATTTCAATCCTTGATCTGGAAATCTTGGACTCTTGAGGCTTCAAGTTGAATAAATTTACGTGGCTATTGTATTTGGCGCATGTGTTTCAACGCGGTCGTCTACCACGTTTGAAAGGAGCGGAATTCAAGAGTTTTTGGATTCGCTCCCGCTTTAGCCTCCTCGATCTCATACCAAATCTTATCGGATCTTCGATACAGATTTCATGGTACCAAGATTGTCTGGCCAACGTAGTTTAACCTTTTTCTAACTTATTCTATCATATTTTTGTTTCAGGTGATCTTCTTTCTGGACTGGAGCGAGGATTCCGCCTGGAAGCACCCGGAGTAGCTTCATCTCTTTAGCTTGATTTTGTTATGCTATGTCATATCTACTGTGCCATATCTCTATTTGGGCATTTAGACACTGTTCAGTCTTATAGTAGTTATGTTGTCTTGTTATTGACTTTTATTGTAGTTGATGTATTACCGCGGGGTATACCCCAGGTCTATGTATGAACCCTTTCATTTAATTTAAGTTTTCTTACACACAAAAAACCAACAAAGTAACTGCCATTAAATGACTAATCCAACAAATAATATACTCAAGCTTAAATTTTATGGTGCATGTCTACTAAATTGAGAATGTAGTAGTGGGTGCATTATCAGAAATAATAAGAGTAATATGGTTGCTGCGATTGGCAGAATTTATGAAAACAATCATAAATGAAAGTAGACTCATATTAGATGGTCTTCTTCTATGTAAAGAAAGAGGCTTTAATCAATTAGACATTAAAGTTGATTCAATTATTCTATTTGAAAAGCTAGCTTTTGGGAAATCTCCTTGGTACATATCCTCAACTATAAGTTGCTGCATAAAAATTATATCTCCCCATATGAACCTAACTCACATCTATAGGGAACAAAATTATGTTACAAATTAGTGAATGTAGTCTATATATGAACCTTATTCACATCTATAGAAAACATCTATAAGTAACAGGTATCCACAGAGTCTGATTGATGAATATTATTCCATTACTATCTAGATTTTGAAAAAGTGAAGACCTTAAAAATGGAAGAAGAAAAGAACCCAACTACGGAAATTAGAGCCTCGAGAAAATGACTGGATTATATACATATCGCGTCAATTGCTCAGTTTGTGATTCGAAAAGTATGAATCAAGACCAATTAAAAAAGAATAAGAAGTCTATATGCTCCTCTGTTCATGCGTTCAATAAAGAGAGGAAGCCATAAAATCTCATAGAAAGCACGAAGTTATCTAAAATCCTTATATGACATAATATGCTTCGATAAATGAGTTTTCTGATTTTGAGCAATAAAAAATTGGAGAATAAGGTTCATAAGATGTGTAAGCAGCAACCAAATATAAGGGTGATATGTATCAATTAAATTGAGATAGTTATAAGCTCAATCACTAAATTGTTAAACTAAAGCCTATTTAGGCTAAAATTACTTTAGATCAATAAAGTCCTTTGTTTGAAAAAAAACAATCAGTATCGTATTAGTTAAATATTTGATTTATTTTCCATTTCAACTTCAAATTTCATTCCAAAATTATTATCAAAGTAAAAATATTGCCGAATTGGTTGATAAAAACAAACATACTACTAACCGGTATACAAGCATATTACGTTAAATTTTTATATTTTAAACTCTAACTTTAAAAAAAAATGTTTTTTGAGCTTTCTATTTTTTTAACCCTTTGACAAAAAACGTATCTTGTGAATCATTTATTTTTGGAAATTTTTTTGTTTATTATTTAACAAACATAAGATTTGGATGAAAATCATCCACATCTATATCTCTTAATCGAAATATATTTTAAATTACAAAAAATTAGGAAAAAAAACTTCATATTCACATACTAAAATCAATTCCAAGTCAAACCCTATAAAACAAAACCTCAAAATTAAAGCAAGAATTCTATTAATGGTAGCATTTACTATATCTCTTCCCATTTTTCAGAATTTTTACGTAGTGTGTCCGGGGCTGGAAACACTAGTATCACCGGTACGGAGCACTCATACTGGCAATGCCATATGAAACACTTAAGATATTTCTTATTTTGCTTTTGCACCAACGGTATGACTGTGTTGACACCTTCAGTGTCGTGCCATCATCATACCACAAGTGTAATTTGGCATCAGCGGTATAACATGGTCCATACCTACAGTATTGGATGATGAAAAAAAAAAGATAACAATTTTTTTTATATAATTCTAAAAAAGGAATCCTTAAGTTTGTCTTTATTTAATGTATTTTAATCTTTTTAATGGCAAAAGACTAAATGTGTATTTTTATTAAATGTTACTGAGTCTTATATAACTCTTTCCTCAAAATATATATTGATCTAAATCTCATAAATTAATATAAAATTTTTTGAACCCATAAAGCCATGGTGCATAAATAATTTATTTAATGATCTTACTTTATTAACTCTACATGTGATGCCTTATTACTGAAGGACTCTTATCCTAATATGCAACGGTCTTTACTCATAATATTTATATATGTACTTAGAATTCTTGTCATTAATGTTATACCATATCTTGAACAAACTAAAGCATACATATATATATATTAGGTGTCAAAACATATGAAACATTTTGGATCTCCTGAATTTCCAAATAATTTTCAGACATTGAATGTGAAAACATATCTCATTTTTCTTCAAAATAAACTAAAAGATTGTTATTTCTTATACATTTAATATTGCAACATGGTTTTACCTTATTTATTGTGTGTTGAACTCGTAGGATATCAGGAGTGGTCTTGATGAATATGTATTCATGAAAAATAAGAAACCTCCTTTATATATTTAACATAAAAATATTTCAATAAAAATTTCTTAATATCGTTACTAGATTCATGTAGTTTATAGAAATGAATATGTCATCGACATATAACACTAAAATTGAATCCACTCCCACGCTTGTGAATTCCATAACATTCATCGTAGAAGTAAACAAGATTTAACTCTCATAAATTATTAAATCATTGATGAAATGTGTTCTTAATCTTCTAAATACAAACCATTGAGCTTAACTAAACTTTACACATTTTTTTGAGGTCATTGAGTTTAATTTTTAAGAAAGTACAACTGTTTATTTTATAAGTGGGGATTTAGAAATCTATTTCTATAGGATCTGATCATTCTCGTGATTAGGAGATGATCAGTAATGAAAATGCATATCTTCATTATTTGAATCTGAATGAATCATATCTAATTTTCTCCCCAAAATTAAACTCGTCCATTCAATATTTCTCTCTAACTGTACTATCCTTAAAATTATTGTATTGTCTCAAATTTAAATTTGGTTGTGGGTTCCTTGAAAGGAAAAAATTTATATAGTCTACTAAATGCTCAATAAATAACTATTAAGTGTAATAGAATTATATTTTCCTTTTGTTAGGACCGTACAATCTCACTTTTACTACATATCCCCAAATTTTTAAATGTTTCAAACAAAATGTTTGACAGATTCGACGTGTTCTCGTAATATTTACCTATAATGGTAATACTCTCAAAGTTATTGTATTATCTTACATCTAAACTAGTTTTTGGGGTCCTAGAAAACTAACCATTATAGAAAGGACTAAATGCTCAATTAAATAGGTATTTAATGTATTGGAGTTTTAGTATTATTTTGTTAGGCCCGTACGACTTCATTTCTACAAGATATTCTCAAATGTGTAGATGTTTCAAAAACGGGTTCCATTGGATTCAAAGTTAATGTACTAGGTTTTAATAACTACTTATAAATGTAATTTGAAAAAACTTTTGCATACTTAACTAAACCAAATATATGATGATATTATTTGTTGAGTCGTTATACCTCCTGTAATGGCAACCATCAATGCATATAATAAAGTCAAAATATATGTATGAATAATATGTATTATCTTGATCATGCTTAGATATGAGCGATTCGCATATATATGTCTGAACTTGTTCTAAGAATTATATTTTTTCTATACATTCCTCATATTTTAGCCCCTTCGACTGTCTAGATACTCGAACAACTAGTTTATCAACTTTATCTTGTGAGATATTGTACCAAAAATATATTTATTTTTTCTAGGATTTTAACTTTTTTTAGTGTATAATATATATATATATATATATTGTTGCTCCAAAAATTATATTATATAATATGTACAAATAATATAAGTTGCAAATCATCTTGATTGTGTACGAATTGTCATTACTTGTAAATATATTTCATCATCATTTAACTACTGAGAATTTAATATATCGTCCATAGAAACACGGGATAGTTGTTATAGTTGTATATGTATATCATGTATTTTAAGACCTAAAATAAATTAAAATGTATACCATACCAAAAGACGTGGAAGCAATTTTCTTGGTCGAGCCAAGTCTTAAATATTTCATGAACCTTTGAATTTCTCTCAAATCTTTCAAAACAAATTTTGCATTTGTGCTAAATTATATGTATCATCTTAAGATCATAATTCATGTATAACTAAATTATATTTTCTACTTGTTTGTCTCATATGTACAAATATCCACCATATAAGTTTCTTTATTGGTCAAACTGAATATCTTATATTTTATCGCTCAAGTTTTACGCTGGCAAGAAGTAAGGAGTCCAATCATGACTTAGTTGAGATAGAAAAAGTTGAGGCACTTGTAAATTTGACCTTATTATAAACTTTATCTTAACTATCTTACAAATTTTTGTATTTCTCCACAATAATCGAATCTACTCTTAACATTATGATATCTTGATTTCTACAATATTTTGGATTTGACAAACTTTGAAATATCTGAAAACAGTGAATAATTGAATAATTGAATTTCGGCAGTAAAATTTACAAATATATTAATAATCTTATTAAAAATTTACCATGTTTTCCTTACGAAGTGTCTTATAGAGTATCATGATAGTTATACTGCTAGATCTTACTCTTCTTATTATATTCATATCTTAAATTTCAAACTAAGATGAAGATTTTATCGGCTTTCATAAACTAATAGAAATCTTTACATTCATAATCAATAAACTCATCATATTTCCATTTTACTTAAACGATCTTATTATGATTTAGTATTTTGTTTCTTGAAATATATAGTCATAACCTAAGCTTATACTCAAATATTAATGAAATATCGTTAAACATGAACACTCAACTTAATTATCACATAAATTAACATATGTGTACATATGAAAAGGTAAACTAACATAATAAATCATATATCATTTAACACTAAATGTTTGCCATAAAATTTAAGAGGTTTGACGTGAAAAATGATATCGAAAATATATATTATAAACAAAGAAGACAGTTTTATAGTAAGAGCTCGTCAAAGCAAACAAATCGTTGTGGCGAGATATGGGCTCATCACGACAAACTAATTGGTTGTCATAATGGAGATGTGCTCATCGTGGCGCCCAGCAAGTCGGCACTGCACCAATGATGTTGTTCGTGGTGGTGCATGTAATAATGCAGTCAATACACTACAACATCTTTGAATTTTGTGTGGTAATACCTTTTTTACCGCAGAAATCCAAAAATCCCCAACTTGAAAAGTTATGTTTGTATTTCCAATTAGAGTTTTTGTTATTTCAAAATATGGGTCTGAATATCTTTAATCATGCATTATTATATCATACTGAATCTTAAACTAAATCAAGTATATATATTACATTGGTTTTTGTAACATTTTTCAATCACAAAATCCAATACTGAAATCGGATTGGAAATAGACTTAATAACCTTAATCGGTTTCTAAAACATAAAAGTTTGACTCCATTACTAATTGTTAGATAATAAAGACCCAAAATCTCATTACATCTAAATTTTAAAAAATGTATTTGTACAAAAATCACGATTCAAAGATGAGATTGTAATTCACATATAATCATCCTTACGAGTAAACGTAAGAAGATCTAGTAATAATGATTTAGTTTTTCCAAGAAATACAAAAAATATTTTGAAAATATTTGTGTTAGAAAATATTAGATATTAGGTATTGAAAAGTTGGTATGAACCGGTCTAATCTGGTCCTATCAGAACGGTTTTATTTGGTCCGAAAATATCACGGATCGAGACTTTTAATAAATATAATTTGTCCCGAAAATAATATATATATATATATATATATAATAAAATAATATATTTATATATATATAATGTATATGATATATAAAAATAACTAATTACTGTTCGTAGACCAGGTCGGACTGGTCCATAAATACGTCGATTTTGAAAATATTAAACCCAAAATGACCGGGTTGGTTCAAATATATATAAAATATGGACAAAAACATATATGTTTGAATCTGATCCGAACTCTACCCATTTCCATTATTATTAGATATGAATGTTCAATAGATCTCAATACTTAGAATAGCTTGCGATAATATTCATGTGTAGGATATATTCAGTCTCTTATAAAAAAAATTCATACTAAAAATTCTAGAGAAATAAAGTTCAACTATTTTTTTATAAATTGTAAAAGGCGTAAGAAACTTATAAAAATTAAGGAAGTATAAAAAATTAATGCCCTGCTGGTGTTTTTTAAAATTATTTTTTATCAAGAGTAAAGTATTAATAAATATTCAAAAGTAAAGTTATTATTCACTTACTACCCTTATTATTATATATTCGTAAAAATATTTATTTAACTCTCCTATTTACTATCTAATATCTAATTATTTTCTATAATACCTCAAATACCCTTAATGGATTGTATAAGGATATTTCTTTTTACCAAATTAGATATTTTTCATTCGAGGCTCTATCTCTTCTTCTTAAATTGTAATCGACCATAAGTGAATATTTTCATTCAACATTTTCTCTCTTCTACTATTTCACTGGATATTCTTTGTAAAAGCTTTCTTTTTTTTCTTTTTTTTTTTGTGATTCTATTTTCTCTTTCATCTCTGAATCACTCTCTTGTTTGTGATTTCTCCCTTCTCGGGTTCTTCTTTTTCTTATTCGCGATTTGATTTTCATTAATCATCATTTTTCCTTGAAAAGAACATTTAAACTATAATTAGAATTGCCCCTAAGAGGGTAGCCGAGTTGGTTGAGTATGGCATTCTTATGACCAAAAGGTCATGAGTTCGAGTCCCTCTACATACGCTTTCTCGGTTGAGCCTGTCACCTTGTGTGGTTTACCTTCTGGCGTTGGTTTGTAGGCTATCGCGTCAGACTGAGGGTTTACCCTGTGCGCACTCATTGCACTCTGAGTAGCGGCTGCGGGTTCCCTCCGAAAAAAAAACTATAATTAGAATTAGAATATGGTTCTAGATTTAGGATTATGGATTATTTGGAGAAATAAAACGATTCTATATTTTCAAGTAAGTTTTACTACGTTTTCTAGGTAAGCGTGTCTCGTATCCAGTGTCTCGCATCTATTATCTAGCGTTACTAGATGAGAGACTATTGTAAAATATTTTGAGATGATAAATGTGAGACGAGTGTAAAATAATTTTTTGATACATGCGAGATCAGTTTTTGGATACAAGATCGGTATAAAATAATTTCTAGATGATAGATGCGTGACCAATTGTTAGATGCAAGACTAGTGTAAAATAAAAACATTAGATGATGGATACGGGACTAGTTGGTAGATGCGAGACCAATATAAAATAGAATTTTTTAGATGCTAGATGGTGGACCAGTTTCTAGATGCGAGATCAGTATAAAATAATTTTAAGATAGATGCAAGAACAATTACTATATGCGAGACTAGTGCAAAATAATTTCTAGATGATAGGTTTAGGATTAATTGATAGATGCGAGACTAGTGTAAAATGTAATTTGTTATATTATAAATGAGGAATCCTTTATTAGATGAGAGACCATTGTAAAATGGATTTTTTTAGATGATAGATGCGGAAGTAGTTCTTAGATGCGAGATATGTATAAAATAATTTTCAAATAATAGATGCAACCAATGTAAAATAAAACTTTTAAATGATAGTTTACAGGACCAAAACGCTAGTTGTTAGACCAAGATTAGTTGGGCTCGCAAAAAAATCAAAAAATATTATTTATGGATCTAGTTTTGTTTCTCTTAGAAAAATATAACCTATTCTCGAGTTATGAATTAAAAGATACGGATTTTTAAAATTTTAAATTATGAAAAAACAAAGGAAATAAAATGTACACATGTTTGATGATTTTTTATACAATTATATCTTTGGTAGAGAGTTGGTTGAAAATTTTGGATATTAGACCGTCATAGCTTTTTGGACTGAGTATTAGACCGTAATTTACCATTTTGTCTAACCCTTACTTATTTTAATCAAAAATTATTATTGATATTTTTACTACTTTCTCTCGCAGTAAAGTATTATATAAAATATGTACCTAAAACGAAACTTCACTACCACATAATACCTCAACTACCAATAATAAGTATCTAGTATTCAAATATGATACTTAATTCTCAGCTTGTTTCATAATACCTCATATACACATGCTTCATCATCAGCCTCACCACACTCTCTCTCTCTCCCTCTCTCTCTGCCTGTTTTATTTTAGTTTTTTAAATTCCATATCATTCAAACCGTAGCTCGGATTTTTTTTATAAAAGTATCATTGACTTTATTTTTGTAAGACGAACAAAACTAGCTCCATGAATGATATGTAATGTAGAGATATGAGATATGTACTACTAGAAAGATATGAGACCGTGTATAATGTAATGAAGAGTGTGAAACAAGATGACAGACGAGAGACAATGCATGGTCAAATGGAGAGATACGATACCATGCATGATGGAATAGAGAGACAAAATACAATGCATGATGAAATGAAGAGATGAGAGAAGAGAGACAAGAGACAAGACATGCTAAAATGAAGATGTGAGATAATACATGATGTAATTGAGAGATGAGAGACATGTAATTTTAGAGAGATTTGAGACCATACATGATATATTGGAGAGATGCAAGATAATGCATGATGAAATTGAGAGACGAGAGACAAGTCATGCTGAAATAAAGGGATGAAAGACAAGGCATGATGAAATGGAAAGATGCGAGACAAAGCAAGATGTAATGGAGAAATATGAGACATATACTATTAGAGAGATATGATACCATACATGATGTAATAGAGTTGCAAACAAGACATGATGAAATAGAGAGACGAGATACAAAATATGATGAAATAGATAGATGAGAGACAAGGCATGATGAAATAGAAATATGTAGGATAAAACATGATGAAATGAAATGTGCCGGACAACGCATGATGTAATGAAGAGATGTGAGACATATACTACTAGAGATATGCAAGACCATGCATGATATAATGCAGATATGCGAACCAAAATAAGAGACAAGAGACAAGTCATGATGAAATGAAGAGACGAGAGATGCGAGATAAATCATGATGTAATGGAGATGTGTGAGACATGTACTAATAGAGAGATGCGAGACCATGCATTATGTAATGGAGTGATATGAAACAATAAGAGAGACGAGATATAGTTCATGGAGAAATGGAGAGATACGAGACCATGCATTATGTAATGGAGTGATATGAAACAATAAAAGAGACGAGATATAGTTCATGGAGAAATGGAGAGATGTGAGACCATTCTTGATAAAATGGAGAATGAGAGACAATGCATGATGAAATGGGGAGATGCGAGACAATGTGTGATGTAATAGAGAGATGTGAGACATTTACTACTAGAAAGATGCGAGATTATTCATAATGTATTAGAGAGATACGAGATAAGCATGATGAAATGAAGAGACGAGAGACTAGGCATGATGATATATAGAGACGAGAGGCAGGGTATGATCAAATGGAAATATGTGAGACAATGCATGATATAATGGAGAGATGCGAGACATGTACAACTAGAGAGATACGAGATCAGCCATGATGTAATGGAGAGATGCAATACAAGGTATGATAAAATAGAGAGACAAGAGACAAGTCATGATAAAATGCAGAGACGAGAGACAAAGTATGATGAAATGGAAAGATGCAAGACAATGCATAATGTCATAGAGAGATGCGAGATATGTACTACTAGAGAGATATGAGACCATGTACGATGTAATGAGATACGAGACAAGATGATAGACAAAGTACATTGCATGATGAAATGAAGAGATGACCGATGCGAGACAAGGCATGATGAGATGGAGAGATGAGAGACATGTAATACTTAATGATACCATATGCGAGACCAACCTAACCGTGTCTAGAAAAAATAAATCAAAAAATAACATTCATGGATCTAGTTTTGTTTGTCTTAATAAAACAAAGTCGATTATAATGCGAAGGTTTCTGAGAGAGGACAACAAAATGTATCTTGGTATAAAGCGTCTTCGGATTTTCGTGGGTGAAAAAGTTAAACCCCAAAATATTATTTTAGTTATTTCTCATCGGATATTGCATGGAGTTATTTCCTCAAACTATTATTATTCTAAAATATTTCACACTTGTCGATACAATAAAAGTCCCATCAGATTACAATTATTATAATAGATCGACGTATCCCAATAAATAAAAAGACCCCCCAACTCCTCATGAAAAAACCATAAAACCTCTTGGATAATTGTTATGAATGCAACTCTCAGTCTTATAAATGTTCTCTTAACAACATCTAGATATAGAAAGAGAAAGTTGATCTCCCCTCTTTCCACTGTTAAATTAAGTTTGCCAACGCCGTTTACCAGAAACTGCCTCAACAAGAGATTATTATCCCTTTCTAATTATATGATCGCTTTGAAACTTATCATAAAGATTCTCCTTAGTTTATTTTTGAAATAAATATCGTGTGGGACTGGCTTACAATTTCTCAAAGAGCTGCTGAAAGAGAAGCTACATGAATTGTATATGACACTTCTTGAATAAAGACTCAAACAAGCAGCTAAGGTCTTTGGCCTTTAAAAAAGAACCCCAAGCCATCATCCTTGAATCTTTTTCTAATAAACCTTCTTCTCTAAACTGTAGAGCTTTTTCTCAAAACTCAATTCGAAAATCTCACTCTATTGCTATGGGTGGCTCCAAAGAGAAAAATGTTTCAAAGAAACATCATTCCTCCTCAAGCCACCAAGAAGCTGAAAATTCAAGACCAATAAGATAAATAGTAATACTCCCATGAAGGGAGCACATATGATGATCAAACAATCACAGGTGGTACCTTTGAAGAAAACCAAATCAAATGTACCGAAATATCCTCCACAATTAAGAGATTAATCTTCGAAGGAAATAAATAGTTCAATATTAAAAATAGTTGATGAGTCTGAGGTAAAAATAATTGAAGACACTCTTCGAGTAATCTCCCAAGGCAAAGATTCTTCAAATAAAACGATGAAAAATAAAAAGAATACTAAAGAGTCTGTGACTCTGTCATCCGAATTAGTTGCAAACCTTAGTGGCAATTTAAAATTTTTGCTGCCATAGTACCTTAATTCTCTAATCAAGGTGCAATACGAATATTATGTTGAATCTGATGCACCTACACTTCAGAGACAATGGGGAATTCTTGACTATATTACAATCTGCCTCCCTACCATCGGAGAAATTCCTTTATCTTGTGGAGGAGATGAGCTAATTGTGTATCCTGAGATTCTAAATTGGGGTCTTCAGTTTCCACTAGATCATGTACTTTTTGAATACTTCGAAATGATCAACCTCTACCCAAGTTATGCCAGCCTCAACTTGTGTTTCATACTTATATCTTGCATCATGGAATCAAGATTGTAAAAAAATAAACTCCCCATGGAGCAGTTTGTGGCCAAGACAGGTGTATCAAAGAACCTATAATTTCCCTTCTACTATCTTATCTTGTAAAACGATTCAAAAATCATAGACGAACTTTTCAAAGCTGACAAAACGTAGAAGCATAAGTTCTTTTTCATAACAGGATGCTGGGAGAATGGAAATAAAATCTCTGCTGACAATTTTCGAAGACTCTCGCTGGAGTGGAAGAGTACAAGTAATTCTTCTTCCTATCAAATTTATCTTTCAACGTTATTTTTATGTAAGTGATTTTACTTTATGCAAAAATACTGAAGCGCTTCCTAGAGCATTCTAATGTTGCCGATGATAATTTCTTGAAGCTTATTGAATAGGCCAAGAATGAGTGATCGAACGAATTCCACTAGTGCTTCTATCTAGTGAAACTTGTTCATAGTCAGTTATGGATTAATGAGTTTGGTTATTTAGGATTACCTTAGTAAACAAGAGAAGAAGTTTTCTAGAGAGATAAATAGATTTTAAAGAGAGAAAATGAAAGTATGCAAGTGATCTAATATCATAAATCCAACCCTTTTATTAGTTCAGGTTTGGATTTAGATAGAGGCGCAAATACTCGGCTTATGATTGAAATCAGTTATACAAAAAAGGTAAATTGTACTCTTAGTCCATAACTAAGATACATATTCTAAATTCTTCCTCTAACTTAACCACATGTTATATAACATTTTATTGTTTAGACTTTTAGTCCCTGGATTTCTATTTCCTTATCAGTAGCCCCATTAGTTCTCATGTCAGTAAATGAATGAGAACTAATTAAATTCAAATCTTGTCAAAAGCAATGAAAATTTCCTCTTCCACAATTCGATGCAACCCGATCATTCTGATGCATCAAAATATGTCCTTAGACAATCATACCCCAAATTAAATTCGAAGCGAAACCAATAAAGTAAGTCATACCCCGAGTTAAATTCGTAACGAAACCAGCAAATTTAAACGTCAAATATGTTTTAAAACACATCATAACTCCCTAGGGGCTAGGCTTACACCTAAGTGCCTAGCATAACAGATGTTGACCCCATAATCAAGCGACCGCTTCAAATTCTTCCCAATCCAACACAAACCTTTTCCACTTCTATACATGTATTTCTTTTCCCTACAAATTCCTTATCAACTCACTTTTTGTTTCATAAACAAAAATCCTTGAGAGAGAAGCAAAGAAAGCCTCCCAATTTTTGCTACTTTCAACGATTTCTTCAAATTTTCTGGTCACTTACACTGGAAAATTCATATTTTCTGATCAATCTTTAATCAGTTTATGAGAAAACATCCAAGATCCAGAAGATCGAAGGCCAGAATTCCTAAAAAACCCAAATCCCCAGCACTTGATAACAATTTCTTCTTCGGAACTTACGATTACTTTTGGGCTGAGCAGAGTGGAACAACAATTTTCACACAACCTTCAAACCAATCAATTTTCTCAACAGTCACTTATTTCTGATCACACTTAGATCCTCTCCTTCTGAAAATTTAATAGAATAACCAACCCTCAACTAGCTGTTAAAAGAAATAAGAAAGCAAACTGCTACAAACTTACCCATACGCAATAGATCAGACAGTCACCTTCCTTAAAATAAGAAAGCAAAAAGGGACAAAACGACAGCTAGTACACCTGGTGCTAGCCCTTCAACAAATCCGAAGCCTAAACATTTAAAAAGAAAAACAAAGGAAAACACACTTTCAACCATTGAAGAAGAAACATAAGAAGATCCTTCTTCAAAAAAGAAGCAAACTGCTACACCTTCAAAAAACAAAAGTTCCACTAGTACCCATAAGAAAATGAAGAAAAAGACAATTGCAACCATTGAAGATATAGTGTATGATAATGATGAGTTCATAGTTGTTGGGAATCAACAAGGTCTTCAAAAGGAAAAGGAAACAACTGATGAAGATGTTGCAATTGCTATAGAAGATAATCAAAATGATGATCACTTTGATCCCGACAATTTCATCAATTTCAACAAATCACAAGAGCTTATTAGAGAAGAGGATCTTGTCATTCAAGAGGTTCAAAATGTTCTACACAACTTTGGTAGAAGATCCACACCATCTACCTTTGAAGCAGCACCTCCTGAAATTATTGTTCCTATTGCTCCTACTACGTCTTTAGATCTTATCCATCGGCCTAGCCCAGCAGTTTTTTCTCCTATTCCACCAAACCCAGATGTATTTACTGCACTTCAACCGCTTTCCGATCTCAAAACTGCAGCGGAAACGCTTACTCAAGAAATCGATGTTTCTCAAAGTCATTTTAAACGACTGACCAAAGATATGGTTCGCTACAAAGGAATTGCTGAAGCTGAAAAACATTTGAGGGAAAAATTTCAAAATCATATAGCAGATCAATTTCATGGCTTTGAAATGGCAAGGTCTGAGCTTATCAAAGGACTCCTATTTTTCAAAAATAACTAACGAGAACAACACCAAATCGAAAAAAAGAATCTGAACACTTAGCATCAAGAAGAGATAGGTCGACTCAAGGCTAAACACCTTGAAGACTTAACTTATGAGAAGGAGAAGTTCAGTAATCTTTAGATTTCTCTTACCAATAGCGAAGCAGAAAAAAAAACTTGACCGCTGAGATAACCACACTTAAGATTGTTTTTAAGAAGGAAAAACAACTTTCCATCACTTCTGCAGAAGATGAATGTTCCAAGGACATGTTGGAAACTATCAACAATGGTAAAGAGGAGAATGTCATCACACTTCTTCGAGAAATTTACATAACATATCCTAAGATAAACCTTTCTAGCTGACATTCCTGTCGAACATCGCCCTAGTAAATCCTTTTATCCTATCCCAAGTTCATCATCTGAAGAGGAATCAACCGAAGAGGAGTCATCTAAATGATTTTACTACCCTTTGAACCTACATCATCTTTTTGTATTTGTCATATTAGTACCATATCCCTTGTACTCATCGAATTAATTCAAATGACAAAGGTGTTTGCTTCTAGTTCATATTTTCCATCAAGTTATGTGATCCTTTATTTATGTTAACTATTCGAAGTTAAAACATAATAGAATACTTTCAATTATTTTTGTAAAATATAATCTCTCGAATATTATAGTGCATTAAATGAATGTGGCACATCGAAAATCATAGTGCGTTTATTGAACGTAGAACATCAAAAATCACAGTGCGTTTATTGAATGTAGCACTTCGAATATCACAGTGCGTTTATTGGACATAGCAATTCGAACATCACAGTGAGTTTATTGGACGTAACACTTCGAACATGGTTGTTTGTTCGAAAAGTGTAATAAACACTTCAGAACATTCTATTGTTGATCAACCTCAAAGATGATCAGTTTTTTATTAGTTATCAAGATATTTTATATAAACACTTATAAACAACCATTGGCCAAAAATACATTTTATTGATAATGTTGAATATGTACATAACGCCTCGTTAAAACCTTCCTCGACCAACAGGGTAGGAAAAAGTGTGTTATTCAACCAAAAGAAACAAATTCCAAATACAACATAGTTATTCCTAGTATAATTTCACATGTTGTATATTCCATGGGTGTTGAAGCATCCTCCCCTGACTATAAAAAAGGTGATAAGACCCTGGCATTATCCTTTCAATAACCACATAAGGTCCTTCCCAATTCGGGGCCATTTTTTCGAGGCTTTTCTTCTTAGTATGCAGAAATACTTTTCTCAAGACTTTATCACCTATTTTAAACTCCCTCATTTTTACCCTCGAATTTTACCGATTTCTTGTAAGAGTTTGATAATGTATTACGTTTAGATGAGCTCAAACTCTTTTCTCATCAACCATATCTAAATTTGCTTGTTTAGCTTCGTCATTGGATTTTTCAGAATATTGGGTTATTCTAAAAGATGACATTGTAGATTCCATATGGCTGACAGCATATATTCTATATGCTAAAGCAAAATAAGTTTCCTTAGTAGCTTCCCTAGGAGTTGTTCGATAAGCCCAAAGCACTTTTTGCAAATAATTTGGCCATTTCCCTGCTGCTTGTGTCAAATTCTTCTTCAAATCATCTAAAATAGATATGTTTGTCTCCTCGACCTGTCTATTTTCTTGGGAATGAAAAGGTGTTGAGAAACATTGTTGAATTCTTTTCGAAGCGCCGAATGAAGTTATTTCTTTATTATTAAATTGAAGACCATTATCTTTAGTAATTCTCTGAGGCATTCCAAAACGACAACAAATACTGTTTACAATGAATTTAATTACATCGTTTGCTTTCATTCCAGATAATGGTTCTGCTTCAATCCACTTTGTAAAATAGTCTACCGCTACAATTATCATTTGCCACCCTCCAGATGTCATCGGCAAAGGCCCCATTAAATCAATTCCCCATCTATCAAATGGTATGGCCTCGGTAATAGACATAAATGAAACTGCCGACTTATGAATCGAATTAGCAAACCTTTGAAAAGTATCGCAGCTTCGAACCAAATTTTTGGCATCGTTCATGATCGAAGGCCAACCATGCAAGCAAAACTCGACGATATAAAGCTTTAAACCCACAATGAACTGACCCTTCTCCATCATGCAACTCTGATAAAACTTCATGTGATTCTTGCTTATTCAAAATATCGTAATAATGGCCTACTCAATGTTTTTTTATATAAAATTCCATCCAAAATTATGTATCCAAAAGCTTTGCCTCGCAGTATTTTGGCCAATTTCGCATCGTCAGGCAATGCTCCTCGAACCAAAATATTTAAAATCTTAGTTCGCCAATCGCCCCGGACTACATCTATAGTGGCAAACATTTCTTCCATATAATCACATTGGTCTAACTAGGTTAAAATCGAAGGATTCTCTTGTAACAAAATTCAGGGATACTCTTACTTGTAAGCGATATTTGCTAACGAATCAGCTACTGTATTAGTTCATCGACTAATTTGTTCCTTAACAAAATGATCAAATAATAGCTTCAAGTTTTGAAGCTCCCGAATATACAAAATTAAGCGATCTTTTTTTGCTTCGGAGTTTCCAGATACTTGATTTGTTATTAATTGAGAATCTGTCTCTAATCGTACTGAAGTTGCTCCACATATTTTATCAAGTCTTAAACTGGCCAAAGCAGCTTCGTATTCAGCTTTGTTATTCGAGGCGTGAAAACCAAATTTTATAGACTGAAGCATCGTTCCTCCAGATGGACCAATTAACTAAACCTCAGAGCTGCATCTCAAAATACTTGATCCGCCATCTGTTCAAATAACCCACATCAAATTCGATGGTAAAACCTCCTTACTTTCTTTAATGTCTGATCTACTTGAATAAAATTCAACAAGAAAATCTGTCAAAGCTTGAAGGTGTGAATATGATATCATAATCTCCCAATTCTACTGACCACTTGGTCATTCTCCCCGAAATATCAGGACGTTGCAAAACATTTTTCAAGGGAAATGAAGTTCGAACTTCAATGGTATGAGCTTGGAAATAAGGGCGCATCTTTCTAGCAGCCACCACCAACGATAATGCTAATTTCTCAAGCTTCAAATATATTT
The DNA here is from genome assembly GCA_036936605.1 of Limnanthes douglasii subsp. nivea. NCBI lineage: Eukaryota > Viridiplantae > Streptophyta > Magnoliopsida > Brassicales > Limnanthaceae > Limnanthes > Limnanthes douglasii. The sequence goes on along the minus strand of JAUPFV010000003.1, from coordinate 146,955,403 downwards.
TTTCTGCTGCCACCAAAATTTTGCTGACATAGTACACCGGCTTCGAAATTCCTAAATCTTTTCTTATCAATACTGCACTTATTGCAAAATTCGAAACTGCAATGTACAAGAAGAGCTTTTCTCCACTTCGAGGATTTGATAAATATTTTGGTGATGATAATAAGTTTTTTATGCTTGTGAACGCTGCTTCACAATCTGAAGTCCACTCAAACCTTTTTGGCCCTCGCAACACTTGAAAGAAAGGTAAAAATTTGTAAAAAAATCTAGAAATAAATTTGTTAAGTGTTGCTAACTTTCCTATCACAACTTGCACTTCTTTAAGCGTTCGAGGTGAATTCATTGCTATTATAGCTTTCAACTGTTCTAGGTCAGCTTTTATTCCTCGTCTACTGATACCATAACCCAATAACTTCCCTATCGAACTTCGAAAGTACATTTTTCAGGATTAAGCTTTAGCCTGATTGCTCTTAGATTCAAGAATGTCTCCTCTAAATCCTCCAGATGTGCATTGCCCACCAATATTTTTACCACCATATCATCGATATACACCTCCATGTTTCTTCCGATCTGAGTGCAAAATTATTTATTCATTAACCTTTGATAAGTAGCTCCGGAATTTTTTAATCCAAAAGGCATAACCTTGTAACAATTCAAACCCCTGCCAGTTATGAAGGTCATACATTCTTAGTCCTTCAGATCCATTTGGATCTGATTATATCCTGCAAAAACATCCATGAAAGTTAATATATTTTTCCCAAAGTAAAATCAATCAGCTGGTTTATCCGAGGAATAGGAAATTGGTCTTTAGGACAGGCTCGATTTAAGTTTGTAAGATCCAACACATTCTCCACTTTCCATTTTTCTTCTTGACCACTACTAGATTCGTCGTCCATAAGGGATACTGTAACTCCCTTATATGTCCGACCCTGGATAAACTATCCACTTCGGAAACAATTGCTATTGCTTTTTCTAATGAAAATGCCCTTCTTTTTTTGAATTACCATCTTCATCATTGAATTAACAACTAAACTATGGCATATTAATTTGATCAGTACACCTATCACATCCTCCGTTTTCCAAGAGAAAACGTTCAAATTATAAGGCAAAAATTTTAACAGTTTTTGAAGTAAAACTGGGGTCAGTAAGGTTCCTATTCGAAGTGTGTTTCCCTTAAAAAAAAGTATACTCCTCAATTTCTTTACTTACTGTTAAGGACCCCGGAGTCTCCCTCGGATCGTCAATCCTTTATTAAAATCTGAGATCAACCCCTCTGAATGTTATTCATTCATCATATCTCCACTGCTGGATCCTCGAATCCGACACAAAATTGCTCCAAAGGTTAAAGCCCTCCTTTTTTTGTCTCATTAGCCAGATCCCCTGGCAGTAACCCTTGGCAAAAACTTGCCATCGCCACTCCCTCCTTGCAATTATCCAAACTTGCCTTTGTCAAAACAAATTATTTTGTGTAGTCCTTCAATTTTTCTCCAACTGCCTGCTTGCATTGGATAATCGTATCACCCTTTTCCCTCATCTCTTTGCTACCAACAATCTTCCTTCGAAAAGCAGTATAAAATCCCTAAAATTTGAAATAAATCCTCTTAGAATCCGGTTATATCACTTTAAAGTTGTTCTTTTAAAAGTCTGTGAAAAAGCACGACACACCAGCATGTCGTCGTCTTCGAAGTTCATCATGTAATTTTTGAATTATTCGATGTGATCGTTTGGATCCTGCATCCTATCGAATTTTTCAACCTTGGAAAAATCAAAACGCTCCGGAAGCATAATAGATATGATTTCACTTGTCAACAGAGAGTTCCTTCAATCGACACCTTGTCGTACTGATCTTCGGTTCCCATGACTGCATACAAATTCCGATCAGTCTTAACGTATTGATTTGATGTGTTCCCCTCACACCAATTAGATTCCCTCAAACAACGAGGAACATTGTCCCTTCTAGATTTGTGTTCCTTCTTATATTTTTGAGGTTGTTCCCTTTCTTCCTTCGAAGAACCCCTATACCTTTTAAAACTTGAGCCAGATCTCTCAGATTCGTCGTCACTAGATGTGACACACTTTTGATTTTCCTTTCTTTCTTCTTCGAGAAGAATAACGCTATTTTGGAGCTTCAAAGCGCGCATTCTTTTGCTCATTCCTGATCTGTCGACCACTGCAAGATCGTTCAGATTGGTTTCCGATTTCAGTTTGTTCAATCATTTGTCTCACTTTGAACTTTAGCTTTGTCGAGTGAATGTACTTCTCTCTTTGCTCGTATTTCTCATTTAGCGCGCTTATTTTATCCAAGAGCTGGTTCATACGCATTTCTATATCAGGTTGAGTTTGGAGTGGAACAGATCCTTTTGGTCTATTTTCATTCCCCTGTAGATCTTCTCTTAATGTTTCAATTACCGATCAAACCAACGGGTTGTTTTCAGGATTCATTGCAAAGTTTCAAGATCGTTTTTATAGTTAATAAAATTCGAACTGGTAGAAAAGACACTGGTTGTCAGTGGTCCCTAGTGGAGTTGCCAATTTGGTGATTTTGGTTATTTAGAATTACCTTAGTAAACAAGAGAAGAAGTGTTCTAGAGAGATAAAATGAAAGTATGCAAGTGATCTAATCTCAGAAATTCAACCCCTTTATTAGTTCAGGTTTAGCCTTTATATAGAGGCGCGAAGACTCAATTTATAACTGAAATCAGTTACATAAAAAGGGTAAATTGCACTCTTAGTCTTTAACTAAGATACATATTTTAAATTATATTTAACTTAACCACCTGTTACATCACGATTTATCATTTACACATTTAGTCCCTGAATTTATATTTATTTATCATGGATAATTTCATAAAAAACATCCCTTACTTTGTAACAGCTACTGGAGCCTCCTAGTCTCACGTTAACTGTCAAAAGATTAACCTCCCTAGACCTCAAAGTTTTCCTTCCTTCTATGAGTAAAACTTCTAGTCATAAAGTCAAGAAGAAATTTGGGGGAAAACCTTCGATGGAGAACCTCTGAAGGGCATGGAAAAGAAGAAGAAGTCCACCCCAAAGAAAAGTCGAGGAGGTAACAACTTCTAATACTGAGAATGTTGTTTTTTATGCCAACGCGACCGTTGGAGATGCTGAAGCAACTGGTCTTGATACCAAGGAGACTTCTCTTGAAGCTTCAAAGATAAAATAAATAGTGGCTTCGAAGAAAATGAAAACTAGTACCTCGAAGAACTCCAAAGAAACCTTTCATGATGAAGTCGACATTGTATCCTCCCCCCAATATCCACAAGAATTAGTTAGAGAAGGTGAAAAAAATCAAGACCTTTAATTTTTGTATACAGAAACCCAACTTGATCAAAAAGAAATTACCTTAGAAGATGCCAACGTAGTCCCAGAACCTGTTGAAGAACATCAATCACCAGTCCATTTTGACAATAACCCAAATTTCTAATGATTCTAATGAGTCCACTTTTCTATTTAATACATCTGATGAGCTAGCATTTACCATTCATAAGATAATCTGACCTGTGGCAAATCTTAGAAATAATACCAAAAATTTTACCAACGAAGCTAAAGTTATTCGAGAGCAGTACGAAGTTATGGCCAAAGAAGTTATATGTCTCAAGAAAGTGACAGCGGATAGTAAAAGGTGGGTTGAAAGTGCTTAAAGGAATCTTGTTGATAAATTCCAAGTATTTCAAGAGGATATGGCTTAATTGCACAATTGCATAATACAAATAAAGTGCATGTTGTCTGCAAAACATAAAGAAAAGTTGCAACAATAGTGCATCAACTTCGAGCACTCAACACCTTGTACGAAGAGAGTGAAGAAGGAAAAAACAAATCCCCGAAAGACTTAGAAGCATTCAAAATCCAAGTTGAGAAGGAAAAGACTTCTACCATAACTTTCATCATGAACGCATGTCCTAGTGATTGTCCCAAAACTTTAAAGAGACACGAAAGAAAAACAAAGGTATCTTTAATCCTCGATATGCATAATAAGTTTCTACAACTTAACTTAAAAGATTACTGGTGTATGGTTCTCGAAAATCAACACCCCAGAGATTGGGATGATACCCCTTGAACTGAATCTGAAGACTCAAGAGATTCCACAAATGACACCCCGAAACTGTCGAAACACGAAGACTCAAAAAGTTCAAATTCTTCAAGTAATGACTCAAGCAGCTCCTTGAAGATGAAGAGAATTAAAAAGAGGAAACAAATTTACCTCGTTGTATTGTGTACCTTTTTTTGTTTTTGTGGATTTTATTTTGATGTATTATTTATCAGATGCCATATTTTGTTTTTGGATATTTAATCAGTATGTTATTTTTCCTTTCGCTTATGTATTCGAACATATTTTACATTATCACTTTGATTTTTATTGGTTCAACAAATGAAACTTCATAAAATACTATCTACGTATAGTCATCTCAGGGTTTATCCGGACTGAATACTTCTCCGAAGTTCAAGAGTTCTGCTATGGATCGTGGGACACGTGTCACATTTTGATTCGTCTCACCAGCCGTTTTCTTCCTAGAATGACGCTCCCACTAATCCCAAAAAGCAACTTCTGCATTTAATACTTATGACGTCAGCGCCGCCTTCAATCATTACTTTTGCCTTTTTGTTTTCTCGTAGGTATTTGGTAACTTTTTTGCCTTACTAGTATAAATTACTTCCTTTTACTGTTTCACCATCTTCATAACTTTGTCATTTCTCCATTTCAGAGCTTTTTACTTCACTTCTCAAAATCCTTCGTGTGTAGGTTTATGTTCACGGCGAGAAACGCTTTGGTGAAATGTGGTTGGCTGAATCTTTCAGAGTTAGAAAAAGCGCAAAAGGTTGAGCGAGAGAGGTGTATTGCTGAGGGTCTTCCAGTTTCTCCAATCAGTAAGCCTGGCACACCATCTTCAGAAGCTGATCGAGGATCATCTTTTGCCGAAAGTGCCAAACCTAAGCGTTTGTTTCAGACAAGCCTCTCGCCCATTCCGTTAGGCTCTTCTGTTCAGGATTCTCAGCCCTCTGTTGTGCGGGAGAAGGCAGTATCAAGTACAAGGAGACCCTCTTCGTTCATTGCTATGGGGTCAGATACTGAGAAATCCCCAGAAAAAGTTACTCTTTGCCGGACAGGCCGTCTAATAAAGGGTCAGGAAAGTGTCTCTCAACCCAAGTCCCCAAAGTCAGGGCCCTCTAAGTCTGGGACCAAAGATAAAGCCACTAGACCAGGGGCATCTATCAGAGTCCCAAAAGACAAATCCTCTGGTCCAGAGGCTACTAGAATTAGCTCCAATAATGATCTCTCCGGAACTGAGCCCCTGCCGGACACCAGACCCCTAAGAGAGGCTGATGCTCAACCATCCGGACAACCTACTGAGCCAGCCACCAGCACTCTCCCACTAACAACGGATGATAAACCTTCCATGGTGATGGAAGAGAAGATATAGGACAGTATAGAAGATTCTCCATTTGAGACCGACGTTTCCGGGCAGACTGGGGATGCTGCCACTGATAAAAAAGGCAAAGGCAAAGAGAAAATCTGTCTGAAACATCCGGATCCGCCGGAGTGTCTAGAAGGTAAGGTGGGTCCTTGTTTCCACAAGGTCAATGTCAAGTATCTTATGGCCATGCAGAATATCAACTATGTATATACTTATACTGCCGAGCTTGGCCGGATCCGGACCCAATGGGGGATCCCTGAATATGTAAAGGAGAGGATACCAGTCACTCTGGAGACCCCAATGGACTGCAAACTCAGCGAGATAGTCATTTATATGCAGTTGTTTAACTAGGGGCTCATATATCCCTTGGATCCAGAAATTGTCATGTATTTTCACATGATAAACTCTATCTAAGCCAGATGAGTCCCAATGCTTGGTACACCCTCATCGCATGTATTATGGAGTCAAGACTCTCCGGAATACCACTTCCAATGGAGCAGTTTGCTGTTGTGACCGACCTTTGTAAGAACCATTATATCCCATTCTACCACTTTAATATGGGAGACAATTTTAAGGTGGTAGATGACTTGCTTGAGTCAGAGAAAAATTGGGAGACCCAATTTTTATTCATCAGCGGAGCATGGGAAAATGGGAGGAAAATCAAGGTTGGTGATAACCCTAGTATGCTCACTAGCAGATGGAAGAGCTCGGGTAAATATCTTATTATGTTTGTCTCTCTTACTTTGTAAAAAAATCGTTTCTGAACTGTTTTTCTTACCTTTGGTTAATGTTGCCGAAGGAGTTCTCCGGTTTTGTGGAGGAAAGGCAAGCCACATGTGTTAAATTAAACGCCTGGGCTGCCGAACGCTGGGGAAATGCCTTTCACAAGTGCTTCACATCAGGAAACTTGGTGAGGTCCCACCCCTAGAACACAATAGGTTGCAGAGACCTTACTTGGGAGGAGCTGACCACTCCACCTCCTCCGGCTGTCATCCTCAAGAGAACAGACGAGAAGGATGGCAAACTGGCCTTGCCTGCTAGAGCTAAAGCTCCAAGAAAGATGAAGGGCAAGATGGGCAAGAAGAAACAAGTTGCAGCAGAGGTTGTTCAAGGTGTTGTTGAGGAGATCGCCCCGACGAGTTAGGGAGTGTAGGCCCAATGGGGAATTGATGCTACTCTACTTCAAGTAGTTAAAGATGAGAGTATTAGGGAGGCAGGTAGACCTCCAGATCCTCCAAAGGCTCCTAAGAAGGACCAAAAACGGGGAGCAAATAGTAAAGAGAGGGAAGCCAAGAAGAAGAAAATCTCCTCGGGGGATGAAGTTACCCTCCGGCCGACCTAGCAGACCCCACTTTGGCAGAGAAAATCCCAAGTGGTCTACATGCCGGAGAGGGTATCGGAGGGGATATCAATATTTGTGGAGTGGACATCAGTGGCTTCCAAAACATTAGCCTTTACTTTGATAACCTTGAAAATGATAACTTTGTTGGCCCCTACCTTCCCCCAAGTTCCTCAAACATGGTTACTTTCAATGGTAAGTCCTTCACTGTTTCAGGGGAGAACGACACAGTCACTCACTCCTTGTTGGGCCATATTCAGCCAGAGCTCAACTTGGAGAGGAAAGTACGAATTCAATCTGCCCTTATCAACACACTCAATGCAGACAAAGAGAGCTTATCTAATTATCTCCTTAACGCCAATCAAAGTGTTGAAGCATTGAGGAAAGATCTCGAGGAGTTAAAGAAAGGGAAAGAATACTTGGCCACCATGTTGGCCACTTCGGAGATGGTTAACACAGAGCTCCAAGGATAATTTTATCCAAGCCCTATCCAGTGACAAAACTTCCCTGGAAGGTGATGTGTCCAAAGTTACCAAGGAAAAGGAAGATTTGATAAAAGAGCAGGAGAAGACAATCCAAGCCAGGGTCGATGCATACACCAACAAGGTGATAGGTTCCCTAGAAGAAAGGTATGCCGAAGTTAAATCTGACATGATCTTGCTTTTTCATCGAACATTCCCGAAGAGGACACTTGGTACTCTATGGAAACATATGGAATACGAAGACCTCCCATTCCATAATATGGCAGATGACGATAAGCACAACTACTCCAGTGGTATATATGATACTATTGATGAGGAAGAAGGTATCGGAGAAAGCTGCAGTGATGAACCCAAAGATCTAAAGAAGAAACAAGATGAAGCAAGAACATCTAAGGGAAACTAGCCCTAAGGTTTTAACTATTTTCTGTTTTTTTATGACATACCAAAGTCCTTGGATGGCCAAGGAATTTTGTAATTGTATCCGGTTTGAGTCTGGTCAAGCTCTTTCTTTTTAAACTTAAAGTCCTTGGATGGCCAAGGCGCTCTTTATGTTTTAATATCATCCTCCGGTGTTAGCCGGGAATTCTTGCTTTACTTCGTATTCGCTCAATCTTAATGGCTGGTGTTTAAATAGCCCCTATTTATTTTACAAGTATTTCAAAATGAGAGTGTTTAAATTCTCTGATGACAAATGTTAAATGGTCATCACTTCAACGGATCAATCCGACCTGTCAAAGATACTTAGAAGGATTTAAAGAAACTGTAAATCAAATAACTCCGAATATTTTAAGAAGGCATCAACTTTTATTTAAAGAAAACCCGGACACCTCATTAAAACCTCCCCGCGCCACCAGGGTAGGAAAGAGTATGCCCTCTAATATTTACCTGGACTTTAAACAAGTAAATATTTACACAACTTTCATTCTAGATACATCCGGAGGTGCTCAATGTTCCATGGGTGGTTCAAGACTCTTCCATCTTTGTCTTAAAGCCTGTATGTTCCAGGCTTAAGGTTTCAAATGACCACATAGGGCCCTTCCAGTTTGGAGCTAACTTGTCGAACTGTTTCTCTTTAGTATGTAAGAAAACGTTTCTTAATACTTTATCCCCTGGTTGAAAATCCCTTCTTCTGATTCTGGAAGCAAACCTGCTTCTCATTAAACCTTAATAATGGGTGGCTCTAAGATGAGCCTTAACCCTTTTCTCCTACATTAAGTCTAATTGACTTTTGATTACCACTTTATTAGCTTGTTCGGAAAAATTGTGGACTCTGTATGATGGAAGAGTTACCTCTATAGGAGCAATCACATCCCTACCATATACCAAGGCAAACGGGGATTCATGTGTAGCAGCTCCAGGAGTAGTCTGGTAGGCCCATAGTACTTCTTGTAGATAGCTTAGCCACTTTCCAGCAGTCCTTTCTAAATTCTTTTTGAGATCGGACAGAATGAACATGTTCGCCACTTCAACCTAACCATTCGCCTATGGGTGGAAAGGAGAAGAGAAGCAATGCTGAATGCACCTAGAAGCACAGAAACTCTCCACATCCTTGTTATCAAATTGTGGCCCATTATCTGTTTTTATCTTTTGTGGAACCCTAAATCTGCAACAAATATTAGATAAGATAAATTTTATAACAGCTTTTGAAGTAGTTCATGCCAATGGGGCTGCCTCTATCCACTTTGAAAAATAATCAATGGCTACAATAATAGTTCTGCACCCTCCAGACACCATTGGTAGAGGTACCACCAGATCCAGTCCCCAAAGAGCAAAAAGTATTAGCTCAGAAATCGACTCCAAAGGGACAGCTGGGATATGAATTTCATTACCATATCTTTGGCATGGATCACTCTTCTTTACCAATTCCTTGGCATCTTCCATTATGGATGGCCAGTAGTATCCAGCCAATAAAACTCTTCGGGTTAAAGCTCAATAACCACAATGTGTTGACCCTTCACCATCATGCAGTTCGGACAGCACTATTTGAGAATCTTCATTCCCCAAACAACGCAAGAAAGGTCTACTAAAATACTTCTTGTAAATGATATCTCTTATGATTAAAAAACCACGAGCCCTATACTTCATTTTTCTTGCTACTGCTTTTTCTGGAGGCAAAATGCCATCTGAAATGTATTGAAGAAGAGGATACCTCAAGTCTTTAGGTTGAACCACTTGTATACTTAAACTTTCCTCTTCTTCCTTTCTCTGGTTGGGTTGAATGGATGGGAATTCTTGCATATGAATCCATGGGTAGGACTCAGAGTATGCTATGGTTGCCAAGGAGTCTGCTAGTGTGTTCTCCGTTCTAGGCATGTGCTCATAGCTGCTTCTTTTTTGCCTCAGATTGACCTTGGGCATGATGGGGGTAAAAAAAATTGTTAGTCCTCCATGTTTATCACTTGTATCAACATAGTCCCTTTTGTTCACTTCTGCATAAAATTCATCCTCTTCGTTTTAAAAATTTGCAAATATAGTCCCCCACACATATAAACCATTTAAAAATTGACACGTGACACTTAAATTCTAAGTTTTGTATCACTTTTGGTCCCCAAATCCCAAGTTTTGTATCATTTTTGGTCCCCAGAATATGCAGAGGGACTAATCGTGCAAATTTTTAAAATAAAGGGGATGAGTTTTATACAGAAGTGAACGAAAGGGACTATATTGATACAAGTGGTAAACATGGGGGACTAACAGTGATTTTTAGTCGCATGATGGATAGGAAGCTGAGAATCACTCATTAATATAACTCTTTTGGCTCCACAAAGAAAGGCTAACTTCAAACCAGCTATAGCAGCTTTGTATTCTGACTCATTGTTAGAAGCCCTAAAAGTAAAACATATAGCTTGGTATAGCTGGTCGTCGTACGGAGAGGTTAAACATATCCCACCACCATAACCCATGGTACTTGATCCACCATCGGTCCGAACAACCCATACCTTCTTAGTTTTTTCACCTGTAGTTTGTTTATTACTCTTGTCCAAATGGAATTCAACTAGGAAATCAGCAACATATTGAGCCTTGATTGCAGTTCGAGGGGCAAAATCAATAGATTGAGCCTTGATTGCAGTTCCAGGGGCAAAATAAATGCCATAGTCTCCCAATTCTACTGACCACTTGGTCATCCTGCTTGATATGTCTGCCTTTTGAAGAACATTTTTCAAGGGAAAAGATGTCCGGACGACAATAGAATGAGACTGAAAGTAGGGCCTCGTTTTCCTGGCAGCAATTACCAAAGCTAGTGCTAGTTTCTCGAGTTTTAAATACCTTTTTCAGCATCCATCAGGCTTTTGCTGATGTAGTACACCGGACGGGATAATTTTCCACCTCTCTTACTAGCACCGCACTTATAGCATTCGGAGACTGCTAAATATATATACAATGTTTCTCCATCAATAGGTTTAAATAGGGTTTTAGGGGAAGATAAATGCTTCTTTATTTCATCAAAAGCCTGATCGCACTGTGGGGACCAGTTGAAGTCTTTAGCACCCTTTAAATTTTTGAAAAACAGGGCACATCTGTCCGAAGATCTTGAGATAAAACGATTTAATGCTGCCAACCTTCCTGTCAATCTTTGTACTTCTTTAATATTCCGAGGAGGATCCATCTGCAGTAAAGTATTAAGTTTATCCAGATCAGGCTATATCCCTTTCTCACTTATCACATACCTCAAAAACTTACCGAACTGTACTCTAAAAATGCATTTTTCTGGATTTAATTTTAAATTAACTTTTACCAACTTGGCAAAAGTCTCGTGCAGATCTGCCAAGTGTAATTCTTCTTCCACACTCTTTACCACCATGTCATCAATGTAGACTTCCATATTTCTTCGAATCTGATCAGCGAATGCTTTGTTCACCAATCTCTAATAAGTAGCCCCAGCATTCTTTAATTCAAAAGGCATCACCTTGTAACAATGGAGGCCCCTATCAGTAACAAAAGTAATGTGTTCCTGGTCCTTTGGATCCACTTAAATCTGATTATAACCGGAGAAGGCATCCATGAAGGACAACAACTTATTCCCAGATGTGGATTCTACCAACTGATCTATCCGGGGAACAGGATACAAATCTTTTGGGCAAGCCCTATTAAGGTCAGTAAAGTCGATGCACATACGTCACTACCCATTTTTATTTTTTACTAACACTGGATTGGCTGTCCATAAAGGGTACTGAGATTCCTTTATGTGCCCCATCTTAGTAAGCCGGTCAACCTCTTGAACTATGATATCAGCTTTCTTCTTAGAAAAAAACTCTTCTTTTCTGCACAATGGGTGCTACATCTCTCCGGATAGATAGCTGGTGTGATATAACATATGCATGCACTGTGGTTACATCAGCATTACACCAAGCAAAAATGTGTTGGTGGTTTGCTAAAAAGGATAACACTTTGCTCTTTAGTTCTGATGTCATCTTAGATCCAATCTTGACACATCTCCTTCAGCCAGAGAGTGAGTTTCAACCTCTTCAATTGGTATTAAAACACCAGGAGTCTCTCTGGGGTCATCAATTTCACCCTCTCCCCCAGAGGGCCCCACCAACTGCTAATCTTCATTTATCCGAACTGTCCCTAAAGTCCTAAGAGCAAGTGCAGTTACATAACATTCCCTCGTTATTTTTTTACTACTCCGGACAACTCTCACTTGTCCTTGAACAACATATTTTAAATATTGGTGAACTGTTGAAGCCACAGCATGCATCCTGGAGAGCAAAGACCTTCCCAAAATGGCATTGTAGCATGTGGGACAATCTACCACAACAAAGAGTACCCTGACCATTTTCTTGAAAGGGCCCTTGCCCAACAAAACCTCATCCTCGAATTCCCCGATTACGTCCGCAGAGCTTCCAGTGAAACCCACAATGGATCTGTTTGAACATTGAATCACTGTCGGATTCTTCATTTGTTTGTAAGAACTCAAAAATAGGATATTAGTTGAGCTTCCAGTGTCCACCAAAATTCTCCTAATGTCCTTTCCCCCAATTGATGCTCCTATTACCACAGCATTTTCATGGGGACCAGCTATATCCCTCAAGTCGTCTTCATCAAAAATAATAAAGGGAAAAGGAATTTAGGATTGATAGGAGGATATTCCTCCCTCCAACTGAGTAGCCAGAGTGTGAACATACCTCTTCCTTGAAGAAGGAGTTAGTGCAGTCACTGTATCTCCCCCAAATATGTTAAGTGACTCAAAAAAGCCTATGAGTCTGGACACCGTCTTGGTATGCTCTGTTATAACACCCACCTTATTCCGGGCTGGATCAGGATCCAAATACTCTGACTCTACATCAAATCTCTCAATAATCACCATGGCCCCGTTCGGAGCCGATGTCCCTGCATTGTTTGCTGGGTCGGTCTGATGAGCATTATCAGGCCTATTCCCACTTCTTCTCTTGACATAAGCACCTAATTTTCCTCTTTCAATCAAATTCTGCACCTCTTGCTTCAAAATGATGCAATCTTCTATGTTATGGCCAATATCATGGTGATATTGACAAAAACACGCATTATGACTTTCCCTTGGAGATTGAAGCGTTGTCGGCTTCCTAAAATGCACCTCATCTTTTGTTTTGTCATAGATGGTTGCCACATTCTCTTTTAATTCGGTAAACCACTCCGGTTGGACCCAAGGTCCTCACTTATTTCTGGACTGCTGACTCTGAGCTTAAGCCGGGTGAGATTGAGCCTTGGCCCTGTTGGGACCCTGTCCGGCCTCATTAGCCTTGTATGTGGACAATTCTGGTTTGGTGCAGTTGGGGTAGATCTCACTTTCATGTGCACCCTAGTATTTTTTTGTTTCATCTACATTGATTTGCTTTCCCACCTGGTTCAACAAGCCGCCCCATGTCATGGTTTTCTTCCTGATTACCAAATCGGCCAGATTGCTAGGGTTCAAACCCTGTCTTAGAGAAGTTATTGCTACTTGCTCAAAGCAATCAGCGAATACATTATTTGTGTTCACGACCCGACTTATGTATTCTTTCAATGATTTGTTTGGCTCCTGGGCACAATGGATGATAGTGTCTCTATTGCCCTTCACCTCCTTACTTCCAACAAACTGCCTCCAGAAGGCCACCCAAAAAGTATCAAAATTTCTGATGCACCCATGTGGTAGGCTGTTATACTACTTTAGAGCACTCCCCGTAAAATATTGAGAGAAGGCTCTACAAAGAAACTTGCCATCATCGTTAAAATTCATCATAAATTTTTTAAACTACTCCAGATGATTATCTGGATCTTTGACCCCAGCGTATTTTTCCATCTTAGTACTGTCAAACCTCTTAGGAAGGTTTCCGGACAGTATCTTGGAGGACAATGGAGATTGTCTCCAATTCCGGCCACGACTGAAAACAGTATCTTCATTGGGAGTTGCAAAGATACTTGGTTCATCATGGAAAGCGAAAGGATCCATCAATAGCTGGTCAATGTGCCTCCAGCTATGGCTATGAGATGACCCTTTACTCATATGCCTTTTCAACCTTCCATGCCTATCCCTCTTTCTTAAATATTTTTTAACCACCTCTTGCTTCTTCTTAGACCTGCCTTCATCACTGCTGGATGACATGGACTCCTCAATTTCATCCTTATTCGATGAGCTACTAGAGGATTCTGACTCCGAGCTCTCCACCGGTTTAGACCGGTGAGACTTCTTTGAGCTGACATGAGTCTTTTTAGTACTCAAATGGGTCTTTTTTTATGGGTCATGCTCCCTTGGATTGTTAGTGTGGTGAATGGCCGACACCTTTGATTTTTCTTTCAAGCCTAACTCCACTTTTTTAACAGCCCTCAAGGCTTCTATCTCAGCTTTTAACCTGTCTCGCTCTTCAATCGTGTACTCATCGTTTTCTCCCACCACTTCTACCAAAGTTGGTGTCACTGCTTGCTCGTCCGGATTCATCCGAACTGATTTTTCTCGTTGGTTACGAATGCTAGATTCAGGCACCTTCTCCTCCCACTGTGGTCGCCAATTTGGTGAGGATTATTTTTTACTGAGGGTAATTTTGTCAGATGTTTTGACGTGTTTCAAGGGTATCAAATGTTTATGTGTTTTGTAGTGAGAGATTTAAGCTGCCTGGTTGTATTAAATGTTCATTCCCCTTATTAATGAAAGTGGTTGGGTATTTATACCCTTAATTATGGTCCATATGGGCTTTCGGGTCAAACTTATGAAATCGGGTCGAGTTCAAAAACCCATTAGTTTATTAATCAGATTAGCAATTATCTTAGTCAAAAGGTGTTTAATGTTCTTAATACTTTTGTCATGTCCGGATACTTCAGTGGGTGATTATTGTCCGGATTACCCCTGTCCGGTTTCTACAGTGAGTGGTGAATATTTCCAGACTCATCAAGCTCAAATTAATAGTCACCTCGAATTGATCATAATAGGGTGGTCAATCCTTATTTGATATGAGAAATGGTTTTATAGAAAAATTTGATTAAGTATGGAAATTCTTGTCACCAATTATATTAATCTAAAACTTTTGTTCAACATCTTGAAAGAGTATACCTTCATTTCGTGTAGTAATAGACAATGGGATTTACAAAGAACCACAATATTATTCACAGTACATACGTAAATGTTCTATGTTCCACGGATGTTGCAATGGCCTTCCTTTACTATCTTGCAAACAATAAGTTCATGGTTTTATTATCTCAACCACCATATATGGGCCTTCAAAATTTTGGACTCAACTTACCAAGTCTTTTCTCTTTTGTGTGCAAGAAAACTTTGCTGTGGACTTTATCTCTTATCTTGAATTCTCTCCGCCGGATTTTAGATGTATATCTTCTTCTCGTCAACGTATGATAATGGAGTTAATTCAAATACGCGTTAGTTCATTTTTTTTCTCAATCATCAAGCTCTGCCCTTCTTCCTTCATCACTATCTTCCTCATAATAGTTCAACAATCTCAAGGATGAAGAGTATATTACGTTAGACTGACTCATTCTATATACTAAAGCAAAAGGTAATTCTTGAGTTGATGTTCAATGACTTGTTCGATAAGCCCATAATATTTCTTAGAAATAACTAGGACATTTTGTAGTTGCTCCCTCTAAGTTTTTCATTAATCCAGCCAATATAGTTCTATTGGTAACCTCCAGTTGGCCATCTTTTGAGGATGAAAAGACGTTGAGAAACTCTATATAATGTCTCTTCAAGAACAAAATGAATTTATCTATTTGTTGTTAAATTTTGGTCCATTATCAATAGTGATGATCTAAGGAACTCCGTACCTACGGGAAATATTAGACAAAATAATTATGATCACATCTTTCGCTCTTATACCAGATAAAGGCTCTCCTTCTTCCCATTTTAAAAAACAATCAACAACAACAATGATTGTATGACGCCCCCGCTAGCCATTGGTAAAGGTCCTACCAAAACTATCGCCCATTTATCAAATGGTAGAGGCTTCAGAGATTGAATCTAACGTTGCAGCTGGGATATGTATTGTGTCGGCAAATTTTTGAAAGATATCACAACTTTGGACCAATTTCTTGACATCGAACATTATTGTGGGCTAATAATATCCTACCAATAATACTCTCATCATCAAAGTCTTGTATCCATAATGAGTAGAACCTTCCCCATCATGCAACTCAGATAAAATCCTTTGGATTCATCCTTCCCTAAACACCGCAACAATGGTCGACTTAACGATTTCTTGTATAAAATCTCCCCAAGAACTATATATCCATGTGCCTTAAGCCTTAAAATTTGAGCTAGCTTCTTATCAACTATTAATGTACCATTGACTAAAAATTATTTCAAGTTGAACCTCCAATCTCGAACTTCAACTTCTTCAGCCAAGAAAACCTCTTCAAAAATTTGGCATTGTTCAGACTTCGTTATAATCGACGGGCTCTCATGTATCAAAATCCAAGGATACTCTTCGAAATATGGAAATATTGCCAAAGAATGAGGAATATATTATGACCCCCAAGATATGTTTGAATGTAACACTCTCAAACATAATAGTCAAACCCTTTAACTCTCTCAAATAACTGATAAGTTGCTCTTTCTTAGCTTCGGAAAATCCTGAGACATAGTTCACCAATAACTGTGAATCACTTTCCAAATGAACTCTTTTAGCCCCACAAATTCTTGTAATCCAGTTATAGCTGTTTCATATTCTACATCGATCTTTGATGCTTAAAATCCAAATTGTATGGCCTGATACATAGCTTCCCCATTTGGAGCTACCAATTGAACTTTTTCCCATGATCCCAAAATATTGGATCCTCCATCAATTCGAACTAACCATTCCTTCCTAGAATTTGAGTGGAATTAAACAAGGAAACCTGCCAAAGCTTAGGCTTTAATTGTTGTTCTCAGAGTAAAATCAATATCATAATCTCCCAACTATATAGACCGCTTTGTCATCCTCCCTGAAATATTGGGTCTTTGCAAAATATTTTAAAACAAAATGAAGTTCTTACTGATGAGGCAATAAATCATTGGGCTCGAGTATTAGAACGATAATAAATAAATAAAATAAATGTATTTAATTAGCTATTAATTTATAACAATAATTGGAGGAAAATATAACCTCAAAAATCTAATAGAATAAGAGTAAAGGACTGGAGTGTATAAGTGAATGTTGAAAGTTGAAGGACCACAAAGATATAAGGGGGTGGAGACCACCTCACCCACTGTATAAGGGAACCCCCCCCCCCATTTTTCTGGGTTGGTGAGCACTTAATAATATACTTTCTCTTTCTACTTTGTCTCTCTACTCTTTATCCTTTAGTCACATCAAACGCTAAAACCAAGATACCAACTTTATCCATTTTAGGTCTCATTATTGGCGCCGTCTGTGGGAAAGATTGATACCTGAACGTCACATTTTCTCAAAATCACGACACATTAAAGCATGTATCTCGAAATGACTGATGATATGGTCGGGAAAGGTCCAGTCATAGCCAATTCATTATATGAAGGCGGACAGTTTGAAGAGAGATACCCCGCCCACGATCACTACGAACGGGGTCGGACAAACGATCGACCTTAATCATGACAAGAAAACAATTAATGGAAGAAATTGCTAAGCTGAACGCCAAAAAGGAAAGGGTGTTGACCGAAAAAGCGACCCGAGAAGGGAAAGGCAAGGAACAGTTACTCGACATTGATAGAGAAGATTCATCTGAGGGGGAGCGAAACAAAAATAACACCCGTAGGTTTAGGCGTTGGGAACCAAAACAAGTGAAGGAGATAGAAGAAAAGATAAGCGTTCTTTGAAACAAGAACACAATGTTTCCACTGATTTCATAACTGATGACTCCTCAGATCAAGAAGCCCGACGCCGGACAAGGCACATCAAGTTGGCCAGAAAGATCAGGTTCTGACGCAATAACTCGCGGTTATTCGATTCGCCTAAGAATAAGAGAAATATTGTTGAAAAGAGAACATCGACTTCTCACGAGAAAGAAGAAATAATAGCAGGTAGTAAAGAAGAGCGGGTAGTTTTTCCACAAGTATAATGGAAGCCATCGGGAAGTCAAACGCCTAGGTACAGGGTTGGAAGTCAGTTCACCAGCCCAAACAATGAGGGTTTGTATGGAATCCACACTGAAGGCATGGGCAGTGCGCTTATGGTTTTGGGCTTAATTGGAGAGATTCCCCGTTGTCAGACGAGATACTATCGGGCCATCTCCCAAAAAGATCCGATATATCTAAGTTAGACAAGTATGACGGAAAAAAATATCCTAACAATCACTTAGAGGCCTTCAAAAATTTCATGTTAAGTTTTAACAATGACGATAAGCTGCTTTGTCGAGCTTTTTCAATGACTTTTTAAGATCGGGCTTCTAAGTGGTATAACAGGTTACCGCATAGCTTTGGGTCATGTTTTGGTAATAGTTCGTTGGGAGCGAGAGTTTTCGGTAAAACTGGGACACTATTGTCAATTGTAGACAGAAGGTGGGCGAAAGCCTCAGAGATTACACTAGACGTTTCGTTGATGCTAAGACCGACATTGACCACTGCGAAGAAATAGTGGCTTTAACTGGATATCGGTTAGGATTTCTTCCAGGACCCATGACACAAGTTGTACCAAAGAAACAAGCATTTACTTTTTCCCCTCTACTAGCCCAGGTAGAGAAGCAGATATTGATTGAGGAAACAGAGGCATCTGAATTTGCCGCTCAAGTTCAACAAAACGCACAGGCCGCGGTCGTTACTCATCAGCATTCACAGTCAAAATACAACCGGATCTCGCAACTGCAACCGATAAATACTCTGCCACCCGGTGTGCAATCTAATCCAGTTAAGGCTCAACCGTCCCAGACGCAGAAAGCCAAGCAGAACAATCAAGTGGTTACCCAACCTATATCTAACAAGTGGATCCGCCCTGCACATTAAGCCGACCTTACAGAATGTGTTTCAACCATTTCTGAGAAAACAAAAAAGAGTGGTATTTACTGTAGACCGTTTCCGATCCAGATCCCTCGGGAAAACCGGAACAATCGGTATTGTAGATACCATGAAGACGTAGGACATGATACAAATGACTGTATCGCTTTGAAAAAGGAAATACAGATACTAGTGGAGAATGAGAAGTTGTTTAACTATGTGAAAAACAGGTTCCATCAAGGTGCGGCATCCGAAGAAATTATGGTAGTACAAAAACTGGAAACAACGATGGCGATAACAGAAGTTACCGACCTTTTTGATGTGTCAATAGAGTATCTAGATCCCGACGTCGATCGTAATGTCATCGGGGTGATTAGAGAAGAAATTTTAGAAGGCATAAAAAAGTTAAGTAATCTTTGTCCATTCTTTGAGTCTCTAATAATCTTTGGAGGCGATTCGATAGCAAGAGTCACCAATTCTTCCCGAAAGCGACACATCGTAAGACTAGCAACTTGACTTAAATATCGAACTTTACCTCACTTGCATGGAAGCCCCTCGCCCACCCTATGCTTCGAAGATGACGATATGAGGGTATTACGGGGCCTCATGAGGATGTAATCGTAATTCAAGCTGTGATTTCGGGAGAGGAGGTTCGACGGATCCTTGTAGACACTGGAAGTTCTGCAAATATAATTTTCTTGACTACCTTCGCCCAATTTAAGAAACCACCGGTAATTTCGAGATCGGATTGGACTATTGTTGGATTTATAGGATCGATAACTGTAGTGACCGGTGAATTTGAGGGTCCGGTGCAAATCGGTCGTGGACCTTTCAAAAAAGAGGCCACGGTCTTTTTTGTGGTTGTCGATGCGCCCGCTTCACATAACGCAATTTTTAGCATGTCATGGCTGTCGAGAATGCATACAGCAACATCCATGATTCATCAATACCTAAAGTATGGGGTCGGCAATAATGTAGGTATGGTTAGAAGCAGCCAGAAGGCGGCGAGGGAATGCTATCAGGCCGCGCTGGCAACAAAGGGCGACCAGGAAATGGTACAAGAAAAAGACTAGAAATTAATGGGGCCCTTTTTGGGATCACAACCGATGGATGATCCCCGAGAAGCCCCCAGTCTGTTAACTACGGACGATGAGTGTGAAAATATGAATTTACAGAAGGAAAAGTTTTGAAACTGAGTACAAACTTATCACCCAATTTTTGTGAAAAAACTAATTTTATTTTTTTAAGAAAGACCATATTTGTTCTCTTGGTGCTCGGAAGATGTGACGGGAGTTCCCGATAGTTTAATTATCCACATTTTAGCAGTCAATCACAATGTCCGACCAATTTCGCAGAAACACAGAGCCTTCTCACCATAAAAGGCAGAGATAATACTTCTGGAAGTTGAAAGAATGATCGACCTCAACAGAGCATGTCCTAAGGCCATCTAACCCTGTTCTGGTAAAAAAGAAAAATGGCAAGTGGAGAATATGCATAGACTTTACCGACCTTCAACGGAGCATGTCCTAAGGACCTTTTTCCAATGCCAAGAATGGATTAGCTGGTTGATTAAACATCGGGAAATATACTTCTCTCTTTCATGGATGCGTACGCCAGATATAATCAAATCAAAATGAACCCTCATGATCAGGAAAGCACAACATTTATAACCGGATGGGGTTTATACTGTTATAAGGTTATACCTTTTGGGCTGAAAAATACGGGCGCAGCGTACCAAAGGTTAGTAAACAAGGCTTTTGAGAAGCAGATCGGGTGAAACATTGAAGTTTACATTGATGATATGCTTGTGAAGAATGGGACCAACGAGGATCCCCTAACTGAATTAAAATAAACTTTCGATAACCTAAGGGACATAAATCTCAAGCTTAATCTTCAGAAATGCTCTTTCGGCATTCGATCAGGGAAATTTTTGAGGTTCTTGGTTAGTAAAAGAGGAATTGAAGCAGATCCAACTCAACTGCAAGATTTACGTAGCATGGCACCCCCCGAGAAATGTTAAATAAGTACAAATACTAACAGGTTGGTTGGCAGCCTTGAATCGATCTATATCTTGTTCCTTCGATAAGTGTGCCCCATTTTTTAGGTTTTAAGGAATGCCAAAACATTCGCATGGACGTCAGCCTGTGACGGGGCCTTTTTGGGAATCAAAAATTATTTGTCATCCCCGAACCTAATAACAAATCCTTTGAGGGGGAAATTTTGTTCCTATATGTGTCAGTGTCAGACTATGCCGTAAGCACGGCATTAGTCTGCAAAGCGGCAGCAATCCCGAAAGCGGTCTATTATGTATGGAAAAGTTAGCTGGACGCTGAGACAAGGTATTTGAAACTCAAAAAACTGGCTCTGGCCTTGGTAACCGCAGTGCGAAAGATGCAACCTTATTTCGAAGCTCATTCGATAATCTTCTGAACATTTTTTCCTCTAAAATACGTGTTGCAACGCCCTGAAATTTTAAGACGAAGGTCCAAATGGTCGGTAGAACTAGGCGATGTCGATATAGATTTTGAACCTCGACCCGCTATAAAGGGCCAAATTCTGGCTGATTTCTTGGTGGAATTCCACTCTAGCTGGCCAGAAGAAACAGAGTCGTTCGAAACCAATAAGCCCGATGAATGGGTAGTATAAACCGATAAAGGATCAAATATCAGTGGATGTGAGCGGGCGTTCAAATAATTACACCTTTGGGAATAACAATGCACCAGGCCCTTTGTTTCGGGTTTTCCACCTCTAACAATGAGGCAGAGTATGAGGCTGCACTGGAAGGACTAAGGTTGGCCTAGGTTTGTGGAGCCCAACACGTTTGCCTAATTAGTGATTCCCAATTACTCATAAATCAAGCGTCAGGCATATCTGAGGCCAAAAAAGAACATATGGTTCAATATTTGGCGGCACTGCGTGTCCTAGCTTCCTCTTTTGCGAAGGTGACATATGAGCACGTTCCCAAAGCAAAGAATGTAATTGTTGACTCACTAGTATCTGTCTCTTATGCGAACAATTACCCGTGGATCCTAACTCAGGAAAGCCCGTCAATTATTAAAAGACCAGAGCTTGAGAACCGACCTAAAATCGTTTGCCAAATATCGTGAGTAGCCTTGTCAGATTGGAGAAACGAAATCAAGAATTTCTTAGTAGAGCATTCTTTACCCGAGGACAGAGCATTGGCAAGAAAAATATGGAATAAGACTCGAGGGTACGTGCTTCTAGAGGAGGTGCTCTACAAAAAATATTTTAGCAGACCTTTGTTAAGATGTTTGGGGACCAATGAATTGCAAATAATTTTATTTGAACTCTATGACGGATAGGGAGCTGCTCACTGCGGTTTCAAAGCATCGATAAGAAGAGTTTTTCTTGCAGGATTTTATTGGCCAACCATAACCTCCAACGCGAAAGACATGGTAAAGACGTGTGACACTTGTCAAAGATTCGCAAACGTAATCCACACATCCGCAACCTCGTTAGAGTCAATCTCAAAAGGTCTTATGTTTGACAAATGGGAAATTGATCTGGTCGGGCCACTTCCAATGGCGTCGGGTGGAACGCAGATGATAGTGGTTGCGGTAGACTACTTTTCCAAATGGGTTGAGGCTGAACCATTGTCTGGAACAAAGACTAAAGATATCATCAAGCTTATTTGGTCGAATATCTGTTACGGGTATGGGATCCCCTCAGAGGCTGACCATGGATAACGGTCCTCAGTTCGACAACAAAGAAATGATGTCTTCATCTTGTCTCATAGAATCAGGCAATGTTTTTCAGCACATTTCCACCCGTAGGCCAATGGCCAGGTTGAAGTCACAAACCGCACAATCATGTACGGACTTAAGAAGAACTTGCAAGGGAAAGCCGGCAAATGGCCAGACTATCTCCAAAAAATACTTTAGGCCTATCGCACGACCCCCGAACAGCGACCCATGAATCACCTTATGCGCTCGTTTATGGTATGGACGCGGTAACCCCGGTTGAGACAATGTTTCCTTCTTTCAGGGTCGGAAACTACAACGAGGACAGAAACAGCGACCACCAATTTTTGGCTCTCGACTTGGTTAAAGAAAGACAAAGTCGAGCGCACCTTCACTCGTTGCATTACCAGACCTTGGTGAGAAGTCGATATGCATCAAGAGTTCGTCAAAGAGAATTCAAAATAGGGGACATGGTTCTACGAAGATGTTTCCTGCATACCAAAGATAAAAGCCTCAGAAAACTAGCACCGAATTGGGAAGACCGCTACCAAGTTGTAGAAAAAGTAAAGAATGGTACTTACATACTCAAAGACAAGCACGGGCGACTCTTGCGACTTCCTTGCAACATCGAGCATCTGAAAATCTATTTAGATTAAATTTTTTCATTTTTTATTCATGCTTATAACCTTGTAAATACTTTTGATCGGGGATACACTATTTCCTACCTTGGTGGCGCGAGGAGGTTTTAACGAGGCATCCAAAACAACTGATATGTTTAATCTATACTTTTTTCCTTTAAATAACGAGTGCGATACCAAAATATGAGATCTCCGAGAAATTTTATCAACTGAAGAGTTGGTAAACACGATCCTTGAGCTCAGTAGTACAAATTTTTCAGTTTTTAACTGATCTACATGTTATCCCGATCTCTAATGGATTTTCAATTTTAACTGATCCACACACTTATCCTAATCCATGAGGGAATTTTTAGTTTTAACTGATCTAATGTTATCCCGATCCCTAACGGATTTTTTCAGTTTTAACTGATCAACACACTTATCTCGATCTTTGAGGGAATTTTCAGTTTTAACTGATCTACATGTTATCCCGATCCTTAATAGAGTTTTTCAGTTTTAACTGATCTACATATTATCCCAAACCTTAATGGGAATGTTCAGTTTAAAAACTGATCTACATACTACCCTGAGTCTTTATGGGTCTTTTCAGTTCTAAACAAATCTGCATTTTTATCCCAAACTCTAAGGGATTTTTCAATTTTGAAGTTTTTAGAGAATTGATTATAGACAAAGAAACTATAAAGCTCCAATAACCGTAACTAAATGTACAAAAACTACGGATTACTTAATCACTTTTGAATACATAGAGATAACGTCCTTTTAGGACACGGAGTACAAAAACAGCAAAAAGTTACAACCGACGCGCCTACATAGGCGACAAGTACAAAAAATCACAAAAAACACAACTTTGTTGAGGTCAGACGTCTTCACCATCGGGATCAGTGTCAGACATGCTCGTCTTATCGTTCTCTTCGTCTTCACAAAAAACATCGGGTGGGCGATATTCTTCAAGAGCATCCAACCACATCGAACCCAAGGGTAGGTCGGGAAATCGACTATGAAAGTTTAGAACGTAGGCGGCTTTAGCGTCAGCCACTTCTCTTTCCATCATCTTTTTACACGAGGCAGCAAAGTGACTGTTTTCCTCTTTGCTTTGGACCCGAAGTTCGTCAATATCCTTCGTCTTCTTTGCCACTAAGTGGCAGAGGAATTGGTTCTGGAGTTTCTGAGCAACCAAGTTACGCACTTTGTCATCGCGATCCTTTTTTACTTGCGAAAGAGAATTACTCATAGATACATTTTTTGCCTGAATGGATGTCAACTCTGCTTCGGAATTTTTTACCTTCCCTTCAGCGTCTTCGGCCTTCTTCTCCAGACGCTTTTGGTCATCATCCTTCTCCTTGAGTTTTTTCTCCAAGTCAGCTACACGCTTTTGAGCCTCTGACAAGTCGCGGCTCAGTTGTCCTGCCCGTCTCTCTTTCATATACAACGGCACAATCATGTTGTACAATGACAAAAAAAGGATATCTGAACATTTCAAAGGAAAATCCTTTGTGCTCCCAGGCACCGAGAGCACGGGCAGACCTACACCACTCGATGACGCTCCTACAACCTTTTTCCCGGTAAAATGGTCGACCAACATTTTATCTGGAGCAAACTCACCCGTTTCCTCCTCATCAGCAATCACCACGACAGTGGCGTTCTCTGCTGTAGGAAATTCTGGCGCAATAGGGTCAGTAGATTTAGCGCCTTCTTCATATTTTTCAAAAAGGCTCGGGATAGTAACTTTCTCGACAACCCACAAAGTCGTTTTGACCTCTCTAGTCTTAGAACCAACATTTTTCTTCACCACCTTAGACCTCTTGGCATCATCACCGTTGGTCACAGCTTTCTTTCTATTTTTCTTAACCACCTCCTCCTCTTTACCACTAGCCTTGTGATTGCTAAGAACTACGGTAGTTCCACCCTCGCAACAACCATCAGATCATTCCCATCAACGTCAGCTTCATCCTTATTTTCCTGCTCGGAAAACTCATCAGATTTCAAACACTTGCTTGGCGCCCTGTTACGCTTGGGTAGAAATAAGTGTGCGTCAGGAGCATCGGTCTTCAAAACCAAATCCACCAAGTTGGGTGGTTGATGAAGTTGTTCAGCAGTTAAAGGCTCGTCTGAGCAGCGCCAAAGATTACTGCCTATTAAATTCATATTCTTGAAGCATCAATAGAATGCTCGGCCCCAATTCTTCCGAGCGTAGTCTTTTAGCTTCTGGAAGGTCAGCTTAGCAGACTCAAAGTAATCTTTCTTTATCTCCTGGATATCTTCCTTCGACACTAAAACAAATAGTTCGTTAAAAAAAGAACAATTATATATTACATATCATTGTTAATTCATTTTGCGTAACAATCACCTCAGATTATCAGCTGAATAAGGTCGGCCATTCTCCCAAGCCCCGCTGACAAAAACGAACCCATGTTTCCATGACTTGTCACCCTCCAAAAATCCATTCACTATCTTTAAACTATTGGCCAGAGAGGAATAAAAGAAGGGCAGCTTGGATGATTTAGAAAGACCGGTCATTGCGGCGTACTCTTCCATTGGCATACGATGATCGGATAATTTGGAGGCCATTATGCAGGACATCAGTATCTACCAAGCATTGGGGGTCAGTTGAGACAGGAAAAGGCCGAGAATTTTGAAATAACTCACAATGTCGGGATCCAGAGGAAGTCTAAGACCCCTATTGAAGAGGTCAGTAAAGATAATTATCTCTCGACTCCTGACAGACAATAGCGTCTCCACAGGGACGGGATAACGGACGGTTATATTCTTTGGTATGCTCCATCTGACCTCTAACTCAGGTACTTCTTTTGGAGTATAGTATAAATACTTACCAGCGAACAAAGTAATAATGTTGTCCCTGGACAAACCCCGGTGGTAACTGGTTGTTACCGCATCAACTTCGGGTGGAAGAGGCTCTTTGTTATGAACGGCATTAACAGCACCCTCCCCTCAACCACAACCTTTTTTCCTTCCCGATGCTCTTGTTCGGTATCAGCGTCAAGTGACGGACCCGGAGCTTGATCGACAACAGCTGGTTCTTTTTCAACACCGACAAGATCGATTTTCTCCAGAATAGCTAGCTGGACTGAAGTAGTAGCTTTGGCTGTAGCAGCACCATTTTGTCGCGGGAGGGCATCTTCATTGATATGAATTTTAGTAAGAGAAGTTGGGATTCTCTCTTTATGTGTCGCGTCTTCCTTTAAAGCTTGGGCAGGATCGGCAACAATCAAAGTCGGGTTAACAAAGCTTGAGCTACTACCGATGCGTTTATGGTGTGGCTCGTTTTCTTTAAGACTTTTAAATGTTGCTTCTTCTTTTTTCTGACGCTCAACATCCCGTTGAATGACGCCCCGAGGAGTGGCAGTGGTATTGTGACCGGTTGGGACCCCAACTATTTTTTTGGTTAATTGGACCAACTCATGTGAAGAGGAGGCACTAGAATCACCCATAACAAGAAACTGAGATCGGGACTTTTTCAACAAAATGACGTTGGTACCAGAAGGGTCGGCAATATCACCAATGAGAGTCGCTAAGTTAGAATATGTCTTGCCAGAAGGGACGGGTTAAGGACTTGGAGTACGATCACTTGAAGAAATGAGGATCGGATCTCGGGCCTCGTCAAAAGGAAATTATTGGGACAAAGGATTTTTTATGGGTAACGCTGATGACCGAACAGGGTCGTGAGGAACAGGAATGGACGCGTGAACGTTTTTGGCAGAATCCCAAATCAATCATGCAGCTCTATACTCTGCAACTCGTTCAGTGATACTCGCGTAATCTATAAACCCGAAGATATGTTTCTTTTTTGGTTTGGGCTTTTGATTTCTCTTTGGGGCATTTTTTCTCATAAACACAAGGTTGTTTCTCTCTCTAGAACTAGCAAAGTTTGGACTTTCTCTTACTAAAATTCCTTTTTGGAAGCAGATAGTGAATGAGAGGAAGAGGTATTTATAGAGAACGTTTTCATCAACGGAATCGTGTATTGGGAAGATCAAACGAAAAGAGTCACGGGAAGTCAAAGAGTTGACTGGAGAAACGCGCGATCAAACACGCTTCGAATAAAAGGACGACACGTGGAAATTATCAATAGGAAATGATTAGTATAGGACGACACGTGACCGGTTGGGACCCCAACTATTGTTTTGGTTAATTGGACCAACTCATGTGAAGAGGAGGCACTAGAATCACCCATAACAAGAAACTGAGATCGGGACTTTTTCAACAAAATGACGTTGGTACCAGAAGGGTCGGCAATATCACCAATGGGAGTCGCTAAGTTAGAATATGTCTTACCAGAAGGGACGGGTTAAGGACTTGGAGTACGATCACTTGAAGAAATGAGGATCGGATCTCGGGCCTAGTCAAAAGGAAATTATTGGGACAAAGGGTTTTTTATGGGTAACGCTGATGACCGAACAAGGTTGTGAGGAACAGGAACGGACGCGTGAACGTTTTTGGCAGAATCCCAAATCAATCATGCAGCTCTATACTCTGCAACTCGTTCAGTGATACTCTCGTAATGTATAAACCCGAAGATATGTTTCTTTTTTGATTTGGGCTTTTGATTTCTCTTTGGGGCATTTTTTTCTCATAAACACAAGGTTGTTTCTCTCTCTAGAACTAGCAAGGTTTGGACTTTCTCTTACTAAAATTCCTTTTTAGAAGCAGATAGTGAATGAGAGGAAGAGGTATTTATAGAGAACGTTTTCATCAACGAAATCGTGTATTGGGAAGATCAAACGAAAAGAGTCACGGGAAGTCAAAGAGTTGACTGGAGAAACGCGCGATCAAACACGCTTCGAATAAAAGGACGACACGTGGAAATTATCAACAGGAAATGATTAGTATAGGACGACACGTGACCGGTTGGGACCCCAACTATTGTTTTGGTTAATTGGACCAACTCATGTGAAGAGGAGGCACTGAAATCATCCATAATAAGAAACTGAGATCGGGACTTTTTCAACAAAATGACGTTGGTACCAGAAGGGTCGGCAATATCACCAATGGGAGTCGCTAAGTTAGAATATGTCTTGCCAGAAGGGACGGGTTAAGGACTTGGAGTACGATCACTTGAAGAAATGAGGATCGGATCTCGGGCCTAGTCAAAAGGAAATTATTGGGACAAAGGGTTTTTTATGGGTAACGCTGATGACCGAACAGGGTCGTGAGGAACAGCAGCGGACGCGTGAACGTTTTTGGCAGAATCCCAAATCAATCATGCAGCTCTATACTCTGCAACTCGTTCAGTGATACTCTCGTAATCTATAAACCCGAAGATATGTTTCTTTTTTGGTTTGGGCTTTTGATTTCTCTTTGGGGCATTTTATTCTCATAAACACAAGGTTGTTTCTCTCTCTAGAACTAGCAAGGTTGGGACTTTCTCTTACTAAAATTCCTTTTTGGAAGCAGATAGTGAATGAGAGGAAGAGGTATTTATAGAGAACGTTTTCATCAACGGAATTGTGTAGTGGGAAGATCAAACGAAAAGAGTCACGGGAAGTCAAAGAGTTAACTGGAGAAACGCGCGATCAAACACGCTTCGAATAAAAAGACGACACATGGAAATTATCAACAGGAAATGATTAGTATAGCTCAGTAGGCATGCGAAGGCATCAAAATACACGTGGCACTCAAGAAAAATCCATGCGTATACCAACACAAAGAAACGTTACATCTCACATTTTGAGTGGGCTGAAAAGGTTTTCTAAATTCAAATAAGGCCCATCAGAATTTAAAAACAAACTCAGCAAAATAAAATCCCATAAGTGAAAACCAGAAGAATTGACAACAAAGTAGAAGCAGGACTGACATTTTCCTCAAACATCATCTGATAAAGCGATAGGGTCTGACGGAGATCCAACACATGTGTAGGCCATTAGTCGCGGGACTATAAAACCATAACCTACTTATGTCATATAGACAAACCCGAAGCATTTCCCCAACAAACTAGCCCCATATTAGGCCAGACCCGACGCGGCAACAAACTAGAGGCAACTCGAGCCAAGCTATAATAGTCTTCCCTCCCACGCTTGTGAAGACTGGGGGACTACTGATGAGGCAATAAAACCATCATGCTTGAGTATTGGAACGGAAATGAATAAATAAAATAAATGTATTTAATTAGATATTAATTTATAACAATAATTTGAGGAAAATATAACCCCGAGCAAAAGCGTCCACATGGTCTTACATTTGGATTTACAACTAAGTTATAAAAAATTATGCTATATGGTACTCATACCACATCAGCAGTAGTTCATGCAAATACACTTAAATGTTTTGACAAAATTTTTATTAAAACTCTTCCTCATATATGGCGGTAACAAAGTCCATATTCTCAAACTCCCCCACCCCCCATAAAGCCACACACCTCTATTTCTTCATCTGTTACTACCAATCCAGAGGTCATCCTCGGATCATCTATCATTTATGAATCTGAGATAAACCCCTCTAATTGTTATTCTTTCATCCCCTAAACATCAACAATTCTCTTGGTGTGCAAGGTTGGTTGCATAACATTCCCGGGCTACCTGTTGACTGTTTCAAACAGTCCCGACACGATCTCCAACCATATATTCAAACACTGATGAATCGTGGAAGATATGGCATGCATCTTTGACAACCAAGATCTACCGAAAATGGTATTGTATATCGTCAGACTATCTACTACCACGTATAACACCCTTATTTTTTTCTTAAACTGCTATTTTCCCAACAACAGTTCCTCTTCGAATTCTTCGATCACATTCGATGTCACACCAGTGAATCCTATTATGGTTATTTTCGAACAAAGGATTAAAGGAAAATCCTACATTTTTTCATATGTTAAGAAGAACAATAGGTTGGCAGAACTACCAATGTCAATGAGTATCCTTCGGATTTTACATCTCGTTATTTCAGCTCTGATCACAACCGCATCTTCATAGGGTCCAGCACACCCCTCAAATCATCATCATCAAAAAGAATAAATGACATCGGATTGTTTCCATACAGGTGAGTTGAAATCCCACCAACCATCTATATGGTTAAACTCACGATATGCCTCTTTCGAGAGCTATTGGTATTTCCAACCATGGTATCGCCTCCTAAACTTTATAGAGACTCAAAAGATTCACATAAATTATGGATCCTGCTACAAGGTCTAGGCTCATTTACCATTAGCAGAACCCTTTGATTCGGATCATGATCAAGGTATTCGGTATCTACATCAAACTCATCATCAGGCCCAGTTATCACCATCTTGTTTTCTTGTTTAGAAGACTTGTTTACAACCTGTCGTGCTTGATTTGAGTTCGGTCCTTGTTGTGACCCAACTTGCTTCTTAAAAAAGTGGTTAACTTCTCATTCTCTATCAACATTTGAATTTCCTTTCATAATCCTATACAGTCCGCAATGTCATATCCAACATCGTTGTGATACTTACAAATTTTTGTATTTGTTTCTTCTTTTGATTTTGTTGGTGGTGGTGATTTTCGGAATTTAACACGATTCTTTTTTGTTTTGAAGATGGTTGCCATAGTTTTTTTGTCAATTCTATATAATAATCAGGTTGGACCCATTGATTTAACCTTGGTTTTTACATTTGATAACCCAAAACGCTACTTAGGACGATCCCGACCGAGGGGAATTACTATCCGGAGCCATGGGTCTAAAATATGCTTGTGACTGAGTTTCTTGAGCATTCGAGAAACTTCCATGTTGTAATTTTTTTTTGCATTGTCGTTGGCCTAATCTGAACCCTCATTGACTCGTCAACCTTGATTTGTTGTTCTACTTGTGTCATTAAAGCCCCAAAAGTGAGTGCTCTCCTCTTTGTTGTCTTATTGGCTAAGTCCTTATGGAGAAACCCTTGTCAAAATGCTGCACAAGCAACCTGCTCGTCGTAATCTTTAAACCCAGTTTTGGCAACCACGAATCGTTTCATATAATCCTTCAGGTTTTATCTTATGTTATGTTTATATTAGACTACGGTATCCTTATTCGCATGCATCTATTTACTCCCCACAAATTGCTTTTGAAAAGTTGTATTAAACATCCCAAAGTTAGTTAAAGACCCCTTCGCAATACTATTATACCACTTTAACACAATGCCCTTAAAAGTCTGGAATAAAGCACGACATAACAATTTGTTGTCATCGTAAAAAATCATCATATAAATTTTTAAATATAGGATATGATCATCATGATCCCGCGTCCCATCGAAATTTCTACTTTGGAAATATCAAAACGCTTCGGAAGCGCTATAGACCTGATTTTCGTTGATAAAATAGACGTCATTCAATCTACTCTTTGTCTAAATTGACCCTTTATTCCATCATTGGTAATTACATAAAGCCTTTGATCTGAAGGCTTGGTGAATTGATTTGTCACATTATACTCAAATGTTGGGGTTTCAAGTACATGTTACGACTCATTTGGTTTCTTATATTTTTTATCACTTCAATATCCTTGATTCCGACTAGCTCACATCTTCGAATAATGTTTGTCAACCAAATCATTTCTTTTTCGGTTGATGTAACCACGGTCATGTGTTTGGGACCGTCCGTATGAATATAAAATTGGTGACTCATTTGACTCTAGAAGAATATATTTATGTTTATCTTTTTTTCCTTCCCAAAAGACCGACAACGTCGATCCTTTTGAAAGCCCTTGAAGATCCTTTCCTTGAGTCGCATCGGAATAATTCATCAAATTTCTTTCTTCGTTCATCCTTCGAACTTCAGACCGGACTATTCTCAGTTTAGCTAGCACAAACTATTCCTTTTGAACTAAATGGTCGTTTAGTTCTGCTATTTGTTATAGTAGTTGATTATGTTGGTCTTCTAAAGCTAATTGGTTACGCTGATTCCTCCAATTATTGATCAATTTGAGCCTCCATTTGTTCCATGCCATCCTCCACTACTTCCCTTTCTACGAGCACTATATGATCTACTCGTTTGGGATCCATTGATCACAACAACTCAAATATAAATTTTTAAGAGTTTTTTGTTTTAGATCTAAAATCTAGGTACCAAACGTACCTACCACTGTGGTCACCACTGATCACTCCAAAAATAATAGAAAATCAAAAAGATAAATGTGGTAAAATAATGTTTAGAATGACCAATTCGATATATAAAAAAAAAGGAAAAAAAAATAGCAATTGTAAAAAATACAAGTGCTATCATTTATATTTTCTTAAAATAAAATACACCTATTTATAAAAATGTCAAAAACACATATTCCATTCAGAATACTTTTCCCCCCATTGTACAACTAAATATCTTTATTTGTTATATTACACCTTTAGTTTTTTCAATCCTTCTTGCACAAAATCTCACTAACATATTAGTTATAGCTCTTTTGATCTTCCTAAACAAATATTAAGGTTTGAATTATTTATTAACTTATCCTATGGTAATTTTAAAAAAAAATTAACTATGGTTCGAAAAAATTTAAACCATAAAATTTTGTTTAAAAAAATAAGAAGGTTATTTATGGTTTACTCAATTAATTGAGAAAAGTCTTGTTTTTAGATGTTGGCCATAATAAAAACATATAAAATAAAGTTTTGGGTTTTATTTATAAGTTATTCAATTGTAGATAGAATATATTTCCTTGGGGCATTGAAGTCCGCAAAAAGAATCAACGATTAGTAAACAACCATCCTTCAAAAAGGATAAATCTTAAAATGTCACTTTTAGGAAACCAACGTAAAATGTGATGAGAGGATATGCTTCAAAAACGGAGAAAAAGATTAGGCAAGGTAATAATAAGTGAGAGGCTATCTATTTCTATGAATGGCTTAGCTTTCATGTGCTTACCCGCAATTTACTCTCCAGCACAATCATTCTCCCTTATTAGCCATGTAATAAATAGACAAAGCTTGTGAGATAAAACACAGGTGAAGAATACAAGAAAGAAAGAAGGAAAGAAACACAAAAAGAGTTTTTTTCTGTCTTTCTTTCTTGTTCTTTGCTCAAAAAGACACAAGGAGAAAATGGCAGCAATTACAGTAGCACAGGAGAAATGCGATGCCTGCGATAAAACGGTTTACTTGGTCGACAAGTTATCAGCTGATAACAGGATTTTCCACAAGGCCTGTTTCCGTTGTCACCATTGCCGCGGTACCCTTAAGGTGAGATTATATTTGTTATATTCATTGTTATATATATTTTGTTGATACTGATTTCAAAACGTTTACATATGCAAATTGCAGCTCAGCAATTACAATTCTTTTGAGGGAGTACTATACTGCAGACCTCACTTTGATCAGCTCTTCAAAAGAACTGGTAGTTTGGACAAGAGTTTTGAAGGTACACCCCGAGCCGAGATTGTATTCGAATTCAAATTCAAATTTCAAAATTAAAAATGCTTCAATATCGACTTTCTATTTCAGGTACACCCAAGCTTGTAAAACCTGAAAAGCCGGAGCATGAGGTAA
The DNA here is from genome assembly GCA_036936605.1 of Limnanthes douglasii subsp. nivea. NCBI lineage: Eukaryota > Viridiplantae > Streptophyta > Magnoliopsida > Brassicales > Limnanthaceae > Limnanthes > Limnanthes douglasii. The sequence goes on along the minus strand of JAUPFV010000003.1, from coordinate 146,922,035 downwards.
TATTATTGGATTAAATGATGAAACTTTTGTTGGTATAAATGTATATATATAGAGAGAGAGAGAGATAAGGTTTAGTAGCTAATCAGGTGTTATGTCATATGTGACACCAGAACGCACAGAAGGTTTCAAACATGTTCGAAGGGACACGAGAGAAATGCGTGTGCTGCAGTAAAACTGTCTACCCAATCGAAAAGGTAAACAAAAACATATCATATATAGATACAGATATATTTAAATGAATGTTTATACATATACATATTTATATGGGGGATGGTTTCAGGTGACTGTAAATGCAGCACCTTACCACAAGAGTTGCTTCAAATGCACATATGGAGGGTGCACTATAAGCCCGTCAAACTACGTAGCACATGAAGGAAAACTCTACTGCAAGCATCACCACATTCAACTCTTTAAGGAAAAGGGAAACTACAGCCAGCTTGAGAATGACCATCAAGCTCATGTTTTACCAATTCCTGCTTAATTGAGTTTTAACTTCTTTTTTTCCCGAGGTTTTTCGGTTCATGTTCTAGAAATTCCTGCTAATTAAGTTTTAACTTCTTTTTTCTCCGAGATTATTCGATTTGTTTGTTGTGACTTTTTTGGGTGTAAGGTAGCATCATTTTTTAATAAGATTAATCTCTTTGCTTACTTTCTCAGTTTTCTCATGATATTATATATATATATATATATATGACAACGCGAACAGATGTAGAATAGATACTATGCCTTATTGTTGTCTCTTAGTAAAGCTTCAACAGCTCTCCTGCCGGAAACAAGAGCACCATCAAAAGTAGCACTTGTCATATAATCACCACATTGATAAATACCATCCTGACCCAGCCTTGGGTTCTTGTTCAAATCTGTTGGCGGGGATTGGTTAGGCTGTGCAAACTTTATCCTATACGTTCGCAAATGCGTCCATGACTTGACCATCGACTCATCAAACCAACTCGAAAGCTCATCTAGCACCTCACCTTTTAGTTCATCGTCTGATTTATCCTCAAACCATCCAACCAATGACACCGAAACCAAGGCCTTCTTTTTACCATTTCCGTAGGAAGGAGCTACATTCGTCACGAAAAACATGTTATTCACGATACCTGACCCCGACCCGTTTAGAAACAGAACTGGATCTTCCACAGGGATCTGGCTTGGGTCGGCTGTGAAATATAAACAGATAGTACTCCGGCAGGACTTTGTATCCACCGGTCTCTTTCTTTTTAAAAGCTTATATGCTTGTGGTTCCTCAACTGCCAGAATTACACCAAACTCCGCACTTAAAGTCTCTCCTCCTTGTAACACGACGTTATTGAACTCGATTGACACGGCCTCTGTGTTTAATAAGATAGAACCCGAAGGCAATTTCTTCGCCAGTTGATTCGGGATTTCACCAATCCCCTTGGACGGAAGAGTATTATCACCAAGTGAAAGACACTTGAAAATAAAATCAAACAGTCTGGATGTCGTTTCGAGTTCTCTGTCAAAGAAAATTCCACCAAAAAAAGGTCTAAAGAATCGATCCACCATGGAAGCTGAAAACCCAATGCTTTTGAGAAGGACATTAGTTGAAACCTCAGGAGCTGAGAGAAGCGCGGCGTCCGATTTGCTTAAAACCCTGATTCTTGTAATAGCGATCAAAGCTTTGTCGAAAACAGAACCAATTGGGTTGGTGAGGGACATCAATGCGTCACGAAAATGGTGAAGAGGATCAGCTACCGTGTGAAAACCGCCGTTGTAGTAAACTTGAGCACCGGAGTAGAATTTCTTAAGATCCAAGGCATCGTAATCGAGCAGTTTCCGCGCTTCTGGATAAGCTGTGATGAATATTTGGAAGCCGCGGTCGAGGAGGAAGCCGTCAACGAGGTCAGTGCGAACACGACCACCAACAGCATCAGAAGCTTCAAGAATAAGGAAGGGAATGCCTTGTGAGTTGAGTCTGGTAGCCGCAGCTAAACCTGCTAGACCTGCTCCGATGATGATGACCCCGGTCATCTTCTTCTTGGTGGTTGCGGTTGTTTGTGCACTCAGACATTTGCGTTTCGAATACGTGAGCTTTGGGAACCCGAGGGAGAGAGAGACTGGCAGACATTTGTGTTTCGAATACTTGAACTTTGGGAACGAGAGGGAGAGAGAGACTGGCATTTGGATATTCATTCTTCTTATCCACTTTCATTCAATAATACACCGTGTGTATTTGGTGGACGGACCATGTTCATCCAGATCTTATCCGAGGAAATAACAACTTTAGCTCCCATTTATACAACATGGGACGTTTTTATAGACAGACATTAATAGTAATCAAATCTTTTACACAACTTCATGTTCCAATAAGATAAATTCTATACAGAGATATCAATATTTTACATATTCCTAGACTGAAAAATACATTTTAAGATCTATCAATGGGATTCTTAAGACTCCCACCAAGCAAAGACATAAGTCCTCCGCCGTGGACCCTCCCCTCGGGAATAATGAAGTTATAGGCACCGTTGACACTTACACCATAGCCATAGCTGTTATTTTGTTTCACTCGTATATCTTCGTTGGATGATAATGACTTCATTGATGGAGGTACCAAGACTTGCGGTGGTATGAGTTGTTGCCTTTTCACTGGCCTTTCAACTGAATCAATGCACTCTGAGACATTTGAGGAAGAGCAGTTATTCGTAGTTGAAACAGAAACAAGCCCATGGAAGAGTCCTGGGCCTAACAGACCTCTCTTGTTAGTCTCCCTCTCTTGTGCAATGCTGCTATGTGCCGCGCATAGACCACTCTTTCCCCGAGCAAATTTCTCACATTTTCCCTCTCCTTCTCCCCAAGAACAACGCTTCCCTCCACCGTGAGCCTTGCAGAAGTCAGTGTTACCTTGAGCACTCTTCTCACATGCTTGGACCTTGCAGCGCTTTCCACCACCATGCCTAACACAACAATCAGTGCGACCGCGTGCACTTTTCGTGCACCCTGGTACCACACATCTCTTCCCCCCACCATGGGCAACACAAAAATTGGTGCCTCCATGTACACTTTTTGGACAAATACCGCCACCGTCAAAGAGACAGCGCTTTCCCCCACCATGTCCTTTGCACAATGGAGTGCTCCCTTCTGCACCTTTATTACACCCTGCAAATATGCAACGTTTTCCACCACCATGTGCCTTACAAAACATAGTACTTCCTTGTGACCCCTTGGAACAATCAGGATGCTGACAACGACGTCCACCCCCGTGAGAGATACATAAACCTGCATGTCCTTCAGCACTACGGGTGCAACCTTCCATTTTACACCTTTTTCCTCCCCCATGCCTAATGCAAAACCCCGACTTGCCTCGTGCAGCCTTCGTGCAACCTCCTAGATATCCACATCGTCTTCCCCCACCATGAGCAATGCAAAAATCTGTTTTCCCCTCCGCACTTTTTGTACAACCCAAATGTTGACACCTCTTCCCTCCACCATGGGCCTTACAAAAGGCAGTTCGACTCTCAGCACCCTTGTTACAACCCAGTTTTTGGCATCTCTGCCCTCCCCCATGTCCAATACAAAGTCCAGATGCTCCTCGTGCCCCCTTACAACAACCAGTAAATTTGCACTGTTTTGGGTTATTGATTCGTTGTTGTGAAGAAGTACTAGTGGTTTGGTCAGAGTAAGCAACAGCTGATAAGTCCGTGCATGAGGACGGGATCTGAATGTTCAGTTGTGATTGATTGCTTCCAATTTGTACCACAGTATCCATTCTTGGAGCCAAAAGAAGAGAGGGCATATGGCCACCAGATTTCTTTGCAGAAGTAGAACCCTCATCAGCAACAGTGATCATAAGTCTGCTATTATCAGCAGAAACTGGGTCGAAAATTGGCATACCGACAACAGTCTGTGTTGACAAAGAACAATCAACTTCACTCCAAGCTTCTGTAGTCCCCGCAGGAAGCCCAAGTTTCAGAATGGATTCCCTCTGAGATGAGGATCCCTGTGAACCTTTGTTTTTATTAACCCCAAGATTGTAGTAATCTTCACAGTATGCACTTGGTGTTGGACCCAACCCAAGAACTAATCTGCATCCATCGTCAGGACCATGGGAGAAATCAGTGCGAAGACTGTTTTCCGTACTTCCGTACCTGGCTGTGTTGCTTCCTCCATAACCAAAACACTTTAAGCTCAAAGCAGTATCGCCACAATTTTCATTTTTCGAGAGTCCACTGGCATGAGGCAGCTGTAGAACCCTCTCACTCAAATCCATTTTGTATCTTTGACAACTTTAGCTAAACGGTATACCAAGACGAATTTGAAGAAAACTAACCATTACATGAAAACTATTAAGCATTTGATATTAGTACTAAATAAAGTAGTTGAAATCACAAGCAGCTTCCTCCGCTGACAAAGCCTGATGTATCTGACCTGTCCATGCTAGATCAGTTTTCTAAAGTGTATACTCTACTGTGTACTCGACAAAGTTTGTTCAATAAAACTCTTAATTTGGAGGTGTTCGTCTGTTCTTGTAGTTCATCCTGATAATAGATATTATGCAATGCAATGATAGTGTTAGCAAACCAGCGAATTGCGATTGTTACAGAACAACTTCTAAAGTTAAACAAAGAAGCGAAACTATAGAAAAAACAAAAACGAAGAGTTGACTAAATCTTCTACAAACAAGTTAGTTTCAAGCAACACTGAAAAAGGTTTACTAAAACCACTTTTTTAATCGTTGTAACCTACAAGAAAATGGATTTAGTAGCAAAATTTCATGGCAATTTTTTGTTCCCATCTCAAGTTGGATCAAGAAGCTTTAATCTGCAGTAACTTGAGGAAGAACAAGATTTCAATGGCCACTAATAGTTCAGCTAAATGACCAAACAGCAGCTTGGACGTAAATTGATCCGAAACCATTGACAAACAGTACTACAAACAATCGCATCCTCAAACACATGAGCTGAATCTCCATATACAACTTCTCAATTCAAATCGAACTAGTTTTCAATCATACCCTTTAAGGACGGTGTCGATTCTTTATTAACACACAGACAATCAGAAAATTTGCAGCTTAAACAATAGATCTCAGACCAAATAAATTGAAACAAAAAGATAAAGACAGTACTTACTTAAATTAAAAGTCATAAATTTATGAGTAGTTTCTACTAGTATACAAGAAGAACCATGGTTTATTACGCGCGAGACAAAAGAACACGACCAAATCTAAGACTTTAAAAACTGAAATCGAGAAGTAATAAAACGAGGGAAAAAGCAAGACATTACTAAAAAAGAAGGTAATACCGTTATCGAAGAGGTATTCTATAGGACATGTGGGAATGGGTTGAATTGCATCTGTTTGGAATTCGATCTTCTTTTTTAGGGTGGAAATAGAAATGGAAGTGGAAGAGATAGGGGGAGAGAGGTGTGTCAGAGATGGCAAAAGAGAAATTAGGTAAATGAAAAAAATAGGGTTTTTGAAAAGGTTAAGGATTTTGGACGGCTCTGGTTTTCTCACGACTTTTCTACGTTTCGTTAAATTATCATCGAATAAATAAATAAGAGGGTAAATCATTCTTTTGGTGTTTCTAGTATTACTAGCTTTCTATTTTGGTCTCGTTGACATATATTTTAAGAAATAGTAATCCAACTAGTTCGAGCCAATTTCGGATGTTTTTATTCAAATATTTTAATTTATATATCCAAAAGCAAAACTATTATCTAATGGTTAATTTAAGTTTATTATAAAAAGTTATATATTTAAAAAGATTATTTGATTTTTTTATTATTCATTTTTTCTGTTTATAAATTTCTTTTATCTATATTTTTATTTGAATTTTGTATCTAAAAAAAGTTTTCAGTTTATATTTTTGCATATTTTTATTTTATTGCCGATTTTTAATTGATTTTATCGTTAATTTTGTATCAATTTCATCCTTAAAATCGATTTGTTGGTTTTTTATTTTTTAGTTTTTTATTTTGTTTTACTTGATTTTATGTCTTCATCTGTAATAGTTAAAACCTTTGATTGAGTTTGATTTTATGTTTAATGTTCATTGTATTTTTATTTTTTCATTCTTAGCAGTTTTTATGTATAATATAATTGATTTTTATTTTTGCAAGTTTTAGTTAAGTTTTTGCGAAGAAGATAAAGTTGCTAACTTGTTCTTTTATACGTTTTGCATCTTTAGGACTCGCATGTACCGAGACAAGAGACAACACTAATTATTACATGACATAAATAAAAGACACCTAAAATTTTTATTTATTAGAATTATGTATTTAGAAAGAGTTTAAACAACTATTTATAAAGCACTAGTATAAGCTAGTATAATTAATATAATGGGTTTAATGTCTCTAACATTCTTCCTCAATCGGTCAAACCCACAATGCAATAATAATAAGCATTTAGAGGATGTTGACTAAGCCTTTGTGAAGAATTTACAAGTTGTAGGACAACGTGTTTGTTATACATGATAATTTTTGAAGTTTTGTATGATACAAATTCATATTGAAGTATTTTGGTGGTTCTTCCAAAAAAAATCAATCAGATAAAATCCAAAAAACCTTTAGAACCAGAGAATGAATGTTGTTGTTTGTGTCTTATTCTAAACCAGCAAAATGAATAATGCATTTCGAGAAAAGATAACCAAACTTTCAAAACAGTTTTGAATTGTTCATGTAAACGAATAAAATTTTGAATTTAAAAATACACAACTAAATTTGAAAATTAGAATTTCAAATGAATTTTCAGAATAGTCATACAACTCAAAATAACCCTAATAATCACAATATCACCTAGCAAGTATGCAGTCCGCACTCTCCAACTTGATCGATAAAATATCATAACTATATTGGTCTATTAGTCAACCGAGTTACACTAAAATATCTAACAATGATCCTTCATTTTTATACAAATCATGATTAACTAAAGTAGAATCACAACAAACAACAAATTTGTTCATAAATGAAATATCGTAACGATTGAATTTCATATTAGTGTATTACACATTTTAAATATTTGAATGTCAAGGTCTCACTAAAGATTGAACCTTCATTATTCATAATGAATACATGAAAACAATATACACATAAATTTACATTCTTAAATGTTATTACTTGGCACTATCTTTTACTAGTTTTGTGTTATTATCCTTCTTAATATATCAAAGTCAAGTCATAACTTCTTGGAGCGGTTAAACTCCATGCTTAAATATGTATCTTTTTTACTCTCGCCCATCTGTATATGTAATTTTTTAAAATAACTAGTAAGAAGATAAACTTTAACCTCCACAACTCGCAGATCTCAACACATACCTTAGGATGATACTACTAATGTGGTATGATCTCTAAAGTTTTCCACGTTCAATTTAGTACCTAATATCGTATTAAATGGGAATTGGGTATCTCAACATGAGTGATTCTATATGGCATTTAATCTCATCCAAATAGCTGACTTGTGCACAAGACTCTACTTAACCATTTGGTTAACTAATTGGTTATATTATATTGAGTTTTGTTAGAGATATAAGGGCCCAAGCCCATTAGCCTTTATTTTATCTATAAATATAAACCTATGTTCTATGTAATACATACCCTTTCTAAATAATAAACCCTAGCCGCTTCTTGGAGGCTACTTCTTTCGTTTCTCTTTTTGTTTCTTAACATGGTATCAGAGCCTGAAGTAATTTGATCGAGGAAGTATACGGATCCCCATATTTTGTAGATCTACCAGCAAGGAAGTCGGTCGATTACAAACCGGATTGAAAAGATAAGTATTATCGTGAACGTATTAATTGATAAAATTGTTGATAAAGAATATGAGTATTGTGTGATCTTAATTGATAAATTTGGTAATAATTGGTAGAATTGTAAGTTGAATTATTGGTAAAATTTCAATAGTTGAATTAATTTGTGAAATTACGGACAGAGAAGAATATGAGTACTCGTGAAGGTATGTTATTGGGTAAAAATGCAGTTGAATCAATGTCGAATCAATTGGTAAAATTGTTGAAGATGGACAAAATTACAATATTGAATTATTGGTAAAATTGCAATAGTGAGTTGAATTAATTGGTGAAATTGCGTCAGTTAATTAATTGTGAAGTTGCAAGAAATTTCGTAAAAGCTGAATTGATTTTTTTTATTTGGATTTTGATTGTGATTTCAGTTAGATTTTGGTTTTGTTTCGGATCGGATGGTTTCCAATTTGTTCTCTTGTGTAATGATTGGATTTGTGTTGGAAATTTTAATCTGTTTTTCATAAGAACATATACACTTTTTGGTTTTTGGATATGTTGTGCGCAACCTCAGTCAAACGGTCCGATCAAAAGCAAATGATGTCCATTTTTGCTGATTTTTAGAGAGTGTGTTTGGGACATCCAATCCTTCAATCTAACCTGTTGGATTATGATTCAGTGATATGGTTCGGGAGGAATCATAACTGGAACAGTGAAGCAGGTTTGTTGTTTGGTATTTGGACTTGGTGTTTGGATTTAGTTTGGTATTTGGATTTAGTTTTGGATTTGGATTTGATTGAGTATTCGATTTGATTTTACTGGACCATTGAGATTTTGAATTTGGACTGGGTTTGATTTTAGATTTGAATTTTAATAAAATTTTGATTTTATTTTGATTTTATTAGAGATTGTGGATCGTATTACAAATATGATAGGAAAAGATGATTTTCTACAGTATATTAGTAACAAACTGAATAAGAAGAACTTTATTATGTCTCTATCTGCATATCATTCATGTATGTCTTCGTCTTCCACTTTAGGTATTGATTCATCATTGTGGATTTTGGATACGGGTGCGTCTCATCATATGTCACCTCACATTTTGAACTTTGTTTCGTTGTCTCATGTTTCACCCATATATGTTTTGTCTACTAGTGCTACACCAATGTCAGTAGAGGGTGTTGGCTCTATTTGTACCCCTCATATATCGCTATCCGATTTTTACTACTTATGAGTCCGGACGAATTCACCACTGCTCACTTAGAAATCCGGACAAGGGAAATTCGGACAATAAGTGCCTACTGAACTATCCAGATAGGATAAAAGTATTAAATAACTAAACACTTTTTAACTAAGTTGGGTGCTAATCAGCTTATTGAGTAAATGGGTCCTTAAACTTGACATGGTTTCATAACTTGAGCTGAAAGCCCATGGGTCCATAATTAAGGGTATAAATACCCAACTACTTTCATTAATAAGGGTAATGAACATTTAATACAACCAGGAAGCTTAAATCTCTCACTACAAAACACCCAAACATTTAATACTCTTAAAACTCTCCAAAATACTTGACAAAATTACCCTCATCTTGAAATAAACCACACCAAATTGGCGACCACAGTGGGAGCACGAAGGTGCCTGAATCTAGCATTCGAAACCAGCAATAAAAACCAGTTCAGATGAATCCGGGCGAGCAAGCAATGCCACCACGAGTACACGAACAAATAATAAGACAGGTTAAAAGCTGAAATTGAAGCATTGAGAGCCACTAAAAAGGCAGATATGGGTTTAAAGAAAAATTCAAAAGCGTCAGCCATTCGCTATACTGACAACCCAAGGGAGAATGACTCATCAGCAAAGACTCATTTGAGCACGAAAAAGACCCATGTCAGTTCCAAGAAATCTCACCGGTCCAAGCCGGTAGAAAGCTCAGAATCTGAGTCCTCCAGTAGCTCCTCGAATGAGGATGAGCTTGAGGAGTCTTTGTCATCAAGCAGTGATGAAGGAAGGTCCAGAAAGAAATAAAAGCTAGTTAAAAAATATTCAAGAAAGAGGGATAGGCATAGGAGACTAAAAAGGCATCTGGGATAACGGTCGTCTCACAGCCACAACCATAGTCACATGCATGTGGATTAGCTGCTGATGGATCTTTTTGCTTTCCTTGATGAGCCAGGTATTTTTGCAACACCTAATGAAAACACAGTTTTAGTCGTGGTCGGAATTGGAGGCAATCGTCATTGTCATCCAAAATACTGTCCGGAAACCTTCCTAAGAGGTTTGACAGTACTAAAATGGAGAAGTATGATGGGAGCAAAGATCCGGACAACCATCTGGAACAGTTTAAAAAACTTTATGATGAATTTTGATGATGATGACAAGCTTCTTTGTAGAGCCTTTTCCCAGTCTTTTACGGGAAGTGCTTTGAAATGGTACAATAGCTTGCCATAAGGTTGTATCAGAAACTTTGATACGTTTTGGGTGGCCTTTCGAAGGCAGCTTGTGGGGAGTAAGGAGGTGAATGACAATGGAGATACTATTATCCATTGCGCCCAAGAGCCAAATGAGTCACTGAAAGATTATATAAGTCGGTTCGTAAACACTAAGAATGGGTTAGCTGATTGCGTTGAGCATGTAGCGATAACTTCTTTAAGACAAGGGTTAAACCCCGGGAATCTGGCTGATTCGGTAACCATGAAGAATGCCATGACTTGGGGCGGTTTGCTGAATCAAGTAGGAAAACAAATCAACGTAGATGAAACAAAGAAGACTAGGGTACACAGGCAAGTGAGGTATGACCCAACTGCTCCAAACCAGAACCAGTCCGGATACAAGGCCAAAGAAACTAAACAGGGACCCAATAGGGCCAAACAGACTCAATCCCACCCAACTTCAGCTCAGAGCCAGCAGACCAGAAATAAACGAGGACCTTGGGTCCAACCGGAGTGGTTTGCTGAGTTGAAAGAGAATGTGGCAACCATTTATGACAAAACAAAAGATGCAATGTATTTTAGGAAGCCGACAACGCTTCAATCTCCTAGGGAAATCGTAATACTTGTTTTTGCCAATATCATCATGATATTAGCCACAACACCAAAGATTGCATCGCCTTGAAACAAGAAGTGCAGAATCTTATTAAAAGGGGGAAGCTTGGAGCTTATGTTAAGATAAGAAATGAAAACAAGCCTGACAATGCTCACCGAACTGGCCCAACGAACAATGTAAGGACATCTGCTCCGGACCGGGCTATGGTAATCCTTGAAAGATTTGATGTCGAATCGGAGTATTTGGATGTTGATCCAATCCTGAATAAAGTGGGGGTTATAACAGAACATACTAAGACAGTTCCTGGACTTATAAGCTTTTTTGAGTCACTTACTATATTCAGAGGGGACATTATGACTGCGTCAACTCCTTCTTCAAGGAAGAGGCATGTTCACACTTTAGCTACTCAGTTAGAGGGAGGCATATCTTCTTATCAATCTCAAATTCCTTTTCCCTTTATTTTTTTTGATGAAGATGATCTAAGAGGCATAGCTGGGCCTCATGAGGATGCTGTGGTGATAGGAGCTTCGATTGGGGGCAACGACATCAGGCGAATTTTGATTGACACTGGCAGCTTAGCCAATATTCTCTTTCTAAGTTCTTATAAACAGATGAAAAATACAGTAGTGATTCAGTGTTCGAACAGATCCATTGTGGGCTTCACAGGGAGCTCCGCGGATGTAATCAGAGAGTTTGAGGAGGAGGTATTGTTGGGCAAAGGCCCTTTCAAGAAGATGGCCAGGGTACTATTTATTGTGGTGTATTGCCCCACATGTTATAAGGCGATCTTTGGGAGGTCCTAGATCTCTAGGATGCATCTTGTGGCTTCAACAGTCCATCAATGTTTAAAGTACACTGTTCAAGGAGAAGTGGGAGTTGTCCGGAGTAGCCCAAAAATAGCAAGAGAATGTTATGCAACTGCACTTGCCCCTAAAACTCTGGGGGCAGTCCGGGTTAATGAAGATTAGCAGTTGTTGGGGCCCTCTGAGGGTGAGGGTGAAATTGATGACCCCAGAGAGACCCCTTGTGTTTTGAATACAATCGAAGAAGTTGAAACCCACTCTCTAGCTGAAGGAATGAGTGTTAAAATTGGCTCAAAGATGGGACCAGAATTGAAGAAAAAATTGATGTCCTTTTTGGAAAATCACCAACATGTTTTTTCTTGGTGCAATACCGATGTGATCGGAGTACCTGCAGGTGTTATATCAGACAAGCTGTCTATCTGAAAAGATGTTGCACCTGTTGTGCAAAATATGAGAGCTTTCTCTAAGGAGAGAGTTGATGTAATAGTTCAAGAGGTTGACCAGCTTAACAAGATGGGTCACATAAAAGAGTCTCAATATCCTTTATGGACAGCCAACCCAGTATTAGTAAAGAAAAAGAATGGGAAATGGCATATGGGAAATGGCATATGTTGACGGAGAAACACTATATATATACTTAGCTGTGTCATAATGTGCCATAAGTGTAGTATTGGTAAGAGAGGTGGACAATTATCCTCGTCCGGTGTACTACATCAGCAAGAGTCTGATGGATGCTGAAAAGAGGTACCTAAAGCTTGAAAAACTGGCGCTAGCCTTGGTGATTGCTGCGAGAAAAATGAGGCCATATTTTCAGTCTCATTCTATCATCGTCCGGACGTCTTTTCCTTTGAAAAATGTTCTTCAGAAGGCAGATATATCAAGCAGGGTGACCAAAGGGTCAGTAGAATTGGGTGATTATGATATTGATTTTTCCCCACGAACTGCAATCAAAGCTCAATCTGTTGCTGATTTCGTGGTAGAGTTCCATTCGGACAGAAGTACTAAACAAGTTACAGAAGAGAAAACTAAAAAATAGTGGGTTGTTCGGACAGATGGTGGATCAAGTACAATGGGATGTGGGGCTGGGATATGTTTAACCTCTCCGTATGGCGATAAACTATACCAGACTATATGTTTTGCTTTTAGGGCTTCTAACAATAAGTCTGAATATGAGGTCGCTATAGCTGGTTTAAAGTTAGCTTTTCTGTGTGGGGCTAAAAGAGTCAGATTAATGAGTGATTCTCAACTTCTTATCCATCGTGCTCAAGGTCAATCTGAGGCCAAGAAGGAGCAGTTGATCAAATACTTGTTTATTCTTAAAGAAGTGGCAGCCAACTTCAAAAATGTTAGCTATGAACATATTCCTAGATCAGAAAACACGCTGGCAGACTCTTTAGCAACCATAGCATACTCTGAGTCCTACCCGTGGATTCATGTACAAGAATGCCCATCTATACAACCAAATCAGAGCAAAGAAGAGGAAGAGAGTTTAAGTGTACAAGTGGTTCAACCCAAAGACTGGAGATTTCCCCTTCTCCAATACATCTCTGATGGGATTTTACCTCCGGAGAAGGCTATGGAAAGGAAAATGAAACACAAGGCTCGTGGTTTCTTAATCATAAGAGATGTTCTTTATTAGAAGTCGTTCAGTAGACCTCTCCTACGCTGTTTGGGGGTTGAAGATTCCCAAATTGTCTTATCCGAACTACATGATAGAGAGGGATCAACACACTGTGGCTATAGAGCTCTAACCCGGAGGGTTTTGTTGGTCGAATACTACTGGTCATCCATAATGGCAGATGCCAAGGATTTGGTGAAGAAATATGACTCGTGCCAAAGATATGGTAACGAAATTCATATCCGTACTGTTCCTATGCAGTCGATTTCTGAGCTAGTGCCTTTTGCTCGTTGGGGACTCGATTTAGTTGGGCCTCTACCAATGGCGTCCGGAGGGTGCAAGACTATTATTGTAGCCATTTATTATTTCTCAAAATGGATAGAAGTAGCCCCACTAGCAGGAACTACTTCGAAAGTTGTTATAAAATTTATCTTGTCTAACATTTGTTGTAGAATTTGGGTTCCACAAAAGATAACCATAGATAATGGGCCACAATTTGATAACAATGATATGGAGAATTTCTATGCCTCTAGGGGCATTCAGCATTGCTTGTCTTCTCCCTTACATCCACAAGCAAATGGTCCAGTTGAAGTGGCAAACAAGACCATTATGTCTGGTCTGAAAAAGAATTTAGAAGGGATCGCAAGGAAGAGGCAAAGCTATTTACAAGAAGTATTGTGGGCATACCGGACTACTCTTGGAGCTGCTACACAAGAATCTCCATTTTTCTTGGTGTATGGGATGGATGCAATGTCTCCTATATAGGCAACTCTATCATCATACATAATCCACAATTGTTCCGAACAGGCCAATAAATTGGCAATTAGAAGTGAGTTGGACTTAATATAAGAAAGAAGAGTTTAGGCTCATCTTAGAACCACACATTACCAAGGCTTGATGAGAAGCATATTTTCTTCCAAAATCAAGAGAAGAGATTTTCAGTCAGGGGATAAAGTATTAAGAAAGGTTTTCTTGCATACTAAGGAGAAGTAGTTCGGAAAATTAACTCCGAACTGGGAAGGCCCTTATGAGGTTTCCGAAAAACTTAAGCCTGGGACATATAGGATTCAAGATAAAGATGGAAGAATCCTAAAACACCCGTGGAATATTGAAAACCTCCGGTTATATCTGGAATGAAAGTTTTGTAAATATTTACTTGTTTAAAGTCCATGTAAATATTATGGGGAATACTCCTTCTTACCCTGGTTGCGTGGGGAGGTTTTAATGAGGTGTCTGGTGCTTTTAATGAAATATGATGCCTTCTTAAAATATTCGGAGTGATTTGATTACAATTCATGTCAAGTCTTCAAATTTACTAAGGATCTTTGACAGATCGGATTAATTTGGTTGAATGATGACCGTTAAACACATGTCATCGAAGATTTTAAACACTATCATTTTAAATATTTATAAAGTAAATAAGGGCTCTTTAAACATTATCCATTAAAATTGAAAACAAGTATGAAACAGAGAAAAAATTAGATAAGATAAGCCTGTCCGGGGAAGAACTGGATAATGATATTAAAACACAGAATATGCCCTCACCATCCAAGGACTTTAAGTTTTAGGCTAAACCGGACTCAAACCGGATACAATTACAAAAATGTCTTGGCCATCCAAGGACTTTAACGTTCACAAAATAAAGAAAATGAAAAAGATAGTAAAAAACCTCAGGGCTTATTCTCTTCGGATGTTCCTGCGTCATCTCCTTTCTTAGGGTCTTTGAGTTCGGCACTTGAACTCTCCTCGGTTCCTTCTTCCTCATCGGTGGTAGAGTCGATTCCACTAGAGCAGTTCTTTTTGTCACCATCTGCCAGTGTATGGAACGGGATGTCATCATAATCCACATATTTCCAAAAGGGACCAAGAGTCCTCCTCGGAAACTTCTCATGAAAGAGCAGTACCATGTCAGACTTCACTTCAGCATACCTTTTCTCCAATGAATCTATCACCCCGTTGGTGTACTTGTCTATGCTGGCCTGAATTCTTTTTTCCTTCTCATTCTCCAAGTCTTCTTTCTCATTGGTTTCCTTGGACACAGCCTCTTCAAGGAAGGTCTTTTCACCAGACAAGGTCTGAATGACATCATCTTTAGTTTTCACATCTTCCTTCAAGGTGGAAAGATCTTTCTCCAAACCGGATCACTTAGTTTGGAGCTCTTTGTTAGCTTTTTCCGAAGTAGCCAGCTTGGTTGACAGATCTTCCTTGTCCTTCTTCAACTCTTCAAGCTCCTTCTTCAGTGCCTCAATGCTCTGGTTGGCATTGAGAAGGTTAGCTGACAAAGTCTCATTGTCTATGTTGAGGGTGTTGATGAGGGCAGACTGATTTTTTACTTACGTTTCCAAGTTAAGCACTGGTTGAATATGACCCAGAAGAGAATGAGCCACCACATCATTCTCCTTGGAGACAGTATAGGAATTTCCATTGTAAGTCACCATATTGGAAGAGCTTGAAGGACGGTAGGGGCCAGCAAAGTCATCTTTCTCAGAATCGTTGAAATAAATATCAATGTCTTGGAAGATACTGATGTCTACTCCATCAATCTCCCCTCCGGTATCCTCTCCGGATTGCAGAACAATGGGAATATTCTCTGCTAAGGTAGGATCAATTGGGTCTGCTGGAGGAAGAGGCTCCGAAGGGTGAAGGATTACTTCTTCCCCTAAGGTGACCTTTTTCTTCTTAGCAGTCCTCTCATCACCGCTTGCTCCCCTCTTTCGGTCATTTTTAAGGGCCTTGGGGGATTTTGCGATTCACCTGCCTCTTTAACAGTTTCATCTTCAACTACCTTGAGCAAGGTAGCATCAATCCCTCCTGGGTTCCCCGGAGCGGTGTCTTCTATAACAACCCGAACTACCTCTGCTCCAACCTTCTTTTTCTTTCTTTTTCCATTCATCTTGCTAGGAGCTTTGGCAGGAGGGCAAGGCCAGTTTGCCATCTTTTTCCTCTGTTCGCTTAAGAATGACAACTGGGGGAGGTGGTGTGGTCAATTCTTCCCAGATGAGATCTCTTCGGCCTGTGGTATTCTACAAATGGGATCTCACCAAATTGCGAGAAGTAAAACAGTTGTGGAAGTTGTTCCCCCAACGTTCTGCAGCCCACGCATTCAGCTTGGCGTATGTAGTTTGCCTCTTCTCCAGATAACCGGTGAACTCATTCGGTATTACTGACAAGGGAGAAATGAGTGATTCAGGAGTGGAATATTTGTAAAAATAAGAAGGAGAAAATGAAAAATAAGATTAAAGACTTACTTGTACTCTTCCACACCTGCTGGTAAGCATGCTAGGGTTAACCTTAGCTTTGATATTTCTCCCATTCTCCCATGACCCACTGATAAATAGGAACTGAGTTTTCCAGTTCTTCTCTGATTCCAACTAATCATCCACCACTTTGAAGTTGTCTCTCATGTTATGGTGATAGAATGGGATGTGATGATTTATGCACAGGCTGTAGGGCTGTCAAAAAAATCCGAAAAATTTGATATCCGGCCGAAATATTCGATATCGAATCCGAAAAAAACGGATAATATCCGTATTCGAAAGAAAACGGATAATATTCGTATCTGAATTTGTATCCGAAAATAGCGGATATGGATATAGGCATATCCGTATTCGAAATATTCGATATCCGAAATTGTATAAATATATATATATATATATATATAAAAAAAAAATTATTTAAACATATTTTTTAGTTATCCCACATCGTAAAAAGCAAAACAAAATACTAAGAAAGTTGTCTATAAATATAGAAGATTGCTTCTTTAAAAATTATAACTTATCCCACATCTAAAGTTGGAAAAAGAATCGTTACCAAACTCTTTATAAAAGACATGGTGGCTTTTCTTACCAAGTATATCTTTTTTAGTCTTATGACTCTTATCTCACATCTAAAATGTGAAAAAGAATTGCTACCAAACTTTCTATAAAAGACATGGTGGCTTTTCAAAATAAGTATATTTTTTTAACCTTACCCCACATCTAAAATGGGAATATGAATTTTTACTAAGGCTTCTATAAAGGTAACCTAACCAATAATGTAATTAGTTAAAAACTTTAGTGGATAATCGGATTCGGATATTATCCGTATTCGGATAATATCCGTCGGATACGGATTCAGATATTAATTTTAAAACAAATTCGAATTCGAATTCGGATTCGAATAGTGATTTAGGATTCAGATATAGACAGATTCGTATCCGAAATATCCGTTTGACAGCCCTAACAGGCTGGCCACAACGGCTAAATTCTCCATAGGGAGAGCGATGCGGGACAGTCTCGATGCCATTATGCAGGAAATGAGAGTATACTAAGCGTTTGGACTTAACTGTCTTGGACAAAGCTTAATCAGGTGAAAATACCTGACAATCTCTGGGTCTAAGGGGAATCCGAGCCCCCAGTTGAACAGCTCGGTGTAGATGAAAATTTCATTGAGTTTGTAGTCTATCGGAGTCTCCGATGTGACTGGTATCCTCACCTTCACTGATTCTGGGATCCCCCACTTAGTCTGGATCCGGCCCAGCTCGACGGTATGAGTATAAACGTAGTTGATATTCTGCATGGCCAACAAATACTTCACGTTGACCTTCTGGAAGCAAGGTCCTACCTTGCCCTCCAAACACTCCGGAAGCTCCGGATGAGCCATTCCAACCTTCACTTTTCCTTTTCCTTTTCTGTCAGAGGCAGCATCCCCAGTTTTCCCTGAGGCTTTAGTTTCGAATGGGGCTTCTTCGATACTATCTTCCATCACTTCTTCCATAATTGTAGAAGGTTTATCAGTTGTTGATGATGGAAGAGTGTCAGCTTCTAGCTCAATGGTCTCCCAGATAGTTGTGCACCAGTTTCTTCTAGAGGTCTGGTGTCCGGTTGGGGCTCAGCTCCAGAGGATATTGCTTGAGAAACTACTTTGGATGCCTCTGATCCGGAGGGCTTATTTCAATGGGCTCTTATGGAAATCTCTTATCCAGAGGGTTTGTCTTTGGTTGTAGACTTAGAGGCCCCCAGTTTGGAGGACTTTGATTGTGAACCAATCGCTTGGGCTTTCACCAAGCGTGTTGTCTGGTGTGAATTGATTTTCTCTGGGGATTTTTTGATATCAGATCCTATGGCTATGAACGGGGAGGGTTTTCTAATGCTTGATACTGCTTTTTCTTAGGCACTAGAGGGTTGGAACTCCTGAACAGAGTAGCCTGATGGGATTGGTGAAAGATTGGGCTTGAATAGACGTTTAGGTTTTGGATTTCTTGTAGAAGATGATCCCTGATCAGCTTCTAGAGATGGTTTATCAGACTTGTCGCCTGGAGAGACTGGGAGACCAACAGCAATGCATCTCTCTTTTTCAACTTTCTTTGCCTTCTCTAATTCAGAAAGATTCAACCAGCCGCCTTTTACAAGAGCGTTTCTAGCTGGGAACATAAAACTACCCAAGAAAGGTTTTAAAAGAAAAGGTGAAAGCTCTGTAAAAGATTTGTAGAGTAATGAAGATAGTGAAACAGTAAAAGAAACTGGTTTATATATTAGTAAGGAAAAAATCAACTGATATCTAGGAGAAGACGAAAATAATCAAGCAATGATTAAAGACGGCGCTGACGTAGGAAATATTAAATGCAGAGGTTACTTTTTAGGCTTAGTGGGAGCGCCGATGTAGGTAAAAAAGGGCTAGTAG
Source organism: Limnanthes douglasii subsp. nivea (assembly GCA_036936605.1). Classification (NCBI taxonomy): domain Eukaryota; kingdom Viridiplantae; phylum Streptophyta; class Magnoliopsida; order Brassicales; family Limnanthaceae; genus Limnanthes; species Limnanthes douglasii. The sequence continues at coordinate 146,903,214 of JAUPFV010000003.1, read as the reverse complement.
GTCAAATCAGGATGTGACACGTGTCCCATGATCCAAAGAAAAACTCTTAGAATTTTGAGAAGAAATCAGTCCGGACAAACCTCAAACCAAGCACACCAACGGGCCGGAAAATATCATTACTAACTAAGTGAGTTTTTTAGTCTTGCCAAAGATTTTTGACAAAGCCTAAAAAGGGGGCTACTGATGAGTCCGGATGAATTCACCACTGCTCACCGAGAAATCCGGACAAGGGAAATTCGGACAATAAGTGCCTACTGAACTATCCAGACATGACAAAAGTATTAAATAACTAAACACCTTTTGACTAAGCTGGGTGCTAATCAGCTTATTAAGTAAATGGGTCCTTAAACTTGACCCGGTTTCATAATTTGACCCGAAAGCCCATGGGTCCATAATTAACGGTATATATACCCAACTACTTTCATTAATGAGGGTAATTAACATTTAATACAACCAGGCAGCTTAAATCTCTCACTACAAAACACTCAAACATTTAATACTCTTAAAACTCTCTAAAACACTTGACAAAATTACCCCGAGCTTGAAATAAACCACACCAACTACGTTCCCATCATGGCTTTGTATCTTGTTTCGGTTAGCCAATTGTGTAAATCTGGTTATTGCGTCTTGTTTTCTGATTCTGTTGTGCTACATAAAATCAACAGACTCACAGAGTAATTGGGACAGGTTGTAATATAGGAGAACTCTATATTTTAGAGAAACCCTAAGTAAAGATATTGATGTATATGGTATTGAAACATACTTGACTGATATTGTCGCCTCTGGTGTTGATTTGTCTTCGTTTTGTTTGAATCCTTCATCGTCTGAGTTTATCTTTGGCATTATCGTCTAGGATATGTACCTGCATCGCGTTTAAAAAATTTAGTCTCTACATGTGCTTTAGGTCAGTTAAACATTTGCAATATCTTAGATTGTAGTGGTTGTAAACTTGAAAAAAAAAATTGCGTTACCGTTTAATAAAAGTATTACTTCTTTTATTACTCCGTTTAATATTATTCATTCTGATGTCTGGGGTCCATCTCATGTCTTCACAAAGGCTGATTCGTCCTACTATGTTTCTTTAATCCATGATTATACTCGATATAATTGGGTTTACCTTATGATCGGAGATCAGATTTCGTTGGAATTTATAGAGAATTTTAGGAACTTGTTAAAACTCAACATTCTACTATAATTAAATGCTTCACGTGTGACTTAGGGGGTGAATATACATACAATAATTTTACTCAATTACTTGCATCTAATGGTATCATACATCAGTCTTCTTGCACTGACACTCCTCAACAAAATGGTGTTGCAGAAAGAAAACATTGCCACCTTGTTGAGACTGCTCGGTCTTTGCTTTTATCTGGTGAGGTTCCTACTATTTTTTGGGGATAAGCAATTCATACTGTTGTATATATGATTAATCGAATTTACACTGCTTATAATGCAGGGATGTCTCCCTTTCTAAATTTTATACGGACAACTTCCTGATTATTCATCCTTACGAGTGTTTGGATGTATATGTTTTGTTCTTCGTCCTCATGTAGAACGCAACAAATTGGGCCCTAAATCTGCAATATGTGTTTTCTTGGGTTATGGTGTTAGACAATAAGGTTATCGTTGTTTTGATCCCACTAGTCAGAAACTTTATGTCTCTCGACATGTTACATTTCTTGAGCATATCCCTTTTTTATTTGAGTCTAGCTAAATCACATGATATAACAAGTACCAAACTTCAAACTATTGATCCTTTTGAAAATAATAGCGACATACCCATTAATATTGATGTGCTAGCTCATGAGACATCGACTACAGCTGATACTAGTTCTGCTCCATCAAGGTCTAAGTCAAATTATTCTTTTAGTGAACCACCAGCTCCACCCCTTAGAAGATCCACTCGTACAAGTAAGTCTACCAAACTACCAGATTTTACGTATTCTTCTTACTCAGCTCATTTCGCCTCTTTCATAGCAAACATACATGATTTATATGAACCTCAATCGTTTAAAGAAGCTGTTTCTGATACTTGTTGGAAAAATGTAATAGTCGAAGAGCTTACCGCTCTTTATCAAACCCATATATGAGATATAGTTAAACCTCAATCCGGTAAGCATATAATCGACTCTCGATGGGTTTTTAAAATTAAAACAAAGTCTGATGGGTCTGCTGAAAGATATAAGGCTCGTCTCGTAGCAAAAGAGTATTCACAAAAGTATGGTATGGATTATGATGAGACATTTTCCCAAGTGGAAAAAATGATGACAATTTGTACTCTTATTGCGGTTACATCCGTTTTCCAGTAGAAAAACTTCCAAGTAGATGTCAAAAATGAATTTTTGAATGGTGATCTTCATGAGAAGGTTGACATGACTCATCCTCCAGGTGTTTCTCACAAAACAGGTGAAGTATGTCAACTTAAGAAAGCTTTATATGGTGTCAAACAAGCTCTTCGTGCTTGGTTTGAAAAAATATCTATGGTTATTACTTCACTTCGTTTTTTTGCTAGTAACCATTATTCAACCTTGTTTATCAAATATACGAGTGCATGGTGAATTATTTTATCCCTATATGTAGATGATATTGATGGTATTGAGGCACTAAAATGTGTTTTGGCTCAGCATTTTGCGATGAATGACTTGGGACCATTGCGTTATTTTTTAGGTATTGAGGTGGCTCACTCTCCAAAAGGTTATATTCTCTCTCTGACAAAATATATATCTGATTTATTCGAGGGAACGCGATTTATTATAATAGTATGGTAGATACATCTCTTGAAACCAATACTCGGTATTCTCCGACTGATGGTGTTCCTTTTTCAGACCTAACTCTATTTCGAACTCTCGTAGAGAGCTTGGTCTATCTTACAGTTACTCGACCAGATATAGCTTATATTGTTCATGTGGTTAGTCAGTTCGTTACTGCTCATACATCTGTTCACTGGGGAGCTATTCTTCGAATATTGAGATATCTCTGTGGCACTCAATTCTAGAGCATTTTGTTTCTTTCGACCTCTTCACTTGAACTACGTGCCTATATCGATGCTGATTGGGATAGTGATCCTTATGACCGAAACTTTACTACTAGTTTATGTATTTTCTTTGGAGATTCATTAATCTCATGGAAAAGTAAGAAACAATATGTTTTCCCTAGATCGTCTACTGAAGCTGAGTACTGTGCTATGGTTGTGACCACATGTGAGATTGTTTGGTTACGATGGTTTCTTATAAATATGGGGGTTAATGTTATTTAACCTATTTTCTTACATTGTGATAACAAAAAAATCATGCATATAGCAAATAATTCTGTTTTTCATAAGAGGATGAAGCATATTGAAATAGATTGTCACTTCACTCGGCATCATCTTCAGATTGGCACTATTTTGTTTCCATATGTTCCATCAGCTTTGTGACAAATTCTTAATGCTTATTACATTTTCATTTTGGATTTGAGAGAGAGTGTTAGAGATATAAGGGCCCAAACCCATTATCCCTTTATTTTATCTATAAATACAAGCCTATATTATATTATATGTAATACATACACTTTCTAAATAATAAACCCTAACCGTTTCTTGGAGGCTACTTCTTTCTTTTCTCTCTTTGTTTCTTAACATTTACAAACTTCAGTGATATAAAAACACGTGTGATGCGCTTATGAATCATTGTGAATCTAACACTTAATACTTTAGACATATATTTGTAAAGTTGTCTATAGATATTGACAAATGCATCTTCACTATCACATCTAATAGATATAAGTGATATCCATTTTAGACACGGAGAATCTTCTATATCAGATTTCTTAAATACTCAGCTTCTTTACTTGCTCTTGATAATGCCACAAACTCATATTCTATTGTTGAATTATTAATATAATTTTGTTTATTTGATTCCCAAAATATAGCAAATCCCTCGAGAAGGAATACCCATCCATTTGTTGAAGAATAATCTTCCATATTGGAAATACAGCCCGCATCCGAGTAACCTTGAAGAATCAAATGAAATCCAGTATAAGTCAAACCATAATCCATGGTTATTTTTAAATATTTTAATACTCTGTTTAAAGCTTGTCAATGATGTGAACTAGAATTTCAGTTTACCTACTAAGCTTTCCATCAACATAGGACATATCTGCCATAGTGCTAGTCATGGCCTATATAAAACAAATAATTCCTCTTGAGTTTTCAAGTTAAGATACTGCAACATATTTATTAAATAAAAAAACTTAAGACTATCAACTATATGAGTGTTAACTGGAGAATAATCTTTAAAATTAAATTAATCAATATATTTTCAGTATAATAGATTACGAAATTGATAACCCATTGTTCTTTCGCTTGACCTGTATACCAAGAATCAGTTTAGCTTTTCTAAAGTTCTTAATCTCAAAAGTAGATGACAATAATTTTTTGGTTTCATTAACTCGATTTTGGTCGGTATCAAAAATCAACATGTTATCCATATATAGACAAATCATAACCCTTCTACCAAAATCATCAAATTTATTATATACGCATTTGTCTTCTTGATTAAGACTAAATGATTTAACAATATCATATTATCAAAAAAATGTCAATTTTTTAGTGCTAATTTTACACCATACAAAGATTTCTTCAACCTACATATCTTGTTTTCACAATCAGTCATAATAAACCTTTTTGTTTGTTTCATATAAATCTCCTCATCCAAATCACTATTTAAAAATGAAGTTTTCACATCTATTTGATGGACAACACGATTGTATATATATGTAAATGTTATAAAAAATCTAATAGTAGATTTCCTAGCAAGCAAAGAATACGTATCAAAGAAGTTAATCATTTATATTTGGCTAAAATCTTGGATAACCAATCTAGATTTATACCTTTCCATAGTACAGTCTATTTTATTTTCCTTTTAAAAATAATTATAATTCCCAACGATTTCCAACTATGAGTTAAATCAACAAATTCTCATGTATTATTGTGCATGATATAATCTATCCTATCGTTAATAGTTTTTTTCCAGATTGCGACACCATTGATATTACAGCTTCATTAAAAGTCCTTTAATCATCGTTAATAATAAAAAAACTGATACTGATAGGGAATCTTATCTTTTGACCCTTCAACTAAATAAAGTTGAAAATCATATCAAAATTACTTAGGTTTTACTATTTTAGCGCTTTTATTTGGCTCGGAAGGTTCAAGTACATAAATGGATATCACCTGATAAATCTTCAGCTTGAATTAAGTTCCTACTTAAAAATTCTAAATCGTACCTATATGTCTGGGTAGAGGTTCAGATATTTTTTCATCAAATAGTACATCTTTTGAATCTATAACCATGTTCACAGACGTATAGTCACTAGATTTTAACGCATAGAACTTATACGCAACAGAATGTTCAACATGTCCAATGAAGATACACTATATAGCTCTTTTACCAAGTTTTTCTTTTTGGATTCAATGAGCCTTACAGCTGCTCTACAACCCCGACCCACAGAAAACTCAATATTAGAGATTTGTATACTAAAACTAATAGTGGGGTAATCTTATTCATTTTAGTATAAATTATATTCAATAAAGAACGGATTGGTAACATAGTCTCATCCCAAAATATTTCACTCAAGCCCGAATATGATAGCATATACAACTTAAAACATGTTAATTGTATTTTTAAAAATATCATACAACTACACATTCACTTTAAATGCAAACTATTTTGTAATCTATTTCATATTTAATCGAATTAAATTTGAATCTCAAGTTATTATATTTTCAATTACACTTTTATAATCTATTATAACATATTTTTTGTTATGTATTTAAAATCAAATCACAATTTTTTAAATAAATTTAATTGTTATATAATATTTCAAACCAACTGTATATAAAATATTTAAATAAATAACGCAAACTTTACTTGCATGCAATGTTGGAGGTCATGCAAACCATTATTTAAACTGCTTTACTGATTATACATGCAAATGAATTTTGCATCTAAAATTCACTGTAGTATGCAAACTAACTAAAATTTCCAAATTTAATATAGACTATATCGTGCATAATTCACTTAACATTTTATGAATAATTATTTATCTTTCGTTTATATTGAACAAATAAATTTTCAATGATGAAGTTATAATGTTCATTGAATATGTATGTCAAAATCACTTCAACTACAACCTGTAAAATCCACTTAAAATTACATTTGTTTCAACAACTGCTTATGCAATTTAAATATACAGTCGAAATATATTATGCATGCAAAATTCAGAACGAAAATATCTACATGCTACTTCATCAATTATATGATTACATACTCGTAATTTAAATACTTTTAACACAAAATCATGCAACATTATAGGCAACATAACCATATAATTTTTATTTTTCTTCAATATTAGAAATCGTTGATATTTAAGCGGAATTAATTTTATGCTATTATTATTCAAAGCCTATTTAAAATAATTTGATTTCACACCATTTATATATAGAATTTTCTACATTTCATTTTAGAAGAAAAAAAAGTTTATGTAACATTCCATTTCAAGTATTTGTAGAAAAATAAAATGAGTCATATTTGATTATCAATTTCATAATTTGAAAAGATAAAAAAAATAACCATTATGAGTGATTTTTAGAAATTTATTAAAGCACCCATAAGTAAAAGTCATCTTATAAAAAGGTTGAAAAACTCAAAGGATGATGATACCATAGTTCTGGACTTTGAACTTGATAATGATCTTTATGATGTTACTTTTCTTGATGATTTAATACTCGATTATGAATTCTTCAAAGAAATTGAAACATATATCTCTTTTAATTTACTCAGAAGAATGAATCATGTTATACAAAATCTCGTTTCGTCAATTCAATATCCATACATATAATATTTTAATCCATTGTAAGAAAACGTGTTTGATATACAATATAATTATGAATTTTTGTATGATACCATTTTGAATTGAAATATTTTGGTGGTTTTCCTAAAAAATCAATTGAATTAAAACAACCTTTAAAACAAGAGAATAGATATTGGTATTATGTGTAACATAATAAAACAACCTTTAAAATATCAATATACACCAAATCCAAATTGCCAATAATACTACCAAATCCGAATCTAAAACCAAATACCAAATCTAAATACAAATACGAGTTCATATCAAAATATAAATCACGCACTAAAGACTCAAACAAATTCCAAATAAACCAAATTAAAATTAAATCCAAACTAGTTATAGGAAATGACCTAATATAGTGGTTTAATATTTGGATAATATCTCTAACATTATATATATATTCAATTAATTAAATATTATTTAAAAAAGTTAATAAATTTTATAAAAACTTAATCATGTTTAAACATCCAAATTTACATATAAAACAAAAATCAACAACATATCCACGTGAAGTTGTTAGTATTTATACAAAAAACTAATCTAAATAATTATTATTATTATTATTATTTTTATTTTTATTTTATGTATTCTTATTTTTTATTATGTTTATTAATTAAACATAAAATGATTAATAATATATAGTTCTTTAAATCAAACCCATAACTGATGTATATATTGTAAATTAATGTGAGATGTTGATAATCTAATAAATTTATTGGAAAATAATACAATAGAATTTTTATAATTAGAGAAGTTAAAGTAGTTATTTAAATTTTAGATTGCGAAATAATGCAAACAATTTTTATAATTAATTTTTTTTATTTTGTTTTATAATTTCAAAAGGAAAAAAAAGTTGTACATATTTTAGAACCGCCTAAATAGGATATCCCTATTCAAAATCTAACCTATAAACATGTTTATTTTTTTTTCAATTGGGTCACTAAAACAATTATATATTTTTATGGATCTTACACGGCTGGATTCTACACCTGTATGATAGATCTCTGACCAAATTTTAAACAAATTTGCTCTTCTTATAAAATCTAGGTATAAAAGTATTTTATAAATTTCTCACCATTTTTTTATCTTTTTCTCTCAAACTCTCACAAAACTTCTCAAGTACAAAAATTCCATCGAAAATCAAAGGATAGTTTTTTTAAAATCTGAAGCCATAACAACATTAAGATAAACCATACAAGCCTTCCACTATAAAATTTTTTTCAAGATTTCGTTGTGTTTAAGTGGTACAAAAATAGTTTTTCGATTCCGTTTCTAAAAGCATAGTTTTTGCATGATTTAGGCTTCATTTTCATAGATTAGTGTTGTAGAGTTGTTTGTTATATGCAGAGCCGTCGATTTGGCTTCGATTTTGTTAGAAATGGTGGTGTTTAGATAAAACTAGGGTTCGGTTATGTGCAGGTGTTTGTCGCACGTGATCGTGCTACCAGATTTATATTGGTCGCACTATCGTATGCGACCACATAAATACTACGGTCGTATGCGACAGGTACCTATCCTGGTCGCACGTTCGTGCGACCAAAACAAAACTGGTAGCACGATCACGGGCGACGAACACCTGCACACGACCAAACCCTATATCTATCTAAACACCACCATTTCCAACAAAATTGAAGCCAAATAGACAGATCCGCGTGTAACAAACAAGTCTACAACATTAATTTATGAAAAGAAAGCCTAAAATCAAGCCTAAAATCATGTTTTTAAAACAGAATCGATTTTGTGGATTTGAGGTGCGGAATGTTTGTTTTAGGGTAGTAAACAGGTAGAGTTTAGGATAGTTTTGAAGATTTTCAGATTCTAGACAATTTTAGAGTAAATGGCGTGGTTGTAATTAGTTATGGTGAAAAAAATAAATTAAAAAATTTAAACTTGAATTTCAAAAAAAAAGTAAGATGAAATATCTATCAAAATATTGTTTTTTTTCTAACCCGACTCTTTTCAATTACCTTATAAAACATATTTTTACATATAACAAAAATATTTAACTATTTCGGATCCGATATAATACTTGTTGGGATGCTATTATTGAACCATAAGGCATATTAATCTGCGCCAAGGATGAGAATGAGAGTTTTCTTAAATTAGGTGACCCAGATGAGAAAGGCAGCGTATTCAAAGGTGCAGATGGCTTATTTCCAAAGAGACAAAAATATCAATGGCCGAAGTAGCCTGATCTCATTGGGAATCCGGGAAAATGGTGCTTTTAGACGAAAGGGACACCAACCGACATGAAAAGACGAAGTTAGCCCTGTTCTGTGTGTTTGTCGCGTGCCAGTTGGTGAAATATAAATATACTTACGTCATCTCATCTTCAATAATTTAATATCAAATATCAATAATCAAATCAATAATGTACAATGTACTACTACTATGATTTAAATAAGTAACATAAGAAAAGAAAATGAGAATATTAGTGGAGCAAATTGATCTCATCAGCAACCTAGCCCGTCCACTAGTCAATCCATACAATTGTTGGAAATTTTTATTTGAGTTGGTATTTAAGTTTTCAAGGTTATAAAAGGCCAGCCGTTGGGTAGGGGGCAGAATGGAAATGAATAATTTAATATGATTACTATTTAAATGATGTTGTAATTATTTGATGATAATTTTTGTATCCAAAATTAGATTAAATTAAATTAAATTAAAATTTTAGTATATATTATAGAAATTTATTAAATATAGAAATGTTTATATATACTATATTTTTAAATATTGATTTTTTTTTGTTATTTTTATGGTTTCAAACTTTAAAAAGTTATCTTTTTTAAATGTATTTAAAAAAAAAACTGAAAATATTGTTATTATTTAAAATAAGATTTATGATATTTTTTTGTCAACCCAAATTGTAAAATAAAATTTAAAAGAATCGTAGAATATGAAAAACAAATGAATTGTGAAACTTGAATTGCGAACCATGAACAACGAAGAATTGTAAAAATCTGAGTTAAAATAAATTATAAAATCTGAGTTAAATATTATTATCAAATGAGCTTAAAATATGAACTACAAAATGTGATTCATTTGTGAAATGTGAAATGAGACACGTTTTGCAATTCATTTCAATCCTTGTTTCGCAATTTGGTCGGATGAATTGTCATTTGTTGGGAATAAGAAACACCATCATTTTGCAAATTATGAAACCCGAGTTTTGCTTTGTTGTCCTTTTCGCCATTTTTGTCTGAATATGTAGACTTAATCGATGGTTGATTTTCAAAACCAGAAATAAAAGATAGATTTGATTAAAAAAAATCAATTGTCTGAAATAAATAGAATTCCACTTTGAACAGTTATACATATAGCTTCCGTAGCAAAAGCCTAAACATTTCCAATATCTTAACAAAATGCTATGAAACATATAAACATCCACTAATAGGTAGAAATTCACTCCTCCAAATTGTTCTTGTTAAAATTTCTATATATATTTTTACCAAAACTAGTGGAGCTACTAGAGAGAGAAACCTTGTGGAGTTGATAGAGAGAGAAATAAAAACTATTTTTTAGCTTCAGGATGCGAGATAATGTTTGAGAAATGTATTTAAAGAAGGATGATGTTTGTACGAGAGTTCTTCATCTTGTCATAACTCTCCTTCAACACATATTTCTCGAGCTCCCTATGTTTACCAAAACTCTATTGACTTATACCCCAAGATACAATAAATTATAAACACAATACCGTCACGAGGTCCAGTTACACCCCTAAAGTCATTATCATCCAAAAATATTATGAGATAGACTACTCAGTAAAGATGAGTGTATATTTTCTCATTATACTAAAATTCAAAATTGAATGCATGTCTTTTTCTTGAAGATTTTATGATTCCGGAGAGAAATAATGATATAGTAATTGTGCATATAACTTCACGGTTGACGGGTCTTCCAGGACTAAAAACAATTGTTCATGCTTTGACACAATTACTATAACTTATATTGTCAAAGACTTAGTCTTCTACTTAAGTCAATTGGTCTATAACTTCCTCTCCTTCCAGCTTCACCTGGATCAATCATTAATGAGCTCAATCAGATTTTCATCTTCAATAAGGTTTTAAATATCTTTTTTAAGCTACTTGCAATCTTTAATATGATGACCAATATTATAATAATACTTGTAAAACTTGTTTGTGTTTTTGTATTCTTTGGAATTTACATAAAAAAGGTTTCTAAAAAATCATAAAATATTTATCCTTATCATATATGGTAGATATGTTTTTTGCTAATTATGTAAAATATCTATATTGGACCCATTTCCCTTTTGAGTCATTGTGACCACGACCCAAAGAGCATTCATGCTCAAGCTTTATCCGTTTATATTTAACTTCTGAATGTAAGAGTGTCAGTTGGACATTTGTTTAATGTTACGTGGTTATAATTCTTGTTTTATAAATATAATATGAAGTTTGATAAGAAACCATAGTAGAAATATAAGTAAGATTTTGATGGATCGGGTAGTATCTACTTGTCATTGATGAGTCCGGAAATATTTTTCACTCTTTGTAGAAATCGGACAAGGTAAATTCAGACAAAAACCACCCATTGAACCATCCGAACTGGACAAAAGTACTAAAAACTAATCACATTTTGACTAAGCTAATTGCTAATCTTCTTAATAAACTAATGAGTTTTTGAATTCGACCCAGTTTCATAAGTTTGACCCGAAAGCCCATATGGCTCATAATCAAGGGTATAAATACCCAACCACTTTCATTAATGAGGGTAATGAACATTAAATACAACCAGGCAGCTTAAATCTCTCACTGAAAAACCTTTCACAATGATGGAAGAAAATATGGAGGACAGCATCGAAGAGACCTTTTTTGAGACCGAGGCGTCAGGTCAGACGGGGGATGCTGCCTCAGAAAAAAAAAAGTAAAATTAAAGTTGGCATGACTCATCCGGACACTCTTCCGAAGGGTCTAAAGGGTAAAGTAGGCCCTTGTTTAAAACGTGTAAGTGTCAAGTAGTTGATGGCTTTGCAAAACATTAACTATGTCTATACCCATAATGTTGAGTTGGGTCGAATCCGGATCAAATGGGGGGTTCCGGAGTCTGTAAAAGTAAGGATACCAATCACTCCGGAGACCCCCATGGACTGTAAATTGAACGAGATAGTAGTATACACCGAAGTGCTGAACTGGGGACTTCGGTTCCCTTTAGACCCAGAGATTGTCAATGGGTCATGGGAGAATGGTAGGAAGATCAAGGCCAACACAAACCCTAGCTTGCTGACCAGCAGATGGAAAAACACTGGTAAGTTTCTCTTTTTTTCCTTTTTACTTCTTAAACTGCAACTTTTCCTATTCTGACTAATGTATTATTTCTCTTCAGTTCTGCCGAAGGAGTTCACCAGCCACTTGGAAGAAGGGAAAAAGACTTGCGCAAAGCTCAATGCATGGGCTTCAGAAAGTTGGGGAATGCCTTCCACAATTGCTTCAAGTCGGGAAATTTTGTGAGGTCTCACCTGTGGAACACCATAGGAAGAAGAGACCTTTCATAGGAAGAATTAACAACCCCCTCCCGCTGACGTGATTTTGAAAAGGACAGAAGCCAAAGATGCCAAGCTGTACCTACCTTCCAGCGCTAAATCCCCCCAAAAAATGAAGAACAAGAAGAGGAAGACTACAACAAACCTGGCTCAAACAACTACGCAGGGGACTGGTTCGTGGAACCAGGGTGGTATTGATGTGGCCTTGCTAAATGCGGTAGAGGTCGAGACTGTAAGGGAAGCTGGAGGGTCAAAGAACCCACTAAGGCCTCTTGAAAATGACAGAAAACGCAAGGCCAGCAGTGATGAAAAATCTTCCAAAAAGAAGAAGGTTACTCTGAGGGAAGAGATAATCCTTCGCCCTCGGAAAACCCACCCCCAATTCCTGGTGACCCTACTCTGCAAGAGGAAATCCCAACAGACCTCAAGTCCGGACAGATTGCTGGTGGAGGAAACAATGAAGTGGACCTTTCTGACCTTCAAGACATCGGTCTGTATTTTAATAACTTTGATAAAGATGATTTTGAAGGTCCTTACCGTCCCTCTAGTTCCTCCAACATGGTAACCTACAATGGGAAATATTTTTCCATATCCGGGGAACAAGATACCTTAAGTCATGCTCTCCTCGGTTATATCCGGTCAGTACTCGATCTGGAGAGGCAGGTAAAAATTCAAACCAATGTTATCAACTCTCTAACTTCTGACAAGCAATCTCTGTCAGACAGTCTTCTAAGTGCTCAACAAAGCATATGGGTGTTGAAGAAGAAAAATGAGGATTCAGAAACCAAACTAACCGCATCGGAAGCAACCATTACTGAGCTCCAAACTAAGTACTCCGGCCTGAAGACTTCTTCCTCACAAAGCCTCACAGCTTTCAAGGAGTAGTTGAAAACTAAAGATGGTGCTATCCAAACCCTAACCAACGAGAAAACTAAGTTGGAAGGCACTGTTTCGGAGATGACCAAGGAAAAGGAGGCCCTGGAGCGTCAGCAAAAGCAAGCTATCAAATCAGGTATTGAAGAATATGTCAATAAAGTAGTAGACTCCTTAGAAAAAAAAGATGATGGGATCAATTCCGACATGGTACTGCTGTTCCATGAGACCTTCCCTAAGAGAATTCTTGGTCCCTTATGGAAGTATGTGGAGTACGAGAACATCCTATTTCATAACTTAGCCGACGACAAGCACAACTATGCTAGTGGAGTTGATTCCACTGAGGATGAAGAAGGTACATGTGAGAGTTCAAGTGCTGAACTCAAAAGTCCCAAAAAAGGTGGTGGTGAATAAAAATCCAAAGGGAACAAGCCCTAAGGTTTTATTATGTATTTTTCTCAGTTTTTGAACAATCAAAGTCCTTGGATGCCCAATGCATGTTTTGTACTACTGTTTGGTATAAGTCCAAACATGTTTAATTTATAAAATTTTCTTTTTGTTTAATAATTTTCTTTAAATCTTTCATGGCTAATGTTTAAGTAGCCCCTAGAATTTCAAAAGTATTGAATTGAGAGTGTTTAATATCTCCAATGACATATATTTAGTAGTCATGATCAACCACTAAGCTTATCTGATCTACTAGAGATCCAGGGTATTAAATAAGTAATTCATACTTAAATTAAACTGAAGTAAAACCACACCAGACTTTTGAAGAAGACATCATGTATTATTGAAGAAAAAACCGGACACCTCATTAAAACCTCCCCGCGCAACATTCCGTGGGTGCTTCAAAGCTCTTCTTTATTTATCTTGAAGCCTATATGACCCAAGTTTTATTTTCTCACAGACCTCATAAGGGCCTTCCCAGTTCGGAGCCAGTTTACCAAACTGCTTCTCCTTGTATGTAAGAAGACTTTTCTTAATACCTTATCCCCCGGTTGAAAATCTCTTCTTTTGACTTTGGAGGCAAATCTTATCCTCATCAAACCCTGGTAGTGTGTTGTTCTTAAGTGTGCTTTAACCCTTCTCTCTTCTACTAAGTCTAACTGATTCCTAATTGCTGTCTCATTTACCTGTTCGGAATAGTTATGGACTCTGTATGATGGTAAAGTAGCCTCTATGGTGGTAATTGCATCCATACCATACACCAAGGAAAAATGAGATTATTGTGTAAAATCATGGGGAGTAGTTCAGTAGGCCCACAATACTTTTTGTAAATATCTTGGCCATTTCCCCGTAACTCCCTCTAAATTATTTTTAAATCCAGACAAAATGGTTATGTTTGCAACTTCAACTTGACCATTTTCTTGTGGATGGAAAGGAGAAGAAAAACAATGCTGAATGACTCTAGAGGTACAAAAATCCCCTATGTCTTTGTTATCAAACTGTGGCCCATTGTTTGTAGGAATCTTTTGGGGGACTCCAAATCTGCAGGATATATTGGATAAGATAAATTTAATGACAGTTTTCGACGTGGTTCCAGCCAATGGAGTTGCCTCTATCCATTTTGAGAAATAGTCAATAATGACTATAATAGTTCTGTACCCCTCGGATGCCATGGGTAGAGGTCCAACTAAATCCATCCCCCATTTAGCAAAAGGTATTGGCTCAAAAAATAGACTTCATAGGTATTGCTGGCACATGAATTTCATTCTCATACCTTTGACATTGATCAAATTTCTTCACCGTTTCTTTAACATCTGTCATTATGGTTGGCCAGTATTATCCAGCTATTAAGACTCTCCGGGTTAGTGCCTTGTACCCATAGTGTGTTGAGCCATCCCCATCATGCAATTCGGATAAAAACACTTGGGATTATTCAAACCCCAAACAGCGTAGGAGAGGTCTACTGAAAGATTTTTTTCTAGATAATTCCCTTTATTATCAAAAGAGCCTTGTATTTAATCAATTTTGCCACAGCTTTATCTGAAAGCAATGTTCCATCAAAAATATATAGAAGGGGGGTATATCTCCAATCCTTAGGTTGGATCACATGTATACTCATATTTTCCCCATATTCTTTCTTCTAATCTAGCTGCATGGATGTGAATTCTTGTATGAGAATCCAAGGGTAGGACTCAGAATATGCTATAGTTGGCAGAGAGTCTGCCAGTGTATTCTCCGATCTGGGAATATGTTCATAGCAAACACTTTTGAAGCCTGTTGCCACTTCTTTCAAAATGAATAAGTACTTGACCAGTTGTTCCTTCTTGGCCTCAAACTGACCTTGAGCATGGTGAATAAGAAATTGAGAGTCACTCATTAATCGGACTCTCTTAGATCCACAGAGGAGAGCTAATTTAAGACCAACTATAACTGTTTCATATTCGGACTCATTGTTAGAGGCCCCGAATCCAAAACATATAGCTTGATACATTTTGTCACCATACGGAGATGTTAAGAAAATTCTAGCTCCACAGCCCATAGTCTTGATGCACCATCAGTTCAGACCACCCAATCTTTCTTGAAATTATCTTCTGAAGTTTGTTTAGAACTCCTGTCTGCATGGAATTCTACCAAGAAATCAGCCACTGATTGAGTTTAAATTGTTGTTCGGGAGGCAAAATCAATGTCATAATCGCCTACTTCTACTGACCACTTGGTCATTCTGCTTGATATATCTGCCTTTTGAAGAACATTCTTTAGCAGGATAAACGTTCGGACAATAATAGAATGAGATTGGAAATACGACCTCATCTTTTTTGCTTCAATCACTAAGGCTAGTGAAAACTTTTCCAACTTTAAATATCTTCTTTCAGCATCCAACAAACTCTTACTGATGTGGTACACCGTACGAGGATAATTGTCCACTTCTCTTACCAAGACAACACTTATAGCACATTCTGAAACAATCGGGTATACATAAAGCTTTTCTCCTTGAAGGGGCTTGAAAAGAGTATTTGGTGAAGATAAGTGTTTCTTTATCTCAACGAAGGCATGGTCGCGATGTAGGGACCAATTGAAGTCTTTAGAATTTTTCAATATTGGAAAAATAGAGCACAATTGTCTGATGACCTTGAAATAAACCTATTTAAGGTAGCCAATCTTCCGGTGAGCCTTTGAACTTCTTCAACATTTCGGGGAGGATCCATTTCTAGTAGTGCATTAAGCTGATAATGATAAGGCTGGATAACTTTCTCACTTATTATGTAACCCAAAAACTTTACAGATCGGACCCCAAACACACATTTCTCTGGATTTAATTTCAAATTCATGGTTGCTAAGTTAGCAAAAGTTTCTTGAAGATCAGTTATGTGCAAATCCTCCTCTATGATTTTAACCATCATGTCATCTATATATACTTCCATATTTATGCTGATCTGATTAGCAAATATTTTCTTCACCAACCTATGATAAGTAGCCTCAACATTCTTTAACCCGAAAGACATTACCTTATAGCAGTTGAGACCTCTATCTGTAATAAACAGTAGTGTGATCTTGATCTTTCGGATCCACTTGTATCTGATTATACCCCGAGAAGGCATCCATAAAGGACAACAACTTATTTCCAGATGTAGAGTCTACCAGCTGTTCTATTAGAGGGACAAGATAGAGATCCTTTGGGCAAGCTCTGTTAAGATCAGTGAAATCAATACACATACGCCATTTCCCGTTATTTTTCTTGACTAACATCGGATTGGAAGTCCATAGAGGATAATGGGACTCTTTAATGTGTCCCATCTTCGTCAGCCGATCAACCTCTTGAACTATCACATCTGTTTTTTCCTTAGAAAAAGCTCTTTTTTTGTACAACAGGTACAACATCGCTCTAGATAGACAACTTGTGTGAACTAACATCTGTTGGTACCCCGGTTACATCACTATTGCACCAAGCAAACACATGATGATTGTGTAGCAAAAAAGATAACAACTTCTTCTTTAACTCTGGCGCCATCTTGGAACCAATCTTGACATTCTTACCCTCTGTAAAGGAGTGAGTTTCAACTTCTTCAATGGGTATTATGACACTGGGAGCCTCTCTAGGGCCATCAATCTCGCTTTCCTCAGCAGAAGGCTCCAGTAACTGCTAATCTTTGTTAATTTGAACTGCCCCCAATGTCTTAGGAGCAAGAGCTATTGCATAGCACTCCATGGCTATCTTCTGACTATTTCGGATAATGCTTACTTGTCTCTGAACTGCATACTTTAAACACTGATGTACCGTTGAGGCCACAACGTGCATTCTGGAAAGCCAAAACCTCCCAAAAATCGCGTTGTATGATGTGGGGAAATCTACCACAACAAACGGCACCCTTACCATCTTTTTAAAAAGGCACTTTTCCCAACAAAGCTTCTTCTTCAAAATCCCCAATTACATCCGCAGAACTACCTGTGAAACCCATAGTAGTTATGTTCGAACGTTGAATAACAGCCGAATTCCTCATCTGTTTGTAGGAGCTTAAGAACATGATATTTTTCGAACTGCCTGTATCGATCAAAATTCGGTGTATATCATTCCCTCCTATAGAAGCTCCTATAACCACCACATCCTCGTGAGGTCTAGAAATATCTCTCAAATCATCCTCATCAAAACTATGAATGGAAAGGGGGATTGGAACTGATGGGAATACACCCCCCCTTCCAATTGAGTAGCCAAATTATGGATATGCCTCTTCCTTAATGAATAGGTAGGTGCAGTTACAGTATCCCCTCCAAATATAGTTAATAACTCAAAGAAACTGATCAGTCCGGAAATTGTCTTGGTTTCTTCTATTATCACCCCACCTTATTCCGAGTTGGATATGGATCGAGATATTCAGAGTCCACATCGAACCTCTCAAGGATTATCATTGCCTCTTCTTGAGCAGACGTTCCAGGATTGTTTGTAGGACCTGTCCGATGAGCATTGTCAGGTATGCTTCCACTTCGTCTTTTAACATATGCTCCTAGTTTTCCCCTCTCAATAAGGTTCTGAACTTCTTGTTTTAATGCTATGCAATCTTGAGTATTATTGCCTATATCATTGTGATACTTGCAAAAACAACTATTTCAGTTCTCTCTGGAGGACTGCAACGTCGTCGGTTTCAGAAAATGTACTTAATCCTTAGTTTTATCATAGATTGTGGCTATATTTTCCCTTAACTCCGCAAACCACTCAGGTTGAACCCAATGACCCATATTTCCCCTTGATTGTTGGCTCTGGGTCTGGTTCTGGTTGGTCTGAGTTTTTTTCAACCGGTTAGATCCTTGTCCGGTCTCCTTAGCCTTGTAATCGAACTGGTTGGCGACTGGATGAGCTGTTATGGTGGACCTCACCTGACGGTGCACCATGGTTTTCTTTGTTTCCTCCACATTAATCTGCTTTCCCACTTGGTTTAACAAGCACCCCAGGTCATAGCTTTCTTCCGGGTTACAGAATCAGCTAAGTTCCCAGGATTCAAACCCTGCCTTAGAGAAGCAATTGCCACCTGCTCAAAGCAATCTACTAATCCGTTCTTTGTATTCACGAATCGACTTATATAGTCTTTCAAAGATTCATTTGGTTCTTGGGCACAATGGATAATGGTATCCCCATTACCCTTCAATTCTTTACTCCAAATGAATTGCCTCCGGAAGGCAACCCAAAATGTATCAAAGTATCTAATACACCCTTGAGGTAAGCTATTATACCATTTAAGAGCACTTCCCGTAAAAGTTTGGGAGAAGGCTTTGCACAAGAGCTTATCATCGTCATCAAAACTCATCATGAAGTTCTTGAATTTCTTTAGATGGTTTTCCGGATCTTGACTTCCATCATACTTTTCCATTTTGGAGCTATCAAACCTTTCGGGAAGGTGTCCGGATAATATTTTTGGGGACAAAGGTGACTGCCTCCAGTTTTTATTGCGACTAAAGACTGTATCTTCATTAGAAGTTGCAAAAATACCTGGTTCGGACTGAAAAGTAAAAGGGCTATCAGCAATTGATCATCATGCCTATGGGACAACCCTTTTCCCATATGCTTTTTAAGCCTACCATGCATGTCTCTCTTTCTTGAGTTCTTTTTGGTTAATTTTATCTTTTTTCTAGACCTCCCCTCTTCACTTAATGATAGCAATGATTCTTCAATCTCAGCCTTATTCGAAGAACTACCGGATGACTCAGACCCAGAACTTTCAACAAGCTTAGACCGGTGTGTCTTCTTTGAACTGAGATGAGTCTTTTTTAAATGAGGTGAGTCTTTAGTGATGGCTCATTCTCCCCAGGATTGTCAGCATGGTGGAGGACTAATGTTCCAGATTTCTCTTTGATACCTTTCTCTGCTTGTTTTATGGCCCTTAGTGCCTCTATCTATGTCCTCAGCTGATCTCGCTCCTCAACAATATATTCCTTATTTTCCTTCACCATTTCCACCTCAGGAGGTGGAGTACTTTGCTCATTCGGATCCATCCAAACTTTTTTTCTTACTGGTTTTGAATGTAAAATTCAGGAACCGTTGCCTCCCACTGTGTTTGCCAATTTGGTTTGGTTTATTTTGGGGCTGAGGGTAGTTTGGTAAAATGTTTTAATAATTTTTCGGGTGTTTTGTGTTTAGTGTGAGGAGTAGTGAGATAATTAAGCAGCCTGCTAGTATTAAATTCTGATCACCCTCATTAATGAGAGTGGTTGGATGTATTTATACCTTAATTATTGACCTATAGGCTTGGCGGGTCGGGTTGTGAAACCGGGTCAAATTCAAAGACCCATTAGTTTTAAGTATATTAGCAAATAGCTTAGTCAACAGTTATTTACGTTTGTCCTGTTCAGATTTCCAGTGGTGTGATATGGTCTGAATTACCCATGTTCGGATTAATGGGTTGGTTGTGACTGTAAGATCCGAACTCATCAATATTAATTAATTGATTCTGAAAAAATATAAAGACTCTAAGGGTTTATTTATAACCATACAATAAAAGACCAAAAGACACTTAGAAAATATAAACATGATTGTGGTTTCTAAATATAATCAAATGAATATAAATATTTAAAATGTGACTTTTGGATAATAAAAATAAAATAACTCTCATTGGCTCTTGAATTTTATCATATTGATGTTTTTAGAAGATCTTCTTATTTGGGCCTTTGAAAATAGCATTTCAAAGTTCTAAAAGTGGTTGAGATATTATAAAGGTTGGTGTGAAATGAAATAGAGAAATCACCATACCATTATTTGTTCAAATTAAAGGTATTTTTAAGATAATTTCTTAATTATTCATAATGAAAGTTAGATCATGCTCTATTTGACATATAAGACTACCCACAACCTTGTTGATATATCTATGAAGTTCAATTACCCTTGAGGGTGTTATATGACCAATTCTAACAATTGGTACTTTGATAATCTCATATTGATCTTCAAACAGATCTGTTTAAATGCCCACATCATTCTCCATCTTATATAGAAGGGTTTGTCTTCAAAAATGGTTCGCGTGCTTCAGATAAAGATAAGTTAAAAATATTAAAACTTACATAAATGTTCATATCTTTTGGAAGCTCTAATTTGTAGGAATTACCATTGATTCACCCCAGAGTTTTGAACAAACGGTCTCCTTGATGAGGGAATCGTCCTGGTCTTATGTGTATCCAGAACCATTCTTCAGGCTCAAAGGTTAACATTTTGCATCTTTTATATTTTTACTCTTATAATGTCCAATTTTATTTTTTAGATTATCCTTAACCTTTTAATGTATTTTCTTGTCAAGTTTAGTCACTTTCATCCCATCCTAGCTTGAATACTTTGATGGTGGTAGTGAGGATAATTCCAATAACGTCAATGATTGAAACACATATACATGGTGAGACTGTTTAGTATGCGAGTTTGTAGCATGATTATAACCAAACCCAATGAATGGTAAATATTCTAACCAATTGCTTAAAGTTTTACCCACAATAACTCTAAGTAGATAATGTATGGTTTACCAATTCTTGGGGATGACAAGTGGTTGAGAACAATAACTTAGTCATCATATTCTTCCAAATATTTTTCCAACATTGGCTAAGGAATTGGGTGTCTCGATATGAGATAATAGTCATTGGCATTCCATATAGATGCACTACTTCTTTGAAGAATAAGTCTGATGTTTGAGAATCATCATCCATATTAACATATGCTATTAGTTTTTCCATTTTTGAGAATATTCCCACCACAACAATGATGGAGTCTTTGTGTAAGATTTTTGGAAGTCCTGAAACTAAATTTATAAATATATTCACCCATGGTGCAGTAAGAACTGATAATGGTAGATAAAAACTATGAGGATGTCGTCTGGATTTTTCTTTTAAGTAAATAATACAACGGTTGTAAAACTTCTCCACGTCTTTCTTCAATATTAACTAAGTATGACCTCATTCACATGATTCTTTTATGAGCATATCACGTATATAACCTTGTAGAATAGAGAAACGTTTGTCTCTAACCAAGAAATCACCGTAATTATAGACTAAGTCAAATCATCATTTAGAACACTCCTTATAAATATATTAAAAGTTTGGATAATCTTCATAAAACACTTTAATGTGTTCAAATCATAGTATATTTTCCTATATTGTACAGATTAATGATAAGTTTATATGCTGATGAGACGTCATAACCCATTTTTAGGAAAAGTAAATATTCATATTATAAGATAAATCGTTAGATAAGTGTCTTATGAAGACATCAGCAAAATGAAGGTATTGATCAACATATGGAAGAATATTGTAAACCCTTATTATTGGTAAAAGAAATTAGAAACGGAAGCAGTAAATTGAAAAAAAAATATGTTTCAAAAAGCAATTGATAATAAATCGAATAGTTGATTGGATAAGTATAGAATTTAAATTTGAATTAAAAAAATAGAGAATTAATTCGAATGTATGAAAATTAATTTGAAATATGAAGATGGAATGTTCAAGCTGACGGGTTTCAGATAAGATGGTAATTGAGCCCGTGTTATTCTAAGGGGAATTGATATTAAGCAAATATTTAAAATCATATTCATTAACTACCAACGGTGAAGCAAATGTGAAACCATGAGAATATCTTGAATTTGTGAAGCAGAAGTATTTCAATTGATTATCAAGATTCTTATTTGTTTGTAGGTTGTTCTCAAAGAAATTAATTTTTTTTTGACAAATTAAGTAATAAAAATGCTGAAGAAGGTTGCGTATGAGTAAGTTATAAAGGTGGAAAATAAAGAAACACGTTTTTAGCATGGTGTGGTCGTATAAACTATGGTAGTTATTTTTATTAAATGAAAAGGTTGTACTGTCAGACGATTTACAATATTGAGTATTATATATTCAAATTGCAAAATATGTTGTCGTTGATGGAATTTCATGCAGTAAGTTGACTTGTTTGGTAATACAGAACCAAGAACAAGATAAATTTGACGCCCAATGCCTCAAAGAAAGGATAAACTATAGGGTATCTCTTCTAGAAAAAAAATCTGGATACTTGTCCAAAACATTTTCCATTTAATTTGGTAGTTCCAACATATTAACTCATGAATCTAAGCACTCTTTACACAAAATCATTAGTACAGTTCTTTCAATATTCATGGACTTGCGAACAACATTAGAAGATAAATAAATATTTGATTTACTTATCTCAACTTCCTTAGTAATTTGTATTTACATTTAATGAACTTTAGATGGGCTAATGTGTTCTAAGTTTATCTTCTTTTTCTTATACACAAATGAGTATAAAGTTTTGTATCCATTATGAAATACTTCATGATGAAACTGGCATGGTCTACCAAGATGACTTAACAAGAAAAACCAAAATAATTGATAGTTATATTTGCGATTACAACCCAAATATTCAAGATTATATCTAAATAATGTGATAAAAATCCTCAAACATGAAATAAGTCACGCAATAAAACCTAAGGAATTAATTATTAGTAAAGTTAGGAAAAATATGGTCTGAATAAATTGACTAAACGAGACAAAGATTTATTTGAATATTTCACTGGGAAAAGCCATAGTACTAGTACGCTTGGTATGATAGGTAGCACAATTATTTCAAAATAAAATCCATTCATGATACCTAAAGCTAAATTTCTCTTTATTAAGAAAGTTACTCGACCACATTTTTTTAATAAGACAATCGATGAACTTCGTTGTGAGGGATGCTTCCTAAAATAGCTACATTATTATATTACTAGCATGATAGACGTTGCTCATACGACCATTAGGTTTATTGGACCGTAGCCATATCAATATATGGTTGTAATAATTTATAAAAATATATTGAGTGCTCATATATTTACCTCTATTGCTATCTACCAAAATAAGTTTTAATGAAACATGTAACTCTTGAACATGTCCCAATGTTCAAGTGACGCAGAGGGGATAGTACACTTTCACGGTGTTATAAGACTTCAATATAACATATATCCAAACAACCTCACAAAAAGGTCTAACATCAGGTAAATATTCATATCGCATGATTAAATCCTATAAAAATAATTTTAGGATAAATTAGATTTATATTTAAATAAAGATAAGTATAGTAAAAAATTAGAAATAATAAATAAAACTTACACCGTCCTCCCCGTAAAAAAATAATGGGACAAATACCATATCGTATTTGTGGGTATGAACGAACAACAAGAGGTATATATCAAGATATATGTGGTTGGGTGATAGTATAAGAAATGAAATGCGTACCCAAAAGCTTTGAGAAAATGATCGTAGATCCATGTCTCCAACAATCCAAAGAAAACGGTAAAACCTGAGGTGGCATGTGAAAAATTCTTACCAAGCGTACCATATAATTGGGCTGATACCATATGACCTTAGTTATATCTACCCGAGCTAGTATAGTTCTTAATGAACTGTAGATATTCAATAAAAATATCGTTCTAAGTCTTGTTCGCAAGAATGTAACACAAACATATGTAAAAGATAACCCTAAGTGGCATGAGCAACCATCTCATCAGTGGCATGTTCATCGTAATAAGCCCCAGTGGTATAAGTTTCACATAACCATGATAGGTGAAATTTTTTCTACTCATACTATGGTTTTCATCTACCTCATTAGTAAAGGAAACATAATCCACACTAAATAATCGGGCAAATGTTCCACTTCTCTCACCCTTACTAGAAAAGTGAACAAGATTAAAATTGTGGCGGGAAGACGAATGATCGTGTGTACATCGTTGAGTGTTATTATCATCTCACCAAAATAGAAATGGAACAAATTGGTCTCCGCATGCCACCGTTCCAAGAATACCTTAAGTAACTGAACGTTGATATACCAACGCGAGAGACAATCTACAGGAGAACCGAAACACGTCTTCATAACCTCGACTTTGACCAGAGTCTAACGGGTGAGATCCCACTGACATTGAGTTACGTACATATCATAGAATTATAATGGTACTCTAGCTTATAAAATATAAAACAACTAACGACATAGTCAATGATATAATTAAGTAGTTTTATTCAAATAAATTGTTTTAAGAAACTTACATCGTTGTTGAAGACGTTATACGCTAGTATTTCTTGTAATCATTAAACTTGGAGTATAAGTCAGGAGCATGAGGGTTAACACAACAAGACAGTTCGTTTGGAGTCATATGTGGTACACGACTCCTAGAAGTTCAAGGACGTGCAATAGCTGCAACCATACGAAGACGATTGTAATTAGTAACTCGTGCATTGTGTGACAACTGAAGACGACTCACAGTCTGATGTGGTTGCTCGGTATCAGTCTCATGCTCTGATGAAGATACTGAACAAGCTCGACGGTGAGACATCCTGAAACTATAAACAAAAATAAGTTCAACAATAATATGAAAATAACCTAAATTTTATGTCAATTTTGAACTAAGCATGAAAAAATTGGGCAAAATCTCGCAAAAATCATACGAAAATCTGGAGACAATGTTGCACAAAGCATGTCTAAATTTTCCAAAGTTTTGAATTTGAAATCGTTGTCGTCGAGTAATTTCTCGCGTAAATCGTGGAAGGAGCTGCCAGACTCTCGCATGTTGGGCAGTTCATCGCGTGACTTTTCTTAAAAACTCAAATCCTACATTTCAACCATATATTCAACAAATAAGCTTCGAAATCATAGATTTATACCTACCATTAACTAAAATCAATCTACAACTGTCTATATATTATCAGATTTTTTTGAATCTACTCCACTAAACTCAAATATCTAAACATAATTGCATCAAAAAAAAATTAAAAATATACATCATAGATAAAAAATAATAAGTATTTTGATCAGTCGAATTTTAAAATATTTAAATGAATAAAAATTATGAATATTTGAACCTTTGTTGAGAGACATATGTTTTTTTTGTCGAAGGTTCTAACAAAAAAATTTATATATATTAATAAGGATAAAATTAAAAACAAATTAACGAATTGGAATTTGAAATCTACCCGTAAGCTATAACCTTAAAAATTTAGGACCAATCTTTTACTCATTTTCTGGCGTGATAGGGTTTGCAAATGTTATATAGTTAGATCCCGTTTGTTTTCATAAATTATTTTTTCAACCATGTAAGTAACAAAAAAGTTCACTGAGGATAAATAGATCATATGGAAAATTAAAACTATGCCGTTAATCTTCTATATTATAAGTTTGTTATGTTTTTTTTTTAAAAGATTTGTTTTTGTTTTGATTTTTTCTAAAGAATTTGTTTTAGCTGTCTATTACCCTTTTCAGTTAAGAACAATCAAACTCGAAATTCCAGACCCATATATTTCTGAGAAAAATACCTGAAAATACTCACTCAACTATCTTATTATCCAGCGGTACCCGCTTTTAACACAGTGTTACTTAATACCCAGACTAATAAATTGGACAAAAATACCCTTTCACTATATATACCCATTTTTCAATTCCAACCCACTTTTTTGACCTTCCTATCACCCTAAACAAACGCAAAATTCTAATTTTAGAAACCACCAGAAAACAAACCGTTCGACTTCGTGATACTCTCTCTCTCAAACCCCAAAACCCTACAGCTTGTCACCGTTCGCACCTTCGAGACTATCGCACCGGTCATCGTCTTTTAATCACTCAGACTACACACCTTCGAAATCGTTCGACAAAGTTGTCGTGAATTCGTCTCTGAAAGCCTCAATCTCGTTCTCCGGCTGGTGAAATTTAACAGGTATGCATTATCGTGGAAAGCGTACTTTTTTTGCGTTTTTTACCAATTTGAACCACTTTTTTCTCTTAATTCACGATAGGCGTTGCTTTTTATACTAGAATGAAGTATCTACTGACGATAGTTACTCAGTTTATGGGTTTATAGTCGAAGCAAGGGTAGAATTTTAGTTGCATGTAATACTAATACTCTCCTGAGAAATATTATGTATGTTAGATCCGCATTAGGTAGTTCATTGTTGATTTTGGTGTTTGTTGCATAATTCCCAGATCCCTGCAACGTGCATGTAAAAAGTGTAACAGTTCGCATCCTGATCACCCACTATGCAAACAATTCGCAGCTTGAGCTGCGAATTGTCTGTTAAAGCAATATTGATATGTATACAATTCGCAGCTTGTGATGCGAACTATTCTCTGACATTTCAACTGATTTGTGTTTGTGCAGAAAGTATGACAACAAAACCTAGCTACTACAGATCAGGGTTGGTGAGCCTTCTGAAATTACTCAAAGAAATGCGTATTACAAGGGCCCACATCGAAGCTGCAAGAAACACACCCTTCTACACGCTTCTGAAAACGGCGTTCAAAACCCGTAATGAGGAAGAGCTGCCAAGGAAAAAATTCTACAATATCATTCAGTATATCATCGAGAAATTCTCTCTGGAAAGAGACGCCTTTAGGATTGGCAACCAATATATAAATCTAACTGAAAACGATATCAAGATCATATCCGGGTTGAGGCATGGCACCGAGAAAATGGAGTTAACAAAAACCAGAGATTTTCACAACAAGTATGCACCCGGCGAGGAGGACGAATCAAGGATGATGAAGAAATACTTCATGGGTAAAACTGGCAGGAAAGTAGCAGCTAGTAATACCAAAACAATAACAAATGCCATTATAAAGGTACGTCTAAAATGGACTTCATCTTTATAGAGCAAGATTCTGTACATTTCTAACATAGCATGTTGTCATTGGTTTTACAGGAGGGTATAGAGAAGGCCATAAACGAAGGAGGGGAGCATGAATTGGAAGACGTGGCGAGGCTGTTGATACTGTTTTTGTGCTCCACGCTATTCTACTCCGTATCTGGAGATATCCTGGGCTGGAGCACGGTTTATTACGTTGAAGACCTCAACAGAATAAACAATTATGACTGGGCTGGATCAATACTGTTCAAGCTTCGACAGTCTATTAGGAGTTGCTTAGCAGTAGAAAGAACTGATAAAGTCGTCGGCTGCGTCGCCCTTGTAGTTGTAAGATTGATTTATTCAATATAAAAATTAGTTATGTACATCGCATCGTGTTGATAAAACTTGTCCCCATGCAGCCCTTCATCATGGAGCACACAACAATCGGCCACGAGATAGCGAAGCCAACCTCGATACCAAGGTTTTTCAAATGGTTGGGGTTAGAGTGCCAAGCATCAACCATGACATATCTTATTAGAACACCCTACCTGGATAATGACCAGGTATAAGCTTTATATATGTATTGAACTGGGGGTGCATACAGTTCGCAGCCTGATATGAATTTTCCGTCAGCAGCTTCTTTTTCAACACAGTTCGCATCATATGGTTCACACTTAGTTCGCATCATATGGTTCACACTTAGTTCGCATCATATGGTTTACATTTAGTTCGCATCATATGTTTTACATAAAGTTTGCAACATATTGTCCCATACGCATTTCGCAGCTCGGCATGCGAAATGTGATTTAAAATCACACATTTCGCATCATGTGATGCGAACTGTTTATAAAAAACAATTTGTTTGTCTGCACCCTCATACTTTCGAAACAATTAATTTACTTACATGTGCATCTGTTGGTAGGTTTTAGAAGGTCCATTACAGCTTACCGAGGCTGAAATTGAAGCTTTCGGACCACAAGAAGATAATGAAGATGCAGAAGCAACGGTATCTACTTCACCGGAAGAAAGACCTAGGAAGAGGACGAAAAGCACAGCATCAAAACCAAAACAAAGGAGACGAGCATCACAGAATGTAGTGAATAAGGTGATGTCTCCCATCGAACATCCAACACCACCCGAGCCATCGATTCCACCACCAAGACTCCCCAAGAAAACGATTCCACCACAACCAAAAGGCAAATCCAGGCAAGAGCCCTCCGACACCGACACAATCAGTATGAGTGAAACAATCGGTGATTATTTATTCAAACGCAGAGAACCTAATCCCGATATTGCTGCTCAATCAAAGCGTTTGAAGACATACGCCGACAAGAACAAGTACGAGCGAAAAATAGACAAACAGGCCAGAGAAGTAAGTATGACTTGAACCTTAAATAATCACTACAATCAGCACTTAATATGTTTATAAAAAGTTTGCTATCATTTTTGCAGCTGAAAGAATTGAAACGCAAGATAGCGGAACTTGAAGCACTACAACTCCACAATGCTATCTCTCTGCCAATTTACCGTACTGAAAGCCCTATAAAGCAGGTACCAGCAGCACTTCCAGAGGGACAAAAATCCACTGATCAGCAAGTATCCGTGTCTAATGCTGATCAGCACCATGCTGATGGAGTACTGCCGGGAGAAAGGGACAATGATGCCCAAAATTCACCCATCATGGAGACACATACAGAGGAGGTAGATAATGTAAGTAGATGATATGATGCTATCAAACAAATATCAGGACTCTTGTGTAGTACTGTCCAAACGTTTCGCAGCTTAAGCTGCGAATTATGTAATAAACTGGTGGGTTGGTTATTACACAATTCGCATGTTGAGCTGCGAATTGTTAGGAATGTATAACATAGATATCAGGTCAGGATGCGAATCGTTCTCACCAATGATTAACTTATGCTTAACCCTTCCACCCTTTTGTTTTTTTTCATTTTTGTATGAAATAGGAGACAGAAAGACAACAACAACACCAGCAGAAACAGCAAGACCAGCAACAACAACAACAACAGCAACAAGAACAACAGCAACAACAACATCCCCAGCAACAACAAGAAGAACACCCCCAGCAACAACAACAACAAAAACAACAACAACAAGAACACCCCCAGCAACTGCAACAAGAAGAACAACAAACCCAACAGCAAGACCAAGAAGAACACAACCAGCAAAAACAAGACCAAGAAGAACACGAACAGCAACAACAAGAAGAACACCCCCAGCAACAACAACAAGAAGAACACCACCAGCAACAACCCCGGCAACAAGAACAACAACAACAAGAGCAACAAGGAAAACAAGAACAACAACAGCAGCAACAGATAACCTTGGCGAAGAGAGAAAGGCTAACTCAAGAGATAGCACCTCAAGAGTCAGAACCTGTCCATCCCAGTGAGAAGACAGAACTACTCAGCCAGGAAGGACCATCCTTAGAAGACAACACCACTTCTTCGGTTGAACCTCAAAGACCAACGGTGCTGTCAGCAAAGTCAGAATTGCTAAGCCAACGTCAAACTGTAGGCCCGGTAACAAATCAACTGCCAGCTCCAGAGTCCCACGATAACACAGTAGGTTTACCCGATGCTTTTGTTGATGGTATTAGTACTCAAGTTTCACAGACATTTTTAAATGAAATTGATAATGTATATTACGATTCTATAATACAACGGTCTTTGGAGAACATGTCGGAGGATGACATTAATGATTTCTGCCGACACGATCCAGATCCTATGCCGAACAAGTCAACGGCAGTGGTTGTCACTGACCGTGCGGTAAGGCCTACTTATAATGATTTCGCATCATAACATAAGATTTGTGTCTAATGCTGATCGGGGTATTACAAACCAATATCAGGGTAGGATGCGAACTGTTCAGTGGAACCTCGAACAATTCGCACCCTACCCTGATAGATACTAATAAATTTATTTTACTGGAACCTTACATTTTGCAGCCTAAGATGCGAACTGTTTGAACTTATAATCACTGACGCCCTACTACTTTTGATTTTTGTTATTTACTAAGCTCGAGCCCAGTAAAGAGATAGAGGGGCCAAGTTTTACTCTACTGACACAAACGCAGCTTCAAGTGGCAGAGGAAGAAGAAGAGTTCGTAATAACAATACGGGAACCGCCGGTAGTAGAATACAGCGACTGGCCAAAGAAAACAAAAGTAACTGACCGTATCGATGTGGCAGAATACCACAAAATACAGTTAGTTAAAGCCTACGAGAGCGACACCCCTGATCCAGTGGTATGGCAGTTACCAGAGTCCAAGTTTACATACGGAATCAGGGTGCAAGTGAGTGATGTCATGGCACTACCTTTAGAACAGGAGCTGGACGTAAAGGTATCCAATTGTCAACCAATTCTATTTTCAATGTTTCAAATATGTATTCTATATTTAACATAAATATACAACTCTTTTGTTAGCTTATCGATGCTTGGATTCGAAAGATGCTTGAAGAAGCAGACTACAAAGTCCCATGCACTAAAGCTAAAGGAGAGCATCACGACGCCATACTGATTTCTGGCATGACTGCGGTAAGTTTAGCTCAGGTAAATTGAACAAAGTTCTCAGAAATGTTCTCATTTTAATATACTCTTGCTTGGATGCAGCATCAAATGAAAGCAGGGTGGCAAGTGGAAAATTTGGTGGACATGGCTTTTAGGAAGGGGCGCAAAAATGCCAACATCATCATGGTTCCAGTGTGCACCGAGACGAAGGACAATGTAAACCACTGGACGTTGCTCGTCATCGACGTCGACGGCAGGACAATTTCAAACTACAATTCGCTTCTGCCTAAGCTTCATGCCACAGACACCACCACAAGGACACCTGCACTACTGGTAAGTATTCCAAACTATACACTTAAATCCTGAACCCATTTT
Source organism: Limnanthes douglasii subsp. nivea (assembly GCA_036936605.1). Classification (NCBI taxonomy): domain Eukaryota; kingdom Viridiplantae; phylum Streptophyta; class Magnoliopsida; order Brassicales; family Limnanthaceae; genus Limnanthes; species Limnanthes douglasii. The sequence continues at coordinate 146,872,005 of JAUPFV010000003.1, read as the reverse complement.
AAGTATGCATGCTGCGAAATGAGATCTGGTATGCTGCGAATTGTTAGTAAATCAATTGTTTTTTCGCAGCCTATCCATAACTCAATTCGCAGCCTGTCCATAACTCAATTCGCAGCCTATAAAGGCTGTCATACAATTCGCAGCCTAAGGTGCGAATTGTGTTGGATTCATTGTCATATAATTCGCAGCCTGAGGATGTGAATTGTATTTCACATAACTGTTTTTGTTTTTGTGCATATTCCTAACACTAATTATTATACACAGATCAAATATTTGTTGGATAGAGGATTCCTACCCAAATATACTACAGGGTGGAAGGTGAAAGTGGAAAGAGGCATCCCACAACAAAAGCGAGGCACCGTGGACTGTGGTGTCTTCGTCTGCAAATATGCAAGAGATATTATTGAGCATGGATCAGTGCAGAAAAAATACGATGCAGATATGGTTTCTGCCTTCAGAGTAGAAATGTTCTATTACTTTTTAAATGACAAAGACCGCATCGCATATGGCTGATTCGTGTATTGCTTGTAAATACATTAGTTGCTTGTAAATACATCTGTTGTAATTTTTAGTTTTGTTGTGCATACATAAACAAATTATATTTTCAGAAATTTGAATGTTCCTTATCTTTTAGTTCGCATCATAACCTGATATATAATGGTTGATTGTGATCATGGTAGTTTACTCTGGTATGTATGAACAGTTCACAACCTAACCTGTATGAACAGTTCGCATCCTAACTTATATCAAATAGTTCGCAGCCTAACCTGATAGATGGTTATCACTACACACACAGTTCGCAGCCTGGTACACCAGCTTAAAACCAGTTCGCAGCCTGGTGCATAAATAAAATATTAAAAATACAAAGTACAAGGATACGAACAAGCTGTGGCTTATGCCTTGGTAAACGTTTTCTACATTGAGCACACAAAAAACAATCTAATCAAGTACATAATTCATTAAATGCTGATTGGACATGGAGGCTATGTAATGATTACCTCATTTCCCTATAAATACCTCTAGTAGTAACCAAAGGCTAACTTTACACCAAACTCTATATTTTTTTAAAAACACCTCTTCTTCTCTTCGAATTCAAACAGTCATGTCTTCCAACACCACAAAAACCACCTCATACTCAAACTCTGGTTCACTCGGTTCTCTGGGTGACTCATGGTCATCCTTAACCGTTAACTGGAGTGATGAGTTGATCATGCCAGCAGTACCACCCCCCAGCCCAGTCTCTGTCTTCGAACTAGACAGGTATGATGACTACTACTCTGCTGACTCTCAACCAGTGGAAGTTGTTCCACAGGTTGCTGCTGAACCTCAGCCAGAACAGGTTCCAATGCTTCCTGCTGCACCTCAGCCAGAGGTTCGAAACAACAAAAGGAAGAGGGAAGACGAAGCTGGTCCATCAAGGACAAAAATTTTAAGCATGATGGACGTAGATATTGAAGCTGAAGAGAAAGTGGAAGAGAAAGAGAAAGTGGAAGAGAAAGAGGAGAAAGACAAAAATGATCAACACAAAGAGGAGAAAGAGGAAACAATTGGTGATGAATCCTCTACCAACTGCTAGAGTTGGTTTTTGTTTTTTGTTTTTTTGAAATGCAACTAACTAGCACCAGTAGCTTGTAGTGATATGTGTTGGTGAGGATAAAAGTAGCCTGAGGGTAGGCTGGTAATTTCAAGTGGAGTTTTAAGGCGGCGTGAGGGTGTTTCACGGTGGTGTGTCTGTGTTTAAAGGTGTTTCAAAGTGTTTTTAATGTGGAGAGAGAATTGAGCAGCTTGGCAGCAGTCATTTTTTCTTACCCATAGTTAATGCTGGTGGTTGGGTATTTATAGTATGTAATTTGGGCCCTTATGGGCTTTCGGGTCAAGTTTAATGGACCCGGGTCATGTTTAAAGACCCATGAGTTTTAAGTAGATGAGCAGGTAGCTTAGTCAGATAATGTTTAGGTTTTTTAGTACTTTAGTCATAGTTCGAACTGCCTTAGACTTGCAGTGTTCGGAGTCATCTGTCCGATTCAAAAGTCCTGTCCGAATTAAGCTCTTGGAGTCTGTCCGGTTTACGGAGAGATTTACCTTGGGATGCCCTTTCGGGGAGCACTCCGAATTCGGGCTCATCATATGTAAACAGTTGTTAGTTTCTGGAAATATTGTAATCCTCCTTTTTGTAATCCAACTTGTTTACAGAGCTTCAATGATATAAAGGATTCGCATCCAAATACATTTTGCACATCATTCGCATGTTAACCTGCTATATTACTTATTTTCAACCTTACTGAATATCCTGGTATTTTTATTAAATCACAATTCGCATCTTATCATATGACAAATATGAGGACTTTAATTGATCTCCTAAAATATATGATAAATGTTTCAGGACTTAAATCACAATTCGCATCTTATCATATGAAAAATATCAGGACTTAAATCACAATTCGCATCTTATCATATGACAAAATCTTGGTACTCTAATTCGCAGCCTATCATGCGAAACGTAAGATATGATAAATGTTTGATATGATTTTACTAGCGATTCGCATCCTGTTGAAATTTCACATAATTGTACATAATTCGCATGTAGTCCTGATAGATGTTTGTAACAATACATCAACATATTGTACATAATTCGCAACACAAGATGCGAAATGCTTACAACTCCAATAATAGCAAATACAAACACACAGGAATGTACAAATGTTTAGTTTGTTGTACAGAACAATAACTATGCTACAAAAATAAATGTGATATGGCCAACCAGAATTGTCCTTAAACTGGAACATCACAAGTCCTCGGGTTATGGCCTGATTTCGAACATCGGCCACACCTTAACTTCTTGGTTGAGATTTCTCCTCTAGAAGGGATTCGTTTTCTCTTAGGCCTTCCGGAGCGTCTCTTAACGTTCGGAGGCAGAACTTCAACAAAAGAAGGATCGTTAGTGCTGGACCCTTTGCCGAAATCAGTTATAGCTGGTATGCTGAAAGAGTAACTTTCCCTGTAATTCTTAACCATAAAGAAGGGTTCTATTACAGTCAATGGATCTTGTTCGGTGTATTGTAATGCCGCTAGAGCATGAGCACATGGAAAACACTCTTGTTGCCATGATCCGCATGAACATTTGAAATCCAACAAATTAACAACAGCCACAGGATTCGAAAAGACTTCGAACATGGCGGAAGAGGACTTACGTACTACCCAACTTCGGCACATGTCAACATTTTGCTTTAGCTTCTTCTCGTACTCGGGAACCAAATTAGTACTCCAGCTGAGACCTTCTTCGTATCTCCGTGAAACTTGAGTCATAAGCAAGACTCTAATCCAATTAATAAACTCAACAATTGGTAAGCCGCAATATTTTTTAATCTGATTGTTAAACGATTCAGCTGCGGTAGAATCCATAGAGCCGTATCGCTTCCCTTTTACGTAAGCATGCGCATACTTTTCAGGGGGTAAATTTGCAAGAAAATCACTCATTCTCTCACCACATTCACATAGAAAACCTGTTAGTATATCTTTAAAAAGCTCTTGACTGGGAGCATAAGCAAGACGGTGGAAGAAACTCAACATCTTTTTTTTATACTCCCTGTTAGTATGTTCCAGTTTGGCTTTCAAATTCTGCATGAGATGGAAATAACAGTACGCATGATAGCAGTTTGGATACAAGACAAAAACAGCATTAACAATACCAGAATGACGGGTCTGAAATAAATGTGATCTGGCGATCCAACAAATGTGGTTTCAAACACCCCAAAAACCACATCCAATTGTCCCAATCTTCAATGCTAACTACACCAATAGCAACAGGGAATAGTCCTGGAAAAAATCAAATCAAATGAACACTACAACAGTATGCAAACGTTTAAAAATTGTAAAAAATTTGCATGCTGTCCTGGACAATTCGCAGCTTGTCATGCAAAATATGTGTAACATTTTAATTGCTCATGCAAAACAGTTTGCAGCTTGTCATGTGCATTCGCAGCTTATGACAACTTTAAATAATACCTAACTCAAGCTGCGATGTAAGTACAGTTTACTCAGCATGATACCTAATTCGCAGCCTAAAATGCGAAATGTGAGGATCACAACACTGCTTAATTCGCATCACCTGATGCGAATTGCATCAGCATTTTCACACAAAAACATCGTTCATTAACTAGATAAATGTAACTAACCGTTGTTTCCGTCCTTTGCTACAGCAGTTAGCAATGTACCTTTGTACTTGCCATATAAGTGGGTTCCATCGACAAACAACATAGGACGGCATGAATGGAAACCACTAAGGGACGGACCGAATGTTACAAAACAGCGCTTGAATCGGTTTCCAGGTGACAACTCCAACTGGCAGTCTGAAGTAATATCCCGGCTCTTCAAGCGTTTGAAGTATCCGCTTAGTAAACTAAAAGAACTTGAACTATCTCCAAAAACTCCCCTCCTAGCCTTCTCTAAAGCATTCCATGACAAACGATAAGAGATGTCAAGACCGTAATCTTGTTTGATAGTCGATTGTATGGTTTTGGCTGTTAACGAATGGCACGTCCGGAGAGAATCCTGAATTTCCTCTGCAATCAAATCTGATGTCAAATGCCTGCGCCGCTTATGCTTATGCTTCTGGGAGAAAACAGGACTGCAAGTATGGTACGGGACATGCTTCTTGATCGTCATAAGGCCGGTGCTTGAGTCAATAGATCCCTCCATTTGCACCCGCTTGTGAGCTTATTTTCACAATAAGCAGTGATCTTATTTGTTGTGTTGTGCAGGTATTTGAAAGAAAAACCATGCTCTAACGCAAACTTGCACAAGGATACCCTCAGACCGGAAGCACCTTCTTCAAAAGCTTGACCCACTCCTGTAATAGCATCAGCCCAACCAGCAGTAGCAAGTTGTTTTTTCCTCTGATCAAAATTAACTAAACCGTTACTACTCTCCCCGCTAACTAGTTGATTAAGAGATGGTTCTCCCAAAATCAAGTTACGCTCTTTACGCTTTACACCACAATCCTTACCACCAGAGCTCTTATCAACAGAACTTTTATTACCAGAACCCTTATCGAAGACGTGTTGTTCTATGAGAAAACTAACCCGTTTTAAACGCTCCAAATCAAGATATAACACCAACCCAACAAAATCATTCTGGTTATTAAATAAACAATTATTGTGATCCCCGCAGGAGTAAGTAATTAGGTACTCACCTATGGCAAGCTCCTCCCATGTGTTCTCTACATAATCTTGGATACTCTCAAAGCTTTCAAACTCCGTGAAAGGCACAATTGCAGTTTGGTGACCATATTTAAAAATACAAACTCGTGATTTAGACATCTCTTAACCTGGACAATACAAGTTATTTGTTATTAGTCACAAAAACTAGGTGCATCAATGAAATATTTACTACTGCATCAAACAATTCGCATCCTAAGGTGCGAATTGTGTATATCTACAACGAGCTATTCGCATCTTGTCCTGATATTTGTAGGTAAAAAAGTCATGATATTTGTTATTAGTCACAAAAACTGTCCAAATTATTTACTGCACCATCAAACAATCAGCACTTAATATGTGGAGGCTATGTAAATCCTAAGGTGCGAATTGTGTATACCTACAACGAGCTATTCGCATTTTGTCCTGATTTTTGTAGGTAAAAAAGTCCTGATATCTGTTATTAGTCACAAAAACTGTCCAAATTATTTACTGCACCATCAAATAATTCGCATCCTATCTTGCAAATTGTGTATATCTACATAGAGCTTTTCGCATCCTATCTTGCGAATTGTGTATATCTACATAGAGCTATTCGCATCCTGTCCTGATATTTCTATGTAACACCGGTCCTGGTATTTGTTTCGAAATACAATACTCTAACTGACCAAAAAACTCGTAATCTACACATTCAACACAAAACTAAAGCACTACCAAATTAGAATATAACATCAGAAAACAAGGACATAACTATATAACGAACAATATTAACTAAACAATAACAGATCACTATAATAAAAAAACAGAGAAAAGCTCGAAATCAGGCAATGGCATCTAAAAATAGTAGAATAGAACCTATTCCAACATAGAAAACGAATAAAAAACTTCGAAATCGGTAGGTAATCACCTAAAAAGCTCGCAACACGATTACTTGTAAGCTATAAGATTCCAAAAAGCGACGATCAATTCCTGTACGTATAAAACAGAGGTTAGACAGGTCTAACACAACAACTTACATAAAGAAACAAACCTTTAGCAGCTTCCGATCACCGGAAAATGTGATTTCAACCCAGCTCGTGGTGGTTGGTAGGGTTAGGTGGTTAGAGCGGCTAACAAATTCAAATCTTCAAAAAGCTAGAAAAAATAGAAAGAAAACAGAAAATAAGGTTTATATAGTGGGTTAAGGGTAGTTAGGGTATTAAAATAAAATTAGGTTGTAAGTGACAATAAGGTAGTTGAGATTGGTATTAAGTAACAATTGATCAAACCTTGGGTGGTAAGTGACAATTGAATAGTTGAGTGGGTATTTTAAGTACAATTTCCCTATATTTCTCTATATTTTAATATATAACTTTGTTTCCTTTTACTGGTCATGATTCTCTACTATTTTAAAGGAAGAAAAAAAGTCAAAATTTTCCATATAAAATTATTTAGCAGCATTATATTTTCAGCCTTTCAGACTTCAGAATTTTACATTTATACATCCAAGGGGTAGCCGAGTTGGTTGAGTATGGCATTCTTATGATCAAAAGGTCATGAGTTCGAGTCCTTCTATATACACTTTTGACTGAGCATGTCATTTTATATGGTTTACCTTTTGGCGTTGGTTTGCAGGCTATCGCGTCAGACTGAGAATTTACCCTGTGCAGCGGTTGCGGGTTTCCTCCGAACTTTTTTTTTTTTACATTTATCACAGCTATTTTGTCAGCTTTGAAAACTATCAAGACAAATAGACTGAATGTTGTATTATACAGACCAAACCGGACTTGAGATTTTATTCTAATAAATTTCCTTCACAAAATGACATTATCATTTATATCTGTAGCAACGAGGAGAAACTCACCCGAAAAATGTTAAAAGCTAGGAATTACATCATAAACATGTGTAATGACCACCACACAAAAAATCATGGTTACATACAAATAAAGTATAATATAGCACACAAAGGATATAATCAGATTTGAGAGTGATGCGGCGAATCTGGATTTGTAGGTGTTTTTTCAACATAAGCTGATGGGAACGATCCGATTTTGCCATTCGATTCTCCTTCAGACCATCCATTTTGAGCCACCTTGCAGACAGTCAACAACTATTCAAGATGAGATAAAAATACCAAAACGGATTTAAATGTGTGAGAAATATATTAAAATTTCAAACCCAATAGTCCGACGCTAAAAAGTTTTAGTTTTTGGAAAATAAGGTACCTTGCGAACCATTACATAATCATCGACACAGAGGCTTAACTCCCCTTCTGCTTCGGCATCAAATGGGTGAACAACCTGTTCAGAAACGGAAAAAAAAACATCAAGAACAATATGTGATCCTGTACACGAAAAAAAATCATATCGTTTGTAATGTTTACTTTCGCAAGAAAGTAGGAATCATTTGGATTAGTCTGTTGGTTAAGATTTCCATTTGATTCGATACTTTGTTGTTGCAGATGGGAAACTTCCACATCTTGCGAGGAAGACTCGATTAACTGGTCTTCCATAATCATCTGTAAATCATTATAAATTTAGAGCATGAACATCAAATAGATTATCATAGCATATGAATAAGGCGGACAGACCTCAGAGTAAAGCTGGTCTAGAATAGTAACAGCATGCCGATGATAAGATCTCTCAGCATCGACCTGCAATGCAATTTAAAAATGGCAATCGCTGCCTCTTAAGCAAAACACATCGATGAAACTATATGCTCAAAGAAAATACCAACGCTAAAATGACTACCAAAACAAATTAATATCCAAACTATATATACAATATTGAATTTATGAAACAATATTCTCAAAGAAATACCAACGCGAGAAGTCGCTGATGCGTTGTTTTTTGTTGGTTATCCTCGACCGACAACATAGCAGCTGATGCTTCTCTTCCAAGAGCTGTCAAGGCGGATTTAAGTTGTGTTAACCTTGCCTCTGCACTTTTAAGTTTCAAGTAGCTTTCCTCGGATATTTCAGACTCTTTGGTCTTCAATCGACGCTTCATTATATCAGCTGCCTATTGAGTAAATAAACACTCGATATAAATGTCTGATACCATGATAAGAGCTAGAGGTGACATCAGGATTACCTGTGCTTCAACATCTTGCCGGACTCTTTCATAACGGTTCACCAAGTGGCGGGCATCCTCTAATGGAGCTCCATTTACTAGTGCCGAAAGCGGCACAGAAACCTAAACATCCGAAAAAAAACTGCAACACAGTTAAAAGGAAAGAAAAAAACACTTTCTATACATATATTATTCCTTGTATCAAGTTATATGTTGAAAAGCATTAAGAGTTACGAGATGAGCTAACAAAGTCTCTAGGACATATCTACTCCAAGAACGAAGTGAAAATGAAATTAAAATGCCGGTATGCACAATGAGGAGCTTACTCAGCTTGAGTAAATAAGTACCTGTTCAGCAAGAAAAGTAAGTAGGGTCTCCCTCTCATCTTCCATAGACTTATGAGATGTGCCAAAGTTAAGAGCAGCCCTCGCAAGAGGAGCAGAGTTATTTTTATCCTCAACTTCTCCGTATTTATGACAATCTTCAGCCAACTTCCGTGCTGAGGTTGCGAAATTGATTTTAGTTTTCATGTAAGCCTTTTTTAAAGGAACCAACCAAATAAAATTAAACTCACCAATCTCCATCAGCTTTGAGCTTGTAGAAACAAAACCTTCGAGTCCATGAACAATGTTCCTTTGCAAATGCTGTCAGGAGAGTGTTTCTAAGACTAAAACGTATACATAGACACAATATTTCAGTCATACTAGTTGAGATAACTTCGGAAGATTGTACCTTTGCGGCTTTCGTAGAAGCGTATAGATCTTGGAGTTGTTGATGAGTTTCAAGTTCAGACTCATCCATAACCACACCTTCATTGACATGACCCAGATGTTTCCAAACTGCCTGTTATTACAACGAACAAAGTTAGGACTCAACTTCAACTCATTACAAAAGTCAAAACACATGTACTTCAAACACCAGTTTTACACTGAGTCTAGGCATTCTAACTCAATAAATCATCATGAAGATCAATCATTGAACTTTGCCTATAAAATTGAATGACTATCAATGTGCTTTTAATTTATCAATTTGCTACTACACAACTGCAAATCCCAGAAAGATGAACCAAAATTTTAACTTTTGGAAGGTTTAAAAACAACGGCTTTTCTTATGACCCAAGTAAGAATAGACCAACAAAATAGAGTAAAAACTACTGGCAGAATCTAGTCAAGAGATTTACATCTATACAGTACTAAGTACTAAAACCATAAGTCTATGCATATCCATCTCGCTAAATCATCATCAACCTCGATCAATTTACTTCGCATATAGATAATGCAACTATCAGTGAGCTTTATCAGATCAATTCCATACTATGCACTTGCGAAACCCAGAGAGATATAACCAAAATTCAATCCTTTAAATCAACTTTGCACAAAGAAAAAAGTCGATTAGTCTCTACCCAAGTAGGAAAAGACCATAAATGATATGAATTTCGAAGAGAGGGAACAAAAAGAAAAGCACCGACTTGTTGCTTCTTGGCCACTTGGTCTCTAAACTTGGTGGCGTGTTTCTTTAAAGCTTCCATTTGGGAATTTCAGTTATATGGTATAACAAAAGAAAAAGGAAAAATTATTTTTTCTTCCTGTCTGAATAAAAACCATATCAATCGAGAGAAAAGAAGATGAAAGACTGGAACTGAGGGAAAGGTTTCAACTTTTTAATTTTGTGTATCACCACCGTCTCTTTCTTTCCAGGTAACAGAAAACAAACGACAAAAGAAGGGAGATTTATTTAGTGGAAGTGGAATTAAGAAAAGACTTTTGACTACTCGGTACCTAAAAGAGCTGGCAAATAAACTGCTGAAGCCGCCCGACCCGACATCTTCTAAGGAAAGACAAATCGGATTCATTTGGGTTTCGATGTCTCAGTTTACTTGGGTTGGTAAGTTATTTATTTAATACCAGACATTTTCAATATATTAAATAATATAATTAACTAGGGAGGATGGCTTCTCTCTCAAGAAAAGCTCCAAGAAAAGAGTTGATTTCTTGATCTCCAAGAAATCTCTTCTCTTCCTTGTTTTCTTCTGCTTTTAGTCCTCTCTTCTCTTCTCTTTGTGTTAAGGTCTTTTGAGGGGCTGTTTCTGCTTGGAATCGTTGGTTTGTATTGGCCTGAAGGCTCTGCCTTTGCCGGCTGGGTCTGATTTTGTGTTGAATGGCAGCCTTAAACAGCGCAAGTGACTTTCCTCCGTTAAGAAACAATGGTGATAGTGTCTCGCTAGATTTGAACGTTGACAGAATGAATAAGCTGTTTTCTGAAGTGGTCAGAAATAAGGATGATCGTGCTGGGTCTCGTCCTGAATGTGTAAAGCTGAATGAGGATCACAATGTGATTAAATTTTCTGATCAGGTGATGGCTGATTTGAGATCGGATTCTAGATCTACTCTTATTGTCAAATTTGGAGAGGGAATTCCCAAGAGACAGGCTTTCCAAGCCTTTCTTGAGTCATTCAAATTTAAGGGAGCCTTTACCTATGTTACCATTGACTCAAGACAGATTCTTGTGGAATTCTCGGTATTGGAAGACGCTAGTAGACTGTGGGTGAGAAGATTTTGGAAGGTCGAAGGTAAAATTATGAGAATTGTCAAATGGAGCCCTCAAAGTAGTAGGTATTTTGAGTGTCCTGTGACTTTGTTGTGGGTTAGATTTGAGAGGTTACAGGAATTTATGTATAACAGATCCTTTATTCATGAACTGGCTTCTACTCTTGGGCTGGTTCATAAAGTGGAGGTTCCTGAGGTTAACAGAGCTAATGCAAATGCTTGCTATGCGTTAATTGAAATTGATGTTTCAAGATTCTTAAAAAGAAAGCTTAGGGTTGAGTTTGGTGAAGGAATGGGGTTCTGGATAGGAGTCAGTTATAAAAATGCTCCCAGTTATTGTCAGTTTTGTTATCACCTTGGACATGACTCAGAGAAATGTAAAAATAATAAAGCAAAGGACTCAAAGAATGATCAAAGTAGTACTGATATTATTGCTAAAAAGGATTCTCAATTGTTACAAGCCAAAGTTCTTGCTCCTATATCTACCAAGGTTCAATCCTTTACACAGGTGTACAGAAGGAAACTTAAATCTATAGTTACTACTAAAGACAAGCAAATTGCTTCATGCCCTACAACTAGTGTGGTTAGTCCTATAAAAGAGGTGAACGTCTCCAAAGATGATCCTGACCTTATTAGTGCCCTTCAGAATTTAGAAGAGGAGGAAACTTCTCATGAAAAGAATTTGTCTGCTTCCCCTCGTGGTGCTAATGCAGGCAGCTACAACCCATCTCCAAGGGGGAGTTCAAATGAACCTGAAAATGATTTCGAGACAGTTATATCAAGGAAACTTAAATCTGCTATCAAACATGGAAATTCAAAGAGGTTGCCTGTAAACTCTCTTAATAAGAGAGAAAAGGTACACAAAAGTTCTTATTCTGATAATGATTAAAGTAATAAGTTGGAATGTTCGTGGGATAAATAATCAGCCTACTATTGCTAGGCTCAAATTTATTATAAAGAATGAAAATATAAAGTTAGTAACTATTCAGGAGCCTATGGTTAGTAAAGATAAGGTTGAGCTAATTGCTAGGAAGATTGGTTTTGATAACTGTATGGCTAATTCCTCAAATAAAGTGTGGCTGTTTTGGTCAAATGATATTAATGTAACTATTATTGATGATTTGGATCAGTGTTTACATGTTAAAATAAACTATGTTTCATTTAATTGCTACTTAACATCTGTCTATGCTAAGAATTTAAGAATGCAGAGAAGGATTCTTTGGAACCAGATTAGTAACTTTACCTGTGATTTGCCTTGGATCCTGGTTGGAGACTTCAATGCTACCAGGTGTCCTGATGATCAGCTTAATTGCAAGCAATTTGATGGAGCTAGTGCTGAGGAGTTTAATGATTTCATCAGGCATTGTAAGTTAGAGGTGCCTGGCCACAGTGGATCTCGTTATACCTGGAGTAACAGCAATATATGGAAGAGATTAGATTGGGTTTTAGTAAATCAAAATATGATAAAGGAGTTAAGTGTTCAGGTTTGTCACATGGTCAGAACTTGTTCTGACCATGCCCCTCTTTTAGTCTCTTTTAAAATGTTTCAAATATTAACCTTTCTAAGAAAAGTACTTTTAAATTTATCAATGCTTGGACCAACCACCCTGACTTCATGAATTGTGTTGGTCAGAGTTGGTCCAAGCACTGCAATGGTGAGGATAACACTAAATTTTGGTACAAACTTAAAAGATTAAAGAATCACTTAAAAAGTTGGAATTATACTACTTTTGGAAACATTTTCAATAAGGTGAAAGATGCCATTACTGATGTGGAGAATTGTGAGCTTATTCATCAGCTTACAAATAATAATATTTCAAAATCAAACCTCTCTAAAGCTAATAGTATCCTTATCCTTGCATTAAAAGATGAGGATTGTTATTGGAAGCAGAAATGCTTCAATTCTTGGCTTAATAACTGTGATGGGAATACAAAGCTTTATCACAGTTATGTAGCCAAGAAAAGGAAAAAGAATTTTATATCTAGTATTAAGGATAAGGACAGTTGGCTTACTGATCAAGATGCTATAGCCTCCTCTGCTGTGTCTTTCTTTGAAAACTCCTTATCTAATGTTCCTGTTAACAGTGAAAATGTAATTGATCATGATTCTGTTCTAATGAATATTCCTAAGATTGTGTTGGACAGGGATAATGCTGAGATTATAAAGCCTACTTCTAAGGATGAAGTCAGAAGGATCATTTTTGACATGAAGAAGGACAGTGCCCCTGGCACTGATGGTTTCAATACATTTTTTCTTAAGCATTGTTGGAACATAATATGTGATGATCTTTGTAAAGCATTGAATGCTTACCTTGCTGGGTGTGATATTCCTAAGGGAATTTTTGCAACTGGTATTGTGCTTGTCCCTAAAATTGCAAATCCTATAACCTAGAGCAATTATAGACCTTTAAGTATGTGCACAATCATGAACGGATTAATTTCTGCCCTGATTAATAGGAGAATATCATATATTTTACCTAAACTAATCTCAAGGGGGCAGAGTGCTTTTGTAAAGGAAAGATTAGTTCATGATAACATACTTATTATAAAGGAAATGCTGCACAACATTAATAGAAAGCCTTCAAAGGGAAACATTATCTTACAGCTTGATATGACAAAGGCGTTTGACAGATTGTCTCACACCTTTGTCATTAATATTTTAAAACATTTTGGGTTTTCTGAGAATATTGTTGCTTTGATCTATAGATTAATTACTAATGTCATGATTTCTGTTTTAATAAATGGATCTAGTTCAGGTTACTTTCCTCAAAAGACTGGGCTCAGACAGGGAGATCCTTTATCTCCTTGTCTGTTTATTTTGGCTCAGGAGGCCCTTTTAAGAGTATTGGATAATCTATATGAGTCTAATGTTAATATGCATTACTATATTAAATCTGGATATATCTTACCTTCTATTGCTTTTGCAGATGACATTGTCATTTTTACTAACAGTGCTCCATCTTCTATTAAAAGACTGAGTAACCTGCTTAACAACTATCAGCAAGAGTCTGGTCAGCTGATAAATAAAGACAAGACTAAAGTCATTATCTCACCTAGATGTCAAAGTGCAAATTCTGTTAGAATCAATACTGCAATGGGCTTCAAGACTGAGAAGGCTCATTTCTGCTATCTGGGCATAACTATAGCTGCAAATAATAAATGAAAGCATTATACACCTCTTTTAGCTAAAATTTATAATAAGTTAAATGATTGGGACTTGAAAAACTTGTCTTATAGTGGCAGATTATCACTTATAAGACATGTTCTTTATCCAATTATTATTTTTTGGATGCAAAACAGCTTTATTCCTAGATCTATTCTAAGCAAAATTGAGCTTTGCTTTAATAGATTTCTCTGGAGGCCTAAGCTTACTGAAAACGCTATTCATTGGGCTGGGTGGAAAAATTTATGCAAGCCCTTCGAAGAGGGGGTTTGAATATTAAGCTATTGGCTGATATGCAGCTTTCTTATGCTTACAAGTTATGGTTCCTTTTTAGAAAAGGGAACTCTTTATGGTCTGATCTCATTTCTAAAACCTACTGTCTTAATAAGCACCCTATTATTGCTAATTGTGGGGTAAATGATTCTGTGGTTTGGAAGGGTCTTTGTGCTGTTAGAGATAGTGCTGAGCAATTTGTTCATTAGAAGGTTGGTAGGGGGGAGATTGATTTTTGGAGAGACTCCTGGCACAAGATGAACCCTATTGTTACTGATAAAAGCTCTTGTTTTCTTCCAGCTAAAGTTAATACTTTTTGGAAAGATGGAAGTTGGGACTCTACTATCACTACTTTCATTTCTCATGACAGATTTCAGAATATAAACTGTATAAAAATCAATCATGAGATGGAAGATAGTATTGAGTGGAGTTTTTCAAAAGACAATAACTTTAGTATTAAAAAAACTTGGGAAAATATCAGAGAGAAAAGTAACAGATCTTTCTTTTATAAAAAAAATTGGCACATTTTCATTCCTACAAAATTTTCCTTTTTAAGCTGGAAGATTTTAAAAAGTTTTGTTCCTGTGGACAGTGTTCTCTCCAAAAAGCATATGTTTATAGTCTCTAAATGCCAGTTCTGCTGCAATTGTGAAGATATAACCCATCTCTTCATCAATTGCAGCTATGCTTGGGCATTATGGAATTACTATGGGATTTTGTTCAGGGTGCCTGTTAAAAGGTTTATGACTATTAGACATATGTTTTTGGTTTGGTTTAGGTCGACTTGCAGTAAATTCCATGTCACTCATATTGTCCCTCAACTTATTGTTTGGACAGTATGGTGTAACAGGAATCACTGCAAGGTGGATAAGCCTGTTGATAATTTTAATAGTGCTGTAAAGAGAATAAATAGGTTTATCCTCAGTATTGATTCAAACTTAAAGTCTAAGCACTGGATTCGTGTGAATGATGCAGGATCTAAAATTAGGGCCCTATCTATATGCAAGAGGAAGATTTCGTACCTGAAATGGAGATTGCCAGTCACTGGTAGACTAAAAATCAACTCCGATGGAGCTTGCAGCTACAATGGCGAGGCGTCTGGTGGTTTCATCGTTCGAGATGACCAGGGTAACTGCATTGTTGGTGCTGGATTCTTGTTCGGTAAGATTGGAGCTCTCCAAGCAGAGAGGAGAGCTTTAATGGAGGCTCTCTTGCACTGTAACAGACGTGGGTGGAGAGATGTAGACTTAGAATCGAATTGTTTGACGTTGGTAAGCAGCTTAGCTTCATGTGGAACTGATGAGAGTTCTGTGGAGAAGATCTGTAGATCGTTGTTTCTTCCTTCTATGAGCCTTAGCCATATTTCCAGATCGGAAAATGTGGCAGCTGATTGGATCTCCAAGTGGGTCGTGAATGAAAGAAGGAACAGATCTTTTGAAGGTCATGATATCACAAATCCTCTCCTGGCTATCGTAGTTCTCGAAAGCCTAGGAGTTGGGTATATCGACCCAGGCTAGTTTATTGGCTCTGAATTGGCTATTGGAGTTATCGGTGGCTTGTGTGGTTGTTTGATTTGGCGGTGGTTTGTGTTTTTGGAGCTTGAAGTTTTGGCCTGAGCTTTAATGGAGGTTAGGGTTTTGTGTTCTTTGCAATTTGGGGCTGTCGCTTGTGTCTGTGAAAGAGAGAAGTCGATGCTGTTAGTTGAAATTAGGGTTTCTAGTTTCACGTTTCTTAGTTTTGTTTATTGGGCCGGTCATTCGGCCTATGAGTATTGTTTTTTAGCGATTGGGCCAGATTTCTTAGTGTTAAAGGACGTGTATTGGGCGGTCTCTTGTAACATTTGGATCTGGTTTTTCATACCATTTAATAAATAGGTTTATTTTGCTAAAAATAATAATAATAATAATATAATTAACTATTGTTGAAGTTGGATCGGAACCGAATCAAATCGCTAAAAATGAGATAAAAACCAGAATGAATTCTAACAGATTCGTCATTTATTTTAAAAATTAAAATTAATAAAAAACTAAAATCATAAAATCTTTCTGAAACTGAACGGATAAAACCGACAAATCAATAAAATTCATTCAAAACGGATCCGATAAACCGATAAAAATTTAATAAATATGCAACATCCCAAACTACACCCTAGAATAATAGTTGCCACCGACTATCTATTTTTTGATATTATAGTTCAATTAGAAACTATGTAGCCTTTGGCTAAGAAAAATTAATAAGTAAAAGGTTTATGTCATGTATAACATAAAAATAATAAAATTGTTTTTTGATATTACTAAATATGACTACCATTTATTTATATAAAATTTTGATAAAGAAAAAAAATGATCACATCACATGTGGACTGTCTTTTTTTTTCTTCTTCTTGCGGATATAGTTTTCAGTTTTTCTTGTGGCTAGATGTTAATTTTTTGGGTTTACATCAATTTGGAAGAAAGACAAAAAAAATCAGAGGAACCGCAACCGATATTCAACAAGTGCGTACTAGGTAAATCCTTACGGACTCAAACCAAGAAAGTGTTTTTAGAAGGGGTCCAATGTATGATCTTTTTGGTCACATGCTCATCTACTCCACTAACTCAGCTGCCCCTTTCGAAGCTATTTGGAAAATATTTGGATAATAAACTTTTGGTACAAAAGAATTTCTGCTAATAATTAGTGGCTTAAATGTCTACGATTGGTATATTTATGAAGGTGTATTGACTAATTATAAAAAGCAAGGGTGGTTTTCCAATGAAGCTTGGATACTTTTTATGTTATATATTTCAGAACTAGCAAATTTTAGAGTTGGTTCAAAACTTCAAACACCCAATATTATTATATTTGTAGCAGTAGATTACGGATTAAGTGTTACTTAAGCTATATTTTACGTATTATGGTTATTAATCCATTTTTAACGGGTCATGTAAAGAAAATTGAACCATGGGTTTGAAGTATTAGGATGAACATAGTTTATGACTACCAACGAAAGAGTAGTTGAACAGATTTTTGTTTGAACTTTTTTAAAGCGATTTGGACATTTAGTAAAAAAGATACTACCTTTTAGAATGGTTGTTCTTCAAGTAAAAAGTACTTTAGTTACGTCTTTTATTATGAGAAATAAATCTTGTAGGTGTACCGTGTAATATATTTAGCAGTATGGGTTCCAAAAAATAACATTGCATTTCACAATAACTGTAAAGCCTGGGTTTTAACTGATATTTCTAAGCCTCTTCCCCAAAATATTTGGATATGCTTTGGAGAAGATGATGGTTTATGGCAAAACATTTCTTACTTGAAAAAACCTTTCTATTGTAAAAACTGTAAACACATTGGACACCAAGAAAATCATTGTAAAAAAGAAGAGTTTGAACAAAATTTAAGTAAGAACAAAAATACTAAAGATCACATAAAGAACCAATCCAATCTTCATTTGAAAGAAGTTTGGATTCCTAAAGTTAACACAGAAACTCACACCAAGACTCCCACTGAAACTAATCCTGAAACTAATCATGAAACTATTCTTGAAACTAATCCCGAAATTAACAAACAAAATCAAATAATTGAAATGGATAAGAACTTAATAGCAGACACAACACCTGAAAATGTTATTATATCTAATCTTTCAAGCAATCCACATGCTATAGAATTAGACCCTCAAAAACTAAATGTAACAGAAATAGACAATACAAATAAATCATCACAAACTTACAACTCACCAGAGCATCAGAATAATAATGTAATAATCTTTAACCAACTTGAAGAGCCTCTTGAAATCACCAATAAAGACATATCTAATGCAATTGAAACCATCAAATTAAACAATTCATTCAATGTATTAACTGATGAAGAATTAGAAGATATTGCAGAAACTGGACAAATAATACCTTTAGTTAGATCAAGCTTAAGTGAACCTAACTCACCAAAACAAAGGAAAACTAAAAAGGACTCTTTGATATCATAGCTCTTCAAGAACCTATGATATCAGCTGATAAAATTAAACAACTTTCTCAAAACTAGGATTTGAATCTCAACTTGCAAACATTAATAACAAAATATGGCTGTTTTGGAAAAATGATTTTGAAATTAGTATTTTAGATAACTCAGAACAATTTTTTGGAACACTTTTAATTGCTAAAGGTGATGTAATTTGAAAATGCTCTCCCTTAACTGCTGAAATCTTAGCACTTCTTAATGGTCTGATGTACTGTAATACTCAGAATCTAATTACAATAGATATAGAGATAGATTACCTAAGTTTATTCAACATGCTTGCTATAGGAAGTATCCTTGGCATTTAGAGAAAATTCTCCTATACTGTAGAAACTTGATTAAACCGCAAATGACTCTCAAACATATATATATATATATATATATATAGAACAAAATTCAGCGGCTGACTGGATTGCCAAAAATGCACTTAAGATCCAATCTGACTTCACAGCTGATTCAAATCATACATTGCATGGATTATCTGCCATCATATTGTTAGAGTCTTTAAACATGGGATATTTTAGATTTTTTGAAGAAGACTAACAGTTTGGCAAGTTGAAAAACTTGACCACACTTTTCTTTATCTTGCAGGAAATCAATGAAGATAGGAAGCAATAGAGGAAGCATAAAGAGAGAGGAAGCTACTGAACTAGAAGGAAGCACTAAAGGAAGCACAAAGATACTAGGAAACAAGAAGGAAAAACCATTAAGGCAAATTCATGAATGTAATATAGATTGTTAGCTACAAATATAAAACATAACTCATGAACATCATGTATATTTGTTCAACATCAATAAAATTAAATTTCTTGGGAAAAAAAAGAATTAAACATTATATACTTTTGTATGTTGATAGGAAAGATGAGGGGTTTGGAGGATGTGTAATCCCACATCAGTTATGACCATCACTTGATTTTAGAGAGTGGAAATCCCACATTGGTTTAGTAAAAGATGAGATAAAAAATAAATCTTATATAAAAAGACCCATAAACTTGTTAGACATTACTCACCAAGACTTGTCCAAGCTCACTAAACAATTGTAGCCACACTAATATAATTATTTAAAACATTTATAATATTTTTATATTAGACTGAGCTAAACAAATGCTTATCAGCTCGGACTTTGGTTATGTTTTATAGAATCAAAATTCTATCAGTTCGGTCAGAACCGATAAATGTAAATCGAACTGGATACCCAAATTTATATTTAACAAAAATAAAATAGAAATTTTGTAACGATATTCTAACTTATGAAAGGAATGTATTTTTATTTTTTGAAAACGGTTTTGTATTTGGTATATAAGAAGTGTGAGAATTATAACTATTGAAATTAAAAATGAGAATCTGTTATAGTATTGGTGTATTGGTTAAATGAGTGAAAGAGGATTATAACTATTGAAATTAAAAATGAGAATCCGTTATAGTATTGGTGTATTGGTTAAATGAGTGAAAGAGGAGTGGTTTTGTATTGGTGAAAGAGGAGGGGTTTTGTATTGGTGAAAGAGGAGTGGTTCTTTTAGGAAAGAGAGATTTGTTAAAGGGTATAAAGCAAAATTATTAGAAAAGAGAGATTTGATGAACAGACTAGAGTCAAACTTAGCAAGTCGGGTGTAAGAAAGACTAAAGGGACAGTGGATTATATTCACTCAAATCTTTGAGGCCCAAACAGAACTCCCTCGAAGAATGGAGTCAAATACTACATGACTTTGATCGATTATTATTTAAAAATGGCATGGGTTTATTTTTTGAAAACGAAATATGTGGTATATTCAAATTTTATTGAATGGAAGACAATGATTGAGAATCAAACAAAAAGAAAGATCAAACGTCTTAGAACATGTAATGGGTTTACATTTGAAAGTCGTGAGTTCAACAAGTTTTGTGAAGCTAAGGGAATAGTGCATCATCGTACTTGTTCTAGAACATAACAAAAAAATTGGTTCACATAAAGAATGAACATGACGTTTTAGGACAAGACACGAAACATGCTCTCATATTCCGGTATGTGAAGAAATTTTTAGGATGAAGCTATCAATACAATGTGTTACTTGATGTATCGGTCTCGATCAACGGCTATTGATTATAAAACTCCTTTTGGGATTTGGTATGGATCGTCGGCTGATTACGAGAAGTTGAAGGTGTTCAATTGTTCTGTGTAAGCTTATGTCAGAAGTGGTAAACTTGAGCCGAGGGAAAAGAGATGCATATTTTTACGATATGCTAATGAAGTGAATTGATATAGGTTATGGTATACCTCTCCAAAGTCTACAGGTTTTCTCATCCGTAGGGACATGATTTTTAACGAGTTTGTTTCGCTAGAGAGTCAAAAGTAAGTATAAAAAATGGTCGAATCAATATTAATTATGAGTAAACATATTGAACATGAAGTAGAACCAATTCATATGAGGTCTAATAATTCAGATGATTCTAAGGTGGATCCATAATCAAGAGGTAAAGCATCGACATCAGATGATAGTGATGATTATGCACCAGAACCAGAATAATAATCTTATAGCATAACATTGGGTAGAGAAAGAAGATAGATTAGACCACTAGAAAGGTATGTGAATCTAGTTTCATATGTTATGTCATTTGCAAAATAAATTGAGATATAAAAACCAATTAGATATATGGTACTATAGCGGGCTCATAAGTGGATAGGTGAATTAGTGTTATGGGGGAAGATATTGAATCTCTTTATAAGAATTAGACACATAAGTTTGTTGACTGGTCTAAAAGATAAAAGGTAGTAGGCTACAAATGGGTATTCAAGAAAAAGAAAGGTAATCCAAGGGTTGAGGCACCTCGATTCAAGGCAAGACTGGTCGCTAAAGGTTTTACTAAAAAAGAAAGAATCGGCTTCAATAAAGTATTTTTTCGAGTTGTGAAAAGTTCGATTCGAGTTTTGTTAGCAATAATACTTTTGCAAGATTTAGAACTTCAGCAGTTGGATATGAATCTTGCATTTGTACATGATGAATTGGAAGAACGAATCTACATGAGACAACCAGAGGGATTTATCGAACCTAATGTGGAAGACAAGGTTAATCTGTTAAAACGTTAATGTATGATTTGAAATGGTCACCTAGGAAATGGTACAAATATTTTGATACATTTATGGTGTTATATGGTTAACGAGGAGTCCATATGACAGTTGTGTGTATCATTAAAAGATGTAAGATAATTCTTATGTTTACTTATTGTTGTATGTGGATGATATGCTTACTGCTTCTTATAGTATATCACACATTGTGCAAATAAAGAAGCAACTCAGTGTCGAGTTTGTGATTAAAGATATGGGTAGAGCAAAGAATATTCTTGGTATGAATATTATCATGAGCAGAAGTGTAGGTTCATTGTACTTATCTCAAACAAAATAACTTTAAGAAAGTGCTACAACGATTCAACATGTTTGATGCTAAGGAAGTTAACATCTCGTTTAATACTCATTTCAAGTTTTCTACAACAGGATTGGCCAAGGAAAATGCTGACTTAAAACAAATGTCGAAGGTTTTCGAATTCAAGTGCAGTTCGTAGTATCACGTATGCTATGGTATACAGACATCTTGGTATTTCACATGTGGTTAGTGTAGTCAGTAGGTACATGAGATGCCCTAGGAAAGACCACTGGTAAGTAGTGAAATAGATACTTCGGTATTTTAAGAATAATACTGCAAATGTTGGCTTGATTTGAAATAAGACTAATGTTGATGGATCGATGAACGATGTAAGATCAGTGGTTGGTTTTGTTGATTCTGAATTTGCAGGTGATATGAATAAAATGATATCTTTGACATGATATGTGTATAATCTAGTTGGAAAGTACAATTTTAAGATACCATAGCTTTATCTACAACAGATGTAAAGTACGCACGGTAACAGATGCAGTTAAAAATGCAATATGGTTACATGGTTTGGTGGCAGATTTGGGCTTTAAAAAGATTACTACAAAATTATTTTGTGACCGTCAGAGTGTCATACACCTTACAGGAAAACAGATATATCGCGAGCGTACAAAGCCCATAGATGTCAGCTTTCATTTTAACCGTGATATAATATCCAAGGTAATCGTTGATGTGAAGAAAGTATCTATACACAATATTTAGAAGATATAATGACCAAGGCGGTATCAGTTTGAAAGTTTAGGGAGTGCCTAAACTGGATTAGTGTTCGAAGTATCAATTGAATGTCTTAGGAGAATTTGGTGAGTCATACAAAAGTAAGTTCGTTTATTGATTTTGAAGAAATAATATTCACCTTAAGGGGAATATTTGTTGAGGATGATCCGAATAAAATTGACTATATATAATGTGTCCGTTAGTACAGTCTTGTGTAATTGATAGTGTACCTTGTGTTATAATTTATAGTATTTTGTATATGGGCATATTATGTCCATTATCTAGTAAGTCTATTTATTCTCTATAAATATATTACCAGGACTACACAAAAGCACATCGAAAAATCTGTAACCATTTTCAATCATAGTGAAACTCTTTTCTTTGGCGGCGCCAGTGGACATAGATATTTTTCGAACCACGTTAAAATCATTTGTTTTTTTTTCATATTCTTTATATTGTTATGTGATTGAATCATTTGTGATATATTACATAGTTATTTATAACATATTATAATTTTTGTATGTGTGTATATTATTCACAAATATTGGTTATTTTTAAACAAAATGATCAAGTTGTATACCGTCTACATACTCGATCAAAAGGACGTTAGCTTGAGGTGAAGTGGTTTTAAAAAAGGATAAAATGTGAAAGTTGTGAAAAATATGTCTAAATAACAATCAAGTGGATAATTTATATAGAATACCATGTATTTTGTTTTTGAATACTTGGTTTTGTTATATATATCTTTATGGTTTAATTAACTATTATTGAAAAAATAATTAATAGAAATTATGAATCTTGTGAATTTTAAGTATAATTTAACTTGTGAGTTTAACATTTGCGGGTTGGTGAACTTGCGAAGATATATTATACTTTAATTTATAAAAACTAGTAATAATAAAACTCAAAATACGATAAATATTATAGATGATATATATTGAAAGTATATTTCACATTCTACATCGTATAAACTGAAATAAGTTAATATTCTAATTACATAATATATGACTTAGTACACACAAAACATAAAATTTTGCATTAATATTTCATAATTTTACTTTAAAAATCACAAATAATTGTGTAATTAGTGTAACAAGTATCTGTTTTTTGGTATTATATATTGCCATTATTATTTTTATTATAGGTGTAAGTTTTGATATGAATGAAATGAACATTTTTTTAAATATTTTCATATATATAAGCTGGAAAAAAATATCAACACTTTTTCAACGTGAAAAAAAATAGTTCAAAATAGTTGTAAAAACCCAAACAACATCCAATCAACACAAAAAGAGGTCTTAACATACTATAAGTTAATATTATTAAAAATAATTCAAAATAAGTTAAGAAAATACGAACACCACACACAATCAACACACAAATAAGTCATAACCTATTTCACATCTATTAGTTATGAAAAGCAGTTCACAGTAAGTTGTAAAAACTGAAACATAGCACATAATCAAGACAAATATGGGTCATAACCTAGTGTAGGTCAAATAGTTGTAAATAAAAGTTCAAAATAAGTTGTAAAAATCCAAACACCAGATACAATCAACACATAAATATGTCATAGCTTATTACAAGTCCGGTAATTGCAAACATTAACTCAAAATAAGGTATACAAACTCAAATACCATACATAATCAGCACAAAAAATGTCATAACTTATCGTGAGTCTAGTAGTTACAAAAACCAGTTCTAAATGAGTTGCAAAAACCCGAACGCCATACACATTTAATACATAAACAAGTCATAACCTATTTTAATTCCAATAGTTGTATAAACTAATAAAAAATAAGTTATGAAAACCCTAAATATCAGACATAATCAACATACAAGCATATCATAACTTACTTGAGAGTTTATGGTAAAAATTAGATAAAATTCACCAAATACATAAATCGATTTCAAAGATGTTATATGTGAAAGCTTACAAGGTACTGAAATTGCAAAATTATATATATTTTAATATATATATATACACACAGCTTTATCAATTTTACGTAACAATAACAAAAGTAGATGAAAATAATCAAGAACTATGGTTTAAAATTTTAAAAAAAAGTGTTAACGTTCCTACCTTGATTCAATAATAAAAAATCCTAAAAAATTGACAAATTGCGATGAAATCAGTACAAAACGTTCCTACACAGCTTTCTCTGGCGGCGCCCGTGAACGTAGACAATTTAGTTTCAAATAAAAAAAATATGATGGGTTGATACAACTAAGACCACCCAAATTTGTATATTTATGCATGGTACAATAAAGATTTGGAGCCTTAATATTGGTAAAGATCCATTTATCAAGTAAATAAAAAATTATGCTTAGTTTATGTTATTTGTGATTTTGAATTGTTGTTTTCTTGTAGACATTTCTTGATTGAAAGGTGTTAGGAGAAATATATTATTTTTCCCCTAAGTTTGATACTTTTGGATATTCAGTATTTTTTGTAATAATCAAATGATTATTTATTTACATTAGAATGTGGTAGCCACTTGATATTTAACAATGAATAATAATTTATATTTTTAAAATATTATCAGTCATCACAAAAAAACAATAAACATCCATATATCTAATAAACTAAATTGTAAAGCTTGAAATTTAAGAAATCTTTTACAGAAGCACTTAAGTCAGACAAGACAATAATAAATAAGCTTGTTTTTGAAAATTTTATCGGGTTCTCTTGATTATTCAGTATCCAGTGCTCCCATCAAATGTATCAAGAAAAACAGACCACAGTGAAAATGTGAGGTGCATACAAAACGAAAAAAAGTCTTGGAGTTAATACATAACGATAATTACGGATCGTTCCCAAATGCATAATGGAACGAGCATCAATATTTTATCTCATTTAAAAATTACTTCTTTTAGTATGGTTATATGTATATCTTATTCATGAGATATTAGAAGCCCGAAGACAAGTCCGTAAATTTTAAGATCAAAGTTAAACAACTTGGTAACAACATTAAATGTGTTACATCTGACCATTGTGGTGTATATTATGGCAGAGATGATAGTTCACGTGAATAACATCATTGATCATTTACAAACTACATAGAGTTGTGTGACATAGTTCTTATAAATAAAATTTAGGGTTCCCTTAATATAGAATTGAGAGACAAAACTCCATGCTTAGAGATATAATGAGAAATATATTTAATAAATCAACTCTATCACTATCACTCTTGAGAGAGGTCATCAAATGTGTTACATATATTCTCAATACATTTCTCATAAGAGCAACCATTAAAACCCCACATGAACTTTAGACTCGTCACAAGCCTAACGTAAAGCATTAGCATATTTTGGGTTATACGTTTAACATAAAAAGAATGAAGTTTTTAGAGCTGATTTGATATGCGAATAATCTAATTTTTAATTCAAGGAACTAGAAAATCACGGAAAATAAAATATAAAATACAAAACTTAGAAATGAGAAAAAAAATGTTTGGTAAATAAATAAAAATATTATATAATAATTAAAGTATTTAAGTTATTAAAAATGTAATATATTAAATAGCAATTAGTGAACTTAATGAGGGTTGGTAATATTAATTTAATTTTAAAAAATAGTTTTCAATAAAGTTATATTTAACTTATATATAATATACTTTGTACCATCTTTAACTTTTTAATTATGATAATAATATCATTTTAGTTTCTCGCTATTTTTTTTGTTTTTAAAAAATATCAAATAAATTATAGAAAAATTACATACGGTAACACGGGTATTTTTTGGAGATAAAACTTTTGGCGTACATATTTTATCGGAATACAAATTATCTGAATACATACCAATCGAGACTATAACAAAATTGAGATGCATATATTAGCTCAAAATCTAGAAAAGAAAGGTTAAAAATTAAATCCTATAATCTAAAATCTAAAATCTGAGATAAAAAATTATAGATTTTAGATTTTAAACATAAAAATGTGTTACATGACAAATCAGTTTTATTGTTCCCAAAAAAATACCACAAAAAAAATCCAACAAGGAAGAGGCGAATAACAGTTTTACTGTTTATGAAAACAGACCATCCAAAAAGGAATCCAACAAAGAAGAAGCAGAGAAGAACTTAACGGATAAAAACAACAGTATATCACCACGAGCGAGAGGAAACCATGGGATCAGATGATGGAAGTTGTGGAAACGCAGCTCCACATGTGATCGACTACAAATACCTAGGAGACAAACACTTGTAGCACCGAAAAATGAGAGACTAATAAAGATAATAAAGGATCCACGGTTGAGAAGCGGCGGTAGACTAAAAAAGAGTGAGAAGCTTGACTTCGCTGAGACTAAAACATGAGAAAAAAGAAAACAAAACGGCGACGCTTTTAGGATTTTTTGAAAAAAATCTTAAAAAATTCATAAGGAGAACAAGAGAGTTTACGCTAGAAAAAAATATTTTCTCTCCACTTCTCGTGTTTTATATGATTTTAGAATGGTTAATTTGGTCATTAAAATTACACCACTTTAAATAGAAAATGTTAGTAAAAAAAATTGATTTACAAAAATGTCTGTTTTTTCCTATAATCTATTATTATTTTTATGTATTTTGTTTAAATAATTCTAATATATATATATATATATATATATATAAACATGTATTAAAAACCCTTTTTTATAGAAAAAATTTCATCTAATTTTCCTCCATTAATTATCTATACAAGATTTTAACTAAAAATTGAACGAACTAATATTTTGATCGTGAATAATTTTACAAAAATTACCATGGTTTTGGAGTTAATATAATATATAAACATTCTAATGTTTTTTTAGAATGTTACCTTATGCAGAAATTTGAACTATAATTTTTTTATTATATCTAAGTTGACCGATTGTTTATAAAATAATAATAAAAAGTTACTAATTGATATTTAAACATTATACAAACCAAGTTCTATTTAAAGTTAAGGGTCCAACATCTCTAAGTATTTATTTATTGGTTATTGTTTTTATAATCATATTTGGAAGGATAACTAGCTTATTTGCTTTGTTCGTATAATTGTATTAAAGAAAAAAGTTAGTTTATATATATTTATTTGGAACATCGAAAGATGGGAAGGGGTTGATGTCGACAATACAGATAAATGAAGGGTTGATATTGGTTGGGTTGTACAAATTTTTTAAATAATATAGGCTCAAGCTATATATATCAAACTCACGTTTAAATATACTCAATTTTGAGTATATCCAAAGGTGATTTAAGTATATTCATTTTTTTTCAAAAATACCCTTTTGTGGGTATATAAGCCATTTTTTTACTAACTTCATCCACACCATTTTAAACTTCACTTTCTCTCACTTCACTCACATCTCTCACTTCTCTCTAAAATCTCACTCAAATACTCTCACTTCTCTCTCAAATTTTCTGGCGAGCCGCCACCACCACCACCACTCATCCTCCTCTTCCTCCTCCTTCATCATGGTCAAGAACAAAAAACCCCCCACCGCCACCTACGTAAGTTCCTAAACTAAATTTGTTTGTTAATTTTGTTAGATTTAGGTATGAATTTTAGATTTGCGTTAGATTTAGGGTTGAATTTAGGATTTATGTTAGAATTAGGGAGTAAAATTAGGAAAAATTGTAGGATTTAGGGGCCATTTTCCAGCCAACTTTCCGGCTGGAAAATGGCCGGCAAAGTGCACCGGTGGTGCGCCTTGGGCAGCACCATCGGTGCGAGTAGGTGTGCTGAGCGGCACTGGTCCCCGTGCCGCTCGGTACGCCTTGTTGCGCAGAATTTTATTAAAAAAAATACTCAAATTGTGTTTCAAAGGTTTTACTTTTGCATTTTTTAAAAAAAAAACTTGAAATTTATAAGAAATTACTTTATAAAGTTAGCTCGGTTGTAGGTCAGACGCGGTTGAGGAGCGGCATCTTCCTCGATCCAGGGCGTATCCCCCTGGGTTACGTCCGCCACCGCCGGGGAAGAGTATTAAGACTTTACGGGCTGTTGAGGATGAGCGGGTCCGCGATGCCAAGCGCATACGAGATTTACCTGAGGACCCTGAGACTATTCGTCTTAGGGAGGAGGAGGAAAGGATACGGAGTGATCGGTCTTTGCGCCGAATCAAGCATGGCAAGAGGAAGGAAAAAGCCACAGAGATTGCGGACATTGATATCAGAGGTTGAGGCTCCTTACGACGAGAGACGTCGTCATCACATCGATCACCACCTCCCACTGCTAGTGATCCACCACCTCCCTCTCCTGCTCGCAGAGCTCCGTCCCCGGCGCATACTAGTACACATCCACCACCTGTTAGTGACAGGGTGGATGCCACTGGGGCCCCTGAGCAGGACACCATCGATGAGGAGCACATCGATGCGATCCACACTGAGGAGCAGCGAAAGACGTTTGCATTTCTAAAATGCAACAAGATACCTCTGTTTCTTGACTACAAGGAGCATGAGGCGTACCACGCCTTCATAGGACAGGTAAGTACCTAACTATTAAATGTCTAGTCTAAGGTTTTACTATTATTATGTTCTGACTTAGTTTTTTATTTATAGGGTCGTACTACACTAGGCATACAGGTACATTATAATGTGCTTCGTATGTGGGACCTCAGTGCTCAGCCAGATGTGCAGCGATTTTTGGCGCGGACTCCTTTCGGTCCTCTTATAGCCCACCTGCCTCAGTACTTCACACACTCCGTGCTTGATGAGGTTTTTGTTGAGCGTTGGTATCAGGATACCAACATGTTCCATTTCTCATTTGGGGAGATGACAATTACGCTCGACGATGTCAGCTGCATTACAAGTCTCCCTGTAGTTGGTCGGACCCTGGATGTAGTCACGACTCCACGTGATGAGGCATACAACTACTATGCTAGTATGTTAGGTCTGACAGTGGATGAGGTCCGCGCAGAGATACAATCCACCAGAGGCATTGGCTTCAAGATCAAGTGGCTGCGGGAGACTTTTACCAGGGGTCGCTACGTTGAGGAGACTGATGCTGAGACTATCCGCTAGGTATCACGAGCATACCTTATGTTCTTATTTGGTTGCACTATTTTTGCGGATACTAGTCAGAAAAGTGTCAAGGCTGACTACTTGTACGGGTTGACGAACATGGATTCTGAGTTGTGGGACATCGCATGGGGTACGAGTGCATTGGCATTCCTTTTCCGTGGTTTGGGTGATGCTTCGAAAGCATCGAAGCATAACCTTTATGGATTTGTAGCTATGCTCGATTGCTGGATTTACGACCACTTCCCCGCGTTTAGGGCCTCAGAGAATGCTGACCACGTAGCGAGGCAGCCTAGGATTGTGAAGTGGCTACCAAAGCGGATTGTTGGGCAAAACATCCGCCCCAAATCGGTTGTCCGTACTCTCATTGCTGATCAGAATGAGACAGATGTAAGTTATTAAATTTTATCTGGCATGGACATTTTGATATTAAGTTTTAGGATTTTAAAACAGTCTAATTGTTTTACTGTTTTGGAACAGGTGATATTTGAGCCATACCAGGACATTAGAGTCCAGTTCCCCGTGCAGGAGATCCACACCATCGTTTATCTTTTGCGGATGATGAGCACGGTCGAGGGCTACATGCTTGATCGGGTTATGCACCAGTTTGGACGGGTTCAGGATGAGCCCGAACTCCCACTTGTACTACGACCGGGTTACAGGAAAGGAGATCTAGCGAGGTACACGTGGCGAGAGAGCGCATGGCTAGATTGGCGTCAGCACTTGCTTTCTGAGGATCGGTTGACAGTTACCATTGCCACGTATAGACAGTCTGTAACGAACACCTACTGGAGGTACCTGGCTGAGTATGGTTGGCATACTATTACTCCACCACCACGTACCACGGACGACAGATTGCTAGACGTTGTTCGCTCGATTGTTACTATGCCTGTAGAGCGTAGGGAAGCGGGTGCGCTTAGGTGGAGAGATCAAGTCTTGCAGCTCTTCTCTCTTTGGTTGTTTGTCCTCATTATTGGACTTGTTTTAGCTTTGTTGTGATCTTTCATTCTCATGGACTTCTTAGTTGTTTCACTATCGTATTTTGTATTATGACTTATGACATCTACTTTGTATTATGACTTATGACATCTACTTTGTTGCTTCTATTGTTTCTTTTAGATTTCTTGTACTTAAGTTGAATTCGTTTTTTTAATTTAGATTCCACAAACAAACATAAGTCGCACCATTCTTACAATCAATCCTTTATAACAATTATTTAACAAAGTTCATCACCCGTTAGAAAAAAATAACACAATAACATTCACTTAAATCCACCACCCAAGACTTACTTTTTTAAACGAAAACAAAACAATTTAAAAAAAAAACTACAAGTTATTGTGCACCATTGGTACGCAGTCAGTAGTACCCATGGTGCACACTACTGCGTACCAATGGTACAACAGTGCGTACACCATGGGTACTGAAGAAGGCGTACCCATGGTGCGATGTACCATCGGTAAAGGGGGCATGTACCGATGGTACCATGCACCGGTCGGCATATTATGTACAGGCCGGTGCATGACACCATCAGTACACAGTCTAGTGCACCGATGGTGCACCATAGGTACACAGTAGACAATACCTACGGTGCGCAATTGAATCTTGGAATAAATCAACATCAATCTGTCTTTGGTCTTGCCCCTCTGGGTTTGTTGGGACAGCTTCCTCCACCTCGGTAGGGTTGGCCTCAACCACAACTTGCTTGCCTTTGCCCTTCTTGCCCTTCATCTTTCTTGGGGCTTTAGCTCTGCCCGGCAAGACCAATTTTCCATCTTTTCCCTCTTTCTTCCAAAGAATCACCCCCGGAGGGGGTAGAGTGGTTAATTCCTCCCAAGACAAGTCCCTCCGGTCGGTTATATTCCAGAGATGGGATCTTGTTAAATTGCCTCCGGTAAAACAGTTGTGGAAGTGGTTTCCCCATTTCTCAGCAGTCCAAGCAATTAGCTTGGCACAAGTAGTCTGCCCAGCCTCTAAGTAATCGTTGAAGTCCTTAGGCAGCACTACCAAAAAACAAAATAAGAGAAATTAGACAAACAAATTTGTTATAAGTAAAGGTGGAAGTATGTGACGAGGTTTTTACCATCGCTTCGCCATCTGCTGGTAAGCATGCTTGGGTTGACACCAACTTTAATTTTCCTCCCATTCTTCGAGGCACCACTGATGAACAAAAATTGAGTCTTCCAGCTTTTCTCCGACTCAAGTAAGTCATCCACTGCCTTGTAATTATCGCCCATGTTAAAATGATAGAAGGGGATGTGGTGGTTCCTGCAAAGGCTGGCCACTGCAGCAAACTGCTCCATCAGAAGAGGGATTTCGGAGAGCCTGGAGGCCATAATACAAGCCATAAGCGTATACCAAGCGTTGGGGCTCAATTGTCTTGGGCAGAGCTTTATGAGATGGAAATATCTAACGATCTCCGGATCTAAGGGAAGCCTAAGCCCCTAGTAGAATAGCTCATTGAAGAAAACTATCTCACTCAACTTGCAATCTATCGGTGTCTCCGGATCCACCGGTATCCTCACTTTAACGTTCTCAGGGATCCCCCACTTTGTCCGGATCCGGCCTAGTTCGGTTGTGTGAATAAAAGCATAATTAATCTTCTGCATAACCAGAAAGTACTTCACACTTACTTTGTGGAAGCAAGGTCCCAATTTTCCCATAAGGCACTCCGGCAGATGCGGGTGTTTTAAACATAGCTTCTCATTGCCCTTGCTTTTCTTGGCAGCAGCAGCCTCACTTGTTTGCCCGGAGACGTCGGTCTCAAAAGGGGCTTCTTCGATACTATCCTCCATTATATCTTCTATTACCCTGGAAGGATTATCGGTTATTTTTCGGAGAGAAGAACTGGTGGTTGGCTCAGTAGGTCCTCCGGATGGTTGGACGTTACTTTCCTCTTGTGGTCTGGAGTCCGGTTGGGGCTCAGATCCGGAGGTCTATTTCCGAAGGCTTGAATTGGTTGCCTCTGGACCGGACAGCTTGTCCTTGGGGATTTTAGTAGGTGCTTCTGACCCTGTGTTTTTACTCTTAGCCCCAGACTTAGAAGGCGTGGATTTGGCAGGCTTCGGCTGTGCAGTGGCAGCCTGCCCTTTTACTAAACGACCCCTTCCTCAATCTACCAGCTTCTCTGGGGAGATGTCAACATCTGATCCCATGGCGATAAATGGGGAAGGTCTTCCAGTGCTTGTAACTACCTGCTCTGGTTCAGCAACAGGCTCTGATTCCTGGACCGATGAGCCTGAAACGATCGGTGGAAGGTTGGGCTGGAATAACCTCCTGGGTTTAGCACTTGTGGCTGAAGACGAATCCTGATCAGGCTCTGAACTTGGTATTTCAGATTTGTCAATAGGAGAAACAGGGAGGCCTGCAACAATGTACTTTTCTCGTTCGAATTTTTGAGCTTTTTCTAACTCTGACAAGTTGAGCCAACCACCTTTTACTAGGGCGTTTCTTGTTGTGAACATAAACTCACACCAAAAGAAGGGGTTTTTTAGAGGTAAAAGCTTTGAAGATTAACAGATTAGAGATAATGAAGATGGTAAAACAGTGAAAAATGGACTAATTTATACTAAAGGAACAAAAGATGCTTTGATACCTAGGAGAATACGAAAAGATGGGAGTAATGATTAACGACGGCGCTGATGTCACCAATATTAATTGAAGAGGTTGCTTTTTGAAGTGAGTGGGAGCGCCTTTCTAGGAGAAAAACGACTGGTGAGGCGAATCCGAGAATGACACGTGTCCCACGATCTCTGGCAAAACCGTTCAGTTTCTAGGAGCTTCACCAGTCCGGATAAAGTCGTTAAACAATTCGAAATCTGTCCGGACGAAAATATGGGTACACATGAATTGTTTTTTAGGTCTTGCCAAAGGCCTTCGATCATAACCTAAAAAGAGGCTACTGATGAGTCCGTATTTTCTCACCACTCACTGTGGGAACCGAACAGGGGAAATTCGGACAAAAAACCACCCACTGTACCATCCGAACAAGACTGATGTATTAAAAGCTAAATCACCTCATGACTAAGCTAATTACCTACATGCTTAAAAACTAATGAGTCATTGAACTCGGCCTGAATTCATAAGTGTGACCTGAAAGCCCATGTGGCCCATAACTAAGGGTATAAATACCCAACCACTTTCATTAATGAGGGTAATGAACATTTAATACAACCGGGCAGCTCAAATCTCTCACTACAAACTACTTAAGCATTAAATACACTTGAAACATCATAAAATTCTAGACAAAATTACCCTCAGTTGAAAATAATCCACACCACTAATGTGTTTCAATCTCTAGATGTTAATATTTCCATATTGAATTCAGCACCTAATGTCATATTAGATGAGAATTGGGTATCTCAACATGAGAGATTTTAAATGGACTTTAATCCCATCCCAATAGTCGATTTGTACACAAGATCTCTGCGTAACCCTTTGGTTAAATGATCGGCTAAATTATATTGAGTTCTCACAAAATCTACTGAAATAACATCATGCGTAATGCCCTCACGAACCACACTGTGTCCAACACCTAAGTGTCTAGACATGCCTTTGTAAACTTGTTCATAGGCAATGGCTAAAACAGCTTCACTATCACATCTAATAAATATAGGTGATATCGGTTTGGCCACAAATGAATTTCATAAATTAAGTTTCTTAGCCACTCATGCTCTTTACTTGTTGTTGCTAATGCCACAAACTATGATTCCATTGTTGAATCAGTAATACAAGTTTGTTTTTTTAGATGCCCAAGATATAGCACCTTCTCCAAGTAGAAATACTCATCCACTAGTGGAAGAGAGGTCTTCCATATTGGGAATATGTGCATCTGAATAGCCTTTAAGTACAGAAGAAAATCCAATATAAGTCAAACCATAATCCATGGTTCCTTTCAAATACTTGAATACTCGATTTAAATCTTGCCAAATGTTTGAACTAAGATTGTTTTTATACATACTAAGCTTTCCAACAACAAAAGAAATATTCAGCCTAGTGCTAGTCATTGCATACATAAGACAACCGATGGCTCTTGAGTATTCAAGTTGAGATACAACAACACATTTATTAGGTAGATGCTTAAAACTATGAACTATAGGTGAGCGTACTAGAGAACAATCTTTAAAACTAAATTTGTTCAATATCTTCTCAATATAATGAGATTGAGAAATCGATATACAAGTGTTCTTTCGCTTGATCCTTATATTAAGAATCATCTCAACTTCCCTTAAATTCTTCATCTCGAAACTAGATGACAAGAATTTTTTGGTTTCTTCAACTTGATTTTGGTTGATGATAAGGTAATGGATATCCACAACTGATGTGAAGGAGAAGTGTTAGTGAAAACAGAGCAGAGCAAGAAATAAACCAAAGAAGAGATGAGGTATAACAGGAGAGAGCGCACTCAAAATGATACGAAAGAGCAGATAAGAGTTTAAACCAAGCAGAGCAGGTTCAAGACCGAGCGCGCTCGAAGCCGAGCAAGAACATGAAATACGGTCTGCACGGGTGGAAGTTCCACCAAAGATAAGATATAAAAATTCGAGCCGGACTCATTCAAGACCGAGCGAGTCTGAAACCAATGGTCAACTTGAGGTATGTAAGATGAAAGCTGATATGCTCGGGAAGTCAGAAAACAAATGATCATTATAACGTACCGGTACATTATAAGGGTCAACTTGAGGACTACAATAAAGACCATTGTTTATGGATAATCAGCGAACGTTACAGTCCAAGTCCTTATATCTTATAAATAATCACGTGTAATAAATAAAGAGAGTAACGACTGAAAGTAGTATAAATAAAGGATAAGAGCGATGTAATAGGATTATGTTCAAGATCTTCCTGAATCAATAATATTTACTATCTTGGCTTATCGGTGTTTAGGTTTTCCCATAACATTTTTGGTGTCGTCTGTGGGAACCCTAATCCCCATCCCCCTTTGAATCTAGTCATCAATAGTAGTAACTAGATTCGGTGCGCAATTGAATCTTGGAATTATTTTCCCGGTTTGTTTTCCCGCGTTTTCTGTTTTCGCGCTCTTAAATTCCCGCCAAAGTAAACTCTCATTCTTCTATATAAGGAAGTCTATCTTACAACACCAAACACACAAAACTCTCCTTCTAACATAGTTGAAGTCTTTCTTAATGGGTTGGAGTATGTTTGATGATGCTCATCTGCTCAAGGCTGCTAAAGCTGTGAAGTTCAAACGGACGGATGATAATGTTGATGAGTTCTTTGATGATGCTCGTCTAGACAAATGCCTCGATCCGTTTACGGTCTTTTTCTGCAACTCTTGGAGTATCAATATTATCCCCTCCGGCACCCTCTCCGGTGTGAAAGTCACCGGGGATTTCTTCTGCTTGAGTGGGGTCAGTTAGGTCAACCGGAGGAAGAGGCTCCGGAGGCCGGAGAGAAACTCCATCTCCCTTTGAGGTTTTCTTTTTCTTGGACTCCCTCTCTACGCCTTTTGCTCCCTGTTTTCTGTCTTTCTTGGGAGCCTTTAGGGGTTTTGGAGATCCAAATACTTCCCTGGTGCTTTCATGCTCCACCACTTGTAATAAAGCAACATCAATCTCTCTTTGGTCTTGCCCCTCTGGGTTTGTTAGGACAGCTTCCTCCACCTCGGTAGGGTTGGCCTCAACCACACCTTGTTTGCCTTTGCTCTTCTTGCCCTTCATCTTTCTTGGGGCTTTAGCTCTGCCCGGCAAGACCAATTTTTCATAGGACAGGTAAGTACCTAACTATTAAATGTCTAGTCTAAGGTTTTACTATTATTATGTTCTGACTTAGTTTTTTATTTATAGGGTCGTACTACACTAGGCATACAGGTACATTATAATGTGCTTCGTATGTGGGACCTCAGTGCTCAGCCAGATGTGCAGCGATTTTTGGCGCGGACTCCTTTCGGTCCTCTTATAGCCCACCTGCCTCAGTACTTCACACACTCCGTGCTTGATGAGGTTTTTGTTGAGCGTTGGTATCAGGATACCAACATGTTCCATTTCTCATTTGGGGAGATGACAATTACGCTCGACGATGTCAGCTGCATTACAAGTCTCCCTGTAGTTGGTCGGACCCTGGATGTAGTCACGACTCCACGTGATGAGGCATACAACTACTATGCTAGTATGTTAGGTCTGACAGTGGATGAGGTCCGCGCAGAGATACAATCCACCAGAGGCATTGGCTTCAAGATCAAGTGGCTGCGGGAGACTTTTACCAGGGGTCGCTACGTTGAGGAGACTGATGCTGAGACTATCCGCTAGGTATCACGAGCATACCTTATGTTCTTATTTGGTTGCACTATTTTTGCGGATACTAGTCAGAAAAGTGTCAAGGCTGACTACTTGTACGGGTTGACGAACATGGATTCTGAGTTGTGGGACATCGCATGGGGTACGAGTGCATTGGCATTCCTTTTCCGTGGTTTGGGTGATGCTTCGAAAGCATCGAAGCATAACCTTTATGGATTTGTAGCTATGCTCGATTGCTGGATTTACGACCACTTCCCCGCGTTTAGGGCCTCAGAGAATGCTGACCACGTAGCGAGGCAGCCTAGGATTGTGAAGTGGCTACCAAAGCGGATTGTTGGGCAAAACATCCGCCCCAAATCGGTTGTCCGTACTCTCATTGCTGATCAGAATGAGACAGATGTAAGTTATTAAATTTTATCTGGCATGGACATTTTGATATTAAGTTTTAGGATTTTAAAACAGTCTAATTGTTTTACTGTTTTGGAACAGGTGATATTTGAGCCATACCAGGACATTAGAGTCCAGTTCCCCGTGCAGGAGATCCACACCATCGTTTATCCTTTGCGGATGATGAGCACGGTCGAGGGCTACATGCTTGATCGGGTTATGCACCAGTTTGGACGGGTTCAGGATGAGCCCGAACTCCCACTTGTACTACGACCGGGTTACAGGAAAGGAGATCTAGCGAGGTACACGTGGCGAGAGAGCGCATGGCTAGATTGGCGTCAGCACTTGCTTTCTGAGGATCGGTTGACAGTTACCATTGCCACGTATAGACAGTCTGTAACGAACACCTACTGGAGGTACCTGGCTGAGTATGGTTGGCATACTATTACTCCACCACCACGTACCACGGACGACAGATTGCTAGACGTTGTTCGCTCGATTGTTACTATGCCTGTAGAGCGTAGGGAAGCGGGTGCGCTTAGGTGGAGAGATCAAGTCTTGCAGCTCTTCTCTCTTTGGTTGTTTGTCCTCATTATTGGACTTGTTTTAGCTTTGTTGTGATCTTTCATTCTCATGGACTTCTTAGTTGTTTCACTATCGTATTTTGTATTATGACTTATGACATCTACTTTGTATTATGACTTATGACATCTACTTTGTTGCTTCTATTGTTTCTTTTAGATTTCTTGTACTTAAGTTGAATTCGTTTTTTTAATTTAGATTCCACAAACAAACATAAGTCGCACCATTCTTACAATCAATCCTTTATAACAATTATTTAACAAAGTTCATCACCCGTTAGAAAAAAATAACACAATAACATTCACTTAAATCCACCACCCAAGACTTACTTTTTTAAACGAAAACAAAACAATTTAAAAAAAAACTACAAGTTATTGTGCACCATTGGTACGCAGTCAGTAGTACCCATGGTGCACACTACTGCGTACCAATGGTACAACAGTGCGTACACCATGGGTACTGAAGAAGGCGTACCCATGGTGCGATGTACCATCGGTAAAGGGGGCATGTACCGATGGTACCACCCCTTTTTACCGATGGTACCATGCACCGGTCGGCATATTATGTACAGGCCGGTGCATGACACCATCAGTACACAGTCTAGTGCACCGATGGTGCACCATAGGTACACAGTAGACAATACCTACGGTGCGCAATTGAATCTTGGAATTATTTTCCCGATTTGTTTTCCCGAGTTTTTTGTTTTCGCGCTCTTAAATTCCCGCCAAAGTAAACTCTCATTCTTCTATATAAGGAAGTCTATCTTACAACACCAAACACACAAAACTCTCCTTCTAACATAGTTGAAGTCTTTCTTAATGGGTTGGAGTATGTTTGATGGCGCTCATCTGCTCAAGGCTGCTAAAGCTGTGAAGTTCAAACGGCCGAACGATAATGTTGATGAGTTCTTTGATGATGCTCGTCTAGACAAATGCCTCGATCCGTTTACGGTATTTTTCTGCAACTCTTGGAGTATATTTCCCCCCCCCCCCCTCTCTCACACTAGAAATAAACTCTCAGATTTTTTCTGCTGTTTACTTTGTCGCGCCGACTTATGTTGATAACCATACCATAGAGTTTTCCTATCTTCGTAACCCATTTCACCAACGCGTCGTGTGGGTAGAACTCGGTAGTGAAGAACAAATGACTGTAATCAGTAGCGGAATGTGCCCTTGAAGCCCATTGATGTCGGCACCATCAATATTAATGTCCCCTCCGGCACCCTCTCCGGTGTGAAAGTCACCGGGGATTTCTTCTGCTTGAGTGGGGTTAGTTGGGTCAACTGGAGGAAGAGGCTCCAGAGGCCGGAGAGAAACTCCATCTCCCTTTGAGGTTTTCTTTTTCTTGGACTCCCTCTCTACGCCTTTTGCTCCATGTTTTCTGTCTTTCTTGGGAACCTTTAGGGGTTTTGGAGATCCAAATACTTCCCTGGTGCTTTCATGCTCCAACACTTGTAATAAATCAACATCAATCTGTCTTTGGTCTTGCCCCTCTGGATTTGTTGGGACAGCTTCCTCCACCTCGGTAGGGTTGGCCTCAACCACAACTTGCTTGCCTTTGCCCTTCTTGCCCTTCATCTTTCTTGGGGCTTTAGCTTTGCCCGGCAAGACCAATTTTCCATCTTTTCCCTCTTTCTTCCAAAGAATCACCCCCGGAGGGGGTAGAGTGGTTAATTCCTCCCAAGACAAGTCCCTCCGGTCGGTTATATTCCAGAGATGGGATCTTGTTAAATTGCCTCCGGTAAAACAGTTGTGGAAGTGGTTTCCCCATTTCTCAGCAGTCCAAGCAATTAGCTTGGCACAAGTAGTCTGCCCAGCCTCTAAGTAATCGTTGAAGTCCTTAGGCAGCACTACCAAAAAACAAAATAAGAGAAATTAGACAAACAAATTTGTTATAAGTAAAGGTGGAAGTATGTGACGAGGTTTTTACCATCGCTTCGCCATCTGCTGGTAAGCATGCTTGGGTTGACACCAACTTTAATTTTCCTCCCATTCTTCGAGGCACCACTGATGAACAAAAATTGAGTCTTCCAGCTTTTCTCCGACTCAAGTAAGTCATCCACTGCCTTGTAATTATCGCCCATGTTAAAATGATAGAAGGGGATGTGGTGGTTCCTGCAAAGGCTGGCCACTGCAGCAAACTGCTCCATCAGAAGAGGGATTTCGGAGAGCCTGGAGGCCATAATACAAGCCATAAGCGTATACCAAGCGTTGGGGCTCAATTGTCTTGGGCAGAGCTTTATGAGATGGAAATATCTAACGATCTCCGGATCTAAGGGAAGCCTAAGCCCCTAGTAGAATAGCTCATTGAAGAAAACTATCTCACTCAACTTGCAATCTATCGGTGTCTCCGGATCCACCGGTATCCTCACTTTAACGTTCTCAGGGATCCCCCACTTTGTCCGGATCCGGCCTAGTTCGGTTGTGTGAATAAAAGCATAATTAATCTTCTGCATAACCAGAAAGTACTTCACACTTACTTTGTGGAAGCAAGGTCCCAATTTTCCCATAAGGCACTCCGGCAGATGCGGGTGTTTTAAACATAGCTTCTCATTGCCCTTGCTTTTCTTGGCAGCAGCAGCCTCACTTGTTTGCCCGGAGACGTCGGTCTCAAAAGGGGCTTCTTCGATACTATCCTCCATTATATCTTCTATTACCCTGGAAGGATTATCGGTTATTTTTCGGAGAGAAGAACTGGTGGTTGGCTCAGTAGGTCCTCCGGATGGTTGGACGTTACTTTCCTCTTGTGGTCTGGAGTCCGGTTGGGGCTCAGATCCGGAGGTCTATTTCCGAAGGCTTGAATTGGTTGCCTCTGGACCGGACAGCTTGTCCTTGGGGATTTTAGTAAGTGCTTCTGACCCTGTGTTTTTACTCTTAGCCCCAGACTTAGAAGGCGTGGATTTGGCAGGCTTCGGCTGTGCAGTGGCAGCCTGCCCTTTTACTAAACGACCCCTTCCTCAATCTACCAGCTTCTCTGGGGAGATGTCAACATCTGATCCCATGGCGATAAATGGGGAAGGTCTTCCAGTGCTTGTAACTACCTGCTCTGGTTCAGCAACAGGCTCTGATTCCTGGACCGATGAGCCTGAAACGATCGGTGGAAGGTTGGGCTGGAATAACCTCCTGGGTTTAGCACTTGTGGCTGAAGACGAATCCTGATCAGGCTCTGAACTTGGTATTTCAGATTTGTCAATAGGAGAAACAGGGAGGCCTGCAACAATGTACTTTTCTCGTTCGAATTTTTGAGCTTTTTCTAACTCTGACAAGTTGAGCCAACCACCTTTTACTAGGGCGTTTCTTGTTGTGAACATAAACTCACACCAAAAGAAGGGGTTTTTTAGAGGTAAAAGCTTTGAAGATTAACAGATTAGAGATAATGAAGATGGTAAAACAGTGAAAAATGGACTAATTTATACTAAAGGAACAAAAGATGCTTTGATACCTAGGAGAATACGAAAAGATGGGAGTAATGATTAACGACGGCGCTGATGTCACCAATATTAATTGAAGAGGTTGCTTTTTGAAGTGAGTGGGAGCGCCTTTCTAGGAGAAAAACGACTGGTGAGGCGAATCCGAGAATGACACGTGTCCCACGATCTCTGGCAAAACCGTTCAGTTTCTAGGAGCTTCACCAGTCCGGATAAAGTCGTTAAACAATTCGAAATCTGTCCGGACGAAAATATGGGTACACATGAATTGTTTTTTAGGTCTTGCCAAAGGCCTTCGATAATAACCTAAAAAGAGGCTACTGATGAGTCCGTATTTTCTCACCACTCACTGTGGGAACCGAACAGGGGAAATTCGGACAAAAAACCACCCACTGTACCATCCGAACAAGACTGATGTATTAAAAGCTAAATCACCTCATGACTAAGCTAATTACCTACATGCTTAAAAACTAATGAGTCATTGAACTCGGCCTGAATTCATAAGTGTGACCTGAAAGCCCATGTGGCCCATAACTAAGGGTATAAATACCCAACCACTTTCATTAATGAGGGTAATGAACATTTAATACAACCGGGCAGCTCAAATCTCTCACTACAAACTACTTAAGCATTAAATACACTTGAAACATCATAAAATTCTAGACAAAATTACCCTCAGTTGAAAATAATCCACACCACTAATGTGTTTCAATCTCTAGATGTTAATATTTCCATATTGAATTCAGCACCTAATGTCATATTAGATGAGAATTGGGTATCTCAACATGAGAGATTTTAAATGGACTTTAATCCCATCCCAATAGTCGATTTGTACACAAGATCTCTGCGTAACCCTTTGGTTAAATGATCGGCTAAATTATATTGAGTTCTCACAAAATCTACTGAAATAACATCATGCGTAATGCCCTCACGAACCACACTGTGTCCAACACCTAAGTGTCTAGACATGCCTTTGTAAACTTGTTCATAGGCAATGGCTAAAACAGCTTCACTATCACATCTAATAAATATAGGTGATATCGGTTTGGCCACAAATGAATTTCATAAATTAAGTTTCTTAGCCACTCATGCTCTTTACTTGTTGTTGCTAATGCCACAAACTATGATTCCATTGTTGAATCAGTAATACAAGTTTGTTTTTTTAGATGCCCAAGATATAGCACCTTCTCCAAGTAGAAATATCATCCACTAGTGGAAGAGAGGTCTTCCATATTGGGAATATGTGCATCTGAATATCCTTTAAGTACAGAAGAAAATCCAATATAAGTCAAACCATAATCCATGGTTCCTTTCAAATACTTGAATACTCGATTTAAATCTTGCCAAATGTTTGAACTAAGATTGTTTTTATACATACTAAGCTTTCCAACAACAAAAGAAATATTCAGCCTAGTGCTAGTCATTGCATACATAAGACAACCGATGGCTCTTGAGTATTCAAGTTGAGATACAACAACACATTTATTAGGTAGATGCTTAAAACTATGAACTATAGGTGAGCGTACTAGAGAACAATCTTTAAAACTAAATTTGTTCAATATCTTCTCAATATAATGAGATTGAGAAATCGATATACAAGTGTTCTTTCGCTTGATCCCTATATTAAGAATCATCTCAACTTCCCTTAAATTCTTCATCTCGAAACTAGATGACAAGAATTTTTTGGTTTCTTCAACTTGATTTTGGTTGATGATAAGGTAATGGATATCCACAACTGATGTGAAGGAGAAGTGTTAGTGAAAACAGAGCAGAGCAAGAAATAAACCAAAGAAGAGATGAGGTATAACAGGAGAGAGCGCACTCAAAATGATACGAAAGAGCAGATAAGAGTTTAAACCAAGCAGAGCAGGTTCAAGACCGAGCGCGCTCGAAGCCGAGCAAGAACATGAAATACGGTCTGCACGGGTGGAAGTTCCACCAAAGATAAGATATAAAAATTCGAGCCGGACTCATTCAAGACCGAGCGAGTCTGAAACCAATGGTCAACTTGAGGTATGTAAGATGAAAGCTGATATGCTCGGGAAGTCAGAAAACAAATGATCATTATAACGTACCGGTACATTATAAGGGTCAACTTGAGGACTACAATAAAGACCATTGTTTATGGATAATCAGCGAACGTTACAGTCCAAGTCCTTATATCTTATAAATAATCACGTGTAATAAATAAAGAGAGTAACGACTGAAAGTAGTATAAATAAAGGATAAGAGCGATGTAATAGGATTATGTTCAAGATCTTCCTGAATCAATAATATTTACTATCTTGGCTTATCGGTGTTTAGGTTTTCCCATAACATTTTTGGTGTCGTCTGTGGGAACCCTAATCCCCATCCCCCTTTGAATCTAGTCATCAATAGTAGTAACTAGATTCGGTGCGCAATTGAATCTTGGAATTATTTTCCCGGTTTGTTTTCCCGCGTTTTCTGTTTTCGCGCTCTTAAATTCCCGCCAAAGTAAACTCTCATTCTTCTATATAAGGAAGTCTATCTTACAACACCAAACACACAAAACTCTCCTTCTAACATAGTTGAAGTCTTTCTTAATGGGTTGGAGTATGTTTGATGATGCTCATCTGCTCAAGGCTGCTAAAGCTGTGAAGTTCAAACGGACGGATGATAATGTTGATGAGTTCTTTGATGATGCTCGTCTAGACAAATGCCTCGATCCGTTTACGGTCTTTTTCTGCAACTCTTGGAGTATCAATATTATCCCCTCCGGCACCCTCTCCGGTGTGAAAGTCACCGGGGATTTCTTCTGCTTGAGTGGGGTCAGTTAGGTCAACCGGAGGAAGAGGCTCCGGAGGCCGGAGAGAAACTCCATCTCCCTTTGAGGTTTTCTTTTTCTTGGACTCCCTCTCTACGCCTTTTGCTCCCTGTTTTCTGTCTTTCTTGGGAGCCTTTAGGGGTTTTGGAGATCCAAATACTTCCCTGGTGCTTTCATGCTCCACCACTTGTAATAAAGCAACATCAATCTCTCTTTGGTCTTGCCCCTCTGGGTTTGTTAGGACAGCTTCCTCCACCTCGGTAGGGTTGGCCTCAACCACACCTTGTTTGCCTTTGCTCTTCTTGCCCTTCATCTTTCTTGGGGCTTTAGCTCTGCCCGGCAAGACCAATTTTTCATAGGACAGGTAAGTACCTAACTATTAAATGTCTAGTCTAAGGTTTTACTATTATTATGTTCTGACTTAGTTTTTTATTTATAGGGTCGTACTACACTAGGCATACAGGTACATTATAATGTGCTTCGTATGTGGGACCTCAGTGCTCAGCCAGATGTGCAGCGATTTTTGGCGCGGACTCCTTTCGGTCCTCTTATAGCCCACCTGCCTCAGTACTTCACACACTCCGTGCTTGATGAGGTTTTTGTTGAGCGTTGGTATCAGGATACCAACATGTTCCATTTCTCATTTGGGGAGATGACAATTACGCTCGACGATGTCAGCTGCATTACAAGTCTCCCTGTAGTTGGTCGGACCCTGGATGTAGTCACGACTCCACGTGATGAGGCATACAACTACTATGCTAGTATGTTAGGTCTGACAGTGGATGAGGTCCGCGTAGAGATACAATCCACCAGAGGCATTGGCTTCAAGATCAAGTGGCTGCGGGAGACTTTTACCAGGGGTCGCTACGTTGAGGAGACTGATGCTGAGACTATCCGCTAGGTATCACGAGCATACCTTATGTTCTTATTTGGTTGCACTATTTTTGCGGATACTAGTCAGAAAAGTGTCAAGGCTGACTACTTGTACGGGTTGACGAACATGGATTCTGAGTTGTGGGACATCGCATGGGGTACGAGTGCATTGGCATTCCTTTTCCGTGGTTT
Organism: Limnanthes douglasii subsp. nivea; assembly: GCA_036936605.1. Lineage (NCBI taxonomy): Eukaryota > Viridiplantae > Streptophyta > Magnoliopsida > Brassicales > Limnanthaceae > Limnanthes > Limnanthes douglasii. The sequence goes on along the minus strand of JAUPFV010000003.1, from coordinate 146,827,191 downwards.
GGGTGATGCTTCGAAAGCATCGAAGCATAACCTTTATGGATTTGTAGCTATGCTCGATTGCTGGATTTACGACCACTTCCCCGCGTTTAGGGCCTCAGAGAATGCTGACCACGTAGCGAGGCAGCCTAGGATTGTGAAGTGGCTACCAAAGCGGATTGTTGGGCAAAACATCCGCCCCAAATCGGTTGTCCGTACTCTCATTGCTGATCAGAATGAGACAGATGTAAGTTATTAAATTTTATCTGGCATGGACATTTTGATATTAAGTTTTAGGATTTTAAAACAGTCTAATTGTTTTACTGTTTTGGAACAGGTGATATTTGAGCCATACCAGGACATTAGAGTCCAGTTCCCCGTGCAGGAGATCCACACCATCGTTTATCCTTTGCGGATGATGAGCACGGTCGAGGGCTACATGCTTGATCGGGTTATGCACCAGTTTGGACGGGTTCAGGATGAGCCCGAACTCCCACTTGTACTACGACCGGGTTACAGGAAAGGAGATCTAGCGAGGTACACGTGGCGAGAGAGCGCATGGCTAGATTGGCGTCAGCACTTGCTTTCTGAGGATCGGTTGACAGTTACCATTGCCACGTATAGACAGTCTGTAACGAACACCTACTGGAGGTACCTGGCTGAGTATGGTTGGCATACTATTACTCCACCACCACGTACCACGGACGACAGATTGCTAGACGTTGTTCGCTCGATTGTTACTATGCCTGTAGAGCGTAGGGAAGCGGGTGCGCTTAGGTGGAGAGATCAAGTCTTGCAGCTCTTCTCTCTTTGGTTGTTTGTCCTCATTATTGGACTTGTTTTAGCTTTGTTGTGATCTTTCATTCTCATGGACTTCTTAGTTGTTTCACTATCGTATTTTGTATTATGACTTATGACATCTACTTTGTATTATGACTTATGACATCTACTTTGTTGCTTCTATTGTTTCTTTTAGATTTCTTGTACTTAAGTTGAATTCGTTTTTTTAATTTAGATTCCACAAACAAACATAAGTCGCACCATTCTTACAATCAATCCTTTATAACAATTATTTAACAAAGTTCATCACCCGTTAGAAAAAAATAACACAATAACATTCACTTAAATCCACCACCCAAGACTTACTTTTTTAAACGAAAACAAAACAATTTAAAAAAAAACTACAAGTTATTGTGCACCATTGGTACGCAGTCAGTAGTACCCATGGTGCACACTACTGCGTACCAATGGTACAACAGTGCGTACACCATGGGTACTGAAGAAGGCGTACCCATGGTGCGATGTACCATCGGTAAAGGGGGCATGTACCGATGGTACCACCCCTTTTTACCGATGGTACCATGCACCGGTCGGCATATTATGTACAGGCCGGTGCATGACACCATCAGTACACAGTCTAGTGCACCGATGGTGCACCATAGGTACACAGTAGACAATACCTACGGTGCGCAATTGAATCTTGGAATTATTTTCCCGATTTGTTTTCCCGAGTTTTCTGTTTTCGCGCTCTTAAATTCCCGCCAAAGTAAACTCTCATTCTTCTATATAAGGAAGTCTATCTTACAACACCAAACACACAAAACTCTCCTTCTAACATAGTTGAAGTCTTTCTTAATGGGTTGGAGTATGTTTGATGGCGCTCATCTGCTCAAGGCTGCTAAAGCTGTGAAGTTCAAACGGCCGGACGATAATGTTGATGAGTTCTTTGATGATGCTCGTCTAGACAAATGCCTCGATCCGTTTACGGTATTTTTCTGCAACTCTTGGAGTATATTTCCCCCCCCCCCCCCTCTCTCACACTAGAAATAAACTCTCAGATTTTTTCTGCTGTTTACTTTGTCGCGCCGACTTATGTTGATAACCATACCATAGAGTTTTCCTATCTTCGTAACCCATTTCACCAACGCGTCGTGTGGGTAGAACTCGGTAGTGAAGAACAAATGACTGTAATCAGTAGCGGAATGTGCCCTTGAAGCCCATTGATGTCGGCACCATCAATATTAATGTCCCCTCCGGCACCCTCTCCGGTGTGAAAGTCACCGGGGATTTCTTCTGCTTGAGTGGGGTTAGTTGGGTCAACTGGAGGAAGAGGCTCCAGAGGCCGGAGAGAAACTCCATCTCCCTTTGAGGTTTTCTTTTTCTTGGACTCCCTCTCTACGCCTTTTGCTCCATGTTTTCTGTCTTTCTTGGGAACCTTTAGGGGTTTTGGAGATCCAAATACTTCCCTGGTGCTTTCATGCTCCAACACTTGTAATAAATCAACATCAATCTGTCTTTGGTCTTGCCCCTCTGGGTTTGTTGGGACAGCTTCCTCCACCTCGGTAGGGTTGGCCTCAACCACAACTTGCTTGCCTTTGCCCTTCTTGCCCTTCATCTTTCTTGGGGCTTTAGCTCTGCCCGGCAAGACCAATTTTCCATCTTTTCCCTCTTTCTTCCAAAGAATCACCCCCGGAGGGGGTAGAGTGGTTAATTCCTCCCAAGACAAGTCCCTCCGGTCGGTTATATTCCAGAGATGGGATCTTGTTAAATTGCCTCCGGTAAAACAGTTGTGGAAGTGGTTTCCCCATTTCTCAGCAGTCCAAGCAATTAGCTTGGCACAAGTAGTCTGCCCAGCCTCTAAGTAATCGTTGAAGTCCTTAGGCAGCACTACCAAAAAACAAAATAAGAGAAATTAGACAAACAAATTTGTTATAAGTAAAGGTGGAAGTATGTGACGAGGTTTTTACCATCGCTTCGCCATCTGCTGGTAAGCATGCTTGGGTTGACACCAACTTTAATTTTCCTCCCATTCTTCGAGGCACCACTGATGAACAAAAATTGAGTCTTCCAGCTTTTCTCCGACTCAAGTAAGTCATCCACTGCCTTGTAATTATCGCCCATGTTAAAATGATAGAAGGGGATGTGGTGGTTCCTGCAAAGGCTGGCCACTGCAGCAAACTGCTCCATCAGAAGAGGGATTTCGGAGAGCCTGGAGGCCATAATACAAGCCATAAGCGTATACCAAGCGTTGGGGCTCAATTGTCTTGGGCAGAGCTTTATGAGATGGAAATATCTAACGATCTCCGGATCTAAGGGAAGCCTAAGCCCCTAGTAGAATAGCTCATTGAAGAAAACTATCTCACTCAACTTGCAATCTATCGGTGTCTCCGGATCCACCGGTATCCTCACTTTAACGTTCTCAGGGATCCCCCACTTTGTCCGGATCCGGCCTAGTTCGGTTGTGTGAATAAAAGCATAATTAATCTTCTGCATAACCAGAAAGTACTTCACACTTACTTTGTGGAAGCAAGGTCCCAATTTTCCCATAAGGCACTCCGGCAGATGCGGGTGTTTTAAACATAGCTTCTCATTGCCCTTGCTTTTCTTGGCAGCAGCAGCCTCACTTGTTTGCCCGGAGACGTCGGTCTCAAAAGGGGCTTCTTCGATACTATCCTCCATTATATCTTCTATTACCCTGGAAGGATTATCGGTTATTTTTCGGAGAGAAGAACTGGTGGTTGGCTCAGTAGGTCCTCCGGATGGTTGGACGTTACTTTCCTCTTGTGGTCTGGAGTCCGGTTGGGGCTCAGATCCGGAGGTCTATTTCCGAAGGCTTGAATTGGTTGCCTCTGGACCGGACAGCTTGTCCTTGGGGATTTTAGTAGGTGCTTCTGACCCTGTGTTTTTACTCTTAGCCCCAGACTTAGAAGGCGTGGATTTGGCAGGCTTCGGCTGTGCAGTGTGCAGAAACGTCAGAAGCAGACATCCTTAAATAATGACAAAGAAGTGATGGCAGAACAATATGATCACTTACGCCAGATAATGGCTGCTTATGTTCTTAAATAGTCTCCCTTCATAGAGAAAATCTTAGCCGCATAGCTCCCAAGGAAATTTTATCCCTTTCGCTTAGAAGCGTATGACGGATCGGGAGATCTGGAAAGACATCTGGAACAAGTCTGAAACATGGGGTTGGCCTTTAACCCGGACGATGAGATGTTGTGCAGGCCCTTTCAATGACCCTCAAAGCTAATGCAATGGAGTAGTTCAGTAGCTTGTCGAAGGGTTCAATAAGTGATTTTGCAGGACTTTGGAGTGCATTCAGGAACAGATTTGTAGGTAACGAGGAGCTACGTCAGGATCCTGATTCCATCATGGACCTCTACCAAAAGAGGGGTGAGCCTTTCAAAGGGTATATTAGGATATTTGTTCATACCATGAACAAACTCCCTGAACTTGCAGAGAATATGGAAGTCACTTCCTTAAAGCGAGGATTGGACAGGCAAGGTAAATTGTACGCCGATCTGATAATGTTCCCGTGTGATAAAATAGGTGATCTCCTGGCACGAGCGGACCAATTCATCAAAGTAGACGATGCTACCAAAGTTTCCCCGCTGGCATAGGAAACTATACATGATACAAAAGTATCCACACATAACAGCAGAAGGGTCGAAAAGAGGGATCCCGTAGAGAATCATCGAGAAACACCGATGGGTATCGAGGGTCATCTTTGAGAAGCACTAATAGATCCCGTAGAGAATCACAAGGATTACGACCAACCAACCGCCCACGGCTTATGAAAATCCAGCACGACAGTTCACCCAACTCACGGAATCAATTTCTACCATATAAGACCGCATTTGAGACATGATGCGATACCGATCCCCTAGGGCCATGATCGCCCCAAGCTATAAACGATCAACCATAAATTTATGCGCGTACCACAACGACCATAAGACATACGACTAATGATTGCAGACAGCTACAAGAAAAATACAAAGATTGTTCGACAACGACATCTTAATGTAGTTTGTCCGACAGCAAGAACAAGGATTTCAGGACAGCACGCTGATAGGCTCTAATACTAAAAATGACGACCCAAGGAAGCAACAATGGATGCTCACAGGTACTTCTGTATGGAGTTCCTCTTACAATAGCTACCGAGAGCCCGTAGCAGACCTGATATTTAACGATAACGACATGCGAGGTATAGCCATCCCTCATAAGGATTCCCTAACGATAACTCTGGATATCAGAGAGATAATGATGACCAAGATATTGGTAAATGATGGTAGATCGGCCAATATTATTTTCAAAGCCAGCTATGATCAAATCCTGGGAGTCCCTCCATATAAATCAACACAACGCACCCTAACCGGGTATGAAGGAAAGACGCCCCAGTGCGTCGGATAAATCGAGCTAATGGTAAAATCAGGGCATGGGACAACAAAAAAGGAACTCAAAATCATCTTTCTAATCTCGGATGCTCGGAGCCCAAACCTTGTGATCATCAGACGACCATGGTTGCACAAAATGCAAGCAACTTCATGCACGTTCCACCAATGTGTCAAATATCTCATTGGCAACTCTGTAGGTATTATCCACGTCAGCCAGCGAGCAGCAAGAACCTGCTACTCGATGATCGTGGATCCGAGCAAACCAATCAGATAGCAATTAGCAGGCGAGAGGGATACAGAACCACAAACTAAATCCTTCTCGCCTGGTAACATGGATGACCCCCAGGATAGTGAGGATTTGGACACCAAGCCCGAGGGCTTCATCAAAGAAATCCTAGCAAAAGGATGTGCTCTCCTCCTTGGCGCTACGCTAGACTCAGGTTTTAAAAATCTATTAGTAACATTATTATATCATAATTTGAATATTTTTGCATGGACCGTCCAAGATGTAACCGGGGTCGACCAATTTGTCATTTGTCATGAGTTAACAATCGACAGGTATGCTAAACCAATACGACAAAAGCGTAGGTCTTTCTCCATTGAAAAACAGGCAGCAATCATTTTAGAGGTTACTAAATTACTTGGGCTCGGTCACATTCGCCGCGTATGGTATCCAGTATGGATTGCTAACCCGGTCTTGGTAAAAAAAAAGGAGGTGTCTGACGCATGTGTGTAGATTTTACCGATTTAAAATAAAGCATGTCCTAAGGATGTTTTCCCTCTACCCCGCATCGACCAATTAGTAGATTCTGCGTCCGGCTGTGAATGTATGTCATTCATGGATGCGTATTCAGGCTACAATCAAATTCGAATGCTCTGAAGCGATGAGGAGCATACCACATCTCAAACTGAATGTGGCCTTTATTGCTACACAGTCATGCCTTTTGGATTAAAAAATGTCGGCTCCACATATCAGCGCCTCGTCAACCAGATTTTTCAAAGACCAGCTAGGTCACGACATGGAATCACATTGACGACATGATTGTCAAAACTAATAACACAAACCGATACATAGAAGCACTGAGTAACGTTTTTAAAATATTACGTAACTATAATTTAATTTTAAACCCCCTGAAATACTCTTTTGGTGTTTGAACAAGCAATTTTTTAGGTTACATGGTCAGCCAAAAAAGGATAAAGGCCGACCATGCTCAGTTACAGGCGCTGCTACAAATGGCGCCCCTGACTAACATCAAATAAGTTCAGTGCCTCATTGGACGCCTTGCGGCCCTATCTCGCTTTATTTCAAAGGCCTTTGATAAAAGTCATCTTTTCTTCAAGGTATTACGGGGAGCAAATAAATTTTCCAGGAACAATGAGTGCGACATAGCATTTATCGCCCTCAAAACCTACCTCACCTTGCCCGAAATATTGACAGTCCCAGCACCAGGTGACCATTTATATCTGTATTTATCAGTCTTTATCCATGCTCTCAGTGCATTACTCGTTAAAGAAGTAGAAAATATTCAACTCTGTGTTTATTATACTAGTAAATTTATAGTCGATACAGAGACACAATATATGAATCTTGAAAAGCTTGTTTTAGGTTTGGTAGTGGCGGTGCAAAAAATGCGACTGTATTTTCAGGGTCATAATATCACTGTCCGTACATCTTTTCATATGCGCAACCTGTTGCAGAACTCAAACATTTCAGGCCAACTAACTAAGTGGTCAGTTGAGTTCGGTGAATATGACATCAAATTTGAGCCACACAGGGCGATTAAGGGATAGGCTGTGGCCGATTTTTTAACAAATTTCTCAGCCCCTCAGCCACTAGGTGATGACCTTAACACATTTACCAAGGAGAATACCTGGGTTCTGGAAGCCGACGGGGCCTAAGTAATTCTGGCGGAGGAGCAGACATTATTTTGCGCACACTAACCGGAGAGCAGATCAAGCAGGCAATCTGTTTCGATTTTCCAGAACCTAATAACAAAGCAGAATACGAGGCGGTTATAGGAGGCATGCGTTTGGCACGGATCTGTGGCGCTGTCAGTATTCACGTACGCTCGGATTTCCAACTAGTTATAAACTAGGTTAAGGGAATATTTGATGCAAAACAGGAGGGAATTCGAACTTATTTCTCAATAATTAAGAAATGCGAAGCGGAATTCTAATCTATTCAGTACGAATAAATACCTCGCCTCACAAATTCTGAAGCTGACTTACCGAAAGTGGTCGCGACAGCTAACCACCCTCTCTTTATTATTCAGGAGCTCCCCAGCACCGCTCATTATCTTCAGCTATCCCTGGTATGCTCGATCGACAATGCCCTATATTGGCGAAGTTCTTAATTACTATACTTCACCCACAGAACGCTACAATCAGATAAAGCCCTTGGCTGCGCTTTACAGTTAAAAGCGGTCAAGTATTGCTTACTCGACAATATATTATACCATAAAAGTACGACCATGTCTCTGCTATGTTTCTTGGATAAAGAAGACGCCACTGCAGTTCTTTATGATTTACACGTAGGCGAGGTTGGGGCACACTGCGGCCATCGCAGTCTTATCCACAAATTCCTTCTTGCCGGGTATTACTGGCCAGAATTAGCAACCGACGTCGAGCGTCTGGTCCAGCAATGTCATGCTTGCCAGCAATATGCTCACACTGCCCATATTTTGAGCGCGCACATGTCAGCGAAGCTTATTCCTTGCCCCTTTGACAAATGGAGGATCGATCTCATTGGACCTCTACCAATGGCCACGAGCAGACGATAGTTTTTTTATAGTCGCAGTTGATTACTTTACCAAGTGGGTAGAGGCCAAAGGACTGACATGAACTTGATCTCAAGAGATATGCGACTTCGTACACTACCAAGTCCTCACATATTTTGGCATTGATCGGGTTTTATCGACGGACAATGGGCCTCAGTTTCAAAACATTGTGCTCTCCAATTTTTGCAAAAGATTTGGAATCAACCAATATTTCTCCACTCCATACTACCCACAAGCAAATGGGCAAGTTAAGGTCACAAATCAAAATATCCTAGATGACATAAAAAGAAGTTAGAATGAGCAAGAGGTAAATGGCCGGACAAACTAGCCAAGGTCATATGGGCTTATCGCACTACCCCCTAGACCACTACAGGCTAGACACCCTTCGCCCTTGTGTATGGATCTTAGGCCGTCGTGCCAGTAGAAATGCTAGTTGCCACTCACTGTATTACTAACTACTCAGAGACAAATAACGAAGCCGGACGAGCAATGAATATCGACTTAATTGAGGAAAGGCAAGATCAAGCATGCCTAAGAGCTAAGAATTATAGAAGTTTGACGCGCAGCCGTTTTAACTACAAAATTTGACCACAGGCTTTCAATGTTGGCAACCTTATCATGAAAAAGGTCTTCCAGGGAGCAAGCGACCAAAATTTAGGCAAATTTGGCCCCAATTGGGAAGGAACTTACACAGTCATCTCTAAAGGCCACCATGGAGCATTCCGCCTCGCCGATGTGGAAGGTAACGTTCTTAAACATCCTTGGAACATCAGTCACCTTAAGTCATACCACCTAGCAATGTAAGGAAATGATGCGTTCTTTTTCCCTTCTGAGGGCGCGGAGGGGTTTTTTAATAAGGCATTTATCCATCTGCAATACTTTAATGAAATCTATTTTACGTTTTCGCCATTACAATGTTGTTTATACTTATTTTCTGTAACTCTGCGGTAGGGTCACTGACCACGCCTAAAATGCTACAAAATATGGGCCATATAGTGCCATACTTAGACAGGATCTAGAATATGACAAATGGGATGATTGTCCACATCCACCGGTATTATAAACGCGAACTACTCCAAGCCCACTGGATTGCGAGAATGGTTGAATTGGTCGCTCCGCGAACTTAGCTATGGTTAATTTAACAGACATAATTATGTAAGGAGCCCCACTGTGCTCAATCTTACAAAAATAATTAAGATGTAAACAAGTAACAAGTATAAACACACAAACTCCCATACATAATCTCCACAATCAATAGTCCGCAAGCAAACACTTAAAATGTATAAGTATAAACACCAACAAAATGGCCTTATCAGCCACAAACCAACTAGTCTTTACAAAAAATAAATTATCTTAGGGATCAACAGATTTGGTCGCAACCCCCACTGAGGCATCTGGTTTCTCCTTCTCCAAAGTAGCAAGCAATTTATTATGAGGACCCAAGTCCATATTTGGATTCAACACCATCAGCTCAACTACACTCTTCATTTTGTCTTTGTGGATCACACCTATGGCCATTTGCATTACTTGTCGCTCCCTCGCCTCCAAATCCGTAACAGCCCTCCTCTTCAGCTCTGTTATTTCAGCACGTTCTTCCTCTCTTTCTTTATGGAGTGTGGCCATCTGCACTTTCAGCTCTTCCATTTCCATTGTTAAATCAACCACCTTTGCAGCCTGCTCCTCCACCTTGCCCGCCTGACGCACATTGTGATCTAATAGTTTGGAATTCTAAGCTATCAGCGTGTCATTCTTTCTCACCAATTCATTGTTCTGTACTGATAGCAATGTGGTGTTGTTCACTGCCTCTAAGCTATGCCTATTCTCTGCATCCCTCTCAGCACACGGTTTACCTAACTGTCGCTGCAGCTCTTCGTTCTCCTTCAGAGCTTTGTTCCTCCGATGTTTTGCCATACCATAAGCGTTCTTAAACCGAGCCAGTTCGATGGTCAGGCCTCGAACCGAGCCGAAAAATAGAGGCTTCGGCTTCCACTTCTCCATCAGTATGATATTGGTTAGAGACATACACCGATATGCAAGGACATGCAAATTGTATTGTATCTATAACAGTACAAACCAATGACTTTGATACGATTCTCATTCCTCATGATTAAAAGCAAGAGCAACATAATGACAAGAACATATAAGTTTAAATTACTTACCTCCATTTCCAACTCCAGCTGACGTTGTAGGATCTCATTCATTGGCATTGTATCATAAAAAGATAAGTCAGGGTTATAACGCAACTGATCAATCATCATCTGCGAGACCACGGGCATCACCAATTTTACCGATAGCATGGGCTCGGTCCGTTGAGCCCTATCTTCAGCTTCATTTGAACTCTGTGGGAGTGGATTTCCAGGCACCACAACGTTCACTAACGACGCACCCGACGCCAGTCCGTGTACAAACAATTTCATCCGTTGAGCCACTAGCGGTGGGATATGTTTCTCATTTTGCCCTCCCTCCGGGTTCGACACTTTGTCTTCAATCACAACCACCTCTGGGTGGTTACTATAAGGCTTCTCCTACTCAAGTGTTTGTGGAGCGTCATTCACCTGACCATCCAACCCTCCATTAACCTCCTATTTATCAACCAAACTCATCTTTCTTTGAGAGAAAGGCGCTGAGCTAATATCCTCTTTATTTTTCTTCTTTAACGGACCATCCTCAACATCTGTTTCTTCTTCCTGTGGCATTACCAAACTCTCTATATCCTTTACTCCGTCGGCCACGACCGACAATACTGCTTCCTTGCTTTGGGCTTCTACCTTATCGTCTTTCCGTACCCTTTCCAACGTGAAAAAGACCGCTCGTCTCTCGTACCTTCCATCATTGCGGCACTGACAAACCAAGCCCAATGTAATTTTATTCCTTGTACCGCTTCTCCATTAGTGCTTGCAGCCTCTCTAGGGTCGCTTCTTCCCCACTGCCGTTCACGACTACCTGTCCATCTTTTTAAATGCGCAACTCGGGTATGTGTCACAAACCGGACTTTAAAAATTTTATCGCACAAAACACTTGTATAGGTTCGCCCCTCCAAGCAGCGTGCGCAGCAGTAGACAGCTTTGCCAGGAGATTTACTGAGCCTTTGGGTCGACCCTCTTTACACCACTCCTGGTACTTCCCTTCACATGCACCAAAACACAAAACAATTACAACATATATATGTTAGGAATCTACCTAATAAAAATCTAAAGTTCTTACACTTGGTTTTCCAACGCCTTTATAATTGAAGATTTAGTTTTGCACTCTCATTCTCCCAATTCCCAGACACATAGATGAACCTATGCTTCCAATTTTTGTCTGAGGTTAGGAGATCTACTATATGTCTTGCTCCACTCAGCTGCATATAGAAAAATGGTGAGCATGTCAATTAGATACTTTTATCCCCACTAACAAATCAGCTAAGCAAAGGGGTATTTTAAAGTATTGCGAACTAAGCACTATACTCAATAAGGTCCTCAACTCGTTCGTCGTTAATTGAGTAGGGAAAATACCAACAAAACTGAAAAATCCCTGATTAACGGCGGTAATGTGAGTCGCAAGACCCAGTCAAACAGAGTTGTATACAAGTATGTTTCCCCTTCCCCAGTAGTGTAAGGTTGATCCCCTGCCCACGGTGCCCTAATAGTAATATCATCAGGTAGTGCATACCTATCCCTAAAATCCATAACTGAATCATCAGTCAGATACTCATATTTAGGGGTAATTTTTGCAAAATGCTCCTCTATAACCTCAATCTTCTCATATTCTCACTCAAATTCGACGATTTTCTTCTTCATACTTTTCTTGGGCGTCATGGTTTACCGACTACAATTACCCAACAGTGGTTATCAGAATTTGGCATTAGCCTACGTTATGTGGTGCTAGTTTTGATAAAGCCACCCTTTCGACAAATAACAAAGCGTAAGCCCAGAACCCCCAAATTTCTATAGTGTTTATTACCTTAAGCCTCCTACACAACTTTCTACTAACGTTATAGAAGAAAGAAAACCATTAAACATACATGCGTAAATGCTTATCTGTTCAGAAAAGATACACACCAACACGATGCGCTTGTCAGTCCAAATAAATCGCCACAAGATCCCCCTGGAAATGAAAGTAACCACGTGGGGATGATTTTTCTTCTCACTTCTCTCTACTCTTGAAATGCAGATTTTTCTTTATGAAATTACATGCCAAAGAAATTTTGAATTTATTCAAAATAAACCACCAATCCCAAAGAAACGACGATATGTCACTCAGCCACCACAAAGCAATGATACCTATCAAATCATGGATTGACAAACTCAAACGAGTAGTTACTTTTTCAAAATCTATTTGTCAGAAAATTAGATCTTAAACGACACGCGTTATCACATCAGGGAGTGACACGTCACCCATGCTTATTTCACATTTATTTTATTTCTTTTTATTTATTCCACATAGTAACCATTATATAATTACTAACTGGACTAGGGGGAACCATGATAAGGTAGTGGATATCCACAACCGATGTGAATGAGAAGCATTAGTCAAAGCAGAGCAGAGCAAGAAATAAAACAAGGAAGAGCTGAGGTATAACAGGAGTGAGTGCACTCAAAATGATGAGAAAGAGCAGGTAAGAGTTTGAACCAAGCGGAGCAGGTTACTGAGCACGCTCGAAACATAACACGAACATGAAATACGGTCTGCACGAGTGGAAGTTCCAGTAAAGATAAGATATACAAAGCCGAGCCAGACTCATTCAAGACCGAGCGACCCAAAACCGAGGGTCAACTTGAGCTATGGAAGATGAAAGCTGATCTGCTCGGGAAGTAAAAAAATTGATGATCATTATAACGTACTGGAACATTATGAAGGTCAACTCGACGACTACAATAAAGACCACTAATTATAGATAATCAGTAAATGTTATAGTTCAAGTTCTTATATCTTATAAATAATCACGTGTAATAAATAAAGAGAGTAACGACTGAAATTAGTATAAATAAAGGTTAAGAGCGATATAATAGAATTATGTTCAAGATCTTCCCGAATCAATAATGATGAGACTAAAAGCGGATAAAGTTGGTATCTTGGATTTAGGGTTTGATGTGACTAAAAGATAAAGAGTAAATAGAGAAAGTAGAAAGAGAAAGTATATTATTTAATGCCCACCAACCCAGAAAAAAGGGGGGGGGTTCCCTTATACAGTGGGTGAGGTGGTCCCTGCCCCCTTATCTCTTTGTGGTCCTTCTACTTTTAACATTTACTTTTATGTTTTAGTCATTTACTTTCCTTCTATTAGATATTTGGGGTTATATTTTCCTCCAATTATTGTTATAAATTAATAGCTAGTTAAATACATTTATTTTATTTATTCATTGTCGTCCCAATACTCGAGCCCGGTGGTTTATTGCCTCATCAGTAGTCCCCTAGTCTTCACGAGCGTGAGAGTGAGGACTATTATAGTTTGGCTCGAGTTGGCTTTGATTCGTTGCCGCATTGGGTATAGCCTTAACAAAGTGGGAGTGCTTCGGGTTTGTTTGTACTACATAAGTAGGTTCTGGTTCCACGGTCCGGCGGCTAATGGCCTGCACATGTGTTAGATTTCCGTCAGACCCTATCGTTTTACTCACGGTGTTTGAGCAAAATGTTAGACCTATTTCTACTTTGTTGTCAATCTTTCTGGTTTTTACTTCTATGCCTTTATTTCACTGATTATTTTTTCGAGATGGGCCTTATCAGAATTTAGAAAGCCTTTCCAGCCCACTCAAAATGTGAAATGTTACGAATCTTTGTGTTAATATACACGTGGATTTTTCTTGAGTGTCACGTGTATTTCGATGTCTTCGACTATAGCTGTTGATATTGCCACGTGTCGTCCATTTATTCGAAGCGTGTCTGATCGCGCGTTTATCCAAGCAAAGTTGGGACTTTCTCGGCCTTATCCGAATTTAGAAAATCTTTCTAAACCACTCAAAATGTAAAATGTTAGGTTTCTTTGTGTTAATATACACGTGGATTTTTCTTGAGTGTCACATGTATTTCGATGCCTTCAACTGTAGCTGTTGATAATTGTCATGTGTCGTCCTTTTATTCGAAGCGTGTCTGCCGCGCGTTTCTCCAAGCAATTCTTCGTCTTCCCATGACTTTTTTTGTTTGATCTTCCCCATACACGAGTCCGTTGATGAAAACGTTCTCTATAAATACCTCTTCCTCTCATTCACTATCTTCTTTCAAAAAGGAATTTTAGTGAGAGAAAGTTCCAACTTTGATAGTTCTAGAGAGAGAAACAACCTTGTGTTTATGAGAAAAAACGTCCCAAAGACAAATCAAAATCCCAAATCGAAAAAGAAACCTGTCTTCGAGTGTATAGATTACGCGAGTATCACTGAACGATTTGCAAAGTACAGAGCTGCAGGATTGATTTGGGATTCTGCCAAAAATATTCATGCGTCCGTTCCCGTTCCTCACGACCTTGTTCGGTTATCATCGTTACCCCTAAAAAACCTTTTGTCCCAAAAATTTCCTTCTGACCAGGCCCGAGATCTGATTCTTCATTTCTTCAAGTGACCATACTCATAGTTCTTCACTCGTCCCTTCTGGCATGGCATATCTAACTTAACGACTCTCATTGGTGATATTGCCGGCCATTCTAGTAACAACGACCTTTTGTCGAAAAACTCATGATCTCAGTTTCTTGTTATGAGTGATTCCAGTGCTTTCTCTTCACCTGAATTGGTCCAATTAACCAAAACAATAGTTGGTGTCTGAACCGGTCGCAATACCACTGCCACTTCTAGGGGTGTCGTTCAACGGGACGTTGAGCGTTAGAAAAAAGAAGAAGCGGCATTAAAAGGTCTTAAAGAAAATGAGCCACACCTTAAACACGTCGGTCGTAGCTCAAGCTTTTTTAACCCAGCTTTGATTATTGCTGATCCTGCCCAAGCTCTAAAGGAAGATGCGACGCATAAAGAGAGAATCCCCACTTCTCTTACTAAAATTTGTATGAACGAATATGCCCTCCCACGACAAAAAGGTGTTGCTACGGCCAAAGCTACTACTTCAGTCCGACCAACTATTCTGGAGAAAACCGACCTTGTCGGTGTTGAAAAAGAATCAGTTGTTATCGATCAAGCTCTAGGTCCGTCACTTGACGTTAATGTTGAACAAGAGCACCGGTAAGGAAAGAAGGTTGTGGTTGAGGGTGAGGGTGCTGTAAATGTCGTTCCTAACGAAGAGCCTCTTTTGCCCGAGGTTGATGCGGTAACAACCAGTTACCACCGGGGTTTGTTGAAGGACAACATTATAACTTTGTTCGCTGGTAAGTATTTGTATTATTCCCCAAAACATGTCTGAGCTAGAGGTCAGATGGGGCATACCTAAGAATATAACTGTCCATTTTCTAGTCCATGACGAGATATCATTGTTTGTCAGGAGTCGAGAGATAATTATCTTTATCGACCTCTTCAATTGGGGTCTTAGACTTCATCTGGATCCCGACATTGTGAGGTATTTAGAAATTCTTAGCCTATGTCCGTCTCAGCTAACCCCCAATACTTAGTACACGTTGATGTAATGCATAATGGCCTCCAGATTATCCAGTCATCGTATGCCAATGGAAGAGTATGTCGTAATGACCGACCTTTCTAAATCACCCAAACTGCCCTTTTTATTCATATCTGGCCAATAGTTGGAAGATAATGAATGACTTCTTGGAGAGTGACAAGTCATGGAAGCATCGGTTCATTTTTGTCAGCGGGGCTTGGGAAAGTGGCCGACCTTATTCAGGTGATAATCTGAGGCGATTATTACGCAAATGGGTCCACGATGGTAAGTAATATATAATTTATTTTATATTTTTTTTATTGACTGTTTGCTTTAGTGTCGAAGGAAAATATCCAGAAGATAAAGAAAGATCACTTTGAGTCTGCTAAGCTGACCTTCCAGAAGTTAAAAGACTATGCTCGAAAGAATTGGGGTCGGGCGTTCCATGGATGCTTCAAGAATACGAACTTAATAGGCAGTAATCTTTGTCGTTGCTCAGACGAGCCTTTGACTGCTGAACAGTTGCGTCAACCACCTAGCTTGATGGATTTGGTTTTGAAGACCGATGCTCCTAATGCACACTTATTTCTGCCCAAGCGTAACAGGGCACTAAGTAAGTGTTCTAAATCTGATAAAATTGTCGAGCAGGAAAAGAAGGATGAAATTGACGTTGATGGGAACGATCTGATGGTTGCTACAGATGGTTTTTGTCCATGTTTTGCAATATACGTTTCCTTATGTTTTGTAATGGATGTTTTCTTATATTGTAAAATGTATGTTTCCTTATGTTTTTCAATATATGCTTTCCCATGTTTCATAATATATGTGTCCCCATGCTTCACATTATATATTTTCATATGTTTTGCAATATGCGTTTCCCAAATATTTTAGAATACATATTTGTCTATATTTTGCAATATATGTTTCCTTATGTTTTGCAATACATATTTTTTCATATTTCATAATATATATTTTCTTATATTTTGCAATATATGTTTTCCATGTTTTGTAATATGCATGTCCTAGTGTTTCGCAATATATGTTTCCATATGTTTTGCAATAAAATGCATGTTTCACAAATAACGTTAATGAAGGTTTCATATGTCACGTGTAGGCATGTTTTATAAATATTATTTTATCATGGTTTCGCAAGTCACATGTATGCAGGTTTTTTAAGTCATTGTTAGACATTATTTGTACCTCAATTTTTATCAAGGTTTCACAATTCGAATCTTAGGAAAATTTCGGAAGTTATATTTGATGAGACTAAAAGTGGATAAAGTTGGTATATTGGATTTAGGGTTTGATGTGACTAAAGGATAAAGAGTAGGCATGTTTTATAAATATTATTTTATCATGGTTTCGCAAGTCACATTTATGCAGGTTTTTTAAGTCATTGTTAGACATTATTTGTACCTCAATTTTTATCAAGGTTTCACAATTCAAATCTTAGGAAAATTTCGGAAGTTATATTTGATGAGACTAAAAGTGGATAAAGTTGGTGTATTGGATTTAGGGTTTGATGTGACTAAAGGATAAAGAGTAGAGATAGAAAGTAGAAAGAGAAAGTATATTATTTAATACCCACCAACCCAGAAAAAGGGGGTTATCTTATATAGTGGGTGAGGTGGTCCCCGCCCCATTATTTCTTTGTGGTCCTTCTACTTTTAACATTTAATTTTACATTTTAGTCTTTTACTTTCCTTATATTAGATATTTGAGGTTATATTCTCCTCCAATTGTAATAAATTAATAACTAGTTAAATACATTTATTTTATTTATTCATTGTCGTCCCAATACTCGAGCCCGGTGGTTTATTGTCTCGTCACATAATATTTACTATCTTGGCTTATCAATGTTTATGTTTTTTCATAACAGTTGATATCAAAATTAACATGACATCCACATATAGACCAATCATAACTTCTTTACTAAAAGTATCAAATTAACTACATATACATGTGTCTGCTTGATTAATAATCAAACCATAAGACAATACCACATCATTAATTTTTTTATGCCAATATTTTGGTGCTTGTTTCAGATAACTTTCTTCAACTTACGTAACTCATTTTCAAAAACAGACATAACAAACCCTTGTTATAGTTTCATATATATACTTTTAAATAAACTAAATATAAAACTATTGTTATATATATTAAACCTGCACTACTATTATATATAAATTGTATACGAAATTAATGCAGATTTTCTTTTATATGCAAAACCTTATAATCATATAATTTTACATTGCTTTACATAATTGTAGAAGTATTTGTTAAAAATTATTTGATTTTAGATTTTAAAGTTACATGCAGTTAAAATATAAAATCAATAAAATGTATACGCACCTTTCACCACATGCAAAAGTAGTCTTATTTTCATATAAATAAGTATGCTAATATGCATACATTTTTGTTTTTATATTTTTCATGTAGTTCTTTTGCACTAGTTTGTGTTGCTAAAATAGAATTTGATTCAAATTTAGTCCAATCAGTCATAAGGTATCTGGCGCCTGGAACTTGCACTGCTAGGTCCGATATTGCAGCCATACTACCTTTTGATTTCAAGGCCATAACCGATGAGGAATCGGTGGGCTTTGCTTTTTAGAAACTCCATAATATGGTAGAATAAAGAGGATTCTTCTATTTAAACGTTTAGAGGGTAAATCAAACGCCCCGAACCTTTTCATACTCGATATTTCAAACTTGTGATCTTGTGAATAGACACACGTCGGGCAATGGGTCATGCCTAATGGCAGCATCAATGCACTACCACGGGATGTTCATTTTATCCATGTTCTTTGGGTCATCGACAAATTTACCCTTATTTCATTAAACCAAGAGCTTATAGGGGAGTCTGGGACTCTTGAGCCACGTAATGAACTAAGAGGGGGACTGCACCAGTGGTCTGTGATGCCAGTTCTCGGTTGCCAACACAAAGATCCTAGCGCACTGTTTCCTGATAAGGTAGTGGATATCCACAATTGGTGTGAAGGAGAAGCGTCAGTCAAAGCAAAGTAGGACAAGAAATAAACCAAGGAAGAGCTGAGGTATAGCAGGAGCGAGCACACTCAAAATAACGAGAAAGAGAAGATAAGAGTTTAAACCGAGCCGAGCAGGTTCAAGATTGAGGGTGCTCGAAGCCGAGCACGATCATGAAATACGATCTGCTCGGGTGGAAGTTCTAATAAAGATAAGATGTATCAAGTCGTGCCAGACCCATTCAAGACCGAGCGAGCCCAAAACCGAGGGTCGGCTTGAGGTACGTAAGATGAAAGTTGATCTGTTTGGCAAGTCAGAAAATGGATGATCATTATAACGTACCAATACATTATGAGGGTCAACTTGAGGACTACAATAAAGACCACTTATTATGGATAATCAACGAACGTTACAGTCCAAGTCTTTATATCTTATGAATAATCATGTGTAATAAATAAAGAGAGTAACAGTTAAAAGCAGTATAAATAAAGGTGAAAGGCGATGTAATAGGATCATGTTCAAGATCTTCCATAATTAATAATATCTACTATCTTGGCTTATCGTTGTATAGTATAGGTTTTCCCATAACATTTCCGAAACCATTGTGTACACCGTATCACCAGTAAAACGGCGAGGTAACTGGGGCTCATATTCCTAAAGGTCAGACATTATCACATTATATGGCAGAGAGCTTCGATGCATACGGGAGAAGAAGTTGTCAAACATAATCTTTTCTGAAGACACGCTCGGCAACACATCATGCACAAGTATATTCATAGGATGGGGACCGATCAAATGCAAACCTGATACCTTTAGGTTGTGGTACTATTTATTTTTAGGCGCTAGCTGGAGGGCTAGACTAAGGGGGACCAAACACAGAGGGTCTAGAGCAATTCGCCTTCCGGCTTCCCATTGCGAGTAAGCATAAGGTATATATATCTTAACCATTAATAAATATAATAACCGAGTTATTGTTATCACTAGTAATATTACAAGATAAAGCCTAAAATATAAACTCGTTTATTACAATGACATTAATTTCCCTATATTTATACTTATGAGGTTCACTGTTGAAGCACATTCACTTGAGCTACTAATCATTCATGGTTATGGCACCCTGAACCCAAACTTGCATCTGTGTACTTCCCATGGAACTTACAAATCATTTTGACCAGCTTGTACCAAATTCTATCAAGCCCAACCTTCCAAACGGTCGTGATAACTGGTGAGGTTTATTTTTGGTTGAGGGTAATTTTGTCCACAGTTTTATGGTGTTTCAAAGGTATTTAATGTTTGGATAGATTGTAGTGAGAGACTTAAGCTGTCTGGTTGTATTTAATTTTCATTACCCTCATTAATGAAAGTGGTTGGGTATTTATACCCTTAATTGTGGGCTACATGGGCTTTCGGGTTGACTTATGGATTCGGGTCGAGTTCAAAGACCCATTAGTTTTAAGAAGGTAGGTAATTATCTTAGTCATGAAGTGATTAAGTTTTTAGTACATTAGTTCAGTTCGGATGGTTCAGTGGGTGGATGTTGTCCGAATTTCCCCTGTCCGGTCCTCATAAAGAGTGGCAATAAATTTCGGACTCATCAATAACATCCCTTTATGGTCCCATTATACCACGATATGAACCCAGTCCGACGGAAGTATTCAAGCCAAAAGTTGCATCTCTTTCAGAAATCCTACGCTTCCTTGGCCACAAGCCACAACCTTCATAATTAACATTAACCACAATTGGAGGAATATTACCTTTATGACTCTACGAGTGAGCATGTAAAAGAATTTTTCATGCAAAATTTGTTTAGACTGCCGCATGCAAAATTAACCTAAAATGCTTAAAATGCATGAGTAGTTATTTTTTTCCTCCTTATATTAAAGAATGAAACTTTCAATGTTATAGTTATAATGTTTATCCAATATGCATACCAAAATCACTATAATTACATGCAAATTCACTTAAACTTCAATTATATAAATTCACTTACAATTTATTTCAATTACATGCAAATTCATGCAGTTATTTTTTTCCGTTTCTATTTCAAATTTCAAACCGAAGAAACATGCAAAGTACAGTTTATAGTTAATGGAATATATTCGCCATTCCAAACAAGTTAATTCAATAAGTATTATCAATTTCAAACTTTTGTCAGTACAGTAAAATTGCATTAAACACATAGATTTTTTCTTACTATTCTTTATATTTTCATTTCTTTTCTTTTTTCTATACAAATAAGTAACGACTATAATATATACATAAATTGCATAATTTATTCAATGCAAAATTTTGACTTGCTTTAGAACTATTGTTATAAAAAAACATCTTCTTCTAATTTGACAAGTGCTATTGCAACCCAGTTTCTAGCATGATGCATGTGAATATTTTACATGCAACTGAATGCAACCGTTGTAGATGTTACATGCTTGTTTCGTAATTTAAATATTTTCATATCCAAATCATGAAAACTTATAGGCAACCTAACCCTTCATGTTTTATTTTCTTTTAAACTTTGCAACGCTTAATATTTAAACGAATTTTCTGCCATTGTAATTCAAAACCCAATAGTACCCAACTAGTTAAAGGCAAATAAAGGTTGGATTAAGAGGTCCATAGACATGAATTTATGAGACAAATATTTATCTTCAAGTAATTTACATTGAATTTTCTTTTCACTATCGTAAATCTAATCATCTAAATTTAAGAAACCTACACTAAAAATATGTTTGATGAGTCATTTTGGAAAACTTTAATTGTTGTCATCAATGCATTAGACAATGTTAATATTAGGCCTTATGCAGATTTGAGGTATTTGTATTTCCCGACAACGCTCCTTGAGTCAAGAACATTGGGTGTTAAATGCAACACTCAGATGGAATTCCTACTTAACAGAAAACTATGGTACCTCAAGAGACCCACAAGGGAAACACGCTCCTATGTGCACTGTTTATTCTTTCTCGCACAACATTGACCACTGCTTGACATGGACTCGATCTGAATTTGAAGATCTCCTTGAGAAAAACTCATGTTGAAGTGAATGCTTACCTTACTAATTAGCAGAATACACAACTGGAATAGGGAATACCGGTGATGCTCAAGCATGTGATACTTTAGCGCATAAGAAAACAATTTCAATTTTGGTTATGGTGGGATAACTCGGCAATATGTGAGAGATGCAACTATGATTCCTATTGGTGATACTTCCTTACTTTATAATGTTTACAAATCAATGAATAATGTGATAGTTGGTAACTATGTAGTACGTCATGCGTTGAACCCAACAACTCGGATTATTGCAGTACATGATTCATAAGCTTGGTAACGATGGTGCTGACATATAACTTGGGATTTCAATAGCGAGGGAGTTGCGTCAATCACTCCAGAATGTCGTAATGTAGTTTTATTAATGTTTTGTCATTTTGAATTCGAGATCGAATTCTTCTCAACCGGGGAATGATGATGTAGCTAAGATTGTGAATAGACCGGTTTCTCGCTCATGTATCGAAATTGGGTCAAACAGATACTCAAATTGAAGATTTTGACGAGTCCGTCAGATTTTAAAAGTGTGACTTGTCACAAAGTTTAATACTCAAATTCGATCATTAAAGCTATAAACAATTTTTTATATATATTTATACGTTATTTTTATTTTTTTGTTTTTAAACATTTATGTAATTTCCCTTATTTGGAATTAAATTTTTGAGTAGTGTTATATAAAGCATCAGATACCATATTTTATCCTCAAATTTTGATTAATATAATTTTGAGATTATTTCTCTGAGTCTCATTTATGCTATAACATAAGGGTCATGGTTTTATTGTTGTTTCTTTCTTCTAATTTCTGCCACACCATCAATAGTTAAGCTAATAAAAAAACTTATTAACACGTAAATATACATGGTTGATGCAATGTTTGTATAGCCATTTAAAACCACTCGTTCGTTGGTTTAAATGAACTCCACAATTATCTAATTCTACCGTGATTTAGTCCCGTTGTAAATGAAGTTTTACGTTTACTCATTCAAAATTAGCCGTTTATTTTTTTCAAAAAAGAAATCCATCGATGAAGCTATTTTGGCATGAATTATGGTATAAGACTAAATGTTTGTCTCAAAGACACGAGTTACATTTTTTCCTGTTGTAATTTTTGAAATTTTGACCCTAGAATTTTGTCTCTACATATAGTTAAACCATCCAGCAAAGCCATGATTTCATCTATTAATCTGATTCAATATCAACCATTATACAATTGTTGTATTTTCATGTAGTTAAACCATTCAACAAAGGTATGATTTAAGCTATTAAAGGGGTATTTTTCCATATAAAGTACATTTTTACTTAACTAATTGACCATGATGATTTCTAATAATAATCTCTCACTGAATTCACCATTGATTATGCATGAACCATCATAGTTAAACTTCATTCCATTACGGGCGGTGGATTCCATTTGACAAATAAGGGTTTTCTAGGTTCAAATAAAAGGTGGTAAGGTCCTAGTTCTTTAACTACATTAAAGTCATCGGTTCATCATGGAAAAGCAATCTAATTTAACTATTATATAAAGTATTTTATCTAATTTAACTAGTCGGCCGGTTTAAATGAGCTTCATTATGATTTAATCTTACTATGATCTAATCCTATTGTAACTCATGCTTTGTGTAATTATAATTGATTCGTGGCTAATTTTGTCTTATCCTAGTTTTATCACGACAAATTAAATTTATTCGATACTACTTAATCTTTTTGTGATTGATTTATTTGATATTTTTATTTAATTTGTTTAGATATTTTTTTTATAGTTTATTAGATTTTTTAATATGTTCTTTAAAAACTAATTTCTATGAGTAAACTTAGTCGGATGATATAAAACTAAGATGTTTATACTAAAGAAATATTTTAGATGTTTATTTTATACATTGTTTTCAATCTTGTTTAGATACTTTAAATAGTTTATTAGATATTCTAACATATTTTTATAAATTATTTTTTATGAGTAAATTTAGTATAAGGAGATAAAACTGATACATTTATCATAAGCAAAATAATTGAAATATAAAATAAATGGAACTATTTTTTTATACAATATAACTTTAGAGTTAATCGAAACAGACAAAGCTAAGATATTTATCATACAAACAAATAATTGAAACATAAAAACAAATAAATACATAAATAAAAGGTAATACTAACAAGGTTTTGAAATTAACACAATTATATATAAAAATACTAAATCTATAAGTCATAATTTCTCACCCTCATTAGCGTAATCTTATGCTAGTGTGGGAGCTTAAAATGGATGATGACCACCCGGATACAACCTTTTGGAATTGAATCTAACCTATATGAATTATCATCTATCTTTTATCTTAATCAAATCAAACATGAGAATCCTATGAGGTATAACTCATTTATTACATGAATATTTAATATGCATAATGATCAAACTTGGTAAATTTACTTTTTTTTGGAAAAATTATGAAGGAAATTCAAATGTTTGAAGATTTGTCATGCATGAATCCTTCTTACTAATCGTAAGGAAAAACTTACGAACCAACTTCAATGCTAATCTTTGAGCTCATTTCAAGTTTATTTTACTAGCAACATGTTCAAATATCCATTTGGTTTTGTTAAATAGAGAAGTCTACCATTAGCTAATATATCAATTAATTATTTTAAGAAAAAATGACAACTCTCAACCTAATTTTTTTAGGATACTTTAATTCCAAAAGTGGAGCATCATAGTATTGCGTAAACATATGAAATTCGTATTATATATTGGAAGTATAAATTGTATCGAAACCATTAACACCAAAGTCATATTAGAACTACTATTATTCAATTAGTTAAATTAATATCATTATAAAATTCATCGACTAACGGAATGTACTATTCGTAAAAATGTGACATGAATCTCACCCATCATAAGGTAATAAGATTATCCATAATTAATTTGGTACCCTAAGTGTTCATCATTTGAGTGAGGTTTAAAAAATATCATGATATATATATTATATTTCCATTTCAACTAATAATTACGGTATTCTTTTGTTTTTAAGTCAAATTTTATTTTTCATTTTGTTTAGGCATAGGTCATTCGGGTTGCACTACTTTTGTTTTGATTATTGGAGCCATTTTGACATGTATGGGAATATATAAACTTTCAAGAGTGTAAAATAGCATTGAGAGATCATAGATAATTATAACAATTGGGTTAAGAGAAATTTGGGACACGATGGATAATAAACCATGATATTAAGGTATTTATAGGCTAGAAAATGGCTAAATAGGCGTCCGTTTTATAATGGCTAGTCTAACGTCTAGTTTTTTTCTAGTCACCGACAAATCATTACGAAAGGGGTACTTGTTTGGATACTAACAAGTACTTGATTGGTCGGCCGGGTACCGGTTATGATCCAACGATAAAAATAAAATATTTGTTGGACCTATAAGGGTACCTGGATGGCCTGACCGATATTATAATCTAATGGAACAAATCAATAGTCATTAGACCTAAATGGGTGACCTATTGCCCTGTTAGGTACATGTTAAGGTCCAACGGAAAAAAAGGTCATTGGACTCAAATGGGTAGTTGACAGGCCTACTGAGTACCCGTTTGATCCAATAAATTTTTAAAAATAGTCGTTGGACCCAAACGAGTACCTGTTTGGGTCTGAATGTTAAAAGAATTATTTACTTTTTATGTAAATAAATAATACCTCCCTTATTTCTCATTCGTCATCTCTTAAACCATATTATTTTGTAACCTTCAAAAACTTTTTATTATTCATCACAAATTCGATCAAAGTTCCAAATTTGATTAAAGTTCAAAATTTGAGAAACATCCCAAATTCAATGAACACATTCATCAACTCAGTAGCTTTACTGTAAATTTTATTTTATGGTGGATTATTGGTGATTAAAAGCTTTGTATACTCTATCCATTTTGCTTATTGTGTTATTGTTTTATGTGTTTCATTACTAGTTCTTTTGTATTATTCTTTTAATTCTCTTAATTGCACCAAATTTGATTAAAGTTCAAAATTTGAGAAACATCCTAAATTCAATGAACACATTCATCAACTCAGTAGCTTTACTGAAAATTTTATTTTATGGTGGATTATTGGTGATTAAAAGCTTTGTATACTCTATCCATTTTGCTTATTGTGTTATTGTTTTATGTGTTTCATTACTAGTTCTTTTGTATTATTCTTTTAATTCTCTTAATTGCACCAAAATAATAATAAAATATCCATATAGGACAAAAACATCTTCCGTATTGGAACACTTTAATATGCTTAGTGAAAAAATAAAACTATATGTAAAAGTTGTGATAACAACTGACCTATGTGCATGGACAGAGTAACAGCAGCACCAGCCGTATGAGTATACACTTTAAAAACCAAATTATAGATACTTCTAGAATTGTTGAAGATATGGTCCAAATGACCATATATCTTAATATCAACAATATATTTTTTCAGTAATACTCAATATTGGGATGAAACAATGAAATTTACCTTTGGTAGTGCATTTTATTTTTCTTTTGTCGACGGGTGAATATATAAGAAATAAAGTATGGGGGTCAACCCAAAATCTAATTTCATCCCATGTAGTTCTTTGAGGTTGATAACTATACAATATTTTAAAAACCAAAATAACTTATTAATGGTATGATTTCTAGTTTTCTATGGAACGTTTCTTTGACAAGTAATATAGGAACGTTTCTTTGAATAGTAATGTAGCAACATTTCTTGACTTTAATATTATATGTGTTACTCTATATTGTATTGGTCCTACATGGGTAGTCCATTTTTCTGCTATTTAGAGTCACAATCCTCAATAAATTAAAGAAGATTTTTAACAGTGTATGTTTGATTTTAATACTCAACATAAAGTTACATCTATTTATTTTTATAATGCACTAAGATCGTAACTGTTGATAGACTTAAAATTGATTGCAACCCAGTATTTAAAAATACACACTAGATATTTATGTTATATTTAAATTAGTTGTAAAGGATGGAACTAATACGATATACACATATTTTATAGAGCCGAGTCGTGACCTCGGGTCATAGAGTATGAATACAAAGACCTTGTTTTGGCTAGTAGAACAAAATTTAAAAAAAAATGTTTAGATCTCAAAATTATACGAGACTCTACTTATTAACTCCGTGCATGTGCTTATAAGTTTAGGCAAAATATTAGAATGGTTTATAATAAATATAACTTTATAAACGTGGGGAACCATTACCAACCTCTTATTGATGTAAATTTGTCATATTATCTTGAAGTGATACATATTTTACAAACTTTTAAAAAAAAGTGTTATGTACCAATTACCATTTAAAACCATGCATATCATCTACCTATTGTCCCCCCTATCATTTACTACTACCTAAAACCTATATAACTTTGCTAATTACTACCTACTACCTAAATATCCTTACTAACTATATAATTCTTAATTTGTTTGACCATATTATGTATTTTTATTTAACGTATAAAAATGTCTCTCTTATTTCTTTTTTTCTTTTTTCTTTTTTCTTTTTATTTTTTTTATCTTTTTTTATCCTCTATTTGATCGACTGAATCTAAAATTAAGACCCTCACGTTTTTTGGAGAAATCTTTGATCAATGAAGAACATAATATTCTAAAACATTCTTATAAAATGACCAATTTGAAAGTTTTAAAAAGTGTATTCAAGTAATATAATCATATTCTAAACCGATAAATTGTGATCGAATATAAAAAAAATCGAATTGGAATGTGTTTATATGTTTAAGATTATATATTGTTTTGAAAAAGAAAACTCTTCTATGTTTTAGGTAGTTTAAACTGCTTCTTTGTGAGGAAGATGAATTTAATTTCTATATGCGAAACCATGGTAAAATAAAAATGCTAGATGCAACACCATGGTACAATGAATATGCTAGATGCGAGACCTATTTATTACATCATAGGTGCGAGACTATGGGGAAATGAAAATGTTATATGCTAGATGTTATATTCAAGACCTAGATGTTATATGATAGATGTTAGATGCTAGATGCGAGACCTAATGTTAGATGCAAGACTGTGACCTAGATTCTAGAGGGTAGACTATAGTAAAATGAAACTTTTAGATGCAAGATAATATGTTAGATGTTAGATTTGATACCTATATGCTAGATTTTAAATGTGAGATCATCGTAAAATGAAAATGCTAGATGTGAGACCTAAAAACTAGATGGTAGATACAAGACCGGGGTTAACTAGGATTGTGGAAAAACAATTAAAAAATTATTCATATATATAGTTTTGTTTATAATAAGAAAACAAAACTAATAGTGCTTTAGGATTTTTTTTTCCAACTTATGGTTTAAAATATACGAACTTTTAAAATTTCAAATAATAAAAGAAAAGACAAAGGAGAAAGAATGTATATATGTTTGATGTTTTGTATACGAAGGTAATTTTGGTAGATAATTTATAGTCATGTAGCTATTATTAAGTTTGAGGTTTTGGGTAGTATGTCGTAATTGAATTGTTGGGTGTGTAGTTAAGTGTAACTAGTCCTAAAAAGTATACTCATATTTTTCGCTACTCAGTATAGTCCTAACATTCAGTTAGCCTTTGAATATGTGTTTAATCATTTCACGTAATTATAGAGACATAATGGAGGTGTATTTGGAAAATAGTGCCCGATATGGAAGCAAAATTTATGAAGTATTTGCATCTCATCCAACACGTTTACACTATTATGTGCATGCTTCATCATTGTCTTAAACTTAAGTGATTTTCCATATATGTTGAGCTATTTTATAAGAGTATTAAACTTGATAATAGTTATAACTACAGTAAATATTGTGAAGATATTGAAGTTTATTTGTATGAAAATGATAATGATTATGCTATGAAACACGAGAACAATAATTGTACATCATCATCGAGTTTAGTTAGTAGTAATAGTAGTGAAGAAAGCAAAATTATGCATCATCATAACTATATGACAATTAAGATACAAAGTAAAATGACGACATAAACAACAATTCCTCAAGATATTAATGAATTAACCCAATATTTACAGACTAAGTTCGATATTAGTATGTATAATAAAGATAACTTGATTGATCTCCTAATGTCGTGGAAGTCCAATGAATCATTTTCCCCATTATTTATGAGGCTAGCCAAATATGTTATTTATACACCTATAGTTACAATGACAAGTGAATCTACAATTAGTATGTTCAAGTTGCAATACACAACTAAGCGATCGAGACTGACTAGCAAAGTAATTGAAGTATGTGTTACAATCAGGGATTGAACTGCGGTGAAGTATAAGATTCAAGACAAAAAAATGCGATGGAATAGCATCAAAACAACATGTTTGATGAACTAAGTAAT
Source organism: Limnanthes douglasii subsp. nivea (assembly GCA_036936605.1). NCBI lineage: Eukaryota > Viridiplantae > Streptophyta > Magnoliopsida > Brassicales > Limnanthaceae > Limnanthes > Limnanthes douglasii. The sequence goes on along the minus strand of JAUPFV010000003.1, from coordinate 146,798,377 downwards.
ATTAAAGACGATCTTACAAATGAAATAGTGGTAAGAATGAAAAATGACTTAAATCATAAGATAGAATTCCATATGAATATGATTTTTAATAACAAATTATTTGTGAATTTGTAATATGACAACTTAAATTGAGAAAAAATATACAACTCATTACCCGCGAGAGTATAAACCGTGAATGGTTTAAATCAATAGAATTTATTTATATCATTCAAACTCATTAATGTAGCAACACTAACTTACACAGTTTTACTATAACTAGATTATACTACCAAATAACAGATGTCACAATATTTTTCTTATTTATAATAATCAAATTATAACAGTTTATATTATAATCAAACTACAACAATTATTTTATCACTTATAATAATAAAATTATAACAAACACTTGTAGTACTTATAATCAAACCATAATAATCAAACTATGATAACTTTACATTACTTATGAATTATAATATATAAGCTACATAATCAACCTATAACAATGTTTTTATCAAATAATTACAATACTTGTACTCTGTGTGTTATAAAAATAATAGAAATTTGACATTTTGACATATTAAAACTCGATTTTTAAAAATCTATCACATAATATAGAATGTAGGATGAAAATTGTTATGAGTTTATGATGGTTAAAAATTATATCACATTTTTCATGCTACTGTGACTTTACCGTTCCCGTGTCCGTGACAAAATGAAAATCTTATTGTGTTTTACTACTTCTCGATATGGAATGATGGACCCACTATGACGGGATGAGATGAAAAAAAATATCATGCTTTTATAATTCTCGTGGTCGTGGCGGTATCATGACTATGATATCTGATGGGAAAATGTGAATCATGTCGTATTTTTTTGCATTTGTCATGGCTAGTCCTACCATTTGGCTACGTCTATATATGGGATTGTGCCTTTAAATCAAATGAAAGATTCACATTAAATCTTTTATTTTTTAAATTAAAACTATAAATATTATATATTTGATTTAAGCCTAGACTTGTCTAATATTGTCATGTATCACTAATTAATATTTATTTTTAGTTACTAAGGGTTCGACTAATTCATATATTCATCTACTATCGGTAGCTTTTATAATTTTTGTGAATAGTTCGAGGAAGGATTATGATTTGATACTTGATAATCAGTGTAGAGCATAATTGCTTCTATCAAAATCAAGTTTCTTGGTTATAATACTAGTTTAGTTAAACTTCATTTTTGCAAAAAATAAAGATGTTGGTTGAAGTCAAACAACTATGATATGAGTATGGATGAACTATTGTACCTACGAGTTTTAGCTTGTTCGAGGCAAAGATTCAAATTTTCAAGGGTTGGCATAGTTGGTAGTCAATCCTCTAATTTTTTTAATCATGTGGCCTAGGTGATCGAACTCATGGGTTCCAACTTGAGTAGATATATGAGCCTTATGTTACTTATGATATTTTCATGTTGTTAAACCTATTTACTTTTAGCCAAAACAATATAACTCCTAAGAGCTCGGTTCGGTATTGTCTCACTTTTTCCTCGTTCAAATCTTCACTAACCAAAATCTCTCTTAAAGATTTTTTTTAATTATACTAAAGAATAAATAATTACATTAGTAAGTAGTTAACTGTTGGTATAACTAGTGTGTTTTTGGACGAAATACGAAGCATTTATTAGCACTTTTACAGACAATTGATAGCCCTTTAGTACATCAAAAAGAAAAAAAATAGTAGTGATTAAATAAAATTCAACAAATAAAAAGCACATACTAGTATTTGTGTATTATATCAAACTTATTTGTAATTTTGAAAGATTCGTTAAACCCTTAAAGTAAGGTGAAAATATCATGAGGGATTGGGTGAGTCACACACATATTGATTTTATCTAAGGACGAAAAAAGACATGTAATTAAACGATATGTTCAGTGAAGCATGTGTCTCATACGTAATAGAAATTCTTAACATTCGTTTTTTTATTACTCAGTATTTTTGCCAACTGTTGGATCATGTTTACCTGAACGATTGTGATGAATCATGTTCATACTACAAATACACTTTATTTATCTTTTGAACTTTTCTTTTGTTGCTTTTACTCTAAGTTTGTTCTCTTATTTTGAACCTCATTGTAAACACTTCTTTTCATATTTTTTTCACTTTAAAAATAATGGTTCGTATGTGCGTTAAGATTTTGAGGCATCAAACTGTGAAAATTCAACTCGTAACCTCATTGGAGCCCATGTTTATGAAACCAAAATAGTTAAGTGACTTCCACCAGTGACAAAGACGGATCATATCTTGATATGACATTACTCGTTTGTTTGAATCTTCATCAATAATGAGTTTGAATCCCATAATGTTTGGTTTGATCCCGCCATTATGGTGAATCGTCGCGTCTATATCGGATGTCCTAAAAGAGTGAGGTCAGAATTTAGAGATAAATCATATGGGTTTTTCCTCCCTCTTGTTGATAACATGGTGAGTGCAATGTATGATCCCTATGAGTTATGATTATTCCATATTCTACGAGCACAGTTGAACTTGTCTGAGTGCGTCGATAAGACTTTTCACTCAGAATAAGACTTTCTGTAAAATATTAGTTACGATATAGTATTTTCTATACTACTTTAAATCTAAGTCTTAGCATTGAGCTAGATACATCCAACTAAACTTGCGAATAACTGAGATTATTAAAAACACTAATAATACTAAAGAACAACTATTAATTTACATTACATTCAATTTTATAAATCATAAACTAACAATTTGGTATTGATTCAATAACCATAGATACAAATGATTAGGTAATTTTGAAAATAATAAAAATATAAAAATATGACAACAATCAAGAACAATGAAAAAAAGCTTCTCTAAAAATAACTTTAAAAAATTTCAATATATTCACTTTGAAGTCCTAACAACTTCTAAAAAAAACAAAAACAATTATCTCTTTGAATTATTGATAAAGTCATAAATATTTGAATGAATATCCATATAAACTTTATATCTTTAGCTAAAAGAATGGACCCTTAACTCATTTTTTTTATAAACTTCATAAGATGTTTATTTATAATTTATATTATTTTCACATCTTTGTCAATAAAGACACTTATATGTTTATTCAAAAATTTATCTTCTATATTTATCTTTTTAAATAAAAATATACATTTATTTATTGATTGGTTTATATTCTTTTTCTTCTTTTTTTTATTTAATTATGATTTTTATTTATTTTTTATTTTAGTTTTTTTATTCAATTAAATTTATCTCACACGTTTGCATGTTAAATTCAAAATAAATAATTACTAGAGTATTTCATTCTTTTATTAATTAAACTATCTAACAAATTAGTGTAAAATAAATATTAATTGAGATAAATATTCATTAATCAAAATATCACACTTATTATTTTGTTAGTTTAAACAAAAAGTATATGTCTTTATTGCACTTATAAGTGTGTTTAATTTTTATAAACTTCATAAGATGTTTATTTAGATATTTATATTGTTTTCACGTCTTTATCAATAAAGAAGTTATATATTTATTTAAATATTTATCTTCTATTTCTATCTTTTTAAATAAAATATTAGAAAATTTAATAAAATTTAATGAAATCCTATGTAAAATTTAATATTTTTAAATCATACAATTTTTTTAAAAATTTTATTTTCATTATATAATTATTTATTTAAATACTCTAGATATTTTCCTTAATAGACTAAAATAAGATAACTTTTTATTAGTAGTAACCGTCAATTGTTTTTTTCATCATTATTATTTATCCACGTGATATTAATTGGATTTCCAAACTAGTTGCTCTATATAATTAGCTGAGCAGACACCATAAAAAGTATATAAAATCATAATAAATTTGAAAAAAAATTATCTGACTTGTGTGATGTTTAGTTTTATTAAGTTTTCTAGCTAATTTATTTAGCGATGAATGTATTTCGCTAGTTCAAATCATTAATCGATTAAGTACCAAAATGATTTAATAACTCAAAACTTTTTAGGCTACAAAACAAAACATGCTACAAAAAAAATTAACATAATTTTTGTCCATTTTTACGCAAATTTATATGTTGATCACATATGTGACCTAATTACTCGATAAGAATTTTAAAAAATGTATTTATTTTATTTTTATTTTTGCATATATGACATCTACTATTGTATTCTATTATTTCAATCGATTATTTTTATGCAAAAGATTGTATTTTCAATATAATTATATTGTTTAAGAATATATAAACAAAAAGTATGATATTGATCGAGTCAAATAAAAAAAATTACATGTAATTGTTGGGTTCCTAGTTGGTTAACAATTGAATAAGTCCATATTATACTACTAAGCTCCAATATATAAAAATTATAATATTCAAGATCATTAAATTTTGTTTTTGAAGTTCACTTACACAATAACTTCAATAACACTAATAATGACTATTGTACCTAACATTCTAGATAATTCTTATGAAATAAAAATAAACAGTAATACTTGGTTTTTTGGGTTTAGTATTTTTGTCTAAAAAATTCGGAGCGAAAATTAAATGATTGTTGTTATAACAAATGAGAAAAAAACTAAAATAACAAAATAACCCATAAATAATATTAAAATTTATGCACAATATATAATAAAAAAAATAAAATTCATCAGATTAAAATAATATTAAAATTTATTCATAATGATGGCCACCCACACATGGATAAACATAATTCGTAGCAGATTTTGTTGATGTACTTATTAGTAACTTCAAAGTTTTTTTTTTGTAATAAATGGTAATGAGAAAGTTGACTAATACTTTTGGATAACTCACCCTGAAAATAGTTAAGTTACTTATAACCACCTGTAAATTCTTAATTATCGATAACCACCAGGGTTTTGAAGTTCACCAAAAACCACATACAGCATATATTATTCCAACAGTACCCCTTAAAACGCAAACACGCACAACACTCAACCATTGATTATTTTTAACATTCAAAACTTCATATATTTCAAACTCTAACTTAACAAAATAAAAACACATACATTTTTATATTTTAAAGACGAACAAAATGAAATTCATGAGCAATATGTTCGAATAATTTTTTAAAGGCCAAATTTACAACCACAATGTTCATAATATCAGAAACTAAATAATAGTTGCTTTTCCGCAATTAAATTATACGTAATTCTGCAACTGAACACAAATTATTGCTTTAACTTATTTTGTAACCAAATTGCACTTAACTTCGTAACTTATTTTTTTGTCTAATAACAATTTCACCATAAAAATGCACATATTTTCCCAACTACAAAAAATAGTTATTTCATACTTAATTAAAATTTATTTTTCATAAATTAAGTTTGTATGTTGTTTTTTCACACAATTAAACTTATTGTACCAACCAAATTTCTATTTCTGCAACTATTTTTCTTATCGTTGCAACATAATTTTGCAACTCCAATTTTATTTTTTATTAAAAAAAACGTTTTTCACCATAAAATACACATATTTTACAACTACAAAAAAGTTAGTGTCGGGAATATGGGTACCGCATATTCCATCTCCGTATATAAGTAAGAACAATTGATCTCCACACTAGTATGATATTGTCCGCTTTTGGCCCGAAGATCCGCACGGCTTAACTTTTGGTCCACTTCCAAAAAGCCTCACGCTAGTTAAGATATATTCTTACTTATATACCATTGATTATTCCCATGTTTAACCGATGTGAGATGTGGGACTTTAGTCGTCACCCTAACAATTCCTCCTCTCGAACAAAGTACCACTTTTGACTTACATCCGCCCACTCTAATCACGTTGGCTACCTAAACCATAGAGACACTACAGATGTTACAATTCACCTCTTATTAGACCATCACTGTCTTGTTCTTTAGCATCACTCCGATCAAGTACCATCGTCTTGATACACTCCAATCAAGCCACACTGCTTGATAAGCCACAATGACTCCGAACTAGGATCTCTAGAGCAGATCATTTACCTTAAGCATGGATACTGGTCCATCATGTTCGACTTCCAAAAATTTCACCACCATCACGTTCTGTCTTGAGCCTGAAGCTCTGATACCATTTGTTATAAATCATTATGCAATTTATCACAAATGGCTCAAGCACAGAACACAAATAAAGGACAGTCTGAAAAGAACAAATGCTTTACCATGGTTCGACAATTGTCTACGTCCACGAGCGTCGCGAGAGATAAGTTTTTTATTATGATAGAAAAGGGCTACGAATTTCATATTGTGTTTTTGTGTAGCCATAATAGTTTATTTATATGGAATAAATAGAATTTACCAGATAATGGGCCTAATGGGCTCATACCATAAGACTAACAATCATACTGTCACAATACTTATTGTGTTGCCGAACACAGTACACTGTCAAGGCACAATAACACTATCACAAACACAAAACTGTACTGCCGGACACAGTAGACTGTCAAGGTACTATTCGACTTATTCACAACAAATCTTCCCTTTGAGGCGAATATCCTTTCTTCACTATCAACAAAGAAACTTCTCTTCTTCTGACTCACCAAATACCCCTAAGGCATTCATTCTATACTGTGAACACCAATCCATTTTAGGCTCTCCCTAAACTTTCGAACTGATAGTGTGCATTGGTCATTATATATGCTGGATTATCGTGTGTAGACACTTTCTTCACATCAACAGTTCCCTTTGATATTATATCACGAATAAAATGATACCTTATATATGTGCTTTTTACGCTCATGGTACATCTGTCACAAAACACTTTTGTAGTAGTCCTATCCAAGCCCAAATATGTCACCAAACCTTACAGCCATATTATATTTTTAACTACTTCCGTTACCGCCATGTACTCTGCCTCTGTTGTAGACAAAGCTACAGTAGCTTGCAACTGTGTTTTCCAACTGATCGCACTCTCAGCTACAGTAAATACATATCTTGTTAGAGATTTAATTTTATCCATATTACCTACAACATCTAAAACAACAAAACCAACCATTAATCCTGCAATATCATTCAGCGATCCACCAATATCTGTCTTGTTAAAAGTTAAGCCAATGTTCACAGTATTCTTAAAATACCGAAGTATACATTTCACCGCATGTCGTGTTCTTTCCCAAGACATCTCATGTACCTGCTAACTACACTAACCGCATGTGAAATATCAGGACGTGTGCATACCATATCATACATGATACTGCCAACTGCACTTGAATATGGAACCTTCGACATTTGTTCTAACTCAGCATCGTCCTTGGTCGCTCATGCTGCAGACAACTTGAAATGAGGAGCAAACGGAATATTAATTGCCTTAACATCAAACAAGTTGAATCGTTGTAACACTTTCTCAATATAGCTTCATTGAGATAAGTGTAATGATCCTACACTTCTATTCATGATCATCTCCATACCAAGAATTTTTTTTGCTTCACCCAAATATTTCATCCCAAACTCGGCACTAAACTGCTTCTTTATATGCATAATGTGTGACATACTAGAAGCAACAATAAGCATATCATCCACATACAACAACAAGTAAACATAAGAATCATCTGACATCTTTTGATGATACACACAACTATCATATGGACTCCTTGTAAACACTTTTGACACCATGAATATATCAAAACGTTTGTACCATTGCCTAGGTGACTGTTTCAAACCATACAGTGACCTTTTGAGCAGAGAAACTTTGTCCTCCATATTAGGTTCGAGAAATCCCTCTGTTATCTCATGTAGATTTACTCTCCAAATTTACCATGTAGAAACGCTGTCTTCACTACCAACTGCTCAAACTCTAAATCTTGTAAAACTACCATGGCTAACAAAACTCTAATCAAACTATGCTTCACCACTAGAGAAAACACTTCATTAAAGTCGATTCTTTCCCTTTGAGTAAAACCCTTAGCGAGCAGTCTTGCCGTGAATCGAGATGCCTCAACACATGGATTACCTTCTTTTTTCTTGAACACCCATTTACTGCCTACTACTTTATGTCCTTTAGGCAAGTCAACAATCTTCCATATTTGATTCTTATGAAGAGATTTAATATATTCCCCCATAGCACAAATCCATTAATCTGCCTCTGAACTGACTATAGCTTCTATATAGCTACTAGGTCCCTGCATCTAAAATTCTTCTGCAACTGGCACAACATATGCAACTAGATTTGCATACCTTTTTGGATATCTAATATCTATTCGTTATCTGCCTAATGATATGGTATAAGGTTGTTGTTCTGATTCGGGTGCATCATCGTTACTATCATCCGATGCTGACGCTTCACCTCCTGATTCTGGATCCACCTCAGAACTACTCGAATTATTGGACCTCCTAGGAACTAACTCCACATGTTTACTCACAACCAATCCTGATTCGACCATTTTTCCTACTTCTTTCTGACTGTCTATCGAATAAAACTCGTTAAAAGTAACGTCCCTACTGATGAGAAAACGTGGAGACTTTAGAGAGGTACACCATAACTTATATATCTTAAATCCATTAGCATATCCTAGAAATATGCACCTTTTTGCCCTCGGCTCAAGCTAACCACATCTCACAAGAGCATACACAGGACAACCAAACACCCTTTATTGTTCGTAATCAGCCGACGATCCAGACCAAATCTCAAAAGGATTTTTACAACCAATAGCCGTTGATGAAGACCGATTCACCAAGTAACACGGTTTATTGATAGCTTCATCTTAAAAATCCTTTCCCACACTGGAATGTGAGAGCATGCTTCGTGCTTTGTCACAAAGTGTTTTGTTCATTATTTCTGCGACTCCATTCTATTGTGGTGTTCTAGAACAAGTGTGATGGTATTATTCCCTCAGCTCCGCGGAACTCATTGAACTCACGACTCCAATATTCTAACCCATTATTTGTCCTAAGACGTTTGATTTTTCTTCATGTTTGCTTCTGAATAAACGTCTCATATTTGACAAAGGTTAAATATATCTCATCTTTTGTTTTCAGAAAGTAAACCTACACCATCCTTGAATAATCATCAATCAAAATCAATTAGCCCATTGTCCCTTTCGTCTTTCTTACAGCTGATTTGCTGAATTTGACTCTAGTTTGTTTACCAAACACACAGTGCTCACAAAATCCCAATGATTCTACTTTATATCATTTAAATAAATCTTTTTTCCCAAAACAACTAATCCTCTGTACTCATATGACAAAGATATCAATGCCGCACCTGATTCTGATCCTGCCTACTTTGGTTATTACTCCATGATGATGCTACTTCAGCATCGTCCATAATAAGACTCTCATTGAGAATGTAAAGATCCAATCTGCAAACTATTTTTCATGCACACCATTGAGCATTTTGTCACTTTTATTACACCGTCTTCTGCACGGTACTTGTAACCCCGAGACTCTAGTGTCCCACGAGAAATCGGGTTTCTCTTTAACCCATGAACATGCCAACACGTCAAGATTCTAACAACCTCATCAAACATTCTGATTATGACATTACTGATACTACTAACAATCAACGAATGATTGTTCCCTAAATAGAAAGTTCCATGTATTACCTTGTAAGTATCGAGCCACTGCTTGAACTAAGACATGTGATATGTAGCACCAGTGTCGAGTAACCAAAAGTTTTGCCCATAGTCTGAAATCATGGATAATACATCTTCTCTACCACTATTTTCACTATCGTTGGAATCGTTCACACCTTCAACAATATTTGCTGTATTTTCCTTTTAATTTCATTTCTCACCATTGAGTTTCTGACAATCGCTCCTATAATGACCCTGCTCACCGCATTCATAATAGTTTGAGTTCTTTACCTTTCATTTGGACATCCAATTCTTCTTGCTTAAATAACTTGTTTTGCTTCTAGATCTTTCCCTCGTCATAAGACTTTACCCTTAAGCCTGATTTTCTGGCTGCAACTGTCTCAACTCCTTTGATTCCAACGCCTCTTTGACATATGCTAATGATAACTTATCCTTACCATATGTATGGTATCTACGAAGATTTCGTAGGGAGTTGGTAATAATATTAATACAAACAAAGCTTGATCCTCATCCTCAATGTTGATATCTATGTTCTCCAAGTCCATTATAATTGCTTTAAAATTATCTAAGTGCTCAGTTATGTGAATACCTTCTTTCAATCTGAAATCGTACAAACACTTCTTCAAGTATAATCGGTTTACTACTGATTTCTATGAATAAATATCTCATAGCTTCTTCCATGCGCATGCAGCAGTCTTCTCACCACTAATCTCGCGAAGCACGTTGTCTTCCCACTCATTAAAATCCAACACAAAGCTTTTTTTTTAAATCTCGTTTGGTAACTTATTCTCCGTAGTCTTCCACAACCCTTGCAACACCAATGAAGATTTCAGTTTAATCTACCACAATGCAAGACTGGATCCTCCATCAAATTTTACAATTATGTATTTTGTTGTTGTAGACGCCATTGTAAAACCCTAATTGCAGACCCTAATTCACAACGTTGCTTTAATACCATTTGTTGGGAATATGAGTACTGAATATTCTGTCTCGGTGTATAAGTAAGAATAATCTCATCTCCATACTAGTTAAGATATATTCTTACTTATATACCACTGGTCCTTCCCATATTTAACCGATGTGGGACGTAGGACTTTGGTTGCCACCCTGCCAGTTAGTTATTTCACATCCAATTAACACTTATTTTTCACAAAACAAGTTTGAATTTTGTTTTTTACACAGTGAGGCTTATTAAGCAACCAAAGTCATATTTCTGCAACTCTTTCATTTTTATTTTTCCAACACATTTTATGTCATTTCGTAACTCCAAATTTAATTTTTATTTTTAAAGTTTTTCACTAAAAAAATGCACATATTTTTGTAATTACAAATATTTTAGTTGTTTCACACCAAATTAACACTTATTTTCACAAAATAACTTTGTATTTTGTTTATTCACGTAATTAGACTTATTTCACAACCAAAATTCCTATTTGTGCAACTATTTTCTTCTTATTTTCGCAACATATTTTGCAACTATAAAAACTTAGTTGTTTAACACCCAATTATCACTTATTTTTACAATAATAATTGAGATTTAGCTACTCAAATTTAAAATAAAAACAAATAATAAATTTATTGCCTAAAACTCAACCACATTTGAATAAAGTTTTACACATGTATTTATAGGATTTATCAAGAAAAATGAATAGATGAATTACACATGTAAATAGGGAGATGTGGAATTGAGCACTCTGAGTAGCGGCTGCGGATTCCCTCTTATATATATATATAACTCGTCATAATTTCCATCATAATGAATCTTGTATACTAACTTTGATTATTTATATCTTATATATCGTTATAATTATTATGACCTCAATATTTAGCTTGTCATCATTAATATGACTATTAAACAACTCCTTGCCACGCATTATTAAATATCAGACCCACTAATCTTTGAAACAAGTTAATATTTATCGTAAGCACTAACTCATTTAATAAGTATAAAAAGTCAGATTAACTGTTCTAAACTATTCAAAATTCATTAACATTATTATACATTAAAAACATTAGTAATTGTGATTTGACTTAAAATAATATTAATTTATACGCGACGATAAACCCGATACTATTTATAAACCAGTAATTTAGATCTAACGGTTGTTAGTGACCTATATTTTCTATAAATATCTAATTAATTTTTCTTCTAATTATTTTCAGGCTCCCTCTCTTTTAAAATTCATCAAAAACTGAAAATTTACTAAATTTCTTAGTCGCTCATCACCCAATTTTAAGAATGCATTATTTCATTACATCTTACTTTTATTTTGAGAAATTATTCTTTAGATATTTGTTATTTGCCATAATTTGGGTAAAAGTCGTTAAATAATTGGAAATTTTTATTTCTTTTTATAATATGTTTATTGATAAATCTGAGTCTAATGATCAACCGATTGGTTCATTCAGAGATTTAGAGAGTGAATCAAGGAACTCATGCAATAAGAATTTTAGATCGTATTCTTATACTAATAAATTTTATCAAAACAATCATTTTTTTATGGCCAAAGCTATTTCCTTCATGGAAATTTTTATTTCCTCCATCTTTTGAAAAATCCTCCATGTTCTTATTTCCTCCATAAAGAAAAATACATATTTGCCCTTCATCTTTTGGTTCATCTTTCTTCTGGGTGTCTGTTCCTCTCCAACAAAATCACCAACACCTCCGGCTCACCCGTTTAGATCGGATCATTATCTGGCATTCACTTTCTCCTCCAAAAAAATAACATCTTTATCCATTTTTTTTATATTGACACTAACCCAAAAAAATATTTTATTTTTAACAAATTCTTTCCAAACCAACACAAACCCATCAAGGATTAACCTCAAAGAAAGTAAACATTTCATGTGGGTATTCCGTTTCTTAGCATTATTCAGAATCAGATATTCATCTGTCAAGTGTTTGAAACAATTGTATCCAAGGAAAGAGAACTTCTTTTGATAAAAGAAAAAAAAAAATTGGGTTTTTGTCGAAAGTGAAATACCAGTCCATCCGAATTGGATTCCCTACCAAGAAAAACGAGACGAAGTATAGAAAATAATATGTATGCTCCGGATAGCCCAAATCTGTTGGGCACGACATATAATACTTATAGTTATATATTACCTGGTGATAAATCCTACTTTGAGGTAATTAAAAGCTAAAACGATATTTTAATTCTCTATCTAACACTTTTATAGAACGAGGCTTCCAAAGTCGAGAAGTATACCACATACTAAAAACAAAATAATCGATGCCCTAATTTTCGTAAGAAACATCAATCAACACTATAGGTCATTACCCATGTATAATTAGCTATCTACAAACCGTTAAAGACCAGAACCTACAACACAAAATCTAGGGCTATGGTCGTTTACGAGAAACATGATTGGGAAAACCCAATTTAACTATCTTATGCAAGAGATGCTCATGATAAAACAAAACTAAAATGATAAGTGTTAAAATAGTATCCACTCATTGCACTTAACTTATGCCACGAAGGCATCTCATGATTCTTTATGTGATGTTTAAGCCTATATTAAGCAACATTCATCATATTAGAGCTTCACAAAAAAAGGTTCCCACTGCAGGTAGAACATCATTCATATAAAAACTTTAATGTCATGTTATAATTAGTCTATGAATAGAGGGGATCTAATGACACTCGTAGATACATGCCATTACTTTGTAAATATGATCTATACTCTCATGTTTCTAATAGAGTCGGTATCCAATATTGTTCTCATTGATAGATGAGGTTTAAACATCATAAGCTCCATACTGAATTCACCATAGGGATAATGATTCATTATTGATGCGATTAACTACTTCTCGAAATGGGTGGATGTCGAGCCATTGGTGATGATCCATGGCTAGGAGGTCGTATATTTTCTTAATATTAATATTTGTTTGTATGTATGGGGTTCCATATGTTTTAAATGTCGGGGATGAGAAATGGTTTCACACAAAAGTACTCACTTATTTTTACAACGTCTGAAGGGTTGAACTATATCACCAGCCATCGTGACATGGTTGCACTGCGATAATACGTTGACGAAGTTGCAAAAAGTTTGACCCATTCGCTCCAACAAATAATAGTCATCTCATACCACCCAAAAAACCTTGTATGTGATTATGTTTTTAAGTTTTTAAGTATATCCTTGTAGTTGTCTAATATGTGAGAGTATATTGACGGAGTTGCAATGCAGTTTTTAAGTTTTTATAAATGTAATTATGTGATGATCCTAGTCATACGTGTGACAATTAATCTATAATAGATACATAAAATTTTAACAATAATTCTTGAGTCATGTACCACAAGTCAACCAAACACTCTGGCTACCATCTAATTGGACTCTCGTCTCTTATGTTTTTAAAAGAAAACCGATTACATACATGATTTTCCTACTACTTTCAAAGGCAAAATTACTTATATGGGGTTTGGTTACTGATTGAAATAATTTACAAATAAACCCACTTTTACGTATCTCTAGAATAAATGTGAATTAGACATATTTTAAAGCTCGTGATTCCTTTCTAATAATGCATATGGTTTTGGGTATAGTAAGAGTCGTTTTTTCTTATCGTTAATGCCTATGGGTTTGGGTAGAATAAAGATCAAGATTCCCTTCTAATAATACCTAAGAGCTTAGGAAAATAAATTTAATGATTCTTTTCCGATAATGCATGTAGGTTTGGCATAATAAAGGCTGTAATTCCCTCCCGATATCGCATACGAGCTCAGGTATATTAAGAGTTATGCCTTTCTTCCGATATTACCTATGAGATCGGGTAAAACGAGGTTTGTTACTCATTTTAAGTTTCTTTGTGCATATTTTATAGATATATGGGGTTTTGGTTCCTTCTCAATATACTCTCACATATTAGACAACTACAAGGATATACTCTCCTCCCAACCCTTTTAATCGGCCCGGACATCTCATAATATGTTCGTTTGACCTCTTTTCATGATTTTCAATTTATTTTTAGGCTAATAGTACTCCTATCGTGTTTATCTTTAAGTACTATGCAATAACCCTCTTAGGTAAAATTAACAACAACCAACAAATTACTTTCAATTCGTAAAAATGTATCATAAACTCTATCAGTTTGCTATCTGTTAGATGCAATATTTCTCTTTCAGTAAAATATAGTTTTTTTTTCATCATATGAGTTTTGGCTGACAAAAAGTTTTTAATAAAGCAACAACATGGTCAATACAAACCAAACTCTTTAGAGTGAGGAAAGTTTAGTTAAAGTAAATTAGGCTCATTGGTGGTCGACTGCACGAGGTTGTACACAAACCCCTTGAATCAAAAGCACTTGAGGCTAAACACTTAGCTAAAATAAATCAAAGATAAATAATAACCTCTCAAATAGAACCACAAGCGCTCGATAAAAAAATTAAGACCCATTCACAAAACCCACATAATCGACTTGACAAAGTCAAATCATACAAGACGGCAATAGGGTGACACTTGGTTTACTTTTAACCCTCCATCATGTTATTTCATGAAGCCTCGAGTAACCATTAATACATGATAAATTTGTATCAAGCTTGAACATGAGAATATATTGAGCTCATAATGTAATATGTACGAACCCTTCAATTATTAAGCAGCTCGCTCAAGCACATTTGTATGTACTTAGATCAAGCTTTGGTTTATAAAAAGCTTGAAACAAGCTTATCAAGAAAGTAATGGTAATCATTAGTCAAGATATGACTTTATGATTACTTACTTATGCAATAAATATAATTTAGTGTACAATTTACTAAAATAACGCAATCTATAAATAAAACTCCACACGAGGAGTACAAGATGCTTACATGACTTGCATATGGACATTAATATTCATTCAAATAATTACATTCTAAAACTATTTATATTCTTCTTATAAATTTTGTCTATCGTATATTATTTCTTATACATAAACATATTAATTTATATACAATAACTAGCTTAAAACACTAGTAATCCTTTTTGAAATCTATTATACTATCCCTAAAACAATCCAATCACATTATTAACATCAATTATTTTTGGTTCATAAAAATGTACTAAGGACTCGAGCAGTATCCTACTTATTTTTGTATTTTTTTCCTTTAAAAAAATTGAGATTTTCTCTCAAGAAAGGTTTTGGTCAGTGGAGGGTTTTTAACGAGACAAAAGCATGACAAGAACAAACAAAGCTCTTTATAGTGTGACTAGTTTGGCTAAAGAAATTTGGATTCATTAGAGGGTGAGAACAACATACCGCTTACATACCACTCGAGCCAAAATCTTTTGAGGTTAATCATTCAAATCATAATAAAACAAAGAGAAATAACAACTTCTCAACTACAGGGGCTCGACTAACTACAAAATCCAAAGCCTACTCATTGAACTGAACTCACAACTCACATGCTCAGGCTTGCCAAATTCAAACCCGCAAAGAAGATATTGTGGCAACACTTAATTTATTTATGATTTTCTCTTATTTTATTTTCAAGTATCATGTCGGCTACTAATATTGGTTAGATTTGTATAATGCCTAAACCCGAGTTGTTATCGAGATCAACATGTAATCTATTCGAGCTTTGATATTATAAAAAAGCTAGTGTAAACATCATTGTATGCAACGTGACCAACATTAAGTATATAAATGGTTCAATAACCAGCTTGAGCAACAAACAATCTATTTAATATCGATAAACTTGTGACATAATAGCCACATTTTATCCAATTAATATAAATGCTACAATTAAAACTTAATTACATATGAGAGCTCCAAACTATGAGATCAAGATGCACGATTTTATGCGTAGTTAACAATATTATCATCGTACTCTGTTTATCCATCTTCAATTGTATTTTATCTTAATATTAAATTACATTTGTGAACTAGCTTAAACCCATAGTTATCAGAGTTTAAAATAGCCTATAAGTTCTCTCACATCAAAAGTGTTTTGTACGGTTTGACAAAGGTTTATGAAGACTTCGAACCATTTACAATAAATATTATCTTTTATAGACTTTAATCCATAATATTAGTTTTTATAGTCGGATTATTTGACCCGTTAAATCTATTTAATCCAGTATACATATATACACACACTCGATTATAGAAAAAAATAAAAGTGGAATATATAACTTACTTATATGATAGTATAATAATTTATTCTATTTTTGTATGAACCATTTGCGATAAATATTACATATTAATTTCGGACCTATTTGAACAATAGTTATTTAATTTATTTGTATCTACTAAACAGCTTAATCATTTTTAAATTATTTAATATATTTTTTAATTATTTTTTCATCTTTTAATTCGAACTCCACACTTCAGCAAATCTGTATATTTAAAAGTAATAAAAACTAGACCAAAGGTTGCGAATTCTAATTTGTTTTTATTTAAACTATAAAATTATGAGAGAGATACCGATAATTATCCGGGTATACAATAAATTACTGATAACCGCTTGGGTTTTAAAGTTTAGCAAAAACCCTATACTACATAAATTCTTCCAACAATACCTACAAACACGTAAATACTTAATAATTATTTATTTTTAACCTTCAAAACTCCATGCCTTTCAAACCGTAAAACAATTTTTTTTACAAAATACATATATTTCTATTTGTTAAAGACGAACAAAACGAAATTCATAAGTGATATTTTTGGAGATTTTTTTCCTATTTTTGCAACACAATAATACGTAATTCTACAACTATAACATAATTGTTTTTTGAAAATCAAATTACACGTAATTTTACAACTAGAATAGAGTTGTTTTTTCCCGACTAATTTCACAATCGAATTGCACATATTCTCTCAACTGGAACAAAATCCATTTAAAAAAATCAGTAAAATAATGCACATATTTTTGTAACCGAAAAAACGTTAGTTGTTTCAACCATATTAACACTTATTTTCAAAAAACAAGTTTGCATTTTGTTTTTTCACACAATCAAACTTATTTAACAACCAAATTCTATTTTCATAACTATTTTCTTCTTATTTACGCAACATGTTTGCACGTAATTCCGCAACTGCAATACACTTGTTTTTAACAACTAAATTGCACGTATTTTTGTAACTAGAATACATTCCATTTAAAAAAAAAATCAACACAAAAATGCAAACTACAAAACTAGTTATTTCTCACACAACTGATACTTATTTCAACAATTTGTATTTTATTTTTTCTGCATAATCAGACTTGTTTAACAACCGATTCAGAACTAGTTTCTTAATTTTTACACAACACATTTGCACGTAAATCTGTACCTTAAACATAATTATTGTTGAGCAACCAAATTGTATGTAATTTCGCAATTGAAACAAAACTAATTTTAGCAACCAAATTACACATATTTCCGCAACTCGAGCGCAATTTCTTTTTTAGACTTATTCGCAACCCAATTACACGTGATTACCCAACTAAAACAAATTAAAAAAAATCTTTCACGGATCTAGTTTTATTAATCTTAAAAAAACAAACTCAATATATTTTTTTAAAATTATACTTTGAAAATTATAACATTTAAAAATAAAAAACAATTTTTTTTATTAAATAAATTTGATGTCGGTAGTTATAAGTAGATTAAACTAAAATTATATAATCAACCACATATAAAGTTATATCAAGAACTATGCGACCGTGTCTTTTAAATGGTAAAAGCCGCTTAACAAATAGGCCCTGACAATCAAATGATATGAAGTAGAAAGAATTACACACGCTGAATCGAAACCCCTCACTTCTTGCTGCGATCTCGCCTCAGTTTGATTCCTTGTACAATTTGGGCCATTTCGTATCACCGAACTCCCTAACTCTTTTCTCTCTAAAACCCTAAAGTTCTAATCGTATCCGCAGCTTTAGAGATTTTCCCCAGTGAGATGCAAGGCGGAAAGGCGACTGCGCCACCACCATCCGCCGTCCCCGCCTTCAATTCGTTCGTGCGTCCACCTGGAACAACCATGTTTCCACCTTCTTCAACCGGAAACACTTCCAATTTCTCTTACAACAACGTGAACCGTGATCAAACCTCCTCTGATTATGTATGCGTCTCCTTCTTCGTTAGCGTTCTTTCCGCTTATTTGTTTTTGTTCTTATGAGCTGCTCTGTGTATGAATGGTCGATTCAGTTTCAAATTGCTATTACCCTAACTATAATTTGAATGAAAATGTAATAAAAAGGATTTGCAGCTGATTGTGTTTTCCATTGTTCTATGTTACAATCTGTATCAGGATAGTTGCTGAAGTTTGAATTTTAGAAATGAGTTTGGGGATTTAATAGAAATGTGGCTAAACTAAGAAGTAGCTTTAAGCTTGATAGTGAGCTTTTAACCAGAAGCGATCCTTTGAGACCTAAAGTTGAAGCTTTAAAGTAGTATGGGAAACAATTATTTACCCAAGCTCGACTCAACATTTCTTGGACTGGCTCATTGACTTTTTTGTAACTCTACTTGGAGAGCTCACTAAATACCCAAAGTTTCCTTGTAATTCATTTTCTAATAGCTTTTCTATTTTTATTAAGTGACTTTTAGAACATTGTCTGGGAACAGACGTGTTCTTACTGTAAGTATTGACTTTTGCTTTTCCTAATAGCCAAAACCAATTCCCTGCCAAATAAGGTTCTGAGTTCTGTAACTGTTTCTTCTTACTTCCTTCTTTTTGCATTCTCTTTTATCATGGTGCCATGGTCATGCGAGTTCATTTGTCGAGGATAATTGCACTAAGAACGAGAGATATATTAAAGCTGCTTAGTTGGTGGCATGTGTTTTCTGGTTTATTCATTTTGATCAACATCATTCTTAAGTTTTCACTTATTGCAGGATACTTCATCTACTGGTACATTAGCAAATTCTGCATCGTCATCACCATTTCACAGTTCTGTATATTCTAATACAACCACACCTTCAAATCCTGGCCCGAATCAGTCTACCTCATTTGCACAATCTATACAATCTTTTCATAGGCCTTCTGGATTGGGGGCACCAATTCCTGAATCTTCCTCCGGTGTCCAACGACCTCTCCTTCAGCAACATATGTATCCTTCTGGTCCTTTGCTTCCCGCTATGGCTGCTTCCCCCCAGGGAATCTGGTTGCAGCCTCCCCTGATGGGTAGCCTGCCAAGGCCACCTTTTCTCCCACATCACGCGGTTTATCCCGGATCGTTTCCTGTACCAGGACGTGCTGTGTCTACTAATACTTTGTTATCTGATTCTCAACCTCCCGGGGTTACTTCTATGTCAAGTGTAGGCTTGACCCAGTCGTTCTCAGTTGGTGGATGTCATCCGTTGGTGGGAACACATGGGCCACTTGCACAACCACTTCAAGGAATCGGTACGCTCAGGGTTTCATGCTAGATTAATGACAAATGTAAGAGCTATTCAGCCTAATTTATTGATAAATGAAGTCCATATATTCTTTATTACTTTCATACGTAATATGTAGGCAATACACATCTTGCTCAAGAAGTCGGCAACAAGATTGATTCTGCTGTAGGCAAACAAGCAGATGCATGGACTGCCCATAAGACGGAAGCTGGAATTATTTACTACTATAATTCTTTGACAGGGCAATCAACTTATGAAAAACCTGTTGGTTTTATGGCAGAGGTGTGCATAGTTTGTATTTATATTCTTTTTGTTACTTGTCTATATTGTGATTTTTCTGAGCATCATTTTCCCAACCTACCTATACTTAAATATATTTCGCCAGCTCTCAGGTTTAAGATGTTAGAAAATATGCTGTTTGATAACCCACTGAAGTGATGATCAATTAGTGAACCTCCTTAGTCCTTACTTTGTTAGAACGTTGTTACCAAACATTTTGATTACCCGTTTACCTTCATTAATATCTTCAACAAACTACGGTTTGCAGAGGCACCTTTTAACTATGGAGGTAGGAACATGGTACAAATACAATGAAATCCACAACAATGTTTTGTTATGCATAGAGAAGGCATAAATATATCACGTAGCCAGATTTGATTTTGAGCTATATGGACAATAAAGTTAAGAGTTTGTCATAAGTTTGGATGACTATTTGAATTTAAGATTATAGTTCTAAACATATAATTCTGGACTTACATAGTGGTTGTTCTATTTCTTGATATCTCTGCAGCCGGACAAAGTCCCAGCGCAACCAACTCCAGTTTCTATGTAAGTTTGAATTTCTTTCCTGATAACAAGATTCTGAGACTAGTCAATTATATTTTTTTCCTTTTTGGGGATGTATAACCTTATATTTAATAACGGCTTTTCATTTTTTTGAAACAAGGTTTTACTGTAATTAAGGGGTTTGTTTTTTGTTTTCAGATTTATTACTTATTAGCTAGCTGTTTGTGCTACTCTAAAATCGAACAGTTTGCTAACAGGTTGAACAGATTGTTGCAAGTGATAATAGTTATCTTTATTGTTGCAGCTTGAATCCTTGTATGATACTAAAAAACTTGTGTTACATATGTATAGGGAGCATTTGTCTGGGACAGACTGGGCATTGGTCACCACAAATGATGGCAAAAAATACTACTACAATAGTAAAACAAAGGTATTGCAGACTGATTCTAATTAGTTGCAATTAAGTTGAAAATCATCAAGCAATAGACTTTTTACTTCTCATTCATCAAAGCATGGCACATCGTAAGAACTCTCTGGAGCATGGATTCTCTTTATGTCAACCTTGTTACAAAAAGTCAAGTGAAATACTAAGAAGGTTCTTGGGATTAATTCTAGTGGTGAAGGGGTATACGGTTCGGTGTGCAGGACCTGTGTCTTAGAAATACTGCTTAAATGAAATTTGATTTAGTTTCACATCACGAAAGCTAATTTCATTATATCATTGTTGCCATGTTGTATTTAGATAAGCAGCTGGCAGGTCCCTAGCGAGGTGACAGACTTGAGAAAGAAGCAGGATGGTGAAACATTGAGAGAACATTCAATATCTGCCCCAGATACTGATACAGCGTCAGAACACGCATCTACTCCAACAAGCTTAATCGCTCCTGCTATCAGTAACGGTGGTCGTGATGCTGCAACTCTTAGACCTTCAGGTCTCCAGGGATCACCATCTGCTTTGTATCTGATAAAAAAGAAGCTACAGGATTATGGAGTCCCTGCTGCTCCTGTAGCAGCTTCAATATTATCAGAAACAGCAGCATCTGAAGCAAATAGCTCAAGAGCAGTTGAGTTGTCGGTGAAGGGTGCACAAAGTGAGAGTAGCAAAGATAAGCAAAAAAATAGTACGGGAGATGGTAATATGTCTGACTCCTCTTCTGATTCAGAAGATGAAGATAGTGGTCCGACAAAAGAAGAGTGCATTATCCAGTTTAAGGTATTTCTAACTTTTGATTTCTCACGGGTAAAAAGTAAAAGAAAAAGCGTTAGGAAGTCTTTATGCATGCATGATCTTTCTCGTAATTTGTCAACAAAGGTAATTATTGGATTTAGCTTTGGTTTTTTATTTGTGAATATCCCTTGTGTACTTTTAGTCTGACGCAACCGTCTGTTTGGTTGAACTGTTAAACGTGTACGGTGTACCATTCTGCCTTCTTCTGTTTTGTCAGTGGATGGTTCAACAGGCATCAGATTCTAACATTAACTCCTATCCAATTGCAATTCATATGGTGAAAACATGAGAGTAAGTGTTTACGATGGTCATATGTTGCTGTATTGTGTTCTTCTTTTCTTTTTTCCCACAAGAGAAAGAAAAGGAAGTTGAAACTTATAATTTGGTCCCAACCTATACATCTACATTTTTGAGTCTGGAACCTTAGTAGACACTTCACAAATCGATATCTTGAAAACTGACAGTCATATATGGCATCTCAGGAAAATTCTCACATAGGTCCTTATCGAATTAGAAATTAGCTAGAAAGAAGCATGAATCAATTAGATTGCATTAGGTGGTTGCTAGTGAAGGAATGTGGTGGAACCAGGGTTCTTGAGAGGCTTACAAACACAAAAATGATAATTGTGCAAGAGACTTTGGTTGGTGGTCTTAAATTTTCGAATTAGGGGAGGGGCTACTACTGTTGATTATGTTCCAAGACTCTTGATTCTATATACACTGTTTTCTTCCTGTTCCCTGTTCTACGATTCCTTGAGAACAGTTCTTCACAACTTTGCATAATAATTACTCAGTGTTGTGTATATGGTTCTTTTGCCTTCAATATAGATGTAAAGCTTTGTTTGGCAGTTGGAGACTGCAATGATAAGTGAGTAATACTGCAAGGCATAATAAAATTAAGAATAAAAGACTTAATCACACACAAAGCACAAGATTCACGCGGTGCTGCAATTTTCCCAGATCCAAGCAGGGTTGCAGAGATATCACTCTTAAGTAGCAGAGGTTACTTATAAATATAGATAGACATTAAGGCTAAATAAATTCAAAGATAATGACATGTTTGTCCAAGGAGTTTTTTACTTAATTGGATCGTGTAATCATGTTTTATGGCTGAATAAAGAGGCTCGATGCTGCACCTTTACTGTCTCGGGATCTCAGATGTCATCTAAGTTGCAGCTGGTCTGGCGCAACCTGGATCATATCCACCGTTGGAATAAAAATCAACGGTGTAGATGAGTTATGGAATATTATTATTTAAACGATGGATAAAATATACCAAACCGATGGTGGGTATGATATAAATCGGGCCACACCTGTTGCGACCTAGGTTGTATCCAATTTTTTACGATGATTATGTTCTCCTCTACCAATTCTTTACTTTGTAGGATGACATTCTTTTCTTGATTATCTGTTTGGTTATGCAGTTGGAGAAAGGCTAAATAGGAAGTAATGGATTCTCCAAGTTTAAACTTTAGTAGAAGTCCTAGTTTTTAAAGTAGGTTGCATTTTTCAGCTTGATTTTTAATCTTGAAAATGTAGCTTAATAAAAAAGTAAAGAATGTTCCCCTTAAACTTAATGGGATCCTTCACTTGGTAGACGTTAACACACACACACATATAAATTATCTTCTTAGAGGATGTAATTTGTTAAAAATCTTAGTGACACTGAAATTGTCTCCCCTTAAATTGCAGGACATGCTTAGAGAACGAGGGGTTGCACCATTCTCCAAATGGGAAAAGGAACTGCCAAAAATAGTATTTGATCCACGCTTCAAGGTTTTTTAAACCTCTAATGAGTAGAAATTACTTTGTTCAGAATTTTGGTATCTTTTAGCCTGAAAACCTTGAAACACATTTATTACCTTCAGATATTTGGTTGCTCTTTTTTTTGGGTGGACTTGCTTTACAATCATGTACACTTATTCATCTTAGTAGGCGGTTCTATGATGTTATGATCATACACTGGAGGTTTGCTTGCGTAACTCATTTTGAGAGAAATCCCACACAGTTTTGTTTACTCCAGCTTTGGGCTACTCGAGGAGCTTTGTTTGTTAAATCACAAGACTTAACTTTATCTCTATTTTTGACATCCCTTGCACTTTTCTAGAATAAATTTTCTGTAGCAGTGAGCACGCAGATTGTACGTTAAGTTAAAATATTTACATTGCTGTGTGAATTTGTGGGCAATCTATGTTGCATTTTATTTTCTGTGTAAGGCTCTGCAAATTTACTCAGCTTAAATGTGGCTAAACTTTCCCGTGATCTTGTGTATCTGACTATCAGTGAGCTATGTAGGTTTTTCATTTGATCTACTAACTAGGGTTTTTACTGGTGCAAATCTAGTTATTTTTCTTTCAGTATTGTCTATGCATCATCGTGGAAGGGACAAGCAGATCTCAACTGTTGCAAATGTTCTGCTTTTTTATTTTGTTGTAACCGTAACTAATATTTGTTCCTTTTATGTTCTCTTCATCAGTTATTAAGGATGGCCATCTGTAATTAATTTTTTAAGAGAGGTCTGTTCTACTGCAGGCAATACCAAGTCATTCTGCCAGGAGGTCCTTGTTTGAACACTATGTTAAGACACGTGCAATGGAGGAGCGCAAAGAAAAACGAGCTGCACAAAGGGCTGCAGTCGAAGGATTTAAGCAGTTGTTAGATGAATCATCAGAGGTTGATTAATTTCCTCATTACTTACATCTCATCTTCCCTATTTCGTTTTATAAAATATTTCAACCTACACATTTGGGTAAATAGAATTTTACTTTTAGGACATCGATCACAACACTGACTATCAAAGTTTTAAGAGGAAGTGGGGAGGTGATCCGCGGTTTGAGATGTTGGAACGCAAAGACAAAGAGATTTTGTTGAAGGAAAGGTATGCCTTCGCAAGGAAAGTATGTTTGACCCTTATGACCACTGTATGCAAGAATGAGTGCTCTGTATATGTATATATTAAGTAAAAGAGGTGATACTTTAGATACCTTGCCTTGCTTTGCCAGGTAGCTTTGTAATTAAAGCTACAAACTCTCTGCTGCATGGGCCTAATGGCAATTTCTAATTGATCTTAGTAACCTGATAAGCGTGTAAGTTATAAACGGTAAATTTGATGTAGATGTTGCTCAACACCATAGAAGGTTCATGGAAATGAGCTGTGCAGTCCTGGTAAGATCTTAGTGCTTGAAACTTGTGTAAGAGTACTAGGCACATGTTTGACATATGAGTTTGCCCTTATATGTAACTTCGATCTCAAGTGGTGTATTTTTTTGCTTTCTAATTGTTAGATTTCCCCTCCAATCCCTGTGTTGCTTTTGATTATGTCAATTCGCAAATCAATTCTACAGAGAATGTATTGGAAGTCAGCTCTCAGAGTGGCCACTCATCCTGTGCAAGACTTTTAGTAATTGGCTTTAATAGCCTCATATAATTTTGAGCTATACATTCTCAGATAGATCATAGATGAAATAATTGTTGTATCCGTAGAGTTTATAAATTCACAGATCGGCTTTGGCTGCGACTTCCCTATTTCTTGGAGCTCCCTGACTAAAAGGTTTCATAGTTTCATGCCTTATGTCATGTCTCTATTGCAGGGTCCTTGCTTTTAAACGGGTTGCCGAAGAAAAGGCTCAAGCGTTACGTGCTGCTGCTTCCTCTTGTTTCAAATCCATGCTTCATGAAACCAAAGATATAAATATTAACTCCCGCTGGTCTAGAGTAAGTAAATTACATGTCCTTTCCTATTTGTGTGCTCTCGAGCTCCTGGTAATATAACAGATGGTATCAGTAATTCAGTTAGGAGATGTTTTCAATCCTATACTGTCTTTCCCGTTTGGCTTTGGCTTTGGCATACTATCACTCTAGCGGTGAACCACTATGCTGAGGCTACGCCAAAACATCTACCAAATTTGTTTTTGTAATTATAATTAATGCAAATATTTAATAAAATAATAGAACATACATTAACAAACAAATTAGAAACATATAAAAGTAGATTTTTTAAAATTGCCTTTTAAATAATCAAAAGGACGTTGTCATTGGACTGTCCTTGACAATTTTAGTGACAACCTTTAGATGTCCAGGTCATTCTACACTGTAAAAAGCCAAGTGTTAGAAGCAATTAAGATTTGAAGAAGGACCCCAGAGCGAGCTTGCTTTTGATATCTAGCTTTAAACGTAAAAGTTCCCTTATGGTTGCTTTTCATATCGATAGACAGAGACTAGTCAGTTTTGGTTATATAGAGATTGCAATGGGATGCTAATGGTTTTGGCCTCTTCCTTTTATGGGCATGACAGATAGTTGACCTAAGCAGGTTAAGATTGTTTCACTTGTCTTGAAAATATGGTACAACCATCAGAAGCTTCCCCTTGTGTTATACATTGGGATATAGTTATAATTGTCTGATATGCCAATTAAGTTTCTTTCAAAAAATGCATCTATCAACTTTTTAATGAATTTGTGCACGCATTCTTTTTTTTGATACTTTGTTCTTTCTAAAATTTGTTACTGTTTTTCTTGCTCTACAGGTTAAGGATAGCCTAAGAAATGATCCAAGATACAACTCCGTCAAGCATGAGGCAAGGGAGGTCTTATTCAATGAGTATATTTCTGAACTAAAAGCAGCACATGAGGAAGCCGACCGAGAGGCAAAAGCCAAACTGGATGAGCAGGTCAGTGCTATTCTGTATTTTCTAAAATATTTTCTTTTTATCTCTGTCTGTGTCATAATTTAAGTTAATTAAGAAAGGAGAAGAGGAAAGTTGGAAGTCTGTTGCCAAAACCGAAGTACACATTAATCTGTGATTCATGCTAACTTCTGTAGCAATTTTTTTGGCTTCAACTAATTTCAGGAAAAATTGAAGGAAAGGGAGCGTGAGTTACGGAAGAGGAAAGAAAGGGAAGAACAAGAAATGGAAAGAGTTCGACAGAAAATTAGAAGGAAGGAATCAGTGGCATGTTATCAAGCTTTGTTGATGGAAACTATAAAGGACCCTCAGGTGAAGTTATATTGTTGGCAAACAATTAGGTTGTGTCATTGTTTACTTAATTAATGGTTGCTAGCTAATTCTGAACTAGTTTCCTTGGTGTAACATTTATATACGAATTAGATTTCTAAATGACTGAAGGAAGGCTTTAAAATAGATTACTAGATTTCAATCTTAAACATTGGTTAGAGGCTTCGTGCTTCTCCATGCACCCCTCCTTTTTATTAATAAGTAGGATATAGCTACGATTTTGTGATTAAAAATGCAACAGCTAATTGCATGGCAAAGATTTCCAGCATTATAAAGCATCAACTCAAACCTGTTAAGGCTTTTTATGCTCGGTTTTAAACTTGACTTTCGTATAGCATGTTAGTTTTGGAATTAGTTGAATGGCATGGATTAATCTTTCTCATGTCTCTTTTTTACCTGCCTTTTCTTATTAAGTAGGCTTAGAATAGTAAAGAGGAGATAAACCAACAATCCCAAAGAATAGGTGATAGAAACTAAATCGCTACAAGTAAACATGCAGATAAAATTTTATGCATTTGGCGGCACCTGCGTATTTTTTCTGCATAGGTGATTTGTGAATGTGCTAATTTGGTCAAGGTCCAGCATCTATGACATAAGTTGCTCGTCGTAGTTTTAAAGGCATAGGAAAAGTGACTTATATTACTAGAGTGAAAAAATTGTCACCAAACTTGGATTTCATGCAATTGCATGAATAAAACACATTGACATGAAGGCACATAGTGAGCGAGTTGGCTGTTCATCATTTTTCCATATAAGCTGATCAATTATAATCTCTCTTTTTTTCTCCTTAGGCATCCTGGACAGAATCAAAGCCGAAACTCGATAAGGATCCTCAAAGACGTACAAGTAATGCTGATCTAGATCCATCTGATATGGAGAAGCTCTTTCGAGAACATGTAAAGATGTTGCATGAGGTAAGTGAACAACTCTTCTTCATCTGAAAAAGAAAGAATGCCAAGTCGTGGAACCACCATCCTTAAATAGGCACATGATAATCCAGTGAATTTTCCCTTTGACGCATCTCTAATTTGAAAATGTTACCATGCTTGCCTTACTGAGCCAAGATTCTAAGTTTATAGACAGCCCAGCATACACCAGCTGCTGTACTTCTAGGCTTTTCCAATTAGTCAACGAAATCATCATTCCATTTGGTATGGCAATCTTTACATAAATGTTTTCATCTTGTTTCAGCGATGTGCACACGACTTCAATGTTTTATTAGCAGAAGTCATAACAGCAACAGCAGCTTCACAGGAGACAGATGATGGTAAATCAGTGCTTAATTCGTGGTCCACTGCCAAACGGATTCTAAAGCCAGATCCTAGGTACAAGAAGTTGGGGAGGAAAGAGAGAGAAGCTTTGTGGCGTCGGTATGCAGAGGATATGATACGGAGACAGAAATCGGGACACGGAGATCAAAGTGAAGAAAAGCTCACAGATACAAAAACAAGAAGATAGCCTGGACTGGAATAAAATTCTGCTTGTAGAATAGATTATCGTACTCACCTGTTTGCTGCTCTAAATCACTAATTTATTAAAGAGAAGTTTACTGTATCTGGCAGAATATAGAATCGTGAAACAACTTGCCAGTGTGAAGAGATAAACAATGTTCGCAGTTTACTTGTGTTTGTGATTATGATGTTATGTTATGGTTCAGAATTAGTTTAGTCATCTATTTTTGTGGTGAAAACTTGAGATTCGATTATATGCTTTATGTTTCGAATCTTCCTTGCATTCAAGTTTTCATGGAATTCTCGCGTACTTCATGCAGCTTTATATATGGACATACGTTTGCTATCGCCTTGAGAAAAACGTTTTTTTTGTTTAATAATAATAATAATAACAATTATTATTTTTAATAAAAAGAATATTTACATCCTTCCCTTCCATTTAATATGGAGAATTGCTAAAAAACGGCCAAAACTACTCGTGAAGTTGCATTTTTAATTTTTTAAATATTTATAAAAAAAATATTCATAAAAAAAAATCTCAAAATCCTTAAATTTTATTTATTTCAATTATTTACATTTTATACAAATTTTATATTTGTTAAAAAAGTACTTAAAAACCTTTAAATTTTAATAATTTATTTTTTATGCAATTTCATGGAGTAATTTTGACCGTTTTTTTAGCAATTCTCTTATATTTGTTTGTGCCGTTGAATGATAATCGGTATAAAAACTGTTGAATGACAATCTAATCGGTATAAAGCTAACTAATTTGATTTTGGGTCAAGCTATTTCCCATTAATATTTCTTATTTATTTCATAATTTTAAATCTAAAAACATTCATGATTTATTTTTATCGTTCTGCTCTTATTTTATTTTTTTATTTATAATTTCGTGTCATTAACTATTCTCAAACAAATATGAGATTAAACCTAGTTGAATCCAACATATATGTTTTACCTTATAAAATTAAACTTTAAAAACCAAAAAATCCCGAACTTGATAAAGATTATCCATGGAGGAAGAGGACACTCAAACCAAAGCTTTAACACCGAAAATATCACAAAATCAACCAACAAGGTAATTTAATATTGTTTTTAAGTTGTACAACTTGAAAATCTGCATTAGAAAAAACCTTTCCATAACAAATCTCGACTTCTGCAGTTTTTAACGACGAAAACCTGATTCCGAGGTGATATCTCGGAATAGTTATTTTTTCACAGAACACCCAATTCTGAGATACCACCTTGGAATCACGTGTTCTGTGAAAAACAACTAATTCCTAGCTACCACTTTGGAATCAGGTGTTTTTTGTAAAAACAACTGATTCCTAGCTACCACCTCAGAATCAGGTGTTCGTCGTTAATAACTGCAGAAATCGAGATGGAGTGGCTGGTGTTTGGTGGAACTTGGTGGAAAAATAATAGAGAAGTTAATGAAACCTTTGTAATCTATGAGTGTTTGCTCAAGAACTAAAGAAAATGTTATTTGATGAAGGAAGGGTTAATCTTTGTATTTCTTTTATGGAGTAAATATTAAGATGAAGCTTTTTTGGATTTATGGAGGAAATAAGAAATGTTATGGGAGAAATAGCTTCACCTTTTGATTTTATTTGTTTTATAAAATCTATATATTTATGGATAAAAGCGTAAAATAGAAAGTTTATACAAGTAGTATATTTTAAGGGATAGACACGATAGTGGAAAAGACAGCGCTGATTGAAAGTTTACTGAATTCATGAAAGATAGTACAAAAAATATAGATTAGGATAGAGAATGCATACGTGGTATCTCTAGGGAGAGAAAACAACAAAATCCTGATAGGGTTACATGATAGTAAGTTCCGACTCAAACTACAAAGTGA
The DNA here is from genome assembly GCA_036936605.1 of Limnanthes douglasii subsp. nivea. NCBI lineage: Eukaryota > Viridiplantae > Streptophyta > Magnoliopsida > Brassicales > Limnanthaceae > Limnanthes > Limnanthes douglasii. The sequence continues at coordinate 146,768,224 of JAUPFV010000003.1, read as the reverse complement.
GGTGGTGGTGGTGATAACTGTAAAAACAATAATCAAACAAATAGTATAATGTTAAATTTATGAAAACTATCATGGCTAGTCAATTTTGGTGTTAAAAAATTTGAACCAAAGATCCGAAAAATACGTTATGAGACTACGAAGGTGAGGGTAAGAAGAATAAAAAATTCTTGCGTACCTCTCCCATTAGATGTGGTAAATGACCGCGCCAAAACAAACGCGTACAAAATGTCGGTTTCGAGAAGAATTCGAGTTAGACGATTCGTTAAACTAAGATTTCCAGTTCAGGATTAAGTAGGAATCTTAGTCTAGAGCTAGCGAAACCCAAGAGACTCTTGGTGAAGTTACAATCATTGGGGATATACTTGATAGTTTCAGAGTACGAATTGCATAAAACATAATCTGGTGATGTATTTAAACTCCTACATAGAATCTCATCTCTAATAGATAATTTGTGTAGATTGCGTGCCAAAAGATGCAAGAGTAACGATGAATGTTATACTTATTCTATATTAACCTAGTCTACCCGACACATGGAGTGGAGTTACGAGTGACGTTGTAGGTATCCTTGATAGTAAACTTAGGATTTTCTTTCTTGGCAATCCAGTAATGCACGTTGTCGAAGTCAATATTTGGAGGAAGTAGAGAGAGGATGATGTTATTGATATCAAGAAGATTGATTTGTTTTTAGCGCATATAGATCTCATGTTAGATGACCAGTTCCAAAGATCATATAAGATGATATGTGAGACCTTGAGATTCTTCCCAAGCCTAGAATCATTGATGATATTTTCACCATAGTGTTATACCATAAAGGTGGGAAGTAGCCATAGATCATACCAAAGAAGGTATCAGCCCCATTCTGAATCGTTATCCTATATAAATTACCAGTCAGAGGCCTAAGACGTAGTACTTTCCTCGAAGTCCAAGAAGGGGAGGAACCTAGATGTAAGTCAAGATTTTTTTTGGCTTTGATTAAGTTCCACCATATTGAATATTTGTTATTACTTATAGATACCGCCGATGTTTAAGGACAACAACATGCTTGAATATTTTTAGGCTTAGAATCTCAAGACCGCCCTCCATCGTGGGATTGGTAACATTACTCCATGCAAATTATGCACCTGAGTTCTTCATCTCAGGGTCCGACCAAATGAAACAACGAAGATACGAGGATAAATCTTTAAGGAATCTAGATGGTATATTGAAAATTAAAGACCAGTAGACTCGTCCCGCAAATAGAACATATTTGATGAGTTGGAGCCTACCCGCATACGGGAGATGCTTTGAGGTTTATGAGTCTATTCACGAGGTGGTTTTATGGAGAAGATGACGACAATCAGAATGTGTATGACATCTTCTGAGGAGAGGAACACCCATATATTTCACCAATAAGGTACCTTCCTTGTTACCTAAGATAGAAATTAGTTTATTACGAAAGGTGAAATTACACTAGAAAAGAATATTTGGCTCTTTGCTGGACTGACTTGAAGCCTAGAAAGCAAAAAAAAGTCATACAAGTTGTCTTTAATTAGATTAAAAGAGTTATGATCACCATGACATAAAATCATAAGGTCACCAACAAAGCAAATATTAATAATTTTAAGTTTATGACATTTCGAATGAAATTAAAAATTTCTATTGTTACTTTTCTTTTTGAGGATACTAGCAAGGATATGAAAAATAAGACGAAGAGAAAAGAGGAGAGATGATCTCATTTCCTGATTCATTTCCTATCTTTGAAATTACCATAAGTGTCACTACTAATGATAATTTTATAAGAAGGAATGGTAATGCATTGGATGATCCAAATGATCATATTCTCAGGAAAGTTCATAGTGACAAGGATGTCAAAAATAAGATGACAACAGATATTGTCAAAGGTTTTCATCAGATCTATTTTTAGAGCAACCGTTTTATCTTTACAATTGACATAATAACCCCCTTATGAGTTCTCGAGAGAGCATAATATTATCAAAGATGTTTCTCCCTAGGATAAAATACGATTGATATTTTTCAGTTAAATAAGGGAGGGATTCCTTGATTCTGTTTGCAAGAACCAATTTTTTTTCTTATAGACCACATTCCATAGAGCAATAAGCCTAAAGTCAGCGACCACATAATGCGATTCTTTATTGGGGATAAAAACAATGAAAGTGGAATTCTAAGAGGAGTCGACAATTATGAAATTAAAAAAATTTAAGAACTCTGTTACATATATTCCTACGCACAATATTCTAGGAGCCATTGAAAAACTAGAATTGAAACCATCAGGCCCACTATAAATCCGAACAGGACAAATGTGAACACTTTTTGACTAAGCTATTTTTTAATCTACTTAAAAACTAATGGGTCCTTAAACTCGACCCAGTTTCACAACTTGACCCTGTAAGCCCATGAGTCATTAATTAAAAGTATAAATACCCCCAACTACTCTCATTAATTAGGGTTATCAAAATTTAATACAAGTAGGCTGCTTAATTATCTGACTACTCCCCACACTAAACATACAAATACCCCAAACTTGCTAAAATACTTTACAAAACTACCCCCAACCCAAAAATAAACCAAACCAAATTGGCGACAGCAGTGGGAGCACGGAGGTGTCTGAATTTTACATTCAAAACCAGTAAGAAAAACAGTTCTGATGCATCCAAACGAGCAAGGTACTCCACAGATATACAGATAGAATAGATGTTTATGGACCTTATGTGGTATAAACGGTTAAGGAGAATAAGGAATACACTGTTGAGGAGCGAGATCAGCTGATAGCAGAGATAGAAACGCTAAGGGCCATAAAACAAGCAGAGAAAGGTATCAGGGAGAAATCAGGGGTAAATCAGGGGTGTCAGCTAAACATACTGACAATCCTGGGGAGAATGATCCATCACTAAAGACTCATATTAGTTAAAAAAAGACTCATCTCCGCTCTAAGACACATCGGTCTAAGCCTGTTAAAAATTCAGAGTCTGAGTCCTCCAGTAGCTCTTCGAATGAGGCTGAGCTTGAGGAATCTTGGTCATCAAGCAGTGATGAAGGGAGATCTGAAAAAAAGATGAAGTTAATCAAAAAGTATTCAAGAAAGATGGATAGACATGGTAGGCTTAAAAGGCATATGGACAGAGGATTATCCCACATGCATGCTTATCAGTTGCTGATAGATCCTTTTGCTTTTCAGACTGAACCAAGAATTTTTACAACTCCTAATGAAGACACAGTCTTTAGTCGTAATAAGAACTAGAGGTAGTCACCTTTGTCTGCACAAATACTATCCGGAAACCTACCCAAAAAATTCGAAAGCTCTAAAATGGAAAAGTATGATTGAAGTCGAGATCCGGACAACTATCTGGAGCAATTCAAGAACTTCATGATGAATTTTGATAAGGATGATGATAAACTCTTGTGCAGAGCTTTCTCCCAAAATTTTACGGGAAATGCTCTTAAATAATATAATAGATTACCTTAGGGGTGTATTAGAAACTTTGATACATTATGGGTTGCCTTCCGAAGGCAATTTGTTGGAAGTAAAGAGGTGAAGGGTAATGGGGATAACATTATCCATTGTGCCCAAGAACCAAACAAGTCTTTAAAGGACTACATAAGTTGATTTGTGATTATCATATTTCTTCGAGCAGGTGGTAATTGTTTCTCTAAGACAGAGGTTGAATCCTGGGAACCTAGCTGATTCTATAACCAGGAAAAAAGCTATGACTTGGGGTGGCCTGCTATATCAAGTGGGAAATTTGATTAATATGGAAGAGACAAAGAAAAATAGGGTGCACCATCAGGTGGGGTCCACCATAACAGTTGCTCCAGCCACTAACCAGTCTGGGTACAAGGCTAAGGAGACCGGACAAGGATCCAACGGACTAAACAAACTCAATCCAACCAGAATTAGGCCTAGAGCCAGCAGTTAAGAGATAAAATAGGTCCTTGCGTTCAGTTGGAGTAGTTTGCATGAGTAAAGGGAAAATATGGCCACAATCTATGATAAGACTAAGGAGGAAGTCCATTTTCGGAAGCCGACGACAGTGCAACCTCCTAGAGAAAGCCGAAATACTTGTTTTTGGCAATATCACAATGATATAGGCCATAACACTCAAGACTGCATAACATTAAAATATGAAGTACATAACCTTATTGAAAGAGACAGACTGGGAGCTTATGTCAAAATAAGAAGTGAAAATAGGTCTGACAATGCTCCTCGGATGGGCCTTACAAACAATCCTGGAACATTTTCTCAAGAAGGGGTGATGGTGATTCTTGAAGGATTCAATGTTGATTCTGAGTAACTGGATCCTGATCCAACTTGGAATAAGGTGGGAGTCATAACAGAACAAACCCGGATGGTGTCCAGACTGAACAGTTTCTTTGAGTCACTAACCATGTTTGGAGGAGATACTGTGACAACACCCACCCCTTCATCAAAGAAGAGGCAAGTCCACAGTTTGTCCACTCAATTGGAAGGGGGAATGTCTTCCCATCAGTGCCAAACCCCTTTCTTATTCATAGTTTTTGATGAGGATGATTTGAGGAATATTGTTGGGCCTCATGAGGATGCGGTGGTTATAGGAGAATCTATTGGGGGCAATGATATACGCCATATTTTGATAGATACATGCAGTTCAGCAAACATCCTCTTCTTAAGCTCCTACAAACAGATGAGGAATCCGGCTGTTATTCAACACTCAGATAGAACTATCGTGGGATTCACAGGGAGCTCTGCGGATGTAATTGGGGAATTTGAAGAAGAAGTGTCGTTGGGCAAGGGGAATTTTAAAAAGATAGTGAGGGTATTATTCGTGGTTATAGACTGCCCCACATCATCCAACATAATTTTTGGGAGGTCCTGTCTTTCCAGAATGCATGTTGTGGCCTCAACAGTCCATCAATGTTTAAAGTATGCAGTTCAAGAACAAGTACGTGTTGTCCGAAGTAGTTAGAAGATAGCCAGAGAGTTCTATGCAACAACTCTTGCTCCTAAGACTTTTGGGGAAGTTCAGATTAATGAAGATTAGCAGCTACTAGAGCCTTCTGCTGGGAAAAGTGAGATTGATGACCTTAGAGAGGCTCCCAGTGTTATAATATCCATTGAAGAAGTTGAAACTCACTCCCTTGCAGAGGGTAATAATATCAAGATTGGTTCCAAGATGACACCAAAATTTAAAAAAAAGTTGTTGTCTTTTTTGCTAAACAATCAGCATGTGTTTGCTTGGTGCAATAGTGATGTAACCGGAGTACCCGCAAGCGTTATTTCACACAAGTTGTCCATCTAGAGTGATGTTGCACCTGTAGTACTAGAAAATAAAATCTTTTTCTAAGGAAAAAATGGATGTGATAGTTCAAAAGGTTGATCGGCTGACCAAGATGGGACATATTAAAGAATCCCAATATCCTTGTTGGACTGCCAATCCGGTGTTAGTTAAGAAAAAAAAACGGGAAATGACGTATGTGCATTGATTCCACTGACCTTAACAGAGCTTGCCCAAAAGATCTCTATCCTGTCACCCGAATAGATAAATTTGTAGACTCTACGTCTAGAAACAAGTTACTGTCCTTCGTGGATGCTTTCTTCGGGTACAACCAGATACAGGTGGATCCGAAGGATCAAGATCACATTACCTTCATAACAGACAGAGGTCTCCATTGCTACAAGGTGATGCCCTTTGGGTTAAAGAATGCTGGGGCTACTTATCAGAGGTTGGTGAACAAAACACTTTGTTAATCAGATTGGCAGAAATATAGAAGTATACATATATGACATGATGGTTAAAATCCTGGAGGAGGATTTGCACATAATTGATCTTCAAGAAACGTTTTCTAATTTAGCAACTGTGAATTTGAAATTAAATCTAGAGAAATGTGTGTTTTGGATCCGATCTGGAAATTTTTTGGGTTATATAATAAGTGAAAAAGGTATTCAGCCCGATCCGGATCAGCTTGATGCACTATTGGAAATAGATCCTCCTCAAAATGTTAAAGAGGTCCAAAGGCTGACCGGAAGATTAGCTGTCTTCAGACTAATATGCTCTCCACAGTGCAACCATGCCTTCGTTGAGATAAAGAAACACTTATCCTCACCAAAGACTCTCTTCAAACCCGTTCAAGGAGAAACGCTCAATGTATACTTGGTTGTGTCAGAATGTGCTATAAGTGAAATTCTGGTAAGAAAAGTGGACAATTATCCTCGTCTCGTATACTACATCAGCAAAAGTTTATTAGATGCTGAGAAGAGGTATTTAAAGCTGAAAAAGTTGGCGCTAGCCTTATTGATTGCAGCAAGAAAGATGAAGCCGTATTTTCAATCTCTTTCCATTATTGTACGGACATCTTTCCCACTAAAAAATGTTCTTCAAAAGGAAAATATATCAAACAGAATGACCAAGTGGTCAGTAGAATTGGGCGATTACGATATTGATTTTACCCTCCGAACGGCTAATAAAGCCCAATCAGTGGCTGATTTCTTAGTAGAATTCCATACAGACAGGAACTTTAAACAAACTTCTGAAGATAAAACCAAGAAAGAGTGGGTGGTCCAAACATATGGTGGATCAAGCACAATGGGTTGTGGAGCTGGAGTTTTCTTAACCTCTCCATATAGTGATAAAATGTACCAAACTATATGCTTTGGGTTTAGGGCCTCTAACAATGAGTTCGAATATGAAGCAGCTATAGATGGTCTTAAATTGGCTCTTTTGTGTGGGGAAAAGAGAGTTAGATTGATGAGTGACTCTCAACTGCTCATCCATCACGCTCAAGATCAGTCTGAGGCAAAAAATGAGCAACTGATCAAGTACTTAATCATTTTGAAAGAAGTGGCAGCAGACTTCAAAAATGTTTATTATAAGCATAATCCCAGATCGAAGAATACACTGGCAGACTCTTTAGAAACTACAGTATATTCTGAGTCCTACCCTTGGATTCACATACAAGAATTCCCGTCCATACAGCCAAGTCAAAACAAAGAAGATGGGAAAAATATGAGCATACATGTGATTCAACCTAAAGACAGGAGATATACCCTCCTTCAATATATTTCTGATGGGGTTTGCCTTCGGACAAAGCTGTGGCAAAAAAGATTAAATACAAGGTACGTGGTTTTTTGGTGATAAGGGAAATTCTATATAAGAGATATTTCAGTAGACCTCTCCTACGTTGTTTGGGGGTTTGAAAGATCCCAAGTTGTTTTTTCCGAACTGCACGATGAGGAGGGCTCAACACATTGTGGGTACAGGGCGCTAACCCGGAGAGTTTTATTAGCTGGATACTATTGGCCATCCATAATGGCAGATCCTAAAGAAATGGTGAAGAAATGTGATCCATGTCAAAGGTATGGGAATGAAATTTATGTGCCAGCAGTACCTATGGAGCCTATTTATGAGCCATTACCTTTTTCCAGATGGGGGATTAGTTGGACCTCTACCTATGGCATCCAGGGGGTGTAGAACTATTATAGTTGCTATTTATTACTTCTCAAAATGGATAGAGGAAGCTCCCTTAGCAGGAACCACATCGAAGGCTGTCTTTAAATTTATCTTATCCAATATATGCTACAGATTTGGGGTCCTCCAAAAGATTACCACAGACAATGGGCCACAATTTGATAACAAAGATATGGAGAATTTATGTGCTTCTAGAGGTATTCAGCATTGTTTTTCTTCTTCTTTCCATCCACAAGCAAATGGTCAGGTTGAAGTTGCAAACATGACTATTTTGTCTGGATTAAAAAAGAATTTAGAAGGTGCTGTGGGGAAGTGGCCAAGATATTTGCAAGAAGTATTGTGGGCCTACCGAACTACTCTTCGGGCTGCTACACAAGAGTCTCCTTTTACTTTGGTGTATGGGATGGATGCAATTTCCCCCATAGAATCTACCTTACCATCATACAGAGTCCACAAATATTCCGAACAAGCTAATGAGATAACAATTAGGCATCATTTGGACTTAATAGAAGAAAGAACGGTTAAAGCACACTTAAGAACAGCTTACTACCAAGGTTTGATGAGGAGTATATTTCCCTCCAAGTTCAAAAGAAGATATTTTCAACCAAGAGATAAGGTGTTAAGAAAAGTTTTCTTACATACCAAGGACAAGTAGTTTGGTAAGTTGACTCCAAACTGGAAAGGCCCCTATGAGGTCTGCGAAAAACTCAAACCTGGGACATATAGACTTCAAGACAAAGAAGGGAGAGTTTTGAAGCACCCATGAAATGTTGAGCATCTCATGTTATATTTAGAGTAAAGTTTTTGTGTAAATATTTACTTGTTAAATACTAATGTAAATATTAGGGGTATACTCTTTCCTATCCTAGTGGCACGAGGAGGTTTTAATGAGGTGTCCAGTTTTTTCTTCAATAATATATAATGCCTTCTTCAAAAATTCGGAGTGATTTTACTAACAATTCAATTCAAGTATAAATCACTTGTTCAATACTTTGGATCTTTAGTGGATCAGATAGACTTGATGGTTGGTTATGACTATTAAATATATGTCATTGAAGATATTAAACACTTCCACTTCTGAAATGCTAGGGGCTACTTAAACATTAGTCATGAAAGATTTAAGGAAAAGTATTAAACAAAAAGAAAATTTGATAAGTTAAACCTGTTTGGACTTCAACCGAAAAAAAATACAAAACATGTCTTGGCTATCCAAGGACTTTGGATGTTCAAAGGACATATTCGGACTTCAACCGAATAGTAATACAAAATGTGCCTTAGCCATTCCAGGATTTTGATTGTTCAAAAGACAAAAATAATACATGATAAAACCTTAGGGCTTGTTCCCTTCGGATGTTCCTTCACCATTACCTTTTTAAAGACTTTTGAGTTCATCACTTTAACTCTCACATGTACCTTCTTCGTCATCAGTGGAATCAAATCCACTAGAGTAATTGTGTTTGTACCCATCGGCCAATGTATGAAATGGGATATCCTCGTAATCCACATACTTCCATAAGGGACCAAGGGTCCTCTTAGGGAAGGTCTCATGGAACAATAGTACCATGTTAGACTTAATCCCATCATCTTTTTTTTCCAAGGAGTCTATTACTCCATTGGCATACTCTTCAATACCTACCTTGATAGCTTGCTCTTGCTGACTCTTCAGGGCATCCTTTTCCTTGGTCATCTCCGAAACGGTGCTTTCCAACTCAGTATTTTCGTTGGTTAGGGTTTGAATAACACCATCCTTAGTCTTCAACTCCTCCAACGCTGTGAGGTTTTGGGAGGAAGAAGTCTCTAAGTCAGAGTACTTAGTTTAGAGCTCAATTTTGGCTGCTTTCGATGCGACTAGCTTGGTTTCCAAATCCTCCTTCTCCTTCTTTAGTTCCTATATACTTTGCTTAACACTTAGGAGACTGCTTGACATACATTGTTTGTCAGACGTAAGAGAGTTGATAAGGTTGGTCTGACTTTTCACCTGCCTCTCCAGATCAAGTACTGGCCGGATATAACCGATGAGGACGTGGCTTAAGACATCTTGCTCTCCAGATATGGAGAATGATTTCCCATTGTAGGTCACCATGTTGGAGGAACTGGAAGGACGATAAAGACCTGCAAAATCATCATTCTCAAAATCATTAAAGTACAAACCAATGTCTTGAAGGGCACTTAGGTCCACTTCATCGTTCCGTCCACCAGAAATCTCTCATGACTTAAGGTCTGTTGGGATTTCCTTTTGCAGATTAGGGTCGGCAGAGGCTGGTTGTGGTTGGATTTCCGAAGGACGAAGGATTATTTCTTCCCCCAAGGTGACCTTCTTTTTCTTGGCAGTTTTCTCATCGTTGTTGTCCCTGCGCTTCATGTCCTTTTTAAGAGGCTTTGTTGGGTTCTTTGACCCTCCAGCTTCCCTCACTGTTTCAACCTCTACTGCTTTGATCAGAGCCGCATCAATGCCCCCTGATTCCCCGAACCAGTCCCTTCTGTAGCTGTTTGAGCCAACTCTGTTACCATTTTTCTCTTTTTGTTCTTCATTTTGCTGGGAGCCTTAGCCGTGGAAGGTAAGAACAACTTGGCATCTTTGGCTTATGTCCTTCTTAGAATCACGTCAGCAGGAGGAGGGGTGGTTAGCTCTTCCCATGAAAGGTCCCTCCGGCCTGTGCTGTTCCACAAGTGAGACCTCACAAAATTGCCCGATGTAAAGCAATTGTGGAAGGCATTACCCCAGTGTTCCGAAGCCCATGCATTGAGCTTTGCACATGTATTTTTCCCTTCTTCCAAATGGCTGGTGAAAGATTTCGGTAGAACAAAAGAGAAGTAACGAACTAGTCAGAATAAGAAAGCTTATAGTTTAAGAAGAAAAACTTGCAGGGGAAAGAGAAGAAGAAAATTACAAGTGTTTTTCCACCTAGTGGTCAGCAAGCTAGGGTTGTTGTTGGTTTTAATCCTCCTGCCATTTTCCCATGTTCCACTAACAAATAGGAACTGTGTCCTCCAAGGTTTTTCGGACTCTAGCAGGTCGTCCACAACCTTAAAGTTATTCTCTATGTTGTAGTGGTAGAATGAAAACTGATGGTTTTTGCACAAGCTTGGTACAGCAGTAAACTGCTTCATCAGAAGAAGATCTTTGACAGTCTGGATGTCATGATACAGACAAGGAGTGTGTACTAGGCATTAGGTCTTAACTGGCTGGGACAGAGCTTGACCAAATGAAAATACTTAACGATCTCCGGGTCTAGAGGAAACCGGAGTCCCCAGTTTAGCACTTCGGTGTACACTACTACCTCATTCAATTTGCAGTCCATGAGGGTGTCCAGAGTAATCGGTATCCTTACCTTTACGGACTCCGAAATCACCCATTTGGTTCGGATTCGACCCAAATCAGCAGTATGGGTGTAGACATAGTTAATGGTTTGCAAAGCCAACAAATATTTGACACTAACATGTTTAAAAAAATGGCTTACCTTACCCTCTAGGCACTCTGGAAGCGAGTCCGGATGAGTCATAAAAACTTTTACTTTACTCTTACCTTTCTTATTAGAAACAGTATCTCCTGTTTGACCTGATGCATCGGTCTCAAAAAGGGCCTCTTCAATGTTGTCTTCCATAATATCTTCCATCACTGTGGAAGGTTTGTCAGTTCTCTTTGAGGAAGGTTGTTCGGTTTCCTTCATCGGAGGCTTTTCGGGTAGTTGAGCGCTTGCTGCCTCTGAGGGCCTAATGTCTAGTAGAGGTTTTGATCCAGAGGGCTTGGCCTGTGGAGCTGCTTTTGCTACCTCCGATCCGGAGGGTTTTAACGTTGATGGTGTGGACTGGGTTTTGGTTTGGCGAGTTGTCCGGCGAGGGGTTATCTTCTCTAGTGACTTTTCTATGTTAGAGCCCATTGCTATAAATAGAGAGGTTTTTCTAATACTTGAAACGACTTTTTCCTTAGAAACAGGGTGTTGAGACTCTTGAACAGAAGAACCAGAAATGAGGGATGAAAGGTTTGGCTTAAATAAGAGCTGTTTGAGTCTAGGGTTTTTGGAGGAAGATGACCCTTGATCGGCGTCCTGATTTGGCTGACTGATTTTCTCACCTGGAGAAACGGGGAGACCGGCGGCGATATGGTTTTCTCTCTCTACCTTCCTTGTTCTCTCTAACTCTGATAAATACAACCAACCACCTTTAACTAAAGCGTTTCTGGCTGTGAACATATTATCTCTCAAGAATAATTTAAAGTTGAAAATGAATTTATCTCTAGGAAAGCTTTGAATGTGGAAGACAATGGAATAGTAAAAAGCAACAGTTACCAAGGAAAAGTTGAAAGTGGTTTTTCGCAATGATTAAAGGTTGCACAAACGTGTGAAAAATCAAAACCTCGGTAAATTTCTAGACCTAGTGGGTGCGATGATCTAGGAAAAATAACGGCTGGTAGGTCAAACCGAATACTGACACGTGTCCTACGATTCAAGAGAAAACTCATAGAATTCTGGGAAGAAAAATCAGTCCTAATGAAATTCAAACTGGATTGGTGTTGAAAATAAGCTTCTTAGTTCGGACAACGCAAGCAGATTGGACGAAATTGATAGTAACTTTGACTTGGTAGATTTTTTAACCCTTCCAAAGATACTTTGCAAGGCTTAGAAAAAGGGCTACTGATGAGTTTGGATATTACAGTCACAGCCTACCATTTAATCTGGACAAGGATAATTTGGACCTTATCACTCCACTATAAATCCGAACAGAACAAATGTGAACACATTTTGACTAAGCTATTTGTTAATCTACTTAAAAACTAATAGATCCTTAAACTCGACCCGGTTTCACAACTTGACCCGGTAAGCCCATGGGTCATTAATTAAAAGTATAAATACCCTAATCACTCTCATTAATGAGGGTGATCAACATTTAATACAAGCAGGCTGCTTAATTATCTCACTACTTCTCACACTAAACACAAAAATACCCCAAACTTGCTAAAACACTTTACAAAACTACCCCAAGCCCAAAAATAAACCAAACCATTATCGATATTGAATAAAGTGGATTTTATTTCATACGTTACCGTAAGTGTCATAAAAACCTTATCCTTATCATTGACCTTAGTTGAGAGGAGAGCCGAGACCCTTCGTAAACTAGGGTAACCTGGGGGTGCATGGTTCTAAGTAGATCCGTAAAGTGGTTCACAAAAACATTAACAATACTGGCGGGTGTGGATACGTTCATACCATGACTATTGACAATCGAGACAATTTTGTTACGAAATAAACAAGTTTTAATACTGTTATGATTTGTTTTGGTGTTCAGGTCAACAAGTTTTAGCAAACATTCTCTGGGTTTTTATTTGAGGAAGGATTCTTCTGCACAACTAAATAAGATGTAAGAGAAATGTGATTTTATTTATTTTGAGACGAGATCGAGGCTGAAAGAGTACTTTTTAAAAGATAATTGGGATTTAAATATGTTTGATTGGGCTACGAAAATTCTCGAGCTAAATATCGTTATACTCTTTCCGGCTGAGACAACTAAGCTCCAGTTAAAGGCGAGAGATTTTTTGGGTGACCAAACTCATGCTGTGGGAATTGGAAGGGGGATTCTAGCTATCAGAGATAATGTCTTTGAAAATAGGATGATATTACCACATGTTAAAAAAAATTGAATGGTTTCTTCCTACACTTGCAAGGGGTACGAAGATTGAGAGTAACCGTGGCATACTTTGAAGATCGAATGAACCCATAGTTGGTATAAGGCATGAATAAAGAATCACCATAGTTATTATTGACTAAGACACAATCAATTTACAAATAATATGGTTTGTTGGCTATTTGTTAATCTAGGTAAAATAGAAACCCGTGGAGCTGGGGTCACTTAGCTCACATTGGTAACACCAATTTTTGTATTCATCAATTGATGTAAACAGTTCTCAGATGAGAAAATGCGCTCATCCGGATGACGAATAACATTAAAATTACCAAGATATTGGATCATAATAACCCCAAGATCATTCTGAAGCGGGATACATGACAATGGAACTAATGAGAGATTATGACATCTTGCATTACAGTGGATAAATTACAAGGATTTGGTTATCATATAAATAATGGTTACTTCATAGTTCCAAATAACCTAGATCTTTTTAGGAGGATGATAGTCGTGATTGGTGATGATATGCTGTGAATAAACCATAGATCTAATAATAGAGTCGACTTTATGTCTACAAACGTTGGTCTCGACTAGTATAATTAACAATATATTAGTAATAATAACATCAATGATGTTTTTCTCCCTAATAGAGTAATTTAGCCCACAAACATTTGAATAATCAATAATCATGAGAGAATTAACTTATAGTGGATCACTCGTAGGTCACGTTAGAGGATAATCCATAATATATGTAGCGGTGGTGCTAGAGGGACAAATCCTCTTTGGTGGTGAATCCATATCCTTGTCACTTTCCACCTCCTCAATCTTCGTCAGTAGAAAACTGCGTGGGAACTTAGAAGTGACCGGAGAATGCTCTGAAATATCAGACTCCTCAGAAGATTGTGTCGGTAAGGAAAAGAATAAAATCCCTTTTAGAGCACGTTTTTATACTCTCGTGCTATATCCAAAGATAATACAATTTTCAAATTGGGGTAGGAGGCTTAGTACTTAAATTTAACCGTAACGTACATAGGTCCGATAAAATTTCCAGACATGTTTTAACCATGATGCAAATATGGGTAAATCTGAGTTTTTCATTCCTCTCAGTCAAAGTGTCGACATACAATAGGATACCAATAGCTGAACTAATGCTACTAATACCATAATCCATCCATAACTAAACAAGGAGATTGAAAAATTTTAACCAAAATTAGGATCTTTTTATGAGTATCATTGACTAAGGTAGCCAATGGCTCCCAAATTTTAAAGATAATACAAAGCCTACCAAAATTCCAAATGACCTTGTCCAAAACTGATTTTTCCAAAACCTCAAAATGAAACCGAAAGATATAACCATTAGAAAGGATCTTAAATTCCACAAGACCGGGTTTACCCTATAATGACTCAATATTTGCCTTAAGTTGAGAAAGGTTGGGAGGTTGGGTAAGGAATGAGCCAGATAGGTTAGCATTCCAAGTTTCTGGGGATCCCAACACAGAATCATTCATAATGAAGGTTGTGCCTTTAAAGACAATAGGGCGGTAACCAATACCCAAATGAGAAAGCTTTTATATAAATAATAAGTACAGAAGGATGGTTGGGAAAGCGAATAAGAGGGAAATGAACTAGTATGAGAGGATGATTTAACCAAATTGGAATTTATGTTTGAATTTAGAGATATGCCTAGAGAGATTTTAAAAAAATTGGGTTTGATTTTTGGTTTAGAAATTTTGTGTAATATTTTTTTTACCTTTAGGATCTTTTATTGTATTACCGAAATTTCTAAAAATATTAGATCTCAACTCAAATTTTAAAATAGGCCCACACCCAAGTAAACCTTTTCCTTTGCTAAAACTATGGCCATAAAACGTTTTGGATTGATCCAACCGAGCTTGAAGCCCAACTTCAATAGGGTAGTTGGACCATTATTATTTTACTATAGTACACCATTAGACTTAAAGTTTGACCCTCAAGGCAGAACCTAAATATCTTAGGCCCAACGAAAATCCCAAACCCAAGAGAACCAACATAGGGTCTTGACCCAATAGAAAACCTGAGAATATAAGGGAATTGATTCCCTTTGAATCAGATAAATCGAGAGAGTTAATCATGTATAAGGAACCATCCTCTATACCAAACCTTAAACCCATTCTAGAGAATCCATATACACCATCAACACAAAGATTGATACGAGTATAAAGGTCGATAAAGATAAAATCCTTGTCAACCAGAGACCTACAGATCATACATCGCGGCATCAACCATTATATATGGATTATAATTAGGGGAAATACTTCACTAGAAACCTTTTCCACACCATCGTCTCTAATAGTCACGACTAGGTTTTGGTACAAGCCTTGGTGAACATTACTGGAATCCACCTTAGAGCCAGATATCAACGTGAACTAAGGTGCTGAAAGGTGAGATGCACCACCTTAAGAGGAAAACATGATCAAAGGCTTACCAGAGGACCCACAAGCGAGGGGGAGAATGTTACAACATCATTATTTCGTGATGGAAGAACATAAAAAAGATGAGATAAACAAAATTTTCCATGGCTCGAATCTATATGGTGTCTAGCCAATGCCAATGTGTCCTTGACAAAGGCTCCACGTGAGATAGTAATCGAGTGGGAGACTAGGAAATCTATTGTCTTACACTCTAAGTGGATACCCCCATACGAGATGAGAGGAGACCCTTTGGTTTTATAGGAAGCAACTGCAACAAACAATAGTTAGGATATGTTTTCAATAGGGGTTAAGCCCATAGAAGATAAATCTATCAAGGGAAGGCTGGCCAGGGATATGAAGAAGGGTTGCGGATGAACTGGTGAAAAAATAACCAGCCACTTTGGTGGGGATAGGTGGCAAAAAAATATGAGAGAGGAAGATTCCATGGTGAGGTTGCAGGTAAGAATATAATTTTAGAGAATCCTATTTATTAGGAGGTATTTTTTTTGTGTTAGATTTAATTCTGATGGCCAATATAGTTAGGTTATTTGTAGTAGTAGAATTGATTGAAAATTTAAATCTTATGGACTTTAAACTGTGATACCTAGTAGTAGAGCTTATGAAGAGGCTTATAAAGCATATATATTGAATCTTAGACATAAGAAAGGAAAGTTTACTTGTTGGGAGGACGGTTAATTAGACTAGAGGTAGCAAAGAAATGTTGAGAGTATACCAGAAGTAAGGAAAATGTTTGTTTTGAAATTAAGTTTAGAGAAAAGAGAGTCTACTTCGTTCCAAAAATAGGAGATAAAGAAAAATAGGGTATTAGAGATATACTTGATAATAGTTTGACTAGGAATAAAGTTTTTAATTGACAATGAAAGAAAATAATTAAAATATAATACTTTGGATTTATTGTGGTTAAAAGGTTATGTGAAAATTGGAAAGTAATTTTCCAGTAGTATCAGAGCAGATTTTTTACACTGGATTTAATAATATGGTTTTTCTGCAGGTAATGGTTCAAGAGGTAAGAATCTTGGACCGAAAGGAATCAATGGTAGGCCAGTTGATATCATATTACAGAAGAAAGCATACCATATAAAAGATATGGCATGAGAGATATTGTGTATGACTGATTTTGAGTTTACATTAGACTAATTTTTGGGTATAGTGGGAACTTAACCAAAAAAATGTGAGCTCTATGAGGTGTGGCAGTGACCTATTACGATTAAATGTGATGTTAGGACTGGACCAGATGACCCTGCCAAGAGGCTGGGTATGAGTCCATTAACTGTTGTACATTTTTTTTGATGTTGAAGGGCGTGAGCAAGATGGAGGATAGAGGGTTGTGATATTGTTTAGAAGAAAAATACTATTAAGGACGTGCCTTTGTAGTTGGTTGGATGCTTAAAACTACAAGTAGGATATTGAGAAGGAGAATGAAAACTTATAAGAAAATACACGAGCATGCTTATTATTGGACAATACTAAATTATTGTTCTTTGGGAAACATGCCAGAGAACTTACTTAGGAACACCAAGAATTGGTAGAAAACTGAATAATCTCATATTTTTTTTGTTACCGTTGGATTCTAGAGAGATGGAATAAGATCTCTCTGTGGATTTTATTATTGACTTTAACAAAAAACAATATCTAATCAGTAATTAATAATATTTGAAATCAGTTCAATTTTCTATACAAACTAATCAAGTTATTTTTAAAAAAATAATGGTAAAACAAACAAGACGATTAAGGATTTCATACAATCACTATACAAAAAAAAATCAATTTACGACTATAAAAAATAAAAGTTCGATTTTTTTGTCTAAAAGTAATAAATATCTTCCAGATGTTTTCATAAAACCACCAATACCTTACAGAAATCAGGTAAACAATTGCTAGTACAACCATTTAACAACGAAACACTTGGAAGGTAATTACAACGTGACTAAATTATCAAAAGATGAATGAGAATCCGTGCATCAACTTACCATGAAGGGGGATCATCTTATATGATATTTTGAAGTTGTATAAATACTTTTACACTAAAAATGTGACGGCTATGTGCTCGATATACAACGCTCGACATAGAGACTAGTTTAAGATAAAGTCAACAGATCACAGAAAATATTAAATTAGTTTGAATTACATACATCCACCGAATATGTAAGTGACATTGTTATAAATATTTTATTTTCATACGCGGCTAGTGTAGTTATGTTAAATATATTGTCAAAAGTGTTAATAATGGATAACACCAACACGATAATAAGATACACAATACATTTGTTTAAAATTATTGGAGCAACCTCAATCGGGTTGAATTTTATGATGAATTTACATTTACCTCTGTTGGAAAAGTTAGCAACTTCTAGTGTATCATAGATTTTTTACACTCTTTGGTGGGAGAGTACTCGACTGAAAAACCAATCGTAGTTTTAACCCATATTAATGTTCTTGCAAAATTATATAAAGAAGGAAAAAAAACACAACCAATTTATGGGATTATTGAGTGAAGATAATGTAATTGGAGACCGAATATAAATTCGAAAACAATCATAATCAAATGAATTTTGAGTTCAAGTATTGTCCTGAAATCATTAAACATAGTAAAAACTCTTGATTAATTTAGTACGAAGACCTAACAGATTTATACATTCCAGAAACACAACCATCAACCGGGTGAGAGCAATCATTCCACTTTTAAACGTTTTATTAGTACGAGTATGCTTAACTTCAAGTTATTTTAGGACAATTTACATTGTTTAGTCCAGATGTAACATATATAAATTAAAGGATATTTAAAAAAATGTTGTTTAATACCACAACACTAATATGGACACATGTTGTTCCACAAATAAAAAATAACACCATGAACACTATTTTAAAAGTATTCTTGATAGTTTAAAAAACGTTGATAATATTAGAGTAGATTTTACAAATTATATATGTGTGTTCCGAGCTACACACGGTTTGGCGCATTGACACAAGACTCACGAGTTATTAAAATAAAATATTGCGTTAACTTTAAGTTTTTTAAATGATTATTAAACACGTTAGATATAGTCATGTGAAAATTAAAGAAAGATTGATACCTTAATATATAAATTGGATAAACTTTTTCAAGGTGTCATAAACAACACATATTAACACAAGATGGTTTAACATAGTTTGTCCAATAAAACTACCATTATGGACCTATAGAGAAACATAAATAGAGTGGTATTCAAACGATCAAACGCAAATCATCAATATTTTTGTCAAAATTGGTATTTAAAATACATACTAGAGTAAAAAAAATGATCCTTCACTAGGTGCAATGTTTAGAACAACGTTCAAAGTACGGAGAGGAAGTGGAACTCCGTTCGTTCATTTTGAGATGCCAACACAAGCTAATGGAGCCACAAAAATTGGTAGCAAATACATGTTGATCCAAAAGTACATATAGAAAGATTTAGTGTACTATCAACCTTGTAGAAAAATAATGACATATGCGTTGATGGTCATTACGACTTTCAAGACATTTTGTATTGCTTATATGATAATCTAGATGGGTGGAAGCAAGTTACCCAGTTTGTTAAAACAAGATTATGAATAATCTTTAGGCTTATACAAGAATATATTGTGGTCTTGATGAGTTTGTAAAGTTCATTACAAGAGTTGACCATTATAAAGGTAGTGCATGTCATCAGTAGTGGATGGAAATTTAGTCCATTGGAAGGAAAACCGTATCAATGTTTAATTGAATTGTCCATCTTGTATTGAAACACCAAAATTCTATTTTTTCACCATTACAAAATGCACCACCTATTATATATAATATGAGGGAAATCAAGTTCGTATCATAAGAGAGAAAATAAGTTTGGTTTTGTTGATAATATTTATTTTAACAACACAAGTATATTTAATGTACGCATTTGAAATTTGTTGTTAAATCAAGATGACTTATGTGTCATAATATTTTTTTATAAAAATTTGTATTACTAAGAACATTATGCACATCAATATATAAATATTATTTGAAATTTTCTCAAGCATAATTGGTTGATTGAAAACTATTGATTAAGCATCGTTGTAAAAAATATCAGAAGATTCAAAGTCGACCATCTTTGAGTAACATCGACCAAGTGACTAATTTAGATGAATTTGTGTAATCATTTTGTTTAATATTTTTGGGAACTATTTATCATTGTATTATGTTTGTGTTAAATAATTTTTGGAATTCACTTAGCACAAGCTTACACATATTCACAACAAAGTGAAAACAAACATCAAACTTAAAATATTAAAATTAAACTACAAGTACTTACATTAAAGTTTAATTGCAAAATAAAATACCAGATACAAGTATACAATAAGTTTAATATAGCATAATTGAATTAACAACACAAAATTCAAACAACACAAACAAATTCAAACAATAAAACTGTCTTGCACATAGACTAGCTCAATTGAAATAAATAACATAATATTTCTTAAACTAAGATGATGAGTCACTCTTTTTATTATCCCATCATTCTTAATATAGTAATATGATGCACTATGAATATATTTGACAATAAGATGATCCAACAACTTCTCTGTACCAGGATGAAATATAATATTAGTAATACTTATTCCAAAATTTTCAATTGTTCATGTTCTATGTTCATATGAAAGATAAAAAAATCTAATATAAAACTATTCACTCCACATTTTTTAACCTAGCCTCAATCGATTCTCGTTCGCGTGAGGTTGAGTAATTCCCCAACTACCATATAACTCATATATTTTGTATAACAACATATAAAAGAATGGTGGTTCAGTTCCGCCACATGAGGTATCACAGTCTTTTGATTACAAAGATTACTTTCTTCAAATTATTATCTTTCATATTTGTCTCATCTATATTTTGGACATGATTTTTAGATTTCGATATAAGTGTTAGTTTAGATTTTATGTATGAAATATGAATAGCATTTATATAGAATTCAAAGTTCGACATGAAGATATCTTAAAAAATATAGTAGATAAAATCTAGTCGATACTTAGTCTTTTTGGCTTTCATTTTTTTGAATCGAGTACTGAAAAACTAGTAACTTTTACCATGATTTTAATAAGTAATCTATTACTTCACTGCCAGTCCATCAATATAAACTAACAAGATGTTTTTCAACTTTACATACGTGCTACAGCGAGAGTGACGCCTATTTTTGGCAAAAATAGGCTTAAGAATGGTAGTTACGTGATATTTTTTAGAGTTAGGCATGTAATTGTTTAATAATTTGAAGTTAAATTCTTATATAGTTAATTATCAAAAATTTAACGTTTTATGTTTTTATGATTTTATATGAATCTTAAAATAAGCTTGTATTTCATTCAAACTACCAAAAATAAGAAAATAAATCATCAGGGTATATCCGATAATCATTAAACATAAAAACATAAAAAAAAATACAATGTCAAGGCATAATAAAATATTATTTTCCGTCGACATACATATAAAATAACAACATAAAAAGTAAAACATCGTCTGAAATATAACACGTCTAAAATATACAAATCACAATAAATATAAACAACCATGAAAAAATGATATGAAACACATGTCTCTCAAATGTCTTCCAACTCACCTCATCATAATCTTTAATCTTTCGTAGATTGTTGATTCACCAAAACATATTGATCGCTCTTCTTTCTGACCCATGTATTTCAGTTATTTTATAACATCTTATCATTTGCGTACTCAATGGATCAATGAATCATTGAATGGGTATATGATTCAAAGCATCGTGTGAACGTTTTATGTTCAGCAAATGCCTCTACGAGTGTCTCCAAGCAGATTTACTCAGTCCATTAAGCATTGTTAGTCCCTACGCCTTCAAATGATTAACTGAATCAATAAATTATACTTCACGAGAATAATTACAAACCTAAACATTAAGCTCTATGTTGTGTGTAAATACAATGTTTCACACAGTTATCTAATAAAATCCACAAGATGACATCAAATAATTTTAAACCATCTTTTGTCTTCTTAAATTACCTAGTTGTATGTTTTATTACATTCAAGTTCTAGAGTTTCAGTCCTAAAATTCAACAATTACTATCAAAGTAGGTTGTTGGGTTATGAATCTTGATTGACTATTCAGATATTTTTCCATTCTATTTAAAGATTGATTCAGTTTTTTGAAAACCCCCTTTTATGATATGATGTTACGGTTTCAGGGATTAGTTTTGATGATTGTTGAAAATCATGACTTAAGGTTAAATTCTTATAATTGATTGTATGTTTAAGATGATTAATGAAGCATGCCTAAATAATCAAGGTTCGAATTTTCGTAATCGCCTAAATAATCATGTTTAAAATATGAATTTTCACGATTACAAAAATTACAGGGTCGCCATGGTGACAACTTTCTAACAGTAGGACATTCTTAGGTGTGTTTTTGGTTGATTATATTTTTTCTCCCTCAAATCTTATTCGGATATGCAGCAAACCGTACATTTTTTGTTAGTTTTTTAATCAATTATGTATAACCTTGCATTCTCAACAATCAAGAGACAAAATCCATGCTCACGCTTCGCAACGGTCTCTCCGGTATAGGTAGTGGTAAGTATAGACCAACGTTGGAGGTCATGCCCTTCGCCATCTGACAAACCCGACATCCAGCCACATAATGGATAACATCTCTTCTCAAATACGACCAAACAAAATGGTGGGATATAGAATGTTTGATCTCGACCACCATGCCCTTCGTTGTGCTTTTCATATATAATGATTAGTCTTAAAATACCCTCATGAATACATAGTAAGTTACCTTTGAAGAGGTACCATTACTCACTGCAAAATATTTTCTCAAACCTGCCTTAATGTTTTACATAATAAGACCAAAATATAGATCAGTTTCGAGTAGATCCTTCATCATCTCAAACCCCACAAACTCTCTTTCAATGTGAATCATCATACTTCGTATGCTCAATACATCAGCCACGCGGTTAAATGCCCCCGAATTGTGTTTGATAGAGAAAGTAAATTGTTGGGTAAACACCGTCTATTGTGCGTGGCATGAAGAGAGTTTCTCCTCACGCTGTAGATGATTCAAACCATCATAATCAGTATACAGTACAAAATCAGTATAGACCAAGTAGGAATTCTAGTGCTTGAACGTCCGCACCAGTGCATAAAACTCCTTGTCGTAGGTGTTGTAGTTGTTAGTCCCACTTAACTTCTCAGTGAAGTAGGCTACATGTCGACCCCTTAAATTCTCAGTGAAGTAGGGTATAGGTCAACCTCGCTGGTTGAGTGCAGCTCCAATTCCCAATCCAGACACATCATAATACAGTTCAAACCCTGTTGAAAATCTTGGTAGAACCAGAATAGGTGTAGTGGTCAGTCCTACCTTAATCTCTTTAAATGCAGTAGTTTCTTCAGGGGTCCAACAAAACGTCTTGCCCTTCATATAATCTGTAATAATAGCCACGACAGTACTGAATTAGTTATAGATGAACCTCCTATAGAATGTAACAAGCCCATAAAAAAAATGAAGTTCAATGATAGAGGTATGTATAGGCCAGTCACATACTTCTGATACCTTAGACTCATTCATTGATAAGGTATCATTCGAGACAACGTACCCAAGGAACATAATTGAATCTTTCATAAATTAATACTTATTGAGTCCCTCATAAAACTTATCTTGCCTCAGAACAACCAATACTTCTTGTAAATGTTGGAGGTACAACTCCTCTGTAGTACTACAGATCAAGATATTATCAAAATAAACAGCTAAGAACTTTCCAGTAAATGGATGAAATACTTGATTCATAACCCTCATAAACGTGCTAAGAGCATTAGAAAGACCGAATGACATGACCATACATTCAAACAGACCTTCTCGGGTCTTAAAGGTCGTTTTCCACTCATCTCCCATTCAAATGGGAACCTAGTGCTACCCGCTTTTCAAATCCAGTTTTGTAAATATTGTAGCCCCAGTCAATTGATCTAACAAATCATCAAGGCGAGAAATATGAAACCGATACCTGTCTGTAATCTTATTGATAGCCAGACTATCCACACACATCCTCACTGAACCATCTTTCTTGGGTGTTAACAGTACTAGAACAGCACAAAGACTAAGGCTCTCACTGTAGCGACCTTTAGTAAATAGTTCCTCCACATATCTACGAAGCTCCTATACTCCTTCGGACTCATACGGTAGTATGGTCGGTTCTGGTATTGGATGTCTCGTAACGGGGAAAGGCTTGTACGCAGATTATCTGGAAACACAACAACAAATTCTACTAACAACGAACGAACACACTCAGGTATCCTAGCAAACAGATCATTTACATCATTTAACCACTAATACATAAATAATTCATGTATCACTAGCATGATTTAAAAATACCTTTACGAGGTATCACTAGCATGATTTAAAAATTCTTTATGAGCTAAATAGTTCATACCTGACTCATGTGACACAACAAGTGCATGTTTTGGGGATACATCATTAGATGAAACTATAGAGGTTTTTCCTACCATCGTACATGAAACTTCTATTAAATTTCCATGTCGGACTAGAAGTAGGTGACAAACATCCATAGAAACAACATCACACCATGCCTTATCCTTATAATTACCGGCAGAAATGGATACTAGACATATTTTGGAAACTGTTACCTCACTACCTTTCTTTAACCAGGCTAGCTTGTAGGGGCTGGGGTGGTTTTCTGTCTTCAAAGCTAGCTTCTACACAGCCTCTTCGGAAATCACATTTTTGCAGTGTTCCTGAATCGATGAAGAATTTATATAACTTCCCTCTGATGGTACCAATCGACTGAAATATGTTGTTTCACATCCAATCATCACCATCACTGCTCGCATTATGTGCAAAATAGATACGCCTTGGAACCAACATCTGCCCAACATCCCCTCTATATACTTCTTCCGTCTGAACCTCATCAACAACATTCTCCACTTCCTCATCTAATCGTGGCTCACCCTCCACTTGGATATCAGCAAATCTTATGAACAAAACCTTCGACTAATGTGGTTACTGTTGGAATTTTGGATAATATGAAGTAATGTGTCCTGTTTTTTTTACAATGCTAGCACTTGAACTGCGAGAGGGACCTGAGAGTAAGTATATGCACGAATAGGGGTTACAGTTTGTACTACGGTGCTAGGACTTGGAACCGTCCTTTTTGGAAACGCCAACGGTACTGTCCGGGCAGTATCTCCTCCATATGGCCTTCTTGAAAGGGCTTTCTCCAGATGCAAGGCAAACTAATGCAAGGGTCAAACATATTCAATTGGTCCTAAAAGTGTTTCCTAATTCCACTTATGTAGCGAAAATAAACTTATCTCGATGATGGGTTCATCGACCCTGGATCCTAAAACCCGCTAGTATTGGTGTTGTCTAAGTATTTTAAATAAATTCAACAAAAATAGAAAAAAGCTAAAAACAACTAAAAAAGTAAATAAAACCTGGAATTTGGGGCTTAAAATATATCGTCGAGCCCTGTGATGAACCCCAATTCTTTGGGCTTCACGAAGTGCTCGATTTGAGTAGTCTCAGCACCAAATTCTGATAACCGAGCCCCAAATAAGGTCTATTTTTTGTCCAAAAAGGGCCATATAGTCGTAGGCGTGTGCAACTACATCATTAACCTTGTAGATTATTTAAAATTATTCATTATCCTAGTTAAGCTTAATATCTTCAAAACTTACTATTTGAAGTGGTTTATTATCGGCTAAATAAATAGTTCTAAAATTACATGCAATATACTTGAGAAAGAGCTATTGGTTAGAAGTGGTATACCAAGAAGCACCTTAGTTGATAACCCAAGAGTACATATGACTTTCGATAGTAAGAAACACGACATCTTGCATAGTTTTTCTAACAAAATTTACACTTCTATTATCGTTCTTCTTAGGTTCTTTATAATACATATGTATATGTCCCATATGGTCAAAATTCATAAACATACTCCATGGACCTTTAGATTGACTATTGTTTTACCATCTTCTTGATTTAAATATTCTTATGTTATAAATTTTTTAGATAATATGCATATTGATTTGATGTTAAATACGGCATCTTTATTCTAATACTCACAAGAATAATTCATTCCATTTTTTTACCAAAAATTAGATATGTATGTCATTAAACTTTAGATTATCTTTGGCGACATAATTAATTATAACAGTTCTCACAACTTTCTAAATTTTGGGTAGAGACTACAAAAGAACCATGACAACAATTTCATAATCAAATTCGACCATGGAAGATGAAAAACAATCGTGATTTCACTAAATCATTCAAGTGTTTTGTAACTTAAACGTTTTTTGCAATATTTAATCTGAACATTTTCTTCACGAGATGCACCTAGTTTTTTACCGAAGGGTTTTCATACATACTCGACTAGGCTGCCATTAAACCAGCAATTGTATTTTCTTTTACAACATCGTGTGAGACTGACTTTGCTAGGATCAATAAAACAACCTCTAGGATTTTACGATCCAAAAATCTTCAATCTGCCTCGGACATCCCATATAGATTTGTTGAAACTAAGAAAGATTGCTTAAAGTTTATCCCATAAAGATTATCTTCAGTATGAATTCTTCAGTACACAAAGTCTGACCCATTAAACATTTTGATTGTAACACCTCCACATCCGATTACAACATCTTTAAATTCGACTACATGCGCCTATGATGCCGCCTCATTTTATTTATTATTATGTCATATGTTTTCATTTTTTTTAAATTATTCATAAAACTTGCTATGATATCAGTTGTTATGAATTGATACTAAAAATAAGACTTAAGAAATAACACAATAATGTTTTACTTGATTCATCCAAAAATAAACTACGTCAAATGAGCAATGTAGTGTTTCACTATATAATAAATAAGTGTTTACAGTGACACAGTAACTATATAATGACTGGAATATATAATGACACATTAGGACATAAAACACATCAGGGAAAAAAATTAATTGGATAAAAGCTCTAATAAGAAAAAACTTGTATAACATTTAAAAAAACACCTAAATTTGGCCTTCCTTTTCTATTATGACATTTCATAAGTGTGAAGCAGACCATTTACTATCATGCTCCATACAAACATAACATCCTCTAGATATTAAGTTTATTAATTCTCAAGATAATGACTTAGTAAATGAGCATTAATTTTTCAGTAAAACATACATATGACCATGATATGTTTCTTTCTTTAGGCAGATAACTTACGTACTTATTTAGGCTTTGAACAGTACATCATCCCTCAACTATTACGTTTGGTGGCAAATAATCCCTTGACTTTCAAATGTCCGTTGACAGTCCCTGGACTATCGCGTTTGGATAAATTTAGTCCACCAGATCCTCTGATCCATGAGAGGCTGCCACGTGTCACCATAGTCCCCAGATTTTTATATCACCACTAGTCCCTTGAGTTTAGTTTTCTGTAATTTTCTACATTTTGGGTTTGACCTAAACTCAAGGGACTAGTGGTGATACAAAAATCTGAGGACTATGGTGACAGGTGGCAGCCTCTCATGGATTAGAGGATCTGGTGGACTAACTTTATCCCAACGCGATAGACCAGGGACTATCAACGGACATTTGAAAGTCAATGGACTATCTGCCACCAAACGCGATAGTCGAGGGACGATTTACTGTTCAATGCCTACTTATTTAATAGTGTACTTAATATCTTTGGAATGCTATTTTTTCATTATAAGTGAATGGTATTTCCAACAAAAAGTACTTTAAACAATCGTTTTTCCTCGTTATAGTTAAAGCTATGAGCTCAGACTTTATTATTAAATAAGTTTTTAAAAACACGTGTTTTTAAGATTATGATTTCTCAAGGGAACTTAAATGATATACATGCTGAATCAATAATCATACTTATAAGCAACTCATAAGATATAAGGGTTTATTTTTCCAAATAATGATGTTTTCTAAAGATCAATGAAACAAACATCTATCTCATTCGACAATGAATTGGTATTTAATATATTTAATCATAACATAAAAAACTGTTGAAATACATATTTTTGGAGGCTTTGAACAGTAAATCATCCCTCGACTATCGCGTTTGGTGGCAGATGGTCCATTGACTTTCAAATATCCGTTGACAGTCCCTGGACTATCGCGTTTGGATAAAGTTAGTCCACCAGATTCTCTGATCCAGGAGAGGCTGCCACCTGTCACAATAGTCCCAGATTTTTGTATCACCACTAGTCCCTTGAGTTTAGTTATCCGTAGTATTCTACATTCTGGGTTTGACCTAAACTCAAGGGACTAGTGGTGATACAAAAATATGGGGATTATGGTGACAGGTGGCAGCTTCTCATGGATCAAAGGATCTAGTGGACTAACTTTATCCAAACGTGATAGTCCATGGACTGTTAACGGACATTTGAAAGTCAATGGAATATATGCCATCAAACGTGATAGTCGAATGACGATTTACTGTTCAATGTCTGTTTTTGGAGATACCATTCACTTTTAAAGACAATCATAATCCGATGTGATAGTAAAATAACAATTAATAGAAGTTATAACAATATCTATAATAGAAAATCTAGATATATTGATCTAATATATAAATAAATTAGATAAGTTAGTCAAAATAAAATCATATTAATCCCAAATGTACGTTCTTATAAGAATTTCATGAATATGTTTGCCAAGTCACTGTGTTGAGAGCCGGTAAACTCAACACCTAAGATAAAACGTATTAAAAGTTTTAAAATAAGGATTTTCTTAATTGTGGTAACCTGAATCAACTATAGTAACATCTCGATATCTAATTTTTAATGTATAAATAATAATATACTAACCAATGAAGTTTTCAATATATAAATGTTAAAAATAATTTAATTTGAGATTAAATATATTGTCATGGTCCGTTTGAGGATAAATTCAGATAAAATTTTATAGTAGTCTATTTGAATGTAATACGTGTATGTAAAAATAACAAAGACACTACAATAATCCCATATATGACTATTTAAAGGTGACAGCAGCCCTCAAGGGGGTAGCCGAGTTGGTTGAGTATGGCATTCTTATGACCAAAAGGTCATGAGTTCGAGTCCCTCTACATACGCTTTCTCGGCTGAGCCTGTCACCTTGTGTGGTTTACCTTCTGGCGTTGGTTTGCAGGCTATCGCGTCAGACTGAGGGTTTACCCTGTGCGCGCTCATTGCACTCTGAGTAGCGGCTGCGGGTTCCCTCCGAAAAAAAAAAGGTGACACAGCTCACGAACACTTCAATATTTTTAATTATTTTCCGATCAATAACCATTATTTATTAATTATTCTCCGATCAATAACCATTATTTATTTATTAAAAGCCTCTAAGGGGGTAGCCGAGTTGGTTGAGTATGACATTCTTATAACCAAAAGGTCATGAGTTCGAGTTCCTCTACATACATTTTCTCGGCTGAGCATGTCACCTTGTGTGGTTTACCTTCTGGCGTTGGTTTGCAGGCTATCGCGTCAGACTGAGGGTTTACCCTGTGCGCACTCATTGCACTCTGAGTAGCGGCTGCGGATTCCCTCCAACACAGCATTATACTAAAGTTTGAGTTGCTCTAAAAATAATGTTTGAATGAATAACCATACTAAATAAAATCCAACGATAAATACTTTGTAAAAATATTTAAATATGCGAGTTCATTAATTTTTTCACAAAAAATATTGGTTCAAAATTATGATTACTAAACTTTCGAACAAACCTTAGCTACTATTATAGTTCGATATATTTTAAATTAATTTATGCGTACACATTTTCTTTAATCAATATATGTGGTAAAATTTAATACAAGACTTTTTAAATTTTGCCGTAAAATATAATATGTTTAAAACTTAACTACAAATATCTGCTGAACAACATTAATAAAGGAAAACGTAAACGTAAGAAACATTATAAAGTAAAACAAATATGGTAATATAATATAAAATCGGTATGTGTCGTGTTTCTAAGACATTAGGCCATGTTATATAATGTGGTCGGCGTGAAGATGAACCATGTTTCTTAAAAGAGCCATGTTATATAATAACATATTCCAAAAGGGTACATGGAGTTAGAGGTGTCTAGAGGTGTCAAACGGTTTGAACCAGCACCAACCCGCACCGTTTAAGTCTGAACCACGGATTGCGGTCTCGGCGGGTTGCGGTCTCGGCGGGTTGCGGTCTCGGCGGGTTGCGGTCTCGGCGGGTTGCTCCTTATGCGGTCTCGGCGGGTTGCGGCCTCGGCGGGTTGCAGTCGTAATGGGCCAGTTTCACAGTTAAACCGCCAGTTCAAACCACCAGACGAACCATTTAAGAGCCGTTTACCAGTTCAAACCATCAGTCAAACCATTTAACCATTTAAGAACCGTTTATCAGAATATATTATAATGTTATTTAAAATTAATTTGTAAGTGTTAATTGAATCTAATTTCAATAATTGAGTTAATTATTCTATTTCATGTATTTTAATTTAAATATGTTATCATTTTAATCGAAATTTTATAATCATCAATTATATTTTAAAAAAATAATTGTAATTTGATTTTGATACGTTTGAATAATATATTACTATTAAATAATATATACCTATTAGACATATAATTGTATTAAAATTTTAAATTATTAGGTGATTTTTTAGATTCTTTCAAGCTTGAAGTGTTTATGGTTAGATGAATTATATAGTTTATTGTATTTTCGAACTATTCAATATTAGAAGTTTATATGCATAAACATAAATTACTTGTAAGTTGTAAAGAACAAAATAAAAATTGAAAGCTAGGTAAGTGATTTAAATAACATTTAATAAAAAATAGAAGCAAAACAAACAATTCATTAAAAATAAAAACCAAACAAGTAACATAGTTTTCCAATCAAATAAAAAAGAAAAACATTACAACGATAATGAAAATCAATTGCGAAAAACTAAGGAGCTTCATCGTTGTTGTTGTTGTTAGGTGATGGACCTTGCAAATGCATGTTCTCCATCATCTGTCGCATATACTCCGACTGTTGGGCTTGAGAGTTTGCAAATCGCTCATTCCATTGATCTTGTCCATGATGCCACTGCTCGTATTGACCATGCCACTGCTCGTATTGACCATGCCACTGCTGGAGGTGACCAAGTTGATCATTCACCCCTACTTGCCACTGCTGTATCTGGCTAAGCTGGTCATTTACCCCCCCCCTGCCAATTTTGAAATTCACCTTGCCATTTTGTAAAATCATCATGCCAAACCATTTGTTGAGTATGCGCAAACTCAGCAAATTCGCGATCGGTTCGTCTTTGTTGTGGCGGTACTCGCGAAGAACCACTAGCATTTGGATCGAAAGACACTTCAGCCTCAACTCGATACTGAGTAGGTGGATTTGGCGGTTTTGTAAGACCGTTCGCAATATATATCTGATTCAAGTCTTCTCTATGGTGGTTCCATGCCTCTAATTTCGAAATCAACTCTCCATCCCAAGAGTATATTTCCTGCAAACGCAAAGAGTTTCTACTTATAGCACTAGTCGGCCTCACCTTCACCGGAGTGTACATACTCACATCAGCTCCTTTCGAAACAAGCAATTTACTCAATATCATCCCATAAGGTAGTTTATCCGTACCACACCTCGCAGCCATATTTCGAATCATCAAGCTGGGTAAATTAATTATTCCCTGATTTCGAATCATAAAAGCAGTAACAAATGTTTGAATATATGAAAGCTGCGAATCATTGTTACTAGGTGGAAGAAATATACTATTTACCAATTTCAAAGCTAATTTCCCAATACCATCCAAATTACCCCGCATGGCTCGAAATTTACCGCTAATTTCCGGAGCTTCCGCACCAGGACAAGTAAGAATCTCTACCGCTTCTTCGTAAGACAAAGGCCAATCAGCACTCCATATCGTAGGGCGATAACTAATGGGAGGTAATTTATTACCGGTATAGATATCATGGGTTGGAACGGAAAAAAGATCGTAGAAATCAGTTTCAAAAAAACTAATGTCTTTACCATCAATCAAACAATTCAATCCTAAACCTCTTGGATCATTTTCGATTAATCTAGCCGTGGAATAAAACTTTCGCACTAGTTCTATATACCAATCACATTTGAATCTAGCTAGATTCATCCAACCTTGGCCATTAGTAGGCTCAATAAGTTTGAAATTTTTTTGCATACCCTCTATTTGGATCAGTTCCTCGTAGTTCAGAAACATACCAGACCAAATTTTTGTTACACCTCGACCTCCTTGCTGATTACTACGGATGCGAATCTCCCCCTCGGGGCGATGTTCGATAGTCTCGCTCTCCGTTACCTCATGCTCCATGGTATGCAACAACATTTCTTCCACCTCTCTCAATTCGGAAGTGGTTGGTTCACTACGTCCACCTTTACGAGCATTCTTTTTTGTTTTCGAAGACATTTGCGAAACCTGAAATTTAAATAGAGTTTGAAAAATATAAAAAATTTTTAGAGAAGTGTAGTAGAGAGAGGGGATAGATTTGTAGTGGAGAGGGAGAGATTTGTAGTGAAAAATATAGGAGGATGTAGGGTGTATTTATAGGGTAATTTTGTGTTTTTTTTTTTTTTTTCTACTAGCCGTTTGATGACGTCAGCATGACGTCATCAAGCGGACCATCCGGCCACGCGTGCGGATGGTCCGCTTTTGGCCGTTGCCAACGGCTAGTTCGTTTGAACTAGCCGTTGGTTGAACCGGGGCATCCGGATGATCGTCCGGATGCCCCGGTTCCAATCGGACCATCCGGATGGGCGTCCGGATGGTCCGAATTGTCTGTCCGGGCGTCCGGGCGAAACTGTCCGGATGCCCCGGATCATGTGTCCGGACCATCCGGACGCCCATCCGGATGGTCCGGGCGATTTTTTTTTTTTGTTTTTTCGGTTTTTTTTTTTTGGGTCTCCCCTATAAGTAGAGGAGACCCCAACACCAATACTCACACCTCTCAAACAACTCTCTACTTCTCTCTAAATCTATCTATTTGTTCGATAAGTTCTAGAAAACTACAATTAGTTATTTTACTTATTCTACTCCTACTTTCGAAATTGTTTGATTTTTGTTTTTCCGCAAATTGTTTCTTAGTTGTTATTAGTCTAAATTTAGTTGTTCTATCTTGTTATTAGTCTAAATTTAGTTGTTATATCTTGTTATTAGTCTAAATTGTGATTTTATTATTAGTATTTTATTGCATATTTGAAAAAAAAACTGTTATTAGTTTTAAAATGAATTCAAAACGTAGAAATACTGGGATAAACCCACCATCTAATGTGGATCTCAATACCATGGATGATTTTTCTACAGAATTCCCTCACGTTGACACACTCTCCTCCCACGAAAGTGGTGGTGGAAGTACTAGTGGGGGGAGATCTCGTAAGAAAACATCTTGGATTTGGAAACACTATACTCTATCAGAAGATGGTTTGTTTTGTTATTGTAAAGAGTGCAATAAACGTTATCTTCACGTAAGTGGATCTAGAAATATGGGCACTAGCACTATGGTAAAACATTTATCGAAACATGAAATATATGATCCTACAAAACCTAACCCAACTAATGTTTGCACGAACCCTCAAACAGGTCTTCCTTTTGAGTTTAACCACGATACGTATAGGGAAGCAACAATGATTTATGCAGTCGGTAGTTTACAACCATTTAGTTTTGGGGATTCTTGGAGATACGAAAATTGGATGCAAGTTGGGGTAAACCCACAGGCAACACGCATTCCACGTACCTCTTTGCGATCGCTAGCCTTTAAATATTATTTACAAAGAAAAAAAGAGATTATTCAAACTATGCAGACTTTGCCATGGAATGTTTCGATTACTAGTGACATAGCTACTTTTACTGATTTAGATATGATATGTGTTACCCTCCATTGGATGGACGCCCAATGGGTCCTCCAAAGGAGAATTATATGGTTTGAATCAATTGGGAAGCATACCGCACAAATAATTAGGGAGAGTATGACTGAATGCATGAATGTTTATGGCATTAAAAACAAGATTATGTCTATTTCGTTGGATAATGCATCTTCTAATATTAGTGCTATAACATATCTTATAGCAGATTGCAATCCTCCTTTTCCAAAATTGTTTCACACCAAATGTTTATGCCACGTACTTCAATTAATTGCGAAAGAAGGAATACGTAAGGTTCAGGGTGATTATATTACCCCTATAAAAAATGGGATCCTATTTTGCTCGACATCCGCTGCTAAAAAAAGAGCTTTTAAAACACTTGTTCTTTCAAATGGGAAAAAATATAAGAAACTTTTATTAGATGTCGAAACTAGATGGAATTCTACTTACACAATGCTTGCACGTGCGCATGTTTTTAAAGAAGAGATATCGACGCTTTATAATACATATCGTGAAACACCAATTGAACCAGATCATTGGAAATTTTGTGCACACATGTTAAGATTTTTAAGACTTTTTAAAGAAAACACCCTAACCTTTTCTTCACAAAATCAACCTAATGCTCATTTGGCCCTTTTCACGATTGCTAATCTTGCCATGCATATGGATGAATTTAGATCACATTATGCATGCGTAGACATGGTGCCTGGAATGGAATATAAGTTCACAAAGTATTTTCATCCAATCCCTGATAGTTATTCATTTGCTTGCCTTTTAGATCCTTTTTCACGAAAAGAAAAATTTGAATTGCTAGTTGATTGCTTTTATAAATCTGTACGGTTTCCTACAGATATACCACCGACCGAACCAATTGACCCTAAAGGATATATTAGCGGTATATATGATAGTTTGTATAATATCTATGATAAGTATGCTGCAAGATATAGATCAAATACATCTACAAATGTAAGCAGTAGTAACAATAGGGGTAGAGGGAGAAATACTAACTATATTCGATTGGCAATGTTACGAAACAACAATGTTACAGAAACCCCTCAATCTGATAATGAGTTGTATAGATATTGGACCACTAGGTTTGACTTTACGAATTATCAAGACCAAGGTATTGAAGATATCATACGATGGTGGGGTACCAAAACTGAAGAGTTTCCTATTCTTTGCAGGATTGTTAAAGAGATTTATGCTATACCTATGTCTACAGTTGCAAGTGAGTGTGCTTTCAGCCAAGCGAGGTTGCAATACACGACTAAGAGAACAAGATTGACGGGCAAAGCACTTGGAGTGCTTGTGGCAGTTAAGGATTGGACAGCGGCGGATAAAAGGATGCAAGACATAGAGTTCAGAGACGAAGTGAACGTAGACGACATCTTCGAAGATTATCCGGATGATTACGAAGATACACTTGAACAAGAAATTGCGGAAGAAAACGAAGCTGACGGCGAAGATTTTACTTACGAAGAAGACGAAGCTGAAGATGAATGATGTTTGTAATAGTTTTTTACTATTTTGTATTGTAATTTGAAAACATTTGTACAACTCCTGGCCCGCACGAGTATAAACTGTGAACGGCTAAATTATCCAAAAATGACTTTACCTTTTATTATAACAACAACAAATGTATTATGAAATACTTATAACTTCATAAGATCTAATTTTGGTTTAAAAAATAATATCAAACACTTGTAAAATTTAAAACCAAATCACAATAGTAATCAAAATGTAATATTAAAATTATAACCGTAGAATTTGTAATATTTTAACATGATAAGATATAGTTTTGCTTTGTATTAGATATAAAAACATAATAATAATAATATTCAAAATATGATAATAACATAAGTAATATTTAAAATTTTAGACTATATAATAATTACAACACTTAAAATATTAATAACCAAAACAAATTAATATTAACAAAAATGTAATAATAATTCTATAATAATATTCAATCTCAATATTTTTTAAATATAACATTTTGGATATAAAATAAATAAAATCAGCATAATATTTACCAATAAACCACCGGTTTTTTACAAATAAACCGTGGTTTCGCAGTCCTGCCGGGTTGCGGTCTCGGCGGGTTGCGGTCTCGGCGGGTTGCGGTCTCGGCGGGTTGCGGTCTCGGCGGGTTGCTCCTTATGCGGTCTCGGCGGGTTGCGGTCTCGGCGGGTTGCGGTCTCGGCGGGTTGCAGTCCTAATGGGCCAGTTTCGCAGGTAGACCGCCAGTTCTTAAGCAGGTTGTCAGCTTTAAACCGTGGTTCCTGAACCATTAGACACCTCTAGAGGTGTCTAATGGTTCAGGAACCATGGTTCAAAGCTGACAACCTGTTTAAGAACCGGCGGTTTATCTGCGAAACTGGCCCATTATGACTGCAAACTGGCAGAACCGCAATCCGTCAAGACCGCATAAAGAGTAACCCGGCAGGACTGCGAAACCACGGTTTATTTGTAAAAAACCGCGGTTTATTGGTAAATATTATAAATGTTTTATTTATTTTATAACCAAAATATTATATTTAAAAAATATTGAGATATTGCATATTATTATAGGATTATTATTACATTTTTGTTAATATTAATTTGTTTTGGTTATTAATATTTTTAAGTGTTGTAATTATTATATAGTCCAAAATTTTAAATATTACTTATGTTATTATCACATTTTGAATATTATTATTATGTTTTTAGATCTAATACAAACCAAAACTATATCTTATCATGTTAAAATATTACGAATTCTATGGTTATAATTTTAATATTACATTTTGAATTTTATTATTGTGATTTGGTTTTGAATATTACAAGTGTTATATATTATTTTTTAAAGCAAAATCATATTTTATCATGCAAAAATATTACAAGTTATATTGTTATAATTTTAATATTACATTTTGAATTTTATTATTGTGATTTGGTTTTAAATATTACAAGTGTTATTTACTATTTTTAAGTTATATTGTTATAATTTTAATATGACATTTTGAATTTTATTATTGTGATTAGGTTTTAAATATTAAAAGTGTTATTTATTATTTTTAAGTTATATTGTTATAATTTTAATATTACATTTTGAATTTTATTATTGTGATTTGGTTTTAAATATTACAAGTGTTATTTATTATTTTTAAGTTATATTGTTATAATTTTAATATTACATTTTGAATTTTATTATTGTGATTTGGTTTTAAATATTACAAGTGTTATTTATTATTTTTAAGTTATATTGTTATAATTTTAATATTACATTTTGAATATTATTATTGTGATTTGGTTTTAAATATTACAAATGTTATTTATTATTTTTTAAACCAAAATCATATTTTATCATGGTAAAAGATTACAAGTTATATTGTTATAATTTTAATATTAAATTTTGAATTTTATTATTGAATTTTAATAATGATTATAAAATTATTATTACATTTTGGTTAGTATTAATTTG
The DNA here is from genome assembly GCA_036936605.1 of Limnanthes douglasii subsp. nivea. NCBI lineage: Eukaryota > Viridiplantae > Streptophyta > Magnoliopsida > Brassicales > Limnanthaceae > Limnanthes > Limnanthes douglasii. Next base: position 146,731,380 of record JAUPFV010000003.1, on the reverse strand, counting down.
TTTTATCACAAACATCATTCATTACAAGTGAAAATTAGCGTATTGGTGAGTATTAGTAAGTCTACGATTTATAGGCATTTTAAAACTTAAAAGAACGTTTTTTTTAAATATGCAATAAAATATTAATTGAAACTAATTAATATCGCAAATAATAAAAACTAAATTTATACTAATACCAACTAATACAACTAATAACAAGCAATAACTTTGCCCCCAAGGGGTAGCCGAGTTGGTTGAGCATGGCATTCTTATAACCAAAAGGTCATGAGTTCGAGTCCCTCTGCATACGCTTTCTAGGCTGAGCCTGTCACCTTGTGTGGTTTACCTTCTGGCGTTGGTTTGCAGGCTATCGCGTCAGACTGAGGGTTTACCCTGTGCGCACTCATTGTACTCTGAGTAGCGGCTGCGGGTTCCCTCCGAAAAAAAAAAAAAAAAAAAAAAAAAACAAGCAATAACAACTAACAACAACTAATAAAATTAGAATTAAAAGAACTAATTTAAATTACTATAAGTTATAACAATTAAATAACTTGATAAATTATACGAAGCTCTTAATTGAGCTATTATAATGTTATCCCAACGTTATTGAAGTGTTTTTATCAAATAGAAACAATTTGCGAAAAAAAAAATCAAACAATTCCGAAAGTAGGACTACAATATGCAAAATAAGAAATTTGAGTTTTCTATAATATTTAGAACAAGTAGAGAGATTTAGAGAAACATAGAGAAAAGTATATGAATTTATGAGTTTGGATTTGGGGTCTCCTCTATTTATAGAGGAGACCCAAATTTTTTTTAAAAAAAAACGAAAAAAAAATTCGGAACCATCCGGATGGTCCAGACGTAATCTCCGGACGCCCGGACCGGAAATTCGGACCATCCGGAGATTTGTCCGGATGGTCCGGATGTTTCCGGGGCATCCAGACAAATGTCCGGATGGCCCGGACTTTTGAATTTTTTTTATTTTTTTGTTTTTTTATAGATTTTTTTTTAAATGTTGAAAACCAAAACCTTTAAAAAAATTAATTCAAAATTTTTAACTATTAATCACCATGTTAGGCATTCAAGTAGTTGCCCAAGACTTGGTAAGTGAGAGGGTGTGTTTGTGCCTCCTTTTATATAGATTGACACTTTTATCTTCAATGGAAACTATCGATGTCAGATTCTTTTAAACAAAACTCCTCTTTAATGGTAGTAACTATAGATGTGGGATTCTTTTAAACAAAACTCCAAATCTATAGTTACCATTGAAGAGGAGTTTTGTTTAAAAGAATCCCAATAGTTACCATTGAAGATGAAAGTGTCAATCTATATAAAAGAATCCCAAGTAATCTAAGATTATCCACATTGTCAATGATCATATATTATTTAATTATTGATTATTCGGCTTTTATATTTTATTATTTTTTTATGATTGGTTTTGATATTAAACGTTTAATTATTAAAGACATACTACTAACTTAGTTATTAATATTTGTCGAAAAAAAACTTAAAAATATATATTTCCTAAATTAATCTCTTATAATTTAAAACAATTTTGTTTGTTAATTACCATCGCGGATTTATTAAGGCATAATATTTAAAATACATTAGTTTTAGCAAGTTTTTAATAACTTTTTATTTCGATTCCGAATCGGTTCTAAACAATATACAAATCACCTAATAATTTAAAATTAGAATACAATTATATGTCTAATAGGTATATATTATTTAATATGTACATAATATTAAATATAACATCTCATTTTAAAATTATATTGTTTACGATATCTTGTTTAAGACAATCAAATTTTTATTTTTATACTTTTGCAATTATTGAAAGTTGTAATCGAAATACAAGTAGATGTACTTATTTTATTTAATATCTACATAATATTAAATAAAATATCTTAAATACATAAATATAAATATATAATCAAACGTATCAAAATCAAATTACAATTATTATTTTAGAATGTAACTGATAATTATAAAATTTCGATTAAAATGATAACATATTTAAATTAAAATACATGAAAAAGAATAATTAACTCGTGTATATGATACATATCTCAATTATTGAAATTAGATTCAATTAACACTTACAAATTAATTTTAAATAACATTATAAAATATTCTGATAAACGGTTCTTGGCTCATGGTTTAAACTGATAAACGGTTCTTAAATGGTTCGTCTGGTGGTTTGAACTGGCGGTTTAACTGTGAAACTGACCCATTAGGACTGCAATCTGGCAGGACCGCCAGACCGTCAGGACCGCATAAGAGCAACCCAGCAGGACCGCAACCCGACAGGACCGCAACCCGGCAGGACCGCAACCCGCTAGGACCACAACCCGTGGTTCTGATTTAAACGGTGCGGATTAGTGCCGGTTCAACCCGTTTGACACCCCTACATGGAGTGCCATTTCAATATGTCTTAACCTGATGAGTTTTATTGTTAGTATGAGCTTTATTGTTAGTTGTAGTCGAAGTGGACAAATGCAATAATTCAAACTACTATTTATTGAGTTATGCTATTTTTAAAGATATTTTTTTATGGAAAATTATAAACTATTATAGATAAGGAATGTTTAGAGTTCTCTGAAAATACTTTTAACTCTAGATTTTATGTTTTTAAATATTTTCTTTACATATTTATAAAGTGTATCAAAATTAAAAATTTGTGACTTGTAATAAAATTTTCAAACCTTGTTATATCCAAAATGTTTATTTCGATAGACCAAGCTAATTTTAATGGTACAAAAACTTGAAAAAACATGATAAAATAAGGTACAACAGTTTTTTTAAAATTTGTTTATAAATTTACATTCATAAGTTTTAATAAAAAAATAACTTAAAATTATTATTGGACCAAAAATAAAGTAATAAAAAGATATGAACTTTTGAATTTAGTATATACATATTAGATGATTTTTAATATGTGCAACTGTTGACGATAAATATGAAGGGAAATTTGCATGTAAGGAAAACAAATAAAATTTTCATATTTTTTTTACGATAAAAATGAAATTTTAATATGTAGATTTGTTTTATTGTAAACAATAGATCCATATAGTTTGAGTATCTCAATATTATGATTAATGATGTTTGCAATTATTTTTATAGTGATAAAGATAACTTTAGTCTTAAATTTAATGTATAAAATCAAGTTTATCGATGCAAACGATGATACCGCTGAATGAAATAATTTACTAATTGGTAGCGCCAAGCTACGAGATGGAACAGGTGGCGGAAAATACAGAAAAAGAATGACAAAAACAGAAAGATAGATAACTCTAACCCTAGGTCAGAGTAAAAGAGACTTTAAAGAAAATCAAATTATATTCAAAACAGTGTGAGGCAAAACTAGGGTTTGAGAGCCTTTTATAAAAGTTCTCGAAACCCTAGCCTAAAATTACAAAAAATTTCTTATGCAGTAAAATAAAGCCCAGCCCAATTTCAAAGTGATTGGAGCTGGTTAAGTATTTTAATAAAATCCAACAAAAATTGAAAAATGCAAAAAATTCACTAAAATAGCAAAACGAGGATTTAAACGATAGAAGTTAGGGTGTGAACTTCATCACATCGTGATGTTATCGAAAATTGTTGGGCTTCTCGACGCGTTCGATTTGAGTGGTCGCAACGCCAAATTATGATACCTAGGCCCCAAATAAAGTCCGTTTCCGTTTGTCCCTAAGGGTCATATAGACATGGGCTCGTGCAACTACATTATCCTCTCCTTCTTCGGAAGAATTCACTCACAAATTCTCAGCTTCATCACCCTCAATAGCAGCGGTAAATGACACCAGGTGCTTCACGTTGAAAACGTTATGGGTTTTCATGTGGCTGGGCAGCTTTAACCTGTATGTATTGGGATTAATTTTTTTAATAATTTCAAACGTATCCACCTTCCTTGCAACCAACTTGTTGTACTCGTGTGCAGGATAACGATCCCTAGTCAAAACATCCCATACAAAGTCCCCTACTGCAAACTCCACCAGGCGGCGCTTCTTATCTGTGGCAATCTTGTACTTTTGTGTTGTTTCCTCCAGGTGTTTGCGGGTGTTCACATAGATCTCCCATAGATCAGCAATGACGTTCTCGACCTTAGTTGAAACCTTATCAAGCGTTGGGAAAGCTAAGTCCATAGGACCCCATGAGTTAAGTCCATAGGACACTATGAAGGGACTATACCCAGTACTATGCTTGTGGTGCCTATTGTAGGCGAACTCAACGTGATAAAGGCGGGAATCCCATATTTTCAACTTTCCAGAGACCTCTGTGCGTAACATGTTGCCTAACTTTCGATTAGTTACCTTGGTTTGGTCGTTTGTCTGTAGGTGATACGCGCTGCTAAAACTCAGCTTCGTGTTTGTGAGGCGCCATAAACTCCTCCAAAAATGCCCCACAAACTGCGTATCGCGATCATAAACGATATTCATAGGTAGACCATGTAAGCGGTAGATCTCACGAAAGTATAAATCAGCAACATTCACAACACCCATGGTTTTCTTGCATGCAATGAAGTGGGCCATCTTAGAATACCTGCCAACCACTACAAAAATAGAATCGTTACCTCTTTGTATTCTTGGCAGCCCAGACAAAATCAATGCTGACGCTTCACCACGGTCCTTCCGGTTTTAAGAGTGGTAGGTATAGACCTGCGTTGGATGATATACCTTTTGCCACCTGGCAAACCCGACAACCAGCTACAAAATGGATAACATCTCGCCTCAAATGCGGCTAGAATAACTGCTGGATACAGAGTGAAGGGTTTGATCTCTACCCCCATGCCTCGCGTTGTGTCTCTCCTATACAATCAATAACCTCAAACTGCCCTCAGAAACACAAAGTAAATTACATTTGAAGAGATAACCATTGCTCACTGCAAAATCTTTTCTCAAACCTGCGTTGACATCCTCTAGAATAGGACCAAAATATGGATCGATAGCTAGTAGATCCTTTATCATCTCGAACCCCACAATTTCTCCTTCCATACGAATGATCATGTTGCGTCAGTTCAGTGCGTCAGCAACCGCGGTTAACTGTCCTTGAAGTATGCTTAATGAAAAAACGAAATTGTTGAGTAAATGCTGCCCAACGTGCATGACGGGAAGCGAGTTTCTCTTGACTCTGCAGATGCTTCAAGGCATTATGCTCGGTGTACATGACAAAGTCATAGTAGGAAAAGTAGGAACTCTAGTGCTTCGAAGCTCGTACAACTGCATATGACTCCTTGTCATAGGTGTTGTAGTTGAGTTTTACTCCACTTAACTTTTCGCTGAAGTATGCTACAGGGTGGCCTCGTTGCCTGAGTACAGCTCCAATGCCCAATCCGGACGCATCACAATGCAGTTCAAATCATGTAGAAAAGTCAGGTAAAATCAGAATCGGTGCAGTGGTCAGTCTTACCTTGATTTCCCCAAACGCCTTAGTTGTTTCAAGGGTCCAGCAGAATGTCTTGCCCTTCATACACTCTGTAATAGGAGCCATGAGAGTGCTAGAGTTATGCATGAACCATCTGTAAAAGGAGACCAATCCGTGAAAATAGCGGACTTCAATGATAGAAGTAGGAATAGGCCAGTCTCGCACGACTGCCACTTTCGACTGATCCATTGATAGCCCATCCTTTGACACAACATACCCCAGGAAGACAGCCGAGTCTATCATAAAACAACACTTATCGAGTCCTCCATAAAAATTCTCTCCCTTCAAAACAACCAACAATTTACGTAAGTGCTGGAGATGCAGCTCTTCCGTGTTACTATATATAAGAATATCATCAAAGTACACAACAAGAAATTTTCCGATGAATGGGAAAAATACTTGGTTCATAACCTGCATAAACATGTAGTAGCGTCAGAAAGACCGAATGGCATTACCATTCATTCAAATAGACCTTCTCGGGTATTGAAGGTTGTTTTCCACTCATCCCCCATACGAATACGAATCTGGTGATATATGCTCTTCAAATCTAGCTTCTTAAACACAGTAGCACCATTCAATTTATCAAGTAAATCATCAAGGCGAGGAATAGGAAACCAATACCTGACTGTGATTTTGTTGATAGCCCGGCTATCCACACACATTCTCATTGAGCCATTTTTTTTATCTTAACAGTGCAGAAATTGCATAAGGACTAAGACTCTCACGGATGTGGCCTTTCATCAATAGTTTTTCCACCTGTCTACGGAGCTCTTCATGCTCTTTTGGGCTCATTTAATAATGCAGTCGGTTTGGTAGGCTAGCAACCAGTACAAGGCCAATATGGTTCTGAATATCTCTCAATGGAGGAAGACCTGTAGGTAGAGTATCGGGAAAGACAACAGAAAACTCTGCTAATAGCGGTCGAACTCGCTCAGGTATACCTGCAATTGGATCAGTCCTATATTCTTTAACCATCAAAAGATAGATAATCCCTGTTTCATGAGCATGTTCTATAAACGCCTTTCGAGCTAGGAAGTTCTTACCCGACTCCTTTGATACTGAAAGGGTAGGTTTTGGGGAGACTTCTCTAGTTGGTGTTAATATGAACCTGACATTATTCCATATGAAACTGTAGCGGTTCCTCGTACCATCATATGTGACACTTCTATCATATTTTCAGGATCGGCCTAGCAACAAGTGGTACACATCCATCCCAATGTCATCGCACCATGCTTTATCCCAATAGTTACCAACAGAGAAAGATATTAGGCATCTTCTAGACATATTTACCTCACTACATTTCTTTAACCAGGCAAACTTGTAGGGGTTTGGGTTGTTTTCTATTTTCAGGGCCAGCTTCTGCACAGCTTCTTTAGAGATAACATTTTTGCAACTCCCTCAATAAATAACAAATTTGCATACCTTTCCCCCAATAATACAAGTCTATTAGAAAATATTGTTCTGTAATCATCCCCTTCACTTCTGGCTTTTGGCGTAAGATAGATACGCCTTAAAACCAATGCCTGGCCAATATCTCCTCCTGTAACCTGGTCCTCTGGAATCTCATCAACAACATCCTTTGGTTCCTCATTAAACCGTGGCTCACCCTCTAGGTAAAAATTAGCAGTGTCAGCGAACAAATCCCTTGATTGTTGTGGCTGTTGTCGTAATTTTGGACACTATAAAACAACGTGCCCTAATTCATGACAATGGTAGCACCAGACCTGTGAGGAAGTAACTGTGTGACTAGGGACCTGTAAATTATCACATGTACGCATAGGAGCAGCAGTTGGTACTCCTGGGTTATGGCTTGGAACCGTCCTTTTTGGGAATGCCAATTGAGTTCATCTGGAAGTATCTCCTCCATAAGGCTTTTGTGAAAGGGCTTTCTCCAGATGCAGTGCGCGTTGATGTACTTCAGACACATTCACAGAGTTGAACATGTTCAATTGGTCCTGAAACTGTTGTCTCATCCCTCTTATATAGCGAGATACTAGCTGATCTGCTGAATCAGCAATATCGACACGGTTTTGTAGCTTGAAAAAATTGTTAGTGTATTCGTCAACAGTCATTGATCCTTGTTTAAGGTTTTGGAACTGCTGATACGTGATACACGCATAGTTGTAAAGAAAATACGCAGGCCCTAAGTGCTTCACAAACTTAGCCCAAGTTGGTTTGCTTGAGCTGTTGCCAGCAGGATGCAGCTCGGCCTCAGAACTTAGTTGCAGCCAACTGTACCCGTTTTACATCCAAAACCTCCTTCAAATCAAAGACTTATTCAACTAAGGCGATCCAATCTAAAAAATCCTCCGGTTCGAGACCCCTTTGGAACTCTGGGATCTCCAGTATGAATCTAGGTTCCCACCGGTTGTTGGTGTTCAGATCAGAATCTATCGCTGGTGGTTGGTTAAAGACTTGTTCACGATGGTCTTGTGGGTAATAGTGACCCCTACTTTGTTCTCGCCAAGGAGCAAACGGATTCCGCTCGCGGCCAGTCTCTCTCTCAGATCCCGACGGCTGGTTGCTCGAACTTGGAGCTTGATATCCGTTGGTTTGGTTGTTCAACAGCCTGTGTAGTGCTTCTTGTACGTCTCTCATCGGATTTCCCAACGAGTGCATATGTTTACCAACCTGAGATTGGAATTGATCGAATTCTTCACAGTCGATCGATTCGGCGATCGGAAGAGTGGACTTCCCCCGCAAGGATCACTTTGGCGACATACCTTCGTTACCCACGTCGTAGGAACTTTGAATCTGATACCAATATGGTAGCGCCAAGCTACAAGATGGAACATGCGGTGGAAAATACAGAGAAAGAAGCACAAAAAACAGAAAAATAGATAGCTCTGACCCTAGGTCAAAGTAAAAGAGACTTTAAAGAAAATCAAATTCAATTCAAAAACGTCTTGGGCAAAACTAGGGTTTGAGAGCCTTTTATAAAAGTGCTTGAAACCATAGTACAAAATAACAAATTTTTTCTTATGAAATAAAATAAAGCCCAGCCTAAATTCAAAGCAATTGGAGCTGGTTAAGTATTTTAATAAAATCCAACAAAAATTGGAAATACAGAAAAATTACTAAAACAGCAAAACGAGGGTTTAAATGATGGAATTTAGAGCCTGGACTTCATCACACTTTGATGCTTTCGAAAATCGTTGGGCTTCTTGAGGCGTTCGATTTGAGTGGTCGCAACTCCAAATTCTGATACGTGGGCCCCAAATAAAGCCCGTTTTCGTTTATCCAAAAGGTCATATAGTCATGGGCTCGTGCAACTACATCATTAATGCTTTCGATCATGACTAAAGAGCTTATTAGAGGGTATGAGTATAATAAAGATAAATTGTAAACCTAATTAAACTCTTATATAAAGAAACATTCGACTGACATTCATTCACTCATCATATAATAGTTTTTCACTTTATTCGTTAGAATTTTATACCTTCTTCTTTTTTCTTTATTTTCTTTTCCTAATCTTTTTCTTGCATACACATTGAAGTATAAAGTATTTGAACACTTATTTTCAAAATTGAAGAACTTAAAACACAAAGGATTGTAAAAGAATCCAAATATGAATGATAAAAGAGACACTTACTATTACAATATCCAACATATCATGTAAGTTTTTTTTCCGCCATTATATTAGTAGATCGATTAATATTCATGAAACTGGTTATATATGAAGGCATAGACTAATTAAGCGATTCAATTTACTTTATCAATTGATATCAGATCAAGTTTCCCGAAAGTCAATTAGTGGTTATTGCATGTATAATCAATTGAATAACATGTGTATTTAAATTTCAATAAATAATCCATGCATTGGAAAATAATTGTTGTTTGAACTAGTTAAAGTAGGGATTTACGAATTAAACTAAATATGGACTAATATATATCTATATATATAGTAATTGTTCTTAGGGTTCCATGTATTATTGTTTAAGTTTAAATTATATATCAAAATCTAAGGGCTCACGCGATTTAGGGTTTGTTTATTGTTGGAAATATGTGTATTTTGTAGCAAACAAACCCTAAATCGAGTGAAAAAATTATGACAATATAAGTTCATTGCAGCCAACATCTGATGTTGTCGTACCAAAACAAGTTGTTGAGCATTTTTTCGGCGGTAACCACTATTTTTTTCTTGGTAAAAAACACCTCGTTGTATAAACATCTTTACTTGCCGAAGTAAATTTGTACCACTGCAGTAAAAAGTACATTTCTACAACTTTGCACCTACGAGGGTGCTTTATATGATATTCCTTCATCTATGCGACCATATTATATTTTTGGACATGCTGTTTTTGTATGTGGTTGATTGAGAGGTGTTTAAATGATAGATAAAATTTCATGATTAACGTTGTCATGACTACAGTAAATAAAATATGAAACCAATATATTATAGCGAAATAATATTGTTGGTAAATTGAAGAAATTATAGTCTTTATAGTTCATGAATTAATCCTATTACAAGCATTGCAAACCCAAAGAAGTGTCAATGTTTGGAATATTTAACCATAAACATGATTTTATCATTTTTGAATTGGTCATTAAAGATTTAGTTGAAATACAGAAACAATGCAAATTAGGGTTTTACAATAATTAGGTCAATTAAAATGGATCAACAATAATATATTTGAACTCATAAAATGTGTGTTGGTATGTTTGCCCAAAGATATCTTATTAACGATGTATGTTATGTTTGATATGTAATATTATATGTTTTAAACACCGTTTATAAGAATTATATGTTAGATAAAGTAAATTTTATATGTTTCTTGTTATAGGTAAAGTTTTAGTTAGTGGTATGGTTCATTTCTGTGTGAGGGTAATTTTGTAAAGTGGTTTGGGAATTAAATGTTTAGAGGAGAGAGTAGTGAGATAATTAAGTTGTGTGCTACTCATAAATTCCGATTAACCTCATTGATGAAAGTGGTTGTGGTATTTATACTTAATTAATGAATCATGGCCATATCGGGTTGGATTGTGAAATTGGGTCAAGTTTAAGGACCTATTAGTAATTTGGTGTGAAGTGACCAGTAGCTTAGTCATAATCGACTATATTAGTTCTGTCCGGTTTCATCTGATAGTGTTTTTGGTCTAAATTGCGCATCAGATTAAAAAAGGATTCAGTAGCTAAAATATCCGACCTCATCAGTAGCCCTTTTAGGTCTTGCAAATAATCTTTGGAAGAGCTAACTCTTAAAAATCAATACTAACGATTTCTAATCTGGTGTTGCACCCGAATTGCAAATTTTATCTTTTCTTGTTAAGAATTTCAAGAATCACTTTGTCCAAAATTTAGGGGGACTGACTTTTCAGTTCAGAATTCTAAGAGTCTTTTTCCAATCGTGGGACACGTGTCAGGCTCTGGTTTGACCTCTCAGTCGTTTTTCTCCTAGATCCTCGTACCTACTATGCTAGAAAGTTATCATAGGCTATAACTCCCATAGTTTGCAGCCGTTAATCATTACTTTGATCATTTTACCTTCTCGTAGATAACTCCTATTTTTCACTATTTCATTGTCTTCAAAACTTACAAGCATTTTTAGTGAGAGAAAGCTCAATAAATCTTCTAATTTGTGTTCAAGTTATATATGTTCATAGCCAGAAACGCTCTAGTAAAATGAGGTTGGTTAATTTATCTGAGTTAGAGAGAGCGAGAAAAGTTGCAAGAGACGAACACATTGCTATCAGCCTCTCTGTTTCTCCTGGTGAAGGAAACAATCAATCACAAGCGAATGTAGACCAGGGTTCATCGTCCTCAAAAGCACCCAAGGTCAGAAAATTACCATTTTGTTTCAAGCATTTGTCATCTTCCATCAGGGTCCTCTGTCTAAGAGTCCCAAAACCCTTTCCCTAAAGAGAAAGTCGTTTCTAGTGTTAGAAAACCCTCGTCTTTTATTGCAATAGGTTCAGATATAGATAAGTCCCCAAAGAAATTAACACCACGTCGAGTCAGCCGTCAATGTAAATCGAAATCAACTCATACTTCTTCAAAACCCTCAAGTTCGGAGGCAGTGCAACTTATGCTAAAAACTAAATCATCTGGACAGCAACCCCTGACAGAAGCCAAACCATCCGAACATCCTTCCACTGTAATAAAAGAAAACATAGAGGATAGCCTAGGTGAAGCCCCTTTTGAGGCGTTCAGACAAACGGAGGACACAACTGCAGATTGGAAAGGCAAGACTAAAGTAGGTTTGACTCACCCAGATGCGCTTCCGGAGAGTCTGGAGAGGAGAATGGGGCCAAACTTGAAGAAGGTTAGTGTGAAGTACTTGATGTCTCTTCAAAATATAGCCTACGTATACACCCATACTGTTGAACTGGTCGTATTCGTACGAAGTGAGGAATCCCATAGTTTGTCAAGGTGAGAATCCCCATCACCCCAGAAACTTTGATCGACTGTAAACCTAACGAGCTAGTGTTCTATACAGAGGTGTTGAAATGGGAACTTCGGTTTCCTTTGGACCCGAAGATAGTTAGGTATTTCCACTTGACCAAGTTGTGTCCAAGTCAGCTGAGCCCAAACGCTTGGTATACCCTGTTGGCTGGCATCATGGTGTCTAGGCTATCCAAGATTCCATTGCCTATGGAATAATTCGCTGTTGTAGCGAATTTGTGCAATAATCATCACATCCTCTTCTACCTTTACAACATGGAGAAGGACTACAAGGTAGTCAATGATATTTTGGGAGTCATAAAAGCCGTGGAGGATGCAATTTTTGTTCATCAGTGGGGCCTGGGAGAACGGAAGGAAGATCAAGGTGATTCCAACCTAAGCCAGCTGACCAGTCGCTGGAAGAGTATTGGTGAGTTTTATTTATGCTCCCTTTCAGTTCTCAAATATTAAGTAACTACTCCGAACTGACTTTATATCTCTTCTTAGTGTTTCTGAAGGAGTTTTCGGACTATGTAGAGGTAGGTCAAGATACATGTGCTAAACTGAATGTCTTGGAGAAATGGGACAATGCTTTACACAACTATTTCACATCGGGGAACTTTGTGAGGTCCCATTTGTGGAACAACAGAGGAAGAAGAGACCTCTCCTGCGAAGATTTGACCACCTCTCCTTCTACAGATGTCATCTTGAGGAGGACAGACGGTAAAGATGCTAAACTTTACCTGCCTTCCATGGCCAAACCCCCTAGCCATCTGAACAAAATGAAGAACAAGAGAAAGAAGAAAACCACAACAGACCCACCTCAAACAACCACTGAAAGAACCAGTTCGAAGAACCAATGAGGTATTAATGCTGCTCTATTGGAGGAAATAGAAGTCACTGTTAAGGAGGCTGGTGGGTCGGAAAACCCACCAAAGATTTCGAAGAAGGACAAGAAGCGCAAAGCAAGCAGTGATGAAAAAACTTCCAAAAAGAAGAAAGTTACTCTGGGATCAGATGTAATCCTACGCCCTTCTGAAGTCCCTCCTCCAGCTCCTTCTGATCCTACCTTACAAGAGGAAATCCTTACCAATATTTATTCCGAACAAGCCACTAGTGTTGGAGAGGTATACCTTGATGCCTTTCAAGATATTAACATGTATTTTAATGACTTGGACAAGGACGACTTCGTGGAGCCTTATTGGCCTTCCAGCTTATCCAATGTCGTAACCTACAATGGGGAGACTTATATGATATCAAGTGATCAAGATACCCTAAGTCACTCCCTTGTGGGTTACATTCGTCCAATAGTTGATCTAGAGAGGCAAGTAAGGGATCAAACAACTACCATCAACTCCCTGAATACAAAGAAACAAATCTTGACAAACAGTTTATCCACCGCTCAACAAAGCATAAAATCATTGAAGAAAGAGAAACAGGATTTAGCAGCCAAGCTGCTCAAGTCAGAAGAGGCCAGTAAAGACCTCCAAACCAAGCTCTCCGGACTGGAGACTTTTTTTTCTAATGATATCACAGCTTTGAAGGGGTAACTAACAATTAAGGACAACATTATCCAGAATTTATCCGATGACAAAGTCAAGTTGGAGAAAACTATCCAAGAGAAAATTGAAGAAAATGCTGCCTTAGAACGCCAACAAGCTCAACCAATAACTGCAGGAATAATAGATTCTCTAGAGAAGAGGGATGATGGAATTAAGTATGATATGGTCTTGCTGTTCCATGAGACATTTCCTAAGAGGACTCTTGGTCCTTTGTGGAAATTTGTGGATTATGATGACCTCCCTTTCCATACTATGGCTGATGGTGAGAAGCACAACTACTCCAGTGGGGTAGATTTCGAAGACGATGAAAAATTTGGTGAGAGTTCAAGTGTTGAACTTAAAAGTCCCCAAAAAGACGGCGGTGAAGAAAAAAACTGAAGGGAACAAGCCCTAAGGTTATATTGTGTATTTTTTTTATTAAAGAACTAAAGTCCTTGGATGTCCAAGGCATTTTGTTGTATCATTTGTTCAACCTTTATTCTGCAAAACTCAAAGTCCTTGAACGGTCAAGGCATTTTGCAAATCATAGATCCGTTGTAGTCTGATCATATTTTAATGTCATATTTTCCTTTGTTTAAATTCTGATTAACTCTTTATGGCTAATGTTTATATAGCCTTCAATATTTTAGATGTGTTGAATAAACGTATCAAACATCTTCAACCATATGTGTTTAATAAATGTGATCAAGTGTTCAATATATCCAATCAACTCAAAGACATTTGAGAGCCGGAGTGTTTAATAAGTGTTTGATATCCGAACTGAAATAAAATTGCACTATACTTTTGAAGAAGGCATAATATCTTATTGAATAACCCGGACACCTCATTAAAACCTCCCCGCGCCACCAGGGTAGGAAAGAGTATGCCCCATAATATTTACATTGATACTTAAAAAATTAAATATTTACAAAAGAGTTTTATTCTATAATAATCTGAGATGTTCAACATTCTATGGGTGTTTTAGTGCTCTCCCTTCTTTGTCTTGGAGCATGTATGTTCCTAGTTTAACCTTCCCACAGACCACATAAGGGCCTTCCCAGTTCGGAGCCAGCTTACCGAACTGCTTTTCCTTTGTATGTATCCTCTTCTTTCACCTTTGGAGGAAATATGCCCCTCATCAAACCCTGGTAATGCGTTATCTTTAGATGCGCTTTAACTCTTCTTTCTTCAATCAGATCCAACTGATTCCTTATTGCTATATGATTAGCCTGTTCAGGAATAGTTTTGGACTCTGTGAGATGGTAATGTAGCTTCTATGGGAGTAATTGCATCCATCTCATACACCAGAGAAAAATGAGATTCTTATGTATCAGCTCGAGGTGTAGTTCGGTAGGCCCACAATACTTCTTGTAAATAAATTGGCCACTTTTCTACAGGTCCCTCCAATTTTTTCTTCAATCCGGACAAGATTATCCTATTTACAACTTCAACTTGACCATTTTCTTGAGGGTACAAAGGAGAAGAAAAATAGTGTTGAATTCCTCTGTAGGTGTAAAATGTTTCCTTGTCTTTAATTTCAAACTGTGGCCCATTGTTTGTAGTAATCTTTCGGGGAACCCCAAATCTGCAACGTATGTTAGATAAGATAAATTTAATGACTACTTTCGAAGTGGTTCCAACCAAAATAGTTGCCTCTATCCATTTAGAGAAATAGTCAATAACAATTATAATTGTTCTACATCCACCGGATGCCATGAGGAGAGGCCCAGCTAGATCCATACCCCATATGTCAAAGGGTATTGGTTTAGATATGGATTCCATACGAACTGTTGGCACATGAATTTCATTCCCATATCTTTGACAAAGATCACACTTTTTCGCCATCTCTTTAATATCTGTCATTATGGTTAGCCACTAATATTCCGCTAACAAAAATCTTCTGGTTAAGGCCCTATAGCCACAATGTGCAGAACCTTCTCCATCATGCAGTTCAAATAACACAGCTTGGAATTCTTCAAATTGTAAGCAACGTAGGAGAGGTCTATTGAAAGATTTCTTGTAAAGAACTTCTCTTAATATCAAGAAACCACGAGCCTTGTACTTGATTTTCTTAGCCACAGCTTTATCCGGAGGAAATATCCCATCAGAGATGAACCAGAGAAGATCATATCTTCAATATTTAGGTTGAATAACAAGTATATTCGTACTTTCTTCACTTTATTTTTCTTGACATGTCTGTACAGATGGGCATTCCTGCACAAGAATCCATGGATATGATTCAGAATAAGCTATAGTTGCTAAAGAGTCTGCCAGAGTATTTTCCGATCTAGGAATGTGTTCATAGCAGATATTTTTAAAGTTCGCGGCAACTTCTTTCAACATAAGCAAGTATTTAATTAACTATTCTTTCTTTGCTTCAGATTGTCCTTGACCATGGTGAATCAGCAATTGGGAATCACTCATTAACCGGACTCTCTTTGCCCCACATAGGAGAGCCAGCTTAAGACCGGATATGGCTGCTTCATATTCAAATTCATTGTTAGACGCTCTGGAGCCAAAACATACGGCCTGGTAGATATTGCCACCATAGGGAGAAATTAAACAAATTAAAGCCCCACATCCCATAGTACTTGATCCACCATTAGTTCGAACTACCCATTCGTTCTTAAACTGGTTTTTTTACTCATGTCCGAAGGATCTGTCAGCATGAAATTCTACTAAGAAATCAGCCACTGTCTGGGATTTAATTGTCGTTCGGGTGCAAAATCAATATCATAATCACCCAGCTTCATTGACCATTTGGTCATTCTACTTGACACGTCTGTTTCTGAAGAAAACTTTTCAATGGGAAAGATGTTTGAACAACAATGAAATGAGCTTGAAAGTATGGTCTCATCTTTTTTGCTGCAATTACTATGGCCAATGCCAATTTTTCCAACCTCAAATATCTTCTTTCAGCATCCAATAGACTTTTACTGATGTAATATACTGGACGAGGGTAATTGTCAATTTCTCTTACTAGCACAACACTTAGTGCGTACTCTGATACAACTAGATATACATAGAGCTTTTCCCCTCGAACAAGTTTAAAAAGAGCTTTAGGTGAAGACAAATGCTTCTTCATTTCAATAAAAGCCTGGTCACATTGTGGAGACCAATTAAAGTCTTTAACATTCCTCAACACTTGAAAGAATGTAGCGAACTTTTCAGATAATCTTGAAATAAACATGTTCAATGCAGCTAAGCGTCCGATTAATTTTTGAACTTCTTTAATATTCCGATGAGGGTTCATAGCTAGCAAGGTATTATGTTGATCCGGATCAGGCTGAATTCCTTTATCACTTATTAAGTAGCCCAAAAAGTTTCCAAATCGGACCCCAAATACACATTTTTCTGGGTTCAATTTTAAATTTACAGCCTCCAAGTTAGAGAATGTTTCTTGAAGGTCAGATATATGTGAATCTTCCTCCAATCTTTTAACCATCCTATCATCTATGTAAACCTCAATGTTTCTGCCAATCTGATTAGCAAAAGCTTTATGCACTAACCTCTGATGTGGCCCCAACATTTTTCGATCTGAACGGCATCACCCTATAACAATGAAGACCTCTATTTGTGATGAAAGTAGTGTGATCTTGATAATTCAGATCTACTTGTATCTGGTTGTAGCCTGAAAAAGCATCCATAAAAGACAATAGCTTGTTTCCAGAGGTAGAGTCCACCAACTGATCTATCCGAGGAACAAGATAAAGATCTTTCGGGCATGCCCTATTAAGGTCAGTGAAATCAATGCACATCCTCCACTTGACATTTTTTTTCTTAACTAGAATGGGGTTGACAGTCCACAAAGAGTATTGAGATTCTTTAATGTAACCCATCTTGGTTAAACGGTTAACTTCTTGAACAATCCCATCTGTTTTTTTCTTAGAGAAAGATCTCATTTTCTGTACAACTGGCGCAATATGGCACTCCAGTGACATCACTATTACACCATGCAAAAACATGTTGATTATTCATAAAAAAAAAGGATAATAATCGGTGCTTTAAATCCAGTGTTAGCTTGGAACCAATTTTAATATTCTTCCCTTCTACGATGGAGTAGGTTTCAATCTCCTCAATAGGTATTATAACACTGGGAGCCTCCCTGTAATCATCAATTTCATTTTTATCAACAGAAGGCTCCAGTAGCTGCTAATCTCCGTTAACTCTGACTGCCTCTAAAGTATTAGGGACACAGGCTGTAACATAACATTTCCTGGCTCATAGTTTTAAAAAACACCGTCGTGGAACCATTGCAGCGCACGACAGCGTGTAACGCTCAAAAAATCGTTACGACGAGTCACGTAACGGTCTAAATGGAAAAACACCTGTCATGACAGCGTTATGGAGGCGTAGTGTCACGTTGCGTCGCGAGCGTTATTCCACTAGCTATATCTATTATTGTTTTTATCATATATAAACTAATTTTAATTACTTAAACTGCTATAATTGAACTAAAACGTTATGTATAAAGTAAATTAAGCTCATTCTCAAGTAACGGTTACTATTCAAGTTTCAAACCATTCGACTCGGAACTAATAACTTATCTTAAATATAAACTAAATACTGAATTACTGATTTATTAAATGTCTAATCAATTCATTTATATTGATAAAGGCTATTCACATTTTATACTGAATATTGAATTGCCACATGCAAAATATCTTTTTGTTCTTCCACTGCACGTTGCCTCCTTTTACTACACGCAGCCTCCTATATGGGATGTATATGAGGCAAATGACCAAGGAGATGAAAGATAATTAATTGATGATGATATTTGAGTTTTTTTAATGTATAGATAGAGTATTTTTTTACGTTTAATCGCATTTGAATGTCTTAAAATATTTGAAGTTCATCTTTTATAATATTTTATTGATTTTTGGACTTAATTTATTATATTTTTACTATATTATATATTACTTAATTAATAGTATTGGTAAACGGAATAAATCTCTTCGCAACTCTCGTTGCGTCGCCGCAACCTTTTGACCCCTCGTTGTCGCGGGCCGTCGCACGCCGCTTAAAACTATGCCTTGGCTATCTTCTGGCTGTACCGGACAACACCTACTTGCCCCTGGACAGCATACTTCAAACATTGGTGGACCCTAGAGGCCAAAACATGTATTCTGGAGAGCGAAGACCTCACAAATATTTCATTGTAAGATGTTGGACAATCCACCACAACAAACAACACTCTTACCATTTTTCTAAAAGGTCTTTTTCCCAACAACACTTCCTTTTCAAACTCCCCAATCACATCTGCAAAACTTCTAATGAAGCCTACAATGGTTCTGTCCGAATGTTGTATAACCAAAGGGTTTCTCATCTTCTTTTAGGAACTTAAAAAACAAGATATTTGGCGAACTACATGTTAAACCAGAATCTGGCGTATATCGTTTCCTCCTATTGATGCCCATATTACCAACGCATCTTCATGAGGCCCTGCAATTTCTCTCAGGTCATCCTCGTCGAAACCTATAAAGAGAGATGATGATTGATATTGGTGGGTGGAAATCCCACCATCCAACTGGGTGGTCAAATTTTGAACATGTCTCTTCCTTGATAAAGGAGAAGGCGCAGTTACAGTATGCCCTCCGAAAATAGTCAATGATTCAAAGAAATTAATTAGACCAGAGACAGTTCTGGTCTTGTCTGCTATCACCCCTACCCGATTTCGACTTAGATCTGGATCAAGATACTCAGAGTCTATATTAAACATCTTAGTAATTACCATTGCACCCTCTTGCGTGGATGTACCAGGATTGTTCAAAGGACCAGATCGGGGAGCATTAGCTTGTGCATTATTCGGTCTGCGTCCCCCACGCTTTTTGACGCAAGCCCCCAACTTGCCCCTTTCAATAAGGTTCTGGACCTCCTGCTTCAAGGCTATAATATCATGAGTATAATGGCTTATGTCATTGTGGTATTGTCAGAAACGGGTACTCTGGTTTTCTCTGGAGGACTGCAATGCTACTACTTTAAAAAATGCACATAATTTTTAGTCTTAATATAGATTGTAGCCACACTCTCCCCCAATTCAGCAAACCACTCAGTCTGAACCTATGGCCCCCTCTTATTTCTGACATGTTGACTCTGAGTTTGGTTAGATTGGTTATGCTTTGACCTGTTGGACCCCTGTCCCGCCTCTTTTACCCTGTAATTAGACTGATTAGTAGCTGGAAGAGTTGTTGTTGCAATAGTAGACCTCACTTGGTGGTGTACTATGGTTTTCTTGGTCTCCTCAATGTTGATTTACTTTCTCACTTAATTCAACAAACCACCCCAAGTCATAGCCTTCTTCTGAGTCACTGAATCGGCTAGATTAGCTGGATTCAAACCTTATCTGAGGGATGCAATTGCAACCTGTTCAAAGCAATCTGCTAGCCCATTCTTTGTGTTCACAAAATGATTAATGTACTCCTTTAAGGACTCGTTCGGCTCCTGAGCACAATGGATAATGGTGTTCCCATTATCCTTGAGTTCTTTGCGTCCAACAAATTGCCTTAAGAAGGCAACCCAGAACGTATCAAAGTTTTGTATGCAACCTTAAGGGAAAATATTGTACCATTTGAGGGAACTTCGTGTGAAAGTTTGGGAGAAAGCCCTACACAATAACTTGTCATTATCTTCGAAATTTATCATGAAGTTCTTAAACTCCTCCAGATGGTTGTCCGGATCTCTACTCCCATCGTATTTCTCCATCTTTGAGCTATCAAACCTCTTAGGAAGATGTCCAGAGAGGATTTTTGCATACAAAGGTAATTGCCTCCAATTTTTGTTATGGTTAAAAACAGTGTCTTCATTAGGGGTTGTAAAAATACCTGGTTTGGACTGAAAATTAAAAGGATCAATCATCAACTGATCAATATACTGATTGGCTGACCATTTCCCTTGCCACGGTGCTTCTTAAGCCTGTCATGCCTATCTTTTTTTCTTGAATATTTTTAGTCAACCTCATTTTCTTTTTTGACCTTCCTTCATCACTACTTGAAGATAATGATTCTTCAAGATCTGCCTCATTTGATGAGATGGTGGAAGACTCAGATGTAGAACTCTCAACAGGTTTAGATCGGTGTGTCTTCTTGGAACTGATATGGATTTTCAAAGACTGCTCGTTTTCTTCAAGATTGTCAGTGTTGTGTAGTACTAACGCACCAGATTTTTCCTTAACTCTTTTTTCTGCTTGTTTTATTGCTCTCAGCGCCTCTATCTCAACTCTCAACTGGTTGCGCTCCTCGATAGTATACTCATTATTTTCCCTTGCAACTTCCACCTCGGGAGGTGGAACATTGTGCTCATTCAGATTCATCCAAACTACTTTTCTTGTCGATTTTGAATTGTGAAATTCAGGCGCCGTCTTGCTCCCACTGTGGTGGCCAATTTGGTATGGTTAATTTCTGTGTGAGGGTAATTCTGTAAATTGGATTGGGAATTTAATGTTTATAGTAAAGAGTAGTGAGATAATTAAGTTGTGTGCTAGTAATAAATTATGATTACCCTCATTAACGAAAGTGGTTGGGGTATTTATACTTAATTAATGACTCATGGGCCTATCGGGTCAGATTGTGAAGTCGACTCAAGTTTAAGGACTCATTAGTAATTTGGTGTGAAGTGACCAATAGCTTAGTTATAGTCCACTATATTAGTTTTGTCCGGTTTCATTTTATAGTGTTTTTTGTCCAAACCGCGCATCGGATTAAAACAAGATTCAGTAGCTAAAATATCCGACCTCATCAGTTAGTACATGTAACCAATAAAGAAATAGACTTCCAATTTTATATATGTTAATTTTTCAAATAAATGGAGGACATGGTATTGTATTTGAATTGTTGTGATATTTTTTGTTATTAAAGACTAATAATTTTACCAATCACTAAAGATAGTTCTCATAATGAAAAAAATAGGCATGGTAGAACTCAATAGGCTATGCTTGAAAATCATGAAAAACTGAATACCTTCGGCACTTAATGAGCTCGTCCCTAGTCAAGATCACCTATAATAGTGAATCTATCAAAGAAGTTGAGGAAATTTTTGTCAAAGTTTAATAAGGTTTTGATTAAGATATTGATATTGCATCTCTCTAACGTGAAGTTTAATAGCAAAAAGATATATAAAAAATATATATATTTCCGGGGTAAATATTCGATTGACATTTCCAAAAAACTCTTATAAAGTTTACATTTTAGGTTTTCTTTAGCGTCAAAAGTTTACAATCAGTTTATGTCCTCAAATATATATGAGATAAATTATTAAAAATTATGTGTAATTAAGTTTTGAATGAACTATATAAAATATGTTACTTTTATAATATTTTGTATTATTTACACCACGGTACGGTAGAAATAAACTTTTATGTATTAAATTCACATTTTTATACTTTTTTTATAAACTAATATGAATTATTTTTATCAATTAACAATATAATATTATGATTTCTTTTTGGAAGTCATTTTTGAATTTATAACTATAAATTTTCTCATTTTTCATGGTTTAACAAAATTAACAATAAAAGTGTTTGAATGTTCTCACTGTTATTTTAGTATTAATTATTTATAGTAAATAATTTATTATGGTTAAATTTTAAAATATTATGAATTTGAAATATTTTGTTGTGTGTATTGAATATTTAAATTTGTTGTTATTTTTTTAATAAAAAAATCAATATTAAGTGATATATTAGACTTAGAGATAATGATAAATATCATGGAGATATATGAGTATATTAGTTGAGTTAATTGTGTGTTTTGAGAGATGACTCATTAATCTAGCACGTTAGCTATTGGATCCGAAAAATCCAATAAAAGAAATGGACCATGATGGTGGCTAGTACATTGACCCGTAGAAATTTAAAATTACATAAAATATTGATTTAAAAAAATATAAGATTTTAATGGTTAAATTAGTAATTTTGAGTTAATAATAAACTATAGTTAATTTAGTGGAATTAATTCACTAAAAATAGTTGTTTAATAACCCTAATATAGTATTTGTATACTCTACACCTTAGATTTTTCGTTTCTCTCAATTCTCTCATCATATGCATCTCCAATCATTTTCTATAGTGATTCTTGAGTTGTTGTTTCATTGAGGCTTTCTACTTTTATAACCCGGAGACAAAAGTCAAGCACCAAACAAATTGCAAGAATCGTCCTAATCGGTTCATCATAAAATCAGAACCAACAGTCTTCTGTTGTAGACCGTGAGATATCAACAACAAAAATGCAAAGTAGTTAGTATATACTTCTGTTATTTTTCATCTTTAAATATAGAGGGGTTAGCCCTCAAATGTTGTTTAGGATTTATAAACCTACATCGACTATATATTAGAAATTGGTATCAGAGTCGAATCATTCATTCCATGTCTTGAGATGCAAAACTATAAATTCAATATTTGAAAACCATATGTCACTTGAGAATTATATGTAATATGGAACCAAAAAAAGAAAGAAGAAGACATAAACCTCATGACTTTTAGTACGTAGGAAAATTAAGTGAAAAGAAAACTCTTAACTCTTTAGAAATAATAATTTTTTAAATATATACTCTACCACTAGGATTTAAATTTTTATATCTTTTGTAGCCCAAAAACACATTTAATTGAATGATACTGAAATTTGTGAGACTGATAGGACCTTAACCAAGGAAAACAAGTACACTCATTTTTTAAAAGTCAAATAGTCAGGTACTTTATTATAGAGTTTTTTATAAGGTGTATGGTTCTTTAGTGTGACAATGAGTAATATTTCGATTAGGAAAACATATGTAATAAAAGCTCAAGTCGAATATTTATATGGTAGTTTGGTTTATTTTAGAAGGACTCGATCCATATTAATTACATGCGTATATTTCTTTTATGTCCTTCCATTTTAAGCATGAGTATAAGAGTATGGGGGTTTAAGGTATATCTATAATTGTTTAGTTGTTTGAACAAAGGCTAACCTCACTATTCCACTCTTATTGTACCACTTTTATGTTTCTTTCAAATTTATTTTAAACAACGTTTTTAAAATAAATAAATAAAAATAATGACTGTTTCACTATTTTCTTTTAATTGATATATCCATGTATACATACTAAAATTATCCAAATATAAATGCGATATTTCAAAATAAAGTGAGATTTAATAGGAGAAAGACCCTAAAAACATGATTGTATGAGTTCTAAAACATGTGTAGCATAAGAGCAAGAATTATGGTAGAAGATTATGGTTTTCCAAGTTAACAATCATCACACAATTTAATTTTTTTTCTTAAAAATATGAGTATTGCGTTTATTTAAGATAAGTGATATAACCATACTATAAGGATGACCAAGTCTTGTATTCCACCTTTATTCTAAAGAATTAACCATATCTATACTAGGATAATTTAAAAAATACTCAACACTAAAAACTTTTAAATAAAAACCTAATAAAAAAATTTAAGGATAGTTGGTTGGTTGGTTCTTCAACCGTGTATAATATGTTTTTAGAATTCTCTTTAAACAACATTTTTTGTATTTCTTTGTCTTTCACAAAGAAACCAAAATCATAAAATTTAACATACATATAATTAGTTTTTTGGTAATTTTAGGAACAATAAGTAATGTTCAATGTAATAGGGCTATAAGTAAAAAAATATTTACTTGTCCAATATGTAAAATATGTAACTTTTCACCACTATATACCACGATATAACGTTTACCATTATAGTCAGCCTTATGATTGATAAGGTTGAAGTTTCCAATGACATGATGACTAGAACCACTATCAGCATATCAAGATACTACTCATCTATGTTCTGTTGTAGTCATGTAGGCTTCTTGTTCTATGTCATTTCTTGATTTATCATCATGTTTTCTTCCTATGTAATCTCTACAATAAAATTTAGTTCATGAATGACCATATCTTCCACAAATCTGACATATGGGTTTGAAGAGTGCAAACATTCCTCTTGTTTCATTCTTGAAACCTTTTCATCGAAAACCATTTAAAATAGTTGTTTTACCTCTATATCTCATGTTTTGTCCAATCAACTAAACTCACCTAATCTTGGTGATTATGTCCCTCTTAATAAGCCTACTTGTCATGCCAAAATATAGCACAAAACTATACTTATAAGTAATATAAGAGCTATGTATGATAGTTTCTCATGGCCTAAGAGCAGCCCATGGTCTAAAATAATCGTATGCGCTCTCAATTTGACCCAAATCTTTTGAATGCCATGCTTGTAACTTGGCAAGTGTTGTTTCGTTATCGGCAAAGTGGCTTATGATTTTCTCTCTAATGGGAAATATGTTGTTAAACAATGTCAAGTCTCGATTATGTACCGTCCAATCCCAAATGAATCTTCCCCTCGTATAAACTTGATTAACTTATTGAATCAATAAAGAGTCCTTGTTGGCATCATATTTTTTATAGTAACTTTGAAATGGGAGGACAATTCAAATATTTCAAATCTCTAATGGAAATACCATATTCAACCTTTGGTAAGCATAGATCATCCCAAAAAACCTAAGATATTAGTAAGCCCTAAATAAAGGTTCAACATAATTTAATAATGTGTGATCTTACCACTGTTGCGATGAGAAAGATTGACAACCGAACAATTTCGATACCGTGGATGACAAATCAAATCAACTCGAATCCACCGGTATTGGACAATGATGAACCAATCCAACTATAAATTATTGACCTTATATTTTTAGGTAGAAGACCAAATTTCATGATCTTTAAGGAGGCATTAATAAGTGGAATGACAATCTATTGAAATGATGTTTGCCCTTGCATAAAGTGTGTGCTATGTTTCCTATCTACTATAATTTGTAGCCAAATTCCAACCATTTAAATGTTAGATTTAAGTATGTTTAAGTGCAGCCCAAATTTGAACTGAAATATCTAAGGAAACTCATAATAATTCCAATGGATTAGTCATCTCTCCATGCTAACAACATCAAGCCATCTATGAAGGCAAGATGATGATTTTGAGGCGATCGTATTTTGGATGAAACTTGAAGGCTGGATTTTGAGTTTACCTCTTGAGAAGTCTAGAGAAATACTCTAAATAAAGGATGAAGAGATAATGACACAAAATATCACCTTATCGCAACCTCATCATCCCTTTAAGAATCTATGAATACTTTCGGTGATCAAAACCGAATAATAAGGAGTCTTAACACATTATATAACTCACCGAATAAACGGATCTGAGAAATAAAGCTCATTCAATACTTGTTCCAGTAAATCCTAAGATATTGTGTCGTAGACTTTTTAAAGATCGATCTTAATAATACATTTTGGCTAAGATCTCTTTTGATTGTAACATCGCATCAACTCTTGCATGATAGGTATATTATCCATTACCAATTATCCCAGCACAAAGGTAGATTAAGCTTTATCCACCAATAAATTCAGAATTTGTGTCATTTATATAACTAATATTTTAGTGCTTAGCTTACACGAATCATTGTATAAAGTGAGCGACTTATTATCCATCACGATAATAGCATTGCTAGACTTTGGAATTAAGGCTATACCCAAATGGTTAAGTTTCTTTAGGAGAGAATTGTGTGGAAAAAACTCATTAACGAAATAAATAAGATCCACGCTAAGAAAATCCAAAGCAGAATCGAAAAAATAAGACAAAAAACCATCGGCACCAGGTGACTTGTCTCTCCCAATATTATTAAGAGTGATCCAAATCTCTTTAACGAAAGCAATAAGACCAATTAGTTGCTCTTACTATTTTCCAAAATATGACCCAAATCTAAATATGTTTTTGTCCACTTGCTCGTTATTTGTTTGGGTACTAACCAAAACTTTATAGAATCGACAAAGGTGTCCATCAGTTGGTTCGTTATCTAGTTTGCTGAAGTAGACAAAATACCATCGATTAACAATATCGTTGCAATGTAGTTTTTCTTTGTGTTTTGCTTATTAATATGTGGAATAATTTGGTACATCTATCGCTCTTCATCAAATACACACCTTTGGTTTTTTATTAGAAAAACTCAATTCCGTTTTGCTAAGAAGAAGATTATATTTACGGTAGGGTATTGGTGAAACTTGATTGCAGAAAGCTCAAGATTTTATTTTTTTCTCTCTTAGTAATTTACAATATGTGGGAGAAGTAGTTGAAGTTAAGGGATCTCAAATCCGCTTTAAGCTGAATCATTTTCCTTTTAATTGTCCCTTAGATGAGCCTTAAATAATTTTGTTCAATCGTGGGTAGGTAATTCAGATGACCAACCCATATATTAAAGAACTTGAAAGATGGCCTTAATCGAAAAACCTTATCAAATATATCCACAATGCATGGAGAATAATCATAAATACAAGGACGGGGTAAAAAAATTTATGGAGCAATTCGTTGTCAACGTGAGCCAATAAATGTTAACCAATTGCTTTATCCAACTTCCCCAAAATTATGTTTTTGGTCCACATGTAGAAATTACCCATGAATGGTATATCAATAACACCCGATTGTACACACCAATTCCCAAAGTCTCTTATATAATAATGTGTAACATCCCTTTCATTACAATGTTTATCAAACTCAGTATGTTGTTAAAATCTCCAATGACTATCCATAGAAAATTTAGTTGTTGTCCACACTTAACCAAGTTTTCCCATAAGTCTCTTCTTTTTATAATAAAGGTTATAATCATAAGCAAAGCTAATACAAAGAAGTGATATGCTAACCTTGAATTTGGCTACATAATGGATGACTTGAGGATGTTTTTTATGGATCTTCATTTCAATTTTCTACGGATTCCAAAAAAAACAATGATTATGTTGTTTGTCGCTTCATTAAAACTATCACAATGCTCCCAACCTTCAAGCTTAGCATGTATAAAATTCTAAACACCACACCTAATTTATTTGGTTTCAAGGAAAAATAAGATATCTATATCAATACTATGAATGAAATCACAAACTCAATGGTACTTTTACAGATGTCTTTGCTTGCCTTAGAAGGCTTATCAATCGATGATTTGTGCTATAATTCTTGGTTTTGCTCCCTTTATGTTTCGACTTAACCGGGGTAAAACCAACGTTCACTTGCAACCTCTCAATTTTATTCATGCCGTCAAGACTTCCAGACCCACTCTTCTTGGAAAGGGTATTGTTCAATAACTCGTGAACCATTATCATTTAGTGATATTTGGTGGTCTGTTCATCCAGAAGATAGAGTGATCTTATCATCTTCACTCGAAGGATTATCGTTACTAGTCACTTGAGTACTTATAGCTATAATAACTCTATTTTTTGTGCCCACAATTTTTCCATCCAACCCATGATTGTTTATGGTTTGTTAGGTGCCTATAATGTCTTTGATATGCCTCGTGCCTTGTTGCCCACTATTTTCTAGAGCCAGACAAATCGTTGGCATGGTTGTATGTCCCTTATGTCTACCTTTTTTCTACCCAAGAAGAGATGTTTTGTTCAAAGTAGCAACAAATTTCCCGGTTCCATTATTACGGTAATTCTCCCAATCACGAAAAATAGCCTTGCAAGCATCACAAAACTTAGGAACAAACTCATAGAAAACATTTTGGAAAAACATTTTTCCATTTGGTGCCTTGCAAACAATATCTTTGGTTAGCGGTTTGGATGTGTCCACTTCAACTAAGATCCTAAGGGATGAAAGTCGCTCTATAGTGTGGGCTAATTTTTCTCAATACAACTGGGTGAAAATAATTGTATTTAGCTTGCTTAAAACATTTTTATTTCAATTTTGCCAAGATAATTTTTGGAGCTTGACCTAAATGAATAATTGGTTTATTTCCTCATTTGTAAACTCAAAATACGCTGACGTCAATTTTAGCATAAGTGGACGAAAAAAAATATAGTGGGCCCTCCATTCAAAACTAAATGTATAGAAATTTCATCATATAAATTAAATATAATTCAGCCACTTGGGTGAATATAACTTGATGCCTTACCTACGGTGCTTGACACTTTTGAACAATAAATTGCTTTCCGGTTGGTATTCTAGCCACATATCCAATCAAGGGAAAAAATAGTATGTTCAGAGCTTTCTCACATCGCTAATGTAAAACAAAACTTAACTATTACCATATTTGATAACACCATACTTATAATCAAACTTGATGATGGTCGACTTCCAGTTGTTGAAAAAAGGTTTAGCGGTGGGCCATTTTTCCATGAAGTTTTATATAAAAAATTGTGTCTTTAATTTTTAAGGTTTATTCCCAACAAAACCTATGAAATATGTTTTATCCTCTATATTATCTTCCTCAAGTGTTACATAGTTATTTAGAGAAGAAGGCCACCCAAGAACATCAAACCCATTAGAAGCATTAGCAAAATCGTCAACAAAAAAAGTAACCATCTGTTGATATTTTTGTGTCTTAAGAGATGTGGGAACTGCTGACCTTATTAGAAGCTTGCTTATTAGAACTAGAGCAAGTGTGATCGATAACAACAAGTTTTTTTCCAGTTCTCATTCTTTTTAGTAAGTTTCCCCATAACAAGTTCATCCAAATCAACCGCTAAAACTTGATATTTTGGGGTTGTTCTTTGGTTAGGAAGGGTATAAACAGTCGCTTCTTTACCCATTTAGGAAACTTTAAAACTTTTATAATAAAGCTTTTCATTTGGTTAAATATCTTTCATCTTCTAACTAATTTCTCAACCAAAACATTAACGAATTCAACACCAATATGAGGCTATTTTTGTAGTGTTATTAGTTTGTTTTGCAGCCAAAACTTTAGATACATGAAGCTTAGAACTTTCAAGGTATAAAATATAAATGAAGGCTTCAAAACCTTTTATATTTCTCTTTTTCTTGGTCATGAAAGCGACCAAACCTCTTAAAAACTGTACAAACAACTAAACAAGGGTCCACTTGCAATAGAAGACAAGTTGAAAAGCAAGAAAAATGTTAGGTATCTACAAAACGGATCCAATAAAGGATGCATTGCACTAGAAGATGAGCTGAGAAAAATGTTGGATTTCCAACTATAACTTTAATGTCATGTGACTAAACTTCAAGCACAACAAAAATGAAGTTTTCCCCATATTCAAAGATAAAAAATAACACGTTTAATGACTTACAAACTTAACAAAAATAGGCGTTTTTTTACCAGATATGTGAAATTAAAGTGATATAAATAATCTTTTAACCTCGACAAAATGGTTGTTTGACCAGATTTGAAGAGAGAAAAAACGAAAGATGAAGTATCTTATTAACTCACTAAAAATGAAAGTATTTGACAAGATTTGATTAATATTAACTTGAGGTTTCGAAAATCTATTTTTTGTTTTAAGGAATGAAGCTCTTTGCAAATTTTTCAAGAAAAAGTGTTTATCTTTTTTACTTCTCTCTCTAAAATGGGCATTTTTTTGAATTGTATATATGTAGTCTACATAATCAATTATTAATTATGACAATTATTTTCTTCCTTTTAAGAGGTATGTCACTTGATATTTGTTACGTTTTATTACAATAACACAAAATTTATTTTATTATGTTTTCATTAGAATCTTGGCTTGTATAATATAATTGGGCTGAGACTATAATGTAAGACCCAAGTTGATTTAACTATACTCTTTATCAAAACTAGGTCGTTTGATTACTTTCTTGAATGCTGAGTCATTTGACAGAAACCAAGGCGGAGCCTAACTCTTTACGACTTTAAACCTAATATTTATCTTTTATTGATATTAATTTGATATTGAAGGACACGTTGTGGATTGATATAACAACCATAAACCATGTATGTGTTTCCTAGTACGGTTTGATCCAAATCAAACCTCTCAATGATGGAAAGATTCATATTTCACCACGAATGAAATAATATGTTACGTGGAAGTCGTATATAAATTTTAATTGTTTCTAAATTTGATACATGTATTATTTTAGAAGATATTTTGTTTGTTCCATATTTTAAAAGGAATTTACAGATTTTTTCCTTGTTAGATAAAATGAATACATTTGTTAGTTTGGTAATAAAGAACTTAAAAACTCTTTTGCCAATAGATTAATTGTTACAAGTATGCTTATTTTTGTTGATAATTTGTATAAATTAAGTAATATTATTAGCTATCTAACTATAATAAATGTAACACAAACAATTTGTTATCAAAATCCAGTTTCTATATGACACACGCATTTATGACACATCTCTCGAAAGAGAATTGAAAAACTTATTGTCGAAGGTCTTTTAGGTCTCATTGATTATATTGATTTTGATAAATGTTTACGGTGTATCAAAGGGAAACATACCAAACAAATAATATTTGAGGTCTCTCGTGTTAAAGATATTTTGGAGTTTATATATATATATATATATATATATATATATATATATATATATTTACGGTGTATTCCTTACAACATCATATAATGCCAAATATACTTCTTATAATTTATATATTATTTTTCATGGTACGACTATCTTTATTTATTCATGAAAAATTTAAAGCCATAGATGCATTCAAATCCTATAAGGTCGAAGTTGAATTACAACGTAACAAACAAATTAAAGTTGTCAGATCCAACCGTGGTGGTGAATATTATGGAAGATGTGATAGTTATGAGGAACAACATCATGGCATGTTTGATCTTTATCTCCACGAGTGTGGTGTTTTCCCTTAATGGACCATGTCGGGCTCGTCCATTATGAATAATGTATTTGAACGACGAAACACATATTAATGAGAATGGTTAGGAGCATGATTTCTTATATATCACTTCCCATTTCAGTATGAAGGGAGCTCTTAAGTGTGCAGCTTATATGCTTAATAGAGTACATACTTTAGCACTAGCTAAAACACCACATTAACTTTCCAGAAAGAGAAAGCCCAATTTGAGACACTTTTATATATAAGCATATCCAGCTGAAGCATAACATATAGACTGAGCAAAGATAATATATAATCTAAAACTATTAGTTGTGATTTAATAGGCTACACTAATTAGTCATACGTTACAAAATTTACTCTTATATTAAACGTTTAATATTTAAGAAAAAAATACAATATACTTTGAAGATGAAGATTATGAGGGAAACAAATAAAAACATGCATTTTGAAAAACAATTAAAACTAATTTATTCAGTCTCTGAAATTGATGTTTCGACTATAGTTACTATATCGGTCATCTATAAAATTCAGTTCAAGTGACGAATATATTATTTCCACATCAATAAATAGAATGACGATGTTGTTCTTTATGAGAAAATTCAACAACCCTAAGAAATTGAGCAACACAACAAGCTTACATTGCGTAGATCTATTACCGAAATAAAAAGTGTCTATATTATATAGATTCATGCATTATGGAAGATTATCCAATCACCTTTAAAGATGTTACGACGATTTAAAACTGCAAATTATACATTGAAGAAATGATTGAGGAGAATAAATCGATACAAGACTATTTAATATATGATATTTTCCCTTTACTTTAAGGGAATGAAGAATTTGATTACAAGTGGTTGTTTAAAACCAGACGTGATGATTCGAGAAAAGTGAAAAGATCTAAAGTGTGTATTGTAGCGAAAGAGTACAAACAACATAAATGATTGACTATTCCAAAATCTTTTATCTAGTTTCATCAAAAGACTCACTTAGGAAAATCATGGATTTTGTTGTTCATTTTGATTTGGAGCTTCATCAAATGGATTGTAAGACATCATTTCTCAATAGAGACATTAAAAAAACGATCTACATACAACAACTTGAAAATTTTGTTTTTAGAGACCCAAAGTTGACAGTTTGTGAATAAAAAAATCTATTTACAGACTCATATGCATGTGGAAAATTACATATATTATACGTTTAGTGGGAGTAAAATGATTTATCTAATGTTATATTTCGATGATTCTATTGGTCATAAGAGTTTTATATCAATGAAATTTGACACGAAAAACCTTGCTGAAGTGTCTTATGTGTTTGGGGTTCAAATAGTAAGAAATCCCCCTTGTGACATATTCAGTATCTCATAAAAGACATACACATAAATTATTTTACGTCGTTATGAATTCAAAACAACAAACCATGGATACTTTTATAAAAAATATGATAAATTTTCACTATATCACTATCCCAAGACATATTTAGAAAGTCAGATCATGAATATACACCCATATGTTTTGGATCTTAGAAGTCTAATGTGTGTTCAGGTTATATACTAGACCAAATATGTAATTCATAATTAGAATGTTGGGAATGTACTTGAGAAATATGGGAGTTACCAATTAGAATTATGTGAATATGTGCTTTGGTACTTTAATACTACCATATACTATAGGTTGGCATACAATAGATTGAATGAATTGGAGATCATATGCTATTCCGATGCATATTTTGTCGGATATCTAAACACTAGAAAGTTTAATACCATATATATTCATACTAACAAAAGACACTATATCGTGAAAGAGTGCAAAACAAACTCTCATTATGGATTCTACTATGGAAGTCGAGTATGTGACATACTTCAATAAATATATACATGCACTTTGGTTGAGGAAATTTACGATGAAATTACATATAATAGAGGGAATTAAAACATATCTCGAGCTCTAGTGTGAAATAATTCAGTTATCATACTCTCAAACGAAAACACCAACTTCATCAAGTCCAAAAATATAGACATTAAGTTCATATATGCAAAAGAAACGAATCCATAATGGTCAGATCAAGGTTGAATACATTGATACATACTCAATTGTCATAGATCCTTTTACGAGGTGTTACTACCCTTAATATTTCACATATATGTTATTCGCATGAGATTCCTTAGTTTAGAGAGTATTTATATTTAGTGGGAATGTTGTATTAATTATAATTCAGTTTTTTAATATAATAGTTTCATATTGTAATATTACTTTAGATTGTATCTATACATTTAACCAAATAAAATAGTATTTTAGTTTGCTATTATCCTTGAGTTTTTTCTTTTAAGTGACCTAAACTCATTTCATTTGGACCAGTTAGAAGTCAACACATATTGGTTATGAGATTGTGTCGATTCCATGTTGCAACCCATAAGAATTTGGGACTCATTAGGGTGTGGTTGCCAAAGTATTACCGTAAGATCTGTTACACATAGATAAGTCGTGGCTAATACTCTTTGGTTCATTGTTAACTATCATCTGACGTGATAAGGTATGCATTAGATAATTTATAAACAACAACGTTTCATAAGTGTACATTTAGATGGATACGTTTCAATACATGTGAATGACCCAATTGAAAGATTGTAAGGACATCATGATCTTGGAATATCTCATCACATTTAAATTCGAAGTATTTAAATATTTTTTCATTTATCTAATTAAATAAAAGTAACCAACATCGAGTTGTATATTAGATCTAGAAATCTTAATAAGTATCATATTAGTATATATTGCAAATACTAATTGAGTTAATTGTGGATCTTGAGTAAGAATATCAATATTTTCCGAACCTGCGGGTACCTAATCCGAGCTGACTTGATAAGTTAGGGTACCCAAACTTTTATTTTTGTGTAGAATGGATCACAAGTGTTAAAATATATTACCAGTCGATCTTGAGATATGTTATGAGTTTTTTTTTAAAATTCAACACATACCCAACCCGAACAGGATCCACTATATATTGTTATTCTAATATTATTAATTAATATCTCTTATTATTATTATTATTATTATTATTGTATGAACTTTTAAATTATATTCTAATTAAATTAAATTAGTTCTGGAGTGTTTGTGATTTATGATTTTCTTTTTGATAGTTTTATCGTCAGCCATTAGATATAATTATATTATATTATTATATATTTAACAAGTTTAATAATTTAAACTAAATAATTTATTTTAAAAATAAAGTTTGAATTTTAAATATTTGTTAATAAAAATACACACATTTAAATAATAAAATATAAAATATTAATTATTTTAAGGAAATATGAAATTTTAAATAGTAAATATATATTTATAAATTTATTATTTAATCTTAATTTTGAGAAATTATATTTGTTATATCATTATTATTATTTTAAATTTTTAATTAGATAATTTCCTATAAAAACAAATTTCATGGATACATAAATAATAAATGGATTCATGTGGCTAAGGATCTAAACCCGACAAATTTAGGTGTGAGAAATAAATATTCTTATCCGGGTTTGGAAAAATAAAGACGTAATGGGCTGAACGTTTAGCTATATCCGCACTCCGACGCATTACCAATCATAATATTAAAAGATTACTCGTTAACCCAAAATATTAGTTATTGGATCATAAAAGCCCAATAAAAGTTGTAGTCCCCTACGATATCTAGTACATTGGACTATTAAAACTTAAGAATTAAATAAAAATCGGTTTCGTAAGACATGATTATTAAAAAACTAAGTCATAAGTTTGGATTTTAGATTTATTGATGGATTAAATAATCATATTCAAAACACATTATATCTGCAACTTGGGTGAAGCTATTTCCTCCATCAAATTTTTTATTTCCCCCATAAATAAAAAGAAACTCCACTTTGTTATTTCCTCCATAAAGAAAATAACCTATTTACCCTTTTCTTTATTTTTATTCAAAACCCATTGATTCTCCAGCAACTCCATCGATTTCTACCATCATCCTAACTATCTCCATCATATTTACTTATACACACCCAACCAGTCCTATTAGCTTCTCACATCAATCCCTCATAAACCCTAACCCTAGCCTAGCCACTATAAAGACGGTCTCCTCTTCAATATTTCTCTTCTAATCTTGAAAAACAACAAACCATGACCAACTATTCGATTTCTCTTTTAATCTTGACAAAAAACGGCAGTCTCTCTCGAATTCGTCTAAGGTAGAAATCATTCGTTATTTTAAAAAACAACAACACTTAAAATACAACATTGTTTATTAAAACAGATTAAATGCACCTAATTTCGAGACGGCATCTCAGAATTAGGTAAGCACCTCGGAATAAGGTGTTTTTTTCTTGAAAAAAGCACCTGATTCCTAACTGCTGTCTCAGAATTAATTGTTTTCCGCTAAAACCTACACAAATCGGGATTTTCGAAAATATGTTTTTAACAGAGATTCTCAAGTTACATGAATGTAAAACTAAAAAACAATATTAAATTATCTGGTTGGTTGATTGAGTGATGTTCTCCGGTGTTAAATCTTTAGTTTGAGTGTTTTCCTCTTCCATGAGTAATCTTTTAAATTTTGAAGTTTTTTTTGTTTTTAGAAGTTAAATCATATATGTTGTATTTAATTTGGCTAAATCACGTGTTTGTTAATATAAGGGTTTCATAATGGTTAATGACATCAAGTTATAAATTAGAAGGTAAAATGAGGACAAGATAGTAAATGCAAATGATAAGTCTTTTTTTCATTTTGAAATATGGAGGAAATAAAAAATATGGTGGAGGAAATAACTTCACCCCTGCAACTTCTCTCAACTCTCTCATCACCTCTACCTCCAATCCTTTGATACAATTATTCTTAAGCTATTGTTCCTTTTAGGCTCATATCTTTTATCCTCATAATATAGAAATCAATAACCTAGCAAACTACGAGAATCGTCGTAATTGATTCCTTGTCGAAACAAAATAAATAATCTTTCACTATAGATTGCGATATATCAGCACTAGAGAGATTAGCCCTCAAGAATTATTCAAGGTTTATAACCCTATGATGAATACATAATAACAAAATAAAAATTCAATTTTGTTTGAATGTAATTATGTGATTTTCCAAATAAGACTCTATCCCGCTATGTGGTTTATACCTTTAATAGAGATGTAAAGTTTCATAATACGAGTGTGCGTGATACCGCTTATGGAGTATCTAAATATAATTAGACATGTATTTGAACATATGAGATATACATTAAAAAAATCATGACGACATCGATGCATATATATAACAGGGTATCCTTTAAAATGAATATGACAAAAATAATATAAATGAATGGCGATGTATACCTTAAAGAGGGGATGACGATATGATATGCAAATATTATGAAGTATGAGGTAAATAAGGAAAATCATACGAACATTACCAGAACGAAAAAATATACATGGAAAATGATTTGAATAAGACTTTTTAGCTAATAAAATCTATAATAAGATTACAAGAGTGTCCTAAAGTTATATAGGTTAAATTGGTACGTAGATAACTCTTTAAGAGTAGAATAAGATCCATCAAGGGGTTATGTGATACATAATACTCTAATGTTTGCAACTCTTGATCCAACACAAATTACCTCACACGACTGATGTAGCTCACTATCTAAATTCAATTATTTAAATGTTTTATTTTTAGTTTTATTTTTTATATTTTAAGGATTTATTTAAGATAGAAAATTAAATATGATTACATTCAGATTTAATAGGATACTATTTTATTATATTTATTTTTGTTTATATATTTTGTATTATGGATTTGGGCCATTCCTACTTAAGGCGCCTCAACCCCTACTTTTGTTTTTAGACTTTGATGAATAAAAATTGAGATTTTTCTTTGAGCCTTCCAGTCTCTTATATTATAACATAGGGTTAGGTATATATATATATATTATTTTGTATCTTTCTTATTGATTCTTCTTGATTTCTACAGCCGACGACTGTGATTCGACACAAGTCTCCATCATATTGGTATCAGAGTGACAGAGCTCATACGACGTGGGTAACAAAGGTATGTCGCCAAAGAGATCCTTGCAGGAGAAGTCCACTCTTCCAATCGCAGATCGGTCAACCGTGAAGAATTCAGTCAATTTTGATTGCAGATAGATGAATGGATGAATTCCCTGCGACATCAAATGAAGAAAGCGATAGAAGATATTGAAAGGTTGACTACCACCGGATTTCAAACTCCAGCCAAAAATTCAAATGACAGGATCCAACCACAGCCATAACTACAATTTGGAAAAACCAAAGGGGAAGGAGATCCATCAAGTAGCTACTGGTGACATGGAGGGTTCGCTGATACTCGACCATTCACTCTTTGATGAGTATGAGGCTGACTACCCGAGTAGGAGATCCGATTTATGATGTTTACGACGATGAGGATGAAATCATTGTTAAAGACGAAAAAGATTGGGTAACACCAATAAACGTATCTCCTTATTTCAATAAGGTAAACAACAAAACAATCCCCTCTCTTGAAATTTCTACCGAATAAATTGTTAAACATTTAGTTGATGATAAGAAAATAAAACCCTTAATTTTTAAAAAAAATACCAAAATCAAATTTTTTATCTCTTCCAATATTTGAAGTGGTAGATAAAAATTATGGTATTCAACTGGTGGATAAAACTTATAATATTCAACGTGACCTGTCCAACTTAAGGTAAAAAAACAAAAAATACAGAAACAAATGGCTTTGTGGGAAATTATTATATCTGTGGATACCATTTACGACTGTCTTTACCACCACCAAGGCCTCTAGAAATTCCAAATATAGTGTATATTATTAACAGAAAGCCTAATACTATTTCGTATATAAAATTTGTTGATATAATTGATAGTCAAACGAGGGAGAGTCCCCTCTCTACCCCACTGTAACATCCGGTCGATTTGTTGAATTTAGAGGAGTAAAAAGAGTTCGTCTTCCCCGGCGATGGAAAGCAAGCTCACGCTCATACTCAAATCAATGGCCTTGATAACAACTCGTTCCTTTGCAGAAAACTCGTTCATATGTACACTTGGTATGGTTCGGTCGAAGATGCACGCATGGCGTTCGATGAAATGTCCGAAAGAGATGGCAAATACTACATAAGTGACAAGTTTCGATAGTAACGAGTCTTCTAATAAACCTTTTCGAATTTCTGAAAATAAGATACATGAAGGATCAGGTAAAAGTCCCAAAAGCCATAGGAAGATTCCTGTCAGTCTCACCCAAATATTTGAAGATGTGGCAGATCCAAGATTATCTCAACATTTACAATAAGACACGAAGGTGAAAAACTACTCTTAAGGTTCATCATTAACTCCATTACTCAAATCTTTTGATATATTTATGTCACATCAAACATCAAAGCTCCGGTTACCTTAAGTTTCCGACGGCAAGTCCGTAACACCTCATATTTATAACAATTAGGCTAGTTATAAGCTTCGAATGATTGGTCATACTTCACACATCAAATGGTACAACCACTTTTTTCGCTTCAACTTGATCATGACATGGATCAACAACTAATATTCTTAAACATATGACCTCTCACCTTAATTATTATTCATACTTCAAAATGACTATGAGTTACGTTCATACCTCAAAGGCAAAATGAAGTTACTTTTAAATAAAAATTCTTAACTTCTTACAAATTCAAACCTGATTGTGAGACCTGCCCACAAGATAACCAACTACCATAATATAAAAGAAATTAAAGAATTGCTATTCATGCGTGCATTTTTTTCTTTGGTAAAATAGATTTTTCCTGAATGAAGGTTTTGACCAACGAAAGTTTTAACGAAGTAGGTACAAGTCCATTCATAATCGGTAACTCAGCTTGACAAACAATTGGTTCCACACAGACAATTCCTACCGCACAACCAGCTCAAACAATATTCGACAATGAACTTCATACATAAATCTTAACGTTTTGGACTCGCCAATGTTCGACCATATGTGAAATACTCAAAACTACACGCTTCTCTCGATTCTCTTCCAATGACTATTATGGCTAATACTAAGAGTTTAATTTTCAGTGCCTAACCCAATAGGTTAAAACCCATAAATAGAAGCTTTAGGTGTAGAACCTTAAAACAAAAATATTAATCCATAAAAATCAAAACCACGTTGGAGAACTCATACCTCAGACTCAAAACTCATACAGACTTATAGTCTAAAGCACAACCTATAAATATAACAATATTAAAAATCCGTAAGGTTTTAACAAAAAAACTGATGAAATACCACTTTTTCCCCTTAAATACATATTATCTGTTTCTTCAATTTTATAGATCCACGTTTACCACTTACTTATCCTATTTCTTTTAGTACCTCATAGATTTTATCATATTTTTTCTATTATTTTATGTTATCAATATCTAATTTTTACGATCTTTTCTACTAATTATACTCACAGATAAATCACCTACAATATTATATATATATATATATATATATATATATAAAATAATGGCTGCGGTAAGTAATTAGAAGTTATATAAATAATATGAAACGAAATTTTAACCATACAAAACGTAAATAGTTAACGATGATCGAAAATAAATATTGTGGAATTTGAATAAATATAAGGGAAATGTCACACTAAATACCTTCTCACCAAACTTATTATCATCTAGTACCCCAACTATTTTCTATGCCTACTAAATACCCATCTCACCAAACTAATTCCTTTCTAATACCCATCTAATATTTCCCTTCCTGAAATACCCTCAAATGTGCTTTATTCTCTTTTTTCCCTTCTTTTGTTATGCTTTTTACGAATAGAAGCTGTGTTTTTTTTTCCAACTTTTGTTAGTTCATGGGTTTTCTTAGTTCCTTGTTTTTTTGTTTTCAAAGATTTCAAGTTTACTTTTTTTACGAGTTGTAGTATTGAAGCTTCAACAACATAGTCTAAAACCATTTTGACTAATTTCAACTCCAAGAAACAAAATGCTTGAGCTCCAAGAAACAAGATTTTATTCTCTCTTCTTGATCTTCATCTCCTGATGAAGTATTCTTTCTGTTTCTTATGGATCAATTCCCATCTTTGCAAGAGGTTTTTAGTTCATCTGCTACTAAGGATTTGGAAAATAATGCTGAAACAAGCAATCCATGGAGGAAGAAGTCGTTTGTTGAGGCTGTAACTTCTGACTCTAAAGGTCTGGTTGATTCTTTCAACCCTGGGGAGGTTAGATATAAGAATGATCACGTCCATTTGCAGTATGATGATAGGTTCTTAGATCACCTGAAATCAAAGTCAAAACATACTATTGTTGGTAAGTGTTCGACTGGTTTACCTAAGAGAAAACAGTTGCTTGATTTTTTGGCCAAGTTTCATTTTGTTCAAGGTTATAGTTATACGATTAAGGACTCTAGACATATCTTTATAGAGTTTGATTCGTATAATGATATGGCTAATCTGTGGAGAAGAAATGTGTGGATGATTGGTTCCACGATGATGAGGCTTTTGAAATGGGAGGAAGGTTTTAATATTAAATATGAAAGTCCTGTTACTCCTATATGGATCAAGATGGAGAATCTGCCTGAGCACTTGTTTAATGAGAAGATTGTCTCTGATGTGGCTTCTTATTTGGGAAGGCTTATGCAGATCAAGGTTCCATCCAAAAATAGGGCCTTCTACAATCATTGTTTGGCTAGGATTGAATTGGATTTAACTAGTAAGCTTTTCTACGATGTTTGGGTGGGATTTGGTAGCAATCATGGTTGCTGGGTGCGTATTTCGTACTTAAACCTCCATCAGTATTGTAAGTCTTGCTTTCATATTGGTCATGGAATTGATAAATGCAAGAAGCGCAAAGGTCTTGAAGAATCCAAGAAGTCTGTTATGGTTGAGAGTAAACAGTTGGACAATGAAAATGCTGAAGACTTTGCCAAGAAAGTTGTTATTAATGCTGGGTCTGTTGAAGCTGATGCTGAGAAGTTGGACAGTTTCAAAACTGTTGAAGGGCTTGACTGTGAAGTTAATGCTATGTCTTCTAGAATTAATATGGAAGGTGCTATTCAAACGATGGAATTTGGTTATAGTGTCTTGGAAAGTGTTAAAGTTAAAGATATAAATACTCTTTCTCCCAAGAACTCAAATCTTGGGAGTCTGCCATCTTCTCCTTTTTGGGGCTGTGTGGAGGAAAAGAAGGCTGGCTCTCACCAACTTGTTCATTCAGGAGGTGTCAGAGAAGTTGAAGGTGTTAAGGGTGTGATGGATCCTCAAGAAGGTGGGTCTGGTTCTCAAGATGTTGAGGATAATAATAACAAACATGAAGAAATGATTGGTGCTCTTCAAACTCTGGGGAATACTAATCACCAGGACTATGAAAATTTAGCTTCTGAGTTTTCTTCTCCTAAAGTTGGTGGTGAGAGTTCTCAAGTTTCTTCAAGAAGTCAGTTGCTGGGCTCTAGGAGTGCTCAACCTGTTAAAAGAATAACCAGAAGTAGGATTCACAGGAAAGACTCATCTGAGGAGGAGGAGGACTTCACAACTATAATTGACAGACAGCTTAAGCAAGCTAAGAAGAAGAAGCTGATCAGGAGTTCCCATCAATTGTCTATAACAACACGTAACTCTAAACGTTCTCTTAACTATGATTAGTATTCTTAACTGGAATATTCGAGGCATTAGAAATAAATCTTCTTTTAGGAGATTTAAGCATCTCATTAGAGTTAATAGGGTTGATTTAGTTGTGATTCAAGAGCCTTTAATAAGTAAAGATAATCTGCTTACTTGTGCTTCTAAAATTGGTTTTAACAATGGTGCTTCTAACATTTCTAATAAGATTTGGATTTTCTGGAATGATAACATATCTGTTAACATTTTGCTTGATCATATCCAATGTTTGCATATTGAGGCTGCTCTTAGTTCTCTAGATAAAAGCTTTCTTTTAACTTTTGTCTATGCTAAATGCCAGCGTTTAAATAGAATTGATTTGTGGGATACTTTGCATGTCATTTCTTGTGATACTAAAGCTTGGCTTGTGTGTGGAGATTTTAATTCAATCAGTTTTATAGATGACAAGATTGGCTGTTCTACGTTTTGTCAAAACAGTGCTGATGATTTTAATAAAATGTTGAGTGATTGCTATCTTATGGATGCTTGTTATGCTGGGTCGAGGTTCACTTGGTCTAACAAGACGAAGTGGAGACGTCTGGATTGGGTATTTATAAACAACTCTTTGAATGATGTCTTCAATAATACCAATGTTATTCATAAGCCTAAAACAGGTTCTGATCATATGGCTATCATTGTTAATTGTTCTTCTTTGAATTATAGTTCTAGAAAGAGTTTTTAGATTTCAAAATATGTGGCTTCTTGATGAAGGGTTTTTATCTATTGTGGCTGATAGTTGGAGGCAGGATATTGATAGTGATCCTTTGAGCAAGTTTTGGCTTAAGCTTAAAAGGCTTAAAGCTGTTCTTGTTGATTGGAATAAGCAGCATTTTGGAAACATTTTTAGTAAGATTCAAGCTTTGGAGGATGAGGTTCTCATGGTGGATATCTTGCATCAGAATCTCAATTCTAATCAATCTAAGGAAGAGTTGAATAAGGTTAATGTTATGCTTATGAATGCTTATAAGATGGAGGAGGAGTATTGGCTGCAGAAGTGTAATGTGGAGTGGATCAGAGATGGTGACAGAAGTACTAAGCTGTTTCACAACTATGTTTCTAAGAAAAGGAGGAGGAGTGCCATTAATGGAATTAAGGAAAATAATGTTTGGATAACTGATAAAGACTCTATTGGTCAATCTGTTGTTGATTTCTTCACTTCTGCTCTTGCTTGTAGCCCTTACGAGGATAAACAAGATGAATTGCAGAAGCTCAATCATAGCATTTTTGATGTTATTCCTTGTGTCATTACTCCTGAAGATAATAAGAGTCTGCTCAATCTGCCTAGTGA
Organism: Limnanthes douglasii subsp. nivea; assembly: GCA_036936605.1. Lineage (NCBI taxonomy): Eukaryota > Viridiplantae > Streptophyta > Magnoliopsida > Brassicales > Limnanthaceae > Limnanthes > Limnanthes douglasii. Next base: position 146,688,531 of record JAUPFV010000003.1, on the reverse strand, counting down.
GGAGGAAGTTTACAATACAATCAACAATTTAAAAGCATCTAGCATGGCAGGTATGGATGGGTTTAATCTGTTTTTTTATAAAAAATGTTGGAGCATTATTAAAAGTGATTCGATATCTGCTCTCCATCACTTTATTAGAGGCTATCATATCCCCAGAGGCATTCTTGCTACTGGCATATGTCTCATTCCTAAGTCTAATAACCCCTCTAGTTGGAGTGACTACCGGCCTATAAGTCTTTGCACTCTTCTTAATCGTATTATGGCTAAGATTCTGAATGACAGACTTGTTATTCTTCTTCCTAAAGTAATCTCTAGTTCCCAAGGTGGGTTTATCCCGGGCAGTTCTATTCACTCAAATATTTTAACTGCCAAGGAGCTCCTGTATGACTTGAATAGAAAAGTTAAGCATAAGAACATTGTCATTCAGTTGGATATGTGTAAAGGTTTTGATAAGCTTAGCCATTCTTTCCTTTTTAAAGTTTTAACTTGTTTTGGCTTATCCAATAGATTTGTTAGGTTAATTAGCAGCATGATTACTAATGTTTTTGTCTCTATATTGGTGAATGGAGCCTCATATGTTTTCTTTAAGACTGCTAAGGGTCTCAGGGAGGGTGATCCCCTTTCGCCTAGCCTGTTCATTATAGCAGAGGAGGTTTTGTTGAGGGGTGTTTCTTTACTCTTTAAGGATAATAAAGGTTTGAGATACAAATGTCGCAGCAAGTTATGTATTAGTAGCCTGGCTTTTGCTGACGATATCCTCTTGTTTACTAACTGTAAGGATGCTTCTTTAGCATCACTTAATGCTTTCTTGCAGGAGTATCAAGAAGTCTCTGGGCAGGTGATTAATAAAAGTAAGACTAAGGTGATCATTGCTAGTGGTATGAATGATGATAGCATTAGTTCAATTTCTAATGTTACTGACTTTAACTCTACTATGCTTCCTACTGATTACCTTGGTATAACCATAAGCACTAACAACAAATCTGTCATTTATACTAACCTTCTTAAAAAGATTAAAAATAGAATTGTGGATTGGGAATCAAAGCATCTTTCTTTATCTGGTAGAATCACTCTCATTAATGCTGTTCTTATGAATATCGTTCTATATTGGATGTATAGCAATGTTATCCCTTGTACTGTTATTAAAAAAATTGAAAAAGCTTTCAATGCTTTTCTTTGGGGTTCTACTGGTTTTGAGCATAAAATACATTGGTGTAGTTGGAAATCGGTTTGTAAAACGTATAAGGAGGGGGGGGGGGGTCTTAATATTAGAGATTTACCTGATGTTCAAATGACTACTTCTTGTAAGCTTTGGTTGCAGTTTAGGGACAATAAATTGCTCTGGGCCAATCTGATTCATGATATTTATTGCAATAAGAAACATCCTTTGCAGCTGAGCAGTAGCATCAAAGGCTCTATGGTTTGGAATAGGCTCAAGAAGATTCAGTCTACTGCTGATCAGTTTGTTAGTTGGTCTTTAGGTGAAGGAAATATAGACTTTTGGCTGGATAGATGGTCAGGTTCTGATCCCCTTCTTTATCTTGATAATTCTATTGATAATAGTTGGTTTCATCAGGAGAAGGTTAATGCTTATTGGTCTAATAATCAGTGGGATCTGGATTGTATAGTCAATCTTATTAGTAATGAAGATAGTGTTCGTATAAAAAACTGCATTATAAATCACAATAGAAAGGACAAGATTTTATGGACTTTATCCTCTACTGGCTTCTTCAGTTTTAAGCATACTTGGGACTTTATTAGATCTCATTACACTGAGTCTAGTTTGTTTCACAAAATCTGGAATGATTTAACTCCTAAAAAGCATTCTTTTATTCATTGGAAGCTAGTTAAAAACTACATGTCTACTGACTCGATCCTTATGAAAAGACACATGCATATTGCTTCTAAATGTTAGTTCTGTCTTAATTGTGAAACTACTCAGCATGTTTTTATTTCTTGTGAGATTGCTTGGTCAGTCTGGTTGCATTTTGCTGAGCTCTTTAACATTATGATTTATAGATATATGACTCCTGTCCATATGTCTAGAACTTGGTTTGGTAGCTCTAATAAGAAGAATCATATTAGAAATGTAATTCCTTCTATTGTTTACAGTACCATTTGGAAGCATAGAAATCATTGTAAGTTTAAAAACAAGTTTGTTTCTTCTAATATTATCATTAAGGATGTTCAGAGAATAATTTATTACATGTATGCTGCTGATATGTTCAAGTTTAAGCATTGGTCTAACGATAGTTCTGCTGCTAAAAGACTGGGTTTCTTAAATTTGTGTTATAACTCATTTTCTAGACCTATTGTACTGCAGTGGATTCCTCCTTCAGTGGGTAGGTATAAGCTTAACACTGATGCTTCTGTGGTTTTTAATGGTGAAGCCAATGCTGGTTACATTATCAGAGACTCTGAAGGTAACCTCATTTATGCTGGTGGTAATGTCTATGGCAAATTGTCTCCTATTATGGCTGAAGCAAGGGCTTTAATGGATGGTTTGGCTACTTGTAACTCTAAGGGTTTCTTTTCCGTTGATGTTGAAACTGATTCTTCTTTGCTAGTTAACTTCATTGAGAATGATAATATGGGTGCTCTTCACTGGTCTCTTTTCCCGGTCATAAATTGTTGTAGATTATTGCTGACTTTTACTATGACCATTAAGCATGTCTTTAGGAACCAAAATCGTGCAGCCGACTGGCTGGCGCGATGGACTTTAAAATGTAAACTCAAAATTGAATATGTGTTTGATAATGCTCCTACTGCCTTGAAATCTATTCTAGTTCTTGAAAGTCTTGGTTTACCTTATATTGATACTCCAGATTGAGTTTGTTTCAAGTGCTGATTATTGGTTTTTCTGATGTTTTGCTGGTCATGATGCTGCTGAGTTGTTGTTCGATTGGTGCTCTATGCCTGTGAAGCCTGAGTATTATTGCTAGCTGGCTGTGCTGATGCTGCTGTTCGCTAGTTTCCCACAAGACAGTTCGATTGATTGGTGAGTTGAAGCTCTGGTGGCTGGTGGTTGCTGTTTGTGGTGTTGATAAAGGGTTCTTGTTGGCTCCAATAGACTCTTTTTTGGCTGGATTTATTAATCTGGATGGATTGGGTCTCTTGTTTCTCTTGGCTTGTTTGTTCAAGTTTTGTTTGGTTAATGGGAGGCAGCCTATTGTCAGTGTTGTTGTCTTCTTAGGGTTTTGTTCTTAAATCCTTAGTTAGGGTTTGTTTTTGTTTTGGAGGGATATTTCCCGCCTTGTTACTTTCAATTTTTCAATTTATCAAATATAAGTCTATTACCTAAAAAAAGTTTACTCTTTTTACATTAAAGTCTTGTTTTTGTTTAGACCTTGTTGAAACCAGTTTTTTAAATTTTTTTCGAAGTCGAGATTTGGTACAGGTTCTCTAATGGCGTTTATAACTTACATGTGTTGTTGAAGATGATAACTGTACTTTACTGTTGCATGTAGCTTTATATGCTATCTTGCGCGATGTATTTTTTAAACATTTTCATCCATCTAGCGTCATAGGTACAACTCGTCTAGCGTCATAGTACGTGCATATCTAGCGTTAGAGTACGGGCTAATCTAGCGTCATATTACGGTTACATCTAGCGTCATAAGACGTTCACATCTAGCGTCATAAGACGTGCACATCTAGCGTCATATGATATGTTAATCTAGCTTCATATGCAGTGTCCATTTTCATCCATCTAGCGTCATAGGTACAACTCGTCTAGCGTCATAGTACGTGCATATCTAGCGTTAGAGTACGGGCTAATCTAGCGTCATATTACGGTTACATCTAGCGTCATAAGACGTGCATCACGCGAGATGTTCGTCTAATACGACGCTAGACGAGTTGTACTTATGACGCTGGATGAGTTGTTCCTTGACTATTACTATGACGCTAGACGATACCTGTACTATGACGCTAGATGTTCCTTGACTATGCCGCTAGATGTTCATTGACTATGACGATAGACGTTCCTTGACTATGATGCTAGACGTTCCTTGACTATGACGCTAGATGTTCCTTGACTATGACGCTAGATGTTCCTTGACTATGACGCTAGATGTTCCTTGACTATGACGCTAGATGTTCCTTGACTATGACGCGAGTCATTAACGTAATTCAGCGCGAGGCAAGTTTATTACTATGCATTGCTCGATTATACATTTTTCGATTAACAGTAGAGTGACTATTGGTGTCGCAAGTTATTAACAACATACATCGCGCGACATCATAGAGTTATAATGCATCTCTGCTACAACTATGTAAACAACTACGTAAAAGCACACTGTCAAATCGAAACAGAGATTTAACATTTCATAAGGAAAGTAGAGGACATCACGCTTGCCCAGATTCCAAACCCTAATACTAAACGCACAAATGCTTTAGGGTTTAACAATTACAAACTCAAAAACTACTACAAATTCAAAAAACAACCACAAACAGTTAACAATCTGAAGAGTTACCCTCCTCTTCACTGTCTTCGTCAGTCTCAGACTCCTCTTCCTCTTCCTCCTCTTCATCGTCATCGTCTTCCTCGTCCTCCTCTTCTTCGCCCTCCTCTTCGTCGTCAGATGAATGCTTTGAAAACTTCCTCGGAGTTATCTTCCTCCTTATCGTACCTTCGAGGCAGTTTCGACTAACGTTCAAAGCCTCCAATGGTGGTTAATCTTTCAGACGACGAACTGGAGGTTCGACTTCGGAGATCACTTCGTATGCAGGTTCTTCTACGTTTGTAAGAGTTTGGAAGGTAAAAACGAGGTCGTCGACAGGTTCGACAGGTTCCTCCAGGGTTTATTTTTGCTCTTTTCAGTTTCTAAAAGTAACTGAGATTTGGGGGAAGTGAAATTGAATATAATAAGAACCTACTTTCTCTTTCTTCTAGTAAAGGTTATTTTGGTAAAAATATAGTCCTCTTACTACTAGTCTAAAGGACTCATATTTGGGTAGTTATATGGGATTAGATACTTGAAAAAGGTATTTATGAGTACTTTTCCTAAATATAAAGTATTTAAGGGTTTCCATAAGCCGCAGTTTTACGGGTCGAACGAAATTTGTACAATAAACTCTTATTTGTTTGAGTCTTCCGTTGTCATTTACTTACTAGACAGTCAAATAAGCGAGCTAATGAAAAAGAAACCCTAGAGGCCAACTCCCAACCGAGGTAGCCTTCTCTATCTTCTCTTTAAAACTAATTTATCATAATATATCCATCTTCTTCGTGCTTTTGATTTCGTTTAGATCTTCTTTTCATTTATATTTAGGTTTTTTTATCTGGGTTTTACAAGCTATTGGTTAATTTCCCTGATTCAAAAGGTTTAGCTCTCGATTTATTATGTTATAGGCCGTAGGGAAATTGAAAACATGAAGCAAAGAATCGCAGGCTCATTAATGGGAGTGTTTTTGTTTCGATCTTAGTATTAGGTGGAATTTTTGGTTCACTTTTTGCTCCTTTGGTTATAATATATGTGTCATTGACAGTGATTAACGGGTTTTCTAACTTTTTAGATCACGGTGGTAATTTTTATTTGATGAGATTGGATTGCAATGGCAAGCTATATTGGAAAAGGAACTCCTTTAAATGGGTCTGTCTACGTTTGTAATCTTCCCTTTGGTACAGACGAAAATATGCTGGCTGAGTATTTTGGTACCATTGGTTTGTTAAAGGTCAGTGCCGGTTTTGAATTGTTTGATATTAGGTTCTATATGAGTAGCTTATGTTTTCCACCAATTAAACAGAAAGACAAAAGGACCGGTGCTCCAAAGATATGGTTGTACCGAGACAAATCAACAAATGAACCAAAGGGAGACGCCACCATCACATATGAGGACCCACATGCGGCTTTAGCTGCTGTTGAATGGTTCAATAATAAGGACTTTCATGGCAATGCCATTGGAGTTTCTATAGCAGAGTCTAAGAACAAAGATGGAGGAGATTCCTTGAGTAATTTCACTCCATTGGATGTCAGTGCAAGCGACCTAAATGACAGCGGTGGTGGAAGAGGTAGAGGTCGAGGCGATGTTCCGGGAAAAGTATGGCAGCAGGACGGAGATTGGTTGTGTCCAAATACAAGGTCTGTGATGTGACATGGGTGAGCCGCTCCTTCCTGCTCATTTTTTGTTTTTATTTTTATTTTTTTTAACAGACTAAATTTTTGTACCTCAACTATCTCATGCTTCTTTATCGTAGCAGTTGCACCAATGTTAATTTTGCATTTCGTGGTGTGTGTAACCGCTGTGGCACTGCTCGGCCTGCTGGTTCATCTGGTGGTGGTATAGGGGGTGGTGGTCGTGGCAGGGGTCGTGGTAGCAGTGATGAAAGCCATGGTCGTGGAGCTGGTGCCACTGCTGGTCTTTTTGGGCCGAATGATTGGTCTTGTCCCATGTAAGATTTTCTTGTCCAAATTTTGTATGTATTATACTCTTTACTAGTGATATATCCTTCTCTCTTTTTTTTCACAACTTTCATTTTTCTTGAAACAAAATCTTGTGTTTCAGTTTCCGAGAGCATTGTGAATAACTGTTTCACTTTTCGTTTAGTATTTTACTGTGTGCAATTCTTTGCCACCAATTCCATTTATAAAACAAGGGATTAGTTCATTCCATGATTAAATTTGGTTGGAAGAGTAATGGTGATTAGACTTACCAGGCTGGTAAACTTGATGAAGATACATTACAGTTATTGACCTATGGTCTGGGTTATCTCTGATTTCATCACCCAATGCAGTCATTGTAATATAGTCATTTAAATCTTAATAGACTTTTGTGAGGCTGTCATTCAATATCTAAAACATTAGTACTTCTAATATTGGAAACTGAAAAATGATCAAGCAAACAGGTCTACTTGAAGTTCTAAATTTGTTTTTTCAATAAATATGGGAAAAAGAGCCTCCAATAAATTCTTTGGGGTTGGGATGTGGCATGGCTTGTACGTCAGCAATGGGAAACCCAAATATGTCAGTTCTTAATAGAAAGAAGTGAAGGACATTTGCTTAATTTATATTTGGCGCTCACTCATATAGACGATCAGTTTATTCAAATCACATTATTATAATTTATCTGACTTTTTGAAGATGGTCCAGTACATGATTATATGCATTCCCTTAAAGGTTTTTGAACTTCCAGTAAAATGTCTTTACTGAAGAAGGTTAAGTGTTATTCACTGGAGCTTAGGTAGTTCCTGTAGGGTTGAATTCATTTTTTGTGATCCTTTATTTTTTCCCTAGCTATTCGTTTTTGACTCGAGTTTGTAGGGATGGTTTGTTGTCCATCTAATAAGTTAATAAGCTAGCTTGAAAGAAGCAAAGATTAAGAGCTAACTTTTTAGAATAGGCCACGAGTTGTTTGGTGTCGAATAGAATAAGTCAAATCATTAGGTTGAAATCTACATTATAAAATGAAAATCAGAGCTAAATAAAGTTTAAAGTGTTTTTTTATAAAAACAATGGGTATATAGAGCAGCCAGTAAACTTCCACAGACAATTTCTACTCTGTTTTTTCAAATATTAACTAAGCTAAAAAGAGTTACTCTGTTTAGTTTATTTAAGCCATAAGCTAGATAAGCTTAAAATGCTGGCCTTAATCTTTTTGCTTATAAGCAAATAAGTTGCTGGCACCAAACGATACCTTAGTATAGAAATTCGAGGGAACATAGTTAAGTAAAAGATCAGAATGACTGTCTTTTTATACAATAATTCATCTACCTTTGATTTCCAGGTGTGCAAATATAAACTGGGCAAAGCGCAATAAATGCAATATCTGCAATACCAATAAACCTGGTGTTAGTGAAGGTGGAGTGAGGTATGCTAGTATACTTCTACTGATTTTTGTACTCTTATGCTTTAGTTAGTCACACTAGAGGTGCATGATTTGGTCTTCCATCACACTTTTGAATTTGGTTACTTGAAAATTGGTGATTTGTTCATACCTAACTAACCAAGTTCAACTCTCGGCAATTTCAATATGGCTGCTATTAGTTCATGTTGAATAAGGCATTGAAGATTCTAGTTATGCAAGATTGTCCAGTTAAGTTAGCTAGAGTATGTTTAAGGCTGCACTAGGAGCATAACTCTCTCCTCAGTTTCATACTCTCTATTCCTCCCTCTCTCCTCAGTTCATACTCTTTATTCCTCCCTCTCCTCCCTCTCTCTTTCTTTCTGTCACTTGAACAATTGCATATCTACTAAGGGGTAGTTTGGTGGCGGCTTCAAAGCCAGTAATCTAGCTTAAAACAAGCAAACATTAAAGCTAGCTTTAAGAATAAGCTAAACCTTGTTTGGTGCAATCTAAAGAAGTTGCCTTCAATCTAGAAATTTGTATTGGCTTCAATTTACTTAATTTTCTGACTTCTAGTTTATTTTTAAAGTTTATTTTGAATATAGAAAAAGAATCCTGCTGAATAAAACCCCGATCGTGAAATAAAAAATGAAATCTTGTAAAGAAGTAAAGCTAGAAAGGCTAATAGTTAAAAATAAGCTTGTGACACCAGACAACCAACCCTAAGTCATTTAAATGTAATAACAGAAATAAAAGAAAATCAGTGGATGCATAGTTTTTCGAGTAAAAATAATTTTTGGAAATAATGGTACTGCTTTTGGATTACACACATTTGTATATTGAAGCAAATAGTGAATATAATAAATGTAAACGAGAAAGGAAATCCGATTCGGTGATAGAGAAACCATGCACCTTATAGGCTGTATTTGTAATCCATTATCTAATGGGTAGTAAGCTATAAACTATAATGCAGCTGTTAAAACTCCGACTTGTATCTTTATACCTGTAGCATTTTCTAGTATGATGAAGCTGTGTTGCTTTACTTTGTATATCTGTGTTGACATTTTTACTGTTACACTACCAACTTGGATATGTGTTCATTGTTCACATGCATTTAAAAATTATCTACTGCTGATATATGGTGGAAACATTATTTGATCAGAGGTGGGCGTGCTGGTGGTTACAAAGAACTGGATGAAGAAGAATTAGAGGAAACAAAGAGAAGACGACGGGAAGCAGAAGAAGTAAGATTTATTTCTATACAATTGTGCTAGCTAAGTGCATACTTCTCTCTATAACTGTGTTAGCTAAAATCATACTTCTTTATATAACATATTGGATAACCTCAGGATGATGGTGAGATGTATGATGAGTTTGGCAATCTCAAGAAAAAATTCCGTTCTAAAACACAGCAAGCTGAAGCTGGACGGTCAGTTCGAGCAGCTGGTCGAGCAGGGTGGGAGGTTGAAGAGCTTGGTATAATTGCACTACTAATCTAATTTTCTCACACTTTTATGGATTGGATTTTCTTTACTTTGTGAATGGCCTGTTCTTACATATACAAGCTGTTGAAGTGCAATGACACACTACATTTATGGCGATTAATAAAATTACGTTTGCATGTTTCTCTTTTTTAGAGTTTTGTTTTCTGAATTTGAGTTCAAATTTATGCTCCCATTGAAAATGTTGATGTATCCATAAGAGCATCATGATTTGTAGTAACTCGGTGATTGTTCTGTTTTATTATACTCTGATTCAATGAAATTGTGGCAGTTGTTTCTGAGAGAGATGGGAGAGGGAGAAGCAGAGATAGGGGAAGAGAACGGGATGATGATAGGGAGATACGCCGAAGTCGAAGCAGAGATAGAAACAAAGGAAAGAATCGAGGGTATGATTATGCTTCGGATCGAGATAGAGATTATGGGCGGGACAGGGACCGCGATCGCGATTCAAACAGGTATCATTGATCAAATCCCAGTTTTGGCGTTTGACTACAACTTGGATCAGTGCAGTCACTGACCTTTGGGACAAAGAATTGATGTTATTTCTGTTGGTGATCTCAGATTTTACAAATACTTCTAAGTGATGTAATTCTTTGTTACCTTTGGACAAGTTTTGTTTGCTATCATGGAAGTACTATTTATTAATCGTATTGGTATGATGATTTTAAATTTGATATTGACACCTTCAATTTTTTGGTTGGTACGTAGAAGTTAAGATATGTAAATTTTGTTTTAAATTTAACTGAGGTGTTGAATATAGCTAAGGGCTTCATTAGTAACCAGTAGATATTCAGCTGAATGGAACTAGTTACATATATCAAATTATTAAGTTTACTGTGATGAAGTACTTACATATATCAAATTATTAAATTTACAATTACCAAGCATGGGATCGAATAAAATTTTCGGGCGAATATGTAGAAGCATGGTCTGGCGGAATGATGCTACTCCAGGGTACTCTAGCAGATGTATCAGATCCTGGCCCAGAATTTTCGAATTCGCCGAAGTAAAGGGTAGGCAAAGCAAAATCACCAGACCATGGCATCCATCCATCGGGAGCGATGATATCTTCGAAGTAACTATGCAAGAAAACAATCCTGGAGTACTCTTTCCATGGTCTCCCTAGATGGGTGCTGTGCGTCATGTTTTCTTGGGTGCCATTCACTGTACAATTTTGAAAAACTAAGCCTGTTGTCTGTGCTGGGTTAGTTCTCCCGTGTGCGGCGATGACACTGTCGTTGGAGTTTTGTAAGCGAGGAGACACAATGATATTGCAATCTTGGAAAACGGAGGCTGAGTTGCCAAAAATGAAGTCAATGTTGCCTTCAATTCGACACGATTTGTAGTATTGGCGTAGGGAGTGAGCGTAGAGGGTGTCTTGGTTGCCTGTTAATTCGCAGTCATAGATGACGGATAGATCACTGGATGATCTGAAGGCCACTGCTTGGTGAGCATCAGGACCTGCTGTATTCTCTATTGTTAAACCCCTGGCCATAAATCCATCACCCACTACACCTGCCAGATTCAATTCACATGGTTAGTCGAAGGAATAGACTCGACAAGCTTATTAAGTATAAAAAGAGTTAGTGCTGTTAATCACGCATCATGGTCATGAATCTGACTTAAATTATGGGTCAGATTTTCCAGCCTGAACTCGATCCGCTGCGACTATGGATAACACGACCTTTCATCACAAAAGTACGGTAAATTGTGGAACCTAAAGAACCTGCTAACGGCCTGTAAATCTGAAATTGTTTGATGTCTCTGGTTTATGCGTCAACTTGAACTTATTTTACGGCTAACTCAGCCTCACGTTCTTTTTAGTATAGTAATTATCTTGATGAGAATTCTTAAATTTCATAACATGTTCGTGTAAAATATTAATAGCCGTACCTAGAGTAGCTGAGTTATAGGTAGTCATCCCAGGTTGTCCGATGCTGAGAGAGCCGGTGATGATGGTCTTCCCCATCCCATCACCTAGAAAAACAACATGAGTCTTCATGAATGGAATCCTAACAATCTCCTCATAAACCCCTTCTTTAATATATATAATGAATTTCGCAGTTCCATTATCCGGAGCTGCATTCACAGCCTCTTGCACTGATGTCGTGCAGTTCTCATTGTTGCCTGCCTTGCACACTGTCACATCTGCATCCGATGTACTTAACCTCATTAAATAATCCAACCCATCTGAGAAAAGACCACCACCTCCTACGCTAGATTCATCACTCTTCTCCCAGAACCCATCTCGCTCGGTGGCAGGCAGGGCCCACGACCCGGTGTCCTCACCAAAATTATCGTATAACCCCATCATGCTCAACACATTGCTGCTCAGCTGGACGGAGTATTCAAGATACGCGGTTGTCGCGTTGGCAATTTTTCCAGAGCGGGCGGTGTTTTTAAAACCAACCCAGCAGTCGTATTGGTAACCCAATGCCGCGCTCACCCAGGCACGTGCATCTTTGGTTTCGCCACGTGACATGGCTCCGTACGCTGATAAGGTACGGTTGTGGGAGTATGAGAGGATGAGGAGGCATGTCTCTGCGAGCGTCGTGCTGTTTGTGTCATTGCTTGCGGACGCGTTTTCTAAGACGGAATTGATCAAATCCTGTGAACTTTCAACGGCTTGCGAAGAGGCAGTGAGGGCTGATTGAATGGTGTCAAAGGCGGTAGCAGGGTAAGGTTCGGGTAAAGAGGAGAGACACGAGCCTGCGAATTCCGTGGCATTGCAGGCCTGTTGGATCTCAAATGCGGAAGATAGGTTAACCAAAAACAAGAGCGAAATGGAGATGTAAAGAGAAGAAGACGACATTGTTCTTGATGGATGAATATTTTTTGCACAGCCATTGTGGTAATACAGACCTATACCATTCAAACAATTTAATCTATAAATAGTGAACTATGTTTAAGGGTGTAGAGTTGGTCGGTTCATTCAGGGGTAAAAAACACCACAGGTCCTCCATGTTTGTCACTTGTAACACATCAGTCCTTATTCTTTGTCTATGTAATAAACCGGTCCTCTATGTTTTAAAAATGTAACAAACATATCCTTTTTTGTAATAAATAGGTCCTTCATGCCTGTCATAAACAGGTCCTTCACGTTTTCAATTTGTAATAAACAGGTACTTCAAATTTTTAGTAAAATGATCTGTTTGTTACATTTTTAAAACATAGGGGACCGGTTTATTATAAAGACAAAGAATAGGGACTGATGTGTTACAATTAACAAACAAGAAGGACCTCTGGTGTTTTTAACCCGTTCATTCAGTTAACGAACATGCTCTCGCTTAACAGACAATCCCTTTTAAGATCATAATTCCCTGTTTTAACTCTTTGTCTTTGAAGATCATATGAAGTTATTCAAAAGTATAAAATAAAATAACTTACAGAACTACAAATAAAATCAGCTTATTTATTATAATAGCATACCTATAAAATAGGCCAAAAGTACTTTGGCAGTGATGTGTCTTTATGTAATAAAATCTAACAATTTTTTATTTTTTTATCAAAAAATTAACGAGAAATATTGGAGTTACATCAATCAAATAAGGTTTATTACTATATAATAGATGTCGAAACCTTTCATCCGTTCAGTTCATGTGATAGATTTACTTTAAATGGAGACGATACTATCTACATTATAAAATATATTTTTTCCTTTTAAAAACTGATTTTATCAAAGAATAGAGAGATTTACAAGTCTAAACTCCATACTCTAAAAATTTAGAGGGTTAAAAACATCACTATTTTCCGCTTGTAACAAGTTAGTTTTTGTTGTTGTAATAAACCGGTCCCCTGTGTTTCAAAAAGCAGAACAAATTAGTCCTGATTGACCTCAGCCCATAATTTCTACCATAAATATCCTTTGACCAGCCACATCAGCGTCCCACGTGGATCACGGATGTAGCAGCAGCAAAAAAAGTAAAAAACGTCTTAATTTTACCATAACCTTTTAGTCCTAATTCTATCCATAACCCGGTCCAACCAACTAAAAAGCCCGATAGACCCATCCACCTAATTTAATTCAACCCAATAATCCCCAAACCCTAACTTCTAAAAAAACCCTTATACCTTAACCCCTCTGATCTTTCGTAACCTCCGCCGATATCAAAAGTTCATCTTTCTCTAGTAGTTTCCTCTGCAAATAATCTTCCATTTGTTCTGTTAATGCAATCAAGTCGTCTCTTTGAGCTCCCATGACCTTTGACGAAATGATCTCATCATCTTTGTCCGACACTCTAGGGTTCTCTTCTTAGCCTAAAAACAAAAAATAAGATGGAATACGAAACAAAAAAAAGGTTCAACCTCGATGCCAATCACGTATATAGCTATTCAAAAGGCTGGTTCCTAAGTATCGATACTTTACTCTCCTAAACAACATTGATTTGACAGCTTATTAAATTTCTTCATAGAACTTATTCTGGACAGTAGCTACTCTTGCGGCATCTAAAACAGGTCCAAACCAGACCAACCTATCCAAACCAAACCTAAACAAATGGTCGAAGATACAATTCAGAGATGATATTATGTCTTTCTGATACCAATCCAATCCAAACGAGATTATTTCTCAAATGACAACCACGATTTTTTAACTTTAACAATTTCATCCGACAATTTTCAAAAGTTGAACAGGTTAAGGTATACGATTTGGAGAAGAAATTAGGGCTAGGGTAATAGAATTGGGAAAATAAAGAATAAATTAGGGATTTTGGAAAGAAAGGCTAAGTCGGGTTATTGGGTCAGATAAAAAAAATTGGGCTAGAAGTTAGGGTTTTAGGATTACTAGGTTGGATTAAATTAGGTAGATGGGTCTATTGGGTTTTTTAGTTGGTTGGGCCGGGTTATGGGTAGAATTAGGGTTAAAAGGTTATGACAAAAGTAAAATAACTTTTTACTTTTTTGCTGCTGCCACATCAGAGATCCACGTGGGAGATGTGGCTGGTCAAAGGGAATCTATGGTAGAAATTATGGGCTGAAGTCAATAAGGACTAATTTTTTGCGCTTTTTGAAACACAGGGGACCGATTTATTACAACCACAAAGGAAAATGACTAACTTGTTACAAGTGGGAAACATGAAGGAGAGCTAAATATTTCTTGATGCTTTGCTTTGTTTCTGGCTCTCCAAATAGACCAGCAAATGATAAGGTCTAGGATAGTTCCGATATGAGTTTCTTTTTTTGTTTGCCAAAACCAAGATTTTATAAGAAGAGATATTGTTATATATTTAGAGATGTATATACAAAATTCTAAATGACCCAAGCAATGTTACATTAAACAAATAAGTGTTTTGGGGATTCATTTTTGTTTTTGCAGAATTGGTATTTAGATACTAAAGAGTAGTGTATTTTTTGCATGATAGATACAATAGGAACCCATTCTTTAAATAGTCTCCATTGGAAAAAATGAACATTTCTTGGGATTGATGTTTACATCACCTTTGGAATAATTTGGATTGTTCTTTTTTTCCCTGATTTCAATCCAAGTTTTCTTGGTGTTGAAGTCCCTATTGTTAGAGAGAGATAGAGATAAAAAGTCCATCTAATTTAATCAAATGCCTCTAAATTTAGTCTAAGTCTAGATATTTTTTCAATATCTAAGGGAAAGAGAAAAACTCTAAGATTTTCTAGATCCCAATTATCACATTTCCAGAATTGAAGTATAAGTTCTTCAAAAATTTGGTAAAGATGAGGAGTATATGATGAATGATTGTTTTTCACACCATCTTTCAATCTAGAAATTAATACTACCTCAGCATAGTTTCCAGAATATGTAGTTTTCTATAATATCTACGATGTTTACTAGTCCTCTCCATATTTTAGAATTATTGGTAGGTTGTTGAGCTAATAAAGGATAAGTATTGACACAATACAGATATGACATAAATTTAGCCAAAAGAAAAGTGTTTTCTCTCAATTTGAACCAGTGTTTACAAGAGAAAATTGTATGAAACTTTTATATGCTTCTTATATATAGACCATCTTCGTTATAAGGTTTGCACAAAGAGCTCCAAAAGCCTAGTTTCAGGCAATATTATATTTTTTAGTTCACCATAAAACCTGTTGCAAATCTTTTCGAGTCCGGAAATCACGGTCTTAGGTAAGAGCAATTTTGAAGATAATAGATAGGGATAGCCATTAACACTGATTGAACCAGTATTAGTCTACCTTCAAATAATAAAATCTTACTATCACAGTCTTGTATATTTGATTTAATCTTGTCCATGAGCTGATCATAAATATGAATTTTTTTATTTAAGTGTATATGGATCCCGAGGTATTTAAATGATATATTTACATGTTTGAAACCAATCAGTCTTGTAAGGATGTTAACTATTGTTTGTGTCATTTTGGAAGGAGTTATAAAATGTTTTTTCTCGTTGTTTATGTTTTGACCTGAACATGCTTCACAATGCTTCAGGAATTTACATATTTTGCTAAGATTCTTTGTGGATCTATTGGTGAATATGATAAAGTCATCACCATAGGAGGCACAAAATAAACATGTGGCATAATGTTTTATAATTTAAGTCATTGTCTTTTTCAAATAGCATTTTTAATCCCCTGATTAGATATTCTTCAGCTAGAAAAAAAGACTAGGGGATAGTGGATCTCATTGTCTCACTCCATTAGTGAATTTAAAGTATCCATTTCGTACTCCATTAACAAGGATCGAGAACCCTGCTGAGATGATGCCCTTCTATATCCACTCTATCCATTTTTTGTCAAAGCCAAAAGCCTCTATAATTTGTAAGATGATTTCAAATGAGATTATATCAAATGCCTTAGCCATATCTATTTTAACCATGATATTACCTTCTTTGAATTTTTTGTTTATCTTGTGAGCAAGTTCTCGAGTTAATAATATGTTATCTTTGATGTTTCTACCTTTGACAAACCCTTTTTGTTGTTATGATATTAGTTAGAGGAAGAAGATTTGCTAATCTGTCATTGTGAATTTTAGATAAAATTCTATTGAGGACACTGCATTAACTTATTGGTCTATATTCTCCCAAGTTTTTAGAAGAATCCACTTTTAAGATTAAACAGATGGCTATTCCATAGACTTCTTAAGTATCGTGAGAGTTTTTTTAGAAGGAAATTATAAAAGCACAAAGGTCTTTGGAGATGATACACTAGCAAAATTGGTAGAATTTTATGCCAAAGTTATCCACACCTGCAACGCTATTAGAATTCAGGCTGTTAACAGTGGTAAATATTTATTCCTCTGTAGGTGGAGTTGAAATCATTACATTATCCTAATCAGACATTAGTTTAGGGAATATGTCTTGGATATTTTCTAATTCCAATAGTTGAGGTTGTTCATTTATGAGTTGTTTAAAATGATTTTCAACTGAATTACCAATAGCTGTTTGATCAGTGATCTAGAGATCATCTTCCAAAATACCATGGATTTTATTTTTTTTCTTTTTTTTCTTAACATAGTTATGGAAACATTTGGAGTTTTTATCTCAATTTTTTTAATCATGATTACTCTATTTTTTTGTTCCAAAAGAGTTTCTTCTCTAGCCAACAATTGAAAATGTATAGCTTTAGTTTGTGAGTATTTGATTTTGTCTTATGTGGTCTGATTTGTTTCAAGGAAATGTTTAATATATTGAATATTTTCTTCTGATTTAACTATGTCATAAAAGATATTCCCAAAAGTTCTCGAGTTCTAGTTTTTTAATTTATGTTTAAGTATCTTGAGAAATTTAGGGTGTTGAGTCCACACGTTCTCAAACTTAAAAGAGGGTTTTATGTGTAGTTTTTTAACTAATATGTTGATCTTTAAAGAGAGTGGTCCGATTCAGTCATTGCTAAATGATTTATTTTAGTGGTTTCAAGATAATCAAGCCAAGTGGAATTTATAGAACCCGATCCAGTCTATTATATTTGTGATTGTTTGACCAAGTGTATCTAATTCATATAATCTATTATATACTAGTGAGCAGTCTTGAATCACATTGTTAAATTCATTTATGTTTTTCTAGCATAAACTTGAGCATAATAATTTTTCCCGTTTGTTTGTGATTTTATTAAATTCTCCCATGATAATCCAAGGCTTAGTGTGATTTAATATATCATTTAGCCCATTCCAGAGATCAACTCTTAATTTATTGTTGTGTTTTGAATAAATAATTTTCACTAGAAAAGTCTTGTAAAAAGTTGAATGACTAACATTATCATGATTTGTGACAGTTTCCACTTTGAACTCATCTTGCAAAAAAATATAATTATTGATATAAGTCTTGGCCATGCTGTGCTGAAAGACAAGATTTCTGGTTAGGTTTATTAACTTATCTATCTGAATATTTGGTTCTTAGATAAAAATAAACTCTAGTTTATCAGCTATTTTCAATGATATGAGTCTTCTAATGGTTCCAATATTCCTCACTCCCAACATATTCCAATTAAGGATTGAGAGTGTCATTTAAACTTGAGCTTAAAATGGTTGTATTAAGCTTTTAGTATTAAGTACTTTGAGGTGTGTTTGATCATTTTATAAGGTAATGGTAGCTTTTATTTTTCTTTTTTTGATAACCTTGCTAAATTCTTGAGATTTCTCTATGTTCCACAGTCTATGATATGTAGAAAAACTACCAATTTTGTGATGTTGAGGAGAGGATGGTTCAATTGCGTTATTATCTAAACCATCAGATATAGTGAATTGACTAATGAATCGATAAATATTAGAATGTTTATCATTTATGCTCATGAATCTTCTTCATTTAGGATCATTATTTCTAAATCATGTTTGTGACTTATGATGCTTTTTGGTATTGTGTTTGCTGATATCTGACGGGCTTGTAATATCATTCGAGATTGAGTATTTTATGATAATATATTTAAGTTTTGGAACCCAACTTTTCACTAAAGAGAGGGATATTATGTGTTGTTTGTTTGATGTGGAGCTTGGTTAAGGTCTCTTGCCATAGAGTTTGAGTTGATGTGTTTAATTTGGATTTTTTTCTTGTAGGACATAGAGTTGTGGCCAAGGTGGTGACATCATTTACAGTAGAATGACATATTTCCGTAATGGATATCTTGCCAAAATCCATCATCTTTTAGTGAGCTTGATGCATTACCAAAACCTATCAATATTTTAGGTATTAAATATTTCGATATATCAATCTGTACTTAGACTTTACAAGTACTAAATATTTCTCTATTTTTATGTGGAACCCAAACTTTTAAAGGCTCTCATAGAACTTTTGAAATTGAGACGATGACAACAGTATTGTACATATTTAGATAAATTGGATAGTGAGATCCATACTGGGGTAATGGGTGATTCAGTTATTGTATCAAATCTAGGTTTCCACTTTAATAACCTCATGCAAAACTGATTAATTGTCCAAATTGATCTTTTACAAAGCTTAGAATAATATTCAATTTTGTAAAATTCTATCAATATATGTTTATAATCCCATTATGAGAGGTTGAACTCTCCAATGAAACCAAAATTGATAAGAAAATTCATGATTGTTTTCTGCACATGTCTACCATGGAAAAACTTGCATACCAAGGTATATTTAAGATGGTAAAAAGTCTTTCTTTGCCTTTAATGTATAATATTATTGCTGGATTATCTTTTTTTATTGTTGAATGATTGGATATATGGCTGTGATTTCTTTTGATTTGTTGTTAGTGACTTACGCGAAGGATCTAACTAGAGGATGGTCCCGTTGTGAATCTGCAGGGCAAGTGTCGTGAGTAGTGTTTGATGATGGTATAATTGTAGATGTATATCATTTGAAGCATTGTCCAAATCTATGGTTGGGTTGTTGTGGTCAACATTAGAGTGAATATTAAGACTTGATCTAGACAAATGAGAGAATTGTTCTACAGTCACAATCTGGATTTTTCCTTAAAGTTGGTTGGTGTTGAATTTGGCCCTGCGTTGATTCATGAGCTTCTTCTTTAGAATTATAGACTTATCTTTGATGTAGGACTGGTCATAGGTTGGGTGGTCATAGTAGGTGGAGGATATGAATCATTTAGTCAATACCGTGGTTGCACGGTGGCGGACGAAAGTGGAGGTTGTGGTGAGAGATCGGAAAAGCTTCATAAATGCTACTAGAATTTGGAGGTAGCTTCAAAATATCTTTTTTTCTCTCTCATGAAGACCTTTTTAGATTTAAAATTATAAAAATAAAATTAATAATGTGTATAATGGTATTAAATCTATTTGTTTAGAACTTTTTTATTAAAAGTTAAAATTATGTATATTTCTATTAAATATTTTTATTTAATTTTTTAAATATTTATGTATGATAAGATTATAAAATATAAAAAACATAAACTCATTTAAATTTGTAACTATAGAATATTTTTTTGGCCGGTTTTAGTTTGAATTGTAATGTGTATAGTTAGGATTATGCAATGAAAATGGTAAATATGAATGTGAACCAGAATGCTATAAAAATTTATACACCACACTTTGTTTATAAATACTAACGAACTTCGTCTTAAAAAATATTTAACTTTTTGGTAAAAGAATTTCAAATTTCAATAATTAGAACTATCTCTTTTTGTTTAAAGTTTTAAATATATTTTTTCATAATTAACCTCGGTTCGTTTCCAACAAATTTTATTATCTTTTTATATCTCTTAGTAGACTCTCAACTTCCAACAACCACATCATAACTCTCGGCCACCATCATAAAAAGCTTTAGCCAACCTCTATAAAATTTCATTTTTTGGTAATTTTTACCATTTCAAACTTTAATTATTAAAAGCATTCCAACACAAATTTATGCCGATTATGAAAAATTAAAGTCCTAGTAAGACAAATTTTTACAACTTTCATCAAATATTACTTATAAATTTTTCCAGTTAACTAAAAATTCAAAAACAACTTGCAAAAAAGCAAACTCGAATGTCGTTTTTCTTAATATTCTCAAAACCAACAATTATCATAGAGGTACTTGTTGATGTTGATTTTGATAAAAATGAGGGAGATATATAGTGGACATATCTATGTTAAAGAGCCGCTACTGATACGTTACTAGATGCAAAACTAATTTCAGTGCCAATTTCTAAAAGATTGATGATTCGAAGGGCCACTCTGATTGGAAGTCATCTAATGGAACTAGAATGCGCCGCCACCGTAACAACCGTTACCGATTTTCTAGAAGGAGTAGAAGACTTACTTATCGTCACAACAGTAATAAAAACAGAGAAGTACGTGAATATGAGCCTCCTTAACATTGAAGAAACAAAATATTTCTTAGGCTGAATTAGTAAACCTACCGCATTAACAAAAATTCCCTCACTTCACTAATCAACCAATCGTGTCAATTTTTTTTCTCAAGTTCCACCAATGAGCCAACATAACCTTACAATAGTTTCTCCAATAAGCTAACCGAGTCTTTATTATACAGATCTAGCACTCTCTCTATTATCCTAGAGCTACCAACTAGAAACCCGAGGAGTTACGTTTTCATACCTTCGGCTCCATAGTGGCATGGTCAGTAACAATAAACGACATATCCTTTCACTAGGCTAGTGAAAGATAATCGCTTCGGCTAATTTCATATTGACCAAGGTTTTAGCTTTCTTGAATCCCCGCTTGCACCAAAGATATTCTATAAAAAATTTATGCCGAAGTTCAACCACTACATGATGGACAAATATAATAATGCAAGAGTTTGTTATAGGTAGTATCTGAAGCTTTAGCATGTTGCATACTAATTTTAAAAATAATTATTGGGTTTAAAGTTATTAAAGAATTTGATGACTACATGATTCATTCTAAGCAATAAACAAATGAGAGTCTTTAAGACTACATTCACTATTTTGTTTAAACAAAGAATGAACTGCAATATTGTCACAAATTTGTGGAAAATCCAGCTTACAAATAAGGATTCCAATGCGGTATCTAGCATAAATTATCATGAAAAAGAATACCACACAATTTGGTGACTTACTGGCTCAGGTGGAGGAGAAAATAAAAATGGATGTGAATATGCTAGTTAGGGATCTTCAAGTGCCAATATTTCTTACCATAATTCAAGTTCAGAAATTGAAACCTCTGCCAAAGGTTCCGATTTTTAAACCCCATATATCCAAAGTATTGGACATCCCGATACCTAACAATCAAAGTCAAGTTTTAAAGGTAAACTGAGAGAAAACTTCAACGGCAACTAAAAATAGCTAAAATTTGGAACACTTCAACTGAGTTTCATACACAAAGCTTAATGAGAACTAGGGGTAGTTTTTTAATGAACGAAGTATGTTATGAAGTTTTGGCATCTTGAGAAGATGTGAAATTTCAAAAGGATACGATATATAAACAAGTTTTATAAGTTCCACAATAGCGTGAGACACTTTACTCTAGAATGCATTTTTTTAAAGATGAAGTTCAAAATGTGATTGATGAACCTAAGCTTTTAAAGTTTGTAAATAAGAAGTTAAAGTCTGAGCCAAAAAAAGTGACGACTAAGACCCAATATCCAACAAGATAGGAAAAACCCCAAGTTAAGAAAATCTTCGAACCACCGAAATCCTTAGCAAACATGGACAACATCGACATATTGGAAGCATACTTGGATTCAAAAGAAAATCAACATATCATCGATACAATAACATGAGAGGACTCATTATCAGGATTACTAGAAATCATAGAAATATGCATATGAATGATATAGAAGTACATTTGCAAGGACAAACCTTAGCCTATCTTTATAAAAGTCTCTCTCTAGTACTGAGTTTCATTGATGATGAATTTAAAAGAGTTAAATCTCAGTACAAATACATAATAATAATTAGACTTAAGCTAGTGAGAATAACAGTTAAATGATAGACACCGACTATTCGTCAAATATTCAATTTAAGATTCCATATGATAAGATGCGAGGTGTCCTAGTATTTAATCCATTCAAAAAGGTTTTGACTGGGTTCACTAGGTCAGACACACCAGTTGTAGGAAAAGTATACGCAAATTTAGATTTTAGACATCAAGTTTTAAAAAGTTAGGTCCGGTTTTGATTCATGATAGTAAACGCGCCTTCATCATATAATGTAATTTGTAGAATACATTGGTTGGAACATATGCATGTCAGAGTTTCTACCATGCATTAATGTCTTTGTTACAAGATGAAAATATGGATGTGATAAAAGGAAATCAAAGAACATTAAAGGTATGTTATGGAGCCTATATGACCCTTATGAAATGGAAACCAGTAGAGCTCTCGGTAATCCTCGATGATATCGAGACCTCATAAAGGCCCGTCACCTAATCGTGTTAGAGGAAGAAGTGAAATGCATAAAAATAAAAGAAAAACTCATTCACCTTAGTCAAGACATACCAACCAATCTCATCTATAACTTTACTTTTTTTCAAATAACTTGGATATGTTTGCATGGACTTCCCAGGATGTAACATAATTCCATAATAAGATAATATTACACAAGCTATAAATACATAACATGTCTCAACCAATTAAATAAAAAACAAGACCATTATCCCAATAAAAATACTTAAGTAATAGTAGTGAATGTAGACATACTTAGTGAAGTGAGAGATATCGAGAAGCGTACTACCGTGTATAAACATCCAACCTAGTGATGGTTGAAGTGAGAGATATCAAGGCCACCAGACCGGAAAGGCCACTTCGAACACTTAGCCCATTGGTCTGTTCGAACTATGACAAAAGTACTAAAAACCTAAAAAACTTCTTGACTAAGTTGCTTGCTCTCCTACTAAGAGCTCATGGTTCTTTAAACATGACCCGGGTCCATTAAACATGACCCGAAAACCCATAAAGCCCAGATGTAATGGTATAAATACCCAACCACCTGCATTAAATATGGGTAATGAAAATTAACTACAACCAGGCTGCTTAATTCTCCCTCTACTCTCTACTCAAAATATAAAACACCCATAAACTTCCACAAAACTCTGAACAGATTACAAATTTACCCTCAGACGAAAATTAACCTCACCAAATTGGCGACCACAGTAGGAGCACGAAGGTGCCTGAATCGAGCATTCGAAACCAACAAGAAAAGTCAGGCCAAATGAATCCGGACGCCCCGGAAGTGCCACCAGCTTTGCTCGAAGTGGTGGGTGAAAACGATGAATACATTATCGAGGAGCGCGATAGGCTAAAAGACAAGATAGAAGCTTTGAGGGTAGAAAAGGCTAAGATGGGCATGAAAGAAAAATCGAAAACGTCAGTTGCTCATCACACCGATAACCCCAGAGAGCATGAGCCTTCAAGGACTCATGTGAGTACCAAAAAGACTCATGCCAGCTCCAAAAATTCTCACCGGTCTAAGCCAGTGGAGAGTTCTGACTCAGGCTCAGAGTCTTCTGATAGCTCTTTGGATGATGAGGGAGTTGAAGAATCCTTATCCTCTAGCAGCGATGAGGGTCGAACTAAAAAGAAGCAAAAGCTGATCAAAAAATATTCAAGGAAAAGAGATAGACATGGAAAGTTGAAGAAGAATATTGGCAAAGGGTCATCTCACAGCCGGAGGCATGTAGATAAGATGCTGATGGATCCCTTTGCCTTCCACGATGAACCAGGTATCTTTGCGACTCCCAATGAAGATATTGTGTTCAGTCGTGGCCAAAATTGGAGGCAATCTCCATTGTCTTCTAAAATTCTGTCCGGGAACCTCCCTAAGAGGTTTGATAGCACAAAAATGGAAAAGTACGATGGCAGTACTGATCCAGACAACAATTTGGAACAATTTAAAAACTTCATGATGAACTTTGATGATGATGACAATCTACTTTGCAGAGCATTCTCCCAATCATTTACGGGGAGTGCTCTAAAATGGTATAACAGCCTACCACAAGGCTGTATCAAGAATTTCAATACTTTTTGGGTGGCCTTTCAGAGGCAGTTTGTTGGGAGTAAAGAATTAAAAGGCAATGGGGACACAATAATCCATTGTGCCCAAGAACCGAACGAATCATTGAAAGAATACATAAGTCGTTTTGTGAACACCAAGAATGGGTTGACTGATTGCTTCGAGCAAGTTGCAATAGTATCTTTGAGACAGGGCTTAAACCCTGAGAATTTGGCTGATTCAGTGACCAGAAAGAAAGCCATGACTTGGGGAGGGTTGCTGAATCAGGTTGGAAAACAGATTAACGTTGATGAAACAAAGAAGACTAAGGTGCACAGGCAGGTGAGATCTACCCCGGTGGCACCAAACCCCAATCAGAATCAGTCCGGGAACAAGGCAAAAGAGACCGGACAGGGGCATGGCAGGGCTAAAGCTCAATCTCAGCCAACTGCACCTGCTCAGAGTCAGCAATCCAGAAATAAGAGAGGGCCTTGGGGTCAACCGGAGTGGTTCGCAGAATTGAAAGAAAGTGTGGCCACCATTTATGATAAAACAAAAGAAGAGGTGCACTATAGAAGACCGGCCACACTGCAATCTCCTAGAGAACACCGCAATAACTCTTTCTGCCAGTATCACAATGATACTGGCCATACCATCGATGATTGTATAGCTTTGAAACAAGAAGTTCAGAACTTGATTAAAAGGGGAAAGCTGGGGGCTTATGTCAAAAGAAGAGGAGGTAACAGACCTGACAATACTCACCGGGTTGGTCCAAGTAATGCTGCTCCGGAGGGAGCCATGGTTATAATCGAAAGGTTTAATGTGGAATCAGAATACTTGGATCCTGATCCAACTCGAAATAGAGTAGGTACAATTGAGGAATCTTCTAGAACGGTCTCCGGGCTTATCAGGTTTTTTGAGTCACTTACAATTTTCGGAGGATATACTATGACAGCTCCTACTGCTTCTTTGAGGAAGAGGCACGTTCATACTTTAGCTACCCAGCTAGAAGGAGGCATGACCTCCTATCAATCGCAGATTCCGTTCCCCTTCATTGTTTTTGATGAAGATGACTTAAGAGATATAGCTGGCCCTCATGAAGATGCTGTTGTCATAGGAGCATCTATTGGGGGCAATGACATAAGACGAATCTTGGTGGATACTGGAAGCTCAGCCAATATCCTTTTCTTAACCACATACAAGAGAATGAAAAATCCAGCCGTAATTCAGAGTTCGGACAGATCAATTGTGGGCTTTACTGGCAGCTCAGTAGATGTGATCGGGGAGTTCGAAGAAGAAGTTTTGTTGGGCAAGGGCCCTTTCAAGAAGATGGTCAGGATACTTTTTATTGTGGTAGATTGTCCCACTTGCTATAATGCTATTCTAGGGAGGTCTTGGCTCTCTAGGATGCATGCAGTGGCTTCGACAGTCCACCAATGTTTGAAATATGCTGTTCAAGGACAGGTGGGCGTTGTCCGAAGCAGTAAAAAAGTTGCAAGAGAATGTTATGCTACAGCCCTGGCTCCCCGGACGTTGGGGGCAGTTCGTATCAACGAGCAATAGAAATTTGAGGGGATTTCTGGGGGTGAGGGTGAAATTGATGACCCCAAAGAGGCCCCTGCAGTATTAATACCAGTTGAAGAGGTAGAGACACATTGTTTATAAGAAGGAAAAAATGTCAAGATAGGGTCTAAAATGCCATCCGATCTGAAAAGTGAGATGTTAAAGTTTTTGAAAAACCATCAGCATATTTTTGCTTGGTGCAATGCTGATGTTACTGGGGTTCCAGCAGATGTGATATCACACCACCTATCTGTCCGGAAAGATGTAGCACCAGTGGTTCAAAAGAGAAGGGATTTTTCCAAGGAAAAGGCTGATGTTATTATACAAGAGGTTGACATGCTCACAAAGATGGGGCATATCAAGGAGTCTCAATATCCTTTGTGGACTGCCAATCCGGTACTGGTGAAAAAGAAAAATGGCAAGTGGCGTATGTGCATTGACTTCATAGACCTCAATAGGGCTTGCCCAAAAGATCTGTATCCAGTTCCCCGGATTGCCCAGCTAGTAGACTCCACCTCTGGGAATAAGCTGCTATCCTTTATGGATGCTTTCTCCGGATACAATCAGATCCAAGTAGATCCGAAGGATCAAGAGCATACCATATTTGTCACTGACAGGGGTCTTCATTGCTACAAGGTAATGCCGTTTGGATTGAAAAATGTTGGGGCTACTTATCAGAGATTGGTGAACAAAGCCTTTGCTGATCAGATTGGAAGGAATATGGAAGTATACATCGATGACATGATGGTGAAAAGTGTGGATAAGCAATTGCACTTGGCTGACCTCCAAGAAACTTTTACCAACTTGGTAAAGGTGATTTTGAAGTTAAATCCAGAAAAATATGTGTTCGGAGTGCAATCCGGGAAGTTCCTAGGTTATATAATAAGTGAGCAAGGGATACAGCCCGATCCGGACCAGCTTAATGCTCTATTTCAAATGAAACCTCCTCGGAATATTAAAGAAGTACAACGATTAACGGGGAGGTTAGCTGCTTTAAACAGATTTATCTCAAGGTCTTCGGACAGATGCGCCCCGTTTTTTCAAACCTTGAAGGGTGCGAAGGGATTTGACTGGACCTCACAGTGTGATGAGGCTTTCAATGAAATCAAGAAGCATTTGTCCTCTCCCAAAACCTTATTTAAACCAGTTGATGGAGAGATACTCTTCGTATATTTGGCAGTTTCAAGTTGTGCCATCAGTGCTGTGTTAGTAAGAGAAGTGGATAATTACCCCCATCATGTGTACTACGTCAGCAAAAGCTTGATAGATGCAGAAAGGCGTTATTTGAAACTTGAAAAATTAGCATTGGCCCTGGTGATAGCTGCAAGAAAGATGAGGCCTTATTTCCAGGCTCATCCTATTATCGTCCGAACGTCTTTTCCTTTGAAGAATGTTCTCCAAAAGGCAGACATTTCAAGTAGGATGACTAAGTGGTTGGTAGAATTGGGGGATTTTGATATAGATTTTGCTCCCCGAACAACAATCAAAGCCCAAGCTGTGGCTGATTTTTTAGTTGAATTCCACTCTGATAGAGATTTAGAGCAGACTACTGAGGTGAAAGACAAAAAGGTCTGGATCGTCCGGACGGATGGTGGATCCAGTACTATGGGATGTGGTGCAGGGTATGTTTGACTTCTCCATATGGTGACAAAATGTACCAGGCTATATGCTTTGCTTTCAGGGCTTCCAATAATGAGTCCGAGTACGAGGCAACTATAGCTGGTTTGAAGTTAGCTTTTATTTGTGGGGCTAAGAGGGTCAAGCTATTAAGTGACTCCCAGCTTCTTATCCACCATGCCCAAGGTCAATATGAGGCTAAAAAGGAGCAGCTAGTGAAGTATTTACTTCTTCTTAAAAATGAAGGACTCAAGTTTAAAAGCATTATTTATGAACATATACCCCGGACATAAAATGAGTTGGCAGATTCATTGGCAACCATAGCGTACACAGAGTCGTATCTATGGATCCATGTGCTGGAGAGTCCCTCCATTCAACTTAATATGGGTAAAGAAGAAGAATTTTTTGAAGTACAGGTGAAACAACTTCAGGATTGGAGATTTTCTCTCCTTCAATACCTCTCCGATGGCATCGTGCCTCCGGATAAATCACTGGCAAGAAAACTGAAACACAAGGCTCGTGGTTTTATCATACTGAGAGACATTATGTATAAAAAGTCTTACAGTAAACCTCTTCTGCGCTGTTTGGAGGATGATGAATCTCAAGTAGTCCTCTCCGAGTTGCATGATGGCGAGGGATCATCTCATTGTGGATTCAGGGCTCTAACAAGGAGAGTTTTACTGGTTGGCTACTATTGGCCATCTATCATGCAGGATGCTAAAGAGCTGGTGAGAAGGTGTGACCCATGCCAGAGATACAACAATGAAATTCATGTCCCAGCCATTCCTTTAGAGTCAATCTCTGAGCCTATACCTTTTGCTCGATGGGGGTTGGATTTAGTGGGGCCTCTCCCTCCGGACGCAAAACTATAATTGTTGCAATCGATTACTTTTCGAAGTGGATTGAAGCAGCCCCTCTGGCAGGAACAACATCAAAAGCCGTTATAAAATTCATTTTATCCAACATTTGTTGCAGATTTGGTGTTCCACAAAAGATAACGACAGATAATGAGCCACCGTTCGACAATAGGAAAATGGAGAGTTTCTGTGCCTCAAGGGGTATACAACATTGTTTCTCTTCACCTTTCCACCCACAAGCAAATGGTCAGGTTGAAGTGGCTAACAGTACTATACTGTCCGGTTTAAAGAAGAATTTGGAAGGGGCTGCTGGGAAGTGGCCTAGCTATTTACAAGAAGTTTTGTGGGCCTACCGGACAACACCTGGGGCTGCAACACAGGAGTCACTCTTTGCTTTGGTCTATGGGATGGATGCAATAGCTCCCATAGAAGCAACTCTCCCATCATTTCGTGTTCAAAACTTCTCCAAATGCGCTAACGAAGTGGCAATCAGAAGTCAGCTCGACCTAGTAGAAGAAAGACGAGTTAAAGCTCACCTTAGAGTTGCACACTATCAGGGTTTGATGAGAAGCAGATTTGCTTCTAGAGTTAAAAGAAGAGATTTCCAGCCAGGGGACAAGGTATTGAGAAAAGTTTTCTTACATACTAAAGAGAAGCTGCTCGGAAAATTGGCCCCGACTTGGGAAGGACCTTATATGGTTGTTGAAAGGCTTAAACCTGGAACATATTGGCTAGAAGAGAAGGATGGAAGAGTTCTGACCCACCCTTGGAATATCGAACATCTCCGGATGTACTTGGAGTAGCATTTGTGTAAATATTTACTTGTTTAAACATCCATGTAAATATTTGGGGGCATACTCTTGCCTACCCTGGTGGCGCGGGGAGGTTTTAATAAGGTGTTCGGGTTTTTAATGAAATTTGATGCCTTCTTAAAAAATTTCTAAAGTATTCTTACTTTGTATTTTGCCACACCATCCAGATTGAAATAAAAGAGTGATGACCACTTAAACATTCGTCATCGGAGAATTTAAACACTCTCACTATAAAAAAACTAAGGGCTATTTAAACACTAGCCACAAAAATTGAAACAGACTATGAAAGAATGTGAGAATTGTGCAAAACAAGGATATTCATCAAAATAACTTAAGTGCCTTGGCCTTCCAAGGACTTTCAAATTGTCAAGCAGAGTAAAAGATCTATCTCATCAAGATACCGGACACACTTACAAAAAGAGTGCCTTGGCCTTCCAAGGACTTTAGTTTAGATAACATGAAAAGTAAAAAGTAATTCATAATTTAAGGCTGAGCCTTTGAAGATGGCTCAGCTTCATCTATCTTCTTCTTCCCCTTGGGATCATCTTTCTCTTTGTTTGGGCTCTCTCCGGTGTTCTCTTCGTCATCAGATGAGGATGCACTGGAGAAGCAATACCTGTCGCCTTCGGCCATTGTGTGATATGGGAGGTCTTTAGGCTCTACGTGAAGCCATAAATCCCCCAGGTTCCTCTTCGGGAACTTCTCATGAAAGAGCAGGACCATATCCGATCTCACCTTGGCATACATTTTCTCTTGAGTGTCAATCACGTTGTTGGCATAAGCATCGATCTTGGCCTCCTGCTCCCTTAGCAGATCAGATTTCTCCCCTGCAGCTTGGGACACTGCGTTTTCAAGAGCAATCTTGTCACTGGTCAAGTTGTGGATAACTTGATCTTTGGCATTGGTCTCCTCTTTTGAAGAGTTGAGGTCTTTCTCCAGTCCGGACAACTTCTCCCGGAGCTCCCTGATAGTGTCTTCTAGAGTGGCAACTTTTGTGGTACTCACCTCTTGGCTTTTCTTCAGCTCTTCGTTTTCTCCCTTTAAAATGGCAGCATTTGAAGTGGCAGTAAGAAGGTCATCGGACAACCTCTCTTTGTCAGACTTGAGGTCTTTGATAAGATCTGCCTGACTTCGAACTTGTTTCTCCAACGCAAGCATCGGCTGAACATTGCTTAATAAAGAGTGAGCTATAATATCCCTTTCATTTGAAATAGTAAAAGTCTTACCATTAAAAGTGACGGTGTTTGAAGCGCTCGGAGGGAGATAAGGCCCAGCAAAATCATCTTTGGGGAGATTGATAAAGTACTCACCAAGCCCACCAAGACTAGTGATGTCTACCCCATCAATGGTAAGACCTCCCCCTTCGACCTCATCGATTTGAAAGTCACCAGGTATCTCCTCTGCTTGTGTTGGGACAGTGGGGTCAACTTGGAGGAGAGGCTCTGGAGGTCGGAGAGAAAGTTCATCACCCTTAGAGGTCTTTATCTTCTTGGCCTCCCTGTCTTTGCTTTCAGGGAGTGAACTTCTTGCCTAACACTCTCCTGCTCTACCGCTTCCAAAAGAGCAGCATCAATCTGGCTTAGAGCTGGCCCCTCCGGATTTGTTAAAGCAGCTTCCTCCACTTCAGCAGGGTCCGCTCCACCTACCACTTTCTTGCCTTTCTTCTTTTTGCCTTTAATTTTGCTCGGGGCCTTGGCCCGGCATGGCAAGTAAAGTGTTCCATCTGGTTCGTGTGTCCTCTTGAGCACTACATCCGGAGGGGGTTGAGTGGTGAGCTCTTCCCAAGTTAAATCCCTCCGGCCAGTAGTATTCCAGAGGTGGGATCTTGCTAAGTTTCCCCCCGTGAAGGCATCGTGGAACTGGTTTCCCCACCGTTCAGCAGCCCAAGCATTGATCTTGGTGCAAGTAGTCTGCCCGAACTTGAGATAGTCCTTGAAGTCCTTGGGCAATTCTGCTAAGAAGAAGGCAAAGTCAGTCAGTTTAAACAAATGTGATAAAATAAGAAATAAAAATATGAAGTAGGAGACTTACGATCACTCCTCCATCTGCTGGTGAGGAGACTTGGATTGACTCCAGCCTTGATTTTCTTCCCGTTCTCCCAAGCACTACTCACGAACAAGAATTGAGTCCTCCTATTCCTCTCCGACTCCAGCAGGTCATCAACAGCTTTGAAGTTATCCCCCATATTGAAGTGGTAGAAGGGGATGTGGTGGTTTCTGCAGAGACTGGCCACAGCAGCAAACTCCTCCATTGGTAGAGGAATCCCGGAGAGCCTAGAATCCATAATGCAGGCCATGAGGGTGTACCAAGCATTGAGGCTCAGCTGGCTCGGACAGAGCTTTATCAGATGAAAGTATCTGACAATTTCTGGGTCCAAGGGGAATCTGAGCCCCCAGTTGAACAGCTCTGTGAAGATGACTACCTTGCTCAATTTACAATCCATGGGAGTTTCAGGGTTTATAGGGATTCTTATCTTCACCTTCTCCGGAATTCCCCACTTCGTACGCATCCGGCCTAGCTCCGCTGTATGGATGAAAGCGTAGTTAATCTTTTGCAGGGCAAGGAGGTACTTGACATTGACCTTGTGAAAACAAGGCCCCACCCTTCCTTCAAGACACTCCGAAAGATCCGGATGCCTCAAGCACAACTTTTCCTTGCCCTTATCTTTTTGGGCAACCACGGCACCACTAGTCTGTCCGGAAGGCTCAGACTCGAACGGAGCCTCTTCAATAGAGTCATTCATTATTTCCTCCATAATTGAGGAGGGGTTTTCAGTTGTAGTGGTGAGAGGGAGGTTTAGATTTGGCTCAGCCTGGCTTCCGGACTGCTGCGCTTCAGTATTCTCTTGGCTTCTGGCCTCCGGTAAGGGCTCTGGTATAGATATTTCTCTTCGAGGGCCTGAGCCACTGCCCTCCAGACCGGACAGCCTATCCTTGAGAGCTCTAATGGGCACTTCTGACCCCGTACTACTATCTTTGGCACCCGATTTCGAAGGGGTGCCCTTAGAAGATTGACCCTTGACCAGCCGACCTTTTCTTCGGTCAACTAATTTCTGAGGAGAGGTTTCAGCGTCTGACCCCATAGCTAAGAAAGGGGAGGGTTTTTTAAAGCTTGTAACTGTTAAACCTGGTTCAACGATGGGTTCCGACTCTTGAACCGAGGAGCCTGAGATAATAGGTGAAAGATTGGTGTGAAATAACTTCTTCGGTTTGATGCCCCTTATGGAGGAAGAACCTTGGTCTGATTCTGTGGGTGAAGTTGCTGGTTTGTCGATGGGCGAAGCGAGTAAGCCTGCTGCAATGCGCCTTTCCCTATCAACCTTTTGCACCTTTTCTAATTCAGAGAGATTGAGCCACCCACCTTTGATCAAAGCGTTCCTTGCTGTGAACATAAACGACCTGAGCAAGAGTTTGATTTTGAGAGAGAAAGCTTTAAGGATTTGCAGAGTAAAAACAAGAGTGATGGTGAAACAGTAGAAAGTATTTCAATTTATAGTAAATCTAAAAAAGGAGTTTGATTCCTAGGAGAATTCGAAAAGATTGGTAATGATTAAAAGACGGCGCTGATGTCACCCTCTTTAATGAAGGGGTTGCTTTTCGAAGAAGGTGGGTGCGAGATTCAAGGTGAAAAATGGCTGAAACAACCAACCATAAAGTGACACGTGTCCCATAAACTCTGGCAAAAAACTGTTTGGATTCACAAAGTTTTATCAGTCCGGATAAAGCCATAGCACAAGTCGAAAGACCTGTCCGGGAAAAGCTACCCCTGATATCAGATCGTTTTTTCAGGTTTTTGACAAAGGCATTTGAACAAACACCTAAAAAAGGGGTTCTGATGAGTCCGAATACTGCTTCCTCTCCGGACAGGGACATATCAGACCAAGGCCACGAGACCGGACATGCCACTTCGAACACTTAGCCCATTGGATTGTTCAAACTATGACAAAATTACTAAAAAACCTAAAACACTTCTTGACTAAGTTGCTTGCTCTCCTACTAAGAGCTCATGGATCTTTAAACTTGACCCGGGTCCATTAAACATGACCCGAAAACCCATAAAGCCCAAATGTAATGGTATAAATACCCAACCACCTGCATTAAATATGGGTGATGAAAATTAACTACAACCAGGCTGCTTAATTCTCCCTCTACTCTCTACTCAAAATATTAAACACCCATAAACTTCCACAAAACTCTGAACATATTACAAATTTACCCTCAGACGAAAATTAACCTCACCAATGGTGAATAAAATGAAAGTTAAGTTGGAGATGCGTGTTGACTTCACATGTTTAACAAGACCTACATGAATGATTGTTTTCCTCTTCCGAGAACTGATCAATTGGTGGTTGTAACTTTAGGCAGAAGATACTATCCTTGAGAGATGCATATTAAGGATACAACTAAATCTAAATACATGAAGCTGGCCATGAGCATACTACATTTATCACATAAAATGGACTGCATTGTTACAGGGTCGTACCTATGGTCTCAAGAATACTAGTGCTACACATCAGAGGCAGGTTAACAAAATTTTATCAACCTCTATTTACCAAAACTTACATGCCTAAATTGATGACAAATTGGTCATTAGTAGTCAAGATGAAGATGATTTAGCAGACCTTGCTGAAACATTTGTCAATCTTAAAAATATCAACTTAAAGCTTAATCCAAAGAACTACACCTTCAGCTTAAGATCATGAATTTTTTTGAGTTACATGGATAGTGAAAAAGGCAAATAAGCATACACTAGACAACTTTTAAATTTGTTTGCAATTGAACCTTCCCAAAATCAAAGAAGTTCAAGTACTCGTATGAATATTAGCTTCCTTGAATAGATTCATATAAGGTTCTTCAAATAAATGTCATAATTTATTCCAAAAACTAAAAAGGGATAATAAATTAAATTAGACCCCAATTTATGATGATATTTTCAATAATATCAAGAAGTTATTGGCTTCACCAGAAGCACTGCTAAAGTCGAAGCGGGTTGAGTATCTATTTTTATATTCGATTGTATCAGATTATTCAGCTAGTGCATTTCTAGTTAGAGAAGAAAGAAATGAATATCAGACCATCTATTATGTTAGTAAGTTCATACTAGTCGGTGAGACCCTCTACCCGTAGTTAGAGAATATTTCCGTAACTATAGTAGTTGCGATTAGGAACACGAGACCATATTTCCAGGCTCATACTCTTATAATAATAAACTTTTTTACTCTAATAAATGTGTTGTATAAATTTGATGTATTAGGTAGACTGACCAAATGGTTTGTGTAAGTATGAGATTATGATATTAAATTTGAGTCGCGAACAACAATCAAGGCTCAAACCTTAACAAATTTCCTAACTGATTTTTAGTTAGAAAGACTTATACCTTCAGCAGACAATCCTAAACCAACTTGACATGGTAAAAAAGATGAGGGGAACAATAATATGGTATTTGAGAAGAAGTGCAATTAATATCATTTTCAGGAGAATTATGAGACAAACCATAAAATTTATTTTTTATGTCTCTAACAATGAGACTGAGTATGAGGCTACAACAACTAGCCTCGTGCTAACTAAAATTTGTATGGCTAGAAAGATCAAATTCCTTACAAATTTGCAACTATTGGTCAATCAAGTTATACGACAAGATGGGGTAAAAAAAGCAGAATGTTAATTTAGTACTTGAATGAACTTTATTGTAAGAAAACATCACTTTATCAAGTGACATTTGGGAAAATACCAAAGACAAAGAATGCGGAAGCCAATACTCTTGCCCTTTTACCCTGTACGGATTCAGTTTCAGGTGTCACTTGGCAGATTCAAAACTGTTAAGTGTGGCCTACACATAAACGAGTCAAGTTTCAACAAGAAAACAAAAATAAAGTCTTTACCTTCAGAACTAATCATTTTATCTAGGATAATAAAGTGTTAAAAATATATTTCCTTCCTCCA
The DNA here is from genome assembly GCA_036936605.1 of Limnanthes douglasii subsp. nivea. Lineage (NCBI taxonomy): Eukaryota > Viridiplantae > Streptophyta > Magnoliopsida > Brassicales > Limnanthaceae > Limnanthes > Limnanthes douglasii. The sequence goes on along the minus strand of JAUPFV010000003.1, from coordinate 146,653,651 downwards.
AATTGAGGATTTTCCGAGTCTTTAATACATTAAAGACTCTTGCGGCTCGACAAAATTTCAGTAAAATGTTACCGACAATACGTCACCTTCTTACAAATTAAAAATCAAACAACATCTTAAACCTCTTTGATTTTACCTACTTGATAAGTCAATATCATTAAATTGAGATTATTCTTAAGGATCCAAATTAACAAGTCAGAAATAAAAATCAAGACTATAAAAGTAAAAGAAAATAAAAATTTATATTTTTAATATTTTCTAGTAAGAAAAAATAAGCCAAAAGTGGAGTTCAGTAAAACAAAATATCCCAACCATATAATAAATTTGATTCGAAGAATTTTCTCATCGAAAAGAAAGTACAAAAATAGAAAATAATTTTTTTATGAAAGATCGATGTGTTCAATAGAGATTGTTGAGGTTTATTTCAAGATGAGGGTAATTTTGTCAAGTGTTATGGAAAGTTTTGAGAGTATTAAATGTTTGGGTGTTTAGTAGTGAGATATTTGAGATGCCTGGTTGTATTAAATGTTCATTACCCTCATTAATGAAAGTACTTGAGGTATTTATACCCTTAATTATGGACCTATGGGCTTTCGGGTCAAATTATGGAACCGGGTCAAGTTTAAGGACCCATTTACTTAATAAGCTGATTAGCACATAGCTTAGTCAAAAGGTGTTTAGTCATTTTTATATTTTTGTCCTGTCCGGATAGTATAGCGGGCAGTTTATGTCCAAATTTTCCTTGTCCGGAAATATCAGTAGGTAGTTGTAGATTTATCCGGACTCATCAGTAGCCCCTTTTTAGGCTTTGTCAAAAATCTTTGGCAGGACTAAAAAATTCACTTAGTCAGTAACGACATTTTCCGACCTGCTTATCTATCTGGCTTGAGGTTTGTCCGAACTGAGTTTTTCCCAAAATTCTAAGAGTCTTTCTTTGGATCGTGGGACACATATCACAATCTGATTCAATCTTCCAGCCGTTTTTTTTACCTAGATTGGCGCTCCCACTAACCCTAGAAAGTAGCCTATGCATTTAATTTTTCCTATGCCATCGTCGTTTTTAATCATTGCACAAACCTCTTCGTCTTCTCCTAGGTATCACTTACCTTTTTCTGTCAATATATAAATCATTTTTACTGTTTTATTACCTTCATCACTCAAAAATCTTCTTCAGAGCTTTCTTCCCTCTCTTTTAAATTCGTTCTTGGTTAGTTTTATGTTCACGGCTAGAAACGATCTTGTAAAAGGCGGCTGGTTGAATCTGTCTGAGTTAGAGAAAGCAAAGAAAGTCGAACGAGAGAGGTGTATCGATGTCGGTCTCCCGATATCCCCAAGCGACAAGTCTGATAAACCATCCCAAGAAGCTGCTCTAGAATCATCTTCTAACAGAAATCCAAAACCCAAACGGGTGTTCAAACCAAATCTTTCACCAATCTCATCGGGCTCCTCTGTTCAGGAGTCCCAACTTTCTACTACCCAAGAAAAATCAGTATCGAGCGTTAGAAAACCCTACCCTTTCATAGCCATGGGATCAGATATTGAAAAATCTCCAGAAAAATCCAATCCATACCGGACAACTCGCTTGGTGAAGGCCCAAGCGGCTGCCTCACAATCAACACCCTCAAAACCGGAGGATTCTAAAACCACATCCAAAGATAAACCTTTTGGATCAGATATATCTATAAGATTCCCACGAGATAATCCCTCCGGATCAGAGGTATCCAAAGTAGCTTCTCAAGCGAAGTCATACGGAACTAAGCCCCAACCGGACACTAGGCCTTTGGAAAAAACTGGCGCTCAATCATCCGGACAGACCGTAGAGCCAGAGGCTAACACCCTTCCATCCATAACAACTGATAAACCTTCCACGGTGATGGAAGAAGTGATGGAGGACAGTATCGAAGAGGCCCTCTTTGAAACTGAAGTCTCAGGGAAAAGTGGGGATGCTGCCTTTGATAGGAAAGGGAAAGGCAAAATGAAGGTTGGAATGGCTCATCCGGATATCCCGGAATGCTTAGAAGGCAAGGTAGGGCCTTGCTTTCAGAAGGTCAATGTGAAGTATTTGTTGGCCATGCAAAACATAAACTATGTTTATACTCATACTGCCAAGCTGGGGCGGATCCAGACAAAGTGGGGGATCCCAGAGTCAGCGAATGTGAGAATACCTGTCACTCCGGAGACTCCAATGGACTGCAAACTTAATGAAGTGGTCATCTACACCGAACTGTTCAACTGAGGGCTCAGATTCCCCTTAGACCTAGAGATTGACAGGTACTTTCATCTGATAAAGAATTTCCCAAGCCAATTAAGTCCAAATTCTTGGTACTCCCTCATTGCTTGCATAATGGCATCAAGGCTTTCTAGAATCCCTCTTCCTATGGAGAAATTTGCCGCTGTGGCAAGCCTGTGCAAGAATCACCACATCCCATTCTATCACCACAACATGGGAAACAGTTTTAAAGTGGTAGATGATTTGTTGGAGTCGGAGAAGAATTGGAGAAATCAATTCTTATTTATCAGTGGGTCATGATAAAATGGGAGAAAGATCAAAGACAAGACTAACCCTAGCATGCTTACTAGTAGGTGGAAGAGTACAAGTAAACTCTTCAAATTTGTTTTTCATTTTCTCCTTTTCACTTTACAAACATTCCACTTCTTAATCATTCATTACTTTTTTTCAGTATTACCGAAGGAATATAACGGATATCTGGAGGAGGGGCAGACTACATGTGCCAAGCTGAACGCATGGGCCGCAGAACGTTGGGGGAATGCTTTCCACAACTGCTTCACTTCTGGTAATATGGTAAGATCTCATCTGTGGAATACCACATGCCGGAGAGATCTCTCATGGAAATAATTGACCACACCCCTCCCCCAGCTGTCATCTTCAAACGGACAGAGGAAAAAGATGGTAAGCTGGTCTTGCCCTCTAGAGCCAAGGCCCCTAGCAAGATGAAGGGAAAAAAAAGAAAGATGCATCAGAGGCAGTTCGAGTTGCTGCAGAAGAGACCGGTCCGGATAACCAAGGAGGGGAGAACCAAGGAGGGATCGATGCCTCCTTGCTCTAAGTGGTTGGAGATGAAACTGTCAAGGAGGCAGGAGAAAAACCAAATCCACCAAGGCCTCCAAAGAAGGACCGAAAACGGGGAGTCAGTAGCGATGAAAGGGCGGCCAAGAAGAAGAAGGTCACCTTAGGGAGAGAAATAACTCTTCGCCCTTTAGATCTTCCTCCTCCACCAGCACCTGCCGACCCTACTTTGGCAAAGAAAATTCCAACAGACTTGCAACTAGGAGAAGGCACCAGAGGAGGGCTTGACATCAGAGCCCTTTAGGATATTGGCCTTTACTTCACCGACTCGGACAAAGATGACTTTGCTAGTCCTTTTTGTCCTTCAGGCACTTCCAGCATGGTGACCTACAATGGTAAGTATTTTTCTATTTCCGAAGCCAGGATACAGTGACCCATTCTCTTTTAGGTCATATCCAACCAGTCTTGATTTGGAGAGGCAGGTGAAAAATCAGTCCACCTTTATCCAAATCCTTAACACAGACAAAGAGTCTGTGTCAACAAACCTCCTCAATGCCAATCAAAGCATAGAAGAGTTGAAAAAATAGCTTGAAGTGTTGAAGAAGGATAAGAAGGAAATGTCGACCAAGCTGGCCACTTTGGAGAATTCTAAAACTGAGCTCCAAGTTAAGTGATTTGGTTTGGAGAAAGATCTCTCTACCTTAAAGGAAGATATGACGACCAAAGATGGTGTCATTCAGACCTTGTCCGGCGACAAGACTTCTCTTGAAGAGGATGTGTCCAAGGCAACCAAGGAGAAAGAAGACTTGGAGAAAGAGCAGGAACATAAGATTCAAGCCAACATTAATAAATATACCAACGAGGTGATAGATTCCTTGGAAGCAAGGTATGCTGAAGTGAAGTCTGACATGGTACTGCTTTTTCATGAGACGTGTCCGAAGAGGACGCTTGGTCCCTTGTGGCAATATGTGGAGTATGAGGACATCCTGTTCCATACAATGGCATATGGTGATAAAAAGAACTACTCTAGTTGAATCGATTTTACCACTAATGAAGAAGAAAGAACCGGGGAGAGTTCAAGCGTTGAACTTAAAGGCCCCAAAAAAGGAGGTGAAGCAGGAACATCCGAATGGAATAAGCCCTGGGGTTTTTAACTATTTTTTGTGCTTTCTTAATCTTGCGAACTACTAAATTCCTTGGATGGCCAATGCGTTTTTGTAATTGTATCTGGACTGGGTCCAGATAAGTCTTTCACAACATTTAAAGTCCTTGGATGGCCAAGGAAATCTTTATTTTAGTCACGTTATCCGGTTCATACCCAGACAGGCTTATCTATCAAATATTATTTTATTCCATACTTACTTCCAATTTTAATGGCTAATGTTTAAAGAGCACTTATTTATTTCAAAAATATTTAAAGTGAGAGTGTTTAATATCTCCGATGACATGCGTTTAATAGTCATCATTCAACCAGATTAATCCGATCTGTCAAAGATCCTTAGCATTAAATTGAAGTCTTGAAAAGAACTATAATCAAACCACACCAAATATTGTAAGAAGGCATCTTATTTTATTGAAAAAACCGGACACCTCATTAAAACCTCTCCGTGCCACCATGGTAGGAAATAGTATGCCCCCTAATATTTAGATTGAGTTTAAACAAGTAAATATTTACATAACTTTCATTCTAGATATAACCTGAGGTGTTCAATATTCCACGGGTGCTTCAAAACTCTTCCATCTTTATCTTGAAGCGTATATGTCCCAGGCTTAAGCTTTTCGAAGACCTCATAAGAGCCTTCCCAGTTCTGAGCCACTTTGCCGAACTGTTTTTCCTTAGTATGCAAGAAAACCTTTCTTAATACTTTATCTCCTGATTGAAAACCCCTTCTCTTGATCTTGGAAGCAAATCTGCTCTTCATCAAGCCTTGGTAATGGGTGGTTCCAAGATGAGCCTTAACTCTTCTTTCCTCTATTAAGTCCAACTGACTTCTAATTGCCAATTCATTGGCTCGTTCGGAATAGTTGTGGACTATGTATGATAGTAGGGTTACTTCTATAGGAGTAATTGCACCTATCCCATATACCAAGGCGAAAGGAGACTCTAGAGTAGCAGCTCTAGGAGTAGTTCGGTACGCCCATGATACTTCTTTTAAATAGCTTGGCCACTTTCCAGCAGCCCCTTCTAAATTCTTTTCTAAACCGGACAAAATAGTCCTGTTCGCCACTTCAAAACTTGGCCATTTGTTTGTGGGTGGAAAGGAGAAGAGAAGCAATGCTGAATGTCCCTAGAGGCACATATTTTCTCCATATCATTGTTATCAAATTGTGGCCCGTTATCTGTGGTTATCTTTTGTGGAACCCCAAATCTGTAACAAATGTTAGACAAGATAAATTTTCTAATAGCTTTCGAAGTAGTTCCTGCCAGGGGGGATGCTTCTATCCACTTTGAGAAATAATCAATGGCTACAATAATTGTCCTGCACCCTCCGGACACCATTGGTAGAGGCCTAACTAAATCCAGTCCCCAACGAGCAAAAGGCACTGGCTCAGAAATTGACTCCATAGAAACTGATGGGATATGGATTTTGTTACCATATCTTTGGCATGGGTCACATTTTTTCACCAATTCCTTAGCATATGCCATTATGGATGACCAGTAGTATCCGACCAACAAAACCCTCCGGGTTAGAGCTCTCTAGCCACAGTGTGTTGATCCCTCTCCATTATGCAGTTCGGATAAAAACATTTGGGATTCTTCATCCCCCAAGCAACACATGAGAGGTTTGCTGAACAATTTTTTTTATAAAGAACCTCTCTTATAACCAAGAAACCACGAGCCTTGTGTTTCATTTTCCTTGCCATAGCCTTCTCCGGAGACAAAGTTCCATCAGAGATGTATTGAAGAAGGGGAAATCTCCAATCTTTGGATTGAACCACTTGTACACTCAAGCTCTCCTCCTCTTCCTTGTTCTGATTTGATTGTATGGATGGGAATTCTTGTACATGAATCCATGGGTAGGACTCAGAGTATGTTATGGTTGCTAAGAAGTCTGCCAACATGTTTTCCGATCTAGGAATATGCTCATAGCAAACATTTTTGAAGTTGGCTGCTACTTCTTTAAGAATGAATAAGTATTTGATCAACTGCTCCTTATTGGCTTCGGACTGACCTTGAGCATGGTGGATAAGAAGCTAAGAATCACTCATTAATCTAACTCTTTTAGCCCCACGTAGAAAAGCTAACTTTAAACCAGCTATAGCTGCTTCATATTCAGACTCATTGTTAGAGGCCCTAAAAGCAAAGCATATAGCCTGGTATAATTATCACCATATGGAGAGGTTAAACAAATCCCATCCCCACAACCCATTGTGCTTGATCCACCATCTGTCCGGACAACCCACTATTTTTTATTTTTCTCTCTTGAAGCTTGTTTAGTACTTCTGTTCGAATGAAACTCTACCAAGAAGTCAGCAACAGATTGAGTTTTAATTACAGTTCGTGGGGAAAAATCAATGCCATAATCACCAAATTCCACCGACCATTTGGTCATCCTGCTTGATATGTCTACTTTCTGAAGAACATTCTTCAAAGGAAAAGATGTTCAGACGATGATGGAATGAGACTGAAAATATGGCCTCATTTTTCTGGCAGCAATCACTAAGGCTAGTGCCAACTTTTTAAGCTTTAGGTACCTCTTTTCAGCATCCATCAGACTCTTGCTGATGTAGTACAATGGACGAGGATGATTCTCCACCTCTCTTACCAGCACTGCACTTATAGCACATTCTGAAACAGCCAAGTATACATAAAGTGTTTCTCCGTCAACAGGCTTAAAAAGGGTTTTGGGAGAAGACAAATGCTTTTTTATTTCATCAAAAGCCTGACTGCGTTGTGGAGACCAGTTGAAGTCTTTAACACCTTTCAAGGTCTGAAAAAACGGCGCACATTTGTCAGAAGACCTTGAAATAAAACGATTTAAAGCACTCAATCCTCCTGTCAACCTTTGTACTTCTTTGATATTTCAAGGAGGGTCCATTTTTAAAAGGTCATCGAGCTGGTCTAGATCAAGGTGTATCCCCTTTTCACTTATTCCATAACCCAAAAAATTTCCGGACTGCACCCCAAACACACATTTTTCTGGATTCAACTTTAAATTTATCTTTGTTAAGTTGGCAAAAGTTTCTTGAAGATTAGTTAGGTGCAACTCTTCCTCTAAACTTTTAACCATCATGTCTTCAATATATACTTCCATATTTCTTCCAATCTGATCAGCAAATGCTTTGTTCACCAACCTCTCATAAGTAGCCCAACATGTTTCAACCCAAAAGGCATCACCTTGTAATAAGGGAGACCCCTATCTGTAACAAAGGTAGTGTGATCTTGGTCCTTTGGATCCACCTGTATCTGGTTATACCCAGAGAAGACATCCATAAACGATAATAACTTGTTTCCAGATGTGGAGTCCACCAACTGATCTATCGAGGGGACATGATAGAGATCTTTTGGGCAAACTCTATTGAGGTCAGTAAAGTCGATACACATACGCCATTTCCCATTCTTTTTCTTAAATAAAATTGGGTTGACTGTCCATAAAGGATACTGAGGCTGCTTTATGTGTCCCATCTTGGTAAGCCGGTCAACTTCTTGAACTATTACATCAACTTTCTCCTTAGAAAAAGCTCCCTTTTTTTTGCACAACAGGTGCGACATCTCTCCGGATGGACAGGCTGTGTGATATAACACTTGCAGGCACTCGGGTTACATCAGCATTTCACCAAGCAAAAACATTTTGATGGCCTTCCAAAAAGGACAACAACTTTTCCTTCAATTCAGGAGCCACCCTGGAGCCAATTTTAACACTCATTCCTTCAGCCAGAGAGTGGGTTTCAACTTCTTCAATTGGTATTAAAATACCAGGTGTCTCTCTGGTGTCATCAATTTCACCCTCACCCCTAGAGGGCCCCAAAAACTGCTAATCTTTATTAATCCGGACTGCCCCTAGAGTTTTAGGAGCAAGTGCAGCTGCATAACATTCTCTTGCTATCTTTTGGCTACTCCGGACAACTCTCACTTGTCCTTGAACTGCATACTTTAAATGTTGATGGACTGTTGAAGCCACATCATGCATCCTAGAGAGCCAGGACCTCCCAAATATCGCATTGTAACATGTAGGGCAATCTACCACAACGAATAGTACCCTGGCCATTTTCTTAAAAGGGCCTTTGCCCAACAATACCTCCTTTTCAAACTCTCTGATTACATCTGCAAAGCTTCATGTGAAGCCCACAATGGATATGTTCGAATTTTGAATTACTGCCGGATTCTTCATCTACTTATAAGAACTTAAAAAGAGAATATTGGCTGAGCACCCAATGTCAATCATAATTCGCTTGATGTCGTTGCCCCCAATTGAAGCTCCTATCACTACAACATCCTCATGAGGCCCAACTATATTTCTTAAATCATCCTCATAAAAAACAAAGAAATGAAAAGGAATTTGGGACTGATAATAAGATATGCCTCCCTCTAACTGAGTAGCTAGAGTGTGAACATGCCTCTTCCTTGAAGAAGGAGTCGGCGCAGTCATAGTGTCCCCCCCGAATATAGTAAGTGACCCAAAAAAGCTTATGAGTCCGGACACTGTCTTAGTTTGTTCTGTTATGACTCCCACTTTATTCCGGGTTGGATCAGGATCCAAATACTCCGAATCAACATCAAATCTTTCAAGGATCACCATAGCCCCCTATGGATCAGATGTCCCCGCATTGTTCGTTGGGCAAGTTCGGTGAACATTGTCAGGCCTGTTTTCCACTCCTTCTCTTGACATAAGCTCCCAGCTTACCCCTTTCGATAAGATTATGTACCTCTTGCTTCAAGGCAATGCAGTCTTCAGTGTTGTGGCAAATATCATGATGATACTGGCAAAAACAAGTATTACGACTTTCCCAAGGAGACTGAAGCGATGTCGCCTTCTGGAAATATACCTCATCTTTAGTTTTGTCATAAATGGTTGCCACATTCTCCTTTAACTCGGAAAATCACTCCGGTTGGACCCAAGTTCCTCGTTTATTTCTGGATTGCTGGCTCTGAGCTGGATTTGGGTGGGATTGTGTTTGTTTGGCCCTGTTTGGCTCTGTTGGACCCTTGTCCGGTTTCTTTGGCCTTGTACCCGGACTAATTCTGGTTTGGAACAGCTGGGGCATACCTCACTTGTCTGTGTATCATAGTCTTCTTTGTTTCATCCATGTTGATTTGTTTTCCCACTTGATTTACGAAACTGCCCCAGGTCATGGTCTTTTTCCTTGTTACTGAATCAGTTAGATTCCCAAGGTTTAACCCTTATCTCAAAGAAGCTATTACTACTTGTTTAAAGCAATCAGCTAACCCATTCTTGGTATTTACGAACCGACTTATATAGTATTTTAGTGACTCATTTGGCTCTTGGGCACAATGGATAATAGTATCTTCATTGCCCTTTAGCTCTTTACTCTCCACAAACTACCTTCGGAAGGCAACCCAAAATGTATCAAAGTTTCTGATACAACCCTATGGTAAGCTATTGTACCATTTTAGAGCACTTCCCGTAAAGGATTGGGAGAAGGCTCTACACAGAAGTTTGTCATCATCATCAAAATTCATCATAAATTTTTAAAACTTCTCCAGATGGTTATCCGGATCTTTGCTCCCATCGTATTTCTCCATTTTAGTACTGTCAAACCTCTTAGGAAGGTTTCCGGATAGTATCTTGGCAGACATTGGCGATTGCCTCCAATTCCGACTACGACTAAAAACCGTGTCTTCATTAGGTGTTGCAAAAATACGTGGCTCATCATGGAAAGCAAAGGGATCAATCAGCAGCTGGTCCACATGCCTGTGACTATGGATGTGACTATGAGACGACCCTTTTCCCAAATGCCTCTTTAGTCTCCCATGCCTATCTCTCTTTCTTGAATATTTTTTAACTAGCTTTTGTTTCTTCCTGGACCTCCCCTCATCACTGCTTGATGACAATGACTCCTCAAGCTCATCCTCGTTTGAAGAGCTACTAGAGGACTCAGATTCTGAGCTCTCCACCGGCTTGGACCGGTGATACTTCTTGAAACTGACATGGGTTTTTTTGTGCTCAAATGAGTCTTTGCTGATGGGTCATTCTCCCTTGGGTTGTCAGTATGGTGAATGGCTGATGCCTTTGACTTTTCCTTTAAACCCATCTGAACCGGTTTTCTTTACTGGTTTTGAATGCTAGATTCAGACACCTTTTACTCCCACTGTGATCGCCAATTTGGTGAGGTTTATTTCAAGCTGAGGGTAATTTTGTCAAGTGTTTTGGAAAGTTTTGAGAGTATTAAATGTTTGGGCGTTTAGTCGTGAGAGATTTGAGCTGCCTGGTTGTATTAAATGTTCATTACCCTCATTAATGAAAGTAGTTGGGGTATTTATACCCTTTATTATGGACCCATGGGCTTTCGGGTCAAATTATGGAACTGGGTCAAGTTTAAGGACCCATTTACTTAATAAGCTGATTAGCACATAGCTTAGTCAAAAGGTGTTTAGTCATTTTATACTTTTGTCATGTCCGGATAGTTCAGTGGGCAGTTTATGTCCGAATTGCCCTTATCCGGAAATCTCAGTATGCAGTGGTGGATTTATCCGGACTCATCAGAGATAATGACTACATAATGGTCAAAATAAACAACAAATGGAAAACAACAATATTGGCTTCATTGATAGAAGAATGATCACTTACACATTCGGTTTCAACGTAAATGGTATCTTTATTTTCAATAACGAACGAAAAGGTTCCTATAGTAGTAGCAACAACTGAAGGGATATGTTTAAAGATATTTAGAGTCTCAAGTTCAAGACTAAGAGAAGAAACATTACATCCACCTTTTGTAGAATCCACAAAGTATATATCATTCCTATGATGACTTTTCCATTCAATATATTATGGTCGACGTACAACCGAGACATATGACCGTATAATCAAAGTTCACTTCTTAAAATTCTTCTTTTTGAAGACGATCAAGTTATATTCTCTTTAACTATTTTCTCCATAGTTACACTCATTTTCTACGCTCTTTATGAGCTCTTCTCCATGATTACGCTCGATAGTCCTCAACAATTCTTTATCTTACTTATGCTCAACAACCATTAGTTTTTTTCTCCTTTTGTTCGAAAGTGATACAACAAACATAACATGAACGTCTAAGGAGTTTTTGGATTGATTTACTACCTATCAAGACACACTAAAAATTTTACGTGTCGCATCAAGTTTCTCTTTAACATAATCCAACTCAGGTTTAATAGTGTATTAACTTCAACTTTAACATGAAGATCACCTTCCTAACATTTTTCCTTTTTAACATTAGCAACTTTCAGTATTTAGAGGCTTATAAATAACTCTGTTATAACCTCAAGAAAAATTCAAAGATCAAGCATAACTGGAACAAAACTTTTAGAAAAAACTGATACATAAGTATAAAAGTACTAAACAAAAAATGTAAACAAAAAGCAAAATCTGTAAAGTATATAACAACAGAAGTTATAAAAAAACAAAAAAACAAGACTTACTTCAATACCTAGTTCCACTTGCCTCTTAGCCAAATCTAAATAATAAAGATGAGTTTGTAACACCCTCAAACACGCCAAAGTAGTAAACTGGATAAAAACCAATGAAATTTTCTCTAAGGGAAAAGATTTGATTGAGACAGTATGAGAATTCTGAGCCAATTAACGATAACTGGCCACTTTATCATTAGTTGCATCTATAGAAGTTGATCAATCCATAACGAAATCTCTCCGTCCGTTCTTCTAAACAAACAAATGTATTTGTATAAGGGAATCTATTTAACCTTCTAAAATAGAAGTATATTGGAACTCGTTTTTCTTAGAGCTATCAGATGCAATGGAAGTTGTATAAACTTTTCGTTCCCTTTCTCAGCAGGAGTACTCAGCAACCTGAAGAATATGAATCATATTAGGAGTCTCCAAAATGATGTTTCACTACCACACAAATTTTTAGCTATGCTGAAATATGATGTATCAGATCACTTGTTCGAATGATTAAGCTTTATCAAATAGTCATTTCTTCGTACGTTGAAAGGACTAGGGATCTACTCTTATACTTAGACGAGCAACCTAAATCAATATTTTTAGAGTATATCTTCTTGACTTACTGGTCCATCTTAAATTGGGTAAAGTTGTTACTTGTGAGATAACACGATATTAGTAAATAAAAAAAACAGAGGAAATACTACTTGTACAATTTTTTCTTTGGTTAAATATAGTGCTTTGTCCTCGAGCGAGGTTTGGTCCAACGAATGGTTTTTAAATAAGCAAGTATAAGGCCAACACACCTCAAACCTCTCATGAGTGCATCTATAATTGGCGTTGTAGCTCGTCTCGACCGGAAACCAGTTCAAGATGAACCTTATGCTTCAAATTTGCAAGTCATATAATTTTTGGCAAAACAATATCAAGTAAAAATAAAATTGTTCCGACCAAACAAAAACATATCGAGATTAGATCATGAATGTTTGGGATCCATATTATGCAAGGAGACATTGCTTTTACTAATTCGAATTGAAGGGTGATATAAATCAAGTCTATTTCCGACATCATATCCATAGTTAGAAGCTCCAACTCCGTATCAAGTTCACGATCGATATCGTCACTATCGTTACTATCATCAATATCGATATCATCAATATCGTCACTAGCATTAATATCAATATCGATATCATCAATATCGTCACTAACATTAATATCTCGATTCTCTCACAATGATGTTACTAATAAGATCATGAAACGCGGAAATTTGGCCGGAACGAATGTGTAAAGCTTGTGATTCAAACGTGGAAGACTTAAAGCTATAAATCCACATAAATTATTGGTCAAAGTTTTGACGTAAAAATACTAACATATTTTCATTATGAGTATCATTTGATTCCGAAGCAAAAAAAAAATCAATTCCAAATATCCAAACTCTCTTTTTTAATCTTTTCCCCTAAATAACTTCATATATTTTCTCCAACAAATTTTATTCTCTTTTTATATCTCGCTACAACCTATCGAGCTTCATCGATAATAAAATAACTCTCGACCATGATTATATAATCTTCTATCAATTTCCATAAAGATCATTTTCCGATTGTTTCTAATCTTATAAACTTTTATCTTCCGTATAAAAAACATCTCAATACAAATTTATCTTAGCAAAATATAAATTATATATTTTATTTATTTTTTGAACATAAATTATGTTTAGTATATAAATTAAAATTAAAACTTTAAATTAAATTTTATTGTTCTCTAATCTAAAATACTTTTGACTATCAATAATTTGAATATTTATGGACCTAAAAACTGTAGCTTTATCTTTGAAAATTTAGTTAAATAAAAAAAAGGTAAATAGTCTTAACAGAATTGAATTGATCGTGATATAACGATATACCAAAATAGATATTTTGACTAAATGAGTTTGACAAAATTTGTTAGTTAATTCCATTCATAAGACTTACAATTTGACTCTTACAAAATTGACAAACAACACCTCTAAAAGTTATTATAACTATTAACTACCATCTTCCATTCATTTCCCTCTGGAATATCGGTAACTCACAAAAACAAAAAACCACTTTTTGTTTTTCTGGTTTTCATCCCTCGTAATTCTATAAACAAAAAAAAAACAATCTAATTGATCCAATTGTTATACACAAATTTAATTGGAGCAATGCAGATGGAAAGGCCTATGATTTCCAATTGGAACTACAAAGATGGTAAGGATTATGATTACGGTTACCATGATGATCATGGAACCTTAGATCAATTTAGTGTTAGAGAAACGAGTCCTCTGGCTTCATCCTCGCCGGGATTCATCGATCATCGAATCTCAAAATTAGATACTCTTGCTGGTGTTGCCATTAAGTATGGAGTTGAGGTAAAATAAATCAATGGATCTCTCTGTTTTTCAATTCCATATTGTTTATTTTCTTCATACCTAACCTGGGTAATGGGTAATTTAGGTGTCCGACATTAAAAAGATGAACAATTTGGTAACGGATTTTCAAATGTTTGGTCGGAGGTCACTACATATTCCGTCACCGGGAAGACACCCTCCGTCTCCTGGTTTGTCCAAAACGCCTAGGTATGATACATCTACATCTATAACTACACGCGCGCAAAAACAATACTAGTTTTTTATATTTTGTCTGTGTACTATCTAAATTTTTTTCTTCATTTTTGTTTTTAGTGGCATTCCAGGTTTTTAAACTATAAAAATATTTAATTTTTTTAACCAATTATACTTATCCAATTTTTTGTCCATACTATTGAAATTAAAAAGATAATATTATTGGAAAAAAATTGGAGACCAAATGTAAGACAACTTTTTTTTTTTTTAGTGTTTGAGCTGCCATACGACTGCTTCTAAACAATCGTGATGGCGTATATGTAAGATGACTAAACATGTAAATTTTAAAAACATAAAAAATAAAAAAAAATAAACGAAATAGACTAATTCGAGACAAACACGAAATATGATGAATTAGTGACTTTTAACCTGTATCATATAAAAAACACCAGATGAACTCAATAATTCTAAAGTTCGTATGGACAGTTTCAAAAATATTTTGATCAAGCAAATAAAAAGTAAAACAAAAATGATCGTTTTTCGTTCGTTTCCTAAACAAAAATCAACGAATATAATCAGACTGAAACCAAACTATAAACAACGGTTGTTTTTAACTCAGTCGGAATTTGAAAAATTTCAAATTTAACTACCAAAATTTAAACATTCTAATTTAAATAAACTTTTGAATACCATATAATTTTTCAACTTATTCAATAAATATTACCATTATATTAATTACCCTAACATATCTAACAACATAGAATATTAATTTCAAGCTGAGGAATAACATGAATATGTTTTGTTACAGTAACGAAGATATGGGACATTATGACGCATTCGATTCATTCAAGACGTTGAAGGTCAAGTCCAAGGCAATGAGCTCTTTACAAGGTTATTACGGGCTCAAAGATGGTAATGACTTTGGTGATGTATTGTACCTCACACCCACTCCATCATCTAATCCGCCTTTGAGTCGTCATAGGAAATCAAGAAGCCTTGTAAATACCTTTGCAGATGACGTTGAAGGAAACCTCAACTCCGAAGTTTTGCTGCGAAGGCGTCAGAAATCCACAGCTGACGATACTACTTTGTTGAAGGACACTGTTTTTTCAGCAGCGCGAGAGAAAGGGTTAGCGCTCCGAATCAAAGCGAGTCGAGCTGCGGCCGTGGATTATAATAGTACATATTTTGATGGGTATTCTTCTAGAGTAAGGAAATCGTCTAGCACGCCTAGTTTACAAGATCAGGAGACTAATAATACTTCTTCATTCAAGAAACCGCCATTATTACTTAAACCACTGTCTATTCTCAGAAACAAAGCGGCACTTGACTAGATAGTGTATTGTAAATCAACACATATCAAATAAAATTCATTATTTTTTATTTTTTTCAAGTCTTAAACTCTAACAACGACCAAAGTATTCATAACTGAAAAATGTTAAGGAGTTTAACTGTCTGACTAAAAATAACTTGCAAATGGTTGTATAGTAGATTTTATATGTAGCAATCACTTTTAGTATCTCGCTTCAGTCATACGCTTTGATTTCTTACCGGATATTGTAATAATAGTTGTTCATATTATTACAAGCCGTATACTATATCATATATTTCAAAACCTAAAACGTAAGGTAAGGTAACGTACCATTTGCTTAAGATGACCAGCTTTTCACGAAGATTGATGGACAATAACTTAAGATTTGTTATTACATAATTATACGGCTGCAATGATTTAGGTTCGTAGTCCCCACAAAGTTGTATGGAAAAATGAAGAGTTTGGTTGTTGCAACGTGTTGCATCGATATTGTATAGACAATAATATTGTATAGTTATTCGTTGCGGTCATTTCTAAAAATTGTTTGTTTTAAAATTATTTTATAACTTTTATATAACATAAAGGGATGATATAACAAACCTCTAATGAATAATACTTCGTTTTTTTTATACTACGTACCGTAACTATCTCTTCTTATAACATGTTTATTAATTATATATATATCATTAGAATTCAAAAATTTAATTTCTATTACTACTAAGAAATATTTGAGTTCATTAATGACGCCGTAGGTGGGAATGCAATTGGTACCCATAATCATTATTCCAAAACCACAAAATTAATCTAAAACACTTAAAAAATAATAAAAACTGAAATTTGTGGAGAGATAAAGACAGATCCGAAGAACAATGCAATCAAAATCTCATGTGGAGATCTCGTGATGGAGGAACAAATAATAAATGAAAGAAACAACAATAATCGATATGCTAAAGAGCTTCTCGAAGAATCTATCTTGGTGTCCAGGAAGAAAGTACTGTTAGAGGACATTGAGAGGCTAAATGCTGAAAAGGAAGCGATAATCAGCTCGCGAAGAATCAAATCAGAAGTCTGACGAGAACACACTGTGGCAGATCAAGCCCAAGATGTCAATCAATCTAAGGAAAGGCGTCGGAGAAAATCATCGATCCTTTAAGAAGCGAGGTAGATATGGGCAACGATACGAATCGACGGAGTCTAGTGAGTATACATCTTTTAGTTCAGATGAATTTTTGTCCTCGGATACAAATGCTAGGTATAATACAAGTCACAAACAAAGAGATTCGAGGGTGCATAAAAGTTCGCATCGATTTGGTCGAAAGATTAAGGGTTCGAGGAAGGAAAAACATGGTCATGGAAAGAAAAAGTAATATTCCGAAGAGTCTGATAAATCAATAAATACAACTCGACAAGAATATGTAATCCTCAAAGGAAAATTCAGTCCAACAGCTATAATTAGGAATACCGAGTCAATAATTGGTTCACTTTTCTGTCTGATGAAGGACTATATGCGACCGCGAATGAAGGTCCGAAGGGAAGCGCATATAAGGTCACACGGACATCATCTCCACTCCCTCCAATTTTTTTTGTCTTGACATCTTCCAAAATGGTTGATATATCTAAGTTGGAAAAGTTTGATGGGACACAAGACCCGAACAACCACATCGAACAATTTAAGAATTTCATGATCAATTGTGATGATGATGATAAGCTAGTATGCAAGATTGTCTCTCAAAATTTCAAGAATGCTGTTTCGAAATGGTATAATCGCTTACCTCAAAGGTGTATCAAATTTTTTGATATGCTCTGGAGTATGTACCGACAATATTTTGTTGGAAGCAAGAAGTACCGAGCAAACACGGACACTATAATCTATTGCAGGCAGAAAGTGGGGGAGAGCCTCAAAGAGTATACAAAGTGTTCCATTAAAGTTAAGATAAACATTGAGTTTTGTGAAGACAAAGTGGCTCTAGCTACCTTCCGAATGGGTCTGCTTCCCGGGATGATGAAGGATAATTCTGCAGAAACACAGACTGTGACATTTGGAGCATTGTTGAATCAGATAAGAGAATGAATTTTAGTTGAAGAAACTAGAGCGTTGAAAATAGAATTGATGTCGTAGTTTAATCTAAATCAGTTTTACAAGGATCTGACCATGATAAGAGCCAATGCACCAACAGTGAATGTCCGACAGCAAGTATCGCAACCAACAAATACAGTCTGACCACGAGCACCTGTTCAAGTTATAAGTCAAACGCTTCAAAGGGTAGTCAACACTCAACAGTACACACCGGTAGTCAACACTCAACAGTATGTCCGGCGCATGTCAAACAAATGGGTCTGACTAGCTCATTATGCTGAGTTGACTGAGTGTGTAGCTAGTATCTTTGAGAAGGTATGTTCGAATATACACTTTCGTAAGACCTTCCCAATGCAGACTCCAAATGAGCATTGAAAAAACAAGTATTGTCAGTATCATGAGGATATCGGGCATGATACAAAAGACCGTGTGGTGCTAAAAAAAGAAATACAATACTTGATAGAAAATGGGAAGTTAACCGCTTTTGTGAAGAAGAATTCTACCGTTTTTCTAAAACGAGAAGTTGTTCCAAAGCAAGAGGATACAATGATGATATCGGAAACCATTGATGAAGAATCTATAGATGCATTTGATATCTACACTAAGTACTTAGACCCAAAACCGGGCAGAAATAGTATAAACATGGTAGAAGAACCAATAACAAGAGGAAAGGTTAGTAAGTTATGTGCTTTCTTTGAGTCACTAACAATTTTTGAAGGAAATACAGTTACAGGAATATCAAATTATTCTCGGAAGAGACACATTGTTAGTCTAGGAACACAACTGGAAGCAGACGCTTCAACACATCTGTATAGAAATCCGTCTCTAATACTTTGCTTCGAAGATGACGATATAAGAGATGTAGTTGATCCGCATAAGGATGTAGTAGTTATCAGGACAAAGATAGTTGGGAACGAGATACGAATTATTTTGATTAATACGGGTAGTTCAGGTAACATTGTGTTTATGACTACTTAAATCTAGATAAAAAACCTACCAACGATCTTACGATCGGAGTAAACGATAGTCGGATTCACTGGGGCTACAGCTGAAGTAGTCGGGGAGTTTGAAAGGATGGTTGAATTGGGCTATGGACCGTTCAAAAAGGTAGTTATAGTCCTATTTATAGTGGTAGATGCTCCTACATCTTGTAATGCTATATTCAGAATGTCTTGGTAATCTAAAATGCACGTTGTGATATCGACCGTTCATCGATGTTTAAAGTATGTTGTGGGAAGCGATATGGGAACGGTTAGAAGCAACCAAAAGATGGCAAGAAAGTGTTACCGAGCAGTGTTGGCCCCAAGCAGGTTAATGGGGTTAAATGAAAGAAAGAATAACAATCAGTGGGGGTTCCCCCAGAGTATAATCCCATGGATGATCCAAGGGAAGCCCCCGGGTTCATGGTCCAAGACGATAGCTTTGAGAACCATGTCTTTTTTTCAGGTAAAAGCCTCAAAATCGGCACAAAATTATATGTGGAGGTAAAAGAAAGTTTAATCAAGTTTTTTTATCAACAAAATTACATTTGTTTGCATGGTGCACAAAGGATGTCACAGGGGTTCCAATTAATGTCATTTGTCATGGGATTTCGGTACGAAGCAATGTTCGTCCGATCATACAGAATATGAGATCTTTTTTTCAGGAAAAATCTAAAGCTATCATGCCAGAGGTGGATCTTTTAACTAAAGCAGGTTAATGGGACTAAATGAAAGAAAGAATAACAATTAGTGGGGGTTCTCCCGGAGTTTGATCCCGTGGATGATCCAAGGGAAGCCCCCGGGTTCATGGTCCAAGACGATAGCTTTGAGGACCATGTCTTTTTTTCAGGTAAAAGCCTCAAAATCAGCACAAAATTATCTCTGGAGGTAAAACAAAGTTTAATCAAGTTTTTTATCAACAAAATTACATTTGTTTGCATGGTCTACAGAAGATGTCACAGGGGTTTCAGTGAATGGCATTATCATAGGATTTCGGTACGAAGCAATGTTCATCCGATCATACAGAATATGAGATCTTTTTTTCAAGAAAAATCTGAAGCTATCATGGAAAAGGTAGAACTTTTAACTAAAGCGGATCAGATATGCGAGTTACAATATCCCTTATGGACTGCTAACCCGATCCTAGTAAAGAAGAAGAGTGACAAGTGACGAATGTGTGTGGACTTCACTGATCTAAACAGAGCATGCCCAAAAGATCCTTTCCTTATACCAAAAATAGATCAGTTAGTGGACTCGACATCTAAAAACCGACTGTTATATTTCATGGATGCTTGTGTCGGGTATAATCATATCCAAATGGACCCAAAAGATCAGGAAAGTACAACCTTCATCACAAGAAGAGGTTTACATTGCTACAAGGTAATGCTGTTTGGATTAAAGAACGCCGGAGCGACATACCAACGTTTAGTAAACAAAGATTTTAAGTATCAAATTGGAAGAAACGTTGAGATTTACATTGATGACATGTTAGTCAAAAACTCAAAAGATGAAAACCATTTGGCTGATCTAGAAGAAACTTTTGCTAACTTGACAAAGATAAACCTGAAATTGAATCCAGAAAAATGTACATTCGGGGTAAGATTCCGAAAGTTGTTAGGGTACATAGTTAGTGAGCATGGTGTTAAAACCGATCCGGTACAGATAAAGGCTCTGAGCACTATGGCACCACCGAGAACGATCAAAGAGGTACAAATCTTAACAAGAAGATTGGCAGCGTTGAACAGGTTCATATCACGATCATCAGATAAGTGTACTCTTTTTTCCAAGTATTAAGAAAAGTGAACTGTCTTGATTGGACTCAGGAACGTTCAGAGGCTTTTCATCAGATCAAAGAATACCTATCCCATTCCAGAGATCTTGACAAAGCCAAATCCGGAGGAAAAGTTGTATATTTTATTGGCAGTGTCAGATTTTGCTGTGAGTGTTCCGAGGCTAGTATATTACATGAGTAAAAGTGTTATGGATGCTGAAAACGATACCTTAGGTTAGAAAAACTAGTCTTTGTGCTAGTTACTTCTACGCAAAAAAATAAGACCTCACTTCAATGCTCATTCAATTATCGTACGAACATCTTTTTTATTGAAAAATATGTTACAAAGGCCTGATGTATTGGGGAGAATAACTAAGTGGTCGGTTGTACTAGAGGATTTTGATATTTAATTTGAGCCAAAATCTGCTATTAAAGCACAAACATTGGCTGGCTTCTTAGTCGAATTTCACTCTGAGCAAACTGATATGGAAATCGATGAGGACAAACTTGGAGCAGAGTGGACAATCTGAACTGATGGGGGTTCAAGCTCGTCTGGTTGTGGAGCAGGGGTGCAATTGGTTTCTCTTGAAATAATTGTAATGTATCAAGCCATCCGATTTTGATTTAAAGCATCAAATAACGAAGCCAAATACGAAGCTTCTTTGGCATGCTTGAGACTTGCTAAAATTTGAAGAGTTAAAAGAGTAAGGTTGATAAGCGATTCACAACTTCTCATAAACCATGCATCTGGCGTATCGGAAGCAAGAAAATATCACTTAGTGAAATATAAGGGGGCTTTGAAGGTTTTAACATTGGCTTTTGAAGGTGTCAAATACAAACATGTTTATACAAGTGTGGCAAAAGATTGGAGGAGCGAGATTCAAGAATTTTTTGTGAATGACATATTACCAGTGGATAAAGTGATGGCTAAAAAAAATAAGATTTAAGGCATATGGGTATGGTGTACTCGGAGATGTATTCTATAAAAAATCTTTTAGTCGGCCTTTATTTTAATGCTTAGGAAGAGATGAGTCGCATATGATATTTTCAAAGCTACACTACGGGGAAGGTTCAGCGCACTGTGGCTACAAAACACTAATACAAAGAGTTCTTCTTACAGGATATTACTGGCCCACTCTCTTTTCAGATGCTAAGGAATTAGTGCAGAATTGTGATACCTGACAAAGATTTCGCAACTCAATTGATGCACCATGTGTGCCTCTCAAATCGATACCCGAGTCTTTACCATTTGACAGATGGGGCATTGACCTAGTTGGAGCTTTGCCGATGGCATATGGAGGTCGATAGACAATCATTGTTGCATCCGAATATTTTTTTAAGTGGGTGGAAGCTGAACCTTTGACAGGGACAAGAGCTAAAGATGTGATCAGGTTTATCGTTTCTAACATCTGTTATCGTTTTGGGGTTCCGAGGAAAATAACAATGGACAACGGACGACAGTTTGACAACAAAGAGATAAAATATTTATATGCATCGAAGGGGATACAACAATGTTTCTCAGCACTCTTTCACCTCCCAAGTGAATGACCAAGTCGAGGTGACTAATCGGATAGTTCTACAAGTGTGGCAAAAGATTGGAGAAGCGAGATTCAAGATTTTTTTGTGAATGACATATTACCAGTGGATAAAGTGATGGCTAAAAAAAATAAGATTTAAGGCATATGGGTATGGTGTACTCGGAGATGTATTCTATAAAAAATCTTTTAGTCGGCCTTTATTTTAATGCTTAGGAAGAGATGAGTCGCATATGATATTTTCAAAGCTACACGACGGGGAAGGTTCAGCGCACTGTGGCTACAAAACACTGATACAAAGAGTTCTTCTTACATGATATTACTGGCCCACTCTCTTTTCAGATGCTAAGGAATTAGTACAGAAGTGTGATACCTGACAAAGATTTCGCAACTCAATTGATGCACCATGTGTGCCTCTCGAATCGATACCCGAGTCTTTACCATTTGACAGATGGGGCATTGACCTAGTTGGAGCTTTGCCGATGGCATATGGAGGTCGATAGACAATCATTGTTGCATCCGAATATTTTTTTAAGTGGGTCGAAGCTGAACCTTTGACAGGGACAAGAGCTAAAGATGTGATCAGGTTTATCGTTTCTAACATCTGTTATCGTTTTGGGGTTCTGAGGAAAATAACAATGGACAACGGACGAAAGTTCGACAACAAAGAGATGATATATTTATATGCATCGAAGGGGATACAACAATGTTTCTCAGCACTCTTTCACCTCCCAAGTGAATGACCAAGTCGAGGTGACTAATCGGATAGTTCTACAAGTGTGGTAAAAGATTGGAGCAGCGAGATTCAAGAATTTTTTGTGAATGACATATTACCAGTGGATAAAGTGATGGCTAAAAAAAATAAGATTTAAGGCATATGGTTATGGTGTACTCGGAGATGTATTCTATAAAAAATCTTTTAGTCGGCCTTTATTTTAACGCTTAGGAAGAGATGAGTCGCATATGATATTTTCAAAGCTACACGACGGGGAAGGTTCAACGCACTGTGGCTACAAAACACTGATACAAAGAGTTCTTCTTACAGGATATTACTGGCCCACTCTCTTTTCAGATGCTAAGGAATTAGTGCAGAAGTGTGATACCTGACAAAGATTTCGCAACTCAATTGATGCACCATGTGTGCCTCTCGAATTGATACCCGAGTCTTTACCATTTGACAGATGGGGCATTGACCTAGTTGGAGCTTTGCCGATGGCATATGGAGGTCGATAGACAATCATTGTTGCATCCGAATATTTTTTAAGTGGGTGGAAGCTGAAACTTTGACAGGGACAAGAGCTAAAGATGTGATCAGGTTTATCGTTTCTAACATTTGTTATCGTTTTGGGGTTCCGAGGAAAATAACAATGGACAACGGATGAAAGTTCGACAACAAAGAGATGATATATTTATAT
This sequence comes from Limnanthes douglasii subsp. nivea, assembly GCA_036936605.1. Taxonomy (NCBI): domain Eukaryota; kingdom Viridiplantae; phylum Streptophyta; class Magnoliopsida; order Brassicales; family Limnanthaceae; genus Limnanthes; species Limnanthes douglasii. The sequence goes on along the minus strand of JAUPFV010000003.1, from coordinate 146,630,395 downwards.
GCATCGAAGGGGATACAACAATGTTTCTCAGCACTCTTTCACCTCCCAAGTGAATGACCAAGTCGAGGTGACTAATCGGATAGTTCTACAAGTGTGGCAAAAGATTGGAGCAACGAGATTCAAGAATTTTTTATGAATGACATATTACCAGTGGATAAAGTGATGGCTAAAAAAATAAGATTTAAGGCATATGGTTATGGTGTACTCGGAGATGTATTCTATAAAAAATCTTTTAGTCGGCCTTTATTTTAACGCTTAGGAAGAGATGAGTCGCATATGATATTTTCAAAGCTACACGACGGGGAAGGTTCAACGCACTGTGGCTACAAAACACTGATAAAAAGAGTTCTTCTTACAGGATATTACTGGCCCACTCTCTTTTCAGATGCTAAGGAATTAGTGCAGAAGTGTGATACCTGACAAAGATTTCGCAACTCAATTGATGCACCATGTGTGCCTCTCGAATTGATACCCGAGTCTTTACCATTTGACAGATGGGGCATTGACCTAGTTGGAGCTTTGCCGATGGCATATGGAGGTCGATAGACAATCATTGTTGCATCCGAATATTTTTTAAGTGGGTGGAAGCTGAACCTTTGACATGGACAAGAGCTAAAGATGTGATCAGGTTTATCATTTCTAACATTTGTTATCGTTTTGGGGTTCCGAGGAAAATAACAATGGACAACGGATGAAAGTTCGACAACAAAGAGATGATATATTTATATGCATCGAAGGGGATACAACAATGTTTCTCAGCACTCTTTCACCTCCCAAGTGAATGACCAAGTCGAGGTGACTAATCGGATAGTTCTACAAGTGTGGCAAAAGATTGGAGCAACGAGATTCAAGAATTTTTTATGAATGACATATTACCAGTGGATAAAGTGATGGCTAAAAAAAATAAGATTTAAGGCATATGGTTATGGTGTACTCGGAGATGTATTCTATAAAAAATCTTTTAGTCGGCCTTTATTTTAATGCTTAGGAAGAGATGAGTCGCATATGATATTTTCAAAGCTACACGACGGGGAAGGTTCAACGCACTGTGGCTACAAAACACTGATACAAAGAGTTCTTCTTATAGGATATTACTGGCCCACTCTCTTTTCAGATGCTAAGGAATTAGTGCAGAAGTGTGATACCTGACAAAGATTTCGCAACTCAATTGATGCACCATGTGTGCCTCTCGAATCGATACCCGAGTCTTTACCATTTGACAGATGGGGCATTGACCTAGTTGGAGCTTTGCCGATGGCATATGGAGGTCGATAGACAATCATTGTTGCATCCGAATATTTTTTTAAGTGGCTGGAAGCTGAACCTTTGACAGGGACAAGAGCTAAAGATGTGATCAGGTTTATCGTTTCTAACATCTGTTATCGTTTTGGGGTTCCGAGGAAAATAACAATGGACAACGGACGACAGTTCGACAACAAAGAGATGAAATATTTATATGCATCGAAGGGGATACAAAAATGTTTCTCAGCACTCTTTCACCTCCCAAGTGAATGACCAAGTCGAGGTGACTAATCGGATAGTTCTACAAGTGTGGCAAAAGATTGGAGCAGCGAGATTCAAGAATTTTTTGTGAATGACATATTACCAGTGGATAAAGTGATGGCTAAAAAAAATAAGATTTAAGGCATATGGTTATGGTGTACTCGGAGATGTATTCTATAAAAAATATTTTAGTCGGCCTTTATTTTAATGCTTAGGAAGAGATGAGTCGCATATGATATTTTCAAAGCTACACGACGGGGAAGGTTCAACGCACTGTGGCTACAAAACACTGATACAAAGAGTTCTTCTTACAGGATATTACTGGCCCACTCTCTTTTCAGATGCTAAGGAATTAGTGCAGAAGTGTGATACCTGACAAAGATTTCGCAACTCAATTGATGCACCATGTGTGCCTCTCGAATCGATACCCGAGTCTTTACCATTTGACAGATGGGGCATTGACCTAGTTGGAGCTTTGCCGATGGCATATGGAGGTCGATAGACAATCATTGTTGCATCCGAATATTTTTTTAAGTGGGTGGAAGCTGAACCTTTGACAGGGACAAGAGCTAAAGATGTGATCAGGTTTATTGTTTCTAACATCTGTTATCGTTTTGGGGTTCCGAGGAAAATAACAATGGACAACGGACGACAGTTTGACAACAAAGAGATGAAATATTTATATGCATCGAAGGGGATACAACAATATTTCTCAGCACCCTTTCACCCCCAAGTGAATGACCAAGTCGAGGTGACTAATCGGATAGTTCTAAATGGTCTAAAAAAGAACTTGGAAGGTAAGGCTGGAAAATGACCGGATTATCTACAAGAAGTTTTATAAACTTACAGAACTACTCCTCGGACCGCAACGCAAGAGTCACCGTTCGCACTCATTTATGGGATGGATACAGTGGTACTATTGGAGATGATCTTCCCCTATTTTACGCTCAACTAATATTCCAAGGAGACAAATGACAAGGGAAAGCGCACAGAGCTGGATGAGAAGCCGATATGCTTCAAAAGTTAGAAGACGAGAATTTAAAGCAGGGGACAAAATACTGAGGAAAGTATTCCTTCATACGAAAGAATAACAGCTTGGCAAGTTAGGTCCTAACTGGGAGGGTCCGTAACGGTAATAAAAAAAGTCAAGTCGGGGACATATAGACTCAAAGATAAAGAAAGAAAAGATCTTCTGCACTCGTGGAACATTGAGCACCTCAAGGTTTATTTAGAATGAATGTGTAAATTTGTAAATATTTTCTATATGAACTTATGTAAATATCGGTAGCATACTATTTTCTAACCTGGTTACGCAGGAAGGTTTTAATGAGGTGCCCTAATAGCCGACTTATTATATAAAATTCCTTTGCTATTTTAAAATGACTTCCATAAATTTTCATCTTTTTGGACTCAAAAAACATTCCAAAAAAGTTTGGATGATAGTGTTCATCTTTTTTGACCTAAACAAATATCCTTTTGGGTGATAATGCTCATCTTTTTGAGTCGGATGGTTGTCCAATAAGTATTGGGGGTGCAATGTTCATTATTTTGAACTAAGAAAGTCTTATGTTGAACGCCAGAGAATAGTGTCCACTTAAGTAATAATATACTTTAAATTCTCATATTTTTTAGATAGAAAGATAAATTAATGAAGGTTGGTCAGCAAAATTGCTTAACCATATTAAAAACTTTGGAGGAAGATAACTTTGTCATAAAACCATAAAAGGAGATAGGAAAAAAAATTGTTTCATTTAGATCGCTCATGAAACTAAAATCATACAAAGTAAAAATCTTTGAGCTAGTCCAATCAGAGGTTCCAAAAGATAGATTAGCAAATATTATACAAAAGATAAAATTTGAACATAAAGAGACAACAAGCATTAATTTTTTCCGGATACAGATTCGTCTTTGCTATCTTCCGAGGGTCAGAATCGGGTGAAGAGCTTTCCGAGTCACTACTACTCACGTAGCCAAAGACTTCATAATTTTAAGTCAGGAAAGCGTTCATGCATTTCAATAACCAAAGCTGATCTGAGGTTGGCATATCGTTTTTCAAGACGAGGAACGCAGTCGGCAGCATAAGCATCCAGACATTTCTTCTTCTCAGTTTCAAAGTTCTTCTTCAAGGATTCTTTTTATGTGGTGAGTCTTTCAATTTTGTTAATAGTGTTATTAAAATATGTTTTAGTGATCACACAGGAATCAACGAGACCAACGATAAGTGTGTCCCGTTCAGTATCCTTAGTTATAAAATGCTCATTTCATCATCGAACATCGTTTTATCCTCAGAAACTTTAGTCTCTAAAGAAGTGATCTTCCTTAGGCAATCAGTAGATACTCCTTTCTCTTGAGAAATTTTATTTTCCACTTTATTCAATTCAGTATTCCTTTGATCTTCAGCTACCTTCTTTAAGCGGACAATCTCATCTTTCAAGTTCTTTACCTCAACGGTCAAGTTTTTCACCTTGGTTCTCCTTTGAATAATTTTATTTTATAATTATCTTTACAATTCACTTTCCTTTAAAGGAGAGTAGAAACATAGAGCAACCTGTTAAGTTCGTTGGCAACAAAGTCATTTTCGCAGACATCAAAATTGGTGAATTCAGTTCTTAAGAATATTATCTTAGGAAAAAGTGATATGTGAGTTCTAGAGAGAGAGAGAGTTTTTATAGAGAAAACGTTAGAGCACAATTGAGTTAGATATATAAGTGTTCAATCCCTTTATTAGTTCAGTCTTGCCCTTTATATAGAGGCATTAAGACTCAACTTCAAACTAAAAACGGTTACATAAAAGGGATAAAATTACCCTTAGTCCTCAAAAAAATTACATAGTCTTAATTGTTCTACTAAACTTTTATTATTTACATTTTAGTCCTTAAATTCCTACTTCCATATCAGTAGCTCCCCTAGTTCTCATGTCAATAAATGAACGAGAACTAAATGTCTTCGAATCTTACCAGAAGCCATATCAGAAAATTCAAAGTCAAAAACCCAATATAAAACGCGAAGTTTAAAACTCAATAGAATACTCGAAATAAAAAATGTAGTCATCGAATATTTTTTAATGCAGTTTCAGAACATAGTCATTGAATTCAAATCAAACTGGAGGATGGTAATCTTCGAATTTTGCCAAAGGTGCTAATAAATCTAACTGTTCAGATTTATCATGAATGCCTAGCTACTAGATTAATAGCTAGCTAGCTAGTCTGAGAGATGTCGAACTCATAAGTTTTTCACCATTTTGTATACTGCCCTGTCATCATAGAGTCCTTTCCACTTCTACACGTCTTTTTATCCTCTTATAAATTCATTAGTAGCCTCAATTTTCATTCTCATAATTTAAATTCCTTGGGAGTGAAAAAGTACATACTTGGCTACTTTCAACATGTTCTTCAACTTTCTCAGCATTTTCATCAGAAAACTCAAACTTTCCGATCAAAACATATACTTTCCTGTCAATCTCCATCCAGTTTATGAGAAAAAATCCAAAAACCAGAAGTTCCAAGGCTAACATACCCAAAAACCCAATATCCAAAGCGTGACAATAATTTAGTCTTCGGATCATACGACTACTTTTGCATTACTAAAAGAGCATAGGAGTATAAGGCTGCCAGATTAATCAATAACGCTAATGTTGGAACAACCGCTAAAACCACTTATTACGGTAACTTTGATCCAACTAAGGTACCTGCTTTTTCACCTTCCCCTATAACCGAAGTACATCATGCTTCTAAAGTTCAAACACCTAAAACTCATCGAGCTTCTTCTTCTCAAACCAAAGAATCACCTCTGATTAGTGAAGAATCAAACAAGTCTTCCTCAAAACAAATCTCAATTACTCTTTCCTCGACTCATACTCCACCAACTCAAACAGAAAAAAAAATTATAGCTATGGGATACGATTCAAACGTTACCCCAATTCTCCCTTCCTCAAATCCAGCTACTCAGCATTCTCCTCAGAGAGAAATAACCGAAAAAGCAACATTGCCTCAACAAAAGCCATCCAGAGATCCTCCCCAAATAAGGGATCCCTCATCGAAAGTCGAAGCTCCGTTGCCTCAACAAAATACTCCCCAAACAAGAGATGAAACATCAGAAGCCAATGAAGTTGATTCCAAGGCTATTAGAACTGATAATGAAGCTGAATCCGATTAAGGGGACTTAGAAACTTCCACAGAAAAAAATTTCTCAAGCCTCAAAAAAAGAAAGAACCGAGCTTTGTTTCCGATGAAGAGAGAGCTGCTATTAGTAGGAATTTGAGAGATCATGTTGCTGACTATATTATCGAGCGGAAAAAGGTTCAATAATCTATTACCAAGAGAGTCAAGCATCAGACTTAAAAAACGCAGTGGGGAATGGGAGAGAACATCACTGTTCGACTGCCTAAGAAAGGAGAAACTCCCTTAGACTGCAAAGATGATGAGTTGGTGGTCTACCCCGAAATCATCAATTGGGCTCTTCGGTTCCCACTGGAGCCTATGATCGTGGAGTACTTCAAACTTCTCGACCTATTCCTTACTCAAGTGACACCGAATCAATGGTTCGCTCTTATATCTGTAATTATGGCATCTCGGTTGTCCAATATTCCGATCAGCATCAAGGATTTCATCTCTTTAACCCAATTATCAAAAGGTTCGAAGCTCCCCTTCTACTACCTCACTTTAGTAGATGATTTAAAAACCATCGATGATCTCCTAGAATAAGATAAACTCTCGAAGCAAAAGTTTATCTTTATCTTATGAGAATGGGATAATGGCAAAGAGATATCTGATGTCAACTCATCAAAACTAAATCTCATCTAGAGAAACAACCATAAGTACTTCAAAAATTATATACTTTGAGATAGACCTCATCTGTTATCTTTCGTGTTAATTATTTATTTAAATGATTATTTCAGAAATTCTAAGGCGATATGTTACACGTTGGTCTTTAGCCAAGGAAACTTTAAAAAATCTTGCCGCTTGGGCTAAAAAAGTATGGAACAATGCTTTCCTCAATGCCTTCCAACTGATCAACTTCCTTAACAGTCATCTTTTTCCAATCACGGATGGAGCATTACCTCCTCAAAATTTGATGGATGAACCCAATCCTTATCTCACCTGCAACAAGTTAGTTCAACCTGATTGCAAGGTATTCCTCCCCATCCGCAATAGGTCAGAAAATTACATACCTAAGAATAAAAAAGAAAAGGAAAAAAGGAAAAGAAAAGTAAAAAAGGCGTCTAGCACATCTGGTGCTAGTCCTTCAACACCGCCAAATCCTAAACATCGCAAGAGAAAAGCAGGAGAACATACTATTTCACCCATCGAAGAAGAAAAAGAGAAAGAACCTCCTTCGCAGAAAAAAAGCTTCCACCAGTCCTCATAGGAAGAAAAAGAATGAATCCAAAATCATTGAATATCCATTGGACGATGAGGAAGAAACCAAAAATGTTATCACCCATATGAATTATTCGATGTTGACAATTGTAAAATAACTATAGTAATTTTTTAAAACATAATTCTTTAAATACGACAATACACTTTGAAATTCACAATATATAACTACAAATTTCAAATATACCACCTCGAATACTGTAGTGCAGTTATTGAACTTTGGCCTTCAAAAAATCATAGCACATCTGGTAAACGTTGAACTTCGAAAAAACACAGTGCATTGTTGAGCATTGCACGTAGAAAAAATCACAGTGCATTTAATGAACGTAGAACTTCGAAAATGGTTGTTTCTTCGAAAAGTGTAATAAACACTTCGGAACATTCTACTCTTGACCAACCTCAAAGATAATCAGTCTTTGATAAGTTGTTAAGATAGTTTTTAATAAAAACTTGTAAACAACCATTGGCCAAAAACACATTTTATTGATAATATTGAATATGTACATAACGCTTCGTTAAAACCTTCCTGGGCCAATACGGTAGGAAAGAGTGCGTCGTTCAATAGTAACAAATCCAAAATACAAAGACAAATCTATTCCCAATACTACTTCAAATGTTGTATATTCCATGGGTGTTGAAGCATCCTCCCTTGAAAATCGCAAAGGTGATAAGACCCTGGTTTTATCCTCTCAACAACCTTATAAGGCCCTTCCCAATTTGGAGCCATTTTTCCAACGCTCTTCTCCTTTGTATGCAAGAATACTTTTCTCATCACTTTATCGCCTTCTTTAAATTCTCTTTTTTTTCACCTTCGAATCATATATGTTCCTCATAAGAGTTTGATAATGGATTACATTTAAATGAGCTCGAACCCTTTTCTATTCAATCAAATCTAAATTTGTCCTTTTAGCTTCATCATTGAATCTTTCAAAATATTGATTTATTCTCAAATATGACATCGTAGATTTAAGGGGCTAACTGCACCCATTCCATATGCTAAAGCAAAGGGAGTTTCTTTTGTAGCCTCCTTGGAAGTTGTCCGATAAGCCCAAAGCACCTATTGTAAATAATTTGGCTACTTTCCTGCTGCCCCTGTCAAGTTCTTCTTCAAGCCATCTAAAATTGTTCTGTTTGTCACCTCGAATTGTCCATTTGCTTGAGGATGAAAAGACGTCACAAAATATTGCTGAATTCCTTTCAACATACAAAATGAAGCCATTTCTTTATTATTAAACTGAGGGCCATTATCTGTTGTAATTCTTCAAGGAACACCAAAACGGCAATAAATATTATTCACAATAAACTTGATCACATCCTTTACCTTTGTTCCAGATAGAGGTTCTGCCTCAGCCCATTTTTAAAAATAATCCACTGCTACAATTATCATTTTCCTTCCTCCAGAAGCCATTGGCAAAGGCCTCACTAAATCAATCCCCCATCTATCAATTGGTATAGCCTCGGTTATAAACATAAGTGGTACTGCTGGCCTATGAATAACATTAGCAAATCTTTGACCAGTATCACAACTTCGAACTAAATATTTATCATCGTTCATGATTGTAGGCCAATAGAATCCCACAAGTAAAACTCGTTGTGATAAAGCTTTAAACCCGCAATGTGCTGACCCTTCTCCATCATGCAATTCTGATAACAAGTCTTGTGATTCTTGCTTGTCTAGATATCGTAACAATGGCCTGCTTAATGCCTTTTTATACAATATTCCATCTAATACTATATATCTGAAGGTTTTACCTCTTAATGTTTTGGCCAACCTCATATCATCTGGTAATGTTCCTTGAGTAAAAAACTTAAGAAAATTTGTTCGCCAATCTCCTCGAATTGCATCGGATGTGACAAAGAAATCCTCTACACATTCGCACTAACTGGATGGAGTAACAATTGAAGGATTTTCTTGTAGCAAAATCCAAGGATATTCTTCCTTATAGGAAATATTTTCTAAAGAATCAGCCACCATGTTACTTCCCGACCAATATATTCAACAACAACACCATCGAATAACAACATTAAATTCTGAAGTTCCCAAAGATATAAAATCAAACGATCCTTTCTTGCCTCAAAAAATCCAGATACCTGATTTGCTAACAACTGAGAATCTGTTTCCAAGCACGTTGAAGTTGCTCCACATATTTTTGCAAATCTTAAACCCGCCAAAGCAGCTTCGTATTCAGCTTCACTATTCCAAGCTCGAAACCCAAATTTAATAGATTGAATCATCATTTCTCCAGTTGAAGCTATTAGATGAACTCCAGCACTACATCCTGAAACACTAGACCCTCCATCTGTTTGAACAATCCACCTCGAATGAACTGGTGCATTATCTTTACTTTCTTCCATATTCGATCTACTCAAATGGAATTCAAAAAAAAATATGTTAATGCTTGGGCTTTGATTGCAGTTCGAGGTGTGAACAAAATATCATAATCCCCCAACTCGACTGACCCATGGTCATTCTCCCTGAAATATCAGGTCATTGTAGAACATTTTTTTAAAGGGAATGAAGTTCGAACTTCAATAGTGTGAACTTGAAAATAGTGGCACATTTTCCTAGTAGAAATCACCAATGCTAATGCTAACTTTTCCAGTTTCAAATACCTATTTTCTGCTGCCACTAGACATTTACTGATATAGTACACTGGCTTCGGAATACCTGAATCTTCACTTATCAACACTGCATTTAATACAATCTCAATGTACAAAAAGAGCTTCTCTCAATTTTGAGGGTTTGACAATATTTATGGTGATGATAATAAAAAATTTATATTTGTAAATGTTGCCTCACACTCTGATGTCCATTCAAATCTGTTTGGTCCTCGTATAACTTGAAAGAAAGGAAAGCATTTGTCAGAAAATCTAGAAATAAATCGGTTAAGTGATGCTAACCTTCCTGACAAAATTTTCACTTCTGTAATAGATCGAGGTGAATTCATCGCTATTAGGGCTTTCAACTGTTCTGGATCAACTTCTATTCCTCTTTCACTGATGACATAACCTAAAAACTTCCATGACCGAACTTTGAAGGTGAACTTTTCAAGATTCAGCTTTAACCTGATTGCCCTCAAATTCAAAAATGCTTCCTCTAAATCCTCAAAATGCACATCATCCTTCATAAAATTTACCACCATATCGTCTATATATACTTCCATATTTTTTCCGATCTGAGTAGCAAAATCTTTATTCATCAATATGTGATAAGTGGCTCCAGCATTTTTCAATCCAAAGGGCATAACCTTATAGCAATGCAACCCTCTATCATTTATGAAGGTCGTATATTCTTGGTCCTTTGGATCCATCTGAATCTGATTGTATCCTGCAAAAGCATCCATGAATGTTAGTATTTTATTTCCCGTGGTGGAATCAATCAGTTGATCTATTCGAGGAACATGAAAGGGATCTTTAGGACAAGCTTGATTCAAGTCTGTAAAATCCACACAAATTCTCCACTTTCCATTCTTATTTTTTGCCACTACCGGATTTGCCATCCACAAAGGATATTGTGACTCCCTTATATGTTCGACCCTGGATAACCGGTCCACCTCATAAACAATTGCTTATGCTTTCTCCGAAGAGAATGCCTTTCTTTTCCAGAATCACTGGCTTCACCTTCAGATCAATAGCCAAACTATGACGAATCACCTCGATTGGTACTTCTATTACATCCTGCGTTTTCCAAGCAAAAACATCCACGTTAACAGATAAAAATTCCAACAGTTTTTGACGTAAAAATGGGGTCAGTAAGGTTCCGATTCAAAGCACTCTTCCTTTCTAAAACGTAAACTCCTCTATTTCTTCACTTACTGGTAAAGACCATGGGGTTTCCCTCGGATCGTCAACTCTTTCTTCAACATCCTAGGTTAACCCCTCTGACTGCTATTCATGCATCAAATGTGCATTGTTGGCTCCTCGAATTCGAAGCACAGTGGCATAACATTCTCTAGCTACTTTCTAGTCGTCTCGAACGACCCCAACTCGATTCCCTACCACATACTTGAAACATTAGTGAACTGTTGACACAACCCCATACATTCTAGAAAGCCATGATCTTCCAAAAATAGCATTATAGCTCGTGGGGAAGTCCACCACAAAAAAAGCACTTGGACCTTATTTTTTGAACGATCCTTTTGCCAAACTCACTTTTCCCTCGAATTCCCCAATCACACGAGCTGTTACACCCGTAAATCCTATAATTATTCGTTCTGATTGAGAAATTCGAGGTGGATTTATCATTCTATCATAAGTTGATTTAAAAAGGATATTAGCAGAACTGTTAGTGTCAATAAGTACACGTCAAATTTCGATGCCAGCCACCTCTGTACCGATAACCACTGCATCTTCATGAGTCCCTGATGTTCCCCGCAGATCATCCTCATCGAATAAGATGAAAGGACTGGCCTTTTTTTTATACAAATGTGTGGATATTTTACCTTTAATTTAAGTTTTCAAATTGACAACATGCCTCTTACTCGAACTATCTGAGTTGCTGGCCATTGAATCGCCTCTAAAAATGGCTAACGACTCAAAAAGATTGCATAAATCTCGCACATACCCCTTTTTAATTTGCTCTTCAACTTCCATCAAAATCAACATGTTCAGATCCTTCTCCATATATTCCGAAGAAGCATCAAATTCTTCAGCTTTAGAATCTAAAATTATCAAATTCTCAGCTGGCGCAGCTGAATTAGCCTTCGAAGTTGACGCTGCATTTTTTGAACCGCTCCCTTGTGACTTCACATAAGTTAAGAGCTTCCCATTTTCGATCAAGATCCGAACCTCCTTTTTCAAAGTAATGTAGTCATTGGTATCATGTCCGATGTCTTCATGATACCTGTAGTATTTATTATTCCGCTCCTCCTTTGGCCTACGTATTGGAGCTGGCTTCCTAAAATTTACGAAGCTTCTGTTCTTATCAAAGATTGAAGCCACATTCTCTGTCAAATCAGCTTAATATTATGGCCTAATCCATTTATTTGGCCTTTTTCTGCTGTAGTTATAGGATGGTACATGATTTGAATATCCACCAGTTTGAGGTGGCAAGTTGTTGTTGTTCTAACGTGTCTGTTGGTTTCCATTCGAGGGTTTCCTTTGGTTATTGGCCACCTGACTCGAATTCTTTGGAGTATTAACCGGTCCTCCTCGGACCCTGGTTGACTTCTCAACCTTAATCTGATCCTCTACTTAAGCCATCAATGCTCCAAAAATTAGAGCTCTCATCTTTGTAGTTTCATTGGCCAGATCTTGTGGCAAAAGACCTTGGCGAAAAGCTTCCATCGCCACATTTTCTTCACAATTGTCCAAACTTGCTTTGGTCAAAACGAACCTCTTCGTATAATCCTTTAATTTCTCTCCAACTGCCTGCTTGCACTAGATAATTGTATCCTCATTCGCTCTCATTTCATTACTCCCCACAAACTACATTTGAAAAGCAGTGTAAAAATCCTTGAAATTGGAGATAGATCTCCTTGGAATCCGGTTATACCACTTTAAAGTCGTTCCCTTAAAAGTCTGCGAAAATGTACAACACACCAGCTAGTCTTCATCTTCAAAATTAATTATGTAGTTCTTTTGCATCACATCGAATGTTTCAACCTTAGCAATGTCAAAACACTTCGGAAGCGTTATAGATCAAATCTAGCTTGTCAACGGAGAGTTCCTCCAATTGACGCCTTATACAAACTAGTCATCAGTTCCCATTAATGCATATAAATTTCGATCAGTCTCAGCATATTGATTCGAGGTGTTCCCTTCACACCACGTAGAACGAGGAACATTGTCTCTTTTTGATTTGTGTTCCTTTTTATGCTTTCTCGATTGTTCTTTCTCCAGTTCTTATTTTGAAGAACTTCTATATCTCTTAAAACCTGAAGCAGATCTTTCTACCTCTTCATCACTAGAGGTTACATACTTTTCCTTATCTTTTTTTCCTTTGTGAGAGGAATAGCGCTCTTTAGGAGATTCAAATCGCGCTTTATTATGTTCACTTCTAGCATTCCTACCAGCACAAGATCGATCAGATTGATCTCCCACGTTTGAATTATCTCTCATGGCTATGAAAGTTTTTTTCATTTTCTTGTCTCACCTCAGATTTGAGCTTCGCCGAGTGAATTTCTTGTTTTCTTTGTTCATATTTTTCGTTAAGCAAATTTATTTTGTCTAAAAGTTAATTCAAGCGCATCTCAATGTCTGATTGAGTTTGGATCAAAGTTGATCCATCCAGCCTGTTTTCATTTCTTTGCAAATCATCTTTTAATGTTTCCATCATTGATCAAAGTGACGGATTTTTTTCGGGATTCATTATATGAAATTCAAACGAAAAAACAAAAAGATTGTACTAAAATTCGAACAAGCAAGTCACTAATTCTTAATCGTCCCCAGCGGAGTCCCCAATTTGGTGAGTTCAGTTCTTAAGAATATTGTCTTAGGAAAAATTAATATGTGAGTTCTAGAGAGAGAGTTTTTAGAGAGAGAAAGCTAGAGCACAATTGAGTTAGATCAAAAAGTGTTCAACCCCTTTATTAATTTAGCCTTTCCCTTTATATAGAGGCGCCAAGATTTAGCTTCAAACTGAAAACCGTTACATAAAAGGGATAAAAATTACCTTTATTCCTTAATAGAATTACATAGTCTTAATTGTTCTGCTAAAGTTTTATTATTTACATTTTAGTCCTTAAATTCCTACTTCCATATCAAAAATAAGCTGAGGCATGAGACAAATTTTCACCCCCCCCCCCCCCCGCCCAAGAATGTTCTTTTGATCCTTCTGACCTATAACTTGTTTACTTTGGACGAACTCCCTACCAGAGTCCGAGTCAACAATAACAAATTTCTTTACAAGGGGCAGACTTGGACCCGTTGTGTTATAATCATCTTCCTCACTGTCAATAACCTTATTTTGATTTTCTTGAGCAGAAAATCTCCTCGGCCTCACAACACCTTCATTTCCTACCAGCCTCCCTTCAATCAGGTATTCGTGAATATCATTTACTGGGTTTTATTCCTGAACATCAGCTTGAGGTCCTCCCTGAACATTAATCTGTTGGTCTTCCCGAATCTCAATCGGTTGCCAGTCATGGACTTCAGTCTGTTATTCTTCCTGAACTTTAGTTCTTTATTTTTCCCGGACGTCGTCCTCTGAGCCAACATCATCCTCAGTCTCTTTCTCCTTACCATCAGATTTCTCAGCATCTTGGATGACTTGGAGCCCTGGCTCTTGTGGGAAGAAAGACCTGGTTGTCCAACCCTTCCAAATGTTTGAGAACATCATCTTCCAGAGAGGTAGCATCAGATCATTCATGGACTTCTTTTGAACTGGATAATACCTCCAAAGATTGCTTCTGACTAAATTTGAGGGTGTAAAGCACCTATGAAATTTATATCTCCAACTAGCACCTGCCCAAAGGATTAATTTCTCAAAAATTTCCTTTTCAGATTTAGCGTAGTATTTGAAAGGCTTAGAAATACCTTTCATAGTTGTTCATAAGGAAATGATTTAGTATGGTCAATTTAAAGTACCTCGTCCAGTCCATTCAAAAGATATTCGATGAGGCATTTCTTTGGAGTTCTCAAAGTCGATCTTCCATGGCTCGGAGATAAAGATAAAGTGTTGTTTCCACTTCTTATCAGCCTCTAAGAAATCCTTGACTAATTTATATTGTCTTGAAATCCTTAAAGAGTGGAAGGGGTAGTGAGAATTTTTTGCTACACCCGAAATTAAGCTGTTCCATGGAGAATTCATTTTCGGAAATCCTAGAAGCCATAAAACAAGCCATAAGCGTGTACCACATATTGGGGCGGGCCTAAGAAGGGTAAAATTCGATCAGGTTGAAGTACTTCACAAAAGTAGGATCAAGAGGCAGACGAAGACCCCAATTCATGAGTTCCATATAGAGTATTAATTCATGGTTCCGAACAGAGGGGCGTTCCTCCAACAGTTGGGAATCAGATAATAATGTTTTAGGGATCGCCCATCGGTCCCTCAGCGTAACTTCCTCGGTTGGATGGAAATATTTTTACTTAACCCTAAAGAGTGCAAGCAAACGTTTGATTTTTATCCTGCGAAAATTGTTGCCAAGGATATCTTATATATTTGAAGGGAGATTCAATGCACGTTTTTTTTTCTGCTTCTTCTTCTTTCCCTTGGAAGTTTTTATTTGATGGTTGGCAGAAGTGATGACAACATTAGAGGGAGGAGAAGAGAGTTCTTGACCCGACACCAAATGTCCGAGGGTAGACGACAATGCAGGGATTGCCTGAATATGCTCTGCTTCTACTAGGGCAATAAGGTTTACTCCCTGGTCAATGTCCGATTCATCAGACATCCTGCTCTCTTGAGATTTAGAGATGGACTTCAAAACCTTCCCGGGATGAACGTTTATGGAAGAAAGTTTACAAGGACTAACCTCAAGATTCGTCTGCGGAGATCCTTGGGGAGTCACCTGCAGAGTCGTGACTGATGAGGCTAATTTGATTTTGATAGATCTCTTAACAGGTTTCGGGGATATTTTTTTTCTTTTTCCTCGATCTTCTCTATCCATATTGGGAAGATTTTCCTTATCAGCACTCATGGGTAGGAAGGGTAAGGATTTTCTATTGTTGTTGGAAGAATAAAAGTCACCCTTGTTTTGCCCTAAACAAGATTGATCAGGGGGTTGCGCGACAGGTAAAGTAGGGGTGATATGTGGAAAAGACTATGAGTTATTGCCAGAAGATCCTACTATGACCGAAGAGGAGACCAGTTATTATGAAACGTAACTTGAAACATTTTGCCAAGTCGAGGGTGTTCACTAAAACTAAAAGCTCTTCTCTCCTCTACTCTGTTAGAAATGTTGAACCACCTTCAAAGTTTGTATCTTTCAAGATTCACAAATTCCTCAGGCATGAAAGGTTAAGAAAAATAACTTAATTTAAAAACTGTTTATCTCTCTAAACCAGGCTCGCTCTAAATCAGAGTATGTAAACTTGAAATAATGAAGGGAGATTGGTATTTATACTAGAAAGTGTTTTCTCCCAAGTATAATTTGGAGAGTCGTTTCAAGAGACTCTTCGACAAGTTATCCTACTCAAACAGTTTTCTAAAAAACATGCTATCGTGTGTTAGGAGGTGATTGACACGTGGTCAGAAGTGATGTCACTACCCTAGGTTATTTCAGACACTACAACGGATAGAAGAAATGATGGGTAGGATGAGTTCATCATGACTAAAAGTGTGGCCACAAATCCGAATAAGATTACAAAATGTGATTCGAGGAAAACCCATGGGAAGATTTACACAAAAACACAAGTAACAAAATCATCTGACTAAAATATGAAACAAAAATGATCCGAGGAGGCCCGAGGAAAGGAAAATGCAGATAGACTCAAAGGAAGAAAAAATCATTCCCAACAACAGACCGAGGAAACTCTCAGGAGGAGAAAAGTCTTAAGAGGCTCAACAGAAAGAAAATTTTGTTGCCAAAATCAGTCATTCCTCAAGTACTTTCACAAGGACTGGGGGCTACTGATAAGGGATTGAAAATAAGCGGATTAATAAGCTTCAATATGGAAAATTCAAGGGTCAAGTTGGCGTATTTGTATGCGAATGACCAATCTAAATCAAATATAAGGATTGAAGAGGGTCAAATGTAATAACCAAAAAACTTGTATATGAATAGTATAATAGTAGGGTGAGAGATCCACTTTAACAGTGGTAATTATGTAATTTCATTGCTTACCTCATGTACTATATACAGAACAATCCCTTTTTGGCAAAAGGGTCGATAATTAGTCAATTATTACTACATTTATTCCTTTTGTCTCTTTCTTTCTCTATTCAATACTGATTCTCTCTCTAAAAGAATTTGATACAAATATTTCTTAGACTAACACTCACATATGAATATCTTCACATCCGGATTTACTACTAAGAAATATCTGAGTTCATCAACTTTAACGTGTAAAATCAAAGAAAAAATATACTATGGCTCGATTAGAAAACCAAGTCCTTCTTACTTATGAAACTAAGGATATAGAAGGAGGCCATCATTACCAATAAAGGCCAAGCAGAGAAATAAAATAGAGGTCGATTTCTTAATCGTTTTTCTCAGGTGACCAAAAATGAATAAAAAAGAAAGGTTGGTTTTCTAATCAACCCCCCTCCACATCTTTAGAACCAATCCATATTTCCCAAAGAGAGCCACCCAAATGAGTAAAGTTACACAGGCCAAGAGGCCGTATGTGTCTAAGCAAGCTCCTTATAGTGCAAACGTATATTAGTAAATGACTAGGGACTCGAGCGCGCTAACCAAGTCCTTCTGGCCAAACATGTCCTCACAAAAAATTACTTCAGGCCATAGTCACTTTGGAAATAGACATTTAATAACGTATTGTTTCGTTTGAGAGCATGATCCTACAAAGATGATTTCCAAAATATGTATGAATATGTGAACAATAAAAAAATAGATGTGACACCGTTAATACATAGACAAGAGACTGTTGAGAAAATGACATGACAACTCAAGAAGTAGAACCAGTGGGAACATTAGACTTAGGATGCCCCAAATTGAGACAAGTATAAAAAAACATAAAGTTTGTAGATATTAAGATAAATGGAAATTTAGACTGAAAAATCAAAAAATATCATATCAAAGTTATTGTAATCATATATGCGAAATATGTTAGAGTACTATTTTTTAATCAGTTTTAGTCTATTTTTTATGAGTCTGGAAATTTTCACCACTCACTGTAGAAACCGGACAGGGGTAATTCGGATAAAAGCCACCCACTAAACCATCCGAACTGGACAAAAGTATTAAAATCCAATCACCTTTTGACTAAGCTGATTGCTAATCTACTTAATAAACTAATGGGTTTTTGAACTCGACCTGTTTCATAAGCTTGACCCGAAAGCCCATGTGGCCCATAATTAAGGGTATAAATACCCAACCACTTTCATTAATGAGCGTAATGAACATTTAATACAACCAGGAAGCTCAAATCTCTCACTACAAAACACCCAAACATTAAATACCTTTGAAACACCATAAAACACATGATAAAATTACCCTCAGTAAAAAATAATCCACACCAAATTGGTGACCACAGTGGGAGGATAAGGTGCATGAATTTAGCATTTGAAACCATCAAGAAAATCCAGTTCGGATGAATCCGAACGAGCAGGTAGTACCACCAACTTTGGCAAAAGTGGTGGGAGAAAATGATGAATACACGATTGAAAAGCGAGATAGATTGAAAGATGAGATAGAAGCCTTGAGGGCTACTAAAAGGGTGGAGATGGGCTTAAAAGAAAAATCAAAAGTGTCAGCCGTTCACCACACTGACAATCTAAGGGAGCATGACCCATCAGCAAAGACCCATGTAAATACTAAAAAGACTGATGCTAGCTCAAAGAAGTCTCACCGATCTAAACCGGTGGAGAGCTCAGATTCGTATTCAGAATCTTCTAGTAGCTCCTCGAAAAAAAAAAGAGTTGAGGAATCTCTGTCATCCAGCAGCGATAAAGGCCGTTCTAAAAAGAAGCAGAAGTTGGTCAAAACGTATTCATGAAAGAGGGACAGGCATGGAAGGTTGAAAAGACATCTAGGAAAAGGGTCATCTCATGGTCACAGCCACGGCCGGAGACATGTAGACCGACTGTTGATGGATCATTTCGCCTTTCATGATGAACCAAGTATCTTTGCAACTCCCAATGAAGATATTGTGTTTAGTCGTGGCCGAAACTGGAGACAATCTCCATTATCTTCCAAGATACTATCCGAAAACCTTCCTAAGAGGTTTGACAGCACAAAGATGGAAAAATACGATGGGAGTAAAGATCCAGATAATCATCTGGAGAAATTCAAAAACTTTATGATGAATTTTGGCGATGATGATAAGTTGGTTTGTAGAGCGTTCTCCCAGTCTTTTACGAGGAGTGCTCTGAAGTGGTACAATAGTCTGCCACATGGCTGCATCAATTATTTTGATACTTTTTGGGTGGCCTTCCGGGGGCAGTTTGTTGGAAGTAAGGAAGTGAAGGGCAATGGAGACTCTATTATCCATTGTGCCCAAGAACCAAATGAATCCTTGAAAGAATATATAAGTCGCTTTGTGAACTCCAAGAATGGATTAGTTGATTGCTTTGAACAAGTGGCAATAGCTTCTCTTAGGCAGGGTTTGAACCCTGGTAATTTGGCTGATTCAGTAACCAGAAAGAAGGCCATGACGTGGGGCGGTTTACTGAATCAAGTGGGGAAACAAATCAATGTAGATGAAACGAAAAAGACCAGGGTGTATAGGCAGGTGAGATCAGCCCCAGCTGCACCAAACCAGAACCAAAATCAGTCCGGATACAAGGCTAAGGAAGCCGGACAGGGTCTCAGTAGGGCCAAGGCTCAATCCCACCCAGCACAGATCAGAGTCAACAATCCAGAAATAAGCAAGGGCCTTGGGTTCAACCGGAGTGGTTTGCCGAGTTGAAAGGGAATGTGAAAACCATCAATGATAAAACAAAATATGAAGTACACTTCAGGAAGCCAGCTGCGCTTCAATCTCCCAGGGAAAGTCGTAATAATTGTTTCTGCCAATATCATAAAGATATTGGTCATAACACGGAAGATTGCATTTCTTTGAAGCAAGAGGTGCAAAATTTGATTGAAAGAGGAAAGTTGGGTGCTTATGTTAAAAGAATAAATGGAAATATGCCTAATAATGCTCATCAGATTGGCCCAACAAACAACGCAGGGACATCGGCTCCAGATGGGGCTATGGTGATATTTGAAAGATTTGATATGGAGTCAGAATATTTGAATCATGATCCAACCCGAAATAAGATGGGTGTTATCACAGAACACAACAAGACGGTGTCCGGACTCATCAGATTGTTTGAGTCACTTACCACATTTAGGGGAGACACCATGACTGCACCAACTGATTTTTCGAGGAAGAGGCATGTCCATACCCTGGTTACTTAACTAGAAGGAGGCATGACTTCCTATCAATCGCAAATTCCGTTTCCCTTCATTGTCTTCGATGAAGATGATTTAAGGGACATAGCTGGTCCCCATGAAGGTGTTGGTGATATGAGCATCCACTGGGGGCAATGACATTAGACGAATTTTGGTGGACACCGGTAGTTCAGCCAATATCCTTTTTTTAACTTCCTATAAACAAATGAAGAATCCAGCAGTGATTTAACGTTCGAACATGTCGATTGTAGGTTTCACTGGAAGCTCAGTGTACGTAATCAGGGAGTTTGAGGAGGAGGTTTTGTTGGGCAAGGGTCATTTTAAGAAGATGGTCAGAGTACTTTTTATTGTGGTGGATTGTCCCACATGTTACAATGCCATTTTGGGAAGATCCTGGGTCTCTAGGATGCATATTGTGGCTTCGACAGTCCACCAATGTTTAAAATACGTTGTGCAAGGACAAGTGGGAGTTGTCTGAAGTAGTCAAAATATAGCAAGGGAGTGTTATGCAATGACACTGGCCCCTCGAACTTTGGGGGCAGTTCGGATCAGTGAGGATTAGCAGTTGGAGGGGCCCTTTGGGGGAGAGGGTGAAATTGATGACCCCAGAGAGACTCCTGGTTGAAGAGGTTGAAACTCACTCTCTGGTTGAAGGAAGAAACGTCAAGATCAGATCTAAGATGACATCACAACTGAAGAGTAAAATGTTGTCTTTTTTAACAGACCATCAGCATGTTTTTGCTTGGTGCAATGCTGATGTAACTGGAGTGCCATCAGATATTATATCACACCAACTATCCATCCGAAGAGATATAGCACCTGTTGTACAAAAGATGAGAGCTTTTTCTAAGGAGAAAGCTGATGTCATAGTTCAAGAGGTTGACCGGCTTACTAAGATGGGGCATATAAAGGAATCTCAGTACCCTTTATGGACAGCCAATCCAGTATTAGTAAAAAAGAAAAATGGGAAGTGGCGAATGTGAATTGACTTTACAGACCTTAATAGGGATTTCCCAAAAGACCTATATCCGGTCCCTCGGATCGATCAGTTAGTGGACTCCACATCTGGGAACAAGTTGTTGTCCTTTATGGATGCCTTCTCCGGGTATAATCAGATTCGAGTGGATCCAAAGGATCAAGAACACACTACCTTTGTTACTGATATGGGCCTTCATTGTTACAAGGTGATGCCATTTAGGTTAAAGAATGTTGGGGATACTTATCAGAGGTTGGTGAGCAAAGCTTTCGCTAATCAGATTGGAAGAAACATGGAAGTCTACATTGATGACATGATGGTAAAGAGTGTGGAAGAAGAACTACACTTGGAAAATCTGCAAGAAATATTTGCCAACTTGGTAAAGGTAAATTTAAAGTTGAATCCAGAGAAGTTTTTTTCGGGGTGCAGTCCGGGAAGTTTTTAGGGTATGTGATAAGTGAGAAAGAGATACAGCCTGATCTAGACCAGCTTAGTGCTTTATTGCAGATGGAGCCTCCTCGGAATATTAAAGAAGTACAAAGATTGACAGGGAGGTTAGCTGCTCTAAACCATTTTATCTCAAGGTCTTCGGATAGGTGTGCCCCATTTTTCCAAACTCTAAAGGGTGCTAAAGAATTTAACTGGTCTCCACAGTGCGACCATGCCTTTAATGAAATAAAAAAGCATTTGTCCTCCCATAAAGCCCTGTTTAAACCTGTTGATGGAGAAACATTGTACATATATCTAGCAGCCTCCGAATGTGCCATAAGTGCGGTGCTAGTTAGAGAGATGGACAATTATCTTCGTCCGGTGTACTACATCAGCAAAAGCCTGATGGATGCTGAAAAGAGATATTTAAAACTTGAAAAGCTAGCACTGGCGTTAGTAATTGTTGCTAGAAAGATGAGACCTTACTTTCAGTCTCATTCTATTGTTGTCTGGACGTTTTTTCCCTTGAAAAATGTTCTTCAAAAGGCGGACATATCAAGCAGAATGACCAAATAGTCAGTAGAATTGGGAGACTATGACATTGATTTTGCCCCTCGAACTGCAGTCAAGGCTCAGTCTGTTTCTGATTTCCTAGTTGAATTCCATTCGGATATAGATACTAAGCAAGCATCAGGTGAAAAGACTAAGAAAGTATGGGTTGTCCGGACTGATGGTGGATCAAGTACCATAGGTTGTGCTGGTGGAATATGTTTAACCTCTTCGTACGGCGACAACATGTACCAGGCTATATGTTTTGCTTTCAGGGCTTCCAATAATGAGTCTGAATATGAAGCTTCTATAGATGGTTTAAAGTTGGACCTAATTTATGGAGCCAAAAAAGTCAGGTTAATGAGTGATTCTTAGCTTCTTATCCATCATGCACAAGGTCAATCTGAGGCAAAAAAGGAGAAGCTGGTTAAATATTTATTCATTCTTAAAGAGGTGGCACTTAACTTCAAAGACATCACCTATGAGCATATTCCCCGAACATAAAATACGCTAGCAGACTCCTTGGCAACCATAGCATACTCTGAGTCCTACCCATGGATTCAGGTGCAAGAGTGCCCATCCATTCAACTCAATCAGAGAAATGAGGGGGATGAAAGTTTAAACGTACAAGTGAGTAAACCTCAAGACTGGAGGCGTCCTCTTTTTCAATACATATCAGATGGCATCTTGCCTCCGGAAAAATCAGTGGCAAGGAGAGTGAATCCTAAGAGACGTTCTTTACAAGAAGTCTTTTAGTAAACCTCTCTTGCGATGTTTGGGGATTGAAGAGTCCCAAATAGTGTTGTCCGAACTACATGATAGTGAGGGATCAGCACACTGTAATTATAGAGCTTTAACTTGAAGAGTCTTGTTGGCCGGATACTACTGGCCCTCTATAATGGAAGATGCAAAGGAATTGGTGAAAAAGGGTGATCTATGCCAAAGATACGGTAATGAAATTCATATCCCAACTGTCCCTTTAGAGTAAATTTCTGAGCCAATACCTTTTGCTCGTTGGGGGCTGGATCTGGTGGGACCTCTACCTATGGTGTTCGAAGGGTGCAAAACTATTATAGTTGCCATCGATTATTTCTCAAAGTGGATAAAAGCAGCCCCATTGGCAGGAACTACTTCAAAAGCTGTTATAAAATTTATCTTATTTAATATTTGCTGCAGATTTGAGGTTCTATAAAAGATAACCACAGACAATGGGCCACAATTTGATAATAAGGATATGAAGAGCTTTTGTGCCTCTAAAGGCATTCAACGCTGCTTTTCTTCTCCTTTCCACCCACAGGCAAATGGTCAGGTTGAAGTGGTGAACAGGACCATCTTGTTCGGTCTTAAAAAGAATTTAGAAGGGACTGCTGGAAAGTGGCCAAGTTATCTACAAGAAGTACAATGGGCCTACCGGACTACTCCTGGGGCTGCTACACAGGAATCCCCATTTACCTTGGTATATGGTATGGATGCAATAACTCCTATAGAAGCAACTCTTTCTTTATTCAAAGTCCACAATTTTTCCGAACAGGCTAATGAAGTGGCAATCAGAAGTCAACTTGACTTGATAGAAGAAAAAAAAGTTAAGGCTCATATCATAGCGACACACTATCATGGATTGATGAGAATCAGGTTTGCTTCTAGATTCAGAAGGAGGGATTTTCAACCAGGGATAAAGTGTTGAGAAAAGTCTTCCTACATACTAAGTAGAAGCAGTTCGACAAGCTAGCTCTAACTTGGGAAGGACCCTATGTGGTTAGTGAAAAGCTTAAGCCTGGGACATACATGCTTCAAGATAAAGATGGAAGGATCTTGAATCACCCCTGGAACATTGAACACCTCCGGTTGTATCTAGAGTGAAAGTTATGTAAATATTTACTTATTTAAAGTCCATGTAAATATTAGGGGGCATACTCTTTCCTACTCTGGTGGCGCGGGGAGGTTTTAATGAGGTCCGGCTTTTTAATGAAATTCGATGCCTTCTTGAAAAATTAAGAGTGGTTTGATTGATAGCTTCTTTGAAACCTTTTGAAATATCATTGACAGACCGGATTGATTTGATGGAGTGATGACTATTTAAACATTTGTCATCAGAGAATTTAAACACTCTCACTTTAAAATACTTGTAAAATAACTAAGGGCTATTTAAACATTAGCCATCAAAATTAGGTAACTATAAAATAATGCAAGAGTTGTGTAAGGTAAAGTTGCCCGGCTAACACCGGTGAATGATATTAAAATATGAAAAGTGCATTGGCCATCCAATGACTTTGGAGTTTTTGAAGAAAAATCCAGACACGAGCCGGACACAGTTACAAAAATTCCTTGGCCATCCAAGGACTTTAATCTAACACAAAAATTAAAGAAAAATAAAAAGATAGTTAAAACTTTAAGGCTGAGCTTCCTTAGATGTTCCAGCCTCACATGGTTTCTTCTTGGGGTCTTTGGGTTCCTCGTTAGGGCACTCTCCGATCCTTTCATCTTCATCAGTAGTATCATCCCAACCACTAGAATAGCAGTGCTTATCACCATCGGTCATAGTATGGTGAGGAAGGTCTTCGTATTCCACAAATCGTCATAAATCTCATAGTGTCCTCTTCAGAAATTTTTCATGAAAGAGCAAGACCATGTCTGATTTGACTTCGGCATACCTTTCCTCTTGGGTATCTATCACCGTGTTGGTGTATGCATCGATTCTGGCTTGGATTATCTTCTCCTGCTCTTTTATCAAATCATCTTTCTCCTGGTTAACTCTAGACACGGCATCTTCGAGCAAAATTTTGTCATTGGTTAGGGACTGGATGACATTGTCTTTGGCCTTCACCTCCTCTTTTGAAGTGGATAGATCCTTCTCCAAGCCAAAACACTTAGATTGGAGTTCTTTGTTGACTCCCTCCGAAGTGGCCAGCCTGGTGGCTAGATCCTCTTTCCCCTTCTTCAACTCCTCGATCTCTCTCCTTAATGACTCAACATTCTGGTTGGCGTTAAGGAGATTGTTGGATAAGATCTATTTGTCAATGTTAAGTGTGTTGATGAGGGTAGATTGACTTTACACTTGTCTCCCCAAGTTGAGCACCGGTTGAATATTTCTCAACAAGGAGTGGGTCACCATGTCCTTCTCCCCTGAAACCGAAAAAGACTTACCGTTAAAAGTAACAATGTTCGAAGAGCTTGGAGGGAGGTAAGGGCCAGCAAAGTTGTCTTTCTCGAGGTCTTCAAAGTAAAGGTCAATCCCTTGAAGACCACTGATGTCAACTCCATCAATGTTAATATCCCCTCCGGTACCCTCTCCGGTGTGAAAATCACTTGGGATTTGTTCTGCCTGTGTTGGGTCTCCTTTCAGGGGAATTTTCAGCATCCGATCCCTTAGCTATGAACGGAGAGGGTCTCTTTGTGCTTGTAACAGCTTTTTCCCGTTCGATAGTAGGTTGTGACTCATGAACCGATGAGCCTGAGACGATTAGTGAAAGACTTGGTTGAAATAACATTCTGGGTTTGGAGCTTCTAGCAGAAGATGAACCTCGATCAGGCTCTGAGCTTGGTGTTTCAGACTTGTCAATTGGAGAAACTGGAAGACCTGCAGTAATGCGTCTTTCTCGCTCAACTCTTTGTACTTTTTATAACTCCGAGAGATTAATCCACCCACCTTTTACTAGTGCGTTTCTTGCTGTAAACATAAACTTACATCAACAGTATATTGAGAAGAGAGACAAAAGCTTTGAGGTGAAGGAATGAAAGAGTAATGAAGATGGTAAAATAGTGAAAATGAGGTAGTTTATACTAATGAGACAAAAAAATGCCAAAACACCTAGGAGAATACACAAAATCAAAAGTAATGATTGAAGGCGGCGCTGACGTCATAGGCATTAAATGAAGAGGTTACTTTTTGGGATTAGTGAGAGCTCCGTTCTATGAGAAAAACGGTTGGTGAGGCAAATCAGAAGATGACACATGTCCCACGATCCTTGGCAAAACCTTTGAACTTATGAAAAGTTTTTCAGTCCGGATAAGTCATTTACTAAACACTAAATCTGTCCGGAAAATGTCACAAGTGCCCAAAGGAGATTTTTTAGGTCTTGCCAAAGGCCTTCGAACAAAACCTAAAAAAAGGGGCTACTGATGAGTTCAGATATTTTCACCACTCACTGTAGAAATCGGACATGGTCAATTTGGACAAAATCCACCCACTGAACCATCCGAACTAGACAAAAGTATTAAAAGTTAATCACCTTTTGACTAAGCTAATTGCTAATATGCTTAATAAACTAATGGGTTTTTGAATTCGACCTGTTTCATAAGCTTGACCCGAAAGCCCATGGGGCCCATAATTAAGGGTATAAATACCCAACCACTTTCATTAATAAAGGTAATGAACATTTAATACAACCAGTCAGCTCAATTCTCTCACTACAAAACACCCAAACATTAAATACCTTTGAAACGCCATAAAACACCTGACAAAATTACTCTCAGTCAAAAATAATCCACACCAATTTTTATTTATATATTTTATATTTTGGTTATTTTTTACTTCATCACTACCCAATTGGTATTAATGAATGTTTTCATACTACTGTGTTCCTTATCATAATATAAGATTTCTCTGAATATCCCTTGAACTATCGAAGGATCTAAATAGCTGCATATGTGTAACTACCATGAATTGCCTCACTGCACTTAATAGATACACAATATCCAGTTGAAAACTGTATATAATTTAGCTTATTGACCAATATTCAATATCTCTCAGGGTCACGCATGGATATTCCGTCACCAGATATGAGCTTGGTCTCAATGACCATCAGCGAGTCAATAAGTTTCCATCCAAGTAACTCACATTCTAAAATCATACCAAAAGAATATTTTCTTTGAAAAATAAAGAACGAAATAAGAGATCATGATACCTCAACGCTAAAAAAGTACTTGAGTTTACCAAAAAAATTAATATGGAATTACTCACTTAAAAACTTCTTTAATGTCAAGATATCCTCGACATCATCATCAGTTACAATCAGATGATCGACATATCAAACTAGAATAACAGTTTTCTTATTTAAGTTTCTATAAAAGATCAATTGAAAATTAGAATTTCTAGTCATGCTAAACTAAAAACTTGTGTGAAAAAACCCCAAGTCAAGCTCAAGGATAATGTTTCAATGTATAGAAATTTTAGTAAGTTGAAAGATAAAAATCCATATGGTTGATTAATTTAAATCTCACTTTTAAATCTCACTTTTAAATCTCACTTTTACATTGCGACATCTAATTTATGTAGCTGATAGTGTCAGATAAAAGATGGAGATATAAAAATGTGAATCATAATCAATCTCTATCACTTGAGAGTTTGCAACCAAGCAAACTTTGAGTCAGTGTAATAACCCATCATGATGAGCCTTATAATGAGACCCACTTATAACAGACTACCTTTTTTCCATGTGGTGAAGACAAAGATCACATGTTTAATTTTTTTATAGGGTTGACATTTCCTGTTCTATAACATTATACCATCCAAGAATGAGAAACTTTTCTACATATATTTAGAAACAAAGTAACTATAAAAACTAACAGTCCATATACAATTATATAAATATAAATCCTCACAATAACATAAATGGTCATGAGGATATCTAGTTCATTTATGCAAGATTTTATGAAGATAAATAGGTTGGTTAAGATTTTGATATGGTTGGATTAAAACAAACATCTATAGACTATGTGTTGTAAAATGAGATTATAATGTAAGATATGATGCTGATTCAGTGGTTGGTTCAGGTACAACAAAATGTATGCAAGTCCCATGGTACATAAGATAGATAAAGTTAGTATAAAATGCGTGAGGTGTTGGAGGTACGTCAGTCTCGAAGATTAACAAATAAACAATTTAAACCTCGTGATATATCAAAATATTTATATAGAGTTTGGATTACTAGATGTAGATTAAAGACCAGATTATGAATGCAAGTAATATAATACAAACTCATAAAAATAAGATCATACAAGAAAACAAAATTCCTTTCTAATTGGTGGGACTATAATACCAATATCTTTTTTTAGTTCCAGAATAACATACAAAAATACATTGTAAAGAGTTGAGATTTAGTTTTATACGGCATAGTCGATTATCATAAAGATAACAGACACAACCAAATATATTTCGGGAAACAAGAAATAAACATAGTTTTAAAGATAAGGCATTGTAACGGATTGCACCATAAAGTATAGAATAATGTATCTTATTTATGATAAACATGTAGTTTCAACTATGTTTGTGTAAAATTAGTATGTGACATGTTCGTGCATCATCATAATATGAGCCACCTCAAGTATATATCTAATATTTTATTTAACCACTATATTTTGTTAAGGTGTAAGTACATAATGATTCATGAAGTGATACAACTATTAGTCATATATTACATAAATTCAATTTTAAAGTATTATTTTGGCATTGTTACCATGAGAAGTTTTACATTGACATTAAATAAATTTTTCACAAAAGAATAACATTTTTTAATGTAATAATATTAATCCAAGTTACACAAGATAAATTATCCATGAAATTGATTAAATTAAAAAAAATCAGAGACAAATATAACTGGAAAAAAACTCTCATACATCATAATGTGTTAATAAAAAATACTTTCAAAACGACTAACAGGTCTAGGTGGATGTAAAGCACATATATGATTTTATTGGATGTATGGCTCAAAAACTAATTATGGAATATATTTAGTTTCATGACGTATCTTCTTCAAAATATGGAGAGATAAATTTCCTAGTTAATAATAAACTTCATTAGCATTATTATCACTCAAACATGCTACTGGTTGGGGTGAGCTCCCCATAATGAACCATTATATAAAATATCAATCAACATGTTTGTCTATAGTTCCAAAAATAGTTCAAATCATATATGCATATGCTAAAGTAACCTTTCTAGCATGAGATAAGAGGTTATGTTTGAACGAGAAAACCCTAGTTGCTCAAGTCAATGAACACGTAGCAATATTATCTAAATTAGTGTGGTCGCTGGAAGATCGACCAACATAGGCCATATGTGCACGTGGAGGGTGTGATGGTCATTTTGAACGGTTTGGATAGTTTTAGTTTGTGTGATCTCACTTCTTACAATAACGACAATAATCATTCTCATCGTTATTATAATTAGAATCTCTTTTTCTCACAAATGATGGATATGTTCATACCTTTGTAAGTGTATATTATTAATGTTGTTTTTTAGTAAGAGGTGAAGAACCAACCTCATCAGATGGAAGAATCTTTCACATAAGATGATCGGTAGTTGACAATGATGGTATAATTGTCTGACAAAGAAGGATCAGTCGTGCTAAGGAGTATTTAGATAATATATGTCCTCAGTTGCTCCTATTTTGTAGCTCAATCAACACAAAAGATAAGTAAATCACTCATCCCATCAATAATTTACTGAATTTGGTGAAATACTTCGTAAGAGTTGCATCACTTTGTTCACGCTTTGGCCTAAAAAGCTTTGTACGCGTGTCTCATGCTAGTTTTTTTATAATATGTTGATTGGAGACCCAACATTTCTTTAAAATGTAGATGGTGGATAAAATGTTAAAAATTATTCAATTCTACAAAATCATACTAATATAACTGACATTAGCTTTCTAGTCTTTTGTGATTTGTATGTCAATTATCTTAATAATGTGCATTATTGTTTCCAACTTAAACTAAATAATTTAACATAAATTTTTAATTGTTGGATAAATACAACCGTAATAACCATATGATTATCAATTCGTAATAAAATTAGAAAAAAATACTAATTCAAATTTTTGTTTAGAAGAGAAAGTTACTTTATGATTTTTTTTTGTTATAATAGTAATGAATTTCTAACAATAATTTATTATAGAATAAAAATCTTATACAAGCTATCATGTAAAATATTTAAAAATTATTAATAAAAGAATTTGTACATAACTTTATATAAACAAAATAAATAAATAAATATTTTAATCTCATAACTAATATTAATTATTAATTAATATCACTCATTATTATTATATAAACAATCCAATAAAATATTTATGACTAATTGTAGTTTAACCGTTTCTAATAATACCATCCAAATGCGCGTAGACATGTTTTATAAAACCGGCCAATACATATCAAAACATGTGCAGGTTGCTTTGCTGGTCACCGATTTAAAAACACCTCTATGTCCATCGTGATGAAGTACAAGTACACTTGGTGGGATGACAATGCCTGTCTCGCCGCACATATAAAAAATGTCTCCATTTTTAATTGAGAAACTCAAAATCTAAATAATTAACAGAAACAAAATAATTGTAAAGCATAAAGCATCTCTGATAGATTGTAAATTGTGTTTGTGTTCATCTCACCATTACATTACATATAAGATTCTTGAATTTCTGCCTGGGTGTGTTCAAGTAAGATACAAACTTGTCAAAAGCAGTAGATGGTTTGTTTACAACATTAAAACAACAGAAAGCCACAATAGTTAATAATTATCATATTTTTTAAAAGCAAGAACATAAACGACATACATAAAATAAGGCTCCGCTTATATGATTTGATCACTTCCACTTCTTGAACTTGCCTCCGGACTTGCCATGCTTCCCATGCTTGCCATGCTTCCCCTGCTTAAACTTTCCGTGCTTCCCCTGCTTAAACTTGCCTTTGCCTCCACCACCCATATGCTGACCAAACCCGTGATTAACAACACCACCCATGTGAGGCATGTGTCCCCCCGCATGAGGCATGTGCCCCCCGTGGGAACCCCCATGGGAAACATGGTGGGCACCGTAAGCAGCTGCGGCAGCAGCAGCTCCCCCAGCTAGCAAAGCTCCAGCTCCGCCAAGTCCATGACCTGAGTTGAACAATCAAATTATAACTCGTACATGCTTATAACCCATACATACAAACATACACGAACATTAATTTACTTTTCTTTTAGAATCATGAAGCACAGAAATGATTACCTGACGAATGCTGTGGGGCAGATGGGCCAGGGTAACCAGCAGGTGGGTAGGCAGCTGGAGGATACCCTTGAGGTGGATAGCCTTGTTGAGGTGGATACCCTTGTTGAGGAGGGTAACCTTGTTGAGGAGGGTATCCATGACCTTGTTGGGGCGGGTATCCATGACCTTGTTGGGGTGGGTATCCATGCCCTTGTTGGGGTGGGTATCCATGCCCTTGAATAGCATGACCAAGCTGTGAAATGATCCCCTTGTCTTGCTCATCATGATTCTTTTCGCCACCTCCCATACTTCTTTTCTGCTAACTAATAATACCTATATAGAGATTCATATCTAAACCTTCAACAGCTATTACTAGTATGTGTTTTGTCACATTTGTCATGTTAAAAGTAACCTTGATAGAAGCCAGTAAAAAACCCTATTTCTAGTAACCTGAGAAAATCCATTCTACCAAATCTCTTCAGATCTACTAGAAAACTCACTATCAAAAATTCCTTTATTCTAATCAGATTGATTCCTCAAATCTATTTTATCTTCGATCTTCACCTACTTGACTTCCATTCCATATCATAACAACAAATTTGTAAAATATACGAAGAACCTAACCTAACCTAGCTCATTATATCTATCAAAATCCAAAATCCAAAATCCAAAATCGATCAAACTTTTTAAATAAACTAAAGAATTATTGGAATGAAAGGACTAATTATGAAGTTAAGAAAGGGAAATGTATTGAAGATACCATAAATCAACAATGAACCTAAACTTGTATGATCATAGTCAATTAACAACAACAATGAATCAATCAATCGTGCAGATGAATGTTACGAAGAAAGATTTACAGATCTAGAGCAAAGATAATTGGATTCGAGAGAACTTACAGATTGCTGACTGAAAATGGAACGCGCTCTCTTTCTGAATAGGTTGATGAATATATTGAAGAGGGAGATGAAGATGATCTTGGATAGAATAGAGACTACTTAATAAGATTGAAATAGTCAATTTAATTGAAAATAACGCGTTTGTTCGCTGCGTTATATTGACGCGTAATCGTCATTATTGTCTGATGCGACTTTGTTCTATTCCACAAAAGTCAATGTCATCTTTTTGTATTTGTTAAATATCTCACATGCTTTTTAATATTTTAAAAATATTCTGTTTCTTTTACTTATTTATTATATTCGATAAATATAGTACTAAATTAGTAATATATAAAGAATGTGGGAATAGGCTGAGACGTGTATTGTAATAGTTTTACAGCCTCCGCTTATAAAAACGAATTTTTCTTTTTAATATTTGTAACCATTCTTTTGTAAGGGTTAAAATAATAAAATAAAATAAAAATGCTAATGAGGATTTTAAAATATTTCAAAAGTATTCTTGATCTGTTTTTTTAAGTGATTGTTATGTATGAAAGATTTTTTCGTTTTTTAATTTTAAATCGACAATCTCCATCAATCCAACGAATCAAAAGAAGGTAAAGATGGAATAGAAGAATTCAGCACGATAGAATGTATGTTGATATTTTGTGCAATCATAATTAACCAATTGAATGCTACCCAATATATTATCAACACAAAACAGATCATGTATTTGTGCAATTTTCACAATGTGTAAAAGACTTGTTGATCAATCAAAGGAAATATACTATGATTAGAAAGTTTAACCAAGGAATTCCAAAAAAACAGATTATCAATGACTTTTTACTGGAAAATGAAACTCAGTAATAAAATGTAACATCAGTGTATGAGATTCTCGCCATCTACTGTTTGAATTTGATTATAAAGATAACATGTGCATAGTATGGGCAAAGAACATCTGGTACCTGGGTGATTCAGCCATGAGACTTCAAATGGACTCTTGAGTTCAACACGAAATTTGAAGGCCATGTTAGGCCAGTCTAGATTAAATTTGAAAGATTACTAGAGTTCATGTATAATGAAAAGATAATCTATTCCATAGCAAAATATATTGGCAGTCCTCTGAAAATAAAGATTCCAAAAAAGAATAGGGCATACCACAACTCATGTTTGCCTTGGGTTGAAATGGATTTGACACAAAAGATCCACCATAATGTATGCGTTGACTTTAGCAAAAACCAGGGGTACTGGATAAATGCTAGATATAAAGATCTGCCAAAATATTGTGACCAATGTTACCATATTGGCCATGATTCCAGTTCCTGAAAAAATCTTAAAGTAACAACAAGAAAAAAGCTACTAATAATAGCAGAACGACTAGATCAGGATCTGGTGAATATCCTGAAGATTAAATTATCAGGAACATAAAGAAAGAAAACAAAGGAAAATTAAAGTCTGTTATTGTGGCTCGTAATCAGGCTAAGGAATTGAGTTCTACAATCAACAAGAACCCTGGCATTGTTCCTAATCAATCCAATAAAAAAGATAAGGAAAGAAACACACAAAACAGTGATATCATGAATTTTAAAGATGGTAAAATAATTAATGCAATTCAATCTCTGGAACGAGGCTACAACCTAGATTACGAAAATAAGATTTATGAGACTTCTACATCTAACAAAGAAAGTATCAGAAGCTTGCAAGTAATAACAACACACACGAACAAAGATTGTGATACTGAATTCTAGAAAGTTTTGAATAAGAAACTCAAAGAATCAAGAGGAATGAAGAAAATAAACAGTCTAACCATAAAATCCCTATGATTTTCAGGGACAAGCAAGAAGATCATATATATTTCAAGATAATTAAGATCTTGAACTGGAACATAAGAAGAATCAGCAACAAGTCTACAGTTAGAATACTCAAATCCATTATTTCTATGGAGCAAATTAACCTTGTAGCTAATTCTACGAATAAGATTTGGTTTTACTGGAACAATGACTTTTCAGTTAAAGTTACTTTAAACCATTCCCATTGCTTTCACATGGAAATTTCTGAAATTAATCTGAACATTAACTTTCTTTAAACAATTATATATGCAAAGTGTCAACGTTATAACATGAGAGAGTTATGCACTTCTTTACAAAGCATCTCTGCTATTGCGAACAACAAGGCCTAGATTATAATGGTGGATTTTAACGTTATTTCATTCCCAGATGAACATATTGGATGCCTTACATACTCCGTGGATAACACTAAATAATTTGATGAAATGATAAGGGAATGCAACCTAGAAGATGCAGGTTATTATGGCTCTAAATACACCTGGAATAAAAATTCCAAATGGAAAAGACTGGATAGAGTTTTAGTTAACTCTACCTGGTCCAACCATTTCAATGAAACTAAAGTGGTGCATATGACCAGAACATGTTCTGATCATAGCCCATTATGCATCACTATTAGTAATGAAAGAATCATACGTTAAAAAAACTTTAAATTTCTAGACATGTGGACTCTTGATAGTGAATTCATTCTTTTATGGAAAATAACTAGAATAATGATATTGTTGGCTATGCTTTATTTATTTTCTGGAAAAAACTCAGCAGACTTAAGATAGATTTAAAGAAATTAAACAAATCACATTTTGGTAACATATTTGATAAGGTGCAGGATGCTGAAAATCAAGCTAAATACATGGAAATTCATCACCAAGAATTTAACAGCTCATAATCCAAAGTGAAGCTTTCCAAATCTAATGTTGAGCTTCTTTTAGCTCTTAAAATGGAAGAGACTTTTTGGTATCAAAAATGTTACACTACATGGCTTGGCGATGGAGAGAAGAACACAAAAAAAATTCACAGTTATGTTAACAAGAAAAGAAAGAAGAATATCATCAACATTATAAAGGAAGGAGAGAGCTGGATTATTGACAAAAAGCTTATAGGGAAATCAGTTGCTTCTTTTTTCAAAGGCTTTCTAACTGAGCTTCCTTATTCTAACAAGAAAGAGGAGAATTATCTCATGAATAATCTTATTTTTTTATAACATTCTTAAGCATATCTCTGATAACGATAATGATAACCTCACCATTCCTAATGAGCTAGAAATATATGATATTATTACTAATCTTAATCCATTAAGTACTGCAAGTGTGGATGGATTCAATGGCTACTTTTACAAGACCTGTTGTCCAATAATAAAAAAAGATCTCCGTTCGGCTATGTCTGACTTCCTCCTAGGGCAAAAGATTCCAAAAGGTATTTTAGCCACAGGTATATGCCTCATTTCGAAGTCTTCCAACTCTACAAATTGGAAGGATTTCAGGCCCATTAGCTTATGCATCCTTCTTAACAGGATTGTGTCAAAGATTGTCAATAATAGAATAACAATGATTCTCTCTAAAGTTATTTCTAGGGTTCAAAGAGCATATGTCCCTAATACTTCTATTCATGATAATATATTAATAGATAAAGAGCTCATATTTGATCTAAACAAGAAAAAGAAAGCTAGTAACATCATGATACAAATGGATATGTCGAAGGCTTTTGATAAACTTTCTCATAGATTTATATCTAAAATGCTAGAGTCTTTTGGTTTTGCTCCTGATTTTGTTAAGCTGGTAAATAACCTAATTTGTTTTGTTCATATTTCAATTATTATTGGTAATGTTTATGATTTCTTCAACACCAACAGAGGGCTGAGACATGGGGGTCCTTTTGCTCTCAGTTTCTTCATTTTGATTGAAGAAGTTCCATAAGAGGGTTGTACAAGCTGTTTAATGATAATAAAGCTATACAATTTTCATCCATAAACAATTTGATGATTTTTTTCTTAGTGTTTTTTGATGATATTCTTATATTTACTAATAATTTGGATGTTTTTATTAATAATCTTGGCAAGTTTTTACAAACTTATCTGAATATTTTAGGGCAAATCAATAATGAAAAGATTAAAATCACCATGCCATCTAGACTCAGTAGCACAAGAATTGATGCACTTACTAATATTTTTGGCTTCAGCTCCATCTCTCTCCCAACTGAATACCTAGGCATCACCTTAAACAACAAAAACAAAGCCAACAACTACATTAATCTGATTAATAAAATCAATTTCAAGATAAATGAGTGGGAGGACAAGAAGTTATCTTTTGGAGGCAGGCTAACCCTGATCAACTCGGCCCTGATGGTTATTCCAACATATTGGACTCAAAGTTGCTCTATTCCTAAGTCCATCATTTCCAGGATTGAAAACATTTTTAACAAATTTTTATGGGGATATTCTACTTCTGATAACAGAATTCACTGGTCTTCCTGGATAGCGTTGTGTAAGCCCTTCAATAAAGGGGGTCTAAATATTCATAACCTTTGAGACTTACATAATACTTTTTCTTGTAAATTATGGTTGGATTTCAGGAAAAATAATAGTTAGGGGGCTAATCTAATGCAAAATATCTACCGCAAGAAGCTCCACTCTTTGCAGATTTCTTACACAATAGCAGGTTCCAATACTTGGAAAATGTTAACTAAAATAAAGAAGATTGCATAGCCTAATATTATGTGGAATCTAGGCAAGGAAGACATGAATTTTGGCTTGAAAACTAATATGATCAGCCTCTCATTATTACTCTTAATGATAATTGTGATAACTAAGGGTATATGCATTAGATAGTGAATGATTACTCGAAAGATAATTTATGGGATAATAACAAGCTAAAGATATTTTTAAATCAAGCCATTATGGAGAAGATTCAAATGATTACTTTCAATATTAATCGAGATGATCCCATCATTTAGAAGTTATCTAATGATTTTAATTTCACAACTAAGCATAACTGGAACCACCTGAGAAGTAAGCATAATAGATCCAACCCGTTTGATAAAATATAGAATTTGGTAACTCCTCGAGAATTTTCCTTTATGGCATGGAAACTCCTGCATAATTTTATTCTCGTTAACACAATTCTGAAAAAAGGCTTAAATCGCTGATTCGTCCCTCGACTATCACGTTTTCTGCTATTTAGTCCTTTAACAAAAAAATCACGGGTGATGATCCCTTGACTATAAAAAATCTATAATTTGAATCCCCGCGCGTGGTTTTTGCTATGGTGCTGCCACGGGTCACCATAGTTAAATGGTTCTTGTCTCACAAATAGTCCTTCGACTTTTAATTCCATTTTTACCTGTTGAATTTAATATTTTTTTAATATTTTTTTTTGTTTTTATTATTTATTTTTCTCAAAATAGAGTATCGCAAATCTTTTTTTTCCCATTTCGTTTCTTTTTTCTAACTATAGATTTCTAAAAACTTCGTGACCGAATCCATTTTGTTAGAACATGTGATTCAGATTTGTTTCCAAATCTATTCTATGAACTCGATTTATCTTCTCTTTTCTCAAACAGATAAGCTCAAGAACATGATGGTTCATCTATGATCAGTATTAGCTAATCCTAAGTTCTGTGTTCGTCTCTAGCTGGAGTTTACATACACTACTGCTTCTGCATGTGGATTTTCATATCTGATATGTTTTTGTTTGCTTTTTATGTTGTGATATATACAATTCATCCACCAAAGTCATTGGACATTTCTGTTTTCTTTTTGCTGTTTTCTTTATTTTCTCAATTTCGAACGAATACCAGGGATATAGATCTGCATGATTGGTTGCATCATATATTTGTATGACTTATAGTGCTCTTTATCTTCACAACATGGTTCGGTGAATAAGCCTGATTGAGTGTATGTATCTCTAAATTGGTAGGTTGTTCTTGTTTGGACCTTACTATCTGGATAAGTTGTTTTTTTTTATGAAAATGATTTATTTGATAGACATTCTAATAATGTGATACTTGTGATTTCGCCGGTCTAAAGCAAATTTGTATCTTTTTCATTTTTCAATTAAGCTTTTCCATTAGACGACCGACATGGTGAAGATCTGTTGTATTGGAGCTGGGTATGTTGGTGGGCCAACTATGGCAGTCATTGCACTTAAGTTCCTAGCTATTGAAGTAGCAGTAGCTGATATCTCTGTCACTCGTATAACTGCCTGGAATAGTGAGCAACTTCCTATCTATGAGCCCGGGCTTGAAGATATAGTTAAACAGTGCAGGGGAAAAAACCTTTTCTTCAGCATCAATGTTGAGAGACATGTTAAAGAAGATGATATTGTTTTTGTTTCTGTCAACACTCCAACCAAGACCGCTTCTCTTGGAGCTGGAAAAGCTGCGGATCTTAATAACTGGGAGAGTGCAACTCGCATGATTGCTGATGTGTCAAAATCCGTGGTGGAGAAATCATTAGTCCCAGTCAAGACGGCTGAGGCCATTGAAAATAAATTTGTCCCACGACAGGAAGGGGATAAAGATAATCATAACCGGAAAATATCCCAGCAAGTTTTAACTTCTAGGTCCGGGATCAGAGAGTCCGTCTTTGGCCAACACACTGCGATTACAACGTTCTTGAATTTATCTGTTTGAATATAGTGAAGATAAATCGAGTAATTAGAATCGATTTAGGAACAAATCCGAATTACCTGAGTTCTAAAAAAAATCGATTCGGTCATGGAAGTTTTTAGAAATCTATAGTTAAAAAAAGAAACGAAATGAAAAAAAAAAGAAGAAAAATAAATAATAAAAACAAAATAAAAATAAATCTAAAGGGTAAAAATGGAATAAAAAGTCGATGGACTATGTGTGAGACAAGGCTTTGAACAATACATCGTCCCTCGACTATCACGTTTGGTGGCAAATAGTCCATTGACTTTCAAATGTCCGTTGACAGCCCCTGAACTATCGCGTTTGGATAAAGTTAGTCCACCAGATCCTCTAATCCATGAGAGGTTGCCACGTGTCACCATAATCCCCAGATTTTTGTATCACCACTAATCCCTTGAGATTAGTTTTCTGTAATTTTCTACATTTTGGGTTTGACCTAAACTCAAGGGACTAGTAGTGATACAAAAATCTGGGGACTATGGTGACAGGTGGCAGCCTCTCATGGATTAGAGGATCTGGTGGACTAATTTTATCCAAACGCGATAGTCCAGGGACTGTCAACGGACATTTGAAAGTCAAGGGACTATCTGCCACCAAACGCGATAGTCGAGGGACGGTTTACTGTTCAATGCCTGTGAGACAAGAACCATTTAACTATGGTGACACGTGGCAGCACCAGAGCAAAAACCACGTGCGGGGACTGAAATTATAGATTTTTGATAGTCAAGGGACCCTCACTCGTAATTTTTTTGTTGAGGGACTAAATAGCAGAAAACGTGATAGTCGAGGGACGAATCAACGATTTAAACCAAAAAACACACACTTAGTTATTGTATCCAAATGCCAATTCTGTTGTAACATGGAATATCCTAAGATTCGTTTTATTGGGTGTTATTTTTCCTGGAGTTTATGGTGCTACTATGTTGACCTCTTTAAAATCAAAATTGAAAAGTTTATGACTATAGCTCATATGATTAGAGCTTGGTTCTGGTCAATTACATATAATATTCATGTCAGAACTATAATTCGTATAATTATAATATAGACAATCTGGAAAGCTAGTAACACTGTTAAAATCAACAGCAAGGAGCATGGTACCGAGTCTACCATAGGGTATATTAACTATATAATTTTTAGTCTAGATTATTCTAACAGTCTTAGGTCTAAGCATCATAAAAAAAAGACTTTAACGTCTTAAAAGAGCTTAGGTACATAAACTACATACATAATAAACAAAAGCCCAGCCATCTAAAGTGGTGACCAATGGTTCTAATTATCTTATACTAAACACTAACGCATCTTGTCAGCTGAATGCAGATTCGGGTGGTGGCATTTTAATCAGA
Organism: Limnanthes douglasii subsp. nivea; assembly: GCA_036936605.1. Lineage (NCBI taxonomy): Eukaryota > Viridiplantae > Streptophyta > Magnoliopsida > Brassicales > Limnanthaceae > Limnanthes > Limnanthes douglasii. The sequence goes on along the minus strand of JAUPFV010000003.1, from coordinate 146,590,938 downwards.
GATCATTCTGATGAAATCATTATAGGCTTTACCAATATCTATAGAAAATTGACTCTGATTATGGCTGAATCCCTTGCTCTGTTAGATGGATTGTTGCTCTTCCAAAATAAGGGTTGGAAAAATGTTGAAATTGAAACTGATATGTTAGTGTTTAATATGTTATCTAATGGTATATAACTTTGGCCCATTAAGAAGATTCTTCAGTGTCGCAAAAGGTTAATTACTTCGACTATGACTATATCTTACATTTCTAGGGTTCAAAATAAAGCAACTGATTGGCTTGCTAAATGGACCCTGAAATGCAAGATGAAAACTGAATTCTCTAATTTTCAAGCTCCAAATACTTTAAAAGCTATTACTCTTTTAGAAAGTTTAAACCTGGGTTAATTTAATACAGAAGATTAAATTAAGCTTAAATCTTGTATAGAATTTGTACCTTATTCTCTTAGTTAATTTCTGTTGGTGAGATGTTTGATGTTAATATTGGAAAAATATTAGTTCTTCATATGTATGGGTCGCTCCTTTCACTAACGAGACAGCAAGATCTGCTTGAAACTTGCCTATATCTTTCATCCCTTATTGCATGTTCTGGTCTCAAAGTTGAACCCAAGATTTCAACAAAGATTCTTAAATTTTTCTGAGTGTCGAAGATTTCAGAGCTTCAGCTTATCTGTTTCTTGGTTGTTAAAATTTCTGCTTATAATCAGAAATTTCAGTTTGTTCAGCCTATGATACCAACTGATTTTGAGTAGATGAAGATTTATTTTGGTAAGATTATATACAAATTTTAACAAAAAATGAGATTTTTTAAATCCGTATTTTTTTAATTATAATTTTTTTTAAAAAAATTGAAATCAGATTTATGTTTATTTTTATGAGACAAATCAAATAAATTATGTGAGGAATATCATTCGGGAGATTTTTTTAATGCTGTTAAAATAAAACTTTTAGTAATATTAATAATGTTAAAAGCATTTAACGGTTTTAAATACTGTTAAAAAATGTTTAGCAATTTTATACTTATAAAATAAACCGTTCAGTAGTTTTAATATTTATAAAAAATAATACTATTATAAAATTATCACACTTCCAATTTTAAAAATAAATTTTCAACCATTTTCCTATTAGAATGGCTAAGAAATTAGGTTTTTCTTAAAAATGTGGAAAAAATCACATCAATGGAGATAGTTTAGTTAAGACTAAAATTAGAGAATTAAAAAAACAAAGTTAGTCATTTAAGTCTCACGTTTTATACAAATATTGAATGACCAACAAGTATACACTAAAAGTGTTACACTATTTTATAAAAAGATAAAAAAAATAAAAAAATTATGATAATAATATTTTAATATTAATTCCAAATGTATTTGTTTAGAAGAATATGCATAATATCAACTCCACAAGAGGAACTGTAAAGCCTAACGATATTGACTAAGTTAAGGTTTTTTGGCTACTTGAGTCAGCCTCCACATAGTCACAATGGTTGTGAACAATATTTCATCCATGGACTATAAACTCTGGTGACAAATAGTCCATGAAGTTTCAAAAGTCCGGTGGTAGTCCCTTGCATCTGCTGATTAATGTAAAGCTGTCACGTTACACCACACAATGGTCCCTCGACTTTAACTCTAACTACATTTGAACTTTGACCTAAATTCGAAGGACCAGTGGTGATACAAGTTTTTGTTGATTATGGTGTTACGTAACAGCTTTACATTATTCAACAAATGAAGAGACTAACTTTATCCAAACTAGATAGTCCATGGACTACTATCGGATATGTCACTAAATTTTATAATCCAAGGACGAGTTACTATTCAAAGTCTAGTCCCAATCATACTAGTTGAAACTTGTAGTAGGTTATAAGTCATTTTATACCCACAACTTATACAACTCCCTGAGGGTATGTTTAGTTATATTATCCCTTTTGGTTATGAGGTCAGTAATTTAGATCAATGTGATACAATTATTCTTTTAAAATGTCAATTAAAAAATCTAGTTATGAACGTCGATTTTTTATGGACGGTGTTTGTTTGTCTAGTCGAAGTTATTTTATTGCTACGAACATGTTAGTCTGCTCAGGATTGTTTGGTTGGTCTATTAGTTTTTTCTTCTCGGTGGATGAGCTACTTCAAAGGGTTGATATTTAGGTTTAACAATAACGGAATGAGGAAAATTAATATCTAAAATCTAATTTTGAGTGATTTTTTTTTATTCCGAATAGGATCTGTAGCCAAATATGAAGACTCGTATATTTGTGAAGTTGGGATCCCTTGCACACGCATAAATCGTGGATTGGATGTCAAAATTTATTCTTTAATAATGATTTTTGGACACAGAACATTCCATCCATGAAATGGGTTAGCATTACAGTTGAAGACGACGACAGTGCTTAATCAATATCAACTTTTGTTAATTTGAAAATGATCTGTTGCGTAAAAGAAGTACATGACTTGTTGTCTCTCTTTTGTCATATTGACATCAATATAATACGTGATAGTTTTTTTTTTGTTGATTCGTCAAGACTTTCATCTCAATTTTGGTTTAACTAATCGCAGATTACGAGAATGATGATGCCAATTTACTTATCAATTTTTTTCATTTTAGACGACGAATATGACGTCAATGTGGTAGTCGACGAATATACAATATGAGGAGATGTGGCAAGTTTCAAAGGATCACAAACCATAAACACAAGATTTATTTGTGCTTCAAATCCGGATGACCCAGAATACCACATAATTCATCAATTCGTTGATAGTTTGATGAGATTTCTAGGCCACAATTATGATTTTTCATTCTAGAAACTGGAAAAAATTCTTTTGTCTTTGTGTCGGGTAACTGAGAACATAGCACCCCCCACTTTAAACCTTCAACTAGAAAGAAAATGGAAGAAAAACTGTAAGTACTACTAGTTATGTTATAATATTATATCTGTTTTTCTTTTCAGGTGAGCTATCCAACCAGAGCTGGTGGAAATAAGGGAGACCACTAGACTACGTGAACCCTTTGATCAGATTTAGTAGCTTAGCTTTTGAAGCTTGTCAGCAAGATCCTAAGCAACTGTTCACCCGGTATAACTACTTAAAATCAGGGTTGTGGTCAATCCCCGAGATCAGTATCATAGAAGGAGGAGAAGTGAGAATGGAAAATGGTTCAGAAGCTACCATGGATTACCTCAGATCCATTTTAGAGAAAAAACTCTATGAGAAGAGCAACACTGGCGTTTGGCTTGCAGTGCCTCAAGTCACCCGAAAAGCTGGTGAAATTGAGGATTCATCCTCTGCTCCTGCTGTCGCTTGCGAACAAGGTATTGATGCTGTAAAAAACAAAGGAAAATCTGTCGAGCAGACTGAAAAAGAAGCATCGAAGGTGCCTGAAGCTGCCCAGCCTTCTAAAATCCGAGCAGAAAGAGAGGATGAAGATGATGAGACCCTTTCTGGTGCTCTTGGTACGCAGAGGAATAAAAAACAAAAAGTCATTGTAGATGATGTTCCCCTAACCACAAGGATATTTCATCTCAGAGATAAAGGGGATGGTGCTGAAGCTACTTCTAAAGAAGGAGGTCATCCTCCCAACCCAACAACAACAAGAGTTGGTGAAGAACAAAATTTACAAGCTGCTGAGGAGATAATTGACCTAAAAGATACTGGAGGAGGAAATGATAATGATGCTCAGCAAAATCAAATGGCGCCCCCAGCTCACACATGAAGAGCTCAACAGCTGGTGCTGAGCTCCTCTGTCGAAAATTGAGCACCATTAGTGGAAACCACTAAAAATAATAATAATGGTGACAAAGCAACTGAGTCTAGCCAGCAAATAGTGCATGTTGGAGAGTGTTTAAAAGTGCAAGTTCCCCGTCATTCCTCTTATATGTTTGATCACCTTCGTAGGATCCCTGACTTGTCGTACTATGATAGAATGTCTAATGCAGAGATCTTACAAAGGTAAACCGAGCTATCGATCGAGGTAAGACTCACCAAGCTATGCACATTCTAAGTTAAATATTTGAAAATTTTACATCTAACTTTCTTGGTTGTATACAAATGCACCATAACTCGTTTATACTTGGTTATCAAAATATATCCCCTGCTGACATAGCTGCCATGGAGAAATGGAAACCCGAAGCCATGGTTTTTGGCTCAACTAAGCACAGCACTGCCGAGGTCATCCGTTTGAGGCATGCATATAGCTTAGCAAAGACCTTCAAGCATGGAGCCTTAGAAGCAAAAAACAAGTTGGAGAAGGTAGTTAATTCCTTGCAGGAGACTGTGAAGCGTAGCGATGAGAGGCTAGTGGCTGTATCCGAAAGTCATAAATTGGTACTGAACCAGAATGAGAATTTGTTAAAGAGGAATAATGATCTGCAGGCACAACAAGCAAACTTACTGGATCAGACCAACAATCAGGCGAAAAGGGTGGAGGAACAAGTAGGCCGAATTACAGCTCTGATTGTTGAGGTGAGCAAGTTGAGAAAAGAAGTGGAAGAGGAGCGTGCCTAGCTCAAACGAGAGCGACAACAGTGGCAGACAAAGGTAGAAGCAGCTGCTGAAGAAAGGGAAATGCAAATGTTTACCGTTGCAACATAGATGATTACCAAGGAAAACAAGAATGCTATTGCGGAACTAGTAGCTTTTAATCTTGGTATGAACCTGAGTTCTCTTGCCAATCTTGCAGAGTCTGCAGCACCGAGCTCGATCGTGGCCCCTCAGACGAACACAAAAACTAATACTTTTGTTGACCTTTCCAATGGACTTCCACCTAGTAGTTCTAAGTAATATTTGCCACCATTGTTCTCGTGGATTAATTTCCTTGTCTTTTGTTGTTAAACATTAACACTTGTTGTACTGCTCACAACTCTTGATTTTATTTACTTAAAACATGTTTGAATTGATGTATGATTTACCTTAGTTATTGCTATAGACATTTGTTGTCAATTATGGAGTATGTGTTTGCTGAGCTTTCTAGAGATCCTTATAACCCCGAACTCAATAGGGCTCATTGTATAGCTTAGACAACTTATGTCATAATAGCATAACCGCGGTGAGTTCTTACAGACCCTATTGCGTAGTCTGTTCAGACTTGGTCTTTGACTAGTTCGCTAATATATCCAGTACAAAGTATAGGCACAGTATGGCCATTACGTAGCCCGTAGGCGTGGCCAATCAGCCCGTTCGTGTTTATAGACACTTAGTTTAGAATCAGTGTAGTCCGTTGCGTAGCCAAAGATGGCGTGGTCATTGACCGTTTCGCTAGCTATAAGGATAAAACTTGCACAAACACACATTGGCGAAAGCATAACTTATATTGAAAAATATAAAGAGTTGTTCTTAGATGCCTTAGTAAAAAACCTCCCTGCGCCATCAGAGAGGAAAAATAGCGCATCTTTACATCTCAAACACTTTGGCGATACAACTTTAGGTGATTAACATTCCAAGGATTCTTGAGTGCTCGACCATCTTGATCTGCTAATCTGTACGCGCCATGGTGCTCTGCTGAAATAACTGAATATGGGCCTTCCCAGTTTGGCCCTAGCTTGCCACATGTTCTGCTACCGGATCCCTGAAACACCTTCTTTAAGACTAAATCTCCCACCTTTAAAGAACGCAGCTTCAGACGAACATTAAAGCGTCCCTCATAAGACATCAATAGTGCTCTGCTCGGACTCTAGCTCTAAGATTTACCTTTTCTTCGTAGTGCTCAATCCTATGGCTCGGTATTATGACCTCTGCTGGAATAATTGTCTCCGCACCGTATACCAAAGAAAATGGTGTATCGCCTATTGTGGAGCGATGGGTTGTTCTGTATGCCCATAGGACCTTTGCTAAGTTGTCCGGCCATTTGCCTTTAGCTCCCTCCAGTTTTTTCTTTAGCCCTTCTAATAGTGTTCTGTTAGTCACCTCGACCTGCCCGTTTGCTTGAGGGTAATAAGGGGTGGAGAAATGCTGGAGAATCCCATATCGTTTATAGAAGTTGGTCAGGATTGAATTTTGGAATTGATGGCTGTTACCTGTCATTATAATCTGTGGTATTCCATATCATGTTAGAATTTGATTATGAATGAGAACACATACCTCCTGAGCACGTGTTCTGAGTAAGCTTTTAGCCTCAACCCATTTCGAAAAGTAATGCATTGCCACAATAAGAAACTGTAATTTGCATGTGGCCATTGGCAAATAACCCACCAGATTTATTCCCCATTTATCGAACGAACATGAGACAGGGATGTTCTGCATGGGCTCACTGGGTCTATGCTGCGTATTCAAATATTCTTGACATTTGTGACATTGCAATATCAGATTCTCATCAGCACTCACTAGCTCATGCCAATAGTACCCAACGAGAAGAAAACGACGAATCAGTGTTCGGTGTCCATAATGAGCCCCTGCTTCTCTTGAATGCAAATCAACCAATACAGAACTAGCTTCAACGCGGTTAAGGCAATGGAGTAGAGGTCTGGTTGAAATTTTCCTATACAAAATATTGTCAAGGACACGGTATTTGGCTGCTCTGATCTGCAATGCGCGAGCTTCACTTTTACTTGTAGGCAATGTTCCTTGGTTTAAGTATTATAGGTATGGAGTCTGCCAGTCGTCATCATTAGTGATTAAATTGACTATTGCAGCTGCTGATATGAGCTCTATCGCAAGGAATTGTTGGAGTTAAATTGTTGGATGCTCTCCTGCAGTTGCAGCCTTAGCTAAAGTGTCGGCTGCCAAATTATCCCTTCGTGGGATCTGTTCATAAGATACGTTAGTGAATTTAGACTCACACTCCTTGATTATCATAAGATACTATTTGATATCGTCTTGTCTGACATCATAAAGACCTTGTGCCTGATTTACCACCAACTGAGAGTCAGATCTGATCTTGATACTTCGAGCTCCACATATCAAAGACAACTTCATGCCACAAAGGGTAGCCTCATATTCTGCAATATTATTTGTTACCATAAAATTAAAACGTACAGCTTGTTTGACCACCTCCCCACTTGGAGTTCTGATTATAATACCTGCACCTCCTCCTGTTGTAGAAGATAAATCATCGACTTCAATGATCCATTGGTCGAACTCAACCGCTTGTCCGTCGTTTATCTCAACCTGTTCTTCCCTGGATGAGCTGAATTCTGCTAAGAAATCTGCAGCTGCTTGTCCCTTTATAGCTACGCGTGGTTCAAAACGAATGTCATACTCGTCGAGCTCGATGTTCCATTTGGTTAACCTGCCAGAAACGTCGGGTTTTTGCAATACTATTCGTAAATGATATGTTGTTCATACTGTAATTATATGCCATTAAAAGTATGACCTCATTCGTCGAGCTGCCACAACCAAGCTCAAAGAGAGTTTTTCGAGGTTTAGATATCTTGTCTCCGCATCTGTTAGCGTTTTGCTCCTGTAATACATTAGGTGTTTTTTTCCTTTTTGATCGCGCACGAGAACCGAACTAACAACAAAAGGCGATACTGCCAAATACACAAATAATGACTCTTCAAAAGTAGGAGCAGACAAAATCTCAGGGGATGTAAGGTACTGCTTAAGATCGACCTAAGTCTTTAAACACTTATGGATGTTCTTGATGTGGTATGTGAGATATAATTCTAGTTACTTATGAACCTATTTTTTTATCTCAAACAATTGATCATCATAAGCATCAGCATGAGCGGATGATTTATTCCTCAAAGGTTTAAGATATATCTTCGATCTCGCCTTATATATATGGAGCACTTTCTATCTTGCTTCACATATAAGAAATTCCATTACCGCTGGTGGACCCTATTCAACAATTACAACTCTTTTGGTGGGATCTTAAAACACATCACTAACAAACAATACCTTCTCATTAGCATTAACTAGCTTTTCTCTTATGACGGTAAATTTGGCCCTATTATTCGTACTTTTGACATGATTATTCAGACCCAAAGGGGTACGACCAACAACTTAATTACTATAGATTTTTAATACATTCCCTTCATAATGAGAAATTGTTGCTTCAGGCTCAGGTATAGTTGTGGTTTTCCCAATATCTTATTTTTTTAGCATCTATGGCACTATTGAATTATTGCTTGAACGTTCACATGTATAGGCCCTCAAAATACAAGTTTCAACCGAAGAAGTAATAATTTATTTCACCAATACAAACGTGAGGTTTGTCTCAACAATTGTATCTTTACATTTGAACAAAATGGGAGACCTCATACCCAATAACAGATATAATATCACACTCGGCATATGATGCATCTCTTTTTGGAGCTTCAAATTTATTTTTATGTTGTTTTTGCCAGCTCCGCTCTCTGCAACCTTCACTTGTGTACCTTCAATCGTCTTTATTTTCACCATAACAATTTTCGGACCGAAGACCGCATGATTGCACATTTCCCCAAAAAGAGCTATCTCATTTTTCATATTTTGAGGCACTAATAAATTTGGAAGAAATTTTATTGAGAATTTTTTTCTCATCACCCTTGTTATCTACTTGATTATTGTAGACTAAAAAACCCACTAATGAAAGAAATATCAGGCCAGAAGCTACCACGAACAAAATTATAAAGCACCAAAAATAATCTAAGGAATAACACCATTGTGCAACTTCTCTCTTCTACCTTGATGAGTCCGAATTTTGTTACCTCTACGGACATGGACAGTTCGGACAAAGACCACCTCACCGGACAGGGCAGTTCGGATACCTCATCCATTGGACTGTTTGAACAAGAACTAAAGTACTTAAAAAACCTAAACACTTCTTGAATAAACTGCCTGCTCTCCTACTAAGAGCTCATGGGTCCTTGAACTTGACCCGGGTCCATTAAACATGACCCAAAAGCCCATAAGGCCCATATGTAAGGGTATAAATACCCAACCACCAACATTAAATGAGGGTAATGAAAATTAAATACAACCAGGCTGCTTAATTCTCCCTCTACAACCTACTCAAACATTAAATACTTACAAACTTCCACAAACTCTAAACAAAATTACAAACTTACCCTCAGACGAGAATAAACCTCACCAAATTGGCGACCACAGTGGGAGCACGACGGTGCCTGAATCAAGCATTCGAAACCAACAGGAAAAATTAGTTCGAATGAATCCGGATGCCCCTGAAGTACCACCATCTTTGCTTGAAGTGGTGGGTGAAAATGATGAATACACCATCGAGGAGCGTGATAGATTAAAGGGCGAGATAGAAGCTCTGAGGGCAGAGAAGTATAAGATGGGCATGAAAGAAAAGTTAAAAGCATCAGTCGCTCATCATACCGACAACCCTAGAGAGCGTGAGCCTTCGAAGACTCATGTGAGTACCAAGAAGACTCATGCTAGCTCCAAAAAGTCTCACCGATCTAAGCCAGTGGAGAGTTCTGATTCAGACTCATAGTCTTCTGGTAGCTCCTCGGACGAGGAAGGAGTCGAAGAGTCCTTGTCCTCCAGCAGCGATGAGGGCCGGTCCAAAAAGAAGCAAAAGTTGATTAAAAAGTATTCAAGAAAAAAGGATAGACATGGGAAATTGAAGAAGAATATAGGCAAAGGATCATCTCACAACCGGAGGCATGTAGACCGGATGCTGATGGATCCTTTTTCCTTCCACGACGAACCAGGTATCTTTGCAACTCCCAATGAGGATACTGTGTTCAGTCGTGGCCGGAATTGGAGACAATCTCCATTGTCTTCCAAGATTCTGTCCGGAAACCTCCCTAAGAGGTTCGATAGCACCAAAATGGAGAAATACGATGATAGTACTGATCCGGACAACCACTTGGAGCAATTTAAAAACGTCATGGTGAATTTTGATGATGACGACAAGTTACTCTGTAGTGCATTCTCCCAATCCTTTACGGGGAGTGCTCTAAAGTGGTATAACAGCCTACCTCAAGGTTGCATCAAGAATTTTGATACCTTTTGGGTGGCCTTTCGAAGGCAGTTTGTTGGGAGTAAAGAGTTGAAGGGCAATGGGGACACAATAATCCATTGTACCCAAGAACCAAACGAATCATTGAAAGAATACATAAGTCGTTTTGTAAACACAAAAAATGGTTTGGCTGATTGCTTCGAGCAGGTAGCAATAGCATCCTTGAGACAGGGCTTAAACCCTGGAAATTTGGCTGATTCGGTGACCAGAAAAAAAGCCATGACTTGGGGAGGTTTCTTGAATCAAGTCGGAAAGCAAATCAATGTTGATGAAACAAAGAAGACTAGGGTGCATAGGCAGGTGAGGTCTGCCCCGGTTGCACCAAACCCTAACCAAAATTAGTCCGGGAACAAGGCAAGGGAGACCGGACAGGGGCATAACAGGGCTAAAGCTCAATCTCAGCCAGCTGCACCTGCCCAGAGTCAACAATCTAGAAATAAGAGAGGGCCTTGGGTTCAACCGGAGTGGTTTGCAGAATTAAAAGAAAGTGTGGCCACCCTTTATGATAAAACAAAGGAAGAAGTGCACTATAGAAGGCCGGCCGCACTACAATCTCCTAGGGAACATCGTAACAACTCTTTCTGCCAGTACCATAATGATATTGGCCATACCACTGACGATTGTATAGCCTTGAAACAAGAAGTTCAAAACTTGATTGAAAGGGGAAAGCTGGGGGCATATGCCAAAAGAAAAGTAGGAAATAGGCCTGATAATGCTCATCGGGTTGGTCCAAGCAATGCTGCTCCGGAGGGAGCTATGGTTATAATCGAAAGATTTGATGTAGAATCAGAATACTTGGATCCTGATCCAACTCGAAATAGAGTGGGTGCCATTGAGTAATGTTGTAAAACGGTCTCCGGGCTTATCAAGTTTTTTGAGTCACTTACAATTTTCGGAGGGGATACTATGACAGCTCCTACTGCTTCTTCGAGGAAGAGGCACGTTCATACTTTAGCCACCCATCTAGAAGGAGGCATGACCTCCTATCAATCACAAATTCCGTTTCCCTTCATTGTTTTCGATGAAGATGACTTAAGGGATATAGATGGCCCTCATGAAGATGTTGTTGTCATAGGAGCATCCATTGGGGGCAATGACATAAGACGAATCTTAGTGGATACTGGAAGCTCAGCCAATATCCTCTTCTTAACCACTTAAAAAAAGATAAAAGATCCAGCCGTAATTCAACGTTTGGACAGATCAATTGTGGGTTTCACTGGGAGCTCAGCAGATGTGATCGGGGAGTTCGAAGAGGAAGTTTTGTTGGGCAGGGGCCCTTTCAAGAAGATGGTCAGGATACTTTTTATTGTGGTGGATTGTCCCACTTGTAATAATGCTATTTTAGGGAGGTTTTGGCTCTCTAGGATGCATGCGGTGGCCTCGACAGTCCACCAATTTTTGAAATATGCTGTTCAAGGACAAGTGGGAGTTGTCCGAAGTAGTCAAAAGATTGCAAGAGAGTGTTATGCTACAGCACTGGATCCACGGACGTTGGGGGCAGTTCGTATCAACGAAGAATAGGAGTTTGAGGGGCTTTCTGGGGGTGAGGGTGAAATTGATGACCCCAGAGAGACCCTTGGAGTATTGATACCGGTTGAATAAGTTGAAACACATTATTTAGAAGAAGGGAAAAATGTTAAGATAGGGTCCAAAATGCCGTCCGAACTGAAGGATAGAATGTTGAAGTTTCCAAAAGACCATCAACATGTTTTTGCTTGGTGCACTGCTGATGTAACTGGGGTTCCATCAGATATTATATCACATCACCTATCTATTCGGAGAGACATAGCACCCGTGGTACAAAAGAGAAGGGCTTTTTCCAAGGAAAAGGCTAATGTTATTGTTCAAGAAGTTGACAGGCTCACAAAAATGGGGCATATAAAGGAGTCTCAATATCCTTTGTGGGCTGCCAATCCGATCTTGGTGAAAAAGAATAATGGCAAGTGGCGTATGTGCATTGACTTCACAGATCTCAATAGGGCTTGCCCAAAAGATTTATATCCAGTCCCCCGGATTGATCAGCTTGTAGATTCCACTTCTGGAAATAAGCTACTATCCTTTATGGATTCTTTCTCCGGGTACAATCAGATTCAAGTATATCTGAAGGATCAGGAGCATACCACATTTGTCACTGATAGAGGTCTTCATTGCTACAAGGTGATGCCATTCGGATTGAAAAATGTTGGGGCTACTTATCAAAGATCGGTGAACAAAGCCTTTGCTGATCAATTTGGAAGAAATATGGAAGTATACATTGATGACATGATGGTGAAAAGTGTGGATGAACAACTACACTTGGCAGACCTCCAAGAAACTTTTGCTAACTTAATAAAAGTGAACTTAAAGCTAAATCGAGAAAAATATGTGTTCGGAGTGCAGTCATGGAAATTCCTAGGTTATATAATAAGTGAACAAGGAATACAGCCCAATCCGGACCATCATAATGCTTTGTTCCAAATGGAGCCTCCTCGGAATGTTATAGAAGTACAACGGTTGACAGAGAGGTTGGCTACTTTAAATCGATTCATCTTAAGGTCGTCGGACAGATGTGCCCTGTTTTTTCAAACTTTAAAGGGCGCAAAGGGATTTGATTGGACTTCACAGTGCGATGAGGCCTTCAATGAGATTAAGAAACATCTGTCATCCCCCAAGACTTTATTTAAACCTGTTGATGAAGAGACACTCTTCGTATACTTGGCAGTTTCAAGTTGTGCCATCAGTGCTGTATTGGTAAGAGATGTGGATAATTACCCCCATCCGGTGTACTACATCATCAAGAGCTTGATAGATGCAGAAAAACGCTATTTAAAGCTCGAAAAATTAGCATTAGCCTTAGTAATTGCTGCAAGGAAAATGAGGCCTTATTTTCAGGCTCATCCTATTATCGTCCGGACATCTTTTCCTTTGAAGAATGTCCTTCAAAAGGCAGACATTTCAAGTAGAATGACTAAATGGTCAGTGGAATTGGGGGGCTTCGATATTGATTTTGCTTCTCGAACGGCAGTCAAAGCCCAAGCTGTGGCTGATTTTTTAGTTGAATTCCACTCTCATAGGGATACGGAGCAGACTACTGAGATGAAAGACAAAAAGGTCTGGGTCGTCTGGACGGATGGTGGATCCAGCACTATGGGATGTGGTGCAGGAGTGTGCTTGACTTCTCCATATGGTGACAAAATGTACCAGGCTATATGTTTTACTTTTAGGGCTTCCAACAATGAGTCCGAATACGAAGCAGCTATAGCTGATTTAAAGTTAGCTTATATTTGTGGGGCCAAAAGGGTCAAGCTGATGAGTGATTCCCAGCTTCTTATCCACCATGTGCAAGGTCAATCTGAGGCAAAAAATGAGCAACTAGTGAAGTACTTACTTCTTCTTAAAAATGAGGATCTTAAGTTCAAAAGCGTTGTTTATGAGCATATACCCCGGGCAGAGAATGAACTAGCAGATTCATTGACAACCATAGCATACACTGAGTCATATCCTTGGATCCATGTACTGGAGAGCCCTTCCATTCAACTTGATATGGGTAAAGAGGAACAAATTTTCGATGTACAGATGAAACAACCTCAAGATTGGAGATTTTCTCTCCTGTAGTACCTCTCTGATGGCATCTTGCCTCCGGATAAATCACTAGCAAGAAAAATGAAGCACAAGGCTCGTGGATTTATCATACTAAGAGACGTTCTGTATAAAAATTCTTACAGTAAACCTCTTTTGCGCTGTCTAGGAGATGATGAGTCTCAAGTAGTCCTCTCCAAATTGCATGATGGTGAGGGATCAGCTCACTGTGGATTCAGGGCTCTAACAAGGAGAGTTTTACTGGCTAGCTATTATTGGCCCTCTTATAATGCAAGATGCTAAGGAGCTGGTGAGAATGTGTGATCCATGCCAGAGATATAGTAATGAAATTCATGTCCCAGCCATCCCTTTAGAGTCAATTTCTGAGCCTATACCTTTTGCTCGATGGGGGTTGGATTTAGTGGGACCTCTTCCTATGGCGTCCGGAGGGCGCATAACTATAATTGTTGCTATAGATTACTTTTCGAAGTGGGTTGAATCAGACCCCCTGGCAGGAACTGCATCAAAAGCTGTCATAAAATTCATTTTATCCAACATTTGTTGCAGATTTGGTGTTCCACAAAAGATAACGACAGACAATGGGCCACAGTTCGACAACAAGGAAATGGAGAGTTTCTGTGCCTCAAAGGGTATACAGCATTGCTTCTCTTCACCTTTCCACCCACAAGCAAATGGTCAGGTTGAAGTGGCTAACAGAACTATACTGTCCGGTTTAAAGAAGAATTTGGAAGGGGCTGCTGGGAACTGGCCTAGCTATTTACAAGAGGTTTTGTGGGCCTACCGGACTACACTTGAGGCTGTAACACAAGAGTCACCTTTTGCCTTGGTCTATGGGATGGATGCAATAGCCCCCATAGAGGCAACTCTCCCCTCATTTCGGGTTTACAACTTCTCCGAACACGCAAACGAAGTGGCAGTCAGAGGTCAGCTTGACCTAATAGAGGAAAGACGAGTTAAGGCTCACCTTAGAGCTGTACACTATCAAGGTTTGATGAGAATCAGGTTTGCTTCTAGAGTTAAAATAAGAGATTTCCAGCCGGGGGACAAGGTATTGAGGAAAGTCTTCTTACACACTAAAGAGAAGCTGCTCGGCAAACTGGACCCAACTTGGGAAGGACCTTATATGGTCATTGAAAGGCTTAAACCTGGAACATATTGGCTCGAAGACAAGGATGAAAGGGTTTTAAATCACCCTTGGAATATTGAGCATCTCCGAATGTACTTGGAATAGAAGCTATGTAAATATTTACTTGTTTAAAAATCCATGTAAATATTTGGGGGCATACTTTTTCCTACCCTGGTGGCACGGGGAGGTTTTAATGAGGTGTCCGGGTTTTTTAATAAAATTTGATGCCTTCTTAAAAAATTTGAAGTGTTTTTACTTTGTTTTTTGTCACACAATCCGGATTGAATTAAGGGGATGATGACTACTTAAACATTTGTCATCGGAGAATTTAAACACTCTCACTTTAGAATGCTTATGAAATAACTAAGGGCTATTTAAACACTGGCCACCGAAATTGAAACAAACTGTGGAAGAATGCAAGAGTTGTGCAAAACAAAGATATTCATTAAAATAACCTAAGTGCCTTGGCCTTCCAAGGACTTTTCAAATTGTCAAACAAAACAAAAGATCTATCAGGTCAAATGCCGGACACAATAACAAAAATGCCTTGGCCTTCCAAGGACTTTAGTTTAGGTAACATGAAAAGTGAAAAGATAATTCATAATTTAAGACTGAGCCTTTGAAGATGGCTCAGCCTCACTTGGCTTCTTCTTCTTCTTGGGATCGTCTTTCTCTTCGTGAGGGCTCTCCCCGGTGTTTTCTTCTTCATCAGAGGAGGAAGCACTGGAATAATCATGCAAGTCTCCATCAGCCATGGTGTGGAAGGGAAGGTCTTCGTACTCCACATGAAGCCACAAATCTCCCAGGTTCCTCTTCGGGAACTTCTCATGAAAGAGCAGGACCATGTCCGATTTCACCTTGGCATACATTTCCTCTTGAGTGTCTATTATGTTGTTGGCATAAGCATCGATCTTGGCCTGAATTTTGGCCTCCTGCTCCCTTAGCAGATCAGCTTTCTCCTCTGCGGCCTTGGACACTGTGTTCTCAAGCGCAATTTTGTCACTTGTCAAGTTGTGAATGATTTGATCCTTGGCCTTTGCCTCCTCATTCGAAGAGGTGAGATCTTTCTCCAATCCGGATAGCTTCTCCCGGAGCTCTTTGATAGTGTCTTCTGAAGTGGCAACCTTTGTGATCCACCCCTCTTGGCTCTTCTTTAGCTCCTCGTTCTCTCCCTTCAGAATGTCAGCATGTTGAGTGGCAGTAAGAAGGTCATTGGAAAGTTTCTCTTTGTCAGATTTGAGATCTTTGATGATATATGCCTGACCTCGAACTTGTTTCTCCAAAACAAGCACTGGCTGAACATTACTTAGTATGGAGTGAGCTATAATATCCCTTTCACTTGAAACAGTAAAAGTCTTACCATTAAAAGTGACGGTGTTCGAAGTACTCGGTGGGAGGTAAGGCCCAACAAAATCGTCTCTGGGGAGGTTGGCAAAATAGTCACCGAGTCCATCGAGCCCTGTGATGTCAACACCATCGATGCTAAGGTCTCCTCCTCCGACCTTGTCGGTGTGAAAGTCACCAGGAATCTCCTCTGCTCTTGTCGGATCATTAGGGTCTACAGAGGGGAGAGGCTCCGAAGATCGGAGAGATAGTTCATCACCCCTGGAGGTCTTTTTCTTCTTAGCCTCCCTGTCCTTGCTTTCTGCTCCCCGTTTTCGGTCTCTCTTGGGAGCCCTTGGGGGTTTTGGGGATTGAACCTCTTCCCTAACACTCTCCTGCTCCACCACTTCTAAGAGAGCATCATCGATCTGGCTTGGGGCTGACCCCTCTGGATTTGTTGGAGGAGCCTCCACCACCTCGGCAGGGTTAGCTTCACCTACAACCTTCTTGCCATTTTTTTTCTTGCCCTTCATTTTACTCGGGGCCTTGGCCCGGCCTGGAAAGTAAAGTGACCCATCCGGTTCGTGTGTTCTCTTGAGGACTACATCCGGAGGGGGTGGAGTGGTGAGTTCTTCCCAGGTCAAGTCCCTCCGGCCAGTAGTGTTCCAGAGGTGAGACCTTGCCAAGTTGCCTCCCATGAAAGCGTCGTGAAACCGGTTTCCCCATTTTTCAGCAGCCCAAGTGTTGATCTTGGTACAAGTGGTCTGCCCGGACTTTAGGTAGTCATTGAAGTCTTTGGGCAGTTCTGCTAAGAAAAAAGACAAGACCAGTCAGTTTATGCAAATTCGATAAAAGAAGAAACAAGAATATAAAGTAGGAGCCTTACGATCACTCCTCCATCTACTGGTGAGGAGACTTGGATTGACTCCGGCTTTGATTTTCCTCCCATTCTCCCAAGTACCACTTACGAACAGGAATTGAGTCCTCTAATTTCTCTCCGTCTCAAGCAGATCATCCACTACTTTATAATTATCACCCATGTTGAAGTGATAGAAAGGCATGTAGTGGTTCCTGCAGAGACTGGCCACAACTGCGAACTCCTCCATTGGTAGAGGAATCCCGGAGAGCCTAGAGGCCATAATGCAGGCCATAAGAGTGTACCAGGCGTTGAGACTCAGTTGACTAGGGCAGAGCTTGATGAGGTGGAAGTACCTAACTATCTCCGGATCTAAAGGAAACCTCAGACCCCAGTTAAAAAGCTCTGTGAATATGACTATTTCATTGAGTTTACAGTCCATTGGGGTTTCGGGGTCTATGGGGATTCTTATCTTCACGTTCTTCGGAATTCCCCACTTCGTACGCATCCGGTCCAACTCAGCTGTATGGATGAAGGCATAGTTGATTTTTTGTAAAGCAAGAAGGTATTTAACATTTACCTTGTGGAAACAAGGTCCCACTTTTCTTTCGAGGCACTCCGGCAGGTCCGGATGCCTTAAGCATAGCTTTTCCTTGCCCTTATCCTTCTGGGCAGCAACAGCACCACTAGTCTGTCCGGAACGTTCGGACTCGAATGGAGCCTCTTCGATAGAGTCCTCCATTATTTCCTCCATTATTGAGGAAGGGTTTTCAATAGTCTTGGTGAGAGGGAAGTTTGGAGTTGGTTCAGTCTGACCACCGGACTGATGAGCTTCAGCGCTCTCCTGCACTCTAGCCTCCGGCTACGGCTCTGATGTGGAGGTTTCTCTTCAGGGGTTTAAGCCAGTAGCCTCCGGACCTGACAGCCTGTCCTTAGGTGCTTTTATGGGTGCTTCTGACCCTGTACTGCTATCTCTGGCACCTGATTTCGAAGGGGTGCCTTTGGAGGCCTGCTCTTTGACCAGCCGGCCTTTTCTTCGATCAACCAGCTTGTTAGGAGAAGTATCAGCATCTGACCCCATGGCTAAGAATGGGGAAGTTTTTTTAAGACTAGTAACTGTTAAACCTGGTTCAACAGTGGGTTCTGACTCTTGAACCGAAGAACCTGAGATGATAGGAGAAAGACTGGTTTGAAACAATCTCTTCGGTTTAACACCCTTTGTGGAGGAAGAACCCTGGTCAGACTCTGTAGCTGAGATTGCTGGTTTGTCGATGAGGGAAGTGGGTAAGCCTGCTGCGATGCGTCTTCCCTTTCAACTTTTTGTGCTTTTTCTAGTTCAGATAGATTGAGCCACCCACCTTTGATTAAAGCGTTCCTAGCCGTGAACATAAACAACCTAAGTAAAGAACTTGTGTTTGAGAGAGAAAGCTATGAAAATTAGCAAAGTAAAAATGAAAGTGATAGTAAAACAGTGGAAAAGTGTCTTAATTTATAGTAAACCTCAAAAAGAAGTCTTGATTCCTAGGAGAATTCGAAAAGATTAGCAATGATTAAGAGACGACGCTGATGTCACCTTCATTAATGAAGAGGTTGTTTTTCGAAGAAGGTGGGTGCGAAATTCAAGGTGAAAAAACGGCTAAAGCGACGAACCAAAGAGAGACACGTGTCCCATGAACTTTGGCAAAAAACCGTTTAGATTCAAGGAACTTTTTTCAGTCCGGATAAAAGCATAACACAATTCGAAAGACCTGTCCGGATGAAGCTGCTACTGATAACGGACTGTTTTTCAGGTTTTGACAAAGGTTTTTGAAAAAAAACCTAGAAAAGGGGCTACTGATGAGTACGGATTCTGTTACCTCTACGGACAGGGACAGTTCGGACAAAGACCACCTAACCGGACAGGGCAGTTCAGACACCTCATCCATTGGATTGTTCGAACAAGAACTAAAGTACTTAAAAAACCTAAACACTTCTTGACTAAGCTGCCTGCTCTCCTACTAAGAGCTCATGGGTCCTTGAACTTGATCCGGGTCCATTAAACATGACCCGAAAGCCCATAAGGCCCAGATGTAAGGGTATAAATACCCAACCACCAACATTAAATGAGGGTAATGAAAATTAAATACAACCAGGCTGCTTAATTCTCCCTCTACTCTCTACTCAAACATTAAATACTTACAAACTTCCACAAACTCTAAACAAAATTACAAACTTACCCTCAGACGAGAATAAACCTCACCATACCTAGTGTAATGTGCTTCGACATCTCGAAATTTCCTTGTGAAAGATTCATCTTGAACTTTTCAAAAAACGTACAAAAATCTAATCAAAGATAAAAATAATACCCAATAAAAAAATCAACATAAAGAAAAGATGGATTACTCATTTTTTTACATCAATGCATGAGAACAAAGTTATTTTAATTTCTTTTATCCCAGTTCTCAGTTGCTCGAAACATATATAAAATATATTTTCAAAATTTATTATAGTCTATAAGGTATTTAAGTATTCAAATCTATTTACTATAGTGACATAAAAATTGGGAATAAGTCTAAAAATTGCATTTTTCGTTAAGAACTTCTTAACCTTGAAGTGTTTGTACACATTTTACGGTAAAGTGATGGCCATCAGTAAGATTTTCCAGGAATTCAACAGAAGTTGAGTGATACAAATCTCACCTTCATAAAAAAACTTTAATGAGTCTCGAATTAAAATAAACCAAAGATCCATCTTCATAATGTATGTGGAACATACAACCTTGTCATCGTAGGCATCTAGAGGATTTTGGCCGAGTGTTCGGAACCAAATCTTTACACCTTTATGGATCATACAATTTTTATACTTTGATCGGTTGCATCGATATACTTTTAACCGAAACGAGTTCCATTTTGAATTTATGACCAATTTAATAAATTTGTGATATATTTTGTTTGGGTGGCTTTCCAACCTTAACTGAAACTCTTGATGTATGCGTTTTAAGTGGTAACGTTGTAGCAATGGGAAGGACACTTAAGAATAACTCTTAAATAATATATGTTTGGTTTAGTTGTATAAAAAAATTGCATGATAAATACAAAACAACTTTTACTTTTTGAACATCTTACAAGAATAATATTAAAAAAATAAAAACTTATGTTAAAAAATAAAAAAATAATTTTTTTTTATTTATTTTTAAAGAACCTATTAAAACAATAATAAAAATAGAACTAAATAAACAAAACAAATTTTGTTCGGGGAGAAAAACTTTATGTGTATCTAGTTGTATCAGAATGCGCTATAAGTGATGTCCTAGGAAGGGAAGTGGAAAATTATCCTCGTCTGATGTACTACATCTGTAAGAATTCACTGGATGCTGAAAGAAGATACTTGAGGTTGGAAAAGTTGGCACTAACCTTAGTAATTGCAGCAAGAAAAATGAGACCATACTTCCAAGCTCATTCTATTGTTATCCAACTAACACTCTCTTATAAGCTTTGGTTTCTTTTCAGAAAGGCAGTGGCTTATGGTCCTCTTTGATGCAAAAGATCTACTGCTCTGATACTCATGCTATAAAAGCTTCTTGCAAGACTACTGACTCGAATGTTTGGAAGAGACTCTCCCTTATTAAAGGGCAAGCTGAAAATCATATTAAATGGAGTCTTGGCCAAGGAAACATGGATTTCTGGTTGGAGAATTGGCACGACAAACTCTTTTTGTCAAGAAGCATTAGATTTTTTTTCGTTATTCTTAAATCATAAAAAAAACAAATAAAAAACAATATATATATATAGATGATATTATATAAAAATATATAATGAGTAAAAGACACAGTTTATACATTTACATTTTTGGAACTTGATTGAACTTTTGTATGAATCTTAAACGATAACTATATTTACAATAAAAAAATATTTTTATTAATAAAACTTTCCGATAAATTTAACCCATGAATGGTAACGGGCCTTAATTAAGTATTTGGTCTTACAAAATTACAGATTTTTATCTAAGAACCTTACAGCACACCAATAAACTCGGCGCTATATAAATTCTCCTAACTCAGGGTTTTCAAAGGGTTCTTCGCGGGGGCTTCAAATTCCTTCAAGTCAACAACTATGGCGTTTTGGGGTATTCTACTTCACCCTCCAATAAGTGATAGTTTCATTCATATAAATTATATTTTTGCATGCCTTATTAGAAATATAATTTTGCAGGGACGGAGTTGAAACCTGGAAGACCCTTTACTCTCACTCCTAATGATAAAGGACGGCTCCATCTCTCTCAGGTTTCAGTTTTTAATTTTTTAGGGTTTATATACGTTTGAAATATTAGTTAATGGGTTGTTGCCAAGTGTGTTTTTTGTTGAGCTATATGTTTTTGATTTGCTTAGGCAACTATAGCGAAGTGTTCTGCAGAGCAGAGAACTGTTGTTCAATGTAACGTAGGGAAGAGCGGTCCAGTGTTATTGTGCTCTCTGTATCCTGAGAAGTGCGAGTCTTTCCAATTAAATCTTGAATTTGAAGAGAGTGAAGAAGTTATTTTTTCAGTCCTTGGGCCTTGCACTGTTCACTTAACTGGCTACTACTGTAGTAGAGGTCGGCTGTATGATGGTGGAGATGATTCGTATCCTTTATATTGAAGGAGATTGTTCATTTTTCGTTTGAAATCCAGCAGTTCTGTATTGTATATAGCTTTGTTTTAGTTGTGTTATTGGATATTCAATCAATGACACTCTTTAGCAAAACAGATCTTGAGTTAGTAATTTTTTAAACTGCGAAAGGATTGTAGGTGTTTTTGTTCTGGTTTAAGTGTTAACATGCGTTCTTCTACTGAGTGATGTTGGTGAGGCTTTCTTATGCTTAGACAATGCGTAATCGATCCCTCTTGAAAGAACTCTTTTTGAGTTTGGCTTGTGATTATTTGCTATCATTGGTTGGCATCCATTTGTTTTGTCGTTATCTTTATTGACTTTGTAAACTGAAATGTACGAATTAGTTTGCACCACAATGATTACAGCCTTGAACAACTGTCCAACCAATTCCGTACCTGAGCTGCTTATTTCATTGTTTACGAGCTACTAATTTCCTGATACACAGCTTTCTTATGAATTCCGTCCCTCAAGATTTGTGTTTGTTTAACCTTAATAATCTGGTTCAGAGAATCTTATGGAGAAGATGTTGGTCAATCAGAGTCAGACAAATCTAGTGACGATGATGACTATGAAGACAGTTTTATTGACGACGAAGAATATCCAAATGTCCAGTTAGACGAGTCAGATATTCAGGCTTCCAGTGATGAACGTATGTTTTAATTTTTGACCTCTTTTAAGTTTATTCACCTTTTTTAATGTGTTGTAAACATGCATGTGGAGTTTTGTTTACAGTTTTACCATTTCTTCAATGAAATTGGTCTCACTGATGCCTTGTGAAGTAATACTAAATCTTATCTCATAAAGTTAAAAGGTATGTATATAGTTGCTAAAAATTGTTACCTTTCGTTTAGTTAGTGGATGTTGTCTAATTAGATCACTATCTTGTTGAGGTGTTTGTGTTGGTTTGTATGATTCTAATATATTAGTATGTAATAGATATGAGTTCATTGGCTTAACATTAAATCTCGTTTAGTATATGAGGTCTTGTATATATTGATCTTGTTTAACTTTACCTATATTTTACTTGGGGTTTTTTGGTGTTTGATCACAGTAATTAAGGATGCATCTAATGTGAAAGCTAAAAACAATAGAAAGGAAAAGGGCAGAAGACGCATAAAGAAATTCCAAGTTAGTGATTCTGAAGAAGGGAGTAATTGGAAATTAGGTGTATTTGCTAATGATGATGTCAATGACACTAAAAGTGAAGACAAATTGCCGGTTTCCGCTTCAAAAAGTACAAAAAATGAGTCAGCTGAAAAGGTGGTCAGCAGGGATGTATCAGAATCAGATGATGATCTTATTGTTGAGGCTCGATCAAACGGGTAAGAAAGCTAATACTCGTATAAGGAAAGAAAACAATTAATTACATTGTCATTATTTTTGTACTATTAAAGTCTTTCATTTGACTACTTTTTCATGGGTTCTAGTTGATGACTTTAGTTATTTGGGTCCAATATTGAGCACTGGTCAAGTGATGGTCTATTTTGCAGATTCCTTGGTGAAACAGATAAAAGTAATGCAAAGTATTTATAATCATCAGTAATCTTAATATAATGCCTTGATACTGCTCTATCTGTATCACTAGCATAGTAGTCAAACGAAAGCTTTGATTTAAATTACCTCGGGCTCTTTGTATTGTTTTGTTTCTTCTGAAGACAACACAAGCAATACTGAAGAGATACAAGATGGTCCCCAAAAATCATTTGATAGTTTTCTGATTTAATAACCTTTGTACTTAGTTGATCCATGACTCATTAAAATAATACTCAAAGTATGTTTTTCAATTTTCTTTTCTGAAATTGTAATGTGCATTTGGGCTCTGACATGACTTTCTTTAGTATGTTTTTTGTCAACAATAAGCTCAATTGTCGATTTTTTTTGGCTTATTTACCTATGCAGCAATGCTAAGCTTGAGGCTGTCTCATTAATGTCTCCCGATCTGAACCATGAAGAGGTTGCAACACCAAAGAATAAGAATAAGAAGAAGAAGAAGAAGAAAGAAGTATCCAAGGACACTGAGGGGATTGAAGACGGTACAGTGCTGAAGAAGAAGCACAAAGAAGGAGCAGAAGAGAAAGCATCTCTAATTGAGGATAACATGTAAGTGGTAATCTACAAGTGGACTTCTTTATTTGTACACGATCTGTTTATAACTCATCTAACTTGTGCAGAAAAACTACTCCAGAGTCTAATAACTTGAACTCTGAAGATTTGCCAAAGTCAAAGAAAAGAAGAAGAAGAACCAAACAAAAATCTCCTCAAGTCGTGGTTGATAAGTAAGTGGTCTTTTTAGTTGTATATATGTTTCATTCAACATACAACTCCTTAAAGTAGTCAGTAAGACCCCAGTTTCATTTTGTGTTGTTTTGTTCTTTCAGTTGTCGTTGACTCTATTGGGGCTAGGCATATTCTTATGCTGTGTTAAATTGTTAAACAGGAATGAAGCTAATATAACGAGCAGTGGAGAGAAGAAAAAGAAGAGAAGGCGTGCGAAATCTAGCAAAGGCTAATCAAGTTTATAATTTGGTGGATCATCAACTTCATCGTTTTTTTGTTGTTGTGGATTTTATTTTCCGGCTATATTTGTGTTGTTTTTACGTTTTTGTTGGCCAGACCTGGTTTTTCCTTTTTTTCACGGTTATTCCCACAGGAATCCAGGAAAAAAAAATATCATGTTTCAATTCACAAGGAAAACGATTTGCTTCATCTAAATTCGCCTTGATTAGTAAATTCACCAAAGGTATACCTAAAACTCACCTATATTGAGCAATTCTTGGTCATTCTAAAATTTGCAGTCGAATTCAGTGTTTCTAACTAGGATGTTAGACACATATTAATTGAGGATGTTACACATTAATTGAGTTTACTATAAAAAAGGATTTGTGTAAACTATGGATGAAAAATGTTTGGATTATAGGAGTTTATTTAATGAGGTTGTTCAAAAGACACCTAGTTTCAATCATAACATGAGTGTCCAATAACTCATGTTTGAATCATAAACATGTAGACTTTGGATTCCTGATAGAGCTGTTATCGGGTCGGACCGGGTTTTGACGAAAACGAGACTTACTCGGTAAGCTACCGGGCCGGTCGGACCGGACCGCTAAGTGAAGGGAGCCAAATATTATGGACCGGGACCGGCTCGTTAAGAATCGAATCGGTTCGGTCCGACTCTTAACGGGCGGGTTTGTTAGTTTATCATAATTTTTTTTAAGGTTTTAGTTAAAAATATACATAAATTAGAAAAAAAAATTATGTATCTCCCTTACCGGGCTGGTTACCGGGCGGACCGGTCCAGACCGGTAAGACAGTCGGTCCAAAAATTTGGCTTCCAACCCGCTCCCTAAGCTATCCGGACCGGTCTCGAGCGGGTCTTATCGGTCCGGTCCCGGGCGGGTTAACGGATTGGGAGCCCCCCTAACTGCTCTATATGCATAGGGCTAATCGCAATTCCTATTATATCCGGATAAAAGTATACATTACTAATAAGGTACTATACTAAGTATGGGTTGGGTACGGGGTAATGATGATTGTAGGTTGAATATAAACTATGAGACATACTATCATACTGTGCCTTCTGCCATCATTTAGGACATAATGCTACTGACTGCAAAAAGATGCAAATCAAAAATCAAATTATCAAAAATACACAACATAAAAATTCATCCAACAATAAGCCTCCTAATCATATAGAGAAGTGGATACCTAAAGTTAATTCTATAGTAGTTAATGATAAGGACTATTCTATCTCCACCTATACAAACACAAAAAAAATTGCTCATCCAAAAAAATAATGATCAACCAAAGAGGAACACAAAAAGACAGCAGAAGAATATGAAAAAATCTAACATAATCCAAAAGTTACCATGGAGAATGATAAGTCCAGTACTAAGGAGTATAGCAGAACTATAACTAATGATAATGATACCCCAATCAAATCAGGCTGAAATTTCGAAAACCACACATCTAATCGGAAGAATATATGAAGCTTGCCCTCCTCTCCCACCCGTACGAAAACAGAAGTACACAAAGAATTTAAAGAACTTCTTAACAAGAAACTCAAGAAAGCTAAAAGTAAAAGAAACAAAAGAACACTGATAGTCAAGGCACTCCGAACTAAAGGGCCTAACTGATGTCTTCCTTGTAATTCCAAATGACTATCAAGATACTTAATTGGAACATTAGGGGAATTGACAATAAAGCATATAAGAGAAGACTAAAGTCTATAAAAAAATCGGAAAAACATTGACCTTATTGTTTTACATGAGCCTTTGATCAAACTGAATTACCTATATAAGATTGCTAAAAACATTGGCTTCACAAAATACACAGGTAATACCAATAACAAGATATGGCTCATTGGAAAGATGACTTCAAGATTGATATCATCATGAATCATCAACAATTCATTCATGATGTTGTGAGATACTCAATAATGGACAAAGTTCTTCTTATTACAGTTGTATATGCTAAATGTTTAAGAGAACAATGCTTGGATATTTGGAATAATATTAGAGCAACTTGCCAGCCCTTCCCTTTGTTTAAAAAGTCTTGAAGAATTTAATTACACAATAAGAGATTGTTGTCTTGAGGATGTTGGATACTCAGGTATTAAGTATACTTGATCAAACAACACCAAATGAAATAGGTTTGACATAG
The DNA here is from genome assembly GCA_036936605.1 of Limnanthes douglasii subsp. nivea. NCBI lineage: Eukaryota > Viridiplantae > Streptophyta > Magnoliopsida > Brassicales > Limnanthaceae > Limnanthes > Limnanthes douglasii. Next base: position 146,564,865 of record JAUPFV010000003.1, on the reverse strand, counting down.
TGCTTTACAACTCTACATGGGTCGATTACTTCTTAAATACTAAGGTCAAACATATGGCTAGAACCTGCTCCGACCATACCCCTATTTGTATATATCTTTCCCAATATTTAAATAAGCCCAAGACATATTTTAAGTTCCAGAACATGTAGATACAAAACCATGACTTATTAAACATAGTTGAACTAAACTGGAATCAATTATGGTCAAACAACCACTGAATGTTTTTTATGGAACAAAATTAAGAGATTAAAATGTGCTCTTAAGTCATGAAATAGAGAGAGTTTTGGCAATATTTTTATGTTGTGTTGGATGCTGATGAAACAATCAAATACTTAGACATAAGTTATCAGAATACCCAAACCATTGAGGAAAAGATTAATAAAAAACTAATGATAACCCATGTAGTTACTTGCTAAGGAAGAGGCTTATTGGCATAAAAAATGTTACACTACATGGATTACAGATGAAGAGAAGAATAAAACTATCTAGCATAACTATGTAAAGAAAAGAAGGAGGAATATAATCAAAGTATTCTGGATGGAGATGTCTGGATTAGAGATCAAAACCAACTAGTAAATTTAACTGAATCATATTTCAAAGTTATCCTAACTGACATTATTCCTAAGAAGATGACAGACGAGGATACTAGAGTATTAATGAACTCACCTACTAAAGAAGAGATTCACGAGGTTATCAGAAGTCTCAATCTAGTGAGTGCTTCTAGTGTTGATGGACTCAACAGTTTGTTCTTTCAAACTTGTTGGCACGTTATAAAATAATACATGTGTGCTGCTATAGAAGCATTCCTTATTCGTTAATCTATTCTCAAAGGTATTTTGGTCACAACCATCTGTCTAATCCCAAAGAACAATAATCCTCTTACATGTAAAGATTACAGACCCATTAGTCTGTGTACATTATTTAACAGAATAATGTCTAAAATATTAAAGAATAGATTAGCTAAGGTGTTGCCAAAAATAATCTCAGATGCCTAAGGTGGTTTTGTCTACGAAAAAGATATACATGACAGTATTCTTCTGGAAAAAGAACTTGCACACGACATAAAAAAAACCAATGGTGGTAATGTTATGGTCAAAGGGGACATGACTAAATCCTTTGATAAACTATCACACAAATTTATCCTTAAAGTCCTGCACCTATATGGTTTTGAAATTGCATTTACTAATATTATAACTAGTCTAATAAAATCAGTTAACATTTCAATCCTTATTAATGGTGAATCCAAATATTACTTTTTAGTTATGAGAGGTATTAGACACTGATGTCCATTATCCCATAGTCTATTCATTATAACTGAGGATTATTTGATTTTAGGTTTAAGTAGACTATTTGAAGACAACATATGAATGAGATACAAAACCAGGAGTCCCCTTATGATCTCATATCTACCCTTTGCGGATGATCTAGTCATATTCACTAATGGCCTATCTTCAACTATAGACAAACTAAGAATATTCCTTCAACACTATCAAGACCAATCTGGAAAATCCATTAACAAATAAAATACTAAGGCCATTACTTCCTTAAGTCTAAATTAGACTAGAGGCTCAATGATTGAAATCCAAACAGGTTTTAAGACTGGCACTTTGCCTACTATAAATCTAGGAATAAGCATAACTACAAATAATAAGACTAATACTATGATATACTTGTAAACAATATCATGAATAATATCATGGATGGGGAAGGTAAGAAACTATCCTATGGTGGAAGACTGTCCTTAATTAAAAATATCTTGATGGGTGTTCCTACTTACTGGATACAATACTGCTTCTTACTAAAGAATGTGCTAGAAAGGATAAAAAGACTCGTCAACAAATTCTTATGGGGTTCAACTCAAGAAGTTAACACGATTAGTTGGACAAGTTGGACTAACACTTGCAGACCCTTTGGAGAAGGTGGTTTGAACATGAGAAAAATCCAGGATCTTCAAGACACATTTTCCTGTAAGCTTTGATATAGGTTTAGAAATAAAAAAAAATTACTTTGGGTTAAGTATATGCATAACATCTATTGTAAAGACTATCAACCTTACAGGTAAGTTACTCAAGACATCGTTCTCATACTTAGAAAAGACTGATTCATATTAGAGACATTGTTGAGAACCACATATATAGTAAGTTAGGTAAATGTGAAATGGACTGTTAGACTGATAGATGGTGTAGTCTTTATCCTTTTATAAATCTACCTAGGAATGAAGACAATATATGGTACACTACAAATGAAGTTAACACTTTATGGGAAAATAGTAGATAGAATATAGACAAGCTTAAAGCACGTGTTCTTTCATCTGATATTCAATTGATCGAGAGAACATCCATCAATGATTATGAGGATGACTTATAACTTGGTCTCTATCAAATAATAGAAATTTCAAAACAAAAGGTACATGGAACTTCGTGAGAAGAAAGAGCAACAAATCAAATTTATTTAAGAAACTTTCAACATAACTCTAAAAAAATATTCCTTCTTCTCTGGAAAGTCCTTAATATATGGATTTCTAGTGATTCTATACTACATAAAATAAACTTCACTTTGGAATCCAAATGCCAGTTTTGTGAAAACACAGAGACCATCAACCATGTGTTATGTCCTGTAAGAATGCTTGGGATATTCAGACTTACTTTGCTACTCTTTTTTGTATTAGACTAAAAACATTCATGATTGTTGCTCACCTAATAAGAAGTTGGTTTTGGTATGTTCCTAAAGATGTTTATACTAGAACAATTATCCCTATAATCATCCTTTGGGTTCTTTAGAAGGTCAGAAATCGAGCAAAGTTCAATGACTACATTTACACAGTTAGCTTCATTATTGATCAACCTAATATGTTTAAGAAATCTCATTGGTCCAAAGACTCTAATGTAACTATAAATATTAGTTGTTACAATCATCTGAATGAAACAAGGAAAGATATAATTCTTAACTGGACTCTCCCTACTATTAATAGATTCAAACTGAATATTGATATATCCCGTTTGACTAATGGAGAGGCTAGCAAATGAGGTTTACTAAGAGATAACAAAGGTGAAATTTTATTTGGCTTTGGCAGGTTATATGGTAAGTTATCTCCAATATTGGTTGAAGCTAGGGCTCTGCTTGATGGATTATTAATTTGTAAAAGTCTTGGAATAGAAAATATACATTGAAACTGACTCTTAAGTTTTGGTTGAGTTGCTATCAAAAGCTAAATCTCCTTGGAGCTTAGAGCATTTTCTAAATTACTAAAGGACATTAGTTACAGATAATATGGTATTGAACCCTATCTTCAGAGATCAAAATAAAGTAGTAGATTGGCTCGCTAAATGGACTATGAAATGTAAAATAAAACTGGATTTCAATCAAATCCGAGCTCTAAATAAACTTAGGGCTATTAAGCTCTTAGAAAGTCTGGGTTTGGGATATATTAGACTGGAAGTTTGACGAGGCTTTTAATCCTCTCTATGGTCTCTCACTATTATTATCTAAATCTGCTTAATATTTCTTGGCTAGTTCTATATTGTACTACTAACATTCCTTAGCAGGGTTTACCTGATTAATAGGTTTTGGTAAGTTTTAGTTGCAGGTAAAACAAGGGCCATAATGTTATACTCAACTGGAGAACGAATATAAAGCAAATACGTCAAAGGAGAAAACAATGACAATAGATATTTCAGATGAATAAAAAAAAAGCATTTGAGTTGAACAAATTACATGGACAGTTCAGATGAAGAATCAATATTTGAAAAGCTCCAGATATCGTTCTTGTGCGTTTCCATCTCTCAATCCTGGTGATCCTAAGGTTCAGCTTTGAACTAGCAAGAAAGATGAATCTCAGTAAATCAAAAACAAAAATCAGGCTCAAGTATAATTCTTATCTCTGCCACTATGAATTTTATGTGGCAGACTAAACTTTTTTTGATTTTGGCGGTTTTTTAAATTCATTTCAACACGTGTAATTTCAAGTCCTTGTATTAATACTTTGTATGAAATTACTAAACCTCTATTTCTAATAAAAGGTTTCACTAGCTTAAAAGAAAACAATATTTAAATCTTTAAACGATTTCTTTTTATAAAACATTATCAATAACTTTATTTTAACATCTAGTTTCAAATATTTTGTTTGTACTTACCCTTACCACCAAATTGATTTTTTAATTTTATTGGAAGGTTAACTATTCTTTTAATCATATATGGCTATATCTATTTTTTTTATAAATTTTAATTGAAATAAACAATATAAAAACTGATAATAAAATTCAAAAAATAATTGAACTTGCAGGTTATAATTCAATACTTAGATTTTTTTTTGGTTTAAAATAATAGTCTTACTTTATTTTGAGATTGTAATATAGAATAATGGATGAAAAAGAAAAGAAATGAATAATAATAATAAAATAACATGAAAATTTTAAGTAGATAATTTTAATTAAAAATTTAATCTAATTATAACCAATTGCATAATTATATTTTTCTAAACTAATATAAAATTACCATTTTAACTAATCGGAAACAATGATTTTGACAAACAACCGAAGAATATATACTGCAACAAATGTATTTTAATAAACTCGAGTCTCATTTTTTTGTGATTTTATTTAATGGTTTGGCATCGACCAACTTGGAAAAGTATTCCACCCAAACTAAAACATATTGTCAGAATCCTGAAGTCTTGGTAAGGGAGTCGACCATATCTAGTACCGATCGGTTAAATGGTAGAAGTTCATATACGCTTTCTACTAAAACCACTAGCATGTGTGCTATGTTGATAATATTTATATGTATTGCATCGTTTGATTATTTTTTTAGTCTAATAAGTGAAGGTGGGCAAGATGTAATCTCTATTGAGAACATTTATTGTTAAAGTTTGGTACCTACAACGGACCTATTTTACCCCGTCATATAGTTCATTTAACATATAAATTGATTCATCCGGACCTAGACACCACAAAGAGACTTCAAAAATCATTGAGGATGCATCATTCATCTATTAAAAAGGTACTAGTTTAATTTTTTATTTAGTTTACAGAATCAAATTTATTGGACATGAGTTATCATATCAACTAGTAATTTTAAATTGTTGCTTTTGAGTCTTTCTTAGCATTAATGACATTAACATTGATTTTAACATTATTGGAAGGGTTGAAGTCTTTTTAAATTGATGGTAGTTTCTATTGTATGACTGAATGTGTCGAATAAAAACTAATTGTTGAAGATAAGGAATCAGTCAAGAATTGTTCGTCAAACTGTACTTCATCAAACTCATTGATCAACTTAATCAAATCCTCTAGATTTACCCTTTTATACTCATTGACCAACTTAATTAAGTCATGTAGCTTTACTCTTTTATACTCATTGATCAACTTATGACAAGTTGAGAATCATTTAACATCTTTACCATTTTAGTACCACAAATCCATGCTAACTAAATTCCTAAGATTACTTCTTTATGCTCAACTTTATTTTTGGTGGCCTCAAATCTAAAATGTATGGCTTGATACACATCCTTCCCATAATGAACGGTTAAATGAATACTAACATTGCAATATGATGAACATGCCCCCTATATGTTAGGAATATCCATGGTGGATAGACACTTCTGATTAGGCATATGCCTCCCAATGTGGAATTTAGTAAAAAAGCTAGCCCGTTAATGGGCCTAGACGGTCGTTCTTTGTTCAAAACTTATATCATAACCCCCAGCTCTACGGACCAACAAGTCAAACATCTCAAGACGTCCGATCTTTGTATCACCCCTCAAAGAGGGAAAATATATTTAGACAACACTGAAGTTTCCGTATAAATAAGGTCTCATTTTCGTCACTCCTAATGCAAGTGATAACTTTTCAAATCGAAGGTACCTTGTCTGCACGTCAAGATCTACTCTTACTTACATAATAGATCGACCTAAGATCTATATCCACCTCTCGGATAAGTACAATGTTTAGGGTGTAATTCGACAATACTAGGTTAATGTGTTGTATTTCTCGAGGTACTAACTTTGATAGTACTTTTAGAGATGGTACACATTCTTTTATATTGTAAAAATTTTGTTCGCACTCCTCAATCATTAGAATCAATAAGATTTTTATAATACTTGGAAAAATGAGAACATTTATCTTCGAAATGAGATATAAGCCCGTTTAGGGTTGCTAACCTATCAACCATTACTTGGACTTCGTTTACTGACCTTAGAGGGCGCATTAATGTTAAGTACTTTAACTGCAGTGGATCAAAATCTTTTTAGTTACTAGAAAGCTTATTTTTCCGTTTAACTTAAGTTGTATGGCCCTTAAGTTGTTGAATGTTTCCTCTAGATCTCATATATGGTTGGTATCCTTAGGACCCTTCAACGAAATATTATCGATGTAAATCTTCATATTCGGATCTACAAATAATTTATTTACGAGCCTTTGGTTAGTAACAACTATATTATTTATTCCTACCTCAGTCGGTAATGAAACTAGTGAATTATTAGTATGCCGAGCGCATCTGTGTGTAGTTATACCTGAAGTACACATCCATGAATGATAGGTTCTTATTTTCTAAATTTTAATATATCAACTAATCTATTCTTGGTACCGGAAACGGGTCTGTAGGACCTGCTTTATTTAACTCAGTAAAATCCACACATATGTGCCACTTTCGAGTCTTCTTTCAAATTAACACCAAATTAGCAGTCCATAATGGATATCTAGGGTCTCGGGTATTCTCGACCTTTGACAACCAATCTACTTTGGCTATAATAGTCAATCATTTTTCCATAGATAAAGTTTTTCTCTTTTAAATGGTAGGCAGAATATTTGGATTTACCGACAGTCTATGGCATATAATTTTTGAGGGTACCCGAGTTACATCCTCTCATTTCCAAGAAAAAAAATATTCAAGTTATTAGTAAAAAGAATAAAATGGCAAATATGAAGACTATATGAGAGGCTAGTAGAGGTGAGAAAAAACCGAGAAAAACCAAACCGACCGACCGAACCAAACCAAAATGGGTCGGCTTGGTCGGTTTTTTAAAACTAAATTTCGGATTCGGTTTTAATTTTTCGAACCGAATTAATTTCGGTCGGGTTTCGGTTTGTCTGGTTGAACCGGCCAAAAAAACCGAACCGACCGAATTTACTGAATATTATATATATAACGATTTCATGACATGTAACACACGTCCCACCGGTTATACCAACCTATCTAAAATCCTTTTATATTTTGAGTGAGGGTAAAATCCTTTTACACTATGAGTGAGGGTTCGAATCTGGCCAGTGACTCTCTTTATTCTTCTACGTTTTTTTATAGGTGTATATTAAGACGAATCCTCGCGAGTCCCTTTACGTGACTTTATTTTTCTATGTTTTATATTAGGTGTATATTAAGACTGTATTTTTTAATATTTGTATATATTATCTCTCTTAGCTGCTGAAAATTCAAAAAATTTAAGTTAAAATTTATTATTTTTTTTATCTTAATATTTAAAATTATTTAATCATTTTTATTTCTAGCACCATAACAAATGATAAACAATTTGTATAGAACCAAACCGACCGAACTAAACCGCACCAAACTGATCCGACCGAATCGCACCGACATTAAACTGAAAAACCGAACCAAAACCGACCGAAACCGAAAAACCGAACGAAACCGAAAAACCGAACCGAAAAAAAAACCAAACTTTTTTTTAACTAATTCGGTTTAATAATATAAAAACCGAATTATTTCGGTTTGGTTTGAAAATTTATAAAAAAACCGACCGAAACCAAATCTCACCCATAGAGGCTAGTTTTGATATTTAAACTCTTGTCATCAGCAAGTTTTAGTGTTTTTGTAGTCTTGTCATGGACTACCTTCGTCAACCCCCTCCAAATCAAGCAAGACCCATTCTAATTTTTATTTCATTTTTAGATTAAGGGAACCTGTAACACTCCACAAAGGTTTTATACCCCATTCTCATTATAACTCCCATTTTACCATTCACTATATGACCAGCGTGTTGCTGTATTTTTAGGCAAATTCATGCATCTCCGCGAGTTACAATCTCCCTAGGGTCAAATTATAGGTAGTAAGCCTTTCAACTACCATAAAGAAAGTGCTTACTATCTTATTGTACTCTTCTCTTCCCAAGTAAACATCAACTTTCATTTCACCTTGGAGCTTGACATTTCCACCATAAATATCCTGACAATTCTATCATAATTTTAATAATTTTGTGGTTTTTTAGTCATGTCAAGTGTGTTTTTAAAGATAATGTTGCTAGAACTAATCATGTTTATGAAAACCCTCATTACTTTTACCCAACAAATGCATGTAATGATTAATATAATATCATTATAAGACTCGCCTACTCCTCGAAGATCATTGTCAATAAAGATCATCGATGGAAATGAGGCTCAATGAAAATAAACCGATGTCTGCCACAAGTCTTGCTTTTCAAGCTTAGCCGCATGCCTTTTCATTGAGGAGCTAGTTAGACCGGACAATATGTCTCCCCCAACAATGGTGATGACTATATCTTAAACGTTTTTCAAAATTCAAGTAACTTTCCTCCTTAGATTCAGATAGTACTTCCCGAATATCTTACGTGACCATGTACTACTCGTTTTTTTTGGTTATAATGCCACTATCTTGATTCTTCTATTCTCAATTTTACGTTTCGCTTTTACTTGTTTTTGGACTCACAAATTTTTGTGCTTAACAAACTCATTCAACTCCCATACTCGATAAAGGTTTGGGTATTTCATCTCCATACCTTATAGACTCGAGTATAATGTCCAATGTCATTGTGATACATACACAACTAAATGATAATTTTTTCCTCCTTAAATATGATAATCAACAACCTTATTAGATCGTGACTATTATTTCTATTAAATAAATACAATTGTTCTCAATGTTTCGTGCCACTATATTTTTTGTATGGGCCAACCGCTGGTATCACGTATCCCTTTGGTAGATCTGAAACATGGTTTGGTGTTTTTTCCAGAGAGATCTGGTAGGCCAAGGCCTAGAGTGTATATGAGTGATCGAATTTACTTTAGTGTTTTTTGGGGATTATGATCTTGTTGGTTGAGGGTTGAAGTTGATTGATAGGCTACCATTGTGAGTGTAACGGTTGGAATTTGTCGATTAGGTCTGACTCCTAGATGCATAATTTATTCTATATTGATTTGTGACTCTACCTGGACCAATGATACGACAAAAGATAAATATTTCTTCTTTATGACATATTCTGCCAATAGACCAAACAATAAAATCATGCCAAAAAGAAATACATGTCATGTTTTCATCACAACACTTAAGGCTATTTTTTATTCACAAATCATCGAGTATAATCTCTTAGGACTTCATTTAAGTTTATAATCACCAATTATAATATCCAACGAACTTATTCCTAAACACAGATGATTGTACTTTGAAATTTGGCATTAATATGAGAATTAATTGGTTAAACTAGGTTAGGTCACATCCTTTGAATGATATACATAAAATATTGGATAACAAACGATCATCGTCGCTGAAGCTAAGCACTACATTTATGAATTGTTTAATATGATGGTCAGAGTCTACCGACCCATCATATTTTCCATCCTGTAGTTATAAATATATAATGTAGATGTCCACTCAAGATATATGGTGTCATAAAGGATGATCATACTAGGTCTCTGTAGGTAGGTATAACCCCCAACGGTATCGTTTCGTACTGGATGTTGAGTCGACCCTTGGTAACCCTCCGGATACGACTGATTAGGACTGTGATGTTATGGGTTTAAATAATAAAGTGTTGCCCATATGCATTAGAATAATAATGCCCAATCCTTGGAACCACACCTAAAATTAGATTAGTCCATAAAGGAATGAGTTGAAAGGCTGACGAAGCATGCTGCAGCGGGGGATGATGAGCTAGATGTTGTTGAGGTTGAAGGCGATGATGCGTTGGATAAAAATGAGACTGTACGGGCTAATGTGGGCAAGGCACATGTTGAAACTAGAATGAAAATACAAGGTTAGGTCCATGAAAATGGTTAATCGCAAACCTTTTAGTAGGACCACTTTTTTCCCTTAGTCTACTTTGACGCCTAGAACAAGAGTGTCGATGTATCTTGTGCTCGATATAATTTGAATCCCAACCAAGATAAATAAAAATGTCTTTTGACGAAGAGATGTGGATGGTGATTCATGACTTAATGTCTCCTTATGTGGACATTGTAGATTGATACGGTATCACTGGAGCAAATCTTACCCCCATTATGAACCTCCAAAGAATCTATATCAATATGGATTTACCTGATTTCAGACATCAACCTTAAAGGTTTCAAACTCATGTTCCCCACATGATTACAAAGGATCGCTCATCCTTAAACTGGGCTCGAATGATGGTTGTATCTAGTAGTCTCTTATAGAAAGCATTTTGCAATTTCCCTCCTACCGGGCGTCGGCCTTAATAACATTATCCATAGTCAAAAGAAAATATATTAGTGACCAATGACTTTATGTAGATGAGTGTAGAAAAATATCACCTGAATATCAATCTGTTCTCACAAACGACGCCACTAATGATGCTCAGTTAAGTTTGAACCTATTGATAGGTCCAGACCGACCAAACACCATACACATATGAATACTATTTCAAAAATTCTAAAAACGAGTCATTATACTTATAATTATTACATTAATGGTTATTTATAACTATATAACCCAATCAGAGTTAAAATATGATAAATAAAAAGTTATACTTATAAGTATATATTAATTTAATATCCAATTTAGACTCAGGTAACAACCCTAACTAATAGCTTCTTAATAAATATTCTAATTAGTTTTGATTTTGAGAATGGTTAAAAACTTCTCTATTTCACATTTGATAGCAAATGTATCTACGGATGTCTAACATGACATGACAGCACGTCCCATCACATGTCATTTAAAACTCAGTTTTTAATACATTTATTAATTTGTATGCTTAAATTTACTCGAATTAAAATATGTATAACATAAATGACATAGATGAGATTATTATTTGATATATATATATATATTATTAGGTCTTTCGATTAATAGTTTATTAGATTTTTAAACGATATTTTTAAACTTGTTAAAAAATTTAAATATTTCGACCATTATATATTATGAGTAGTTTATTAAATTTTCAACTATATTAAATTTTAAAATATATGTTTAGAAATAAAAAAATATATTTCTTTGTATTTTTTAAATACTTATATTTTTCAAATACTAGATATTTTTAATAGTTTATTAGATATTTAAATTAATAAATTTAATCTTGCTACTAATAAGTTTATTATTAGATATTTAAAATATATCTTTTAAATTGTTGGAAATTTTAGATATTTATATGTTTCAAATATTAAATATTTTAACTAATATATTTAGATATTTTAAATAATTTAATATAATTAACAAAAAATGAAAACATAGCAATGTATTAAATTGAAAAATTAATAATTTAATATAGTTAATATAATTAATGGAAACATACCAATATATTAAATTGATAAAATTATAATTACAGTGACAAACAATGGAAAATCAAACTTTTGAAATATTTTAAAGAGAAGAGAATGTAATTTGAGTGTTGTAAAAAATTTAGTTGAAAATATTCATATTTATATAATTTTATAATTTTTATCGACTCGGTTATTTGATTTGTCAACGGCTTTCTTTTTAAAATGGACAAAACTATATGGGAATAAACTTGGCTATAATGAAACCCCAAACCAAATCTTTTTATTTCATTTTATGTAAGATGATAATTTTACTCTTCTCGTATAAAACTAAAGAATCAAACTTTTTTTTTATTTAAGCTCCTTTTTTTTACCAAAAAATATGAAGATGAGATTACTCATCTGATAAATATGAAAATTCCCAAATTTGAAATCAAATCTTAGAAATTACATTATTGAAAGCAATTAAAAAAGTATATGGTTTATATCGGCAACCATTTGGAACATCTCATAAATATTTGGATGTCTCACTTCTTTCTGTCAGCTGATGAGTGAAAGTTTTTTTTCAACCAATCAAAAAGTTAGATGACAAAAATTATTGCGGGGAGGATGGCGGTACCCGCAGGACGGTGGCCTCCGTCCGCATTGGTTGTAGACGGAATTTGGGCATCACAAATTTAACAATCCACTTGCCGTTACTATATACACCTGAAAACATGTAAACCACTTGCTGTTAATATGTGTCGGGTAGGTGTGCTGCTCTATCAAGAAACTAACAAAGCCGAATCGACCCTATAGATTTTGCTCTTTAATAAATTTCCGATTTGAAAAATGTACTCGATACATATATAAAATAAACCTGTTTTTCAAAAAATTATTATAAAAAATTCAATATATTCATCAAATAGAATTGGATAAGCAAGAAGTCTAAAAAAAAAGACAAAAAAAAAGTCTTTCCTTCTCATTTATGTAAGAAATGTTTGAAGAAAAGATAACCCATTTTCCTTTTTTTTGTGCCGCGCCGATTTCTAAAATTGGATATTCGTCATGCCGATCTCCTTCCGGTAATCCACCGTTCGTTGTCGCACCACTCGTTGTCTGTTACAGGACTCGTTAGGCACAATAAATCCAAACTAGAAACTCGACGAAAGGTTCGAAGAATGGTAGAATAAGGACTATGAGATAATGCTGTAAGTAAGAAGATTACCTCTAAGAACACAAATTCTCTTCAATGAGTATATGAATAGACAATAGAAAGAGATAAAATAACTTGAAATTATGATTATGCCTTTTCGGAGTTCCTGTCTCTCTTACATATAGATTTAGAGTCATAAATAAAGAGAACCAAACAAACATCAGTTTAGGGCTTAAATGAATGAAAAGTAACAGTAGGAGTAGGAGACCAATAGGATCTCTGTAACATTGCCCCCTTCTTCGGAACATCCTTGTCCTCAAGGATTGAAAGTTGGATACTTGGCGGCAAAGTTTTGGTAAAACTCCCAAGTAGCGGCCGATGACGGATAACCCTTCCATTGAACGAGAACTTTGGTGACAGCGGCGTTGCGGTGCTTGACTGTTTTGCGTTCCAAGATTGCTTCGGGTTCTTTAAAATTTCCCAAGTCGACGAGGTATGGAGGCAGAGCAGAGATTGTTGACGGTGGGTTAGGGAAAAACTTCAGTTGGCTCACATGAAAAACGTCGTGAATGGCTGCGGTGGCCGGAAGCTCCAGCTTGTAGGCAACGCTCCCAATTTTATCTGTAACACGAAAAGGACCATAATATTTCGTAGCAAGCTTATTCGGTACCTTATTGGTTTTCAACGAATTCTGCCGGTATGGTTGGAGCTTGAGGTACACATAATCGCCTAGGTTGAATGCGCGGTGGGAGCGGTGTAAATCTGCAGCTTGCTTCATTCGATGTTGGGCACGATTCAAATGAAACTTTAACATCCGGAGGATATCTTCCCGCTTTTACAGAGTCTTATCGATAGTGGGTGACTTGCTTTCTCCGGGTAGGTAAGGCAGGTGGGTTGGAGGCGGGTATCCGTAGACGGCTTCGAACGGCGTCATGCGTGTAGCGGTGTGGTAGGTGGTATTATACCACCACTCGGCTAAGGAAAGCCATTTAGACCATGTGGTTGGAGCTTCACCTGTCATACAGCGTAAATAAGTCTCAAGTGTTCGGTTAGTGACCTCTGTTTGGCCATCGGTTTGTGGATGATAGGCGGAAGAATGTCGAAGATCCACTCCATGTACTCGAAAAAGTTCTTGCCAAATTTCGCTTAGAAAAGTAGGGTCTCGATCGCTAATAAGCTCCTTCGGCATACCATGGTGTTTGAAGACATTATCGAGATAAATGTGAGCAATATCAAAAGCGGTATATGGATGCGAGATGGCGATGAAGTGCGCCTGTTTGCTTAACCGATCGATAACGACAAGTATACAATGCTTCCTGGCTGATTTTGGAAGTCCTTCGATAAAGTTAAGGCTAACCGATTCCCAAAGTCCGTCCGGTATCGACAGTGGCTGTAACAGACCCTGTCGTTTTGTCCTGTCGTATTTGTTTCGTTGACATATCGCACAATTCCGTACATAATTTTGTATTTCCGTACTCATTTTCGGCCAATAAAATAAAGTTTTAGCACGATGAAGAGTAGAGTCACGACCCGAGTGACCTCCAACCGCTGAATCATGTAACCACTGAAGAATTGATAATTTGGTGTCTTTGTGGTTTCCGATAACTAGCTTTCCTTTCCTGCGCAGTTCGTTATTTGTGTACGTATAGTGCGGATGAACATTCGTACCAGCAACAATATCGTCGATGATTTGTTTGAGGGAAGGATCAGATTTCCAAAGAAGCCGGATGGAATAAAAAAAACCCGATTGAACCGTAGACAACGTAAGACTAAGGAGTTGTGAAACGGAAACCCGTGATAGAGCATCAGCGGCGTGGTTTTCTTTTTCGTGTTTGTACTCAATAACAAAATTGTAACCCATCAACTTAGAAAGCCACATGTGTTGAAAAGGAGTAATAACGTTTTGCTCCATCATATATTTGATACTCTTTTGATCGGTTTTGATGATGAATAAGCCATGAGCAAGGTAAGCATGCCATTGTTGAACTGCATACACAACCGCAAGTAACTCCTTTTCATAAACCGAAATTCGTTGGTGTCGAGGTCCCAAAGCTCGACTAATAAAGCATATCGGATGATTCTCTTGCATAAGAACTGCTCCGATCCCGACGTTAGGCATCGGTCTCGACGATAAAAGTTTTGTCAAAATCCGGTAAGGCTAAAACATGAGTAGACGATAAAGCTCTTTTTAAAGCTGTAAAAGCTGCGTTTGCTTCATCATTCCATTCGAAACCATCTTTTTTAACAAGTTGGCCATGGGCCTAGCGATCATGCTATATCCTTTGATGAACCTCCGATAGTAATTAGCAAGTCCCAAAAAACTGCGTAACTGTTTTTGCGTGGTCGGTGTAGGTCATTGCGTAATACTGTCAACTTTACCCGGATCGGTTTCAACTCTCTTTGCCGAAATGAAGTGTCCCAAATACTCAATTATGGTTGCTCCAAAAATACATTTGCTTTCTTTGAGGTAAAGTTGTTGTTGGCGGAGGATCTCGAAAACGGTTTGTAGGTGGGTGAGATGTGCTTGCCAAGTAGAGCTATACACCAAGATATCGTCGAAAAAAACGAGTACAAACTTTCGCGTAACTTCACTAAAAATGCGATTCATGAGGCTCTGAAAAGTACAAGGGGCATTTGTGAGACCAAACGGCATAACAACATATTCATAGTGTCCGGAGTGAGTCTTGAATGCTGTTTTATAGATATCTTCGGGTGACATTCGTAGTTGGTGAAAACCCGCACGGAGGTCCAATTTGGAAAAGTATACAGCCCCACCCAATTCATCTAACAGGTCTTCTAACAGTGGGATATGATATTTTTCTTTGATGGTTTATTTGTTTAACCCGCGATAATCAACGCACAACCTCCAAGTACCATCTTTCTTCTTTACTAAAACAATTGGGGAAGCATACGAACTAGAACTATGTTCGATTATTCCTTGGTTTAACATATCTTTTATCATCTTGTCTATTTCATCCTTTTGAAGGGATGAGTAGCGATAGGGTCGGATATTAACGGGATTAGAACCGCTTACCACATGAATTTTGTGATTAAACCCTTCACGAAAAGGCGATAAAACTGTGGGTTCGACGAAAATTCCAGAGTACGAACTGATCAACTCACGCAGCATAGAGTCCGTAGAAAATTCTGTTTTGGTCGCCGAAATATGAGACAAAAGAGCTTTTGGGTTTAAGTCGTCTAAAACGTCATCTGTTATCTCATGGCCAAACAACAATGCGATCTGAGGTTCTTGAAGCATTAACTTGTTTAAACTTGCTCCGTTGATCGCCTTACAACCCTTGTTTACAGTCCCACGCAGCACATGCTTCAAACCATTAAGGTTGAATTCCATTCGGAGGTTGAGAAAATCCCATAAAATTGGACCGAGGGTGTGCAACCATTGAATACCTAGCACAAAATCACAACAGTCAAGGTTTAAAGTTCTTACCTCGGTGGTGAGATCATAGCCTTGTACTTTCCAAGAAAAATTGCTACACTTGTATTTTGTAACAATTGTGCTTCCTAGGGTGGCGGAAACCACCATCGGTTTAGTCGTTTCGAGAGGGCAACCGATTTCATTGGCAACCTTTAGGTCCAAGAAGTTGTGTGTACTCCCGGGATCAATCAAAATGTGAATCTTTCGCTTACCACTTTGTCTTGTCAAACGCATACAATTGAAGGTTGTGTTGCCCGTCAGTGCGTGTAGCGATATCATAGGCGGTTGTGTTTGCTCTGACTCAACAGCCGTCGTGTTGACGACGTCATGAACCTCATCTACATCAGAAATTTAAGATTCTGCATCACCTTCCATGACATATATATGAGCCTTGCGATGGGTTTGTTGATGGCCGGGAGTGAAGATTTCATCGCAATACATGCATAGACCTTTTTGTTTGCGATCTTGCATCTCTTGCCAAGTAAATTTCGGGGTGTTTGGTTGTTGTTTCTTGAGATATAATTTGGCGTCTGATGTGTTTGTGTGTTGCTAGGGGCAGTGGGTAAAAGCGCTGGCTTGGTGTTTTGATTCAGATATTTTGGTGTTTGATAGGCGTTTGGAGTAGAATATGTGTTGGGTTTGAATGAGGGTCATTGTGGTTTGCGAGGGAGTAGGCGTAAATATGATTCATGCATCATAGCTATGCTGCTTCGGCAACGGATTCCACATTCTGAAACTGTCTCACATGAAGCTGCAAATGTGGATTTAGATTAGTTAAGAAAATACTTAACGCATGGGCGCGTGGTAGGGATTATCGTGTGAGTTTGCACTCAAATTTATCATGAAACACCTCAACCGAATCGGTCTCTTGTTGTAAGCTAACCAAATCCGATAATGGATCAACATACAAACCTCCAAAATGAGTAGAAATTGCAAGAACATATTCTGTCCATGGTGGGTATCGATTGAAACGTTCTGCAATATAGTTGTGGTGCCATTGCAATGCCTTTCCTGTCATATGGATAGTAGCGAGTCTTACCTTTGATTCATCTAGCGTTCCGTCAAGTGCAAAGAATTGTTCGCATTTAAAAACCCAATCGCGTAGGTGAGATCCATCAAAAATAGGAAACCCAACCTTAGTAAGGCGGGTGAGCAAACCGTGTGTTGGTGTCGTACTACGCTCCTGATTAGTTCCACGATTCGAACCGGGGACAAGGTTCAGCGAATCAGGTGGTTCCAGAGAGAATGTTTGGGGAAGCGTCGTGAAAACGCCGGAATGTGAAGGATCGTCGTCAACCAGCGGACGCTTTTCAGGGTTCCGTGTAATAGGGCGTAGCTCCGCAAGCATGTTCTTAATATCGTTGAATCGAGTAGTCATCTCATTCCTCAATAGATTGTTTTGTTGGAGTTGAGCCACACGATTTTCTTCATTTTGCTTGGCTTGATCGGCCTGAACTTGCTTCATCTCCTCAAGTTTCTTGTTAACCTCGATCAAAGTTTGTGCCCTAGTTTCCATGACTGCTTATTTTGAAGTAGAAAAAAACAATCCGGGTCCGGAAGATCGATGGCTCTGATACCAATGTTACAGGACTCGTTAGGCACGATAAATCCAAACTAGAAACCCGACGAAAGGTTCGAAGAATGGTAGAATAAGGACTATGAGATAATGCTGTAAGTAAGAAGATTACCTCTAAGAACACACATTCTCTTCAATGAGTATATGAATAGACAATAGAAAGAGATAAAATAACTTGAAATTATGATTATGCATTTTCGGAGTTCCTGTCTCTCTTACATATAGATTTAGAGTCATAAATAAAGAGAACCAAACAGACATCAGTTTAGGACTTAAATGAATGAAAAGTAACAGTAGGAGTAAGAGACCAATAGGATCTCTGTAACACTATCATGTACACTCTTTGTCTTTTTTTTTTCTTGCAAGCTCTGTTATTTTTAAAGATGAATAATGGGAGAACCTGTACTCTCTCTTGTACCCACCGTAAGCGCCGTGCCGCTCTCTCTCGGGCCGCGCTCTCTCTGCTGGCTGTGCCGCTATCTCTCGGGCCGCGCTCTCTCTGCTGGCCGTGCCGCTCTCTCTGCTGGGCCGTGCCGCCCTCTCCCTCATGCCGCGCCGTGCCGCTTTCTGCCGCGCCGCGCTCTTTGTTGCGCAGCTCTCTGCCTCATGTCGCGCCGTTCCGCTTTCTGCCGCGCCGCGCTATTTGTTGCGCCGCTCTCTGGCTCATGCCGCACCGTGCCGCTTTCTACCGCGCCGCGCTCTCTGCCACCGCGCTTTCTCATTTACCTTTTGTGCCGGTCATTCGAGAACTTGCTATCTCTTTTGTACCCACCGCGTGGATCTTTTTCTGTTAAACTCCGTTCTTTTTAAGAATGGATTTTGGAAGATTTTGGAACTGCATTTGTACAAAAATTCTCTTCTTCTCTTTATGTCACTCGCCGTTTTTTGTGGTTTTTGCTTACGGTGTTGGAAGGCAGAAGAAGTCTAGCCTCTCTCCCCTGTAACCACCGTCATTCTTTCCTATGTGCCCAGTAATCTCTGAAATTAGGTGAAAGGACCTTTCTTGTGTTTTGTGTGTAGCAATGATATGTTGGAAGGTGTCAATATTTTTGTGTCAATATTTTTTTTTGTATACATCTACTTTAATTTTTAGGTATCTGAGTGATTTTATTGTATCGATGTAATTTTTCAGGAGAATGCTCCGGTGACCATGTATGCTTTTATATTTTATTTAATGTTTTTTTTAAACAAAAAAAAGTAAAAAAAAAGTTAACATTTAAATTAATTAGTTTCTAAAAACAAAACTTCCATTAATAGCTAAATCAGTATCTCAAAGTTTGGGAATCTATTGCTATATAATCAACTAAAGTTCCACACTCCAATTCTTACTAATAAATCACTAAACAAGAAAAAGTTGGATAAATTACCTGATACTCAGAACTGGGAATTAACAACAACAAGGCTTCATAGTTCAAGAACAATGCAGTCTTCGATCCATACGCATAATACTAGCGAGAGCTGTAATTTCAAGAAGAAGAGAAAAAAATTAAAAGATTAGCCTTGGAGAGAATATAGATTAGAGATTATTATAGTGGAGTAGAATAGTGTATATATATACATATTTATGGACAAAGACTTTTTGAATTTTTTTTTACTTTTAGTTAAAAATTTGGTTTTATATAAAAAGGATAAAATTGTCATTTTATATAAAATAAAAAAAACGTTTGGTTTTAAGTCTCATGGTAGTAAAATGAATTTCAATATGACTTATTCTAGGTTACTTGGCTCCATTTTGCTGATCATTTTAATGTACAGATCTTTAGATACATGACACCTACTCACATGTCTAAGATTGGGTCGTGGTCTGCTAACAAGAAAAATCATATAAGGAATGTTACCCTTCTTTAAACTTTAGCACGATCTGGAAATATAGAAATCAGTCAAAATTTAAAAACATCAAAGTTTCTTCTTACATTATTATCAATGAAGTTTACAGGATTCTTAACTATATGAATGTGGCTAGTATATTTAAAAACTTTCCATTGGTCTAATGATAAAATTGTAGCTAAGAACTTTGGTTTCTTCCACTTAAGCCGTGACTCCAACAAAAGACCTTCTGTCCTTAAATGGATTCATCCAGCCCCTGGCCGTTACAAGCTTAACACAGATGCTTCTGTACATTATAATGGCGAGGCAAGTGCTGGTATTATTATTAGAGACTATAAAGGTAACCTTATTCTTGCCTCTGGTAATTTTTACGGTAAGCTTTCTCCTCTTATGGCTGAGGCTCGTGCTCTAGTGGATGGTCTATTAATATGCAGCTCTAAAGGTTTCCTCAATATAGATATAGAGTCTGATTCGTCTATGCTTGTTGATTTTGTTAAGAATGGCAACAATGGAACTACCCCCTGACCTCTTAATCCTATTCTTAATTGTTGTAGAATGATGTTAACTCCTACTATGTCTCTTAAGCATATCTTTAGAGATCAAAATAGGGCTGCGGACTGGTTGACTCGCTGGACTTTAAAGTGCAAGATGAGAAAAGATTATGACTATATGTCTGCTCCTATTGATATCAAATCTATTCTTGTGTTAGAAAGTCTTGACCTACCATATATAAATACCTCTGATTAAGGTTGTCTATTTAATCTAGTTTGTTGTAAGCATTAAGTTTTCAGGTTGTTGTTCGTTATTCCGTGAGGGTTTCAGGCTCGATGAATCGGCTGTAATTTGATAGAGCTAGCTTGGATTGTTGCTGAAAGACCCATCTTGACGAATCAAAGCTGTATTCTGAAAGATAGAAGCTGTTCAATATCCAAGGAAGTGCTGATTCTTGCTGCAATAGAGTGGTTCGTTAAATGCTTATTGGTTGCTGATTATCGAGCTAGCATGGATTGTTGACGAATTGGAAAGATAGAAGCTGCTAAATATCTAAGGAAGTGCTGATGCTTGCTGCAATGATGCTATCTAAATGCTCTTTGGTCGTGCTTTGAAGTATTTGTTAAAATGGCCGAGCTTCTATGGTTCAGCATGTATAGGCTAGCTTGCTTGAAATTTAAAACAAATTCTTTGTAAACCCTAGATTGAGCTAGGCTTTGTTTGGTTTGGACGGTAAAAGTTTGCGCCATTTCTATGTACCCAAACTTCAGTTCAAAATTTCAAATAAATTGACTTTACTTAAAAAAAAGGAATTTTAATATAACTTTGCCTTTTCAAAATAGCCGCATGTTTAATTTGGTTCAAAAACATTTATTATTATTTTGGATTTTTTTTTTCTGATTTTCTCTCTCTATGAATACACTACAAATACATAATTTTCATTCATCTCTTGAATCATGACTCAAACAAAAATATCCTTCCTAAATCCCTTAGAACACAATTTTACAAATACTAGTACAGTATCTCAAAACATTCTAGGATAGTTTTCTTGATGTGTTCTTGTTTTTTTTGACATATGACGGATAAAAAGAAGTTTATTTTAGTGATAAAGATTTTTTTAATTAAAAAATGTATCAAGTTTAAATCGTGACAATGATGTAAATTGATTTGTTTTAATTTGTTAATTTATTTTTTTGATTTTGAAATTTATTTGTTTGAATTTATTTAATTGGTTTGTTTGAATTTATTTAATTGTTTTTAATTGATTTGTTCAATTGTTTTTAATTATTGTGTTTGAATTTCTTTAGTTAATTTGTTTGGTTTGTTAAATCGATTTGAACTTGTTTAACTAATTTATTTGGTTTGTGTGATTTATGTAAATTGTTTGAATTTGTTTGATTTTGTATAATTGATTTTTGTGAAAAGAAAACGTTAAACTTATTGTTTGAATTCTTTTGAATACGTGTAATTGATTTTTTTTTAATTTGTTCAATTAATTTGTTTAGTTTATTTGATTTTCAATTATTTTCCCTGTGTTTCTGTTTTTTCAATTGATTTGTTTGAATTTAGTGAATTAATTTGTTTGATTTATTTGAATTTGTTTAATTGATTTTTTTTATTGTTTGAGTTTATTTAATTTATTTGTTTGAATTTTATTTAATTTGTTTGTTTGATTTATCTGAATTTATTTATTTGACTTGTTTGAATTGTTTGAATTTGTTTAATTGATTCTATTGATTGTATTTAATTGATTAGTTTGAATTTTTTAATTTATATGTTTAATATATTTCAACCCAATTTTGTTTTTTAATAGTACCAATTATATTAAAAAAATACGCAAAACTTAACAGATTTGTCTAATTTGCTGGTAGTGTATGATAGTTCCAGAAATATTCAGACCTTGATCTAACTACCAGATAAGATTGTAACAGAGTGTAAAGAGAGAAACACCGGATTCAAGATGTAGAAATAGGTAAAAAGTAGTTGTAAATAATAAATGTTCACCACCCTATAAAGGTAATCTTCCTTTATATAGCAATGTGTGTGGGCCATTAACCACATGAGTGACCCACTTTATCCCATTTTTATCTTTATTTACTATAATTTTACCTATAAAATTATTATTTACAATCTAATTCATTCTTCTTTCTTAATATATCACTCTTACTACAATCAATCATTACACTATCAAAATACCCTTATACTTTACCGACTCGATTAGGTCTGAAAAATTTGCTCCATTATCAGTAGCATTATGAGAGAGAACGCAAGGACTATACTATCGGCATTGGGGTTGACTCTCCACTGCCCCGAAGGTAAAGTATTTAGGGTCGGTGTATCGTGATGTCTGGTTGCCTGATATCTTGGGACGGATTGTTTTGGCCTGATGTTAACAAGTCGCTCACCAAAATTCTGGTACATCCGATTCCCATTCATTGGTATATTTAAACCAATCTACTCGACCTCAAATGAACTATTATTTTGGTCCTGCATTTTGGTTCCTCATCTTCCTCGATTGTACCGGGCCCATTGACCTTGTTGGAAAAAGGATCGTGTCACGGTCTTACACGTGTATGCTATTTAATAGGAACACATTGCTTGTGGTTTTTAAATGACCGCCTCTTGATCTGACCGGTGCTCACACGAAGATGATGGTTTTCAAGCCCTGCAAGGATGTCAGACGATCACACATGTCTATTATCTATTCGAAGCGTGTCAACTCATACTTTCAGAAAACGACTCTTGGGCTTCCCAAAGCTCTATTCAATTCTCTATGAAAAGACTCGTTGAAGAGAAAATTTCTCTATAAATACCTCTCACAACTTCATTATTCATCACGAGAGAGTTTATACAGAGGGAAAGTAAGTTTTTCTAGCCCGATTTTTCTAGAGAGATAAAGTATACTGTCATATTTGTTTATGAAAAAAACCCGCGTCAAACAAGAAAAATGAACCAACAGTAAAACTTATTTTCAGTCTATACGATTACTTAAGTATCTCTGAAAGGGTTGTCGAATACAAAGCTGCGAGTTTAATCATCAACTCCCGAAGCTCTCTTCCCACACAAGTTTATATGGTTATTTCAAACCCAAGTGACACCGTTCTTCTGGAAAAATCGTCTCTATTACTATTGCATCAACTCGCCAGCTAAGCCTGAATTCCTCCTCTGATCAAT
The DNA here is from genome assembly GCA_036936605.1 of Limnanthes douglasii subsp. nivea. NCBI lineage: Eukaryota > Viridiplantae > Streptophyta > Magnoliopsida > Brassicales > Limnanthaceae > Limnanthes > Limnanthes douglasii. Next base: position 146,541,769 of record JAUPFV010000003.1, on the reverse strand, counting down.
ATATACCTTCCCGTGCCGTCTAGTCCTTTTGCTTAACTCAAAAAGCTTCAACCGCCAAACGTTTCTATTCTCTATTTTCAGTTATGGGAGACTTGAGCACCTCATCATCATCTGACGCTCCTGAGATTAGTCAACTGACTCTGACCATTACGTGAGTTCGTACTAGCCATAACACGCTTCCACTATCAGTGGTGTGGCGCAACGCAATTCAGAATAGCAGAAACTTAGGGATATTGTCATTGTTGTCGTCGCTCAAAACCAAGGTGAGTCAATTCCTAACAGTGTTCGTGTCGAAACCAGTTCTAGCCAGGTCAACCCTACTCCCGGCCCGAAGGAATTGTTTGTCGCCATTAAGGGGTTGTCGAAAAAAAACAAGAAGGGGCATCCCACACTATCTCGACACAAAATCCAAAGAACAAAACGGCACTTCAAATAAAATGATAAGTTTAAATAAATCCTTGCCTTCCAAAAACATCCGAACGAAAATCAGCGATGCTACTAAAAGTCGTGTCGTTGACAAATCAGTTGACACTGTCACCGGACCGACCGTCGTGAAAAAAACTTGCCAGCCAAGTCAAAATAGAGGGTCATGCCGAACATTGGTGATGAGGATCATGCTCAAGTAGTCGGCCGAGCTCCTAATACTAATGATGCGGGCCAATCTAGAGCCGACCCGTTTGTTATGGTCCACCGAGATGGGAAATAAATTGTTGCAGAGGAAAATTGTGCTGCTACTCTCGTGGGGGAAGAAGAAACCTTACCTCATGAAATATTCAAAATGTTAACTAGCTATCACAACAGTTTTCCTAGGGTGCACATTATTATTCTCTACAACCACACATATATGTACTATAGTGCCGAAGAGATGTCGGAGCTGAAAATTAGTTGGGGCATTCCGGGATGTGTAAACATCCGCTTTCTCATACATTACACCATTTTCATAAAGAAGATGAAGCTAGTAATATTTTCTGATATCTTGAACTTGGGTATTAGGTTTCCACTTGATCCCGACGTGTTAAGATATTTTGAGATTTTTTAGCTATACTCATCCTAGCTCACATCTAATGTTTGGTTTGCACTCATGTCGTGTATAACACCTCATGCTTGTCAGTTATACCGATGCCCATGAAGAAGTTTCTAACGATGACTGGTATCTCAAAGTCGCCAAAACTTCCTTTATTCTACACTTTCTTAGCCAACAATTTGAAAATAGTAAATGATCAGCTGGAAACCGACAAGGCGGGAAAACATCGGTTTGTGTTCATTAGCGGGGCTTGGGAGAATGAATAGCCTCACTCGAAGGAAAAATCGAGGCGATTGACCTACAAATGGGTCCACGAAAGTTTTTGTTCTATACAACCCTTTTTTTTAAATAGGTGTCTCTTCTTTAGCCCCTAAGGTAAAATTGCAGGATCTGAAAATGGAGTACGTGGAATCGGCCATGGATACTTTTAAAAAGCTGAAAGACTGGGCCAAAAGGAACTGGGCTCGGGCTTTCCATCATTGCTTCAAGCCTATAAATTTGATAAATAGCAATCTATGACGATTCTCTAAACGATTACTTAAGGTTTGAGCAGTTAAGGGTGCCCTCTATCCTATCGACTTTGTGGAAAAGCTACAAGCCCCGACGTCATTGTCTTCTTACCAAAGTGTAATAGAGCTCCAAGTAAACGTTCCAAGTCATCGAAGTTGTCCAATCTTGAGGCTGAACTTCGGTCACTCCGAAAAAAGGAGGCAGAGTGAAAAAATCGAGAGCCAAATATCTACAAGTCATGCATACTCTACGCTCTACCAAACTAACTGTCGATGAAGATCGGGACCATGCTGTTCGGCCATTGGCAGCTCCCAAAATTCAAACTTGTTTCCAAAAATTTCAAACAGTCAAGGCTACTCACAAACTCTGAATCAAAACAACAAAAAAGAGTAAGGAAAAAATTAGTAAGTTTGCCGACAAGTGTGTCAAAACCATAGAAGGGAAAGTTGTCGGCGCCTAAAGCTGTCTATGTTATGACTTTCCACCAACAATTTCCAAACCTGCCTCGTGGGTCAATGTAGCCGGATGTTCCTGATGGGATTGATTGTGAGTGATGAGTCCGGATTTTGTCACCACTCTTTATGAGAACCGTAGAGGGGCAATTCGGACAACATCCACCTAGCCGGACTCGGGCAGTTCGGACAACCTCCACTCACTAAACTGTCCGAATAGAACTAAAGTATTAAAAACTTAACCACTTTGTAACTAAACTAATTACTCTCTTACTTAAACTAATGGGTCTTTAAACTCGACCCGAATCCATTTAAATATAACCCGAAAGCCCATGTGGCCCAAAGATAAGGGTATAAATACCTAACTACCTACATTAAATGAGGGTAATGAAAATTAAATACAACCATGCAGCTCTATTCTCCCTCTACACTCTATCCAAACATTAAATACCTTCAAAATACCACATAACTCTGAACAAAATTACCCTCAAACGAAAATAAACCTCACTAGTGAGGATGATAGGGACGAAGGGGAAGATGACGAGGACTCATGAGAAAAGTCATCCGAACAACTGAACTTTGGAGAAGAAAATTAAGTTTAATTTTGTTTTATTTTATTTTATCGCATACTAATGGTAACTATTTATGCATTTTTTTCGTTCGACCCTTAAAATCGTGCAAATTCGATCTTTTGATGAATATACCTAGTGTTTTTTTCTCTAAATTTTCATTCTTTAAGTCGAAATTGATCAGTTTCCGAAGACAAGATGAAAATATTTAAACAAAATTAGAAGCCCGAACACGAAATTAATATAGATCAACTTATGTTGAAATACCTATGAGGTCCAAATAATAAAGATATTGTAGATCAATCGATGTTAAAAAAAACGTTAAGGTTCAAACACATAAAATAATGTTATTCAACCAATGTTGAAAAAACTCTTAAGGTTTGAATAAGCAAAGTATTTGTTATCAACCGAAGTTGAAAACCCTTTAAGGTTTAAATAAACAAAATATTGTTGCTCAACCGAAGCTGAAAAACCCTTAAGGTTCAAACAAACAAAATGTTATTGATCAACTGAACAAGAAAATAAATAAAAATATGAAAATTCATAAATACTATAAGTAAAGCGTGAGATGTTCGATATTCCAAGAAAGCTGCAAATGTCGGTCATTTTTGTCTTTGAACCGATAGGTGCCTCGTTTTATCCTCTCTATCACCTGATAAAGGCCTTCCCAGTTGGGAGCAAATTTTCTGAGACTCTTGTCTTTGGTATGCATGAAAATGTTTCTAATGATGTTGTTACCGACCTTAAACTCTCTTCTTCGAACCTTGGAGGCATACCTGCTTCTCATTAGGGCCTAGTAATGTAATGAGTTTAAATGTGCACGATTTCGCTTTCTCTCAATCAAATCGAGCGCAAGACGTCGACCCTCGTCGTTGTTGTTTTCTGAATAATGCTCGATCGTGTAAGATGGTAAGATAGTTTTTAAGGGGGTCACTGCATCCATACCATACACCAAAGCGTAAGGCGAATCTTGAGTAGTGGTTCAGGGGTAGTTCGATATTGATGAGGGTAGAATTCGCCGATATAAATAATAAGGGTTTAATTGTGAATAAAAGATACTTGGTGTAGTTATTAATGTATTAAGGATCCCTCGGGGACCAATTTGTAAACACAGTACTTGTTAAGGGGCCATATTAATTGTATAAACGGCCCACTAAGGATGTTAGCGGGTCCATCTTATTTTAGTATAAAAGGTGACCCACTTTCTTGGTACGTGGGACATTGAATATTATTCTATTACATTCTCTTTCTCTCTCTATACTTTCTCTCTCTAGTCACATCAAGCACAAGATCCAAAATATTCTTCCAAACAATTATTGACTCATCATTGGCGCCGTCTGTGGGAACGAGTCATACCAAAAAGGAATCTTTGTTCTTTGAAAATCACGTTTTGCGAAATGAGCAACGAAGCTGTGATAGAGAGGGTCGGTAGAGAAGTGATCCGAGCCGTCTCGGTGTCAGAGGGCGAGGAAGCGCCTGGTCGGGAGCACCACGACTAAGGTCGGGACAAGCGGTCGACCCTAATAATGACCCGAAAACAGCTCCTTGAAGATATTTCCAGGCTAAACGCAGAAAGGGAGCGGGCACTGGACGAGAAAAGGATCCGGGAAGGAAAAGGCAAGGGACCCCTCTTGGAGGATCGGGAGGTGGCCGACCATGATGTTGGGCCGCTCATCGAAGCCCCTGTTAGGGCAAAATACCGAGGAAGGGCAAAATACCAGGACTCGGCGGTACCCGGAGGACCATCGCGGCGCAACAATTGACTACACCTCGGGTGATTCGTCAGGCAGAGAGTATCAGCGACGGGAAAGGGCCCAGCGGACACAAAAGAATCATTCCCGACGCCTCCGAGGGCCCCGGGCGGACTCCCCAAAATACAAGAAGGGTAGCACCGAGAAGCGGACCCCGGTATCCTTTGAGAAGGAAGAAATGCCTACCGCTAGCCGTGAAGAGCGGGCAGCGCTGCCTCCAGTGCCATGGCAACCGTCGAACAGTCAGAACCAAGGTTACCGAACCAGTAGCCAGTTTGTCAGCCTAGGATATGAGGGACTATACGGAGTTCAGACGGGAGGACTTGGAGGAGGAACGTATGGGTTCGGTATCAATTGGAGGGCATCCCCATTGTCCGACGAGATATTAGCGGGGCAGCTCCCGAAACGATTTGACATTTCTAAACTACAAAAAGTACGATGGGAAGAAGGACCCAGATAATCATTTGGAAGCTTTCAAAAACTTCATGCTGAGCTTCGACAACGATGACAAACTCCTGTGTAGAGCTTTTTCCATGACCTTCAGGGACCTAGCATCTAAGTGGTACAACCGTTTACCGCAGGGCTGCATCCAGAACTTCGGGATGTTTCGGACAATGTTTAGACAACACTTTGTGGGAAGTAAAAGCTTCCGGGCCAACGGAGACACCATTATGAATTGCCGGCAGAAATTGGGGGAAAGCCTTAGAGAATATACCAGGAGATTCATCGACGCAAAGACCGACTTTGACCACTGCGAAGAGAACGTGGCCCTAACTGCATTTCGCTTGGGTCTGCTCCCTGGACCAATGAAGCAATCAGTGACGAAAAAACAAGCATTCACGTTTTCCGCACTTCTAGCTAAGATAGAAAAACATATACTGATCGAAGAGACCGAAGCGTCTGAGTTGGCAGCGCAAATTCAGCAAAGTGCCCAAGCATCGGTAGTGATAAGGCAAGGCACTCGGTCAGATTACGCTAGGGCAGCCCAACCGGTCAGCACGATACACCCGAACTCTCCTGTATCAGCCAAACCCTCGGTCCTGACAAGCCCGAGACCGAAGCAAACAGGTCAGACAACTTCACTTCCCATGTCAAACAAGTGGATCCGACCTGCATATTTCGCAGATCTTACAGAGTGTGTAGCGTCGATCTACGAGAAGACTAAGAAGAACGGGATGTATCGAAGACCTTTCCCGATACCAACACCTCGAGAGCAAAGGAATAACCGCTACTACCGCTATCACGAGGACGTCGGGCATAATACTAAGGACTGCATCGCTTTGAAGAAAGAAATACAGATGCTCATAGAACACGGAAACCTCTTGGAGTAAGTTAAGAAGGCACAGCAAAGTACGACCTCGAAGGAAGTCGTGATAATACCAAAACCAGAAACCACAATGGCAATTTCAGAAGTAACCGATCCGTTCGATGTTTCCATCGAGTACTTCGATCCCGAAGCGAACCGCAACATCATCGGGATTATCGAGGAAGAAGCCGAGAAGAACGTCGGTAATGTACGAGGCCTTTGTAATTTTTTTGAATCCCTAACTATTTTTGGGGGAGATTCTATGGCAGGAGTTACACAATCGTCCACATATATGATTTTCCAGACCCTCTGGGAAAATTTTCAATATTGCATTTATCTACAGAACCTACTTTGGTTTTTCAGTTCCCGAACTGATCCACATATATGATTTTCCAGACCCTCTGGGAAAAGTTTCAATATTGCATTGATCTACAGAACCTACTTTGGTTTTTCGGTGCCCGAACCGATCCACACTTCACGATTCCCGATCCTATCAGGAATTTCCAATATTACGTTTGTACTTAGGATTTTTCACAGAACTACTTTATTTTTCCCAGGCAACAATATGTGAAAGGATATAACCAGAAAATTCAATATATTGATAGGGGACCCCGCGGCCCCCAAAACATAGTTAAACGTGTTCATAAGAAATATTGATAGGGGACCCCGCGACCCCCAAAAGAGTAACAAAAACAACTAAACAAAAAAACGAGCGCGACTTCTGGGTCACTCGTCCTCTTCCTCCTCTTCAGCATCATCAGATTCTTCCTCATCTCTACAGTCGACTCCCTCAGGGCGGTTCCCCTCTGGCACATCCAACCACATTGCCCCGAGGTGAAGGTCTGGGAAGCGGTTGTGGAACGACAGCACATACGCGGCTTTGGCATCGGCAGTTTCTTTCTCCGACCACTTCCTACACCGATTTGCGAAGGCGACGTTCGAAGATCTTAGCTTTTGGACCTCCTGAGCCAAGGCAGCAACACGGTCTTCCGCGGCTTTCTTCGCCTCCTCCGCGGCCTTTTTCGCCTCCTCCGCGGCCTTTTTCGCCTCCTCCGCAGCCTTCCTCGCCTCCCCCATGGCTGTCTTCGCCTCTTCCGCGACACGTTCGGCTTCCGCGATCCGACCCTCCGCCGACGCCTGAGCCGCCTTGGCTTTTTCCACCTCCCCGGTCAGGCTAACAATTTTTGCCTTGGCGCCCCCTAGCTGCTGGCTTAGCTCGATCGCCCGACGCTCTTTCAAGGCCTCCGGTATAAGCAAGTTGTACAAGGATAAAGCCAGATCATCCGATCCTCGCAGCGGGAACGTGTGCGGACTTCCAAGCATCGTTAGCACCGGGTACTTCGTACCGCTCGACGAGGCTGCAGCTGGGTCCGACACTTGGGGGGGCTTGACATCATCTGGAATATCCACAAGGTCCGCCGTTAAAGTACCTTTCACGCCACCGTCCTGATCAGACAGCTTCGGTATGGTGCCATCCCCCGCGCCGTCAACAGCCCTACTCTCTGCCTTGAAGTACTTGGATTTCTTTGCTTTAGTCCCCTCCGCATCGGCGTGGCCTTTCCTCTTCTGCACTGGAGCCTGGTCCTGGTTCGCCTCCCCACCTTCATGAACGGGTGCCTCTTCCCGAATCAGCAAACCCACCCCCGCAACCCCAGTTTCGTTCTCCCCGACTTCGTCGTCTGACTTAGGGCGCTTGCTAGGCGCCTTGTTGCACTTTGGCAGATACAACTGTGACCCAGGGGCGCCGGTTTTCGCGATCACATCCTCCAAGCTCGGGGGCTATCGCAACTACTCGATGGTGAGCACCTCGGACGAGCAACGCCAGAGGTTACTCATGATTAAGTTTGTATCTTTGAAGGTCTGATGCATAACCCGACCCCAATGCTTCCGAGCATAGCTTTTCAGCACCTCGAACGTGGCCTCAACGGCTTTCGAGTGGTCTTTCTTCAACCCTTGCAACCACTCCTTCGACACTGCACGAAGGGTCGGTGTCATCATGCACCCAGGTCCGAAGCAGCTGCCTCTTGTTCTCCGGGGTATAGGGAAGACCGTTCTCCCAGCACCCGCTCAGAAACACAAACCGATGCTTCCAGCCTTTGTCTCCCTCCAAGAAGTCATTAACTATCTTCCACTTGTTTCCCAAGGAAGAGTAGAAGAACGGGGAATTCGGAGCCTTGGACATAACTAACATAGCAATATATTCCTCCATAGGCATAACCCGACCTGAAAGACGGGAAGCCATTATGCAGGACATTAAAGTATACCAGGCATTCGGCGTCAGCTGCGATGGGCAGATCTGGAGGGTGCGGAAGTAGAGCGCAATCTCGGGATCTAAGGGGAAGCGCAGACCCCAATTGAACAGCTCGGTAAACACCACGATTTCCAGAGATCGGGCGTGAACAGGGGTTTCCCCAGGGACCGGGAACCGAACCGTGACGCATTCGGGAATCCCCCAGCGGATCAGCAGATCCTTGTGTTCGGACTCAGGGAAGTAGAGGTACTTCCCCTCGTAGAGAGAGACGACGTCCCTCGAAGGAAGTCATCCGAAGGGTTAGCAGCATTTCCAGCAGCGGCAACGCAGATCTCTGCGGGTGCAACATCCACCTCTGATTCTCCCACATCGGGGTTCGGGGCTCGGTCAGAGCTTCGGGCTGTAGCAGCGTCCGAGTCCGATGATCGTACCCGGGAGATAGAGGGTTCAACCGAATTTCCTGAAAAATCCCGATGAGCCGCATCCAACTCCTCTGGCGTCAACCGACGCTTAGGAAAACCTAAAAAAGTTACGGCAGTGTTGGTACCGGTCCAATACCCTCGAATTGAGGGAGTAAGCTGAACCATTTCAAGATAGTTACCTCATGCGGGAGATGTAGGGGGACTGTCTTCGCCCATGGTCAAGAATTTAGTTTTGCGAACGCGTCGGGACGGGAACGGAGGTGATGGAACGAACGAGTTGACAGATGGTGGGGTCGGATTTTCTGACCGAACTGTAGGGGAACGAGAGGAGCTGCTACTGGAAGAAAGGACAACGGTTTCCGGAGATAGGCTAATCTCGGGAGATAGAGAGCCGGGAGGGTCGGGCAGAAGAAATGATTCAGCAGGGATCGGGGTGGCTAAAACAGGGTCGTGAGGATGCGGGACGGGAGTAAAGGGTTTTGAGTTAGATCCCCAAATCAAGCCAGCGCGTCGGTATTCTTCGGCTCGGTCTCCGATGCTAGCCCACTCTTTGAAACTCCACACAGGCTTTTTCTTTTTCTTGGCTGATGTTTGCTTGGGTATCTGGGTTTCATAAAACGAACATTCCCTTTCTAAGAATGGTCTGACAGCGCTCTCCCTCTCTATAAATGATCTGGCAGCACTTTCCCTCTCTAGAAACGATCTGTCGGCACTTTCTCTCTCTAGAATGCCTCTGAGAGAGATCAGGAATTGTGGATTATTTATAAGCAACGTTGGATGACCGGGGAATACCAATCGACAAAAGCACAGCAGGAAGGCGAAGAGTCTCCCTAAGAACCTAGTCTGGCAAAGACGCATCCCGTGAACAGGTGACACGTGTTGACCAACTTCCGACGAAGGCTTACCTAGGCAACGCCCTTCGAACTAACTGATAAGGTGGGCCTTCGAAGCCATATCCACTATGAAGAGCCGGCCCATCACAATGGGGCCAGGGGAAGAAGCTCAAGAGAACGCGGGAACCGACCTGATTCAGGGCAATGAGCATCGGGCAAGAAAAATCCAACAGGACCTGAGTATTGCTTTCGGGTAAAGATAATTAAAAAGCGCTGCGGGAGCGCCATCGAACGCCCGAAGGACAGATCGGGGCGAGCAACGTCGCGGAACGACCGACGCAAGAGGAAAAAGAATAATTTCAACCAAAGGTAAGCCATTGGTCCGATGTACAGGAAACTGCAGACGACAGGTGTAGGCGCGGTAGTGAGTCTCCGCTCCTAATACTCCCGAAGACTGGGGGGCTACTGATGAGGGTAGAATTCGCCGATATAAATAATAAGGGTTTAATTGTGAATAACAGATACTTGGTGTAGTTATTAATGTATTAAGGATCCCTCGGGGACCAATTTGTAAACATAGTACTTGTTAAGGGGCCATATTAATTGTATAAACGGCCCACTAAGGATGTTAGCGGGTCCACCTTATTTTAGTATAAAAGGTGACCCACTTTCTTGATAGGTGGGACATTGAATATTATTCTATTACATTCTCTTTCTCTCTCTATACTTTTTCTCTCTAGTCACATCAAGCACAAGATCCAAAATATTCTTCCAAACAATTATTGACTCATCAGATATGCCCACAACAACTCTTGTAAATAATCTGCCAATTTCCCAGTTTTCGCCTCCAAATTTTTCTTGAGACCATCAATAATCGTTATGTTGCTTACTTCAACCTGGCCGTTTGTCTGCGGGTGAAATGATATTGGGAAACATTTTTGGATTCCTTGGGATGAACAAAAAAATTCATTTCACTGCTATCAAACTGCGGGCCATTGTCTATAGTTAACCTCCACGGGACACCAAAGCGACAACAAATGTTTGACCAGATGAAATTTATTACATCTTTAGCCCTTATCTTGGATAGAAGCTCAGCCTCAACCCATTTAGAGAAATAATTCGCAGCGACCATTATCATTTGCCTTCCCTATGTTGCCATCGTCACTAGGACTACCAAGTTGATTTCCCACCGATCAAATAATAACCCCTCAGAAATGGACTTAAGTAGTGTGGTCGAGATGTGAATTAAGATTTCAAACCTCTGAAAAGTATCACACCTCTTGACCAACTCTATAGCGTTGGCTATTATTGTGGGCCAGCAAATGCCCGATAGAGAAACTCTTCTAATCAAAGCCTTGAAACCACAATGAGCCGATCCTTCTCCGTCACGAAGTTTAGATAAAACTAGCTGTGACTTGTTATGCCCAAGACATCTTAACAAAGGTCTACTCAAAGATTGTTTTGTAAAGTATGCTCCCTAAAAGTATAAAACTGTGGGCCTTAAACCGTACCTTTTTTGCTAACACTTTATTCGTGGATAACACATTATTCATAAAAACAAAATCGGACGTTATATCTCTAGTCTGCGTTAGTAACCATCAAAATTTAGAAAGTTATCTCTGGTCGTTATCCAGCTCTGTCCTTCTAATTGTTGATGAGTCTTTATGCGTTAGAACTCATGGGTAATCCCCGACGTACACCATTGTTTCCAACGAATCCACGATACATTTTCTGCTCTATGAACATGTTCATACGTACTTTTTCAAAAGCCGTATCGAAAACCCTCAATACTTCTAAATATATGACCAGATGCTCATTTATTGCCACGTAATGTCCACTAGCATGATTAACCACTAGCATGATTAACCACTAGTTAGGAATCGTTTTTTAACCGAACGTTCTTAGTCACGAAAATCTGTGCGAGTCTCAAACCTGCTAACGATGCCTTATACTTGGCCTCATTATTCAAAGCTGAAAAACCGAATTGTATGGCTTGGTGCATAGATATTCCTAAATGCGTGGTTACATGGACTCCCACTCCACATCTATTAATGCTTGATCCCCCATCTGTCCAGATAATCCACTCGGTGCGCTTTTTTTTATCGAACTCCTTCTCTTCTGGTCAGTCAGAATGAAATTCCACTAAAACATATTCCAAAGCCTGACCCTTGATGGATGTTCTAGGATAAAATTCGATGTCAAAATTTCATAGCTCAAAAGACCACTTGGTCATCCGATCCTAAGTTTCAGGACGCTGCGACACATTCTTCAGTGGGAATAACGTTGGGACTATGATAGAATGACCGTGAAAATAAGGTCGCATTTTTCTGGTTGATTTACCAATGCTAGGGCTAACTTCTCCAGTTTCAACTACCTTTTTTAGGCATCCAACAAACTCTTGCTCACATTGTAAACCAACCCAATATCCAATTTGCCTCGCGAATAAGTGTCGCACTAACGACATAATTAGATTGCAATATACAAAAACAGACTTTCCCATTACAAAGGCTTAGTTTACAAAGCGAAAGAGGATGAATATTATTTTAAGCCAAGGAATGCCCCGATACACACGGGGTCCAATTGAACTCTTTGGTTTGTCTTAGAATCTAAAAAAAATAGTGCACATTTGTCAGAAGATCGTGATATAAATCATTTTAAAGCTGCCAGCCGGCCCGTAAAAATCTGGACCTCTTTAATATTTATTGGCGGTGTCATAGTACTCATAACATTCAACTGTATTTGATCTGCCTCTATCCCTATTTCACTGATCATATATCATTAGAACTTCCCAGGCCGAACCCCAAACAAACATTTTTCTGGATTCAGCTTGAGCTTTATTCTTTTCAAGTTGTCAAATATTTCCTCAAATTCGGGAAAATTATCTTCATCGCTCATAATCTTGACCAGCATATTGGCTATATAAACTTCAACGTTTCGCCCGATCTGACCTTCAAATTCCTTATTCACTAACCTCTGATAGGTGGCCACTGCGTTTTTAGACCGAACGACATAAATTTGTAGCAATGCAGACCTCTCCTAGTTATAAACGACGTGTTATCCTAATCCTTCGGGTCTAGCTTTATTTTATTATATCCTACATAGGCGTCCATAAAAGACAACAGTCTGTTACCTAATTTTGAATATACTAGCTGATCAATTTTTGGTATTGAGAAAGGGTCTTTAGGGCACGCCTTGTTAAGGTCGGTGAAATCCACACACATTCTCCATTTCTCGTTCTTCTTGAATAGAACGGGATTGGTTGTCGGCAGCGAGTACTGGGATTTTCGGATATGCCCTACTTTTATCAGTCTATCCACCTCAGCAATAATGGCCTATATTTTCTCTTGATAAAAATATTGTCGCTTTTGAATTACTGGTCGGACGTTTCATCGTATGGCAAGACTGTGATATATTACACTATCGGGGACCCCTGTCACATCCTCAGAACACCACACGAATAAATGCAATCTTTTCTTCAAGAAAGAAATCAACATTTCCCGAACCGCGAATGACAAATTTGTTCAAATTTTCAAAATCCTCCATCCGAAAAACTCATAGTTCTCGTCTGTAAATAACAATTCGGGGGTCTCCCTAGGATCTCTAACAGGAACCGACCCTGCAGTTGACCCCGCTAATTGTTAATCTTTCACTTGTTCCATTTACCGGTTCACTTTTGACACTAAAGCCGCTCGATAACATTCCCTAACTGTTTTCTGGCTGCTTAGAACCGTTCCCACATTATTACCCATCACATACTTCAAAACATTGGTGGACAGTCGACGTCACAGCATGCATTCTAGACAACCATGATGTAACGAAGATGGCATTATACAAGGTTGGTGCATCCACAAAAAAGTACTGTTACCTCTTTCTTGAATGACCCCTGACTCAACTGTACGAATCCTTTAAACTTTCCAACTACTTTGGTCATAGCTTCTGTAAAACCCACAATGGTCCGCTCATATCTTAAAATGATCGGAGGTTTCTTGAACTTTGCATACGTTGTCATGAAAACAATGTTTGAGGAGCTCCCTGTATCAATCATCACTCTCCGTACCTCATCACCCACGATTGTAGCCACAATTACCACTGCGTCTTCATGTGGTCCGGCGATGCCTCTCATATCGTCGCCATCGAAACATAGTATAAGGGACAAATTTTTGTATAGGTGGGGCGACGTTCCCGCTTCTAAATGTATAGTTAGGCTTACGATATATCTTTTTCGGGAAAAATTGGAGCTTTCTGCCATAGAGTCGCCTCCAAAGATAGTTATCGATTCAAAAAATCTACACAAGTCACTAACCTTTCCTTTACTATCGAGAATTATTTGTTCCATAATATTTATTATATTCTGATTATCATCGGGGCTATCTATTCTGTGGATACATCGAATAGATCGGTAATCTCAGAATTAACCACTGCAGTATCCTGCTTTGGTATCACCACGATCTCTTTAACCCCGAAACTCTACTGAGCTTGCTTCCTCACAAATACCGTCAAATTTCGATTCTCAATTAGCATCTGAATTTCTTTCTTTAACACAATACATTATGTCGTATAATCCCTAACATCTTCATGATATTTTCAATTTCGTTTATTAAGATTTTCTCGGGGTATTTGGATGGAAAGGTTTTCGAAAATGGACAAGGTTCTTGGCTTTTTTGAAAATGGTCGACACAAACTCAGTTAAATCAACAAAATGAGCGGGTCAGACCCACTTGTTTGAAATGGGTTGAGCTTTGTCTTGAGCAATTACTATATAATTGTTAACCCTTACTCGTGGGGGGTGTGACCCTGAAGCTCTTGACTGAAATTTCCCTGCCGCTGGGTAGGTGTTTATTGGTTGGGGTTGTGGGATAGGGGTCAGAATCTGCCGGTATAGCACGATGGCTTCCTGCACGTTTTATTGTAACTGAACTAGCAAAACTGCAAGTGTAAAAGCTTGTCTCTTCGTTAGAACCTCTTTCGTAGGACCAAGAAAAAGGCCCAACCTAAAACCCCTCAAAGAGACACTTTCTTTGCAATGGTCCAAATAAGTTTTGGCATCCACAAAGCATCCGGTATAGTCCATCAGGCTATTTATGATCTTCTGTCTGTAGTTGAAAATCGTATCTCCATTTTCTCAGAAATGTTTGCTCCCCACGAAATGCGATCTTTGAAAGTGTACATGATACGCGACAAAAAATTTTGTCATCGCTATCGAAGTTCAACATGGAGTTTTGGGACGACTCCAAATGGTTGTAAGGGTCTTTCTTCCCATCGTATTTTTCAAGGTGGGAAATATTGAACCACTTTGGTAGATTCGCTGAAAGGATATCATCATAAAGTGGTGATGATCTCCAATTATGCCCGACCCCGATAGCTCAACTTCCAAGACCTTTTATAGGGGTCGCGTACAATCCCTCATCGTTCGGGATAACAAATTGGTTGTTGATCATATATCCATGAGTCTGACTACCCGATGGGACCTGGACATGGGGCGTCGTAGTTTGCTCTCTTCTATTGAACATGATTGCCATATCTTTATCTATGGAGGCATGAGTTCTTTTATCAATGATGTTCCCGTTGTCTTTCAACATTCTTGACCTACGAGACATGCGAGGTCAGATCTTTTGATTCCTTAAAATCTTTTTCTTCTTCTTATGACGTCAGTATTCGTGGTTTACAGATGAGGATTATCCGAATCATAATCGGAGAAATCACTATGCTCTCGTGTATACGAGCGCTCGACCTTCCTATCCTTCCTTATCAACCCACTATTATGTCCTCACAGACGGACCCGACCTTGACCACGGTCTTCTTCTGCTTGACCCTATCTGTGATTTTCTTCCCTATCGATGTCAGGTGATCGCTCTCTGTAAAATCCCGACCTGTTTTTTTTGTTAGCTAAAGCCGCTTCTTTCTCAGTTTTGAGCTTAGCTATATTTTCCAACAACCGTTGCCTAGTTATAATAAAGAACGATCGCTTACTTCGCCCTTGTCCATATTGATCGTGATCATGATGTTTCTGTTCAAACTGTTTCCTTTGAATCGATGGTCCTCAGAATAAGAGATAATTCTGGCTACATCAAAACCCACTGTTCTACCATCTACAGTATATATGTTCATCTCTCTTTAATTCGTGATTTGGGAGAACCGGTTACCGGGTATCACTTTAGTTTCCCACAGACGACACCACTGATAGCTTGAGAAATATCAGGACCCTGATCTAACTACCAGATAAGATCGTAACATAGTGTAGAGAGAGAAACACAGGATTCAAAGAGATAAAGTGGTAAAAATTATTTGTTAATAATAAATGTTCACTACCCTCATAAAGAGAATCTTCCTTTATATAGCAATGAGTGTGGGTTTTTATCCACATGGGTGGCCTATTTTACATTTTAAACTTTATTTACTCTAATTCTACCCATACAAATATTATTTACAAGATAAGTTCTTCCTCTTTTTTAATATATCACTCTTATTACAAACAATTATTACACTATCAAAATACCCTTATGCTTTGCCGACCCGATTAGGTCCAGACAATTTTCTCCCTCATCAGTGTACACATCTATATTTTTTGAATAGTTGTACATGGGCTTGTAGCCCATTGAAATAACCCACCTAATACCTTAAGTTAGGCCCAAACATTAGTAAAACAAAAACATTGAGACAATTTCATAGGGTTTAGACAATGCTGATGAGAGAATAAATGACTAGAATGAGGAATCTTGGATCTTGGACCTGATGTGACTAGAGCTCAAAATGTAGAGAGAGAAAGTAAAAAGAGAATATATTAAAGAATTGTCCACCTACCAAGAATAAATGGGTTCCCTTTTATAGTGGGGAAGGTGGGAACCATTTAGTTTCTGGGTAGTCTTTTATTATTTCACAGTCAGTCCTCTACAAAATACTTTATTTACATATTATCCTCAAGTAAATAATAAACACAATAATGGGCATATTTCCCTTCTCCTTTTTGCAATTAACTCTTTTTCCATTGGGATCGACGATTTACTTCCTTATCAGTAGCCCCCAGTCTTCAAGAGCATCGGGAATGAAAACTCAAAAAAATAAATCATTTTGAAACGCCTCTGTCCACTATGCCTCGGTATCGGTTGACCACATTGCCTTGGTATTGGTTGAACACATTGCCTCGGTATCAGTCCGGCTTAAGGAGACGTCCCCCGATCAATCGCTTTTCCTTAGTGATGACCGACCCTCTATATTTTTTGTTAAAGCTTCTGGGGCGGCTACGAATCATCCCTGATGCTACAAGGCTTTATTATGGGCCTACCACTGGCCCCAATTAATAGATACCCCATGGGCCCAAACGGGTAATCAAGCCTTGGAAGAAAAACCGGGTATATGGAGCCCATCTAGTGTACCCACCTGTACTAACCGGTGTAGACCTACGATGCTAGCCTGACAAGACCCTATAGCGTGCTCTGTTAGGCTGAATCTACACGTGTCCTCCCCTTACTCGAAGCGTGCTCGTCTGCACATTTCTCCAAAAGGCTCTTCGACTTCCCGCAGCTTTTCGTCGTTTGGCCTCTCCTATGCGTAAAGCGGTTAAGGCAAGCTGCATATATATACTTCACTCACAAAATCGCTCTTAGAGAATTTCTAGAGAGAGAAAGTCCTGCCCTGATTATTCTAGAGAGATAAAGCGATGTTTATGAAAAGTAAGAACCCAAAGCTGAAACAGAAGTCGAAAAAGAAGAACGAGTCTGCGTTTGGGTTTATTGAATGGGCTAGTATTAGTGATCGAGCCAAAGGATACCGAGCTGCAGGATTGATTTGGAGTTCTGACACTAAGCCTTTCGCGCCCGTGCCTTTGCCCCACGACCCTGTTCTACCCAATCCCATTCCTGCTGAATCTTTTATCGTGCCCGAACCTGCTGACGCTCAAACCCCCGAGGCTATCATTATTCCCTCCAGCAGCAGCTCTCCATACTCCCCTATCGCGCAACCCAACCACCCGATGCCACCGTCGGTTAATTCTCCCACCAGCTCGCCCCCTTTTCTTCCTAGACGCCAAGGAAAAACTAAGTTCCTTTCTATGGAGAATCCAACACCTCTACTTCACCTGTGGGGGGTACCTCTCCTGAAATAGTCCAGCTAACTCCCACAATTCAAGGGTACCGAACGGGTGTCAATACCGCATGTACCCCTTTGGGCGTTGCCCGAAGGGATCTCGACCGTCAAAATCTGGAGATTGAGCGTGCTTGCCAACAGCTCGAAACCGAATCAAAGCTCGCCCGTACCGGCAGCAGCTCCAGTTTTATAGAGCCTCTTTCAAAGTCGGTTGATCCTGAGGCTGCCGGCTCCCCTATGCCCGATGCTATCCATGTAGAAGATGCTAATGAGCCAGAAGCAGAAAATAGAGCGGGAGAAGGTGTTGTCGTTGTTGGTAACGCTGCTGCTCCTCCCGAAGAACCCCTTCCAACAGAGATAGAAGCAGTCATAACCACCACTTACCATCGGTTGTTGCCAAGGGACAGCATCATTTCACTTTTTGAAGGCAAATATCTCTACTTTTATGCCGCGGAACAGGCAGAGCTTCTGATCCAGTGGGGGATCCCGAAGTGCGTCAGAGTGCGATACCCCATTCCTGGTGAGACGCCCGTGCACGTTCGGTCGCGGGAAATCGTCATTTTCATAGAGCTCTTCAACTTGGGCCTCCGGTTTTCCCTCGACCCTGAGATCGCTCTATACTTCAAGACAATTGGCATCTGCCCCTCACAGCTAACTCCCAAGGCGTGGTATACGCCGATGTCATGTATAATGGACTCTCGCCTATCGGGTCGGGTTGTGCCAATGAAGTAGTACATCGTTATGTCCGGGCTCTCTAAATCTCCTAAGTCACCCTTCTTCTATTCTTCTTTGGCGAACACTTGGAAGATTGTAAACTATTTTCTCAAGGGCGACAAAGGCTGGAAGCATCGGTCTATCTTCCTTAGTGGCTGCTGGGAAAATGGTCGCCCATATACCAAGGAGAACCCGAGGCAGTTGCTGCGGACGTGGGTTCCCGATGGTAATCATCTTACATATATATATATATTAAATATATCCAAACTTTTGTGCAGTGCCAAAGGAGTTTATCCAGGAGCTGAAGAAGGACTACTTCAAAGCTGGCAAAGTAACCTTCCAATTTTTGAAAAACTTTGCCAGGAAGAACTGGGGTCGGGCGTTTCACCGCGCCTTCAAGAACACGAATCTGATCATGAGCAACCTCTGGCGTTGTTCTAATGAACCACTCACCTAGGAGCAGCTGCGCCAACCACCCAGCTTGGTGGATTTGGTTGCGAATACAGACGCGCCCGACGCACACCTGTTTCTTCCCAAACGCAATAAGGCACCTAGCAAACGATCCAAATCAGACGAGGATGCCGAGCTGGAGAATGCTGAGACAATGGAGGCCGACACTGTAGGAAAAGGGCTGGAGTTGTTGCTGAGGATGATGAAGCCCACCGGTCTGAGGAACTGACCAAGAAACGGAAGGAAAAAGCCGAGGCGGATGGTGCCCAAGCCAAAAAATCAAAACGCCCAAAGAAGGAGAGCTGTTTCTTTCGTTACTCCACGGTGAAGAAAGCGAAAGAGGTTGCCAATCTTAAAAATGCCAATGCTCTATTTGCTGATAAATGTCAGAAATGGACGAACAAAGAGACTGACGAGGCTAAGGCGGCTTATGTGCTGACCTTTCACAACCGTTTCCCCGACCTTCCCTTTGGGTCCATGTGGTTGGATGTTCCCGAGGCAGATCGCCCATCCGATATGGTCTGCGAGGATGAAGAGTCGGATGACACAGAGACTGAGCCTGAGGATGAGGATGCTTAAACTCTCCCTTTTTTTGTATCGACATTTTGTAACCTTTGGGTCTGTAGAACCCTTTTGATTGTTTTGTTACGGACCACTTTTAAATGTTTAAGTTTTCCCCATAATATTGAAGTTTTCTCCAATATGCTTCTGTAATTCGATATCTGGTCGGGCACAATTGTTTTCATTGTTAAGAAATTTCCATAGGGTCGAAAATAACATTATGTTGATCAGTGCTTAATTGAAATTTTTTCATAGGGTCGGGAATAAAAATGTAGATCAGGTAAACCCTGAAAACCTATTAAGGTTCTATAGATCAATGTGTACTCGAAAAGTTTCTCATAGGGTCGGGAATAAAAATGTAGATCAGTTAAATATTGAAAAACTTATTAAGGTTCTGTAGATCAATGTGTAATTGAAAATTTTCCCATTGGGTCAGGAATAAAAATGTGGATCAGTTAAATACTGAAAAACCTTTTAAGGTTCTGTAGATCAATGTGTAATTGAAAATTTTTCCATAGGTTCGGGAATAAAAATGTGGATCAGTTAAATACTGAAAAACCTATTAAGGTTCTGTAGATCAATTAAGATCGCCAAAAGTTGTCTATTAGTTCGTCGGCTAATTGACTCCCTTTTAATACTTCCAAATTTTAAAGGCAAAATATTGGATTAAAAAGATTAGTTGCTATGGATGCCTCGTTAAAACCTTCTCGCACCACCGAGGTAGGAAAGAGTACATCTCCGATCAAAGTTTTTTACATAAACAACGACTACAAAGAATTTACAAAGATCGATAAAATTACTCTAAATATATCTTCAAATGTTCAATGTTCCAAGGGAGCCTTAACAAGCGTCCGTGCTTGTCCTGCAATCGATACGTCCCAATCTTGATTCTTTTCACTACTTTATACGGTCATTCCCAGTTTGAGGCGAGTTTGTCGAGGCTTTTGTCTTTGTTATGCAAAAAAACTCTTCTGAAAACCCTATTCCCGACTTTGAACTCTCGTCGACGTACTTTGGACGCATACCGACTCCTCATTAAGGTCGGATAATGTAAAGAATTCAGTTGGGCTCGACTTCTTTTTTCTTATACCAGGTCTAGAGCTAGTCGTCTGTTATCCTCGTTTTTATTCTCATCATAATGCCCGACCCTAAAAGATGGGAAGATCGACTGTGCTGGGAGGACAGCATCCATTCCATAAACCAAGGCATAAGGTGATTCTTTAGTCGCCGTTCGGGGTGTAGTTCGGTAGGCCCACAGTACTTCTTGCAAGTAATCCGGCCATTTGCCAGTTTTTCCTTCTAGGTTCTTTTTGAGCCCGTCCAAGATGGTTCGGTTCGTGACTTCAACTTGACCGTTCGCCTGGAGATGGAAAAGAGCAGAAAAACATTACCTAATTCTATGGGTCGTACAAAAGGATTTTATCTCCCTGTTGTCAAACTGAGGTCCGTTGTCCATGGTGAGCCTCTGAGGTAGCCCAAACCTACATCAGATGTTCGACCAAATAAACTTGATGATATCTTTCACTCTCGTTCCTGATAACGGCTTGGCTTCTAACCATTTGGAAAAGTAATCTACAACCACCACAATCATCTATCTACCACCGGATGCCATCGGTAAAGGCCCCACTAGATCGATTCCCCATCGGTCAAAAGGCAGGCCTTCGGATATTGATTCTAAAGGATCCGCGGGCATATTGATCGCATTTGTGAACCTTTGACAGGTGTCGCACGTTTTCACTATCTGGTGAGCATCGGCAGTTACCGTTGGCCAACAAAACCGGCGAGAAAAATTCTTCTTATTAATGCTTTGTAACCGCAGTGAGCTGCGCCTTCTCCATCGTGTAACTCGGATACAATTATCTGTGATTCATTTGTCCCCAGGCATCTCAGTAAAGGTCTGCTGAAAGACTTTTTGTATAGTATGTCTCCCAAAAAAATGTAGCCCCGGGCCTTATTTCGTATCTTCCGAGTTGCGATACTATCATCTGGTAGTAGTCATTCGGCCAGGAAAGCTATAATATCCCTTCTCCAGTCCGATAATATTACCGAGGATATTTGACAGGCAATTTCTGGTCGATTATCCAGCTCTTCCCTCTTTATAATCGACAGGTTTTCTTGTTCAGTTATCCAGGGGTAACTGCTTGAACAGGACGCCGACGCTAGGGAGTCGGCAATCACGTTTTCGGTCCTGGGACGTGCTCATATGTTACTTTGGCAAATGACGCGGCTAACACTCGCAACGCTGCTAAGTATTGGACCATATGCTCTTTCCTAGCTTCTGAAGTTCCTGAGGCTTGATTAAGCAAAAGCTGAGAATCACTAACAAGACGTATGTGCTTAGCCCCGCACACCTGCGCTAATCTCAAACCGGCCAGGGCAGCCTCATATTCAGCTTCGTTGTTAGAAGTGGTAAAACCAAATCGGATTGCTTGATGCATACTTAAGCCCATAGGGGTGATTATTTGTACGCCCGCACCGCATCCATTGATGTTCGACCCACCATCGGTTCGAATAACCCACTCAACTAGCTCCTCTTTCTCGGGCGGCTCTTCTTTGTGACCGCTTGCTTCATCGGTCCCGGGACCAGCCCCAAACGATATGCTGTCAATGCCACGGTCTCTTCGCAATGATCAAGGTCGGTCTTTGCATCGATAAAGCGCCTGGTGTAATCCCTTAGGCTCTCTCCCAGCCTTTGTCTACAGTTAACGATCGTATCACCATTGGCCCATAAACTTTTTATTCCCACAAATTGCTGACGGAACATTACCCAGAACATCCCAAAATTCTTTATACAACCCTGTGGTAGCCGATTGCACCACTTAGACGCCTGATCCTTGAAAGTCATCGAAAAAGCTCGGCATAACAGCTTATCGTCAGTATCGAAACTCAACATAAAATTTTTGAAGGCTTCCAAATGGTTGTCCATGTCTCTTTTACCATCGTACTTCTCCAATTTAGAGATGTCAAACCTCTTCGGGAGATGTCCCGATAATATTTCGTCTGACAACGGTGAAGCTCTCCACTTCAATCCAAATCGAAAGAACCGCCGCCGAGCCCCTCGGTCTAAATTCCATACAATCCTTCATTTCCCAGATTTATGAATTGGCTACTGACCTTGTACCCCTGGGTCTGGCTATTTGACGGCTGTCACTAGACCTGGGGTAGGACTAGCCACTCCTCTCTGCTGCCCGTTAATATCTCTTCTTTTTCAAATGAAACTGGCCTTCTTTTCTCGGTGCTACCCTTCTTGAACTTGGGCAAGTCAGAACGTGGTGCCCTATTACGTCGGGAATTTCTCTTTTACGCGGATTTGTTTAGTCTTTCCTTGCGTCGTTATTCTCTTCCTGACGAATTCTCTAAAGTATAATTACCAGAAATACCCCGATCATCCTTTCGGTATCACTCAGCTTTTCCATCCCGCTCCCCGTCTGGGTAGGGTTCCCGATAATATCGAACAGGTCGGGCATCGATACGGTGGTCTATACTCGGATATCCTTCTCCACGGTTGTCCATGATCGACTCTTTTCCTTTGCCTTCCCTAATTCTTTTGTCATCTAGAGCTCACTCCTTTTCAGCGTTCAGCTTCGCGATGTCTTCCATTAACTGTCTCCTGGTCATGATAAGAGTTGATCGCTTATCCCGACCCTGTGCGTAATACTCCCGACCCGGTACTTCCTCGCCCTCAGACAGTGAAATGGCTCGGGCCACCTCTCTCCCGACCCTCTCCCCAGCTGCTTCGTCATTCATTCTTTAAGATTAAATCACGATTTTCAAAGAAATTTTTTTCTTTTTGGTATCACGTGTTCCCACAAACGGCGCCAATGATGAGAGAATAAATGACTAGAACGAGGAATCTTGGATCTTGGACCTGATGTGACTAGAGTTCAAAATGTAGAGAGAGAAAGTAAAAAGAGAATATATTAAAGAATTGTCCAGCTACCAAGACTAAATGAGTTCCCTTTTATAGTGGGGAAGGTGAGACCCATTTATGTCCTTGGTAGTCTTTTAATATTTTACAATCAGTCCTCTACAAACTACTTTATTTATATATTGTCCTCAAGTAAATAATAAACACAATAATGGGCATATTTCCCTTCTCCTTTTTGCAATTAACTCCTTTTCCATTGGGATCGGCGAATTACTTCCTTATCAAATGCCATTTTTTTGTACAATATTGATTGAAGATGTCTCATACTCACCCAAATATAGCTCATATTCTTCCTCAAAATCACCCAAATCTTAGTCATTTCTTATTAAAGTTTTAATTCCAATTGGTCAGCAATTACGTGAATAAGATCAAAGTGGTTTCTTGATTTTCCTCTTTGTTTTATCTTGAGTTGAGTTTGGAACTGTGGCGAGCTTCTGATTCGAGAAAGTGAATCAACGAGTTAAATTTTCTAGAGAGTTATATTTGTTGTTATTGGATCTAATTTGGTAGAATCGCCAGGTGAAGAGGACTCTAGGGAGTCGAACTCATAGATTTGCTTAGCATCACTTCCTCCCTATTCATTTGTTTAAGATATAATTTGCAAGAATTAATTATCAAGTGCTAAGACCTGCATTCAGTTATTAGTAGCAAAGAGTTTATTTTTAATTTCTATTAATTCTAAGTGTTAACGCATGAAGGATACGAGGATAAGCTTTCATAACAGAGGAAATTCTTATTTCATGATAAACCAATTCCGAGGAAATCTGATCATTATCCCAGCAAAGTTCCTAGCTTTGCTTCCATCTTTTGTTCATGAAGATCCAATTTGATTCATTACTTATATTGGTGATTTTAGTTTCCAAACTTTCTTAAGAATAATACTTTCAGAGTTATACCAAATGATTTTGATACACACTTGCTTTTGGTTTCGGGGTGATTTCTTTCTTTGAAAAAAGTATATCCATTTTTCAAGTATTCCATCTTGTTTGTTGATGATAGTAGAGAGCAAAATGCACAGGACCTGTAATTCAACCATTTCCTTCGATGATTTGTACTATAGCTTTCCAAAAGAATGAAATTCATGTAATACTTGCTTTTATTGTTAGTACCATTAGAGTAATTTTAGCCATCTTAGGAAATTGATGAATTAGTCTTTTATCCCTATATATCCCAAGCCTAAGCTTTCTATCTTGATACAAGCCCTAAGATGATTTGGTAACTGATTGTGATTATAGTCTACTTTCATTTTTCATTTTCTAGTCCATTTGGCAAGCCAGTTAGGTGCCTTATTTTGATTTCTAGATTTATGGGTTATTTCATGTTAGACCTGATTAGTTTCCTACATCAGCTTAGAAAGGGTTCTTGAAACCAAGGAGCTCTACTGTTGCTCAACATCTCAACTAGAATTAGATAATATGTTTCAATATCCAATTTTTTAGTATTTAGATTTTTACATAGCAAAATGCCGTCTAATAAAGCCATACTCTCAACCAATATAGGAGTTAGCTTTCCGTAGATGCTTCCAAATCCAACTGTAACCTTACCATTTTAATCCATTATCAGTCTACCACCACTGGCTTCCCCATTAGTTCCATATGATCCGTCCATATTTAGTTTATATATATTTGGAGACGGGAAAGCAACTTATAAATATAGCATTTTCTTTCATTGGATAAGTGATTATAACATCCATGATAAAAAAAACTGCTACATCCTCATTTGTCTAATGGTTCATCTTGAAATAGTTGGCATGGTCCAGACCCGATAATATATGCTTAATATGGTTGATTATATCAGCTAGAATAATTGATATAATTGTCACACTTAGCTTTATTTCTGGTTTGCCAGATTTCCCAGCATATAATATGGGAAATTATAGCCTTAGTATGAACAACCTTGTTAGTAGACCAATACCAGCATCTAATCACAAAACATTTAAAGGCTATGGTTAAATTTTAACTAACTGGCCAAAGTTTTTTCAAACATCCCATGTAATATTGCATGAAACAAATAGGTGCTTGATAGTCTCATGAGCTATCACAAAACTGGCATTTAAAGACCAAGGTTAAATTTCTCCTTTGTAGAACAAAATCAACAGAAACCCAGTTATTTAAAACTCTCCACATTAGAATAGAAAATTTAGTATGGGTTATGTTGTTCAGTCATTTTTGTAGAGATAGGACTTATTCCTTTTAGTCCTCAGTTTCTCCCAAATGTCCTTTGTGCATAAACTAGTAGAATTGATAGTGACCATTTTATAGAAACATTTTGTATAGAAACATTTTGTATATTCAATATATGAGAAGATATGACCGAGCCTTTAATTTTTCAAGATTCTATCCATCAATATTCCAACAACAACTAACCTTTTCTGTTGAATACCAGTTGTTATCTTCTTTATAAGATAGATTTATGAAAGGATTAGGTTTACACCACCTGTCAAGCCAAAATATAACCCTCATAAATTTCTTTTATATCAATTAGTATTTTCCAAGATATAGAATGATGTTTTTCATATTTTACTTGCAAATGATGTTTATCCTTGCATTATAAATTACATGGACCATTTTTTTTTCTCATAAAGTTGTTCCAGAGCTTACATGAGAAGGTGTCTTGAATGATTTTAATTTTCCTAAGAGGCCACCTTCTTTTTAAGTTCTATATAGAGTATCCTATTTAGCTCATTTGATTGTGTAAGTATCACCAGTAGAGCCCAAAATAACTTGTGAAATACTATCTATATTCTTTCTATAATAGGTTTTGGTAAAATACAAGATTGAAAATAAGGAGATATGACAGACTGAATAAGATTCAATCTACCACAAAATGATAGATTCTTCCCTTCCCATTCCTATATCAGATTCATAATCTTAGATATTAAGAATTCATAGTTACTAGCTTTAGTATTAGAGTTGATAATAATTCCTAGATAAGATATGGGTAAATCTCAAGTTTGAAAGTTAAAATGCGAACCAAATATAGAAGCTCTGGATTGAGAAAAATTATTATATGTAATAACTTTTGTTTTTTTCTTATTAATAGTCTGTCCATGTAGGTGTTGCTGTAAGAGATCCCCAAGTATTTCTGAATTATTAGTAGATCCATTTATAAAGATGATCAGATCATCTGCGAAGGTTAAGCAAAGGATCACCTTTGAACTTCTTATTTTGAATGCTATTTCTTTCCTCAACTCAAACAGCCTTTTCAAGCCTCTGATCATGTACTCTTTAGCTATATTGAATATGGTAGAGGATATAGGATCCCATTCCCTAATTCCATTAGTAATTTTGAAGTAGCCATGAGACTCACCATTAAATAATATAGAGAAGTATACATGGGTTCTAATACTATTAATTCTACTAAAAATAACGCTGAAACCAAAATTTTATTTTATTTTAAAGATAAAACTGTAAGATAGTCTATCAAATACCTTAGAATGTCTAGCTTGATAATAATGTTACTTCCCCTCACTTTTCTCCTAAGATTATGAGATAATTCCATTTCTAAGTGAATGTTATCATGAATATTCCCTCTTTGTACATAACTCTTTTGTTCTTCAGAAATTATTTTAGGATTAACAATTAAGAGCCTATTGTTAATGGTTTTCGAAATTATTATATTTAAAATGGTGCACATACTAATTGGTATATATTATTTCCAGGTTTAAGGGTTGCTTACCTTAGGGATTAGACAGATAAGTGTAGTAGTTAAACCATAAGAGAGAGCTTGATCATCGAAGAAAGCTTGAATTGCTAAGCATAGATCTTCTTTGGAAAAAGATTATATTGAAACTATTAATACCAGTAGATCTCGAGGGATTAAGGTTGTTAATCACTTCATGGATCTTCTTTTTATCAGGTAATTCCATTAATATTTTATTATCATTCTCTGTAATTAGTTTAGGAATATAGTTTAGTATATCATCCTCATTGAAGCAGTTAGGATGACCTGTTAATATATCATTAAAGTATGTTTCATTAGAGGTTCCTAACTTTGTAATATGAGTAATTTATTCATTAATATGAAGAATGCCCAAAATTGTGTTCTTTCTTCTTCTTTTTATAACAAAATTGTGGTTGATAAGAGAAGAATTATGTAACTAGAAGACATTGTTAAATTAAGGGTGTAATTGGACATAAAGAAAGCCTTTTAAGGACAATTGACAACTATGTAATACAAAAGGACCATTTTATAATAGAGAATTATTGCTTGATTTTCTTTCTCTAGAATGTGGAGCTTCTCTCTCTACACATATACATAACAATTGATATCACGAAGTTGGTCCTCCAAACATTGTTTTACTTACAAACCTCCTCCAAAGAATCTAGAATAATCAATGGAGCCGTGTGTGGGAAACGGTTTGGTACCCGTATTAGTTTTCAAAAACCTTTTTTTGTAATTTTAAAAGTTAGTGATGGAAATTCAAGGGGAGCTATGTGAATAACAACTTGGTGACCAAAAAAGAATTCGAAGGGAAAATTATCAGAGATAACGTTAAAATTGAGCAACAACATGGCGATCAATATGCATGCGAGATATTGGAAGAGTTTGTCCTAGTGGCTAAATTAAAAAACTGAATTCTGAAAGACACGTTGTGATATATTTCAAAAAGATCCACTCAGTGGTTCAAAGGGAAAATATGAAAGAGAAAGAGGATTTAAATAACAACCGTCAAATTAATAATAAGAGAGACAAATATCGAAGGCGTAGTCGTTATTCATCGAGGAGGAAAATGAAGCATAGGCATCAATACAGATCTTCTGAATCTAGTGATTATTCTCTTTATGATCGAGTGAGTCTTCCACCATTAAAGGGATTATCATCGGGAGAAGAATATTAAAAAGAAATATTCGAAGAGGAATAAAAGAGAATATTGAGGCGCTCATCGGACTAAGGGTTCAAAGTAAAAAGTACAAGATTCAGAGGACTATGCAAGAGAAAGAACATGTTACATATGTTCAAAATCCATCGGGAAGCCAAAATTTTGAATATCGAGTGAGTAACCAATTCACGTATCCATCTGATAAAGGTCTTTATGCAATATGAAATGAAGGTTCCAAGGCTAATGTTTACAACACTGGTCATAATTGGAGATCTTCTCCTTTGTCGTCAGAAATACTCTCGGGCAACCTACCGAAGCATTTTAATATTTCAAAGTTGGAAAAGTTTGATAGAACCCACGATCCCAATAGCCATATTGAATTTATTTTAAAAAAATAAGATTGATTTCGATGATGATGATAAATTACTTTGTAGAGCTTTATCCCAAA
This sequence comes from Limnanthes douglasii subsp. nivea, assembly GCA_036936605.1. Taxonomy (NCBI): domain Eukaryota; kingdom Viridiplantae; phylum Streptophyta; class Magnoliopsida; order Brassicales; family Limnanthaceae; genus Limnanthes; species Limnanthes douglasii. Next base: position 146,513,646 of record JAUPFV010000003.1, on the reverse strand, counting down.
CATTCAAGGATGCTGCTTCAAAATGGTATAATCGACTTCTGCAGGGTTATATCAAAAAATTTGATATTTTTTGGAATGTTTTCTGACAAAATTTTGTGGGAAACAAAAAGTAGTATGCTAATGGAGATACTATAATATACTGCAGGGAAACGTTTAAGGAAAGTTTGAAAAATTATACCAATCATTTAATCAAATTAAAGACTAATATGGAATATTGCAAGGATTTGTGGTATTGGTAGCTTTTCGTATGAGGCTTCTCCCATGAATATTGAATGATACTATGGTAGAAAGACAAGCGATGACATTTGGGGCTTTGGTTGATCAAGTTGAAAAAATAATATTAGTGGAAGAAACTCAGGGATCAGAAATAGGTTATTTTGATTAGTTGGAACAAAATCAGTTCCAAAGATCTCTTAATGTAGTTCAGCCTCTTAGAATAAATGTGCAACCAAAAGTATCAAGTCAGTTTCCTCTGAGGCCTAGGGTGAACCAACAAACAGATAGTACACAACAAGATACTAGGCCAATACCAAATAAATGGACTCATTGAGCTCATTTTGCAGATTTAACTGAGTGTGTAGCAACAATATACTAGGCCAATTTAAATAAATGGATTCGTCCAGCTCATTTTACAGATTTTTCATATACTAGGGGATTTCACTTGGAAAATAAAATGTTCCATACTAATGGATTCGAGTCCATAACCATAGGTTCCAATGCACGAGATCTTGTAGCACTTACCAATGAGGCCCTATCAATTAGTATTACACAAAATAAATCAATTATAGACTTTTAACTGAGTATGTAGAAACAATATATGATAAAATGTGGAGTCAGGTTAAAAAATTTGCAAGTTTTTCGCGATAAAAACTCCGAGAGAGAATAGAAATAGTAGATATTGAAAATATCACGAAGATGTCAAGCATGATACAAAGGAATGCGTAGCTCTAAAAAAATAAATACAAACATTGATTAAAAATGGGAAGCTAACTACAATTGTAAAGAAGCTTTCTTAAACAAATCTAATGATTAAAGTAGTTGCTGAAACTTCAAAGGAGGAAAGTGCATTGGTTACTTCTGAGAAGATTGATTCTTTTGATATTTCAACTTAGTATTTGGACCCAAAATAAGGAAGAAACATCATTAACATTGTCGAAGATATTATTCTGAGAAGAAATGTTAGTGATTAATGTACATTTTTTTAATCTTTGGTAATCTTTGGGGGTGATATTGTTGTAGGAAATTCGAACAACTCCCAAAAAAAGTATATGATGAGTCTTACTACTCAACTTGAAGCAGACACTTTGGCGCATTTATATCGGAATCATTCTCCAATAATTTGATTTGAATATGATGATATGAGAGATTTGGCATGACCACATGAAAACGCAGTAGTAATCACAGCTGGGATAACTGGTGATGAGATGCAAAGGGTTTTGATTGATACAAGAAGTTCTACCAACATTTTGTTCATGAGTACTTATAAGAAATTTTTTAACCCTCCTATAATCCGAATATCGGTTTAGACTATTGTGGGTTTACAGAGGTTATAGCATAATTCGTCATAGAGTTTGAAAGTATGGTGAAATTGGGTTGAGGGCCATTTAAAAAAGAAGTGATTATATTATATATTGTAGTAGATGGAACCATGTCTCACAATAATATTTTTTGAAGGTCTTGGTTATCTAAGATGCATGTGATAATATCTACTGTCCACTAATGCTTAAAATATGTTGTGGGAATAATATTAGAACAGTTAGAAGCAATCAAAAAATGGTAAGATAATGTTGTCGTATTGCTTTCTCTTCCAAGCAAATTTGAGGGAATAAAACGGAAAAAGCATATCAATTAGCGGGAACTTCCTTGGAACCTACCCATTTTGATGATCCGAGGGAGACCCCTAGTCTTTTGGTTCCTGATGAAAGCTTTGAAGATCACACGTATCCAAGTGGTAGAGTTTTGAAAATCGGTACGAAATTGTCTCCAAATTTAAGAAATTAATTGAATTTTTATTCACTTAATTAGATATGTTTGCTTGGTGTAATGAGGACGTGACCGGTGTGCCCGCGGAAAATAATTGGTCACAAATTGACAATCAGAAGTAATACACGTTCAATCATACAAAAAATAAGACCTTTTTCTCAAGAAAAGTCCGAGGAAATAATTGCGGAGGTTGATCGTTTATCCAAAGTAGGGCATATTCGAGAATCTCAATATCCGCCGTGGACGACAAATCAGTGTTGGTCAAAAATAAAAATGGCAAGTGGTGAATGTGTGTAGATTTTACTGACTTAAATAGAGCTTGTCCAAAGGATCCTTTCCTAGTTCACGGGATAGATCAATTGGTAGATTCCACGTCAGGAAATCGATTACTTTCTTTTATGGATGCGTATGTAGGGTATAATCAGATAAAGATTTATCCAAAAGATTAAGAGAGCACTTTGTTTACTATTGGAATAGGTTTGCATTGCTACAAAGTAATATATTTTGGGTTAAAACATGCAGGGGCAACGTATCAACGTTTGGTGAACAAAAATTTTGAAGCACAAATCGGGCGAAATATTGAGGTATATATTGAGGATATATTGGTAAAAATTCTCAAGCATAAGGATCATTTTAGTGGTCTTGAGGAAACCTTTGCTAACTTAAAGAGGGTCAATCTAAAGTTAAATCCAGAAAGATGCACGTTTGGGGTTCGGTCATGAAATTTTCTTGGGTACATAGTCAATTGATGAGGGATTAAAGCTGGTCCATCAAGTGTAAAAAGCTCTAAATACGATGGCACCTCCTCAGAATATTAAAGAAGTGCGAATACTAACGGGAAGGTTGGCAGCGTTAAATAGATTTATATCTCAGTCTTCAGATAAATATGCTCTTTTGTTCCAAGTATTAAGACAAGCACATTTTTTAATTGGACAAAAAAATGTTCTAAGATCTTTCATCGAATTAAAGAATACCTTTCATCGCCATAAATCTTGAGAATTTCACAAGCCCTTGCACTTTTATTTGTAGAATTTCATTCTGAAATATCAGATATGAAAATAGATGAGAATTTCAAGTCAGAGTAGATAATCCGAGCAGATATGGGTTCAAGTATGATAAGAAGCGGGACATGGGTGCAATTAATTTTTCCATAAATAATTGCCATGTATCAAGCTATCCGTTTTGGGTTTAAAGCAACAAAAACAAGGCAGAATATGCAGCAACTTTAGCAGATTTGAAACTTGCTCAAATTTGTGGGGCTAAAAAGGTGAGGCTGATAAGTGAGTCACAACTACTCGTAAACCATGCATCTGGGAAGTCTGAGGCTGGAAAGGATCATCTAGTGAAATATTTGAAAGCATTAAAATATTTATCTTTAGCCTTCAAAAGTTTCAGGTATGAACATGTTCGAAGAGAAGAAAATATTATGGTAGACGTTTTATCAATTTTTTCATATATAGAGGAGTATCCATGGATCATTACGCATGAGAGCCCTTCAATTATTAAAAATTCAGAGCAAGTGGGTGGAAAAGTATATGAGGTTTTTCAAATGTCAATTACAAAGAAAAATGACTCGAGGTTAGACATCATAGAAAGTTTTAGAGAACAATGAATTACCAATTGACAAATCGATGTCCAAGAAAATACGTTTTAACTCTCATAACTACATAGTCCTTCGAAGAATCCTGTACAAGAAATCTGTTAGTAGACCTCTACTCCGATGTTTGGGAAAAGATGAATCACAGATTATATTATCAGAGTTATATGAGGGGAGAAAGTTCTGCACACTGTGGGTACAAAGCTTTAATGCGAAGAGTATTTTTGGCAGGATAATATTGGCCTACGATATCTTCTGATGTGAAAGAATTGGTTACAAGGTGTGGTACTTTTCAAATATTTTCTAACATAATTCATAAACCAGGGTTCCCTCTTAAAAGTATACATAAAGCATTGCCATTTGACCGATGGGGTATTGTACTTGTTGGGCCTTTACCGATGACTTCTGGAGGACGACAAACAATAATTATGGCAGTAGATTATTTATCAAAATGGGTAGAAGCAGAACCATTAGCTAGGACAAAGGCTAAGGATGTAATCAAGTTTATCACTTCACATATTTGTTGGTGTTTTAGGTTTCCAATGAAGATCACTACAGATAATGAACCACAATTTAATAAAGACTTGAAATATTTTTGCATCCCTCGAGGAATACAACAATGCTTTTTGGCTCTTTTTCACCCGCATGTAAATGGAAAATTCAAAGTTACTAAGCGAATGATTCTTGACGGGCTAAAGAAAAATTTGCAAGGAAAGGCACGAAAGTGGCCATGTTATTTGCAACAAGTTATTTGGGCATATCAGATAACTCCTCGAACAACGACTATCCATTTGCATTGGTGTATGGAATGGATGTAGTAGTACCACCCAAATCCATTTTCCCATCGTATCTTGTTGCCAAACATATTTCGAGGAAGCTAATGATGAAAACATGGCAGTTGAATTGGGGCTGGTTAAGGAGAAAAGAAGACAAGCAAAAATAAATTCTTTACATAACCAAACATTAATGAGAAGTAGATACCAAGTTTTAAGAAAAGTGTTTCTCCATACAAAATAAAAATCCCTCAGAAAATTAGAACCTAATTGGAAAGGCCCGTATGAAGTTGTTGAAAGGTTAAAGTTTGGAACATATTGAATCAAAGAAAAAGAATGAAGAAATATCTCACATCTGTGGAATATTGAACACCTTAAGCTGTATTTAGAATGAATGTAAAAAAATATGTTTTATATGTAAAATATCGGTGGCATACTTTTTCCTACCCTGGTGGTGCATGAAGGTTTTAACGAGGTATTCTATTAGTCGATTCATATATATGAAGTTCTTTTGTCAAAAAAATTGGTCTCTATCTATTTTGTATCTAAAGGTTCTTCCAAAAAAAGTTGGTCTTTAACTATTAATTTTGGACCTAAAAGGTCTTCCAACAATAGTTGGTGTTCAACTATTAAGTTTTGGACCTAAAGGGTCTTCCAACAAAAATTGGACTTTAACTATTTATTTTAGACCTAAAGGGTCTTCCTACAAAAATTAGACTTTAACTATTTATTTTGGACCTAAAGGATCTTCCAACAAAAGTTTGTCTTTATTTTTTAAAACCATGATAAGAACAAATAAAGTTAAAAAAGCTGATGCATTCCATGAAGTACGTTGAAAAATTAAAGTATACAAAATTGCCTCCAAGATTATGAGGACTTTAACAAAATTCCCTCAAAGATTATGAGGACTTCAACAAAATTGTCTCGAAGATTATGAGAACTATAAACTAGAAATTAAAATCTTATTTTGAAGACTCGAGGGAATTATCTTCGCTAGACTCTAAAGTGTTTTTATCATCACCCAAAGATATCCCACGAGGGAGATATTCAACGGGAATAAGTTCCCAAAAACTAACCAAATTTAAGTTCGCGTACCACTCGTGAATTTCCATAATCAACCCGGATTTAACTATTGCATCCCTTGAATTTAACTTGTCCACATATTTAGCAGCATAAGCTTCAACAACCGTTTCTTTATCATTTTTATCTTGGGCTAAGATGAGATGTATCTCGTGTACAACCCTCTTGCAATCCTTTAGGCATCTTGTGAAATATTTTGACGCCTTATCATTTTCGTCCTTATAAGCTGCGAAGAGATTATCTTTAAAGGAATTTTGTTTGGAATAAAGATCCATTTCTTCTTAACAGAGCACTTGTCAGTAAGCATAACATAATCCTTGGCATAAATCAGTTTCTTGTAAATAGCATCGGCTTCCTTTTGAAGGATAGAAATTTCAAGTTCAAGCTCTTCGATTCTTGACACTGCTAGAGAAGCTTCTGAATTTTAGTAATTTTTCTGATCCTTTAGACGTTGCATCATTTTCCCAATAATAACTGAGGTCGAAGTAGTTTATGAATATGGAAATATAAATCATCCATCATATATCTCGAATGAGCTAGAAGAAGAGTTGGCTTCGAAAGAAACAACAGTAGTGGAGTAGGGCTTTTGAGAAACATTGTCTTCATGATCCTGAATGAACAAATCATTTTTGGAGGCTGGGAGGAGTCAGATTTAATGAGTATCTTCTATGGTGATGACTTACCGTGTTCAATAACTTTATCTTACGGGGGAGCAACCGCCTCAGAAATTTAGTTGTTCTTTTCCAGGATACCTTTTAATTTTCGTTGAAAGTTCTTCTTGGGAGGATTTTTAGAGGAGTCTTTTAGACCATTCAGGTTTAACAATTTTGGCATCCTCTACCTTAGTATTAGCTTCCTGAGTTTCTACACCGAAACGTTCAGGGACCTCTTCCTCCTTCAAAGATTCATCGAATTCCTCGTCTCGATGGCTTTTGGCTATAGCTCTTTTAGAGAGATAGACCAAGACATCTCGAGCCTCCAACATGTCCAAAACTTCTTGTTGGGTGGGAGGAACCATGATTTCTTCTAAAGATAATCGATCCGAACGGTTGGCTCTCCATAGAAGACTCTTGTCCAAATTAGTTTGCATGAACCAAAGATAGAATCTATTGGACCAAGCAACTTTGGCCCACATACTTAGCTCAGTGAAGATTTTCGTTGCTGAAGGCACAAAATCAACATAGGGCTTGGGCACACCAATCATGGTTATTTTTTTTCTTCAGGTATGAGGAGAGTATACATAAGAAAATCGAAGGGAAACATTTTTAGAAATATACCTCTATTTGTTCATTTGAGGGATAGTTTATGGGGAATTCCAGGTTTCGCCTCGGATCCCGTCCCACAAAGGCCAAAGATAAAAGTAAATTGTTGCTTCCATTTCGTGTATGCTTGAAATGAATCCTTGACAACTTTTTGGTTACGACTAAAGGTTATGGAATATAAGGGAAGGTACGGATTTTTAGCTAAACCGGAAAGGCCAATAAGTTGTTCTAGAGAAAAACCTGTCCCCGAAATTCTAGATGCTATGATGCAATCCATGAGAGTGAACCACATTTTTCGTGCGGCTTGGGTTGGGCAAAGATCGACCATGGCAAAATATTTGAAGAAAAAAATATCCAAGGTGAATCTCAATCCTCAATTCATTATTTCGGTGTATACAATCAATTCACGGTCTTTGATTGACAAAGGTGTCTCCCCATCAATTAGAAAACAAATATAGATGGTGGATGGAAGTTCTCATCGGGTACTTAGCTTCGCTTCTTCGGATATATCATAGTATTTGTATCGAACCTTGTGCAAGGCTAAAATGTACTTGTTTTCAACCACCCAAAGATTATCTCCAACTAAAGCATCAATGTGAGGGGGAAGTAGAACATCTTCTTTTGAATTCACCATTTGTTTTAGATTATAACTTCCCTTGTCAATTTGAATAGTAGCAGCAGTTGGCTCTTTTTCCTCGTTAATTTGAAGCACAAAAATAATTGATTTTTTCTCTTCGAATATTTGAAGAGTGTCAATAGTTGGCTTTTTCTCCTTGATAGGTTGAAGCATATAAGCAGTTGGCTCTTTCTCCTCGATAACTTGATCATTAGTCACTTTTTCTTTGACTATTGGTACTAACGCTCCCTTAGAGACTATAGTATCATCTTGAACATTAATTGTTAGCTCTTCGATCCCCAAGGCTAAAGACAAACCTTCTTCAATATAACCATCGTCAGATTCTGCAACGTGATGTTCACCAAAATAAACTTTAAACTTTGTCTCATGGATAGGTTTGAAGGACCGTTTTGTCATAGAAGCGACATCAGCCTTTGTTAATTTTTGAGAAGTTGCTTCAGGTGTTGGTTGAGGAGTCCCACGATGTGTGGAAGATGGAGTGACATGTATTCATGAGGAAGAACCTTTAGAACGTTTGCTCTCTTTGGAATGCTTACTTTATTTTTTGGATTTATGGTGTTTTTTTATTTTCAAGAAAGAACCTTCGGAGTGTTCATCTTTACCCATCATTTTATAGTCACCATTTTTGGTTAATAGGCAAGTGTGGCTGGAGGGATGAGAAGAAATATTCAGGGGAATGATTGCGCTTGAAATCTCAGTTGGAGGCCAATCACCATAATATGTAATAATAGGTGGTTGAAGCTCAGGATTGACGTAAAATCCAGTGGCTCGTTCTCTCGTTGGCTTTTTAACTAATTGATGACCAATCCAAGATTGGGAAATTCTTAGGCATAAACAAACTTTCTCTCTCTAAAAATGTTTTTCAGAAACTTTCTCTCTAGGAATGTTGGAATGAGATTGATAAGAAACTGTGAGCTTTTATAAGAGAAGATTGGACCTTAGAAAGGTGTAAAGCCCAGATGCGAGGAGGGTCTGTTTTCCTAAGGGCAAAATGTCCAAGATTGGGGCAATAAGTGCATAGGGAAAGGTTGTCCCGCTCCTAGACTAATTTGTGTCACAAGAAAAGATATGCAAAGGGCATGTCAATCAACACCTGACAGAGGAAGAAGCATTTCATCCGTGGTGTCAGAGAATCATCACGTCACCGGTAAAGAATATTTGGGGAGAAACGATTGGTATAGACACTTAGAAGTAAATAAAAAAATATGATAGCATCTTTCTTGTTCAGTGTTCTTGAAACACGAAAAGACTGACCATAAATTTGAAGATAAGTTCTTTGCTCAAGAAGAACGGTTGGCAAAATTCGAAGAAGAGTTCTTTGCCCAAGAAGAGAGACAGACCAAAAGTTCGATGAAGAATTCTTTGCCCAAGAAGAGAGACTGACCAAAAGTTCGAAGAAGAATTCCTTGCCCAAGTAGAGCGACTGGTAAAATTCGAAGAGTTCTTTGCCTAGGAAGAATGATTGACCAAATTTGATGAAGGTTTCTTTTACATGGAATATTGAAAATAATGAGAGTGTCGAGTAGTCCAACGAGGATAAAAATTAGCAAGATAACAATCTTTGTTTGAACATTTTCACAAGGACTAGGAAGCTACTGATAAGGGAAGAATCATGTAACTAGAACACATTAGTAAAGTAAGGGTGTAATTAGGTAAAAAGAAAGCCTTTTAGGGACAATTGACAACTATATAATATAAAAGGACCATTTTGTAATAAATAACAAACTTAAAGGTGGGACCGCAATAAGTAATGTGTTTAAACATGTGGGACCCAACAAATGTACTATAAAAACACACCACCTCTTTTGGGGAATGATAATTGATAATTGATCGGAAAATTATTGCTTGACTTTCTCTCTCTAGAATGTGGAGCTTCCCTCTCTAAACATATATATATATAACAATTGATATCACGAATTTGCTCCTGCAAACATTGTTTTACTCAAATCCTCCTCCAAAGATTTATGGAACGATCAATGGTAAATGGTGGTATTCTTATCCCCATCTTTAAGCCAAATTTACATTTTTGCTCCCAATAAGTTTATTCCCTAGTTAATAGTTGTAAATAAACGGCCTGACCTTTAGCTAATCTAGTCTTGTCATCTATGTCATTAGTCTCTTTAAAAAACTTTCTAAGTTTTTAACTTCATCTTCAGCTTGAAGAACATAGTCAAACATGTTTCCAAATTGCTCCCAATTCCATTTTTTAACTCCTATTTTAACCTTTAAAGTTTGTTCCAAAACACAAACAAAGGTTAACTATCGATTTCCAACTTCTAATTCTGTTCAAATATGTTAAAGAAATCTTGGTGACGTATCCACATGTTCTGAAATTTAAAGTAAGCTTTTACTTTCCTAATGTTATCTCCACTAGTAATACAAATTGGGGTATGATCAAAACATCTCCTAGCCATGTGTCTCACTCTACTTTCCTGAAAATAATCAGTTCAAGCATTGTCAACTAATACCTTGTCAAGTCTCCTCCATTTCTGATTATTGGACCAAGTGTATTTAGGTCCTATATAGCCAACATCCTTAAGAGAACAGCCAGAAATAATATTGTTAAAATATTATAAGCTTCTCTAAGATAGGGATAAACAACAAGCTGTTCATGAGCAGCAAATAAGACATTAAAATCCCATATTAAGATCAACTCTTTAGAATTATCAGTTATAGACCTTAAGTTGTTCCATAAGTCAATCATAATTTTCTCTCGAGCATTTATCATAGACTATATTCACTAGAAAGTTTATGTCTAGAAGTACATAACTAACCATGGATGAATTGAGTATGGTTTACTATTAATTCAACCTTGAACTTATTTATCCATATTATCCATATCTTGTTGTTGTTATTAGCTAAATAGTTATTATATCCAATTATTTTACTGATCTTAACAATATTTTCCATAACAATTAATGGCTCTTGTAGAGCAAGAAAATCAATATTTTCAGACCTTAATCTTCTTTTCGTAGCTTTGTTCCTTATGCCTCTTATATTCAAATTCAATATATTTATTGTTATTTAAAGCGGCTAGAAGATGCCCTATTTTTCCCTTTCATCTTAGTAGCCTTGATCATAACTGTGATTTTTCTAGCGTTTCATTTAGCTTTATTTGCTCTCTTATTCAAAATTTCCTTTAATTATTTTCCAACTTCTATTATTCTTAGCTTAGGAGAAGACGGTAAACTACCTATATCTAGCTGTTTAGGGAAGTTACGTTCAGGTGCTAGATTAACATAGTCATTAAAGGTATAGAAAGAAACTCATGTCTAAATAGATTGGGTAGCCTCTATGATTTTAGATTCTTTAAGTTCCGAGTTCTCACCCAATTTCTTATCCAAGCTGTTTTCTTTTTCATGAATTTCTTGTTCATCCTCTACTGTATCTAAGATAGTTTTATATAGCTATTGATTATTGTTTTGTCTATTGACTTATATTTTTGCATATTTATTTGTATAAGAATTCTTGCCTTTAAGAATGATAGATTTAACCTTGGGAGGACCATTACTTATTTGGTTGAGGTTTAAAAGACTTAGGAGATTTCATAGATTCAACAGTCTGTTTGCCATTATAAGCTACAATTTTTTTTATAATTTGTATTCTTATGACCTAAGTTTATGTAAGTATTGTAGTATGGAAGGATATCTCCATATCTAATATTTATCCAATACCCATCATTGTCCCCGAAGCCTATCCAAACTTTTTAGATAGGTATAAGTAACATCAAATTCAATTATAATCTTACAATAGTTGTTTTTAGCCCTATGTTTCTCAGGGATTCAAACCTTTAGTATGTTTCCTAGCAAGGAAGCCACATTATTTATTATTTCTTCATTATAAAGGAATTCATGAAGATTTGGAAACATTAACCAAACCGGAGTAGTTAGACATTTTATCTTAGGATTAAAATAAGGTTAGCACTTGAGCAATCTCATATAATACTCCCTTATTTTCCATATGTTTCTATTCTATAATAAGCATAGATCAACTTTAAATATGAACTCTATTAAGATGTGTCTAGAGTCCCAAGAAGCTAAATTTACCTCTCTTAGAAAAATGAAATTGATTAAGAAACTTTTGGATGTAGATTAGGTTAGGCTTATCTTTTGTGAACTTACCAAGTAAGGTTAATGTTAATGATTCCAAAAGTTGTTCCTTATCCTTTGTTGTGAATTGAAGGGCTATGCGATCTCCTATTTTTTGGATGTTTGTATGTTCAAGTATATGCTCTCTCAATGTTTTTTTAATTGAATTTAGATTACATTAAAAAAACTGTTGAAAGTACACGGGGCTAAGGAAATATTACAAATTTAAAATAAACCTTTCGACTTCATCTTCTCCAATGAACAGCCAGACTTTTTAATGGTGTAAACGAAGATAGCCTAAGTTCATACTTTCCAAGTACGTAATTGACTTCAATTTAACCGGGGCATCCGAGTTGTTAAAATCAAGATTGTTTCTTTTGTTCTGAACATCCTTTGCGGTCCAATCAGCCTCGTAGTTCTGCTCTCGATAGATTTGATTAATGCCCATGGGAGGCTGAATAAATTTTCTACAGCAACTGAGAATCGGATCCAGGTACCACACAGAGTTAGCGTATAATAGAAGCTTAACAAGAATCTCATAATCAATATCAACATCCACATTGTTAATATTGAGAAGATTACAGAGATTCAGGCCATCGAGAAAGGTCTTACATTCTGCAATGAGTGGATCTCCTTTGCCATAAAATCTACCAATGCCTATAAGGATGCTGCCATTACTGTCGCGAATAAGAATACCACCACTAGTTTTGTTAATGTGGTTGCAGGAGCCGTCAACATTAAGTTTAAATCTGTTGCCTTTGGGATTCATTCCATCAGAAGAATAAGGGTTTAGTGAATTTCGTTAACTGATGAACACATCCCACTTCTAACGCTTGTTTGTCAGATCTTCCCTAGTGCTTTTTCTTTAAGATATTTGCGCAATCAAGGCTAGAAATAATGTAAAGGATATGCTTGATGATGAAAGCAGCATTAATAGTATGATCAGAATGTTTCCTTTTGCTTCGACCAGACCAGATGGACCAAGCGATGATAGCAGGCAAGATTGTTCAAATATCACAGTGATTCTGAGAAGACCGGTACCACATTCTGACAATATGAACCAGATTCATGCGAGGCTGGATCTGAATTTTGAAAATAGAGCTGAAGTAGACCCAAACTAACCAAGCTTGAGAACAATGAACTAAGGCGTGGTGCGAAGTTTCAATATTACCGCAGAAGGTACATTTCGAAGCGAGTTGAATGTTCTTACGTTGAAGTACTGCATCAGTAGGAATCCAGTTGTAAAAATCTCTCTATAGCAGAAAAGAGAATTTCTTAGGTGTTACACTGTTCCACGTTTTAGAATAAAGCTTTGATTTGTTTCATTTCTATCTTATGTAATCCCATGTATCTTTGCTATTGAATTCACCATTCTTAGACAGTGACCATAGCATATTGTCATCTTTGTCAAGTTAAAGTAATTGTGATGACCTTGTTTATTTCAGAGTTAGTCACCAGGTTTCTCAATTTAACCAAATCCCAGCTTCCATTTATCCAAAATCTATTGACTCCGTCACTCTTGATATCCCATAACAGGCTTCTATTGACGTTGTCTCTGAATTGTATGAAAGGCTTCTCAGAGCACCATATGTCAAGCCAAAAATCCATGTTTCCATACCCAAGATTATGAAAAATAAGGTCCTCAGTATTGTCTCTAACTTTAATAATACGATCCCACACTTTAGACTTTTTGATAGGATAAATAGCAAGTATAAGATAAATCTGATTTCTGCAATACATAAAAGCTATGAAATTAGCCCAAAGGGACGACTGATTTCTAAAAATGAACCAGAGCTTCATGGAATAAACAACCTGAACATCATTCAATTTCCTGAGATCAAGGCCTCGTTCATCTGTAAGTTTACATAGTCTATGCCAGATAGTCCTTCAAAATTAACAATCCTGATTGAAGTGGCAATAGTGGAACCCAGATACTTAAATGGCAAGGTTTTGTGATTTATGTTCAAGATGTTCCCGATGATTGAAATACATTGATTTCCCATGTTGTTGGGAACAATGATCTTGGATTTTGAAGAATTAATTTCCAGGCGAGATACAAGCTGATAGTGATCGAGAAAGTCTTTTATAGTTTGAATACAAGTAGCCCCACCATTAGTAAACATCATAAAACCGTCAGCGAAACCAAGGCAGGATATGTCAATTTCACTTTAGTTTTGAACCTGAGCTTAGTGTTATCAAGGTAGATCTTCTCGATGCTTCTAATAAGATACTCTTCCACCAGGATAAAGAGACTTGGAGAAAGTGGACCTCATTGTCTCAATCCACGAGTGTTCATGAAAAAACCCGTCATTTCCCCATTGATCAAGATAGAGTTATGAACATTGTTGATGCAGTTACTTAAGAGAAAAATCACGTTAGAATTGAAACCAAATAGATTTAGAATTCTGAGGATGAACCTGTGGTTTAGTTTGTCGAACGCCTTTGTCATGTCTATCTTTATAATGACATTCCCACCTTTGCACTTAGAATTCAAATCACAGCACATCTCCTGGGCAGTAAGGATAGATACATGTATACTCCTGCCTTTTACGAAGGCCCTTTGTTCCTCTGAGATAAGCTTGGGAAAAAGCTTTAACAATCTGTTGTTAATAATCTTCCCAACGATCCTGCTGATCATAGTCGTGAGGCTAATAGGACGGAAGTCTTGCCAATGATTAGGATTAGCAATCTTAGGAAGTAGACAGATAACAGTTGCTTTCATCCCGCTAGTAAAATTATGCCCATTGAAAATCCACTGAATGACACTGTAGAGATCAATATTAATGATAGGCCAACACTTCTTGTAAAACTCACCGTTAAAACCGTCAGGCCCTACTGCTGTTATAGAGCTAAGAGATTTAATGATACAAAAAATTTCATTACAATCAGGCACAATGGTTAGACTGTTGTTATCCTTATTAGTTACAAGATTAGGAATAACATCCATCAAATTAACCTCATCAGCATCATTAAGAGAATAAGCTAACATGTTTTTAAAATAGTTAATGCCTGAAGAACTGATAGCCTCCTTAGAGGTAAGCCAAACATTGCCATCTTTGATTATGTCAATCCTATTTCTTCTCAACTTCTTCCTCACAAAGCTATGATAAGCTGCGGAATTTTTTTCACTATCTTTCAGCCAAGTTGCATGAGCTTTTTGTTGCCAAAAAAGTTCTTCCCTGTCCAAAAGAACCAAGTGATTCTTTTTAGCCTCTTCCAACAAAGCTTTATTTTCCTCAATAAGAGAAGATTTAAGAATAGACTCTTTGAACATTATATCATCCTCCGAGTTCTTAATAGCATCGATAATATTACAGAAACATTTCTGTTCTAATCTTTCAAATCCATCTTCAATATTTTTTGCTTGAACCAGTACTTCAGAATAGGATTATCACTAGTCCCATCGACATTCTTACTCCAACTGTCTTCCACAAGCTTCAAAAAACCAGGATGAGTAACCCACATATTAAGGAACTTAAACTAAGCTTTCACTCTCTCAAAACTAGAAGAAACCCTAATAGAGATAGGACAATGATCTGAGCAATTCCTAGCATGATGAGTAACAACAGTAATCTTGAAATAATTCATCCAAGAACTATTGATTAAAACACGATCAAAACGTTTCCATTTATGACCATTAGACCAAGTAAATCTGCTCCCAGTGAAGCCGGCATCGTGAAGAGAACAATCCATGATAAGCTTATTGAAATCATCCATCCCACCCTCATTGGTAGTAGTACAAGCTAACTGCTCTTGAAGATTAGTGATGATATTAAAATCACAAAAAATGAGCCACTCTTTAGAAGGATTGTCAAGCATTCTGATGCTATCCCACAAAGGTAATCTGAGATGCCTCTTGCACTTAGCGTAAATTACAGATACCATAAACTCTTTATCCAAAGTAGGATGGTGAACATTAAGATGTAAAATCTTCTCACCATCCAAAACAACCTCCACATTATAATTAGACTGCCATAATACCCAAATTTTATAAGAAACGTTACAGATATCACCACTGAACTTTAATTTCTTAGCAACATAATAGATCTTATCAGCTTTAACGAAAGGCTCCTGGATGGCAACAAAGTTAGCTTTGGTAGCTTTAATGAGTGACTTTAACCTTTGAATTGTATGTTTACTGCCAAGACCCCTGGCATTCCAAGACAGAATAGTGATAGTCATTAATTGGAAGGAGTTTTGGTGGCTCTTTTGAGCTTAATAAGTTTCGATGATATAAGACCTTTGGAGTTCCAGATTTTGGATTTCTTTACCTTCTTTAAATCCACCTTCTTTAAAGAAAGATCACTTTGATCTTTGACAGGAGAGCTGACCAGACTACCAGCATATCCTGGAGAATAATTATCCTCTTGAACAATTGGTTCATATAAGTTCCTCCTTTCGATAATTTTTAGAGCATCAATCATTTCTGAATCCTTTGGTATATCTGTTGCAGTATCTTTAGAAAGAACCTCATCTTGAAATTCTTGAACATGGGCACTAAAAGATTGATTAGTACTTTCATTTCCTGTAGAACTTTTAATAGTGTCCAGATTTTTAGTAGCATCTTTGTTGACGATGATCGATTTCAGTTTACTGAACTCATCATTCTTAGAAGGTATATTTGAAGTAGCACTTCTTGGCTTTATAATTTCTTGGGCTTGTTTCTTACAGTTCTCATCAGACTGCCCTATGTGAGCACACACTTTGCAATAAGAAGGAATACTATCGTAGATTATATTCACCCAGTAACTATCAGATTCATTAAACCGCAATAAAACTTTATGAATCAAAGGCTTTGAGACATCAACTTCGACCCAGATTCTGCAGTAATTTTTCCTTGCACGATTTATATTCGGAACCCAAACTCGGAGTTCCAAGAACCTTTGTTATCTCTCCTATGGTAGAATCATTGAACAAGAATTCAGGTAAATTAGGGACAGAAGCCCAGATCGGAGTGAAAGGACATTCGAGATTTGGATTGAACATGGGAGTCCACTTCAGCAGACGCATTGTTTTGTTACCAAGAATCCATACATCCCTGGACCATAACTTTTTGAATTCTTCAATTTCATTAAATTCAATGAAAATATGTCTATAATCCCAGATTGAAAGATTATAGTTTCCAGAGAACTTAAATTTAACAAGAAAGTTCCTGATAGCCTCCATGGTGAGTTTGCCCGCCGCAAACTTTCCAATCAAAGTGTGTTTTGAAAGCATATTCAAATAATCTTTATCAATAGCTTCAAATGTAATTACATGATAATATTCATTCTTGGTTACAGACACATTCTTGTGAACAAACTCAGAAGTCTTGATCTTGACAGTATCGACATATGATCCAGATAAAGGATTTGACTTGAAATTAAGTTTTTGTTCAGTGACTTCCTCAAGCTCAATTTTGTTGATTACATTAAGATTTTCTCTATTGAACAAAGGTTGCTTCTCGAAATCTGAAGATATCAGAGCCATGTTTTGATTGATTTGGTCATCAATGCTTCCTTCTTGCTAGACACGTCGAATATATGGTTATTCCTAAGATCATAACTGTGCTTATTACTGATTTGATGATTATCTTCTATAATCTGATTATTTTCTCTATTTCTTTGTAGTGTAAGATACTATGATTCTTCTGCTATTTTGATTTAAGTTTCTCGAAGATTCATAACTAGTTTCAATTGATCTACTTTCGTGTAGTAAGCGTTTTCCCATATCTAGATTTACCAAAACAGTTCAATGTGGCAAGCAGCCATATTATATGGCTTGAAGTCTCAAGATTATGTTCTTAAGCAAACTTCAATTCTTGGAGATTTTTAACTGTATTATAAAATTCTCTCTATATATATACATATATATATATATATATTGATTGAGGGTGAAATAAATAAAACTAGTTATATTTCAATTAATAAGAAATTATTTAATTGATTCTACATAACGTTGTTCAAGTTCTTTATGTTTCACCACAAATTTTTGGAGTCTAATAATTCTAATATATAAAAATAAATTATATGAATATAAATACACTTGTAATAATTATAATTATAATCAAACTATAATAATAATCACAGTAAAATAATAAAACAATAACCCACAACAAAACTATAATAAAACTATAATATAAGAATAATTTGATTAAAAAGCATAACGATACTATATTATGTGTTACACTAAAAATATAATTTGTAATACTTATAAATTAGAGAAAAGTACCCATAAATACCTACTCAACTATGTAATACCAAATTTGTACCCACTTTTAGACTAGTTTCATAAAATACCTAGAAGAATAATTTGGACAAAAATATCCTCTATGGTATAAAAGGGGGAAATTTGGTTACAACCCACTTTTTTCACCTTCTAAGCCTGACTTTTGGGTTCCAATTCCCTCTATTTTCACTTTTCTAATTTTGAGGAGAGAGAAACACGAAAACTGAGAGTGAACCCAAAAACAAACTTCAACCCAACCGTGAACAAATGTTTGAGTCGACGATATCACTTCTGAATCCGATCCATGATTACATTCCGATACAGTTCCCGACGGTGATTTGATGTTAGAGGTTAGTTTTGTTGTCCCGGTGGTTTTTTGTTTTTGTCGGACGAGGCACTATAACGTCCTAGACTAGTCTATCGAGTGTTATTTTGGTCAGACCAGGCACTGTGTCTAGCAACATGTTTCTTAGTATTGTAATGGACAGTATCAAGTTCTCCGGCGACATTTTTTCTTAATTTATGCAGCTCTATGTTGATATTTTTTCTTGCTGTTGAGATGTCGTTATTTTTTCCTACGGATAGGGGGCAGCTAAGTATGCAACACCCTTACAAGTTAAGGAAGCATCTAACGCTCTGATTGTAAGTTCTGTTATACCGTTGGCTAAAGAAAGTTGTGTAGATTGCACACAATCCTTTTACGAAGAATGTGACAAGGCTGTAGAAAATTCAAATGAGAAGAGACGTACATTGGAATCCATCGAGGAAGGTTAAACAAACGTCGGTGTAAGTGGATCTTTGGTATTTACTGTCACCTTCCAAAAGTCATGTTATGTAATTAATTTGATATATTAGAGGTGCACGCTGATGAGTTCCCAAGGTGGAACTTACTTAGTCAGATGCAGGTGGGACAACCATAGGTTGCAGTCGAAGATTGGCCGAAGCGTACAGCGACGACGCAACTCATAGATGTCAGTGAGTACAACAAGGTATTGAAAATAAGCAGAGAACAAGAACAGGAAGATCCAGAAGTATAATACTTGCCAATTTCGGAGTTCTCATATTGGATTGCCATTAGTGTGAGCGAGATAATGGAACTCCCGAACCAAACTGAAGTAGACTTCAAGGTAATATTTTGTAGGTATCACATCAGCAATGTTAAATTACATGTATCTAACAATGTTAAATTAATATATCTAGCAATGTGTAATTAGTCCACCTAGCAATGTTACAATAGGGTATCTAGCAATGTCCAAGTATTGGGTACGTAGCGATGTTACCATCTATGTTGTCTACGTATACAGCGTTGTTTCTTATTTTTAATCATTGTCATTTACCTGTTTTAAGCAATTAATTATTAATTGATAGATCATAGATACTTGGATATATAAGATGCTCAAGGATACAAATTGGAGAGTCCCTATGAAAGGGTTTGATGATAAGTATTCATTTATTTCCAACACTATTCAAATATCTGGAATTACAACTGTAAGTGCAATAGGTATTATTATTTATGTTATATTTCAACAATCTACTTCCTATAGTAATGTTAAAAAATTGTAGAAAACGCTGGCTATAAAGGGAAATATGTCAAATTGTGGATAAATTTTTTTTAAACAATAAAACCAGACACATACGTTTCCCTTGTTCCTTTTTGCACCGTTAACAAGCCCGGCGTCAACAACTGGACGTTGCTGGTTATTGATATCGAGAATGAGACTGCTAGTAGCTACAACTCACTGTTGCCATGGATCAAACACATTCCAGATAAGACGAGAAATACAGCCGATTGTCTGGTAAAAAATTCTATGCTATAAATATATTTATTTACATCTTGCAATAGCTACCACCCTAGTGTTTGAATGAACGTTACTATTTCAGTAGTGTACTATATTGCAAGTGTTTGTGGCCATGTTTTTTTAGTGTATCTAGCAATCTCATATCCATGTATCTAGCAATGTGATATTAGACTTACAGTCCAACAGATATTTCACTATATCTAGCAATGTCTCATGACTGTATCTAGCAATGATGTAGTCCCTTAAATCTTAATGTAACAAGGGGTTCCTTGATTTTACAGTTGGATTATTGCATGAAGAAAAAATACATACCTGTTGTGAAAGATGGATACAAAATTAAGACTATGAGAGATATCCCACAACAGGAAAATGACAACCTTGACTGTGGGATTTTTGTTTATGAGTATGCGAAAGACATCATTCAGAAAGGGTATGTTCCTAAATAATATGGAAAGGATATGCAAGGTAAAAGAATATCTCAAATATTTAAGCATTTCCTCAATGATTCAAACCCAAACCGACGATGGTAGTGTTGGAAGAAATATTTTTATGTAATTCATTTTTTGGGACAAGGGTTGTGTAATTCATTTTAAATTGGATGCTAGTATTAGAGGATTACTCGGAACTCTAGTAACAATCGCAACGTATCTTCTTGTGTTAAGAATGTCAAAATTGTTGTGTAATTCATTTCTACCCATGTTATTTTTATAGTATTACTATCCACTAAGGATGAGAAAATATTTTGCAAATCGGTTGTACAGTCACCTACAGTTGGCAATCGAAATGTAATTCAACATTGACCTATCTAGCAATGTCTAGATACGTGTATCTAGAAATGTTGTTTTAAGGTATATAGGAAGATCCTGCCATTATTATTGTATGAATAAATTTAACAATTAGTACGTATCTAGCAATGTCCATATAACATATCTAGAAACCTTATACTGTTGTATCTAGCAATTTTGTTATATCTTATCAAGCAATGTTACACTGTTGTATCTATCAATGTCCTTATAACGTATCCAGTAATGTCTTTATAACATGTCTAGCAATGTTATGCGGTTGTATCTATCAACCTCGTTACAATGTATCTAGTATTGTTGTGATGCTGCATCTAGCAATGTCGTTATAATGTATCCAGCAATCTTGTGATGTTGTATCAATCAAAGTCGTTATAATATATCTAGCAATGTTTAGATGTTGTATCTAGCAATATCGTTATAATGTATCTAGCAACGTTGTGCTCTGTATCTATAAATATCGTTATAAGGTATCTAGAAATATTTTAATTTTGTATCTAGCAATATCATTATAAGGTATCTAGTAATGATATGTTGTTGTATCTATTAATGTCACGTGTGGCTTATCTAGCAATGTGAAGCGTCCGTAAATCATAATGATATACTTATATTGGACCAACTATATTACTGCATTGATAGATAGGTTTATTGGGAGACGAGTACATTAAATGTGATAGAAATGATTGTTAACTACATCCATCAGTAATTAAAAATAGATATTTTATCCTATTAGCTAACTTGTTAGTTGAAAAGACAAAGGTAGATGTGTTGAATCATTACATGCATTACCTAGACGTGTACAATTAAATGTTTGCAATTAATTGCATTTGCTAGATTGGACTTAGCATTGGGCATTGCATTTTTTTATAAATAGGGGATGAGAGTTTAGGCTATTCATCTCACACTACTTTGCAAGAACTCATCTAACACCACTTTGCAAGAACACCAATTTTGAAAATGGCCCCTTCTTCCCAATCACGCCAAGGTACTCGTCGGATGACGGCTGGTCTTTCGACTACTACCTAGACAACAAGGCATACAACTGTACAACCACTTCTGCGTACTCGTCAGACGAGGAGGATGACTGCTCAGTTTGGTCATCCGACTACGAAGAAAACTACGCTTCATGGGACTCATGGTCACTCGACGACGGCTACGAGTCTTACCTTGAACAACTTCCAACACGGAAGCGACGACAAGATATATGGGAGTCTGCAAACAGAGACGACGATGATGAAGATAAAGCCGATGATGAGAAATCAGAAGACGAAGAGGATGAAGAAGAAAAAGAAAAAGAAAAAGAGGAGGAGGAAGCAGAAGGGTCTGATGACGAGGAGGACGATAGGGATTCTGATTAGGTTTATGGCAGTTCATGCAGCATCATTTTCTTTTTAGTACGTTTTTTATGTTTTGATGGGCTATAAATAAAACCAACCCCCTGAGCAGTTCTATTTTTCAGGAGGGTTGTTGTATGGGGCAGTTGTACTGCCATGAATGATGTTCTAATCTTATTATGATATTTACTTTTTTGTGTTATCTATATTAGTTTACATGTTCCAATTTTAACAGTTTAACTAAATATTAGAGAGTAAGTGGTTTAATGAAGTAGTTGTAAAGGCAGTTACAACTCACAATCGCAATGTAAGCACCAAAATTAACTAGTATATCGCAATATAAGGCATATATCACAGTTGCTTTATAATATTTCCCCAATATAACAGTAGGATATCTACAAATGTCATTCATGGGCCTTCACCAATGTAATAATAGGGTTTTTAACAAGGGAATATTAATAAATCTAGGAATGTCAATTAGTTTAACTACCTGTGTAAATGTATCCAGCAATGAGGTATAAAGCATATGTTGCATCGTGACTATTCTTTAATCTTACATATGAGTGTATCAAATCCAAATAAGGTGTATTTCTACCAATTTGATATTAACCTTTAAGTCGCAAGGATAATTTGTTATATGTAGCAATGTTAGATTACGATACCCAAGTATTTCATGTTAGTGGAATGTTCATATCTGGAAAATGCAGTATCTAGCAAATTCATATACACGTATCTAGCAATTTCATTTTAGACTTACAATCGCAGAGGTATTATACTGTATCTAGCAATGTAGCATCAGCAATTTAATTTCAGTGCAACTGCAAATGAAATAACAAGTATCTAGCAATGTTATCATAGCCTATCTAGAAATGTCAAGCACTGGTAAAGAATAGAATTAACAAGTCAAGCAGATGTTGTACGTAGTAATGTTAACAGTTTTAAAACATGCAAATCTAAAAATAAGGAGTGTTTATCCAAGGATATCAAAAAGAACAAAAAAAAGAACTTAAGTCTACAGGTTTGTTATGTTCCGAACGGAGCATCGCATGACCTCATGTTGTGTCCTGATTTGAAACAGCAGCCACACCGAATTCTCGGCCGTCCCGCTCGTCTTTTAACGTTCAGTGGATTAACCAGTCGCTCTCCATCATCGTTAGTGGTAGTAGCTTCACCAAAATCTGTTATAGCCGGTATGCTAAAAGAATAACTAGAACTAAAATTTGCAGCAGTGAAAAAGGGCTCTACTAAAGTGATCGGATATTCGCTTAAAGATTATATTGCAGCCAATGCATGTTGGCATGGGAAACATTCTTGCAACCAAGAACCGCATGTACATTTGAAATCAAGAATGTTTACCACCATTATTGGGTATGATAAAACCTCAAAAAAATGGCAGGAGACTTGCGTACTAACCACGTTCGACCGCATTATACATTCTCTTTAAACAGCTTGTCAAACTCCGGGCATAAGTTGGTGTTCCAGCTTAGACCCTCTGATAAACGTCGAGACATCTGAGTCATAAGAAGAACTCTAATCCTGTCGACCAATTCCACTATAGGCAGATTGCACAATTTTTTAATCTGCGTGTTGAACGATTCCACGGCTGTTGATGTCATCGCCTCATACCGTTTGCCTTTGACATATGCCTCAGCATACTTTTATGGTGGCAAATTGTTTAGAAATTTGGCGATACGATCACCCCCTTGGCGCTGAAACTGTGATAGTCGTTCTTTAAAAAGTCCACCGTCGGGGCATAAGCACAGCTCTTAAACATCACTAGCATATTATTTATATGGACTCTGTTTGTGTGTTCAAGAGCTTTATTCAAATTCTGAACTAGATGGAAGATACAATAAGTGTGGTAGTCATTAGGATACAACATTGCTACAACGTTAATAATACCAGCATGACAGTCTGAAATAAACGTTATTTGGTGCCCTAGCAAATGCAATTTTAGACTTTGCAAAAACCAAAACCAAATGTCCGAGTCTTCACTACCAAAAATCCCCAAAGCAATGGGAAATAGACCTGCAGCAACACGTAAGATTACATTTGTTTCCAGGGTTACACAGAAAAGTTGCAAACAAAAAACATGACTAGAATGTTAGATTGAATGACCGTAAATCGCAAGCTAGATACAACCTATCTAGCAACATCAGGCATAACAGTTAAGGCCTCAATCTAACAGTCTTGAATGACCGTAAATCGCAAACAGGAGACTAACCTATCTAGCAACCTAAGTCTGCCAAATGTAGCATGGCTGAGATGTGTTTGAAATAAAACATACAGGCAGCAATCGCAATCTAATATAACCGATTTAGCAATCTTTGCTGATGATATATGTTTGAAACCAGAAACTGCATATCTAGCAACATGTAAACTAACAGATGGACTAACCGTTGTTGCCATCCTTTGCCACTACTGAGAGCAGCACATCACCATGCTTCCCTGTTAGATGGGTTCCATCAACGTACAATAAAGGCCGGCACGAATGGAAACCCTGAAGTCACGCGCCGAACGCTATAAAACAGCATCAGAAAACATTGTCGGGCGCTAAATCCAAATGGCAGTCCGTTGTGACATCACGACTCTTTAGTCGTTTGAAGTATCCTTTTAGCAATCCAAAAGAAGTATTGCTATCTCCAAATACTACACGCCTTGCCTTTTATAAATCATTTCATGATAGACGATAAGAAATATCTAAATCGTAGTCTTGCTTGATAGAGAACTGTATAATCTTAACTGTCACACTTTGGCAGTTCCTAAGAGAATCATGAATCTCATCGGCAATCAAATCAGATGAAAAATTCCTGCTCATTTTTTTGTGAATACGGGACTGCAAGTATGGGTATTAACAAATCTCTTTATGGTCATTAAACCAGTTTTAGAATCAATTGAAGCATAGAGCCTCCATTTGCACCCGTCTAGATCTTTGTTAACACAATAAACTGTGATCTTCCTAAATGTATTATGCATGTACTTAAATGAAAAATTGTTCTCTAATGCATACCGGGATAAGGATAACCTTAGGCATGCAGCACCATCAGCAAATGACTGACCAACACCGACGATAGCTTCGGCCCATCCAGTTGTAGCAAGATGCCTTATCTTCGGGGTTGAAATAACTAAACAATTACTACTTTCACCACTAGTTCGTTGGTTATGAGAGGCTTCTTCGAAAATTTGAACAAGTTGTTTATGTTTACTTGCAGAGCCTTTATCGATCACTTGTTCTTCAATAACAAAAACCAACACTCTTGAGACTCTCGACATTAAGGTATGCTTCCAAACCAATAAAATTTGTCTCGTTATTAAACAAACAATTCTTCTGAGCACCACAAGAATAGCTAATGGTGTAATTGTATCTAACAAGATCTTTCCATGTGCTTTCAACATACTGTTGGAGAGTGTCAAATTTTTCAAATTCGGACAACGGAATAATAGCTGTTTCGTGACCAAATTTGCAAACTTTGGGTTTTGACATATACTTTGGGCAACGTAGAAAGCATGCATGTGTTACAGAACAAACCTATCTATCCCTTAATTCAACCAATCTAGCAATGTCCCATCACTACAATCGTAATATATGGAAACCAACATCTGGTAAATCGTAATGTGTGTCAAGACTAGTGCATCACAGTGTGTATGCGTAATCTAGCACCTACTATGTCTGGGTTTCGTAAGTAATGTTCATCTCCAGCAATGTTTTTGCTTGTTGATGCTACAAATCGCTATCAATCATGTACAAATCTAAATAACAACAGAAACACACACCTAGCTAACAATTAAACATAAACTAACCAAGGAAAATCGCAATGAATATACTGATATCTAGCAATAACTTTATTCATACACAAAACGCAACGACATGTATTAGTGTCAAATAAAAACGCAATGACTATAGCACATGGTGCATGTATCTAGTAGTGTAAGTATTCAACACAAAAAGCGCAACGACAGTAGAAACATTAACCAAACTAGCAACGACAGTATAAAAACAACTCTTAAATCGCATCCTCTTCTCACAGACTGAAGAACAACAATCGCATCTTGTTCAATCAGACTGAAAAAACTGTAAATGCTTACCGGAAAGTTAAAAAAACAACGTATCTCTCGTTAATCGACCAGAAAGCTAAACTGAACAAAATATAAACGTTTAAAAATGATAAAAATACATGATTTCAACTAGTTCGATCTCATGTTGGGTTGGAAAAATGAAAACGGAAAAAATATAAGTGAGCAGTACGTAACAAACCTTCACAGTGACTTCAGGTGAGGTTGAGGAAGAAACTTCAGCTGGTTATCGTCGTGGCCTCTAGCGTGTAGTTTCTCAGTTTCTCGACCAGATTAAAGATTAGAGAATGCTAGAAGCTGGTTTACAGGTCTGGAAAAGCAGATTATCGTCGATGGTTTCTTATCTCCGGTGCTCGAATGTGGCCGGTGAACTGTGGTTTCAAAAGTTAAACGGTTTTTGGGTAGGATCGTCGGTAGCTAATGGTGGTTACCGGCAAGAAACTGATCACGATAACAAAATTCCAAACCAACAAACCCTTCTTGGAAAACAGGTATTTTGTTAGGTTAGGAGAGAGAGGAGAAAGAGAGTGACAGTTGGTCATAAATTCAAAATTCAAATTTCTTGATTTGCCCAAAATACCTCATTTTTCACAAAATAAGACTTATATACTAGATTGAAGGTAGTTGTAGTATTAAAAAAATTAAGTCTTGGAATTGTTTTATGGAAGTGGATATTAAGTGAGCATTAACCCTTTTTTTTAAATACTAATATGTTTGACCTTAACATATCATTTCATTATGATCGGACTCGGAGCTGAAGCGGACCAACCGAAACGAAATTGGACCGCACCGAAAACTTAACTATCAATCTGGTTCCAAATTATTGAACCAAAATCTTAACAGTCCGGTCCGGTCCCAAAATCTTAGCAGTCCGGTCCGGTCCGGTCCAATAAGCTTAGCGGTCCGGTGCGATCCGATAAGCTTAGCGGTGCAATCCGATAACACCCCTAGACTAATCTAATTTTATTTTATTTTCGCTTTTTATTTCAACAGTAAGATAGTCACTTTAGTTTCACGCTGTCCGTTGTAAAATATAATGATTTAAAATTACATAGGTCATAATTCTGGTTATATTTACCAAAAATATAATGAGACGGTTAGGGATGTTGTCACCTATATTAAAACCTTTGAGATTTTTTAACAGTCATAAGTCGTTCCGCTGATTCTAGATATAGTCATTGTTTTTGAATTTATCTTTGAACAGCACAAACGACTGCAAACTAATGCTAACGTTTAACTTTGGCTTTTTACAAGAGAAACACAGAAGTCTCCACTCTCCTTATCCACGGTTTTTAAATCCTTTTCAGCAGATACAGATACTGTATCCTGTATTTTTTACATTAAAGTTCAAATTTAAGTATACAAAACCACAAACTAATTTATGAATTAAATTATATTTGTACATACTGTAACCATCTTAGACTTTAAAATGCCTTGCTTCAAGGCTCTTTAAAAATTGTTCAACACCGTCCATAGAACATCATTCTGTTTTGCCAAACTCTTTCTCCTTACACAAACAACACGTTAAGACGTAAGATATATGAACAACAAAAACGAATACAATCTCTCTTCGTTAGTCTACTGCTAAGGTCAGTAGAAATACACCTTGTAATACACGTACATTATTGAACTAAACCATAACCATTGGTAGATCACCTGATTATTGGGTGGCCAAGCAGACGAAATCAGCTCAATTTGAATATTCAAACAAAGAAGAATCTTACTTCATTCCTTTAGCTCCAGCTTTTATTGTATGCACTTGTCCTCCCTACTTAAATTTTTTACGTGCATTGCTTCATGCAATTTATAACATATTTGCTGATTAAAGCACGTCGTCCAACATGAAAGGGTTTAAGTTCATTTGTAAGTTGGTCCCAAAATGTAAAAAGAAGAAATTTCTATAAAATAATAATCTATAGATGAATGTGTGTACAGTCAAAGAACAAGGAGCATTGATGGTTTCAGCGATTTAAGTGTAACTTACTCCTGAAATTGGATTCCAGTGTTTCCCTATTCCAACTTCGTGTATGTTAAATCCTATAGCTGAAGTTTGTATCACAATGAGAAGTTGTAGTTTTTGAAATCCATACCCATCATACTGGTTCATTTAGAGCTCATTTCCAAACAAAAACTAATGAAAAATAGGTATGGTCTATAATTTTTAAAGACCACGGTCCACGACACAAGCTCGAATGTTTTCAATTCAAAAAGAAATATTTCATTATCGAAACAGAACAATAGCACTTCAAACTACATGGATTTCGAAATTTCAATAGTTCAAAAAAAATTAGTATCATAAAGAAACCTATTAATAATAGCAAAGTACCATAACAACAAGTCACTGCGTGTTCAATGCAAGATCATGCCAAACATCCCCTTCAACTTGTTGAGCCTCTTGATCTGAAACATATTATAAAAATTCATAATCTATAACACTGTGAGACTGATAATTACAAAGTACAATACTAGTAGGTACACATACACGGATCTTCATTATCATCAGTCCGAACAACTAGCACAGGCGGCAATAGAAGATCTGTAGCAGCAAACCAACAAACCAGCAAAGTCATTTTGTGAAAAATCGAACGAAGAAAAAACCTTAGTCTGGTGATCTACAAAAAGTTAAGGGAAACAAACCGTCACAGGGCAGAGTGTCCCTCATCCATTCCTCGTCCACAATATCTATTAATATGCCCAAACTTAGATCTGCCATTTCGGCCTTGTAAGTGAGTCTGGATCCAATTCAAAGACAGCCCAAAGAAGAAGAAGGAAATATCAGTTCCAAGATTTATCACTTTGTACTCTTAAGCCTAGTTCCTATTACTTCTATGCCTTTTAGAAATCAAACAGTACCATCATTGAAAGGCAAGAAAAATTTAAGAGAAACCTCTCTAACCATTCCAAACACTCCTTAAGGATCCTATGATATACAAAATAAAAACTAATTACTATGCTTTGAGTGATTCCTAAACGCTATTTCACAGTAAATGCATTAGCTTCCTTCACATACCTTTACTATCAGTTCTACAGAGCACTTTTTCAAGTGAAATGTCACAAAACAATATAATTTTCTAAGATGAAGACAGAAAGTTATAGAAAGCCCTAAACTTCAATCTGCATCGAAATTAAAGTTTTAAAAAAACTAATTTGGCTGATTATTCAACAAAGATGAACTGATCAAGCTTCCAAAACAACTTTCATAATCATAGAAAAACTAGTTAAGTCGAATATTGCATTTCATTTCTTATAATACCCAAAAGAAAAAAAAAAACGAAATTGAAGATTTCCCAATAATCAGAAGCACACACACAAAAGTCTGTATCGATAAAAGAAAATTGAAAATTAGTTGGTTACTACTCCTTCACAAGTAGCAATCACCTGAATTGAACCAAGATCTGGAAAATTTAAACAAGGAAGTGTCACTCAATTCATAATTTTGATTGAAGGGAAGATTCCCAGGAAAAAGAAAATACAGAACAAAGAATAGAATTAAACTAGAGAGATTATAGAAACCATACCCGAGAAATATAATGCGATTACTCTGGTAGTCGAGTTTCGAAGTTCTAGGGATTGTCCAATGAAGAGGGTCGAAGGAGGCAGGAATTGGTAAGTGAGTGAGACGACTTGGTCCCTAAATTATTCACTCTTTCTCTCTACGGCTCCTCCAACATAAATGGACCATCTTTCTAGTTTACTTTAAAAAAACATGATTTCGAAAACCAAATTAGGAAAAATAAAAGGTTAAAAAAATGTTTAAAAAATTAAAGATTAAATAAGGCTATAGCAAATATGGGTAATCCACCGATAATTTTTTGAATAAGTGAAATATAATTTTTTCTAATAATAGTTTCAAAGCACAAGCACGTACAATCTTAAAAAATTAATTTTTTTTAGCTTTCAAAAATTTCATATTTGTTAAATATTATTTTAATAAAAATCAAATAACATACACATATTTTTATTTTTTTTTAAATCAAACAAAATAAAACAAATGAGTGATATTTTTAGAAAAGTTATAATAGAATAAAGTATTACATTAGCTTTGGAAAGATTGAAGCCATGAAGAAAATAAGCTCTGTTCTTCAAGAACAGAGTCAAAATTACTGATCTCAGATTCATTCTTTGAATCACTAAATCCTATTTTGCTTATTGTGGTTGGTGTAATTAATATCGTTTCAATCAAGAAAGATGGATGAAGAGTTTCCTCTGCTAAGGAAGGAGATTCAGAAGAAAACAGGGGATTTGGAGAAGGTTATGGGAGTTGATGTGGATTCGGGAAAAGACTGCAATATGATATTGAATCCAATGTTTGAGGAGAAACAAGGAGGGAAAGGTAATGAGGAGTTGCAGAAGTCTTCTTTTGCTGATCTTTTAAAGGTTAAAGAAGCAGAGTTCGAGCATTCAAACGTCACTGTAACCATGTCAAAAGAGTATCCTGTTATTACTTTTGAGATTGAAGATAAAGAAAGATTGATTAAAATGTCTAAACATACATTGGTGGCAAAGTTTGCTTCAGGGAAGCCTTCGATGGAGGTTTTTAGGGGCTTTCTGTCTAAATTCAGGTTTACTGGTAATTATAGTGTTTCTGTTTGGGATTACAGACACGTTTTCGTGGAATTTAATGAAATAGAAGATTTTAAAAGACTGTGGTCGAAGAATGTTTGGGTTTTGGATGGTAAAACACTCAGGCTATTAAAATGGACGCCGGATTTTGATCCAAGCTTGGAGTGTCCGTTTACGCCGGTTTGGGTATCTTTGCCAAGGTTACCGGAATTCTTGTTTAACAGAGCTACGATAAATGAAGTAGCCAAAGTTCTTGGAACTCCTCTAAAAATTTGGGTCCCGTCTGTTAATAGAGCGAGGCAAAATTGTTGCCGATTCTGGGTAGAAGTTGATGTTTCGAAACCGTTAATACATAAAGTTCAGTTGAAGTTTGGAGAAGTTGAAAATTATTGGGTTGATCTGGTTTATGATCATGTCCCTCTTTACTGTCATCAATGTGCGCATATTGGTCATTCAAGAGAAAGATGTAAGAAGATCTTGTTGGAAGCTAATGATATGAGGAAAGATCTTGAGGGTGTTGCTGATTCTTGTTCTCATCCTTCTAATGAGATCAGTGTGAATAATATTTCCCAGGATCTTAATAATTCTTCTGAGGGAGATGATGGTTCTTCTGTTAATGGAAAAGGTGTTCTTGGTCAGTTAAAATCAGTGGTGGTTAAGGAGGTTTTGGAAACTGAATCTGGTAAAATTTTGCCTTTGGCTAAAGATGATGGAAATTGTGTCAATGATGTTAATGAGGCAGAAATGATCGATGCGTTGAAGACTTTGGAAAGAATAAATATGTTTGATGTTTTGAGTGAGGATGTTCAGAGTTCTCCTAGGCATATTGGTAGTCTCCCTAATTCACCTATGAAAGATAGATTGAATAAAGATAAGTTGAGAAAGAATGATGTTCAGAAAGTTAAGAAGGTCCCAAAGTTGTGGGGATCAAAAGGTCCAGTTTCTTCAAAAATCATGAAGCTCAAAAGAGCCCATAGACCTCCATCTGATCAATGACTATTAGTTTGCTGAATTGGAATGCAAGGGGATTGGCCAATAAAGAAACTATTAAGAGGTTAAAGTCTATGGTGGTCTCTTTTAAAGTCAGTTTTGTTGCTATCCAGGAGCCATTGGTTAAGATGGATAACTTGAGTATGATTGCTAAGAAGTTAAAGTTGAATGGTTTTAGTAGTAATGTTAACAACAAAATCTGGGTGTTTTGGCATCAAGATTATACAGTTGATGTGATTCTTGATAATGAGCAGTTGCTCCATCTTAAGGTTGTTCATTCTGTGATGAAAAAGGAATTTTATGTTTCTATTGTTTACGCAAAATGTATTCGTGATCAAAGACTTATACTATGGGAATCTTTAAGAAGACTGGATTTGTTGTCTGAGAAATGGATTCTGCTTGGAGATTTTAACACCACTTCTAGTGTTCAGGAACAACTTGGTTGTTCTATGGTTAATCTAAGAGCTATGGATGATTTTAATAATTTTGTTATGGATTGTGGTCTCATTGATGCTGGCTTCAGTGGTTCTCCATACACTTGGTCCAATGGGCAAAAATGGAAACGTTTGGATCGTGTTATGTATAGCTCTTCATGGTTGGATTATTTCGATAGCACTGCTGTATTTCACTTGGCTCGTAACTGTTCAAATCATTGCCCAATGGTGGTTAAAGTGTCTTCTAGTCTTGATAGAGTCAAGTCTTCGTTTAAATTTCTGAATATGTGGGGTACACATCCTGACTTTTTGAGAATGGTTAAGGAGAGCTGGTCTGCTGAGTTAGAAGGTGTGAGAAGTCCTATTATGTATTTCTGGTTAAAGCAGCAAAGGTTGAAAGTAGCCTTGAGAGGTTGGAATAAGACTACCTTTGGAAACATTTTTGATGCAATAAAGATGTCTGAGGAGGTTATTAATAGCAGGGAAGTTAAGCTTCAAGTTCAGTTTAATGAGGATAACAAGGCTGCTTTGATTGATGCTAAGCAGAATCATTCTATGCTTTTGGATAGGGAGGAAATGTTTTGGAGACAGAAGGCTCATGTTTCTTGGCTTAAAGAATCAGATAGGAATACAGCTGCTTTTCAGAGTTTTGTTAAGAAAAGAATCATGAAGAATAAAGTGGATAGAATTAAAGTGGATGGTTGTTGGTTGACTACTAAGGAGGACATAGGTAATTCTGCTGTGGACTATTTCAGGTCTTTACTTGCTCCTGATGTTAATGCTGTTTATGATGTTGATCTTATTGATGTTGTTCCTACATTGATTACTGAGGAGGATAATAATGATATTGCTTCTATTCCTGATGTTGGGGAGATTTATGGAGTGGTTAAGTCCTTAAAGATTGATTCTGCTGCTGGTCCTGATGGATATAATGCAGGTTTTTACAAGTTGTGTTGGGATATTGTGGGTGATGATCTGTGTAGAGCTGTGAGAGCTTTCTTTTGTGGTTTTGTTCTGCCTAAAGGGGTTAAGTCCACAACAATTTGCTTAATTCCAAAAGTTGATAATCCTTGTAGGTGGGTGGATTTTCGTCCAATTAGTTTAACCACGGTTTTTTCTAGAATTGTAAGTAAGCTTCTCAATAATAGACTTTCCAATGTGTTGCCTAATCTGATTTCTGAAGAAAAAGGTGGTTTTGTGAAGGAAAGGTGTATTCATGATTCTGTTCTTATGGCTCAGGAGCTTTGTTTTGATATTAATAACAATAGAAAGAGAGGGAATGTGATTATTAAAACTGATATGACAAAGGCCTTCGACAAGTTGAGTCATGAGTTTCTCTTCAAGGTTCTTAAGCTTTTTGGGTTTAATGAAAGGGTTTCTGATCTTTTTAAAGCTTGTATTACTCAGGTTTGGTCCTCTGTTTTGGTTGATGGTGAATTGACTGGTTTCTTTGCTAATACTCATGGCCTAAGACAAGGGGATCCCCTTTCCCCGAGTCTTTTTATTATGGCAGAGGAGTACTTGATTAGAATGATAAAGAAGAAGTCTGATGATAATATTGGCTTTCGTTACAAAACTAGAAGCAGTCAGAATGTTGCTTGTCTAGCATATGCTGATGATTTCATGGTTTTCTCAAATGGAGATACTGAATCAATGAATGCTATTAAGAATACTATGGAGCACTATCAAGCTGTGTCTGGACAAGAGATTAATCATGCCAAATCTAGAATTATTATTTCAAACAAAATGTCTTTACAACAGATTTTGAGAATTGAGAATATCTGGAACATTAAGCATACTAACTTGCCTTTCAGGTATTTGGGTGCTACAATTACAATAAGTACTAGAATTGTACATTATGAAGATTTGATACAAAAGGTCAGAACCATGATAATGGAGTGGGATGGATTACACCTTTCTTTTGCTGGTCGTATGTGGTTAATTCAGGTGGTCTTGATTGTTTTCCCAACTATACTCTGCAGCATTCTAGTATTCCTGTTGGAGTTGTCAAGAGATTGGAGATTCTTTTCAGCAAATTCCTGTGGGGCACAAAAGAAGATAAAAAAGTTATCAGTTGGGCAAAATGGGAGAGGCTTTGCAAGCCTTTAGATGAAGGCGGTCTCAACTTTAAAAGTCTTAAAGATACTCAGAATGTTTATGCATTAAAATTGTGGTTCAAGTTCAGAAATCAACAATCTTTCTGGGCTAGATTTATGATGTCAGTTTATTGTAGAAATGGTATTCATCCATCTCTTGCATTTTCTCCTAATAGAAGGTCTAAACCTTGGACAAGGATAATCATGGCTAGAGACAGGGCTGAGGATTTTCTTTTTTGGCTGCCTGGTTGTGGTAATATCAGTTTTTGGTATGATAGATGGTGCTCTAACAAGTCTTTTATCAAGGTGTGCAATGATAGTGATAGAAGGTTTCTTTGGGGATGTGATGATGTTTCTGTCAAGGAATTCTGGATAAATGGTTCATGGGATTGGCAAAGGCTAAGTTCAACTGTTACTAATTCTGAGATTAGTAACATTAGAGAGATTACTTTAACTGATAAGAGGGATGTATTATGCTGGTCCGTATCCAGGGATGGCTTGTTTAGTTTTAAAGAGACCTGGAATGCTATAAGATGCAAAGGCAATAAATCTAAAATTTATGCAAAGACCTGGAATGCTGTTGTTCCTAAAAAATGTTCGTTCTTACTTTGGAGGGCTTTGCATAACTGGGAATCTACTGATTCTGTTATGCAAGCTAAAGGCTTTCATATGGCTTCTAAATGTGTGCACTGTGGTAATATTGAAACTTCGCAGCATGCTTTTGTTCAATGCTCTCAAGTCTGGACAGTCTGGTTGCATTTTAGTACTTTGTTCAAGGTTCCTATTCAGCCTTTCATGACCCTTTCTCACATTACTATGTCTTGGTATTGGTCTATGAAAGGGGGCTGTGATATCTACTCTATTGTCCCTGCTATACTGGTATGGTGTGTTTGGTCAGCTAGAAATAAGAAAAAGATAAGCAATGTATCAACAAATGCTACTACAATTATTCAGCATATTATCTACATTATCAATGGTCTGGATCAAGCAAAGACCTTAACTAAGAAGCATTGGGCTGGATTCATTAAGGAAGGTATGAATTTGGGGTGTGTGAATCAAATCAGTGCAATGAACAAACCTATTTTCTTAAAATGGAAAAGCCCAAAGCATGGTAGATATAAAATTAACGTTGACGGAGCTTGTACCTTTAATCATGACGCTGGTGGAGGTGCATTGATCAGAAATAGCAGTGGAAGCATGGTTCTGGGTATTGGCAGACTGTATGGCAAGGCAACGCCTCTTATTGCTGAATGCCGAGCGTTGTTCGACGGACTGAGGCTCTGTAAGTTGCTGGGTTTGAAAAAAGTTGATGTCGAGATTGATTCAACGGTGGTTGTAAGCTTGCTTCTTTATGGATGTTCGATTTGGTTTCTTGAGCCATTGATTAAGTGTTGTAGGAAACTAATTTGTTCTGAAATGGTAGTGAAGCATGTGTATAGAGAAGAGAATCATGGAGCGGACTGGTTGGCTAAGGAAGTCTTAAGGGTTAGAAGGAGCATTGATTTCAATGGTGAAGATGCCCCTCTTGGATTGAAGGCGATTATTCTTTTAGAAAGCTTGGAATTGGGTTATCTGAGAATATGAAATTAGGGTTTGCAATTTGGGGCTCACTGTTTGGAAGGAAGGTTGAAGACGATGTTTTCTTATTTTTTTTAATTTTCTTGTAATATTGCAATAATGGTCTGAACTTCTTTAAGTTTCAATAAAAAGCCCTTTATAAAAAAAAAGATATTTTTCGAAAAGTTTTTTAGTTTCACAACCAAAACACACGTAATCAAGCAAGTGGAACGCGATTGCTTTTTAGCAATCAAATTAGATTGAATTCTGCAAGTGGAATACAATTGTTTCTTAGCACTCAAATTACACATAATTCAGCAATTGTAACACACTTGTTTTCATTTAACTTATTTCGTAACCAAATTGCACGTATTTTTTCAACTTGAACACAATCTATTTTTTTCACAGTTTTTTCAACAAAAAAAATATACAAATTTTTGCAATTATAAAAAAAAAGTTAGTTGTTTCACACTTAATTAACACTTATTTTCATAAAACGGGTTAGCATTTTGGTTTTTCACACAAACACACTTATTCAGCAACAAAATTCTTATCCCGTAACTTTTTTCTTATTATTATTTCAAATCATTTGCACGTAATTACGCAACTGGAACATGGATTGGGTTTTAGTAACCAAATATTTATTAGGAACCAAATTAGATGTAATTCCGCAATTTGAACACAATTACATTTTTTAAACTTATTTTGCAACTAAAACAAATTCAAAAAAATTATTCCATGCATCCATTTTTGTTCGTCTTTAAAAAAATAAATGATATTTTTGAATAGTTTTTTGAAGCTATCGTTTGAAAGATATGACATATAAAAAAAGGAACGATTATTTTCTTCATGGTTTTCTTATTTTCTTATATTTCAATAATGTTGACCACTTTGTTATTTATTCTATCAAAGAAAATCTAGATATATCTTTATATATTTTTGAAGAAAAATAATACATAATTCTGAGGATTGCTCTCACACACCTAATTCCAAAACCAACCCTCAGAATTATGTGTTTTTATAATAAAAAAAATAGCACCTAATTTCGAGATCAACCCTCAGAATTACTTATTTTGTAAATACTTAATTCTGAGCGTCTCGCTCAGAATCTAACCTGTAATTTTACAAAAAATTAAAAACATTTTCAGAAATCAAGTTTGAGGTTTTGTAAGACTTAAATTTAAGATTAATATGGCTAAATGGCGACCATGTGAAATCCAATCTCTTACAGTTTTTTTAGATTTCAAGATAAAAGAGATTAATACCATGGTTTACATCAAATCTTCTATGCATAACCTTGGAAAATAGATCTTTAATTGCCCAAACCATCACACATGGATTCTCTATAGTGCCAAGCATGGTATGAGTTTTCCAGATCATGTGTCTCAACAGTAAAATACTGAACTATTCCTTCCTTGTATGAGTGCTTCCACAAGTTCAGTTGTTTTGAAAAACAATTTAAATTTTGTTTATATTTCAAAACATCAACGTTTTCTTTTTCAAAAACTAAAAATAAATACGATAAGAAGATGAATAAATTCATTTTGAATTTGGACCAGTAACTAGGGACCTAAAAATATACAAAAGCAACATTATAAGCATTGATAACAAACAAACCTAAGTAATGATCAAAACAAATCACACCCATTACATGGTGATATAATATTTTCTAATTTTTCTCCAATATAATCATCTAAGAGGAAATGTGAACTAAACTATATATGATGACATAGATCCTAAAACCCTTCAAGTAGACTCGACAAACAAATATTTATAAGTAGACTGAGCAACGTTACCATCTCCTATGTAGAAAATGAATAATACAATATTAAGTGAAAACTTAAACCTGATGCAATCAAACACACAATTCTTAATACATATGACATACTAAATTTAAGCTAATCAGAAGCCGGAGTACATTAGAACACATACCCATAAGAAAATAGATTACAAGAACAAAATTATAACCATAGTTAGATATTGAAATCAACTAGTATCAATTAGATCTTAGACCATTTACATAGTTGGATAAAATTCCTTATGAATTGTAGTATCTGGAAAACAAAAATCAAAGGTGAAGTAGAGGCCACTGAGCCTATTTAACCGGATATAATCATTAGCATTAGCCAAATCCGTCAAACAAACATTTCTATTATTCACGATTTTAACACACGAACGAGAACCAACTTATTTCTCCCTTTTGTCCATTGGTCTAAGTCTCATAAAAACAATATCCTACTCTCACCACTGATTCTATTTAATTTCTCAATCCTCATAGGCAGCTCTCTTGCTACAATAGGTTCATTTCATATCGTCATAATTCTTTTTCCATTGTCCATCGGTAAGTTGAACGTCTTTGTGTTTGTAAAATTTGGGATTGTTGTATGATTCTTGTTTTATCTAATTATATTGTTTAACCTTTTGAGGATTTTGGTTTTGTTATAATTGAGAATATTGACACTCGGGTGAGTCATGAATCTTGTTTTTTCATGTTTTGGGATCATGTTAGGGTTTTTTAAGATTAGAGAGGATATTTTCTGTTTCTTATACAAGAAGTGTTAATTTTATCATTTTATCTCTTATATGGCGTTGTTTTTGTAATTATAATTCTTATTATTTTGACCTGCTGTTTTCTTAGTGTTCGACTCGTTTTGATCGTAACAGACGTTGGTCAAATTAATATCCATTATAATAGACGGACGTCCGTTTGATCCCGACGAACAGACATATGTCCAATATAACAGTTTGATATAACGGCTAGACAACATCATCACTGAAGATCTAAGACCGAGTAGAGATTAGCATTCTGATAAAAAAAGTGTTTTTATCAATAACCAAACATGTGCATATGACATCATATCTAGCATTTTTATTTTACAAAGTTCTCGCATCTAGCATCTAAAATTTAGCTCTCGCATTTAACATCTAAAATTTAGCTTTCACATCTACTATTTTTATTTACACTGGTATCGCATATAACATCTAAAATCTAAAATATAGGTTTCGTATATATCATTTCTATTTTTATTGGTCTCGTATCTAGTATCTACAATATAGACCTCGCATCTATCATATAATATCTACGTCTCACATTTACCATTTCTATTTTACTATAGTCTTGCATTTAATATCTAACATCCAATCTCGAATGTAGTATCTACCATCTAGGTCTCGCATGTACACTAGTCTAGCATTTAGGTCTCCCATCTAGCATGTAAGATTTAAATTTAAAATTTAAATTTTACCTTGGTCTCCCATCTAGCAAGACGCTAGATGCGAGATACAAGGAAAAAACTTCATATTTCTCGCAATAAAAATATCTTAACAAAAAGAAATTATTAAAATTTTAACGAAATTTTTATATTATTACATTTTATGCTAATTAAATGAGTATTGTACCTAAAGGAACACAAAACCAAAGTTAACTCCCATTTAATACCCCAACTATAATACATACGTAATACTTATTTTTTGTACTTAACTTAAAATTAATACCATCTTTTTAATAATACCCTAAATAACTTCAACCAACTCTGTAAGCCTTTTTTAGTGAAACCTTATTTTAGAGTTAGAAACTTAGTAACCTTAACATATTTTTCCTCTTTTTCAATATCACAACTTCTTAAGAGATATTTTTTCTATTTTTTGAAGATTGCAGTTCAAAACCTTAAAAAACAACTATATTTTGGATTCATATCATCATTTATGAAGAACATGGTTGGAAAAACTGAGATATACAGTTTCAAGTATTGCAATTTCTTAATATGAAGTTTTCAGCTCCTTTTCTTTTTCTTATTAGTTATAAACTCATAGTTGTCTTTTTTTTTGTAATTTATAAGTTACTTTAAGTTGTGAAATCTTTGGAGAGTTGAGGTTAAACCGATCCTTTAAGAGGATGCGAGACATGTGTTTAGATTTGTGTAAGAACAAGTGGGATTTTAGGTATATTAGATGTAATACTTGTATAGTTACCATACGTGTGATATGCAAGACATGCTTGCGATATGTGAGACATACATTGATGAGTCCGGAATTATTCACCACCACTCACTGAGAAAACCGGACATGGGTAATTCGGACAATAGGTGCCCACTGAACTATCCGGAGAGGACAAAAGTATTAAAACACTAAACACCTTTTGACTAAGCTATGTGCTAATCTACTTAAGAACTAATGGGTCTTTAAACTCGACCCGGTTTCACAACTTGACCCGAAAGCCCATCGGTTCATAGTTAAGGGTATAAATACCCAACCACTTTCATTAATAGGGGGGTGAAAATTTAATACAACCAGACAACTTAAATCTCTCACTACAAAACACCCAAATATTTAATACCTTTGAAATTCTCTAAAACACCCTCGGTATTAAAATAAACCACATCAAATTGGCGACTACAATGAGAGGAGAAGGTTCCTGAATTTAACATTCAAAACTAGCAAGAAAAACCAGTTCTGATAAATCCGGATGAGCAAGCAGTGCCACCACCTTTGATAGAAGTGGTGGGTGAGAATGATGAATACACGATTGAAGAACGAGACATGTTGAAAGCTGAAATAGAATCATTAAGAGCTGTAAAAAAAGGCAGAGAAGGGTTTGAAAGAAAAGTCGAAAGTGTCAGCCATTTACCATACTAATAACCCCAGGGAGAATGACCCGTCAGCAAAGACTCACTTGAGTACAAAAAAGACCCGTGTCAATTCCAAGAAATCTCACCGGTCTAAACCGGTGGAGAGCTCAGAGTCTGAGTCCTCTAGTAGCTCTTCAAATGAGGATGGACTTGAGAAGTCTTTGCCATCCAGCAGTGACGAGGACAAATCCAAGAAAAAGCAAAAGTTGGTTAAACAATATTCAAGAAAGAGAGATAGGCATAGGAGGTTAAAGAGGCATCTGGGAAAAGGGTCGTCTCACAGCCACAGCCATAGCCATAGGCATATGGATCGGATGCTGATGGATCCCTTCGCTTTTCACGATGAGCCATATATTTTTGCAACACCTAATGAAGATATTGTCTTTAGTCGTGGCCGGAATTGGAGACAATCCTCATTGTCTTCCAAAATTCTGTCCGGAAACCTTCCGAAGAGATTTGACAGTACTAAGATGGAGAAGTATGACGGGAGCAAGGATCCAGAAAATCATCTGGAACAATTTAAAAAATTTATGATGAATTTTGATGATGATGACAAACTGATTTGTAGAGCCTTCTCTCAATCTTTTATGGGGAGTGCTTTGAAATGGTACAATAGCCTACCACAGGGTTGTATTAGAAACTTTGACACATTTTGGGTGGCTTTCGGGAGGCAGTTTGTTGGCAGTAAGGAGGTGAAGGGCAATGGAGATACTATTATCTATTGTGCCCAAGAGCCAAACGAATCACTAAAAGACTATATAAGCCGGTTCGTGAACACAAATAATGGGCTAGCTGATTGCTTGGAGCAGGTAGCAATAACTTCTTTGAGGCAAGGATTAAACCCTGGAAATCTGGCCGATTCGGTAACCAGAAAAAAGGCCATGACTTGGGGTGGTTTGCTGAACCAAGTTGGAAAGCAAATCAATGTAGATGAAACAAAAAAGACTAGGGTGCACAGACAAGTGAGGTCTGCCCCGGCTGCACCAAACCAGAACCAGTCCGGATACAAGGCTAAAGAAGCCAGACAGGGGCCCAACAGGGCCAAACATGCTCAATCTCACCCAGCTCCAGCTCAGAGCCAGCAATTTAGAAATAAGCGGGAACCTTGGGTCCAACCAGAGTGGTTTGCTGAATTAAAAGAAAATGTGGCAACTATCTATGACAAAACGAAAGATGAGGCACACTTCAGGAATCCGGCAGCGCTTCAATCTCCTAGGGAAATTCGTAATACCTGTTTTTGTCAATATCATCATGATATTGGCCATAACACCGAGGATTTCATCGACTTGAAACAAAAGGTGCAGTATTTGATTGAAAGAGGAAAACTGGGAGCTTATGTCAAGAGAAGAAGTGGGAACAGGTCTGACAATGCTCACCGGACTGGTCCAACAAACAATACAGGGACATCGGCTCTGGATGGGGCCATGGTAATCATTGAAAGGTTTGATGTAGAATCAGAATATTTGGATCCTGATCCAACCCGAAATAAAGTGGGGGTGATTACAGAACATACCAAGATAGTGTCTGGGCTGATAAGCTTTTTTGAGTCACTTACTATACTTTGTTAAGTTCCCATAAACAGATGAAGAATCCAGCAATGATTCAACATTCGAACAGGTCCATTGTGGGCTTCACAAGAAGCTCTGTGGATGTGGTCGGAGAGTATGAGGAGGAGGTTTTATTGGACAAGGGCCCTTTCAAGAAGATGGTCAAGGTACTTTTCGTTGTAGTAGATTATCCCACGTGATACAATGTGATCTTTAGGAGATCCTGGCTCTCTAAGATACATGTTGTGGCTTCAACGGTTCACCAATGTTTAAAGTATGCATTTCAAGGGCAAGTGGGAGTTGTCCGGAGTAGCCAAAAATAGCAAGAGAATGTTATGCAACTGCACTTGCCCCTAAAACTCTGGGGGCAGTCCGAATAAACAAAGATTAGCAGTTGTTAGGGCCCTCTGGGGGTGAGGGTGAATTTGATGATCCCAGAGAGACCTCTAGTGTTTTGATACCGATTAAAGAAGTTGAAACCCACTCTCTGGTTGAAGGAAGCAATGTTAAAATTGGCTCCAATATGGCACCCGAATTGAAGAAAAAAGTGTTGTCCTTTTTGGCAAACCATCAACATGTTTTTGCTTGGTGTAATGCTGATGTGACCGGAGTACCTGCGAATGTTATATCACACCAACTATCCATCCGAAGAGATGTTGCACCTGTTGTGCAAATGAGGAGATCTTTCTCTAAAGAGAAAGCTGATGTCATAGTTCAAGAGGTTGACCGGCTTACGAAGATGGGGCACATAAAGGAGTCTCAATATCCTTTATAGACAGCCAATCCAGTGTTAGTAAGGAAAAAGAATGGGAAATGGCGTATGTGTATCAACTTTACGGACCTCAATAGAGCTTGCCCAAAAGATCTTTATGCAGTCCCCCGGATAGATCAGTTGGTAGACTCCACCTCTGGGAACAAGTTATTGTCCTTCATGGATGTCTTCTCCGGTTATAACCAGATATAGGTGGATCTGAAGGACCAGGAACACACTACCTTTGTTACAGATAGGGGCCTCCATTGTTACAAGGTGATGCCTTTTGGGTAGAAGAATGTTGGGGCTACCTATCAAAGGTTGGTGAACAAAGCATTTGCTGATCAGATTGGGAGAAATATGGAAGTATATATTGATGACACGATGGTAAAAATCTTGGAAGACGAGTTGCACCTAGCACATCTTCAAGAAACTTTTGCCAACTTGACAAAGGTTAATTTAAAATTAAATCTAGAAAAATGTGTTTTTGGGGTGCAATCCTAAAACTTTTTGGGGTATGTGATAAGAGAGAAAGGGATACAGCGTGATCCGGACTAGATTGATGCTTTATTGGAAATGGATCCTCCTCGGAATATCAAAGAAGTGCAAAGGTTGACATGAAGGTTAGCTGTTTTGAATCGTTTTATCTTGAGGTCTTTGGATAGGTGTTCCCCGTTTTTCCAGACTTTAAAGGGTGTTAAAGACTTTAACTGGTCTCCACAGTGCGACCAGGCGTTCAATGAAATAAAAAATCATTTATCTTCCCCCAAAACTCTCTACAAACCTATTGATGGAGAAACATTATACCTATATCTGGTTGTGTCTGAATGTGCGATAAGTGCGGTGCTGGTAAGAGAGGTGGACAATTATCCTCGTCCCGTGTACTACATCAGCAAAACTCTGATGGATGCTGAAAAAAGGTACTTAAAGCTTGAAAAACTAGCACTAGCCTTGGTGATTGTTGCTAGAAAAATGAGGCCTTATTTTCAGTCTCATTCTATTGTTGTCCGGACATCTTTTCCCTTGAAAAATGTCCTTCAGAAGGCAGACATATCAAGTAGGATGACCAAGTGGTCAGTAGAATTGGGTGATTATGATATTGATTTCACCCTCCGAACTGCAATCAAAGCTCAATCTGTTGCTGATTTCCTGGTTGAGTTCATTCGGACAGAAGTACTAAGCAAGCTACAGATGAGAAAACTAAGAAAGTATGGGTTGTCCGGACAGATAATGGATCAAGTACCATGGGTTGTGGTGCTCGGATATGTTTAACCTCTCTGTATGGCGATAAGTTATACCAGGCTATATGTTTTGCTTTTAGGGCTTCTAATAATGAGTCCAAGTATGAGGCTGCTATAGCTGGCCTTAAATTAGCTTTGTTGTGTGGGGCTAAAAGAGTCAGGTTAATGAGCGATTCTCAGCTTCTTATCCATCATGCCTAAGGTCAATCTGAGGCAAAAAAGGAGCAGTTGATTAAATACTTGTTTATCCTTAAAGAAGTGGCAGCTAATTTCAAAAATATTAGCTATGAGCATATACCTAGATCGGAAAACACACTAGGAGACTCTTTAGCAACCATAACATACTCTGAGTCTTACCCATGGATTTATGTGAAAGAATGCCCATCAATACAACCCACTCATGGTAAGGAAGAGGAGGAAAGTCTAAATATATAAGTGGTTCAACCCAAAGACTGGAGATATCCCCTTCTCCAATACATCTCTGATGGCATTTTGCCTCCGGAGAGAGCTATGGCAAGGAAAATAAAAGACATGGCTCGTGGTTTTTTAATCATAAGGAATATCCTTTATAAGAAGTCGTTTAGTAGACCTCTCCTGCGTTGTTTAGGGATTGAAGAGTCCCAAATTGTGATATCTGAACTAAATTATGGGGAAGGATCAGCACACTGTGGCTATAGAGCTTTGACCCGGAGGGTATTGTTGGGCGGATACTATTGGCCATCCATAATGACAAATTCCAAGAAGTTGGTGAAGAAATGTGACCCATGCCAAAGGTATGGTAATGAAATTCATATTCCAGCTGTTCCTTTGGAATCAATTTCTGAGCCGGTGCCTTTTTCTCGTTGGGGGCTGGATTTAGTAGGGCCTCTACCAATGGCGTCCGGAGGGTGTAAGACTATTATCGTGGCCATTGATTATTTCTCAAAATGGATAGAAGCAGCTTCCTTGGCAGGTACTACTTCAAAAGATGTTATAAAATTAATTCTATCTAACATTTGTTGCAGATTTGGGGTTCCACAAAAGATAACCACAAATAATGAGCCACAATTTAATAACAAGGATATGGAGAGTTTCTATGCCTCTAGGGGCATTCATGATTGTTTCTCTTCTCCTTTCCACCCACAAGCAAATGATCAAGTTGAGGTGGCAAACATAACCATTATGTCCGG
Organism: Limnanthes douglasii subsp. nivea; assembly: GCA_036936605.1. Lineage (NCBI taxonomy): Eukaryota > Viridiplantae > Streptophyta > Magnoliopsida > Brassicales > Limnanthaceae > Limnanthes > Limnanthes douglasii. The sequence continues at coordinate 146,469,036 of JAUPFV010000003.1, read as the reverse complement.
TCTGAAGAAGAATTTAGAAAGGACTGCATGAAAGTGGCCAAGCTATTTTTAAGAAATATTATGGGCATACCGGACTACTCCTGGTGCTGCTACATAAGAATCTCTTTTTGCCTTGGTATATGGGATGGAGGCAATTGCTCCCATAGAGGCAACTCTTCCATAATACAGAGTCCACAATTTTTCCGAACAGGCTAATGAAGTGGCAATCAAAAGTCAATTGGACTTAATATAAGAAAAAGAGTTAAGGCTCATCTTAGAGCCACCCATTACCAAGGCTTGATGAGGAGCAAATTTGCTTCCAATATTAAAAGAATGGATTTTCGGCCAGGGGACAAAGTGTTGAGAAAAGTTTTCTTGCATGCTAAGCAGAAGCATTTTGGCAAGCTAGCTCCAAACTGGGAAGGGCCTTATGAGGTCTCCGAAAAACTCAAGCCTGGGACATACAGGCTTCAAGACAAAGATGGAAGAATTTTAAAGCACCCTTGGAATATTGAACACCTCCGGTTATATCTGGAATTATTTACTTGTTTAAAGTCCATGTAAATATTATGGGGCATACTCTTTCCTACCTTGGTGGCGTGGGGAGGTTTTCATGAGGTGTCTGGGGTTTTCAATAAAATTTGATGCCTTCTTAAAATATTCAGTGTGGTTTGATTACAATTTCTTTAAAGTCTTCTAAGGATTTTTAACAGATCGGATTAATCTGGTGAAATGATGACCATTTAACGTTTGTCATCGGAGATTTTAAACACTCTCATCTTAAATACTTGTAAAATAAGGTCTCTTTAAACATCAGCCATTAAAATTAAGCGAATATGAAGCAAAGTAAAAAATTAGCAAGGTAAACCTATCCGGCTAAAAACCGGATGATAATATTAGAACATAAAGTATGCCTTGGCCATCCAAGGACTTTAGGTTTAAAGAAAGGCTTAATCGGACTCAAACCGGACACAGTTACAAAAATGTATTGGCCATCCAAGGACTTTAGTATTTTATAAAGTTAAGACAAACAAAAAAAGATAGTTAAAACCTCAGGGCTTATTCCCTTTGGATGTTCCTGCATCGTATTTTTTCTTGGGATCTTTGGGTTAATCACTGGAACTCTCTTTGGTTCCTTCTTCCTCATCGGTAGTGTCGTAAAGACCACTGGAATAGTTCTTCTTATAATTATCCACCATCGTATGGAATGGGATATCTTCATATTCAACATATTGTCACATGGTACCAAGCATTCTCTTCGGAAACGTTTGGTGGAAAAGCAAGACCATATCAGATTTAACTTCAGCATACCTTTTTTTTTAAGGAATCTATCATCTCATTGGTGTATGCATCAATGCTGGCCTGAATTCTCTAATCTTACTCTTTCACCAAGTCTTCTTTCTCCTTGGTAACCTTGGACACAGCCTCTTCGAGAGAAGTCTTGTCACCGGACAAGGTTTGGATGACATCATCCTTGGTCTTCATGACTCCCTTCAAGGTGGAAAGATATTTTTCCAAACCGAAGCATTTGATTCGAAGCTCTGTGTTAGCTATCTCCGAAGTGACCAGCTTGGTTGTCATATCTTCTTTTTTCTTCTTGAACTCCCGAAGCTCCTTCTTCAATGCCTCAATACTCTAGTTGGCATTTATGAGGTCAGTGGATAAACCCTTATTGTCTGTGTTGAGGGTGTTGATGAGGGAAGACTGACTTTTTACTTGCCTCTCTAAGTTGAGCACTGGCTGAATATGGCCCAGCAGAGAGTGAGTCATCACATCGTTTTCCCCTGAGACAGTGAAGGACTTACCATTAAAAGTCACCATATTGGAGGAGATTGGAGGAAGGTAGGGGGCAGCAAAGTCGTCTTTTTCAAACTCTCCGAAATAAAGACAAATGTTTTGGAGGACACTGATGTCTACTCCTTCCGAATTTCCTCCGGTACCCTCTCTGGTGTGTCAATCGGTGGGGATTTGCTCTGCCAAGGTGGGGTCAGTGGGATCGGCCGGAGGTAGAGACTCCGAAAGGCGGAGGACTATTTCATCTCCCAATGAGACCTTCTTCTTCTTAGCAATCCTCTCATCGCTACTAGCTCCCCTTTTTCGATCCTTTTTAGGAGGCCTTGGTTGATTTTAGGGTTCACCTGCCTCCTTAATGGACTCATCCTCAACTACTTTAAGCAATGTAGCATCAATCCCTCCTAGGACCTGGCCTCCTTGGCTCTCCGGAGCAATTTCCTCTGCAGCACCTCGAGCAGCCTCTGCTGCAGCCTTCTTTTTCTTGCCCTTCCCTTTCATTTTTTTTAGGGCTTTGGCTCTGGAGGGCAAGGCCAGTTTACCATCCTTCTCCTCTGTTCTCTTAAGTATGACATCCGGAGGAGGTGGTATAGTCAGCTCCTCCCAAGTGAGATCTCTTCGGCCCGTAATGTTCCAAAGGTGGAATCTCACCAAGTTACCTGAAGTAAAGCAGTTGTGGAAGGCATTGCCCAACCGTCAGCAGCCCAGGCGTTTAATTTGGCACATGTGGTCTGACCCTCCTCTAAATAGTCGAAGAACTCCTTCGGCAATACTGATATAAGAGAAGAGGTGATTCAGGAATAAAATTTTAGTGAAATAAGAAAGACAAACAAAGTTGATTACTTACTTGTGCTCTTCCACCTGGTGGTGAGCATACTAGGATTGACCCCAGTCTTGATTTTTCTTCCATTCTCCCACGTCCCACTGATGAATATGAACTGGGTCTTCTAGTTTTTCTTTGGCTCTAACAGGTCATCCACCACTTTAAAGTTGTCTCCCATATTGTTGTGGTAGAATGGGATGTGATGGTTTTTACAAAGGATGGCCACTACATCGAACTGCTTAATTAGAAGAGGAATGCCGGACAACCTTGACGCATGATGCAGGCGAGGAGAGTATACCAAGAATTTTGACTCAGTTAGCTTGGACAGAGTTTAATCAGGTGGAAATACTTGACGATTTCTGGATCCAAGGGGAATCTGAGCCCCCAGTTGTATAGCTCGGTATAGATGACGATCTCGTTGAGCTTGCAGTCCATCGGAGTTTCCGGTGTGACTGGTATTCTGACCTTTATTGATTCAGGGATCCCCCACTTGGTTCGAATCCGGCCCAGCTCAACAGTGTGGGTATCGACATAATTAATGTTCTGCATGGCCAGCAGATACTTCACATTGACCTTATGAAAACAAGGTCCCACTTTTCCTTCCAGGCTCTCCGGCAGATCCGGATGGGTCATGCAGATTTTCTCCTTGCCTTTCCCCTTTTTTGTCAGAGGCAGCATCTCCAGTTTGTTTGGAAGCTTCAGTTTCAAATGGGGCATCTTCGACACTATCTTCCATCACCGTGGAAGATTTATCAGTTGTTGTGGATGGAAGAGTATCAGCTTGCGGCTCAGTAGTTTGTCAAGACGGTTGAGCATCGGTCTTTCTTAGAGGTCTGGTGTCCGGTTGGGGCTCAGCTCCGGAGGACTTGGTATGTGAAGTGATTCTGGTTTCCTCGGATCCGGAGGGTTTGTCTCTTGAGGCTCTAATAGATACCTCCGATCCGGAGGCTTTATCCTTGGTTGCTGACTTAGATGCCCCCGTTTTGGAGGACTTAGGTTGTGAGCCAGTTGATTGGCCTTTCACCAGGCGCGTTGTACGGCGAGGGTTGGTTTTCTCTGGGGATTTCTCAATGTCAGGTCCCATAGCGATAAACGGAGAAGGCTTCCTAATGCTTAATACCACTTTCTCTTGTGCGATGGACGGCTGAGACTCCTGAACCGAGGAGCTTGACGGGATTGGCGAGAGGTTAGGTTGGAATAAACGCTTAGGTTTTGTGTTTTTAGCAGAAGACGATCCTTGATCAGCTTCTAAGGATGGTGTATCAGACTTACACCTTGGAGAGACTGTAAGACTAGTAGCAATACGTCTCTCACGCTCAACTTTTTTTCACTTTCTCTAGCTCAGAAAGATTTAACCAACCACCTTTCACGAGAACGTTTCTCGTTGTGAACATAAAACTACCCAAGATAAATTTTGAAAGAAAAGGTAAAAAGCTCTGAGAGAAGAAATTGCAAAATGATGAAGATGGTGAAACAGTAAAAAATAATAATTTATATTAGTGAGGCAAAAAGTTACTAATACCTAGGAGAAAACGAAAAGACTTATGTAATGATTGAAGGCGGCGTTGACGTAAGAAACATTAAATACAGGATTTGCTTTTTAGGCTTAGTGCGAGCGCCGTTCTAGGAAGAAAATGGCTGGTAGAACGAATCAAAATGCAACACGTGTCCCACGATCCAAAAAAAACTCTTGGAATTCTGAGAAGGAATCAGTCCGGATAAACCTTGAACCGAACACCTGAGCGATCCGGAAAATGTTATTGCTGGCTAAGTGAGTTTTTTAGTCCTGCCAAAGATTTTTGACAAAACCTAAAAAAGAGGCTACTGATGAGTCCGAAATTATTCACCACCACTCACTGAGAAAACCAGACATGTGTAATTCGGACAATAGGTACCCACTGAACTATTCAAACAAGACAAAAGTATTAAAACACTAGACACCTTTTGACTAAGCTAGGTGCTAATCTACTTAAGAACTAATGGGTCTTTAAACTCGACCCGGTTTCACAACTTGACCCGAAAGCCCATGGGTCCATAATTAAGGGTATAAATACCCAACCACTTTCATTAATGAGGATGATGAAAATTTAATACAACCAGGCAGCTTAAATCTCTCACTACAAAACATCCAAATATTTAATACCTTTGAAATTCTCTAAAACACCTACAAAATTACCCTCAGTATTAAAATAAACCACATCATACATAGTTACTATACATTATGAGAGATATATTTACGATATGTAAGATATACATAGTTAGCATATGTGTGATATATGAGATATATGTTAGATATATTAGACGTAAGACACATAACATGTATTATATAAGAGACGTGAGACCTGCATGCATCATAGATGCAAGACCTCCTTATGCGACCGAATTCAAGATGCAAGACACGTTTGGTATAATACTGATGAATGCGAGACTATAATAGGTAGTTTATACAAATGTGAGACCATGCATGTATGATATGTGAGATTTGATAATCCTAGTAAGTTTATGTGAGATGTGCATCTATTTAAGAATAAGGAGATATGAGATGCAAGACCATGCATGATGTTTTAGTTACGAAGCATGTGACCATTTTACATTTTGTTGAGAGATACAAAACCAAGTTACTTTGTAAAATGCTATACTTGCTACTAATTACGTTTGAACTGTGTAATGCATGCAAGTAATGGCTAGACCTTGAGTTTGCATATTTAAACAGAATGGTCAAAGTGCAATCATTTGTCTTAATGAGTTTGAAGAGTTTGAAAGTATTCTAAGATGTGTTAAAAGTAGATGAGATGGGTTGGTTAGAGGAATTTATAGTATAACCTACTGTTGTGGTGATAATCAAATTATTTATTTATAATGGCATTGATTTTGTAGGTTTGCTAGCACTTTTTAATGTCAAGTGTTTAAGAAATTGTTAGTTTTGATATAGACCAGTATGTGATTGATGTGGTTAATGAAGAAACACGTATATAATCTAGCTTAAGTTTATCTCAAGCCTCAAATAATGAATTAATTAGTGGGTTGAGTAGTTCTGGTTTAAGTTATTTTGGTTATAAGAAGAAAAAAAAAACTTGCTAATATTGGTTGGTTGATGCGATTACATGTGTTGTACAAGTTTTTAATCAAGGTGTTGCAACTCTAAGGTTAGCTTTATGTCGTTATACCTTAGAGCATGGTTTTTATGTTAATTATATGCACACTAAAAGATCTAAAATAACTACTTATTTCAAATATAAAGTCTAAAAAGGATGTAAATGGAGACTTTATACATCATTTGACACATCTACTAGGCTTCATGGTCATCAAGCGGTTTGTTAAGCTATATACTTACAACACTGGTTTTTGCGAAGACCAATTATATATTTATGAGAAATGGCCATCAAGGGATGGATGTGCGAGACCAACCTTAGTATTATGGCAAAATGAGTGACCATCTTTAAGTTTACGTAGACGTGCAAGACCAATTATATGGTTATGGGAAATTGCAAGACATGTTGTAGGAATATTGATTAGTGTGAGATCTGTTATAGGAGGTATGTGTAAGTATGAGACATATCCCATAAGAAATGCAAGATATAATTTAGTAAAAGGTAAGAGACATAGTTAGCAAGAGGTGCGAGACCTATTTTAGTATTATAGCGAGATACGAAACCAACTGTATGATTATCGAAATTATGAGACATGTTGTAGGAATATGGATTAGTGTGAGATCTTTTATAGGTGTTATGTATAAGTGAGGTACAGAGTTAGTACAAGGTGCAAGATACATTCAATATTAGGGTTACAACTAAATACGAAACCCTTTTTAGTATTATAAAGAGATGTGAGGCCCTCTTTATGATTAAGGAGAGATACAAGACTAGATGTATGGTTATGGGAACTTGTAAGACATGTCATAGGGATTTCTATATGTGCGAGATCTATTGTATAGGGTATGTATAACTGTGAGGCACGTCTAATACGAGGTGCAAGACACATTCAACATTAGAGTTAATGGTGAATGTACGACCCTATTTATTTTTTAGACCAGTTGTATGGTTATGGAAAATTGCAAGACATGTTGTAAGGATTTTGATAGATGTTAGATCTGATGTATGGTGTATGTATAAGTGTGAGACACAACTAGTAAAAGGTGTGAGACATATTCAATATTAGTAAGTGTGATACAAGCTAGTTATTAACGTGAGACAAAAATTAATTTAAGTTACAAAATATTGAAGTGTACAAAATATACTATGCTATGTTTACTTACAAAATAATTAAAATGTACAAAATACTTCATTTATTACTTATAAAATAACCACTTAAACAAAATACTCAGGTTTTTTACTTTCAAAAAATGTTTGTCTAGTCATCATCAAGGAAAAGAAAAAACATTGCTCTCCTGCAGTTTCACATGTCTACATCGTATTGTTGAGAAACAAAACCATTCTTGATAAAGTCTCGTACGTATTCGCAAACCAAGATGCCGCAATCTACTTTTCCACTTTTTTGTTATGAGATATATTTGCTTGTAAGTATCATATATTCATCTTTTTATTGTATGAAGTTTTTTCATGAAGTAATGCACTTGTAAACAAGGTCAAAATAAGCAAAAGAACAAATAGATATGAGACTATAAAATAAAGGCATGCGAGATGCAAGACTGGTAAATGTTACAGTGTAAGACAAGTCATACAGGCATGCGAGATGCGAGACTGGGCAATGTTACAATAAATGCATACAAGACTGGAAATAAAGGCATGGGAGACTATGCAATATTACAATGTGACATGCAAGAATAAGAAATGTTACCATACAAGACTCGTAATACCTACTAGTGTGAGACATGTTATACATACGTGCGAGACTAGATAATGAAGATATGAAAAACTGGACAACAAAAGTATGCGAGACTGAGAATTTATTACAATACGAGACCAAACAATAAAGGAATACAATACTAGGAATGTTACAATGCGAGACCGTGCAATAAAAACATGCAAGACCAGAAAATAAAAGCATGTGAGATTGGGCGATGTTACAATACCAGACTTGTAATACTTACCAGTGGAAGAGATGTTATACAGACATATGAGATAGGGCAATAAAGGCACTCGGGACTGGGCTAATGTGAGACCAAACAATAAATCCACATGAGACCAAAAAATAAATATACGTGAGACTGGATAATGTTACAACAAAGACATGTGAGACGGGGCTATGTGACAATGAGAGCTCTAAGACTAGGAAATGTTACAATGCGAGATTTATAATACTTACCATTGAGATTTCAGATAGTTTTGTTTTATCTGGTGTGTATTTATTGGTAGGAAACAGTGGGTTATAGTTTGTTGATCAAGGTTCATAATCAGTAATGATTAATGGTTTATTTTATCTTTATATTTGGTGCAAATTCAAGTCAACAAATAATTTGTGTTGTCTCGCATGTTGAGGAATACATCATCGACCATTTTTGTTACATCATCCTTATTGGTCAGTGAAGTCTGCATTAAAACAAAGGATTACAAACAATTTTTGTTTAATAATAGATACTTATGTACTATTTTAGTTATATTTACCGCTTTATAAGTAAAAAATGTTATCGCGTGGGTGCACCTTTGGATGATACTTTAAATCCATTTCTACAAGATTCTTATAAATCTAATCATCAATAACCTACCAAATAAAAAGTGTGACATATTATACAAGATGTGATACGTGTTATACAAGTGCGATATATGTTATACGAAGATGCGAGACATGTTATACCAAATGACAAGTGTGAGACGTGGTCTACAATATGCGAGACATATTATACAAAGATGCGAGACATAGTTTAGATTACATACGAGACAAACATTAGAGTACATGCAAAATACGACATAAGTTTTGAATGACACGCGACATACGAGATATGTTCACTTTTACATGTGAGATACTTCTCAATATGATGTTGAAATATAGTCTTTACTTTATAGCCCAGCTGATCTTCTTCTTTTAGCTCCATCAGATTACTTACACACACATTCATTGGTATTGATGTATATGATGTTGGGTTATACCATACAATTGGATTTTTTTTCTCATCTTTGTATCTTAACTAGTTTGTGGTATTATATTAATGCCAATCAAGAACTTTGTATTGGTATCTGTTACCCAATTTGTTTTAGCTACATATTGTATAGGATTCTCATACTGTTTTGGGTCACATGTTGGCTAGTCATTGTCGTCTTCTTGCACTTGTTCTTTTTTTTAAAAAGTACGAGATAAGTGTCACTTGAGATGAAACAAATGATTACATATTACATATGATATAAGGAAAAAACACACGAGATAAAAATACAAGATTGTTTATACATTAAGATAGATGTGAGACATCAACACTTCTTACTAAGGCATATAGATGCGATACTAGTTATACATAAAGAGTAAATGCAAAACAACAAAAATGACTGCAAGATAAGGAAAAAGATAAATGCATGACAAATGAAAAAAGAACATGTGAGACTAAGGAAAAACAAATACGCGAGATAAAGGGAAAATGACATGTGAGACAAGAGAAAAAAAATACAAAATATACAATACATGAAGAATATATGTAAGATATCGACACGTCTCACTGAGACATATAAATGCGAGACTAGATATACATGAAGGATGTATACAAGACAACAAACATGAATACAAGATAAGTTAAAAGATAAACGCGAGATGCAATACAGAAGAAGATGCGAGACACAAGCGAAAAGAATATTTAAGACACTGGGAAAAATAGACATGTGAGACATGAAAAAAAGGATTGCAAAACCAACAAAAATAGGATTAGAATCTAGTGTTTTACAACCCTACAATATATAACTAGCTAAAATAAAATATTTTAAAAATATAAATTGAATCTTATTATACTTAAGATCCACTTATATCTGTAGTTTTGTTAGTTGGAGGAACTTCTACCACTACTATTGAAGCATCCTGCATAAAATAGTATTAGGATCATGCCCAAAATATGGATCATCGAGCTTAAAAAGTGGAGCAACAAGTGTTACAAGTGGAGCATCTTGTACGATAGCATTTGTTATACATATTCCTCATTTTCTTAGGTAACTTATGTCGTTTTGACATCCCATTGTACGGTACTTACCACTTCCTCAACCCTTACTTCATCCTCTAAATTACGTGTTTTCTTTGATGGTTTATTATATATACCAGATGGATATGGTTCTCGTTTGTGCTTACGTGAAGGTTTATTTAACAGTAGGTTACTTTTGTGTTTTCGGTTATGGACTGACTGGTGCAATATGTGGTTTATCATATATATTTTTGTGGTTGTTTGATGTAATTTCTTGGTTGAATTGTGGAATTAGTAGTGTGCCATAAGGTTCTGGATCTAAAAAAAGGTAGGTTTAGTGTTTTGTTGAGGTCTAGTAAGTACAATTCTTTAGGAAAATTATGTTTTTTTATCTTCTCTTCAGTTGAATTTTCAGACCAAAAATTTCATTCTTGTTCTCAACTGGGAGGGGCATAGTTATTTTGATTTTCATTTTTAAAATAAAAATATATTTACAATACAAGATAAGGGAGGTTGTAGTAAATAGTGTGAGACTATGCATAATCTAACATGCAATATGCGAGACTGGGTATTGACGGACTATACGAGAATATGCATTGATGAAATATGTGACATGCAACATACGAGACTGGAATTGGTACGAGACTGGCATCGATGAAACATGTGAGACTAAATATATTCTTACAATATATGTGAGACTAACATTAATGGAACATGTACTAAATATATGCTTACAATATATGTGAGACTAACATTAATGGAATATGCGATACTAAATATATGCGAGACTATCATTGATGGAACATAGAACATGCGAGACTAAATATATGCTTACAATAGTTATGAGACTAGTATTGAGAGTAAATATTGAATCAATAGTTAGATGAAAGGTTAAATATATGTTTATAATTATATCTTCTCTAGCTAGCAATCTTTTATCTTTGTTCAGCAATACCAACATTTGTATGTACTCCACTAAGCACTTGTATGTAAACGTACTTCTTTTATGTTCCAGTAATGGAGAAAGAGAATTACGTTTGGATTTGGTTGGAGTGTTCCTCTTGGAGCTGGTTTGAGTGTTCTTTAATTTAATTATAGTGTTCTTTTTTAAGGATAAATTTTCCTAGGGTGGTATCATCTTCTAGACTGGTTTTATTACCACTGTTAACTCTCAAAATCCTGGTTTTTAAGCATCTTTCACCTTACTAGCAGTTTTTATTATTTGCAGTGGACTTAGTCCTCTCTTTTTGTACTGAGTCCTTGTCTGTGGTATAACATCTGGGTTCCTAAGTCGATCATCTCCAGGTCATTTCTAATACCTTCATCCTCATCAAATTCTTGTATGTTTACAACTATTATGGTTAATTCTCCTTCCAAAACCTATAAAATGCTAAAACGTTGGTAAAAGCTACATGAGGGACAAGACATATAGATGCGAGACAATGCATGATTACACGCGAGACAAGAAAAACATTATATACCAGTGCAAGACGAGGCAAACATTACAATAAAGGTGCGAGACCGGGTAAACATTACATAAAGATGCAAGACAATGCAAAATTATAATAACGACGAGATACCGCATGCTAGATCATGATTACATACAAAACTAGTTAAAATAAAAATGTGAGATCATGATTACATACGAGCGAAGGTAAATATTATATGCGAGTGTGAGACTATGCAAAACCTAAATGCGTGAGATACGAGACTACTGCAACTACTACATGCGATACCAAGCTTATTTACAATTGGATGCAAAACCTAGATTATTTATAACTGCAACGATACCAATGTCACTAACAATGCGAGACCAAGGATAAAATCATACTTTTATCAAATTATTTTTTATTGGTTTTGATTTATTCTTCCCTGTTTTTCTTGAATTTTCATCAAGGAAGTATGTTTTGATAATTCTTGACTCTTCATCTTCACCATCGGTGTATCTAAGCTTGAATTCACCATTGGCGTTTAAAAGCATGTCCTCCTCACCGTATTTCAAACCAAAGATAGTCTTTACATATTTGGTGGTCAATTTGACATGTTTGGAGCATAATTTGAAAGTGTCCTATTTGACTTTATATTTCTTGATAATTATGCTGATTATGTCATAGTGCTTCTTCATTTTCAGATCCTCTTTGCGCAAATCATTTGTAGCCTTCAAAATAGTATAAAGTGGTGTTGCTTTTGCAGCTTTTATGTGTTCATTTCTAAAATCATTCTCTTTCATCAAATTTATAATACTGACTAGACCTGATCTGAAATGACAATTTTTAAGATCCATTATAAATTTAAGAAAATGTGACATAAGATTCAAGGAATAAGTAGTTAGACTAAGCATTAGAGTAGATTAAGATGCGAGATAAGACATAATAAATACATATGAGATGCGAGACAATACATAATGAATATATGTGATATACGAGACCAGATTTGATGAATATGTGTGAGATGCTAGATATACAAGACCAGACATAATGAACACGTGTGAGATGTAAGACCAATTATAATAACCATATGGGAAACCATAAATAATAAACAAGTACGAAACAGCTATATTTGAACAATGCAAGACCAGAATAACAAACATTTGTGGCATGCGAGACAACCCATCAAATGATTTCCATATACAACTACACCAAGTGCAAGACCATGCTAAGCAAAAAACATGCAAGGTTTGATACATATGAAAAAAAAAGCTTAAACCATGCAAAACCATTCGAGTCGTGATATTTAACACATGAAAGATGTGAGACGTGGTTATTTCTGAACTTCTAACTGAATGAACTATCCAATAACTTAAAATAAGACTCAAAACAATAAACAATAGAATTCAGGACCATAAATTTGAACCAAAATAATAAAATGTGACACATCAAATGCAAAAAATAGAGCTTTTCATAGTCTTAAACCCTGGTTTAGCACAAAATCGTTCATACTATTTATGTTATCTACCTAACAAAAAACCTGTATTTATTGTTTTTTCAACAGCTCGAAACTCACCACAAACATGCAAGTTACATAACAAAGAAAAATATTACCTTTACTTTCTGATTGATTTCTTGGTTTAAAAAAGATTTGAGAGGTTGATTTTGGAGCTTCAGTTATGGGAAGGTGAGACTTTTGAGCTTGAGGTTGATTACTGGGCTTCGAAATATGATCAATTTAGAGAGAGAAATGAGGAATATGAAAGGGTATATGAAGGAAGAAATTAGGCTATGTTTTTTTTTAAAATAGCCTATTTATAGTTGAATTATATTTTTGTTTGAATTTTTTTTATCTAGATACTTAATAGTAAGATCCAATTTTTGAATATTAGTTAGTAATATGATACTTGAATGAGTATTTATGGGTAACTCACCATTTTTGCATTTATTTGATGAGTATTTACGGGTAACTCACCCTTTATAGGAAGAAAGTAAATGCTTGAATGCGTATGTATTGGTACGATCCATTTTTTTTATTAATTATAATTATTTTTAATTGATGGGTTTATATATTATATGACTAGCCAAATTCATCACTAATCGATATTTGACCAAAATTCTTTATAAGGATATGATCTTTATGTTGGCTGAAGTTATGAGAATGATTATCAGTGGTCCATTGGTCCCATTGAATGAAGTGTGGGATGAATGAATATAGCGTATTCCCAAACTCTACCTAAACCTATAAAATGACTCATTGTTGTTATGTTTGATGAAAATAATTTGAGTGTCATCAATATGTAAGATCGTTTTGGATACTAACCATTTTTGTGAGATTTGATCCTTATTGATGCATGTCGGGTTTGATTCATTTGAATCCTAATTTAAAGTATATAATTTGTTTAGCTATATGATTTTTTCCTTATGAAAAACATAAATACTTGTATGAAGAATTTATTATATCTTCTTGTTTTTTTATTCTTTTTTGTCTATCAATCTTCTTTTATATATGTAATTCCTAGATCTGATTTTCAAGATTTGATCTTCTGACTATCAACGACTACGGATCTATTTAGTCGTGTGTTGAATTAATTGAACACTACTATCCTTTTATATAGGATTAGAATTTTGGTTTTAATATAACACTAATTGGAATATTCATTTTGCTAAGTTGTTATGATCATGACCATAAACGTTGGCTATTTGTTTTTCTTTACAAATTAGTTTTTATTGTCAATATTGTATTCAATCTGTCATATAATCCAATTTTCACATGTTATCTACCTTCATATTAGGCTTCCATATACTAGATGGATACTTATTTAATGTGATTACTTATTAATCTAACTATTATTGATAAATCTAATGGATTATTAAACATGTGATGATCCACCGTAACAAAGAAGTTGTAAAACTCTCCCATATGTATCATTTTATGCTACTATATAATGTATTTATTTAATGAAGCTTCTACAATTATATTGTCAACCGATAAAGTGAAAAATCTCAAACACATTGATTAACAACAGAAGACTAAAGATATATGTATTGCCTTAATATATATAAATAGGCACAATAGTAATCATATAATTACTTATATAGATATATCACGGTGTGTAACCTAAACATAATATGAAATCTTCCCACATGTCTATTTTTAAATGGTCATAACTTAAGTGAAGATCTACTTAATGAGTAAGAAAAGTCAATAAAACTTAAATGAGCATACTTATACTATATGTTTGCAACCAAAACTTAAGTGTGTACAGCAAAATGTCAAGCATATAACGGGTTATAAACTCCCATGAATTCAATGATCTTTTAAACAAATATTTGTTCCAAATTTTTTGCAGGTGTCAATGCTTTCGTAAGAGGATCTACTACCATAGAATTTTTCCCGATGTGTTCTATGTTGATTTGAAGACCATGAATCTTTTTTTAATACACATAAACTATATATATATATATATATTTAATGTTTAAATACTATAATGCAGATTTGTTGTTACAATATAAATTTAAAAGATTTTCTATCTCTTTAACAATGTGTAGTCTCGTGTAAAATTTCATAACCATATTATTTGGTTGGCCCTCTCAAAGCATGCAACAAATTATTTTGACATCATAGACGATGTAACTATTATTTTTTATACTTATCCATGATGTTGGACCTCCAGAAAATAGGAATGTGCTGCCCAAAATACATCAAAGTATGTCCATCCTACCAAAATCTGATTCATAATACCTACTCACTTCCAGATTATCTAACCTCTTATATATCAACATGTGTCATTTGTTTATTGCAAATATCAGAGAACCATTTTGACTATTTTCCAATGGTCCATCCTCAGATTACTTACATATCTTCCTTACAACTTGATTTTACATTCAACCTATGAATGGAGAAACATATAAAATCTTTTGAATTTTCTTAATCTCAAATCATATCTTTGAACATTGACTTTAATTCAATTAGTCTTCTTTTGCAATAGGGTATATAAGGGCTTGTTTTTTTTTTATTTTGTAACGTTACAACATATTTTATATATATACTGATATAATGAAGACTGCGGACATACTGGTTTCTCGCTCAGGTATCAGAACTAGGAAAAATTGGTACTCAAATTGAACGTCTCGACGAGCCCATTTTACTGTTTAAGATTATAAAATCCTATTTTTTTAATATTATATTTTATTTTAAAATCAATATTTTAATTAGTTTATCAAATCTGATTGCATTCAGATTATATTTGATTTTTAATTTTAATATTTTTATTGTATTTCTAGAATATTTATTAGGATTTTGGATGTCTCATATATAAAGCATTTTATACCTTATTTTACCGTCAGAATTTGATGAATAAAAATTGAGATTTTTATATGAGTCTCTGACAGGGGCGGATCCATGATTAGAATTTAGGGTGGGCCAAAATACTATTACAACTATAAATGAAAATATATTTCTAGTCTAAATGTAATTGCATTCTTCTCTTACTCATGCCTTGAAAGCGCTCGATAATATCTCGATCATTGTAGCAAACACTTATTTCTCCACAAATGTCATTAAGCTATCATTAAGCCATGGATTGGACATTCGATTTCTCAACTCATTCTTCACATATTTCATACTAGAAAATACTCGCTCAACACTTGCGATGGCCACCGGTAATGACAAAGCTAGCTTTAAAAGCTTGTACACAAATCCAAACGTTTTGTGCTTTTTTGTACGCACAAGAGTCTACATAGATCCGAGATACTCTTCAAATCGGAAAAATTATCGTCCATCTTCACACACTCAATATAAGTCTCAAGTTGGCTAGACAACTCTTTATCACTAACATCCACAAAGTCATTTGGGTATAATCTTGCCAACCTCACAAGTGAGTTAGTGTCAAAACCTTGAAATGAAGAACAAAGATTCAAACATGCCACACAATTCAACAACTCAACATTTTCGGGTGTAAATCGATCATTCAACTCTTGCATTACACAATATATGACATGTAAAAAATAATCATTCTTGAAATTGATTTCAAAACCTGAAATTCTCTTTATAAATCAATGGATTCCACTAATTCTCAAATTGATTTCTTAACATACTTTGTAGGAAATACTAAAAGCACATTAGCATACCCGATTCTCAAATTGATTTCCTAACATAGTAGAAAATACTAAAAGCACATTGACATGCCTAAAATCAAAGGATTCCACTGCTTCAGTGCTGCGTTTTTTATGTTTGTAAGAGAAAATAGGTGATTTTGATTGAGGAGGAGATGGTAGAGGAGACTGCTGCGTTTGAGGAGAGAGAAAGAGAGAAGCGGATTCCTCTTTTATGTTTGTAAAAGAAAATATGTGATTTTGATTGATGAGGCTGTTGCGTTTGAGGAGAGAGACAAAAGAGGAATTTAGGGGGGAAATAAGGAAGGAAAAAAAAGAAAAAAAAGAAAAAAAAATAAAAAAAAGAAGGAAGAAAAATAAAAAAATAAAAGATTTTTTATATTTGTGTAGATTTAAGGTTTAATTGGGGGCAAAATAAAAAAGGAAAAAAATAAAAATATAGGGTGGTCCAAGGTTTGAACTCTTGACCTCAAGGTTAAAAATTAAACACTCTTACCACTACACCAAACTTATTTTTAGAATTTAGGGTGGTCCATGGCATACATGGCCACCCCTTAAATCCGCCCCTGGTCTCTGAGTCTCTTTTACTCTCTAACTTAGGGTTAGGGTTTCATATCTATTGTTTTCTTCTTTGAATCTTCCACCACGCTATAAGTTGGGATCAGAGACCAGCAATTCCTGCTACGTAGATACATGAATCATGTTCCGGGTACCTCTTGATTTGAGGAGTAGAATAGAGAACGACATCTTCCACTCAAACTGCACAATTAGAGGAAGAATTTGCAAGTTTGTAATCGATTCAGATAGTTATGAGAATCCGATTTCAGAGGAGGCTGTTCAGAAACTGACATTGAAGACTGAAGCTCTTCCATTCCCGTATATACAGTCAGGTCTGATAGAGTACACTAAGATAATAGTTTCTAAACACTGTCAAATTGCATTTCTGTTGGTAATTACAAAGATACAGCATGGTGTGACGTAGTTCTCATAGACGTTTGTCATCTAGTTTTAGGACGTCTATGGCGTTTTAAGATGAATTCTACTTATGATGGTAGAATGAATCGATACAATTTTGTGAAAGATGGTTGCAAGTTTATATTGGTGCCATCTAGAGTAATGTTTCCAAAACCACCACCAGTTAAGGAGGTTCATGCTCATACTTCATTAACTACCGATCTTAGTTTTGATGCTCAAACTGTATCTGAGCCTGTGTTTGACAAGTCAGTCTATGATAAAAATATTTTTGAAGATGTATCTGGGGCGGTAGTTGACAAACCAGTCTACGATGAGTATGATGAAGATCTAATTAATGTTGAGGAGAAAATTGTAGATCAATATATTATCTTAGGCTTCAATACACCAGACTACATCGCTTCAGAAGTTCTATTGAAGAAAAACGGCAAAGTATCAGCTTTTATTGTGAAGATGCATCTTCCAGGTATTATATGTTATCCCAAAATAAATCCTTTGATTCGGTTTTCTATGGATACATGTTGTCGTGTTGGAAAATTGGAAGATGGTATTTTTGTGTTTGGGATCATAAATATATTGATAGAAGAAAATAATAGTATTTTAATGGATAAAAGATTAGGTTTTGTAATAGAACCTGAAGGAGTTTTAGGTGATGGTTGGGGAAATGAAAGAAAAAATAAAAAGTTAAAAGTAGAAGTTGTAGTGTTTTCAATCCGCTGACAGAAATATACTCTGAAGAACTTGAGAAGCCATCTATTATTCAACAAAGAGGAATTGTTTCTTTTCTGCAAGGGGTCTTGATGTGATACAACAAGCACAGCCTGAAACTGGAAAGATAACAACTTTTTACACGTGCAAGGGTGCTGTTGTGCTTAGTAAATGGGTTGATAAAGCTGACATAGAACAATTGGATGGAATATATCTTGTTACTGCTGATCACAGTAATGCCGATGACATGGTAAAGAGGGACAAAGCTGGGAAACCACTTCTTGACAAGAAAGGAAACATTCAGATTATCAACTCTCACATACTTATGCCAGTACTAGTTGCAATCGGAGGTGAAAACGTCAATGTTTTTGCAGTTCTTTCAATGTTTCAACATTTTGAATTCGATGTTGAATTCTTCCCAACCGGGGAATGATGATGTAGCGAAGACTGCAGACAGACTGGTTTCTCGCTCGGGTATCAGAACTATGCAAAATTGGTACTCAAATTGAACGTCTCGACGAGCCCAACAACTGTCAAAAGCATGACTATGTCACGAAATTCAGACTTCAAATTCTACTGTTTAGGGTTTGAAAATCCTATTTGACTGTTTATTTTATTTTATTTTATTTTATTTTAAAATCAATATTTTAATTAGTGAATCAAATCTGATTGCATTTAGATTATATTTGATTTTTAATTTTATATATTTATTGTATTTTTAGAATATTTTATTAGGATTTTGGATGTCTAATATATAAAGCATCTTATACCCTATTTTACCGTCAGACTTTGATGAATAAACATTGAGATTTTTCTCCGAGTCTCTTTTACTCTCTAACGTAGGGTTATGGTTTCATATCTATTGTTTTATTCTTCTAATCTTCCACCACGCAATTATATATATATATATATATATATATATATATATATATATATATATATATATATATTCTTTGACAATCTTAGGATTATATGGGAATGATCCTGGTAAATCTGTATTCTAATATAAATTTTGTATCACCGAGATATTTTATATCCCATTTACCTTACATAAATCTCTTTGTTATATGTAGCAATCCCTTATCGTATGTGTTCAGCAGTATGTCATTAACATATCTCGCTAAAAAAACTTAATCATAACAAAGTTTCAATACACACATTCATCAATTGAGTTTGTCTTATAACCAAAAAGATTATTACCTCAATGAATTTATGATGCCAGTATCGAGAAGCATGTTTGAGCCCATATATAAATTTGTAAGTTTGCATACTGTTAACTGTGAAACATCAATTACAAAGTTCTCAAGCTGCACAATATAGATAATTTCTTTAATGTTATCATTAAAAAAATGGTATTTACATCTATTTATTAAATCTCTAGGTTAAAATGTGCAACTAGTGCCATAACCATCATAAAAGAGTCATTCAATAAAATGGAAAGAATATCTCTTTAATTTTAATCCATTCATATTAAGTATAACCTTTTTCCACAAGTTGCACTATATGTCTTTTCACATACCCGTCAAATCTCGTTTGCTTTTGTAGATCCACTTATAACTAATGTCTTTCTTTTCTTAATGTAATAATACAAGCTCCCAAACTGTGTTATCTTGCATTGAGTTATACTCTTCATTAATAGCTCTTATCCATAATTAAGAATTATGACTCTTACATAGCTATAGAGAAACACGATGTATCACTTATCATTACACTATATGAATATTCCTCTGATATATCATTTGCTGATAAATTCTCCCTTCAAACTCAACACTCTAAAAGAACCATATTTTCCAGGTTTAAAATAGTTTTCAATGGAAGGGTCATGAAACTTAAAACCCTTTGAATATGAGTATCCAATAAATAGTAGATAGTTGTCATATAATCGAATTTCTTGTGGTACAACATACAAGTATTCACTTCGGATAGACATTTCCAAACAAGCAAATGTTTTAGGCTAGGTTCATTCAAGGTCTTAATGGTTCCATTTTTAGGAACTATATCGAGAATGTATGCAACTTATTTTATGGCCTCACGGCCCTCACCCCATAGTGATAGTGGTAGAGTCGAATGACTAATCATAATTATTATCATATTCTTAAGTGTACAATTTTATCGCTCAGATACATCATTAATGTTGGATGAACTAGATGTTATATGTTGAGGAATTATACCACACTGCTCTATGTACTTCAATTTCTTTGTGACATGTTCACCCGAACTATCATATCTGCCATAATATTCACCATCACGATCAAATCTAATGCACTTAATACTTTATTAAGTTATTTTTCAACTTTAATCTTACAAGCTATGAACTTATCTATGGATTACGATTTCTCTTAATATATGTAAATAACACCCACATCGAGAGAAGTTATCGATAAATGAAGTATCACTACCTGTTCCATGATGCATCATGGAACAGTCCATAGATTTCTGTATATATAAGATCAAAGATTTTTTTCACTCTGTATGCACATGACCTATTCACCTTGATATGATTTCCCTTGATATATTTGATGTAAGAAATTATCAAAGGAACCAAATAAAACTTCAACAATAATGTTATCAATTATTGCCTTATAGATTTGCCATAACTGCTTGTGCTAAAGATTTTCTAAATTTTCAGCCTTGTAGTTTAGTTTATTGAATATATGTATGTTCATTAATTGTTCTTTATGCTTAATAGTATTAAATATACAACTAATAATTTATTATTAACTATCCAATACCTACCATATTATCATATAAAGAAAAATTCATTTGATTATTTCCAAAAATAACCAAATATCCAAAGGTGTCTAATATATAAATAAAGATCAAATTTCTTCTAACATATTTCAAATACAAGAAATTAACATTATAAAACAACAAATGAAATAAAAATAAAAAACTAAGCCTGAACTACCTTTTACTTCATAGATTACTATCATTGAGGCTTTGGATCTTTATTTTATCCTTTATAAAAATAGAAGCATTGGTGGTCGCAACCGTATCAACCCATAATATGTCTTTTAAAACTAAAACTAAATTGAATTATGGACATACTAAAGTTTTAAAATTACCTAATCCTTTCATATAAGCTTGGTATTTTTTATACTCATTTTTTGAGATGTCATGTCTTCTTGCAAAAAAAAATAAAAATCTACAAAAGATGTTTCCTTAGTTTTTCTTCGAACTGTAAGACTTATCAAATTCTTTATCATACTCTATATTCTTTTATTTCTCCTATTGAGAACTCACAATATACATTTTAAAACATTTTATTTTTCAGTCTCTCCTCCTCCTGAGTAGCATGACAAATCTATTCACTAACTATTCACTTCTTACAAGAAGGAAAATTGTGAAATGTAAACATTATCACAACTTTTCCAAGAAGGTCAATTTGAAGTGTCTTGAGTTTTGAGGTGGTCACTGACATCTGGATAATAGTCTTATTTTCCTTTTACCATAAAAAATTATGCTTGAGAGCTTTATCACCAACATTTTAATTTCCATTGGTTTGATAAATTTAATATCATGGGTGATCTCAGTTATGGAATGCCAAAGGTATTCTATGTTTTATTATTGTCAAACACAACCGATTTGATTTTTTCTCATGCCTCAAATTCTTTAATCTTCATATGAGAACTATCTTTAGTGAGGGACGTTGGCTTATTAGTCCTTATGTTAGGTAAAAATCATGACATGTCAAATATAATTTCATGTTATCTTTCCATTGGAAAAATTATACCCTTTGAAAGTGGGAGGTTTTTGCCCATTGAATTAAAAATATTGGCTTTAACTACAATCATACACACAACAAATAACACACAATAAACACATTAATTAGCATATAAACTTAGAACAATGCTCAAGTATGAATTCAACATGCAAAATATAGCACTAGATCGCTAATTAGGTAGCTTAAGGTAAACATGTCAACATGTAATTGTATGAGCATGAGAAAAGTCATTGTTGATCCATTTTTTGATCAACTTAATTCGAGAAAAACCCTAATTAGGGTTGGTTTCCCAATCAAAAAAATTACCGATCAATTCACAATTGAATGTCTTATGTTTATTATTAATTATGTCAGACATTGACCTTATTTAATACAACTAATACACATAATGCCATTATCATAAACTCATCTAAAACCTAAGTAAATTAACTGACTAAAAGAACAGCTTGAGAGATATGTTGATCATATGACATACTTAACAAAGTTCGGACGATCTTAATCACGCAGTCCACTTAAAATATATAGACAAACAACCAAAAAAAAATACACAAATCTAATATGTTACATGGTCCACATTAGAAGGAATACCAAAAAAACTTTTCACTGCAACAACAATAACATCGTTGTAACAATCATAAAAGGCATCGTGGCACATCAACTTATCGTTGCGGTATAATAATGACGTTGAAATTATTCTATGTCGCGTCAACAATAGAAACATCGCGGCAAAAAAACTTTATTGTTATCTATATGCATATCCGACGACCTTTGTGCCGTAACAATACGATATTAAATTTGTCAAAAATCTTAAATTAGTTCAATAATATATATGTCATATCTGTCGTTTTGCCAAATCCTGCCCAACATTTAATAGGTAAACGTATAAAATATTACTTCAAATATAACGTGGATGATATATATTTTTTAAATATTGATACACAACGTATTATACTAAAACTGTTTAATTTACCAGTACCATATATTTGGAAAACATATTAAATAATATATATATATATATATATATATATATATATATATATATATAAATTAATTAAATTAAATAAAAATAATAAATAATGTGAAATAAAAAGGTCAATCAAATATTATATTTGTACTTGATATATTCCATATATATAGATTTGTATTAACAATATTCAAATAATGTTTTTTTATAGTCGATAATAAATATATTCTTTCCAGAACTAATAATTATATATATATATATATATATATATATATATATATATATATTATTTTTAATTTTTACTAATATAAATCAAGTAATTGAAAATATAAAATATAATAATAATACTAAAAAAATCAAAAAATTCCGTGAACTAAACTACATCATATCTAAAAATACATAAATCGAGATTTGCTTGATAATATTAAAAAAACAAATTAATTAATGTTAATAGGAATAAATTAGTTAATGGTGATGGGTTAAGCTATATCTCATGCTCTCTTTTTTATATCTCATTTAAACAAATTAAAATTTTGTTGATGACCTAAAAGATCAATTTTACCTTTCACTTTCAAAAGTAAAATAAAAAATATTATAACATATAATACCAAAAAATATTCTTTTTTCATTTCTTTTCTCTCTCTTTCTTCCTTTTTCCTTTGTATCATTCTATCGACATGTGTAAATTTTTGGTTATTTTAATATGACATCCCAAATTTTTTTGACAATAAAATTATGTATTTACGATAAAGTACAACCAGACTTTACAAAATTCACACTGATATATGATTTTTGGATAATAATCATGAACATAATTTTGTTAGATGAAGTTTAGCGTCAGACCGTGCATTTGATTCTTTTTTCATGGTTTATCAAAGAAACAAATGTTGGATAATTGAAATAATAGTCTTTTGATTATAAAAATAAACTTTGATATGGTTCACAAAATAACTATCTTTCTCTCTTTAACTCTATAATCAGATCCTAATCCAGTTCATAAAATTCACATACACAAATATTAGAAAAAAATAAATTGTAACAAAAACAAATATATAAATCGGTAAATAGGGAAAAAACAAAAGAGAAAATCAAGATTTTTAAATAAATGACAAATTTATTAATTTAATAGTTTCCACATAATGTATTTTATTAATAAATGAACTATTTGATTCAGAATTTTAGTACTTTAGAAATTAGAAAATAGTAATTATATATTAAACATAATATATTTGTTACTATAATATTGATGGATGATAAGAACAATTAAATTATGAAGCTAGATTTATAAAAATGAGTGGTTTGGTAGATGAGTAATTTATAGGTTTTTTTTGTAAATGAGAGAAAAGAAAAAAATGACAGATCTAACAATTTCTATTTATAACTTTTTTAAAATTAAAAATTAAAAAACTTGTAAAATTATCATAAATCATGTGTGAGATCTAACAAAAAGATGCAAGATCCAATAGTGTGAGATTCACAAAAACAAATCGAAGTCTAGCCGTGCCCAATACTAATTGTAAAACTAGAAACAAGAATATCAATAAAAACATTTTAAGATGCTTAATCTCTCTGTGTGTCCATGTTATCATTAAAACATTAAAAGCTAACAATTTCTT
This sequence comes from Limnanthes douglasii subsp. nivea, assembly GCA_036936605.1. Classification (NCBI taxonomy): domain Eukaryota; kingdom Viridiplantae; phylum Streptophyta; class Magnoliopsida; order Brassicales; family Limnanthaceae; genus Limnanthes; species Limnanthes douglasii. Next base: position 146,444,860 of record JAUPFV010000003.1, on the reverse strand, counting down.
TGTATGAAACTATCTCTTATATTATTTGCTAAAGTAGTGAGCTTATTCTAATTCTATAAAATATCAGATCTTATTTAATAACTAGTTAATATACAATAGAAATAATAGTTATAATATATATATATATATATATATATATATATATATATATATATTCATATTTTGAATATTAATATTCTCATTATATTTCATGAAAAAAAATCATTTTATTCGATTTTATTCTTTTTTTAAATCTTTATTTTACTCCCAAAATATATTAAATCCAATAATTATAAGAGTATATTCTTCAATTATCAGCTAAATTGAAAAATTAGAGTTTAAAAAATATACAAATAAAAAATAAACATCAAATTCATATTTTAGTCTTATAACTTTATTTACCAATAATTATTTTTTAAACATGATAAACTTAGAAAATGATAATTTTTTTATAAAACACTAACAATAAGACGAATATCTCATAAACAAGTTAGTTGCTTTGCTTAATAAGCTAGAGCACAACGAATATCGTAAAACGGCTCGATAAATATATCGATAAAAAAATTCATCATAGTCATTTATTATCATAAAAATCTGTAAATTATTTATTTATTTAAAATTTATATTATGAAAATTTATAGGTTTTTTATTCCATAAATATGATATCAAAGTCAATCCATAAGAATTTCAAATTATTGTAAGCCATGGCAGCTCACAGAAAAGTTAACATCATCATACATATTTATTTTTCAAATTTTTGATAAACTTTTTTAAATTGTGGCAGAGACTACAGAAGTTTAACTTAACAAAATAGTGTTGGATAAAATTCTCTGAATTAAACGAATATATTATGTTTTTAAAAATATTTTTATAACACATACTCGAAGAATTACTGTACATTTATATGATGTTTTTAAAATACATAGTCACATAAAAAAATAAGAATGTTTAAAAAACATAATAATATGTTAACAAAAGATTAAAATGACGACAACACATTATACTAATCTATTCATTTTTTCATTAGTCGCATCCATAAAATAAAACCCTAATTTTAAAGATATGTGATCTTTGTTCATACCAAATTCCTCTACGACGGACGCTTCACAAAATAAAAACATCATGAAGACTTATGAAGTTGGCGTTTGAGTTAAATAAAAATATGACATATACTTCTAGCTAAAAATAACAATAAAGTCTCAAATAGTTATTTTATTACCAAATTCACATGCCTAAGAAAAATAGATGAATAACTTATATATAAAAATAATGTGTCGCTAACCATAATCTCATAAATGTATACATACGAAGCTCTTTATTTAAAACAAATACAATGTATAAATATAATTAGTATGTTAAAAAAAACGTAATAAAAATATCAATCAAACTAAGTTTTTAGAAACCAACAAGGTGACATCATAAAAACCCTTAATGATGAGATTACATCTAGTAATATTATATACAAGATCCACTTAAAGTCAAATTTCTAATTAGTGGTCAAAAGAATATCCGAGGAATACGAAATGCAAGAGGATATAATAAAGAAAAAACACAAGACCAACTAGATGCACAAATACATAGTCAATATCGTTATTACCCATATGGGAAACAAAACAAAAGTCGTACTCAACGAAAACGAAAAGAGAAACCACAATGTACAAAAACAATTTAGTGATAAAATATTTCAAGCTCAATGATGTAGTACTAACAATCATAAATATATAATATAATAACATTTAGAATACATTAATCATTTGATAGTTAACAAAATTAAAAGTGTCAAACAACAAACATAAAGTATAAAATTTCAATTATGCAACGTAATATACAAACCTAAAATAAGTCTTATACATAATATCTTTTAATAAAACTCTTTGTATGCGCGTTGCATACAAGATAAAATAAGTTTTAAACATGTTCCACCAAAACGTCTCTAATTCTACTATTAGATCATGAAGTTTGTCCTATAAAATATTAACAACTAGTCATTATTTACCAAAGATAAAGAAGCATTCACCGGATATAGTTAAAAATTATGTTATATTTCAAAGGTTTGAGAATATTTTTTAAATTCTTGTTAAAAAAATAAATCTTTTTATTGTACGAAATGCATACGATAGATGAGGAATCAGTATAATTAGACCATGAAAATGATGATTTTATTCATCCAAATAAAAGTTATCATTTTCACCTTTCTATTTTACCACCTTTTAGTTTTATTCGCCCATTAGGTGAGAATTGTTTTTACTTCACAATCAATGTAGGATCATGCATCTTATATTTATATATTTCTATAAACAGATAAATAGACTTATATATTCATATCTAATATTTTTTAATATTTTTTTAGATATAGTGATAATATCAATGTAATATGATCTTATTATAACGATAGTTGTCAGAATCAAAATGAAAATTAATAATATAAATTATCGTTCAGAGAGATGGCCGAGAGGTTGATGGTTCAGATTTTGAAAAGTGGTATATTTCGTAAACAATAACTATCGAGAGTTTGAATCCCTTGTAAATTTAAAATCACTAAAGATTAATATTCAATAAATAAATGTACTTAAAGACTCTTTATCATACCTAATTGATAAATCTCAATTGAATTTCGTGTCCGGAAGAAACATCTCTGACAACATCCATCTTTCCTAAGAACTTCGCAGGCGTTACCACGATAAATGTCATGGAAAAAAGGTTTCCCTAAAAATAGACCTCATGAAAGCTTTTAACAATGTTCGTTAACACTTCATTCTGAATATTCTTATTTTTATGAACTTCTTTGAAAAGATGATATCTTGGATGATCCAATATATCACCATCCTTTCATATAATATTATAATAAATGGTTATCCAAATGGTAATTTCCATGATAGGAAAGGTCACAGACAAGGTGATCCTCTCTCACCTTTTATTTTCGTTCTAGTAATGCAAGCCCTCTCTAGTATTCTCAAGGAGAAAAACAATTACATAAATTTCAACTTCTATTGGAATTTTCATTGTTATGGATTTAATTCTTGAAAGTAAAAGAGAGAATGATTTTAGAAAGAGAAAGTAAAAGTGAAAAGTGATCTCAATTAAAAAATGTCTCATTCTTTGTATTCACAGCCTCAGTGATGTAGGCGGAAAGCCTCCAAAAACTTTATTTAAATATTTTAGTTTTATTTTATTTTATTTTTTATACTTAAAATATTTATTTAAGATAGCAAATTAAATCCGATTAGATACAAATTTAATAGGATATTATTTTATCGCATTTACTTTTGTTTCTATATTTTGTATTAGGAATTTAGGCGATTCTTATTTAAGGCACCTCAAAGCCTACTTTTAGGTTAGACTTTAATAAATAAAAATTGAGAACTTTCTCTTACTCTCTTATACTCTACCCTAGGGTTAGAGCCTATCTATCTTTCTGTTTTTTTATCTTTCTTTCTCTGTATTTTACGCCGCCTGTTCTATCTCGTAGCTTGGCGCTACCATATTGGTATAAGAGCTAGAGTTCCTAAAGCGTGGGTAACGAAGGTATGCCGCCAAAGCGATCTTTGCGGGGGAAGTCCACTCTTCCGATCGCAGAATCGGTCGACCGTGATGAATTTGGTCAGTTCCGATCGCAGGTTGGTGAACAGATGAATTTATTGCGACATCAAATGAAGAACGCGATGGAAAATATTGAGAGGATAACTACCTCTGGATTCCAAAATACAATAAGAAATTCAAAGGCGAAAGTCTTTTTTACATAATTCAACCACAACCATAACTACAATATGGAGAAACCAAAGGTACAGGAGATCCATCAAGTAGTTTTTGGTGACAAGAAAGAGTCGTTGATACTCGACCATCCACTCTTTGATGCGTATGAAGCTGACTACCAGGGTGAATTTTCTGATGAAATTTGGCTGGAATTGGGAGATCCAATTTATGATGTCTACGACGATGAAGGTGAAATTACTGTTAAAGACGAAGACGATTGTGTAACACCAACAAAAATCTCTCATTATTTCACCAAGGTAAACAATAAAAAAATCCCTTTGTTACAATTTATATCAGTGAAATTGTTAAATATTTGGTTGATAATTCTTTTTCTGATTCTAAAAAAATCTATGATTAAAAATAAAAAGAAACTACCGAAATATCAAAATGCTTGGACTTTTAAATTAGCCACCGGAATCCTGGATTTTTTTCAAACTAAAGAGCGATTGAGAAAAAAAAATTAGAGATCCAAATTGGAGTCGGAAGCGAAAAAAAACGAACGCCGACTGTGACAGAAAAAACTCATGTTATCATTAGAAAACACGAGGAGGTTGCAAATCATTTTTCCACATCGCTACGTGGAAAGCCCAAAGTCTTTCTAAATGGAGAATATGATGGGGTCTGTGAAGGCTCTTATTCGTTTGTTACAGAGTTAAGGAGGCATCTGAAAACTGTTGTTAGTGATGAAGATTTACCAAAAGAGAAGAAGACAATTGATGCCAAAAGGGTTTCTAATTTCCATTCCTGGTTTAGTCATGGTTTTATTACATCAGCAACCCTAATCGGCAGAACCAATGTCCCCATTGCAAAGGTAATCACAGATAAACCATATCACGGTTGGATTGATCTACTTGATGAATCTAATACTCTCATTCAAGGAAACCCTAAACTTCATATCCACGGTAAATTCTGCCCTGTTAATCAAAACCCCAATTGGCCTCAAGTGATCAAATCCCTCAATTTTGAGGGTGTCCCTTTTACTTACTTCAAGCAGAGAGAAAATTGTAGGATCACTCTTTATCAAAGTTCTCATGTTCTGGATAGTTTTAAGCTTCAGATTTTGTTATCAGGTGCAGTTCAGTTTGTCAAAAATATAAGATCCGATCTTCTCATAAACCATATTGATCTATCATTTTTGGTGATTACTAAGAGTTTGACAAAAACAAGAGATGATTACGAAGAGATAATTGAGATGTTACTTTCTAGATTGAGGGACACAGACATAGTTGTGCGTTTGTCTGCTGCGAAATGTATAGGTGAAAAGAACATCTTCAGTACAGTTACACTGCCAACTAGAAAATATAACGTGGAATTCTCTAAGCACAAAAAAAACTACTACTCATACGTATATAATAAAGCAGGTTAGTGGGAGTTAAGGAAAACAAGAGGGCTGAAACAATGGCTGAGAAGAAGAGGAGCATGGAAGAGTTAGAGACATAAGAAGAAGGTGTGGCAGAGACAATAGTGGCAGGAGAAGATGCTAGATTAGGGTTTAAGAAGTGATGAAGTCGTGGACAGGTTATTAGGTAACAAAGGTTTAATGTGTCGGACCCTTAGTTGGACCGGGTCGACACATAAACCATGGACTCAGCCCAATAAGACTTTTAATAAGACTAGTGGACCTGTACATATATCAAACCCACTACTTTAGGCTAACTAAATGCGTAACAAAATGTAACAGATGTAACAAAATCTGTTACATTCATAACATTCCAAAAATTGTATAAATATTACAATGTGTGAGATAATGATAGTAACAAAAGTTTTACAATTTACAAACTCATCTCTCTCTCCATTAGCTTCAACTTGGTATCAGAGCAAGTGTGATTCTTGCAATGGCAGAGATTGATTCACCATCATTTAGCGCAGGATCAGCTGAGAAATATATATCCTCGATGGACAACCTATTGACAAATAAGAGCAGTCATATGAATCAGATAAGTACCTTCAATAATCTAAGGCTTGACAAGAGTAACTTTCTCATGTGGAAAACTATGGTGTTGCCAATTGTAAGAGGCAAAAAACTAGGAGACTTTCTTGATGGAGATAAGCAATATCCTCTCAGGAGGGTTTGTGGTACTGATGTCTGCTGGTTGAAAACATTGAATATGATAATTGGATCGCAAATGATCAATTACTACTAGGGTGGCTATATAGCACCATGAGTGCAGAAATTGCGTCTCAAGTCATGAATGAAGAGACCTTAAAAGGTCTGTGGGATGACATCATTAGGCTTTCTGGCTCCCAAACGAAGTCTAGAATAACTCTTTTCAAAACAGAGTTTCAAAGGACCACGAAAGTAAGCTCTTCAATGGAAGACTACCTGGTCAAGATGAAGAATATTGTTGATAACTTAGCATTGGCAGGTTCACCAGTGACAATGGATTATTTAGTGTCATAGGTAGTGAGTGGACTTGACATTGAGTATACTTCTATTGCTGTTCATTTAGCAGATAAGGAGGTTAAAAGTTGGGTAAATTTACAAGCTACATTGCTGACTTATGAGAGCAGACTAGAACAGTTACACAATATTCAAGTATCTATGGCCAACTTAAATCTTACTGTTGTTAACAAATCTGAAGCTAGATCTTCTGGGAATAACAGTCACTACTACAATTCTGGTTCTAGAGGTGTGAACAGGGGACACTCTAGAGGATTCAGAGGAAGGAACTCTCCCAGCTACAATAACTACAGAGGAAGGAGTAATTACAGAGGCAGATGAGGCAGGTATAACTACTCTAATAATAAACCTACTTGTCAAATTTGTGGGAAGTATGGACATGGTGCTGCTTATTGTTACTTCAGAGGTGATCCTAATGTAATGGGGCAACTATCAACTGATCAACAAAGGGGTGATCATGAACAAAGTGTTATGAATGTTTCACAAGACACAGCTAATGGCGATGAGAGTTGGTACATTGATAGTAGTGCTAGTCACCATGTCACCAACTCTGCTAAGCTACTGACTCAGAAATCTCAATACTCAGGTAACAGAACTGTGACTGTAGGGAATGGTAACAGGCTGCATATTAAACATTTAGGTCAGACTTGCCTTTCAACCAAAATTAACAAACCAATTCACCTAAACAACATTCTACATGTTCCATATATAAACAAAAATCTGCTATCTGTCTCACAATTAACCTTTCATAATAATATATTTCAAGAATTTCACAGTTCTAAATGTTTTGTGAAGGAAAAGAGAACAGGGGTGACTCCTACTAACATAGAGAGTTGAAAATGGTCTATATAAGCTGGAAAGTTCATCTGATTATTGCTATCCTAAGGCTGATACTCCAAACTGTCATTTTTCTATATCTAATATCTCAGTTGTACCTAGTGATTCTGATGCTGTTAAGATTAATTGGCACAAAAAATTAGGATATCCTTCTAAAAGAGTCCTTTCGATTGTCATGAGAAAATTTAATGTCCCTATTATTTCACACAATGAAATTCTATTTTGTGATGAATGTCAATTAGGGAAGTCTCATTCTCTTCATTTTACCAATTCTGTATCTCATTCTACTGCTGTTTTGGATTTGATTCATTATGATCTATGGGGGCATGCCCCTATTGAGTCTAAATCAGGTTATAGACTCTACATACTCTTTGTAGATGACTATACTAGGTACTCCTGGATATATCCTTTAAAACACAAGAGTCAGGCACTAAGTGTGTTCAAAGAGTTTAAAACTCTTGTGGAAAATCAGTTTAACAGCAAATTAAGAAGTTTCAATCTGACTGGGGAGGAGAGTTTAAGATTTTTCTATCGTTAGCAAGAGAGTCAGGTATCCAACTCAGGACATCCTGTCCTTATACCTTTTCTCAAAATGGAAGAGCAGAGAGGAAGCACAGACATATCACTGAGACTGTCTAACTCTTCTTGCTCAGTCAAATCTCCCTCACATTTTTTGGCCTGAAGCCTTTCATACAACTGTTTACTTGATAAACAGATTACCCACATCTACTTTACAAGACAAGTCACCTTTTGAAATTATTTTTAGGATTTTACCTAATTACAAATTCTTAAAATGTTTTGAGTGCGCTTGCTTTCCCTGCCTAATGCCTTACCAATCTAACAAGTTTCAGTTTAATTCCACCAAGTGTGTGTTTTTGGGTTTTAGTGATGTTCACAAGGGGTATAGGTGTGTTAGTGCTAGTGGAAAAGTCTATGTGCCAAGGCATTTGGTATTTAATGAAAGGGAGTTTCCATATTTTTTAGAGTTTTTTAGTTTCCAATCTACTTGTTCTGTGTCTGGGTCTTTGGTGTTACCAAAATTTCCTATCACTAATTCCGTGGAAGAACTTACCAGTTTAAAGGCTAACTATTCTACTTCTCTGCCTAGTGATCATTCCAAACATACACACAAAAACAACTCAACACATCAAACCAACCATTTTCTCAAACACACTTACCTTCTGATAACTTACCTCGCACTCCAAGTTCATTGCCTCCTGTTCAGTCTTCTCTTCAGATTGTTGCTCCAAATCACAGTCTCAAGTCAGTCAACATTCCTGTTTCAAAAACATTAGAGGGAGGTCAGTTAAGTATTGTGTTATCTTTTGACAAACCTAATCCTATAGCCCAATCACGATCCTTGTCAAATAACCATCCAATGATTACCAGATATAGAACTGGCATTTCAAACCTAAACATATTTATACAATAGTTACCATTGCACCTATAGTCACTGTGAAGGAACCTGTTAAATTTACTGAGGCTGCTAAAGATCCTAACTGGGTACAGGCAATGCAATGTGAGTATGATGCCTTAATGGCAAATCATAATTGGTCCTTAGTTCCTTACACCAGAAACATGAGTTCGGTAGGGTGTAAGGGGGTCTACAAGTTGAAATATAACTCAGAAGGAGGTGTTCAACGTTTCAAAGCCATGTTTGTTGCCAAAGGCTTTCATCAACAACCTGGTGTTGATTTTGACTGATACGTTTAGTCCTGTTATAAAAGCATCTACTATTCGACTTGTTTAGACCTTGGTTGTGTCCAGGGATTGGGTTATAAGGCAGTTAGACATAAATAATGCCTTTCTAAATGGTGTTCTAAAAGAACAAGTCTATATGGTTGAGCCTGAAGGTTTTGGTGATTCTAATCATCTTAATCATGTATGCAAACTACACAAGGCATTATATGGTCTTAAGCAGGCTCCCAGGACTTGGTATTCCAAACTCAAGGATACCTTACTTTTGTGGGGATTCAAGAATTCACAAGCAGACTGTTCTATGTTTTTTCTACATACTAAAAGAGTTTTTGTTATTCTGTTAGTTTATGTTGACGACATTATTGTGACTGGTAACAATTCTTCCTATTTGACTCATTTTATTAAGAAGTTAAATTCTACATTTTCTCTAAATGACATGGGGCCTCTCAAGTTATTTTTGGTTATTGAAGCATACCGAGATGACTCTGGACTTTATTTGACTCAAACTCGTTACATAAAGGACTTACTGATCAAAGAAGGGATGCCCACTGCAAATCTCTGCACTACTCCTATGCGAGTCAACTCCTCTTTGTCCAAGCATGATGGTGAACCTCTTTTGTCTCCTACAAGGTACAAAAGCATATTAGGTTCTCTGCAGTATCTATTACATACTCGTCCAGACATTGCTTTTGCTGTCAACAAGTTGAGTAAGTTTCAGCAATGTCTTACAAGTGTACATTTACAATATGTGAGAAAAGTTTTGCGATACTTATCTGGGACGACGACACTGGGACTTCACATTAAGCCCAGTGATGCTCATCAGCTCACAGGCTTCAGTGATGCTGATTGGGAAGCGTGTGTTGATGATCGACGTTCTGTTGGAGGGTATTGCATCTTTTTTGGTGATTCTCTCATCTTCTGGTCTTCGAAAAAGCAAGGTGTGGTTTCCAGGTCCAGTACCGAGTCTGAATACATGTCTCTGGTGAACCTGTCGTCTGAGCTTATTTGGTTGCGTTCTGTCCTTCAAGAAATCAACTTTCCTTTGTGTCGCTCTCCGATGGTCTGGTGTGACAATCTGGGTGCTAGCTCGCTGGCGTCGAACCCTGTCTTTCATGAAAGGACTAAGCATGTTGAACTTGACCTCCATTTTATTCGCGATCAAGTGGTTCAGGAATTACGTAATACCAGGTATGTGCCTACTCATGATCAGGTAGCAGATTTGTTGACAAAACCTTTGTCCCAACATCGATTTCTCTTCCTCCATGACAAACTCGGCCTCAGTGTTCCTCCCTCCGTTTGAGGGGGGAAGTTAAAGAAATCAAGAGGGTTAAAACAATGGCTGAGAAGAAGAGGAGCATGGAAGAGTTTGAGACAGAAGAAGGTGTAACAGAGACAATGGTCGCAGGAGAAGATACTGGATTAGGGTTTGAGAAGTGATGAAGTCGTGGACAGGTTATTAGGTAACAGAGGGTTAATGTGTCGGACCCTTAGTTGGACCGGGTCGACACATAAACCATGGTCTCAGCCCAAGAAGACTTTTAATAAGACTAGTGGATCTGTACATATATAAAACCCACTACCTTAGGCTAACTAAATGCGTAACAAAATGTAACAGATGTAACAAGAATCTGTTACATTCATAACAGTCCAAAACTTGTATAAATATTACAATGTGTGAGATAATGATAGTAACAAAATTTTTAAGGTTTAAAAACTCATCTCTCTCTCCATTAGCTTCAACTGTGGGAATCTATTCTCAGTTCCTTCTGATATATTGCAAGGAATGGATATAATAATGAAGGAGAATCCTATAAAACACATGATATGCGCTAGTCGAAGCTTTCATTCTCATAAAACCTATCCCCAGGATGACATGAACTCACGCAACACTGTATTTGATTCAAAGAGCTTGATCCACCATAGAATTAGTGAATACTTAGTTGTGAGCAACATGAAAATATGGCCATTCAGAATTACTTTTGGTCCTGCTGAGAAGCCTATGATCACTGTTGTTTACAAGGATGAAGAGAATCAATTTGCAATTGAGGGTATTTTTAAGGTGAAGGCTACTATTGGAGACACTCACCTTGGTGGTGACGATTTTGACAACATAATGGTTAACCACTTTGTTCAAGAATTCAAGAAAGGGACTTGTAAGTATGGAGACATGTGTGAGTATGCACATGGGTTCCTTGAGTGCTAGGTACACCCAGCTCAGTACTGGACTCACCTTTGCAAATATGAGGCACGGAAGAATTTGATGAGATTAGCGCAAACTATAGTACGATCATTCTGCGTTCGATTCAGTAGTTCGTACGGTCAATCCTAGACAGAATTGTCTGAATCGGCTGAAGAAACAGTAAGAATCACCACTAGGAAACTATCTGAAATATGACAACCAAGTGGAATAGTTCTTTATGGTGCTACTGGAGAGTTTTTATTAGAATGGTACTCTGATAAGCTACTGGAGGATGGAGCTAGAATCCTTTCAGCCGCAAAGGGCATCTTCCAAAGCAGTGGAGAAAAATTATCAGAGAAAGTAACATGTAATCACTTGCATATTAATAAAGAAGCAAAATTTCAAATAGAGGCTGAAAGATATTGCATTGAAGGTGGTCTATCAAAAATGAATATCCGTAACATGCGGTGGGCTCATGGGAAGGCTGGCGAGGACAGAGATTCGTTTTGTGTTGCCAAACAAGGACAAGGATTATGCACGGCTAATTTGTATACTCTATTTGTCGGGATTCTTACTATGAGTTTACCAAAGATTGTTTCTTTGCTTACGAAACTAATTTGGATCAACAGAACGACAAAAGGTCCAGCTACGAATTTTGTAGTGAAACTTGTCTAAGTTCTTTATCAAATCCAAATGTACAACTCTACGATGCTATCTGCTTCATTAAAAACTCTAGAATTTCACACATGACATTAGAAATAATGATGGTAAAGAGAGTGACATTAGAAATAATGATGGTAAACAGAACTACTATCATTGTTGCTCACCGTTTAGGCACGGTTACAATGTTGATGATATCGCTCTCACTGGTACAATTTTTCAAATATTCGATATTCCAACATTTTGAATTCGAGGTCAAATTTTTCCCATCCGGGGAAGGATTCGAGGTCAAATTCTTCCCAACCGGGGAAGGATGATGTAGGCGGAAAGCCTCCAAAAATCTATTTAAATGTTTTAGTTTTATTTTATTTTATTTTTTATACTTTAAAAGATTTATTTAAGATAGAAAATTAAATCTGATTAAATACAGATTTAATAGGATATTATTTTATTGCGTTTACTTTTGTTTCCATATTTTGTATTAGGAATTTGGGAGATTCTTATTTAAAGCGCCTCAAACCCTACTTTTAGGTTAGACTTTGATGCATAAAAATTGAGAATTTTCTCTTAGTCTCTTATACTCTCTAACCTAGGGTTGGAGCCTATCTATCTTTATGTTTTTTCGTCTTTCTTTCTCTGTATTTTCCGCCGCATGTTCCATCTCGTAGCTTGACGCTACCACTCAGCCTTTATTTATAGGTGTAAAGACTTAGTAATAACAGAATTGGTTACATAAATGGTTTAATTCCACTTTAGCCTCCAATATTTACAAACAATCTAAAATTTGTCATATATATCTTTACAATTGATCATATAAGACTTTTATTTCATTACATTTAAGCCCTCATCATTATATATCCTTATCAGTAGCCCCCATATTTCTTATGAAAGACAATAAATAAGAGCTAGTTATCACTTCAAAAATCATAACTAACAGGAAAAACTCATTACCATGTTCAATCTGCTTCAAATGTAAATCACTTCAAAACTACTTAACTTCATTCTTATCCTCTTCGGATACATTTATGCGTGCATTCACTTCAAAAGTATATTAAGTCATTCGCTTCGAATGCATATGTATAGGCATTTACTTTGAATTTAGTTCAAAGCTGATCCGCTCGAACAAATTTGTATGTAGAAGTATGAGCTCGCTTCTTCATAACGGTTATAAACGTTTAGTATGGTGTGGTACACGTGCAATAAGTCATTATGCTCTATTAACTAGACCTGCCCTTAGGTCTGACTTTTAACAGACGTCATACTATCCCCTTTACACACAAACGTTTCACCTCTTCAACTTCTCTCACACTATTTTCTCTCTCCCAAACTGTTCTATAAATAACCTTTCATTATTTACCTCTCACAAAATTTCTAGAGAGAGAAAATTCCCTTAACTTGAGAGAATCTCTTGCTACCGTTCCTTGAGTAACCAATAAATTGGCTACCTTCACCGGAAAACTAATACTTTCCAGCCAATCTTTAACTTAGTATATGAAAAAACGCTCAAAAACCATAAAACCTAGAAACCAATTTCCCCAAATCCTGATAAACAAGTTTTTGGTGCTTACGATTATTTCGATCTGAATCAAAGCTCTCATGTGTTTCATAGTTCATCCACCCTAGAATCTCAACAGCCTTTATTAATAAATCATTTGCAATCAACATCTCGAACTTCCTCTCTACCTCCTACTGGTTCCACAACTGCATCTCCTTGAAAAAATCACAAAGTAACTCGAAGCTTATCTACTTCAAGAAGATCAGAAGAAACTCCATCTCTTATCAGCTATAATCTGGCTCGACAACTATGCAAAGGAACTCCTCATGTCCAGCTAAAAATTCACATCCTCTAAATCCATCCTGCCAAAAAAACGTTTATAGCTATGAGAGATTTCGAGGAGGTAAACACTTCACAAAATGCTACAAACAACCCTTACCCATCTTCTCCTCTCTTGAGATAAATTATTGAGAATATCACAGAGTCACAACAAAATCCCTAAAATAATGAACAAGAGAAACTAACCTCAACTTCAAATCCACGTCGACTTATAGATGAGGCTTCTGACGAAGAAGTTGATTAAAAAATAACTCAATCGAACATCAAGGTTGATACTGAAAATGATGTCTTAAAAGATCTAGAAGCTGCTACTGAGGAAACTGCCTCTAAAATAAGAGAACCAGGGAAAAAAGAAAAGAAAAAGAAGGCTCCAATTGATCTTCCTGAGGATGTTACTACCTCGGTGAGTGTAAACCTAAAGCCACTTCTCCCCGAATATATCACGGAGCTAAAAAATGTGCCTTACATCTACTATAATAAGGCTTAAGCTTGTCTTCTGAAAAAATAATGGGGAATAACGAATAATATTACACTTTGACTGCCAAAAGAGGCGGAAACTCCACTTGACTATAGCAAATATGAATTTGTGGTCTACCCTGAGATCATCAACTGGGGTCTTCGGTTCCCATTAGATCCGATGATAGTGGAGTACTTCGAACTCATGGACCTTTTTCCTACGCAAGTATCACCCAATCAATGGTTCAGACTTCTATTAGTGATCATGGCTTCCAAACTAAACCAAATTCCTCTCTCCATTAAAGATTTCATCGTCCTAACCAAACTTTCGAAGGGACTAGTATTGTCTTTCTACTACCTAACCCTCGATAATAATCTTAATATAATCAATGACCTGCTTGAAGCTGAAATTTTTTGGAAACAAAAATTTGTCTTCATATCTGGAGTTTGGGAGAACGATATTGCCCTTCTACTACATAACCCTTGATAATGATCCCTTCTACTTTGTTTTTACTTTTTCTTTCGTTGTGTTCGTTATGTTTAATTTTATATTTATATGTCTATTGTTCTTAGGAACTTTGAAGATATAAAAAGGTCGCAAGAAGGATGCGAAGGACATTTTTGTGAAGCTAGCACCTGGGAAGAAAAATAGCGGGGCAATGGGTTCCACTCAGATTTTCTGCCCATTAACTTTATCAATAGCCACTTGTGGAGGATTACCATGGGTACTGACCTCTCCAAAAACTTAATGGAGCTACAAAATCCAAATTTGGTGAAGAGACTGGTAGCGTTTGATGGTAAGGTAACTATTCCAGTGAGAAACATATCTGATAGCCATCTTTGAGCAAAAAATAAAGAGAAAAAGAAAAGAATAGCTAGTATATCTGGTACTAGCCCTTTAGAAAATGTAAGCCCTTAGAAGAAGGCAAAGAGAAAGACAACTGACACCAGCCTTCTTAGGATTGACCAAGGAATCAAGGTTGAACCATTCTCGAAGAGAAAGAAAACTGTTGTCCCAAAGAAGAAAAAGAGTAGTTCGAAAACTTATCCTACTAAGGTACCAAAGAAGCCATCTGAAGAAACTGGCTCTAAACTTCCTCCAATCTAAACTGAAAACACTAAAACAGAAGATCATCGAGGAGGGATTACAACAAATGATAATCAAGAAGGAACTAAAACTGATGACAACCAAAGAAGAATGGTAGCTGAAGATCACCAAGGAGAGGATAACTTCTTTTTTTGATGTCCTGCTAGTGAAGAAGAGCTTCAGTCTCTCTACAATGATATGGATCCAAAGGTTCAAGAAATCCATGAACGACTTCGACAAATTAGCCATCAAGTTACTGCTCCTCTCTTGCATGAACTCTTGTCTTCTTCAGATGCTCACTTGGCTTCCTCGTATGCTATCATGCCTTACAACAATGAAAGGTTGATCCCTATGCAAGAGCCATTCGAAGAAGTCTTACTTTCTCTGAAACCTTTTGCCAACCTCGAAACAGTAGTCAAATTATTATGCATAGAGGTAAATTCTTCTTGAATCCATTTAGAAAATATGGCCAAGGAAATGAGCTGGTATAAAAATGATACCGCTGCAGAGAAAAGAATAAGAGAAATATTTGGTCGACAACTCCAGCATCAATTTCAAGTATTCCAAGTTGACAGAGTACAATATATACAGGGAGCCATCCAACTTAAACGTCATCCTCACTTCATACATGATAAAAAAATAGAGGAACTCAAGACTTCTCATGAGGCTAAGATATAAAATCTTAAGAACAAACACGTGAATGTATTATCTGAGGAGCAACAAAAGTATTATATTCTTCAATAATATTTAAAGAAGAGTGAAGAAGAGAAGAAGAAGTTGAGAAGTGATATGGATAATCTCAAAACTGCTCTTGGGAAATAAAAAGAAATTGCTATGGAGGCCGCCAAAACCGAGTCTGGGAAAGACACATTGGCTGCTATAGCAAATGTCGATGAGCATAAATCAATTAATTTGCTTCGTGAAATTCACGCGGTATTTTCCAAAGCAAATCCACATAGCTTTCGAGATTTAATCTCTCTAGAAAACCGAACATGAAACCTTTAATCTTGTCCTCACTGACTCCTCCGAAGAGACGGAATCATAAGAAAGTGAAACTGATAAAGAAGATTCTCCATAAGAGAATTCTGAAGACAAATAATCTGTTGTTTTCTTCCTTTTTGTTCAAGTCACTCGATGTTGTATGATGACTTGTTTCTAATGAATTCTTAGTTGTTTAGAATTCATAATATCTTTTTGCAAGGTCAGATTTATATTATATGAATTAGTACTTCTCATTTCTCTATATTCATTTGCCTTATCATAAAAACTTATAATTTTTAAAAAACGAAGTCATTAGTACATCAAATAATAATATTACCTTAAAAAGTACCTTTAAAGAATGTAGCACTTCGAATAATAATTAATGTGTTTAAATAATGTAAACACCTCGAATATACATTGTGCGTTTAGAAAATGTAAAACATCTAATATTTACAGTGCGTTTAGAAAATGTAGCACCTCGAATATGTACAGGGTGTTTAGAGAATGTAGAACCTTGAATATGTATAGTGCGTTTCGAGAATGTAGCACCTCGAACATATACATTTCATTTAAAGAATATAACACATCGAATATAGTTGTTTCTTCGAAAAGTGTTGATAATAAAGGTATAAAACTTTAGAATAATTACTCTTGGTCAACAACTTCAAAGATGATCAGTCTTTGACTAGTTACCAAAATTATTTGAATACTAGTATTTAAAACAACCATTGGCCAAAAAATATTTTTTATTAATAGATTCAAATATTTACATAACACCTAATTAAAACATTTATGGGTCAACAAGGTAGAACAGAGTGTGTCAATTTATTCAAAATAGATTCAAAACAAAAAACTCAGTCCCAATACAACTTCAGGTGTTCTATATTCCAAGGATGTTGAAGCATTTTCCCTTACCCATCACAAAGGCGATACGTGCTCGGCTTTATCCTCTCCATCACTGTATAAGGACCTTCCCAATTTTTGGCCATCTTTCCAAATCGTTTATGCTTTGTATGAATGAATATACTCCTTAAGACTTTATCACCCATTTTAAAATCCTTTCTTCTCACCTTCGAATTATATCGACTTCTCATAAAAATTTGATAATTAGTCATATTCAAATGAGCTCTAACTCTTTTCTCCTCGATCAAATCTAGCTCTGTTCTTCTTGCATTTTCGTTCACCTCTCCAAAATATTGAGTACTCTATAAGAAGGTAAAGTAGATTATGTAGGACTAACAACATCCATCCCACATACCAAGGCAAAAAGTGTTTCCTGAGTAGCTTCTTTAGGGGTCGTACGATAAGCCCACAACACCTATTGCAAATAATTAGGCCATTCCCCTACAATACTTGTTAAATTATTCTTCAAACCTTCCAAAGTAGATCTATTACTAACTTCTACTTGACCATTTTCTTGAGGATGAAAATGTGTAGAAAAACAATGTGTTATTCCATTCGAAGCGCAAAAAAAGTCATTTATTTGTAATTGAATTAAGGACGGTTATCGGTAGTGATTTTTTGCGGCACTCCAAAGTGGCAATAAATATTGTTCACAATGAACTTAATAACATCATTTCCCTTTGTTCCAGATAATGGTTCAGCTTCTGCCCACTTCAAAAAGTAACCCACAGCCACAATGATCATTTGACGTCCACTAGAATCCATAAACAATGGTCCTACCAAATCTATTCCCCACCTATCAAAAGGGATGGCTTCGGAAATAAACATAAGTGGTACTACTGGTTTATGAATAGAATGGGAAAAACGCTGACAAGTATCACAACGTTGAACTAGAACTTTAGCATCATACATAAGTGAAGGCCAATAATAACCTACAACAAAACTCGACGTGTCAAAGACTTGAAACCACAATGTGTTGAACCCTCACCATCATGCAACTCAGACAAAATCTCTTGAGACTTTTGTTTTCCCAAAAAATGTAGCAATGGTCTGCTCAAAGATTTCTTGTACAATACTACATCCAACACAACATAGCCATGAGCTTTATATCTTAACTTTTTAGCCAGCTGCGGATATTGAGGCAACAATCCGTTTAGTAAACAATTAAGAATATCAGACCTCCAATCACTTCCAATTATATCTGGAGTGATAAATACCTCATCAACATATTTACATTGCTCTAATCGTGTTAGAATGGAGGGACTCTCCTGTACTAATATCCAAGGATATTCTTCTGTATAAGAAATTTTTACCAAAGAATCAGCAATTGTTATCTCCTCAACTAATATGCTCTACAATCACTTTATCAAAAAGAAGAGTTAAATTCTAAAGCTCGCGAATATCCAAAATTAAATGATCCATCTTAGCTTCAAAAACACATGCCATATGATTTGCCAGTAACTGGGAATCTGTTTCGAATTGAACTATGGTTGCCCCACATATATTTGCAACCCTTAAACCAACCAATGCAGCTTTATATTCAGCCTCATTATTCGATGCATGAAAACTAAATTTAATAGCTTGATACATTGCCTCCTTAGAAGGAGAAATCAATTGCACTCTTGCCCTAGATCCTAAAATACTAGAACTACCATCGGTTCGAACCACCCTTATCATTTTTTTTGGCTAGACCTCTTTATATGTCTCATCATCTGATCTACTTGAGCCTTAATAACCGTTCGAGGAGCAAAAGTGATATCAAAATCTCCCAACTCTACTAACCACTTAGTCATCCTTCCAGAAATGTCTGGGCATTGCAACACATTTTTTTAGTGGAAAAGAAGTTTGAACCTCAATAGTATGAGCTTGAAAATAAGGGCGCATTTTCCTTGCAGCCACCACTAAAGCTAAAGCTAATTTTTTAAGTCTCAAATACCTTTTCTCAGCTTCAAACAAACTTTTATTAACATAGTAAACTAACTTCAGAATTCCCTTATCTTCACTTATTAAAATAACACTCACAACAAAATTTGATACTGCTATGTACAAAAAGAACTGCTCTTCAATTCGAGGTTTGGACATAATTTCTAGTGATAGCAAAAGTTCCTTAATCCTCGAAAATGCTGCTTCACAACTTGTTGTCCAGTCAAATTCTTTGGGTCTTTGAAACACTTGGGAAACACTTGTCAGAAAACCTCGAGATAAATCGAGGTGATGTCATCGAGACCAAAACATTTAACTGCTTTGGATCAGCCTATATCCCCTTTTCACTAATTATATACCCCAAAGAACTTCCCTAATCGAACTCCAAATGCATATTTCTCAGGATTTAGGTTTAACCAAATGTCGTTAAATTTTAAAAAATTTCCTTTAAATACTCTAAGTGCCTCTCATCAGCTCAACTTTTACCTACCATATCATCAATATATACCTCAATATTTCTCCCAATTTGAGAAGTAAAAGCTTTATTCATCAACCTTTGATATGTTGCTCTAGCATTCTTCAACCCAAAGGGCATAACCATATAGCAATGTAAGACTCAATATATGTAGTGCTTTCTTGGTCTTTTGCATCCATTGAATCTGGTTATACCCTGCAAAAGCATCTGTAATAGATAAAATTTTATTTCCTAAAGTATAATCAACCAACTGATCTATTCGAGAAACATGAAATAGATCTTTAGAACGGGCTCGATTCAAATCTATTAAGGCAACACACATTCTCCAGTTTCCATTCTTCTTTTTTCACCAACACAGGGTTTGTGGTCCATAAAAGATAATGTGCCTCCCTAATATGTCCGAACTTAGACAGACGATCCACTTCTACAACAATAGCCTCTTATTTTTCAACAGAAAAGACACGTCTTTTTTTGAATAAATGGTTTGATCCTCGGATTTATTGCCAAGCTATGACATATCACATTAGATGGAACACTACTACAACCTTTGTTTTCCAAGCAAAAACATCCAATTAGCAAACAAAAATTTCAACAATTGTTGACGCAAAGTTTATGAAGTAATGTCCTTATTCGATGATTTTTTTCCATTAGGAAAATAATACTCTTCTATGCCTTCACTTATTGTTAAAGAACCCGAGGTTTCCCTCTGAATCATCAATTTTTTCTTCTTCTTCCAAGGTCAACCCCTATGATTTCTAATCAGTCATTCGATCTTCATTGTTAGGACCTCGGATACGCAAAGCTGTTGCATAACATTCTCTAACTACCTTTTGATCACCTCAGACTACCCCAAGGTCTCCGATGACATACTTCAAACACTTATGAACAGTGGATACAACTGCATACATCCTCGACAGTCAAGATCTCCCAAAAATAGCATTATAACTAGTCGAAAAATCCACCACCATTAATAAAACTTAAACCTTCTTTATTAAAGGCCTTTTTCCAAACACACTTCACCCTCGAATTCTCCAATCACTTGGGTTTTTACACTTCTAAGCCCAATTATAGTACGGTATGATTGACAGATTCGAGGAGGATCACGCATCATATCGTATGTCGACTTGAACAAAATATTCACAGAGCCTCTTGTGTCTACCAAAACGTGTCAGATTTCAATACCAGCTACTTCTTCTCCAATAACCATTGCATCTTCATGAGGACCTGCACTACCTCTCAAATCATCCTCATAGAAAAGAATAAAAAGAACATATTTTTTACCATACAAATGAGTATACATACCTCATTATATATGGATAGCTAAACTTACGACACGCCTTTTCCTGGAGCTATTGGTGTTACCAGTCATAAATCTTCTCAAAAAATTTCCAAAGACTAAATATATTCACATAAGCTTCGAGCTCGTCCTAGCTCCACTGGTTCATCCACAACCATCAAAATTAACCAATCCGTATTTGTGTCCAAATATTTCAAAGTTGCATCAAACTTAGAATCTAAAATCATTAGAATTTCTTCCTTTGAATTTGAATTTGTTGCTTGCGAAGTCGACGCACTTGAAGTCTTTGACCCGCTACTTTACCCTTTATCAAAAGCGGCCAATTTGGTATTTTCAATTAAAATTTGCACCTCATTTTTCAAATCTATATAATATGCAGTATCTTATCTTATGTCATTATGATACTTACAGAACCTGTTGTTGTGCTTTTCTTTTAGTCTATTTATCGGAGCTGGCTTTTTAAAACTCATATATCTTTTTGCCTTTTCAAAAATCGCATCAACATTCTCAGTTAAATCAACATAATATTTTGGCTTTATCCACTGATTTGGTCTTGGTCTTTGAAATTGATACCATGTAGCTTAAGTTGGGTACCCTCTAGTTCGAGGAGGAAAACTATTGTTATTTCTTGGACGAGATGGTTGGGTAAAATTTGAAGAGTGACCTTGATTATTTGACATCTTCCCTGAACTCTTTTGACTGGGTCCAACCACTCCTCGAACTTTAGTTGATTTCTACAGTTTAATTTGATCTTCAACTTGATCCATCACCACTCCAAAAGTCAAAGCTCTCTTCTTTGTTGTTTCAGTTGCTAAATCAACCGGTAATAAACCTTGTTGAGATGCAGCCATGGCTACCAAATCTTCACAATTATCTAATCCAGCTTTTGTTAATACAAAATGCTTGTATAGTCCTTCAACTTCTCTCTTACAGTCTGCTTACACGGTATAATTGTGTTACCATTTGCTCGTATTTCTTTACTTAGTATAAATTATCCTCGAAAAGTTGTATAAAAATCTCTAAAATTGGAAGTAGATCCCCTCAGAATCGTATTGTACCATGTCAAATATGCGTCTTTAAATGTTTGAGAAAAGGCTCTGTATACCAGCCTAAAATCATTTTCGAAGTTCATCATGTGGTTCTTAAACTGTTCGATGTGGTCATCGGGATCTTGCATCCCATCAATTTTTTCAACCTTAGAGATATTAAACCGTTTTAGAAGAGTATTAGACCTTATCTCAGTTGTTAAAGAGAATTTCTCCAGTCAACTCCTTGCACGTATTGGTCATTTCCTCATGTTCCCATAACAACGTACAAATTTCGATCATCAACTCTTATGTACTGATTTGACGTATTTCCTTCACACCATCATGCTTCCCTCAAACAACGAGGCACATTGTCTATTCTTGATTTATATTCTTTTTGTGACTTTCCCGACCGACCTTTTTCTTCTTTCGAAGATCCTCGATACCTCTTCTATACAAATGCCAAACTGTCAAACTTATCATCACTAGATGAAACATACCTATGTTTGCCTTTTTTCTCTTTTCGTGAAGTACCATGCTCTTTATTATATTCAAAATGTGTTTTCCTCTGCTAACTTCAAATCTGACGAGCTATACAAGATCGATCATATTGGTTGTTCACATCATTCTTTGATCATACTTCTCATTTAAAATTGTGATTTTATCCAATAACTGACTCATTCGAGCTTCAATGTCTGAATGAGTCTGTTGAACTGCAATTTGATCATCTTCTTTATTTTTCTCTCTTCGCAAATCAAATCTTAACGCTTCAATTGCCTTTTGAACCAAATGATCATTTCCATTATGTGGCTCCGTTATCAATCAAGAACAATTGTAATTGATCATAAATTCAATTTTCTCTGGTTTTAGATTTCGAAATCAAGGTACCGATCGATGGAAATCTCTCACTATAGTTGCCAATTTGTATGGATTTAATTCTTGAATTTGGAAGAAACTTTTAAGTCTTAGGCATTTGGCTAGAAATTTGTACAAGGGGGAGATCAGTAATGGAAATAATACTTTATTCTTGTACGATCATTAGCTCGTCCCTAATTCTCTAGTAACTCAGTAAAGGAGCCAAACTTGGATTCTTTTGAAGTAATATAATTGGGTTTTCTGGTTTTATGAGGCATCCAACTTGCCAATCTCAGTTTACGCCACCTATGGAGTTTTCATTTCAGACATGTTGTTTACCACTCCTGGCATGTGATGAATGCTAGAATTTTTTTGCTCCCCTCTTGTCATGATTTCTACACTATCGCATCGCATGCTCTCTGACCTTCGGTTAAGGTTCTTTGGTATCAAGATAGACTATTCAATCTACAACCCTTACAAAATGATGGTAGTCAATTCATACCCTTCCAACTTGCCATTCTCAGTTTACGCCACCTATGGAGTTTTCGTTTCGGACATGTTGTTTACCACTCCTAGCATGAGATGAATGCTAGAATTTTTTTGCTCCCCTCTTGTCATGGTTTCTACACTATCGCATCGCATACTCTCTGACCTTCGGTTAAGGTTCTTTGATATCAAGATAGACTACTCAATCTACAACCCTTACAAAATGATGGTAGTCAATTCATACCCTTACAAAATGATGTTTTTGTTCGCTTGATTTTAGACTCGACTGATTATTCTAGTTTGGTTTTTAAAACCTTTTCATTTGTAGTTTATTTTGTTTTTAAGACCTTTTCATTTTTAGTTTATTCTGTATATAGTATGTGATCAATTTTTTATTTTTTTTTATCGTAGTATTGTCTTTCTTTTAGCTTTCCATGTCTCTCCGCTGAATATGTGTAAGAAGCATTTATATTTATTTAATGTAGGTTTTCCAAAAAAAACTTAATATGATGCGGTTAAAGATTAAAAAGAATATTTTATATGAAAATAAATATGGAACATTTATTACTAGAAGATTCAGAAAGCTACTAGTAGCATTTACTCATACAGAAGATTCTTTTGTCTTTTTCCACCGCATATAATATTTTGCAAAAAATAGAAAAAGGAAAAACCCTTTATTTAATTATATTATTATGTCTAAATAATGAAGAAACATTTGAGGGTTGCAGAGGAAGTAAAAGCTGATAGAAAGAAAGAGTGTTTAAGAGTGATATATAAATGGATATAAATAAAGCAAAAGGAATTCAGTTAAACCAAGGAGGCGTGGTGTGGCAGTCAAGTCCAGTCCTCATTCTCCATCTTATTCACATACAAAGAACTTTAATTACTCTCGATGCTTGGTTCATTAAAATCATCTTCTTCTTCCCACTCACGTTCACATGATCACCAAGAAGAAGCAGAAGTGGAAGAGGAAGATGCTTCCGCATCAAATCTTGAGATGCGCAAAATACTCGTAAGCTGCGCGGAGTTCGTGTCGAGATCTGATTACGCAGCCGCTCACCGTCTAGTGAGCGTTTTGTTAGCAAACTCATCCCCTCTCGGGGACTCGATGGAGAGATTGGTGAATCAGTTAGCCAAAGCTCTTTCGTGTCGGATGAATAATATTTGGAGTGCGAGTTCAAGTAGTCCTAGTCTGGCGGCAGCAGATCTACAGTCATGTTATCTTTCACTTAATCAAATCACACCCTTTATAAGGTTTAGCCATCTAACAGCAAACCAAGCAATACTAGAGGCAATGCAAGTAGGGCAAGAATCCATCCACATACTTGATCTTGACATCATGCACGGCGTCCAATGGCCACCGCTTATGCAAGCACTAGCCGAAAGGTCACCAACACCGCCAACTCTACGCATCACAGGCACCGGTCAAGACTTGAACATCCTCAATAGAACTGGAGATCGGCTTTTGATGTTTGCTCAGTCATTAGGGCTTCACTTTCAGTTCCAGCCACTTCTTCTACTTGAGGAAAAAGCAACGTCCCTAGCTCTCCACCTACCAACCCCTCTTCCGGACGAAACCCTAGCTGTGAACTGCGTGCACTACCTTCACAGACTCCTGACAGATGACACGCGACACCTCCAAGCGTTGCTCCAGAGGATTAAAGAGTTGAACCCTAAGGTGGTGACTCTAGCCGAAAGAGAAGCGAGTCACAACCAGCCGCTCTTCTTGGAGAGATTTGTGGAGGGTATAGATCATTACGGAGCCATCTTTGATTCTCTGGAGGCAACAGTACCTCCGAACAGCAAAGAGAGACTAGGGTTGGAACAAATATGGTTCGGAAGAGAGATGATGGATATCATGGCTGGGCAAGGAGAAGGAAGGAGAGAAAGACACGAGAGATTCGAGTGTTGGGAGATGATGTTTAGAAGCGCAGGGTTTGAAAATGTTCCTTTGAGTCCTTTTGCCTTATCTCAAGCAAAGCTGCTCCTACGACTCCATTATCCTTCTGAAGGTTACCAGCTTAGCTTTCTTAACAACAATTTTTTGTCTTTAGGTTGGCAGAACCGTCCGCTTTTCTCCGTATCTTCATGGCACTAGCTACCTATAACTAGCTAGCACCTCCATACATTCATCTATTAGGAGGAGTCTAGTGTTACTAGCTTCATCAACTACTACTTAGTTTCCTTCTATATTTAAACCTACTCCTACCTTAATAAGAAGCAGATGCATGATTGAGAAATAAACAACTTCATCTTTCTTCTGTACTCTGCAGACTTGGTTTTCCAATCATATGTATATGGGGATTAGTTCTAAGCGAACTTCACTAACCTTTTGCTCTCTTCTTTTAATTTATAGTATAATGTTCTTCTCTTAATTGGTCCATCTTTTAGCCCATATAATCTTTGTGGAGTACCTAACAATTATATTATATTTTGTTTAGATAAGTTAATTCTCTCCTAATTTACCTTGCTAGGGTTTTGATTATAGTGTTGATGGTTGTAAAGGAGGGTTTCTTTTGGAAAATCATTAGTGTATATTGTTTTACCCTCCAGTTCATTTTAAATGTAGTGTTATAAAGTAGTTGAATGATTTAGGTTTAGATAGAATTAAGGATGGTAAGTAAGATAGATGCCTTATCTATAGTAGTAGTAGTAAAATAGAGAGTGAATATATAGATAGAGAAAGTAGGTAGAATCAAAAGAGAACCAGCCTTGTTCCCCAAAATTCCTTTGAAAGAAAGAAAGAGAGAAAGGCAACTAAGATTCTTGTTTTGTGCATTTACCTGTTTCCTTTAGTAGGAGTAGGAGGAGTATTAAATATTGTGTTGTGGCCCTAATTTCAGCCTTTTGTCCCCTCAACAAAACCATCAAAGTTGTCAAAATTATTGCTTTTGATGCGCACCTTGCCTCCTTTTCCTCTAACCACCATGCATTTGGGAAAAAAACACCTTTGCTATTGCTAGCTAGGATTCGCTCGTGTCCTCTGGATTTTAACATAATAGTATAATATTTTAAACAATCTCGATCTCAATCCTCAAATACTACCAGTAATAGTTAATTATTTAATTACACTATATAAAATGATTAGTAGTAGTAGGAGTATTTAAGTTTATCTTAAATATAGAATGATTAGTGATTTGACAAGTGCATGCGAGTTGGCAGTGGTTATTGATGGAGGTGATAGACAAGGATGGATTGTTGAACAGTGATGGATCGAGTCGAGATGATACTTATAATAAGTGATAAGATAGTGTAGCATACACATGCATATAGACATAGACATAGACATGAGAAAAGTAACAAAGCTAGCTAGCATCTTTTAGGTAGCTAGAAAGCTATGTATAATATGGTTTGCGTTGCGTTTGCGTGTTGAGATTTATCTAATAAGTAACACAAAGCATGAGTCTAAACTAGGGTTGGTGGACGCATGGCAACTGACAGAAGCAAGCCATCAATCCATCTATCTCTTTCATATAATTCTATCTATATACAGGATCATCCTTATTCTTATTGCTCTCTAATTAAAACTTCAATGTTTACTCCATTTTCTATCTCACTTATCTATATAATAATTCCATTTAGTTTTCTGCTAACAGTATCAAACTCTTAGTTACTCTATATTTTAGAAGGGTTCGGCTAAATTTGGGCCCAAAATATGTTAATCAGCCCCAAAAAAACAAGCTTTTTTGAAATTTTACAATTTTACCCTTATCCCGGCGGTTGAACCTTTCTCAACCGCCGGTTGAGACCCTCCCACCCGGCGGAAAAGCTGTTTCACCCGCCGGTTGAAACCCTCTCAACCGGTGGGGTAAAAGACTGCTAAAATTTTGGGGTTGGTTAACATATTTTGGACCCGAATTTAGCCAAACCCATTTTAGAATAGTTGGAAAATAAAAAGTAGAAACAAATGAGTACACTGAGTGATATATAGCATAACTAGCCATTTAATCGGATGATAATTGTTTCATATAGATAACTGGAAAAGTCGTATGTTTTAATAAAATTATGTACATAGATTTTAAGGATACATAACCAATCTTTAGTTTAAATCTCCTATTCAATCTTCATATTTTAATATTTATCTATCATTTCAAGTATGTTTATCGTAACGATTTTGGAAAATTAAATATAGCTTGGTTTGAGCCGAGATCATTAACACCATTGTTATAGATCTCTGTCGTGATCTAAAAGATAACCTTATCAATATTCGTTATGTGTGTCTTAATCTTAACTCTTTTATTCGACTACTACATGCATACATGATCATTTCTATAGTTAACGAAGGGTTATCTAGTTCGGTGAAACTCTTGTCTTCGATGAGGGAAGACGAAATTGTGATATATATTTATTTTCTTGACTGTGAAATTCGATTGGCTTTGCATTCACAACTAGTAAGGTTTTTTCAACTGCTGGATTTTTGCCATAGCCAGGCGATGTCGAACGATTGAAAGAATGTGTTTGCCATAACTGTAGCCTTCAGATTAGGTAGCCTCTTTTTGGGTGGGGTGTTGGCATCAACCAACCAAGTGATCATCTACCAAAATTTTATTTTCTATCATTTGACCATTTTGAATGAACGTAAAAAGGTGATTGATTTACCAGAGTCGAATAAACAATGGAAATAATATTTTATTTTGATTGGTCGGGAGTGGGAGACCGACGACATGAAGAGTCGACGTATGATTATCTAACCTAACTGAAGGCAACACCATACCTCATATGTATTACTTTACTCCCGTTAACTATTATGTATTAGTTTATACTTGTATGTTTCATCTTCATGTTTCTAACTTCTCTCACTTAATTTAATATGTCACCCAAAAACAAACGAAGGCTGAAATTTTATCCGGCATGGCTCTACCTTCAGCTAATTTACCCTCATGTTATAACCAAGTACTCAAATATCCTAAAGGTGGTTGTAGTCAAACATTCTCTGAAACATCTAAAGGTGGAAGGATATGAGAAGAAACGGTCCCCTGAGACGAGACGAGCGAAGAGGATCCAGTTGGTATTGAATTTTTCACCAACCACTAAGATGATACTAGGGTCGAAACCTTCCATCAAAAGAACTAAGCTTAAGGTTTTATGGAGGTTGTAGGGAAATATGTCGATTGAGGTCTGATGGTATTGAAGCACAACCATGGGGTGGAATAAGTCAAGAAGAAAGGTTGCCTGCTAGAGCCGGACGCCTGAGGATTGATGAATTAGGTCACATCTCACGAGATAAGGACAAGTTGCTAAGAGGATTCCCATTATTTCCACTCAAATATGGTTGTTCCATGGTTGCGCTTGGTAGGTTGATATGTGTGTTGAGGTAATAACTTTGTGTTAGACGTGTTCAAACTTCGTGTGATATAATTTGTGTTTACTTTGTATATTTTAGGTGATAGAAAATATGTTTGAGGCTATTCAATCCCTATTTGAGAATAACAACATGGTATTGGTAGATGTTTCAAGACTTATAAAGATTCCTTTCAATAATCTTAAATAAATGACTGAGACCAATGTTGAGTTCACCAAAGTTTGGACAAAAATAATTGTTTTTCAAAATAGGTTGACGAAACAGAAACACGAATTAGAGAAAGCTACCATTTAACATAAATAAAATCATTACAGGGAAGACACTCTTTTGGAGAACGAGAAGAAATAGTTACGGTATGAGAAGGTAAAACTGGATATAAAGAATAAGAAGGGTTTAGAGGAGAATAACCTTTTAAGGAACAATTTGAGTGAGAGCGGATAATCCAAGGCTAATGCATTTCAGGATGTTGCTACTTTTACTATAGAAGTAGCCTGAGGTCAAGTTGCCTAAATTATTAGTCAAATGGTTTTCAACTTTCATTTAGTGTTCCTGACTTAGCCTTGGGGGAGTTTTAGTGATACGTCATGGTGGAGGATACGCCCGAATGGGTCGTGGTTGAGAATGATATAATTGAGGGTATTAATATATTAAAAATTCAAGAGACTAATAATGTTTCCGAACAACAAGATAATCCCATTGATACTCTTGGTCATGGAATTTCATGTCACTCTTACTACTGCCGAACTTGAGATTATGAGAACTTTGAAAAATACCCATACGAAAGAAGGTGATGTATCCGTATATGAAAGAACACACAAACTAGTCGGAATTGTTGGGAGAAACAATGATACCAAGACCTCTTGAACTTCATTTGTGTTTACCTAACTTTTTTTTCTTTTTATTTATGTTTTGGATATAAAATCCTAGGATTTTGGGGCATGGTTTTTATACATGTTACTACGTTTTAAACTCAAGTCATCGGGTGGTCAAGGTAGAGTTTATATGCTTTGTTGTATGGTATGGTTTTATGTCCGGGAGGGTCGTCATTTTTATTTTCTTTAGACTGCAATTATGTTATTTACTTTGTATGTGTGTTGTAAGTAACAAGACATCGACTTTAACATTAGGTGATCAATCTGTATGAGAGGTGTTGAATCCTTAAAAATTTGTTTGGTCTCTATTTATTGATATTTTTATGGAGAATTCACACGAAAGGGAACAAGGAATTCTCAACGAAAAAAGTGCTCTCTGAACTGAACGTGAAAATAGTTTTCCATCAGACGATTGTTCCCGTAACTCCACTCTCGAATGAGAAAGCTTTTTAAAGTATGAATTCTTTTAGGCAAGCTAAGTCTTAGGGAAACTCTTTTAGAGAGTTTTAAGCACATCTAATCCTGTTCGAGTTCTTCTACCTGGGAAGGCTAACAATAATAGATGGATATTTATTTATATGATGGAATAATAGAATGAATCCTTTTTTGAGGACTCCTAACAATTTCTGTTCTCAGGTCTAAATATCTTTCTTTGGTAGGTCAAGGGATAAATCTTTTTAAGGGCGTAATAAGTCTTTCGATGGTGATCCCGGAAAGCCAGTTAGTTTCCTTTCATGTGGTTACAGGCTAGTTGGAAAGACGCACTATTATTCAGATAGGCAAACTTTGTTATTTACCCAGGTAAGCGAATACTTTTCCTATGAGGTAGACAATTTTCCGTAGGAGAGAATAGGCAGGCTAGTTTCATCCAGTTGCAGTCCTAAGTCAAAGGATAAGATATAGATTGGTTTCATGTTCCCTTTTTGGAGGCCAAGCGAGCTAAATGTTAGAAAAAACTCGCGGGGGTTTGCTTAGGAAAATAGGTAATATGGTGCTGGTCAGGTTCGGTGGAATGCTACCTTCAGTTCCATGTATGTTCGATAGAACGAAAGATTCCTCCCCACTGATCGGAGTACGCCGATTACCCCCTGAACCGTACAAGATAGTTACCACCTATCATACTGATTTCTAACTTCACTTCTTTTTTTGGTCGTTCGATCGATGGTAGTATAAGAGATCTGTAACCCCCCGAAAGGATTTAAATAAGGGTTACTCTTCCTACCCATAGTTAGCATGTATCTCCTCGGGTCATACTTAAGTATCACATCGTAGACCCCCGCCCCAACTCTATCTTCTTTATCAGTGAACCGGAACATAGTGTGCAGGTACTCTTCAATGCAGCGGGAACGAGACGACGTGACATACTACGATCACGTACAAAAGTTCTGCCCTTCAGCTCGGCAATATGGAACCTCTCAACAGATCCACTCCCCCCGTTCCTTTATGAGGTCTTATCAGGATAGGTAGGCCCACCCAAGCCTTTCTATTCCCCCCCATAAGACCCTATTTCTCTTTTCTTCTTGAGAAAGAGAAAGAAGAGAATCAAGGATTGATTCTCTTCTTTCATGTGAGAACGACCTTCTCTTGTCTATATATGATATGATTGATCTCGTCGAGAGCATGCGATTATCGAGCTCTCGTATGGTTTCATTGGTTGGAATAAGGTACCAAGCATCTACTTTTAATTCTTTGAGAAATGGCATATTTCTGACCTCATTGGGCCATCTTACCATTCTTATTTCTTGTGCTGGCCAAATACAGTTTACTCTTTGTGATCCTTTTGGTTGGATGCACTCTCTTACTTTTGTACTTTATTTATACTTGACTAATCATTCAAACCTAGATTTTTGTTTTGGCATTAAATCTTTGGAGGTTTATCTATATATATATACCTAGTTCACACCACCTAAAACTTCAAGTATTTATGAAACATAAATTTACATGAAATATTAATATTGTCTTACTTACGTAATTTAATAAGAGTTTTAAGTGCACTACGTCCGAGGGTGTGGTAGTGGCTTATTTTTTGTATCGACTAACTTATATGTCTATAATTTTACCTTTTCCACCATTGTATATGGCCCATCATATTTAAACCCGACCTCGTGATCCATAGTATCTTTAATATGTTAGAAAACCTTCATTAATACTTTATCACCAAATTGGAAAATTCTTCCACACACTCTCATATTATACTTGTTTCTTATTAGTGTGTGATAGTGTTGAACCCTTAATGTGTTTTAGTCTGTTTTTCTTTAATAATGTTTAGTTCATCTATCATGCCCTCAAAATTGAAATTTTTGACATAATTAGCTACCTTATAGGAAGGTAGCACTGTATCTACTAGGATTACTAAGTCCACTCCATAGACTAATGATAATATTTTTTCTTATATGGTTTTTTCGATGGGTGGTTTAGTAAGGCCATATCATCTTCAGTAAAAGGTTTGACCACATGGTGATCGAACCCTCGAAAGTTTTCTACAAGCTGTTAATTATGCATTTGCTCCTCACCTCAACTTTCCCATTATCTTAAGGGTGTAAATGTGTTAAGAAGAATTTTGGATGACTTGATTGTGGAAGAAATAATCAATTTGAATGTTTAATAATTGGGTATCATTCTCAATGGTAATTATCTTAAATATTATGAAAATACAACATATACTAATCTTCAGAAATTTGATTGCCTCCTTAGCCATGATCCTTGCTAAGGGCTCAACTTCAACCCATTTAGAGAAATAATTAACCTCTGCTATAATGTAATATTGGCATATGAGGCCTTGGAAAGAGGTCCAACCAAGTCTAGCCCCTAACGATGAAGTGGTAGAGGTTCTTATAATGTGTTTTTTGATATTACCAGTATGTGTACGATATTACTAAACATATGGATGATATCACCTTTTTTTACCATTTTGTTGGTGCTGATTGTAAGAGTCCACCAATTTTAACATGCTAGAAAGACCCTTCTTGTCATGGTATTATGCATATAGTGAGTCAAATCTACCCCGTCATGAACCTCAATCAAAACATAATACGTCTAAATTGGGCCTAGGCATCTCAGTATGAGTTTTATTAAAAAAACACCGATACATAGTATCTTGTAACAATATAAAGTTTTTTTTAATTTTTATTTTAGGCTAAGAGTATCGTTATTATCGATAAGAAATATCATAGTTAGGAGGTAGTGCCAAATAAAAAATTTCCAATCTACTTATGTATCTAAAGTATTTAATTTGGTAATATTGTTGTTATGGGACTCAGCTACCCATGTTATGGATGGTCGCTCATGTAATATAATACATAAGACTGTGGCTCTACATGTCTAGGTAGCTAGGGAGTCAAGCAATGAATTCTCAGTCATTATTAAGTTCTTCATAGTCTTCAATTATTTTATAATATTTCCTTTTCGTGCATCTGATTTCCCGAGATCCTAATTTAATACCAATATAAATCACTAAGTTACTTTAACCTTTTTGTACCAAATTTTGAGCTCGACATAGTCCCAAGTTTGCAACTTCCAATTCAACCTCGTTATTAGTTTCTTGGAAATCGAAGTGTATATCCTGGTACATAACCTTCCCTAAAGGAGTGATCAGTTGAATACCAGCCATGTAACTTGAGAAGAGTGACCCATCATCCATCTAGGCTGTTCATATTGGAGATAAACGCTCTTGACTAGGCAAAGGCCTTCTATAATGGAATTGGGTTAATAAGTTGGCTAGGTGTATGGCGTGTTGCGGTTGTTCTTGATTCGAAAAATATATCATAATCCTATAAATCTATAGACTATCAAATTACGCGCACTGAGATGTTTGGTGGCTACTGGTAAGAATTAAAGCTGTATTGACAAAATCAAGAACACAAATCTACTTAGAGAATTTTTGGAAGTGAAAAGTGCTTCTGATTATTTCATAGGCATAACTGACTTCTTCAGCCTCTTTAAATAGACTGAGTGAGTTAGTTAGAGAAACGGTTACATAATGGTATAATTGCAGTTTAACCTTTACATTTCTCCTAAAGCCTAATTTAACCCTATATTTACAGAACTTATCACTTTAGTCCCTACTAATTTGCACTTAAGCCCCTGAGGAATATCTTTCCTTATCAGTAGCCCCCCTAGTTCTTATACAGACATTTATAAGAACTATTGGCTCCTCGAACTCTACCTTGAGTCAATACAACTTTCTTCACTTTATCCCTTTATTATAATCGAACCCAATGATTTGTGACTTCTCCTTGAATTTGTGAACAAGTGCAAACAGATTTCCCCATCGCTTCGAACTTGCCAACTGGAAGTACAGCTTCGTCTCTTCTTCAAACATTATTGCTAGAAACACAGTTTTACTAATACTTCGAAATCTTTGATCCCTACTCGAAAGATTGATTAGACCTTTAATAGTAGGCCTGTGACACTATACGTTTTCTTTTCGTTTCACATTCCACCCAATGAGGACAACTCACTGGTTTTGCCTCTCCATATTCTCAACGTCACTCCTTTATCCTATAAATACCCAACCCTTCATTCACTAAGAACTTTTTAGAGAAATTACTTCTTGAACCATCTTCAATCTGTTCTTCATCTTCAACCTGTTCTTCATCTTCAACCTGTTCTTCAAGCCACCTTCAACCCGATCTTCATAAACTTTGATATTACTTCATCTTTTTCATCCACCAAAGTAACTTCTCAGATCGATACTCATTGTATGAGAAGATATCCTAAATACAGAAGATCTAAACCCAGAAAACCAGTAAAATCAAAGAAACCTCTTTTCCCTGGTTCCAGCAATCAAGTATTCGGGGCCTACGATTATCTTTGCATTTCACGAAGAGCCAAAGAATACAAAGCTGCTGGGTTCATCTACAACGGTCCTCACTCTTCTTGTACCACTTTTAAATATGGTAACTTCGATCCTAACCTTGCCACTTCGTCTTCACCTTTAGTTTCACAACCAAAAACTAATCAAGAAACCTTTCCTCCTCGAAATCTCCCTACTTCTCCCTTGTTAAGACCTCATCGGAAATCTAAAGTCGTTACTTTAGACAAACCACCTACACCTACTGATAAAAAACCACAACCTAAATCACCTGTGCTTCAAGTCGAAGCGACAAAAAACCTTCGATCCAACACACTCCCTCCTCACTTCGAGGCTATCAAAGTTAAACGTGCCAAAAAATCACCTTTCCTAGCAATGGGTGAAGAAGCAGAAAACTCTTCTCCTCCCCCACACTCTTCTCCTCCCCCACAAGAAGTGGATGACATTACACCAGAGTGTAGTCAGCCAATTCCTGTGACTCAACAGGAGACTCAAATCCGAAGTCGCTCTATTGAAGTCACTGATAAAGATAAAAAAGTCGATTCTGAAGCTACTGAATCTGATGCCGAAGGGGAATCCGAGGCTGATGGTGTAGCTCCTCCAAAAAAGACTCGAGGGAAAAAAGCTCTTATTACACTTCCCGAGAGCGTTGCTGCCTTAGTTCAAGAAAATCTTAAACCTCTTTCTGCTTGGTATATTCTTGCCTTAAAGAATGTACCCTACAGTTACTACCTCGAATTAGAGAAAGAGCAGCTCCGAAAGTTATGGGGATTAACGGATAACATGATTCTTCGACTACCAGTAGAAGGAGAGACACCTCTAAACTGTCAGAAAGATGAGCTAGTAGTGTACCCCGAACTCTTCAACTGGGGACTTCGGTTTCCCCTTGATCCGATGATAGTGAAGTACTTCGAAATTCACAGATTGTGTCCAACACAAGTTACTCCCAACTTGCTCTTTACTCTATTCTCAGCAATCATGGTATCAAGGCTTGGAGGCATTCCCCTCGAAATCGAGGACTTCATCTCAATAACCAAAGTGTCGAATGGCCCAGTTCTGCCGTTTTATTACCTAACTCTTGAGGATGACTTGAAGATTGTCGACGACCTCCTCGAAGCTGACAAACTCTGGAAGCAAAGATTTGTCTTCCTGTCAGGAGCTTGGGAAAACGGCAAAGAAATTTCCGATGCTAATCCTTCCAAACTCACCCTTACATGGAGAGATAGTAGTAAGTGACATCTTCCCTTTCCCCCCTTTTTTTATCAGTTTATTTATCTAAGTGTTTGTCTCCCCTTTTTCTTAGAAATTCCGAGGCGATTTAAGAGTCGTCGAAAAGAAGCCAAGGTCATCTTCCAACAAATGGCTGAATGGGCAGAAAAGTCTTGGGGAAATGGCTTTCACTCAGCCTTTGAGCCGATCAACTTCGTCAACAGCCATCTCTGGCGCATATCTTTAGGGGCGGACTTCCCTCAAGATCCGATGGTCCAACCAGATGCTATCCTAGCAGTTCAAAGGATACTTGCACCAGATGGGAAATGCTACCTTCCCACGCGGAACCGAAGTGAAAGACATCTTCCTTTAAAGAAGAAAGGAAAATTGACCCATAAGAAGGCCAGCACAAGTAGGGCTAACCCTTCCAAGACTTCGAAACGTGCAGCGAAAAGAAAAGCATCTGCACCTCCGCTTCCCACCATATCCGAAGAAGACCAACCTATCCTGAAAAAGAAAAAGGAGAGTTCTCCAAAAAAGAAAAAGAGCAAGTCCAGCAAACCAAATGAAAAGAATGAGGCTGATATGCTGGAGGCGGTGCTGGCTTCCGAGGCGTGTGGGAAAACTTTTGTTGAAGAAAACCCTGAAGGAGGACTGTCACTAGGAGATAATCAAATAGACGATTATCTCAACCTCGAAGATTTTAATTCAAGCGGGGATTTTGTGTTTTCTGGTTCCCAACCTACCAATGTCATTCCACCGACTTCTACTGGGGCTGATGTGGCTTCGACATCAAATGCCATTGTTCCTGCTTGCCACCACCCAACAGTCCTTCCTCATTCAGACAAATCCGATGAGGTAGCTTTGATCCTTCGTCCCTTTGACAATTTAAGTGCTGCAGCTAATAAATTATGTGAAGAAGTGAAAAATTCACACGCACAATTAGAGCTTCTTGCACAAAAATTGGTCAAGAGCAAGAAAGAAATAGAGTCTGAAAAGACTTCAAAAAATGAGGCATGTCAGAAATTCGAGGCTGAGAAAGAAAAGCTCCTTAAAGATCACAAAGAAAAAGTCGAGGCTTTGGAGACTTCTCATCAGCTAGCTCTTAAAGACCTAAATTCTCAACATTCTACTACCATCTCCGAAGCGCAGAAAAAATCTTCTGATGCTGAGAAACTTCTTAAAGAAACTCAGGAGAAATTGAAGAATACTCAGGAGAAGTTGAAGAATTTTCAAACTGAGTTGACTACGCTTCGAACAAAATTCGAGGAAGAAAAGAATGCTGCCGTTAAAAAGGCTGAAACCGCTGTTGGCTCTTTAATGCTTGGAGGTATCAAGAAAGCTCAAATTGATACAACTATTCAACTTCTTCGAGAGGTTCATGCTGCCTGTCCAAGGCTGGATTTAACAAATCTTTGGAAACAAGTCCCTGAAGAAGATCGCCCAAAGGAAGCATTCGAGGTGCTACCAAGCTCCTCAGAAGAAGAAGATGCTTCAGAGGAGTCATCGGAAGAAGAAGACGCCTAATAGTCTAGGCACATTATGTTCGTTTTTTGTGTATTTGGCTAAGTAATTCTCACCTTTTTGTAAACTTCGTGTTTAATCCGATGAACAATCAACTTTTCTTCCTCTTAAAATTTTATCTTAAACTTTTGGTGTACTTATTTAAATTTATCACTTCGAAAATTAGACGTATTTATTAATGGAGGTACCTTGAAAATTAAGATGCACTCATAAGTCGTGGCACCTCGAAAATTAGATGCACTCATAAGACGTGGCACCTCGAAAATTAGATGCACTCATAAGACGTGGCACCTCGAAAATTAGATGCACTCATAAGACGTGGCACCTCGAAAATTTGGTTGTTTCTTCAAAGCTATTGCTTCGGAAAATTATTCTTGATCAACCTTCAAAGATGATCAATCTTTGCCAAGTTACCAATATAATAAATCACTCATCATAGTAAACAACCAATGGCCAAAAGAAATTTTATTAAAAAATTCAATATCAACCAGACACCTCGTTAAAACCTTTCTGGGCCAACAGATAAGGAAAGAGTATGTCTGTTTTACAAAGGTTCGAAGTTTGAATTTACTCACAGTACAATTTCAAATGCTCTATGTTCCAAGGATGTTTGAGCATCCTCCCTTCTCGATCTGACAACCTGTAGGAACCTGGATTAACCTTCATTTTGACTTCGTAAGGACCTTCCCAATTCGGGGCCAATTTTCCGAGGTGCTTATCCTTAGTGTGAAGAAACACTTTTCGTAACACTCGATCGCCAATTTTGAATTCTCTCCTCTTAACTTTAGCATCGTACCTGCTTCTCATTAATGTTTGATAATGGATCACATTCAAATGTGCTTTGACCCTTTTTTCTTCCAATAAATCAAGCTCCACCCTTCTAGCTTCATCATTATCCGCATCGGAATATTGCAGTAGTCGATAAGAGGGCAATGTAGATTCAGCAGGGCACACAACGTCCATTCCATATACTAAAGAAAAAGGAGTCTCTTTTGTAGCCTCTCTAGGGGTTGTTCTATATGCCCATAGCACTTCTTGAAGATAATTTGGCCATTTCCCTGCTGCTCCTGCCAAATTTTTCTTCAAACCATCCAAAATAGTTCTATTTGTAACTTCCACCTGTCCATTTGCCTGGGGATGGAAAGGAGTGGAAAAGCATTGCTGTATCCCTTTCGAAGAGCAAAAAGAGTCCATTTCCTTGTTATTAAATTGAGGACCGTTGTCCGTCGTTATTTTTCGAGGTACTCCAAAACGGTAGCAAATGTTACTTTGAATAAACTTAATTACATCCTTAGCTTTTGTCCCAGCTAAGGGTTCTGCTTCTGCCCACTTCGAAAAATATTCAACCGCAACAATAATCATCTGTCTTCCACCAGAAGCCATAGGTAACGGTCCCACTAAATCAATCCCCCACCTATCGAAAGGAACCGCCTCTGAAATTGTCATTAGGGGTACTGCTGGTTTGTGTATTAAATTTGCATACCTTTGGCAAGTATCACAGCTTCGAACTAACGACTTGGCATCTTGCATAATAGTAGGCCAATAATATCCTGCCAACAATACCCGACGCGTTAAGGCTTTGAATCCACAATGAGCTGATCCATCCCCATCATGCAGTTCGGATAAAATGTCTTGAGACTCTTGTTTGCTTAAACATCGTAGTAAAGGTTTCGATGCAGACCTTTTGTATAGTACCCCATCCAATACCACATAGCCAAGAGCTTTGTACTTTATTTTCTTAAGCAAGTGTTTATCAAGAGGTAAAATTCCCTTCGAAATAAAGTTTAACAAGTCAAACCTCCAATCTCCTCGAGCGCACATCGGATCTTTCACTATCTCATTAACAACTTCACACTGCTCAGAATTCGGTATGATCGAAGGCGATGGTTGTGTAATGATCCACGGATATTCTTCAGAGTAAGCCATTGTTGCCAAAGAATCAGCCATTGTATTGCTACCTCTTCGAATATGCTCCACTTCGACATTTTCAAACTGTGCCATCATTCCCCAAAGCTCTTGTAAGTACAAAACCAAACGTTCCTTTTTAGCTTCCGACACTCCTTTAACATGGTTAACTACCAACTGTGAATCTGTTTCCAAGCGTACATATATTGCTCCACAAATCTTTGCTAACCGTAATCCTGCTAGCACGGCTTCATATTCAGCTTCATTATTCGAAGCATGAAAGCCAAATTTTATAGCTTGAAACATAAATTCCCCTGTTGGTGCCACCAGTTCAACTCCTGCACTTGACCCTTTATTACTGGATCCTCCATCAGTTCGTACCGTCCACGTCGGATTCTCGTTCACCTTTTCACTATCTTTCTCTTCGGATCTGCTTGAGTGAAACTCCACCAAAAAATCTGCTAAGGCTTGAGCTTTGATAGCTGTTCGAGGAGAGAATAACACATCGAAATCTCCTAATTCCACAGACCACTTGGTCATCCTTCCTGAGATGTCTGGCTTTTGCAAAACGTTTTTTAATGGATATGAAGTTCGAACCACAATCGTATGTGCCTGGAAGTAAGGGCGCATTTTTCTTGCTGCCACTACTATACACAGTGCCAATTTTTCGAGCTTCAGATAGCGCTTCTCAGCATCAACCAAACTTTTGCTGACATAGTAGACAGGCTTCGAAATTCTCGTATCCTCACTGACCAAAACTACACTTACTGCATAATCCGACACTGCTATATATAAAAATAACTGCTCACCTTTTCGAGGCTTTGATAATATTTCAGGAGAGGACAAAAGATTTTTGATCTTTAAAAAGGCTTCTTCACAATCCGAAGTCCACTCAAAATTATTAGGTCTTCGTAACACCTGGAAAAAAGGAAAGCACTTATCTGAAAAACGAGAAATGAATCTGTTCAAAGCTGCTAACCTGCCCGCTAACATTTGCACTTCTTTAATATTCCGAGGTGAAGACATCGATATCAGGGCCTTCAATTGTTCTGGATCCACCTCGATTCCTCTTTCACTAATCATGTATCCCAAAAACTTGCCAGATCGAACTCCAAATGTACATTTTTCTGGGTTCAACTTCAATTGTATTGCTCTAAGATTCAAAAACGTCTCTTCTAAATCATCAATGTGTTCATCATCACTTTTGCTTTTAACAAGCATGTCATCAATGTACACTTCGATATTTCTCCCAATCCGAACGGCATTACTTTATAGCAGTGCAAACCCCTGTCAGTAATAAAAGTCGTGCTTTCTTCATCATCTGGATTCATTCGAATCTGATTATACCCCGAAAATGCATCCATGAAAGTCAAGATTTTATTTCCCGAAGTAGAATCCACTAACTGATCGATTCGAGGCACCGGAAAAGGATCTTTTGGACAAGCTCTATTCAAATCTGTGAAGTCCACACACATTCGCCATTTTCCATTCTTCTTTTTCACTACCACCGGATTAGCCGTCCACCTCGGATAATTGGCTTCCCTGATATGACCCATCTTGTATAGTCGATCCACCTCGGCAACTATTGCCTCGGATTTCTCCAATGAAAAGGCCCTTCTTTTTTGAATTATCGGTTTGACCTTCGGATCAACCGCCAAACTATGACATATGATGTCACTTGGGACCCCCACTACATCTTCGAGCTTCCAGGCAAATACATCCAAATTCTCAGACAAAAAGGTCAACAACTTTTCTCGCATCGATAAAGATAACAGAGTCCCAATTCGAAGTACCCTGCCATTATTGAAAATATATTCTTCTATTTCCTCATTGACCACCACAGAACTCGGGGTTGACCTCGGATCATCAATTCCCTCATCTGTTTCATCAGAAGACAACCCCCCAAACTGCTAATTCTCCATCGGATCATCAGAACTTTTGCCCCGTAGTCTAAATGCAGCAGCATAACATTCTCTTGCCACCTTTTGATCACTTCGAACTACGCCGACTCGGTCCTCGATCACATACTTCAAACATTGATGAACTGTAGAAACTACAGCATACATTTTCGCCAACCACGACCTCCCAAAAATAGCATTATAGCTTGATGGACAATCCACCACTATAAAAAGTACTTGTACTTTCTTCTTGAAAGGCCCCTTTCCCAAAGAAACTTCACCCTCGAACTCTCCTATCACATTTGCTGTTGCACCAGTAAACCCTATGATAGTCCTTTCTGATCTTTCTATTCGAGGCGGAGCAGTTAATCTCTCATATGTTGACTGAAAAAGCACATTAGCAGAGCTCCCTGTATCAATCAGCACTCGTCGAATCTCCACCCCGCATACTTCTGCTCCTATGACCACTGCATCTTCATGTGGCCCAGTAATCCCCCTCAAATCATCCCCATCGAAAATTATAAAGGGCACATCCTTTCTGTTGCTTAAGTGTACCGATGCGCCTCCCTCAATCTGTCGTATTAAATTCACTATGTGCCTCTTCCTCGAGTTATTAGTGTTATTGGTCATCGAATCTCCCCCAAATATTGTAAGTGATTCGAAGAAGGCACACAAATCTCGAACACGTCCCTGACGCATCGGCTCATCTATTGACATTAACAAAAGTCGACTGGGGTCTGGTTCGACATATTCCGAGGCCACATCGAAACCATTGCCCTCACCTGCAACATCTAAAATCATTAGTGCAGTTTCCTGCTTAGAATTAGGATTACCAACTTTTGGAGCTGCAGCCTTGGCATTCTTCCTGACATATTCCAGCAACTTTCCATTTTCGATCAAAATTTGCATCTCCTTCTTTAGAGCAATGCAATCATTTGTATCATGGCCAACATCGTCGTGATACCTGCAGAACTTATTATTGCGCTCCTCTCTTGGCCTGTTAATCGCTGGTGGCTTTCTAAAATTTATTGTTCCCCTTGTTTTTTCATATATCGAAGCCACGCTTTCAGTTAGATCCGCATAATAATCTGGCCTCACCCACACATTCGATCTGGATCTAAACTGTTGCTGATTATTGGAGTTGTGTTGATTGTATCCCCCTTGATACGAGTTCGAAACTCCTCGATTAGAGACATTTTGATTGTTCTTCGGACGCGAGGAATTGATGTTCAATGTGTTAGATTGTCCACTCCCCTTCTGAATAGTACTAGCACCTCCTCGAACCCGCGTCGATTCTTCGACCTTAATCTGATCCTCAACCTGAGCCATAAGAGCTCCAAATGTTAACGCCCTGCGCCTCGTAGTCTCATCGGCTAAATCCCCAGGCAACAGCCCTTGCCTAAACGCCGCCATAGCCACACTTTCTTCACAATCATCCAATTCAGCCTTTGTTGACACAAACCTCTTAGTGTAATCCTTTAACTTCTCTCCCACAGCCTGCTTGCATTGTATTATTGTGTCTCCATTGGCTCTCATTTCCTTGCTTCCCACAAACTGTCTTCGGAAAGCGGTATAGAAGCCTCTAAAATTTGCAATTGACTCCTTAGGAATCTTGTTGAACCATTTCAGCGCAGTTCCTTTAAACGTTTGAGAGAATGCTCTACATACCAATTTATCGTCGTCTTCGAAATTAGTCATGTAGTTTTTAAATTGTTCTATGTGGTCATCGGGATCTTGAGTCCCATCAAACTTATCAACTTTAGAAATATCAAACCGCCTCGGAAGCGGCACAGATCTGATCTCCCTGATCAATGGTGAGTCCCTCCAGTCAACTCCCTGAACATACTGGTCCTCATTTCTCATCCCCACAGTAGCATATAAGCTGGACTCACCTTCATATTTTCGAGGTGAATGTCTCCGAGGCGAATATTTCCGAGGTGAATATACTCGCCTCTCTTTCTTTTTCCTTCCTTCCTTATACACCCTAGCTGGCCGGAGCTCACGCTCTACTCCTCTTGAATGGCCTCGAGAACGTTCGTACTTCGGTGTTTCATCAGACTCAGAATCTTCGAAATCCTCTTCATCACTAGAGTTCACAAACAGTCGCTTTTGTAATTTTTCTTTCCTCTTTATCCCACTATACTCTTTCTTTTGCTCAAAGCGTGTTTTACGCTGTTCATATCGATCGTCGCCATCGTCCATCGACTGATCCGACTGATCATTCTGATCGCCCCCTGCTATTTTAGACCTAAGCCTAGCGCCATCATTATTTCCCTTCTTTTTCATCAATTCGTCAAGCTCTGCCACCTTCCTTATCATCTCATTCATTTTTCCTTCAAAATCAAATTGGATTGATTGAGTTGGAATCGATTTACCTGCCTCTTGCAGATCGGATTTCAATGTTTCCATAGCCTTGCGAACAGATGGATTGTCACCTTCCTCTGGATTCATCTTCAATCAGCAAAAAATCAAACAAAATATGAAAATTCGAACGAAAAACTTTGCAAAACGAAAACTCGAACGTCGATTTCTGATCTGTTGATCAAGGTATCCTCGCCCCCTCTTTCTAGCGCCAATTTGGTAAGAATTAAAGCTGTATTGACAAAATCAAGAACACAAATCTACTTAGAGAATTTTTGGAAGTGAAAAGTGCTTCTGATTATTTCATAGGCATAACTGACTTCTTCAGCCTCTTTAAATGGACTGAGTTAGTTAGAGAAACGGTTACATAATGGTATAATTGCAGTTTAACCTTTACATTTCTCCTAAAGCCTAATTTAACCCTATATTTATAGAACTTATCACTTTAGTCCCTACTAATTTGCACTTAAGCCCCTGAGGAATATCTTTCCTTATCAGCTACAACACATTCGAATGAGGAATGAGGTTTGGACAATGATGTAACTTATTTGAAAGTAA
Source organism: Limnanthes douglasii subsp. nivea (assembly GCA_036936605.1). Taxonomy (NCBI): domain Eukaryota; kingdom Viridiplantae; phylum Streptophyta; class Magnoliopsida; order Brassicales; family Limnanthaceae; genus Limnanthes; species Limnanthes douglasii. Next base: position 146,401,589 of record JAUPFV010000003.1, on the reverse strand, counting down.
TATCTTATATTCCTAGTTGTCACTACTAAGATGAGGGCTAGTTTTTCTAGTTGAATGTACCATCACTCTATATCTACAGACTCTTGCTTATGTAGTAGATTAGCCTCATATTCTTTTATACTTCCCTAACTAGTACGTCATTAATGACATAATCAAAAAATATTAAGTAAATATAGATTATTTCTCGTATAATGGGGCGAAGGCATATATTCTTTCATTTATAGAAACCTTGGTCATATGTTTTGGTCCATTGGAAGCGGTGAGTCTTTTTTAATATTTGCAAGAAATAAGAATATTTGTTTGAAAAATGAAATACGAATTTGTTCAAGGCTGCTAACCTTTCAATCAATATCTCGAATATATTGATTGGCCTAAGAAGGTGCATGGACCTAATTCTTTAAAATGTGATGGATTTACTTCTACACGCTTCTCAGTGACTAAGTAACCCTAAAACGTATTGTACCATGCGCCCAAATGTACAATAGATTCAACTTCAAGTTTATTTCCCATAAGTTTTTAAACATTTATTCTAGGTCTTTGGTAGAGTTTAGTTATACTCTTTGTTATCTTGGAAAATTAATTATTTGTAGCATCAGGGTTATGACCTCATTGGCTCTCTATGTGCTTCCAACCTCGAACCTATCTGTATATTTGGTCATTATGGCTTCTCATTGGAGAGACTCCCTTTCAAGTTCATGTAATCTGAAACCTGGAAATTGTAGGATTGGTCAAGTTTACTAAAGTAATCATTTGGTGGAATTGTTCAAGGGTATGGATCATATGGTAAGTTAGTATTTTTTTTTATGTTAAAGTGGGGTTGAAATGGGTAAGGGGTTGGCGATCCAACATGAAACTTAAACACATGGTCTTTTCTATCTTGATATGAGACTCTATTTAAGATAATAGAGCCCCAAACAATAGAGAATTGTTTTTAATCATACAACATGTCAATAATCTCGACATTATTTCTTGCCTAAAAGAAGCACATAACACAGCCTCATAGAAATCCTCAAGTCTATTCTTTTTTTATGAACCATTGACTGTAATCGGTGAGGCTTTCATTCAAAACATTCGTATGGTACATTATATAATCTCATCTCATTAATTATCTTACTCTCATTAATTTTTTCTCTGAACATAGACAATAATTCTCTAAGACTTTCGATTAACCCAAGAAGTAATTGATTGAACCATGTGAGTGCGTATCCCTTAATGTAAATCCAAACAAACTAACCAGTTGACCCCACCAAACCTTGGTATTATATTCTTGAACTCCTCAATATGATGTTCAAAATATTTATATCCATCTTACGTTTCCATTTTGTATTAAACAAACTTTTGAAGTAATTTACTAACCAAAATCTATAGTGTCAAATGTGACTTGGTGACATTAGGCCTTTGAATATAGGAGGAATAACCCTTAGTGGTATCATTCCACCCCAAATGTTGGGGCAAACGTTGATAGATTTCTAGATGATTCTGGTTAGGACTTGGGTAGTGTGGATTTGGTTGGTAAGGAGGTTACCCATAAGGGTTCAGATACTACTGTCCAATATAAAGGGTTGCTCCCAAATTGGGTTTGGATTGGACAAAATTGTGGAAAAACTTATTGAGCAAGCTAAAAATGGGTACATATATAGTTTTTGAGGAGCTTGCATGGGTTAAGGCATATATTTGATACACTATTGTTCTGCTACTTTTTTAAGTCAGACCGGATGGGGGGTTCTTCTAGTGTCAGAGCATGATGGTTCTCTAATGCAGACCTTCGAGCAAAGGCTATATTATGATGATGTCGATCACTTGTTTGATCTTGACTTCTACAGTGAGATTTTTTAATGAACTTTATGTTTTGAGGACTCTAAATTCCAACCAAGATTGATTGACCTTTCACTTGAGAAAGTAGAAGAGTGTTGGCAGTTATGAGACTTATGTTTTTTTCAACGAGTACCACAAGATCGTTCAATCTGGTATTCACTGAATGAATCTTCCACCCTACATTGGGCCTCCAAATAACATTTACCAACGTAAATTTTCCTAATCTCGGACCTAAGATTTAAAGGCTTCGGCCTTATACTCTCAACTTGAAAATGAATCTTTGTTACTTCAGCTATATGAGCTTGATGCTCCTTTTTAGATGTGTATATAAGAAGGTTTGATCAATTAGGCTCCCTGATCTTCGATGTGCGTCAACTTCCACAAGTGCGTCAAACTCATTAGGTTTCTTCACAGTAAGAATACAATGTAATAGTTAATGACTCTTAATGGTTTTTGAACGATATTATTTGGGTACCACTCTTTTCCCACAGGTAGTGTCGTTGATGATTTTCTATTGGGTTTGGACATTATAGAGGAGTCCAGATCAGTTTGGACTCCACACACAATTAGAGAGATTCTGAAAAAAGATAATGAAGAGAGAAAGTCACTATGCTAAAGATCAAAAATTAATTTTTCACTATTACCTATACAAATGATGTGTCTATTTATAGCCACACAAGTTGAATTTTGACAAATTAGTCTCAATTATAATGTATGTCACTATTAGACCATTGAGTACATATGCTACTTGATGATGACTATAAAATGGTCTAATATCTGGTCTAAACCCATTCGATTTTACTAATAATTCTCATAGTAATTTTAAAGTAAGGATTTAGTTTTAAAAAATGTTGGTATTCTCCATTATAGTCCCCAATTGGATTCACATCTAGAACTTGATTTGCTCAAGCACTTAAGGAATATATTTTTACAAATTTTCTTACGAGTGAAGATCAAAATATTAGTGTTATTGGTCAGAACATTTTAAGATCAAAACTTAAAAATGCACAAGAGATCATGATGAACTAAAAGATGATATTAAGGATTATAGTTTTCCTTTTTATTAGTTATTTACTGGTACTAAGTTTAGGATTTGAAGTCTTAAAGGAAATTAACGATCAAATTTTTATGAGTAGCCTCAAAGTCAATTATATACATACTAGTAGTCGTTGCAAACTCTTAAGCTTTTTTATTTTGTTATTTACAATGAAAAAATTGAGATGTGAATTGGTAAGACGCATGTTAAAATCGACATTTATATTACTTAGTATGATAGCATTTTTTGGAGTGTCTAAAGTATCTTAGGATATCGATTTTTAGTCATATTTATTTCAGTATCAGTATGTTTGGATATCGATATATCTTAGTTTATGTATGCTATGTGTATATGTATTTATTTTAGAATTACATAAAGTTTGTCATAAATAAAAACTCATATTCATTTTAAAAATTATGAGCTTATAATTTTTTAAACTTATGTCAATACAACAAAAATTAACGCAAGAATCATAACTTAAGGTACTACTAGGATGACCACTAGTTTGTATGGGCGAACCTTATGCTCTCTAGGTGCTATGTCACAACATTGTGAGGAGTTAATTACTCATTATGGTAAACTTTAGCTTAGGTTACAACAAAGAGGTCATTAAATTACGTGGTAATAACTTTTATTATCTTGATTTTTGAAAGATATTTTTAAAAGCTACATATGCAATATACCGTATGATTTGTATGTATAACTTAAATGTGAAAAAATATGAGCTTTATGATGTATGAGGTGATATGTGTACATGTTTTAATCTTTTTGATACTATAAGTTTATTGATCGGTCTTGGAATTTATCTACCTTCATATATTTACGATATTTATAAGATATAAATACCACTAACACATTAATTAAAACAATGCATGTTAGAGTTTTGATCGCAGTAGTCTCTTCGGATGTTTGTCATGTGATGCGATGCAAGCACAAACATTCATTCAAAAAATATTGGTGTTTCAGATCTCTAAACTTTGGATATATATCAATAAACTAGATAAACTTCCAAATAGATTATTACTGATGTACCATATAAGATATATGTATGGGTACTCAGACTAGAGCCCGTTGTTGTTTGCATAAATCACTCAAATATATATTATGCTCATATTTGTTAATATGAGGTAAATTTTTGTATGATTTTTTGTGGTGTTCACACGTTATATGCTCATGCACAAATCAAACTCAATGTAGAATAGTTTTATTGTTATATCAATAAACATGTAGTTTTATTCATGAGATGCTCAACATATCTCATATTATCTATAAATGCTCTTTTGCACTATTATGCATATATTTCAATATAAATAGTAAGTCATTTCCATATCCAAGTTTTTTAATGTCGGGGTTAAGAAGAATTTTAATAAAATTATTAAGTGTGTCATATTAAACCCTAGTGGTTGCCATTGTATGAGGTATGAAGGTTTAATGAATATTATCATGACCTAATTTTACTAGTTAAGTATGTAAAGATTTAATTCTTAAAATACCATCCACTTATAGAGTCATAAAGCATGTGCATTAACTTTAAAGTTGGTAAAAACCTTGTTTGAAATATGTTTATATTCGGGGATGACCAGTTGAAGCAAAGTCATACAGACATAGTGAAAAAAAAAAATGAATCCAATAGATTATATAGCTATTTTATTGAACATTCAGTTTATCTTTTGGATTTTAGTTATACGACCCCGCTATAAAACTTAGATTTGAGATTGTACATCAATATTATAGAGATATTTTACGAAGACAACCACTATGGTGAGTAAGAACTAGAAATGATTCTTACATATTCAAACGATGATAATTTGTTTTTTTTATTACTTATCGTCTCTTAATCGTGAAAATATAGTTCCTTTTGAAATTGATGTTCAAATCACCACTTAATAGAAGTTTTTTTGTTCATGCAAAACAAACTCAGCACCCTTCAAATATTTTACTAGTTGATACCCTAACAAAAGTCTAAAACATAAAGATATAAAATACTATATATTTAAATTATATAAAATATTACTTTAAGAATATTATGATTATTATTATTTAACATAATAATACAATAAAACTTTATATAATTCATTAAGAGTTCTACAAGAACATTAAGATTCTTATGATGTATAATAGATGAATTTGGTTTAAACTCATGTAACTCTATATAATTTTTAATACAACATTAAATTTATTTTGATGCAATGAAACAAGTCAACTTAAGATTGTGTAGCATCACGTAGAGCTTTATATCCTAAAAGGTGAATTAATATATTAAGAGTGAAAATTGAGCAAGAAAATTCGACTTTAAAATCGTATATGTTATCTAAACACAATATCGTTGGTTGCAAACTAATATTTAAAACCAAACATAAATTAGAATTAATTATGATGAGATATATAAAATGTCTTGTACCAAACAAAATTCACTAAGTAGGAATAACATTACTTTTAAATAAACTTTATTTTGGTTTTAAGCTAATGACTATTTTAAAATAATCGTGTTACAAATTCAATTATTTAATCATTGAATAAATATTGAGCTTATGTTTTTCTAAATCTTGGCATTGAAAGGATATGATATGTCGCGTAACCTGAAGACTTATGTTTTACGTGTGATAAGTTAGAAACATTTAGCCCAAAGAAATATTAAAATATTTGTAACATTCATATGTGAATTTCAGTCAAAATCATTGGTATGTGACTTTAATAAATTCATTTATACGATTCATATGTAAATATTCCAACGTTTTGATATATAAAACAAAACGTCTATGGTTTCGATAATGACAAAATGAAATAAATTATCCATCAGTTGCTATCCAAAGATTGAGTTGGAAATTTAAGAAATTTAAAAGTTGCATGTACTTTCACGATTGGAAGTTTGATATATGTTTAAGGTTTTTGTGATATGATATCATATACATAACAGAATCTAATGTACAAATTTAAGTATTGCAAGTGGTCATAATAAGTGTATTCGATTATTTGAAAAGAACAGAGCATCGCATGTAAACATAAAAGGGTAAAGATATTAAAAATATCATAGATGCGCTATAAATTTATAAGTTCAATCGATGGTAGAATAATGTGTGATTTATAGATGTATAGATGTGGGAAAAAATTAAGAATTTTATAGATGTAGAAAAAAATTATAATTCATTCGGAAATATCAAATAGTGAAAAAATGTTTATTACCATTAACGAAATCAAGATATAGCAAATAAAACAAATTTTTATTAATTATTTTCCAAAATATATTAAAACGTTTTTTCATACTTCTTTACTAATATTTAATTCTCAAAGTCTTTCATAAACTAGCAATTGTGTAAACGTTCTTAGTATAAAAGATATCCAATTTGAATATGAATTTGTTTACATTTTAGTTTTCAAGTTAGTGTCACGTTGCCTATTTTTTTAATATCGTATGTATACAATTCGGTTATACAATACAACATTTAGTTTTGCGTTTATTTTTTTAAAAACAAATTCAATTTCAATTATCTCAATTCATATAAACATGGCCAATTAAGGTTTTGTATGTTATAATTGGAAGATCATGTGATTTTTATGATATAACTCATGAAAAAAAGACGAAATTCATTTAGATAATAAGACACTCATTATTCTTGAAAAATGTGTCGTTTTTTGTGAAACACCAAAATTCAGTTGGCTCTTTGTTGATTTTTCAAGTAATAAAACAAATTAGGACTATATGTTAATAACATAATGGTTTTTAGAATGCTCGAGATATACGTGTGAAATACTAGATAATAATGAGCTAGTATTATAATATTATATATATATATATATATATATATATATATATATAAACAATCATATGGACCGACTAATTTAACTAGACTTTATAAATCCAATTGGTTACAGTCCTTACCTTATGTATCCTCAAGCATCAGACATTATATAATAATTTCACTTGATATGATAAGGTAATATAAGATCAATAATATATTAATATTCATGATCATAAATCAAATTTTCATTTAAAACAAATTGACATTTCTTTTTCAAATTTTATGTACATTTAAACTTTTTGTTCAATTATGTTAAAAAAAATCAAATCAATATTTTTACAATAAAAAGAAATTTTGAAAATTTAAACAGAAATAAAACAAAAACTAAATCCATTTAACATCTAAACAAATTTAAAAAGATAAAATAAAAATTTCATTTAGAAAAAACTTAATATTAAAATTTTAAAGTTTTAATTGTTTTAAAATAAGGGAAATTACACTTATAATACCCACTCAATTATTCAATTGTCATATGTACCCAAGGTTTGATCAATTTTCACTTAATATCCAACTCAACTACCTAATTGTCACTTAATACCTAATATTATTTTAATACCCTAACTACCCTTAACCCACTATATAAGCAAAATTTTATGTTTTCTTTCTATTTTTCTAGCTTTTGAAGATTTGAATTTGTTAGCCGCTCTAAGCACCTAACCCTACGAACCACCATGAAGCACGACTGAAAGCACAATTCCGGTGATCGGAGCATTAGAAGGTCTGTTTATTTCTGTAGGTTGTGGTGTAAAACCTATCTAACCACTTTTTTCTACATATAAGAACTGATCGTGGTTTTTGGAATCTGTTGTTTTACAAGTAATCATGTTGTTGCTTTCAGGTAATCGTAATTACCTACCGATTTCGAAGTTATTTGTTGGTTTTCTGAGTTAATATAGGTTTTATTTTATTGTTTTTAGACGTCATATCCTGATTTCGAGCTTTTCTCTGTTTTTTTTTGTTTTTGTTACAATGATCTGTGCTTGTTTTGTTAATATTTGTTATTATATACTCATGTCCTTGTTTATGATGTTTTATACTAATTATGTAGTGTATTAGATTTTTATTTCGGACGTGAAACATGTGTAGACTATGAGTTTTAGTTGTCCAGGCGTTTGACACAAGATGCGAATTGTATGATGTATTCAATGAGGAAGATGCTAATTGTGTTACCAATTCGCATGGTTACATGCGAATTACATGAAACAATTTCAAAAGTTGCTTACAAATATGCTGCGAATTGTATGGAACTCCAACGTAATGCATGTTCAAACATATATCAGGACTCTTAGTTGCTTATAAAACTCAGGATGGGTTGCGAACTGTGTGTAACTGTAAAGTATTACATTTTCAAACAAATATCAGGACTTTTTAGTTACTTTACGAATCACATGATATGCTGCGAACCGTGTGGAACTTTTAAGTATTGCATTTCCAAACAAATATCAGGACTTTTTTAATTGCTTTACAAATTGCATGAGATGCTGCGAATTGTGTGATATATCATACATTATCATCTTTCAGACAAATCTCAGGGAATTAATAGTTGAGAGCAAATCTCAGGTACAATTGTGAATTTTTTACATTTCTGGTTAGTGTAAGTGTACCAGTTAATTCACAAGCAACTCTCAAGACAGGATACGAATTAGTCAATCATATACTAAAATTATACACAGTTTGCAGCTTATAGATATACACAAATCGTAAGATAGGATGCGAGTTGTTTGATGCAGTAATAAATAACTTGCGCTTTATTTTTTGGATTAATAACTAATAGCTTGTTCGGTGCAGGGTAAGGTATGTCCAAATCACGAGTTTGTATTTTTAAACATGGTAACCAAACCGCAATTGTGTCTTTCACGGAGTTTGAAAGCTTTCAAATTATCCAAGCTTATGTGGAGAACACATGAGAGGAGCTTGTCACAGGTGACTACCTAATTTCTTACTCCTGCGGAGATCAAAATAATTGTTTCTTTAATAACCAGAAGGATATTGTTGGGTTGGTGTTATATCTTGATTTGGAGCGTTTAAAATGGGTTAGTTTTCTCATAGAACAACACATCTTCGATAAGGGTTCTGGTGATAAGTGTTCTGGTGAAAAAAGTTATGGTGATAAGAGCTCTGGTGGTAAATATTATGGTGTAAAGCGTAAAGAGCGTAGCTTGATTTTGGGAGAACCATCTCCTAATCAACTAGTTAGCGGGGAGAGTAGTAACGGTTTAGTTAATTCTGATCAGAGAAAAAAACAACTTGCTACCGTTGGTTGGGCTGATGCTATTACATGAGTGAGTCAAGCTTTTGAAGAATGTGTTGCAGGTCTCAGGTTATCTTTGTGCAAGTTTGCTTTAGAGCATGGTTTTGCTTTCAAATACCTGCACAACACAACAACCAAGATCACTGCTTATTGCGAAACTAAGTTCACAAGCAGATGCAAATGGAGGCTTTATGCATCTATTGATTCCAGCACCGGCTTGATGACGATCAAGAAGTATGTTCTGTATCATACTTGCGGTCCCATTTTCTCCCAGAAGCATAAGCGGCACATGCATTTGACATCATATTTGATTGCAGAGGAAATTCAGGATTCTCTCCGGACCTGCCATTCGTTGACATTCAAAACCATACAATCGACTGTCAAACAAAATTACGGTCTTGACATCTCTTACCGTTTGTCATAAAATGCTTTAGAGAAGGAAAAGAGGGGAGTTTTCGGAGATAGTTCAAGTTCTTTTAGTTTACTAAGCGGGTACTTCAAACGATTGAAGAACCACAGTATTACTTCAGATTGCCAGTTGGAGTTATTAGTTGGAAACCGATTCAAGTGTTGTTTTGTAGCATTCGGTTCGTCCCTTCAGGGTTTTCATTCATGCCGTCCCTTCAGGGTTTTCATTCATTCGATAGATCCCACTTAAATGACAAGTATAAAGGTACCTTGCTTACTACCGTAGGAAAGGACAGCAACAACAGTTAGTTACATTTAACTATTTAATCTGAATGTTTATGATATTTTGTTTGAAATTTTGTGCAACATTTCGCATCGTATAGTTGCACACCATTGTCATGGAATCCTGATATTCGAGAACGAATCACATGAAAGGCTTCGAATTAAGCAGTGTTTTTTATTTGATAACACTTCGCAAGGGAGGATGCGAATTAGTAGATGTAACCATAAAACTGTGAACAATTCGCAGCCTATGATTGTACACAATTCGCAGCCTATATTTTGAGAACAACTTTCAGGACAACATGCGAGTTGTTTACATTTTTAAAACGCTTGAGTGTTGTTGTATTGTTCATTTGAGCTGCCTTTTTCCACAACTATTCCCTATGGTTTTTAGGGTGTTTGAAACCACATTTGTTGGAGCGCCAAATCACATTTATTTCAAACTGTCATTCTGGTATTGTTAATGTTGTTTTTGTCTTGTATCCAAACTGCTATCATGCGTACTATTATTTCCATCTCATGCAGAATTTGGAAGCAAAACTGGAACATACTAACATAGACTATAAAAAAAGGATGTTGAGTTTCTTCCATCGTCTTGCTTATGCCTACAGCCGAGAGCTTTTTAAAGATATACTAACAGTTTTTCTATGTGAAGGTGGTGACAGAATGAGCAATTTTCTTGCTAATTTACCCCCTGAAAAGTATGCTCAGGCTTACGTAAAAGGGAAACGATACGACTCTATGGCTTCTACTGTAGCGGAATCGTTTAATAATCAGATCAAAAATTTTTGCGGCCTACCGATTGTTGAGTTTATTGACTGGATTAGAGTCTTTCTTATGACTCAAGTTTCAAGAAGATACGAAGAGGGGCTAAGCTGGAGTACTAATTTGGTCCCCGAGTATGAGAAGAAGCTAAAGTAGAATGTTGACATGTGCCAAACTTGGGTAGTAAGTAAGTCATCTTCCGCCATGTTCGAAGTCTTTTCAAATACTGTGGTTGTTGTTAATCTATTGGATTTCAAATGTCCTTGCGGATCATGGCAACACGAGTGTTTTCCATGTCCTCACGCTTTAGCGGCAATTCAGTATATTGACCAAGATCTCTTTACTGTAATAGATCCCTTCTTTACGGTTAAGAATTACAGGGAAAGTTACTCTTTCAGCATACCAGTTATAACGGATTTCAGGGAAGGGTCCAGCGCTAACGATCCTTCGTTTGTTGAAATTCTGCCTCCGAATGCTAAGAGACGCTCCGGAAGACCTAAGAAAAAATGAATCCCATCTAGAGGAGAAATCTCAACCAAGCAATTGAGATGTGGCCGTTGTTCAAAATCAGGCCATAACAGTTTGACTTGTGATGTTCCAGTTTAAGCACAGTTTAAGCACAATTTTTACAGTTGTTTGTTCATCTATACATTTTTTTGTTTTGTTTTTATTAAAGTAAAGAAATGCTAAGTGTTTTGAGTTGCATGCAATTTGCATCCACTATTACAAATTGTGTGCAATATCTTGATATCATGTTGCAAACATCTATCAGGTTTCCATGCGAGTTGTGTGAAATTTCACCAGGATGCGGATTGTTTGTAAAATCATATCAAATAACTATCAGTATTTATGCTGCGAATTGTGTTGAGCTCAAACATTATGATTTTTCAAACAAATATCAGGACTCTTAGTTGCGTACGATTCGCATGATATGATGCGAATTGACTTCAACTCTAAAGTATTGCATTTTCAAACAAAAGATCATAAAGCGCATGATAGGCTGCGAATTATGTTTTCAAACAAATACCAGGACTTTTTAATTAACTACGGATCGCATGCTATGAATTATGACCCAAACAAATATTAGGACTTTTGGTTGCTTGTATATCGTGATAAGATGCGAATTGAGAACAACCAGAAGTCCTGATATTTGCTTACATATCGCATGATAAGCTGCAAATCGTGGTTTTATACAAATAGCAGGACTTTCAGTTGGTTGCAAAGCGCATGATATGTTGTGAATTGAATGGAAATACAAAGCACTACAATACTCAAGTCCGCATGCGAATTGTGTGTAAATCAGTAATATTGATAAACAAGTAATATCTTAGGTTAAGATGGGAAATGGTTGCAAGTGGTAATAGGATGCGAATTGTATATATGATTCAAAGTTTATACAAAAAATGTATTCCAAAAAGAGGATTACAGTCTTCATGCACTAACAAATTTTTAAACAAATCACTACAACCTATTAGTGTTTGTTAGTTGCATTCGACAAAAAACAGACTCTATCAGCCATCACTAGAGGATTCTTCACCATATTTCTCCTCTTCGTGCTGATCATCAACCTTTTCATTTTCCTCTTCCTCTTCGTTATCTACGTCCATCATGCACAAAAATTTGGTCCTTGATGGATCGGCTTCGTTGTCCCTCTTCTTTTTGTTGTTTAGAACCTCTGTCGTCTGAGGTGGAACCTCTGCTGGCTGAGGTTCAGCAACAACCATTGGAACCACTTCCACTGGTTGAGATTCAGCTGAGAAGTAGTCCTCTATGTTTAAATCAAGGACAGATACTAGGCTGTTTGGTGGTGGTGCCAGCATGATTAAGTCATCGCTCCAGTTTGTGGTTAAGGATGACCAGGAGTCACCCAGAGAACCTAGTGAACCAGAGTATGTGGTGATGGTTGTGGTGGCGGAAAATGACATGACTGTTGGAATTTGAAGAGAACAAGCGGTGTTATTTTAAAAAATATAGAGTTTGTTTTAAAATTAGCCTCTGGTTACTAGTGTTATTTATAGGCATGGAGGGAGTCTGAGCTTATGAGGTGGTGTGGCTATATTAATCATTACATAGCCTCCATATCCAATCAGCAATTAATGGGCTCTGGTGATTAGATTGCTTTTTGCGTGCTCAATGCAGTTAACGTTTACCAAGGCAGACGCCATAGCTTGTTCGTATTCTTCAACGATAGATTTTGAATTATTTATTTTATACCATGAGTTGATGCGAACTGTTTAGTGATAATTTTACAGCCTGTATGTGGTATTTTTCTAAGCATGTATCAGGTTAGGATGCGGATTGTTTGGTGAGGATCCTGTTTTAATATATAATATGGACTGGTGGGAATTATTCGAATACTAACTAACCTTTATATATCAGGTTAGCATGCAAACTGTTTGATAAGAATCTGTCATATATATATATATATATATGAGAATTGCACATTTCTGAAATTAAAAAAAGTCTATGTACACCAAAAAAATTACAATGAATGTATGTACACACAAAAAAACCATAATGTCTTACAGAAAATCACCAGTACTTGCAGGTGTCTCCGTCGTTTAAGAAAAAATCAAACATTTCTGCTATGAAGCTAGTAACCATATCTTCATCGTATTTTGGCTGCACACATCCATACTTGATAATATCTCTAGCGTATTTGCAGAAAAAATACAACAGTCAAGGGTGCCACGTTTTTTTATGGAGTTTTTCTTTCATTTTTCACCTTTCACCCTGTCTTTGAAGGAGGTAGGAATCCTTTATCCAGTAAATAGTTGATCTGGTTATAATAATTAGAGTTAGGAATCAGCACAAAAACTTAAACTGTGGTTGTCAAACAATTCGCATCGTACGTTGCGAATTGTTTGACAACCATTCCAACATGTAGATGTCAAACAATTCGCAGCCTAGGTTGCGAATTGTTCAGTATCCAATCCATTTTGTCTGCAAACATTTCGCAGCCTATATTACGAAGTGTTCATCATCCAAGCCATTTCGTAAACTAGGTTGTGAATTCTATTTATGGATACACTGCGATTACAACTGACTTGGTCACAGTTCGCAGCATATCTTGATCACATTTCGCAGCATATCTTGATCATGCGTGATTAAACTGTTTTTAAAAGTAATTGAATAGTTCGGAATATTACCAGCTTGATAGGTGTCCTTGTGGTGTTGTCTATCGCTTTGAGTTTAAGCAGCAGTGAGTTGTAGTTTGTTACCGACCTGCCATCGACATCAATGACGATAAACGCCCAATGGTTTATCTGGTCCTTTGTCTCGGTGCATTTTGGAATGATGATGATGTTGGGGCTTTCAGGCACTTTGCTAAAAACTATGTCGACCAAATTAGTTACTTCCCAGCCTGATTCGATTTAATGTTGCATCCAAGCGAGAGTACATTACAATGAGAACATGCGAGGAACTTTGAAATTTACTGTAGCTAAACTTACCGTAGCCATGCCCGAAATCATTACACAGTCATGATACACTCCTTTAACATTTTTGCATGGAACTTTGAAGTTTACTTCTACAAGCATCTTTCGAATCCAAGCGTCCACAACCTATGAAATGAGTTGTTTATTTATGTTAAAAGATACGAGACTTGTTTGAAACATTAAAAAGAGAATTGGTTGACAATTGGATACCTTTACGTCCAGCTCCATTTCTAAAGGTAGCGCCAGCGCATCACTTGTTTGCACTCTAATTCCGTAGGAAAATTTAGACGATGGTAAATTCCATACTAATGGATCAGGGGTGTCATGCTCGTAGGCTTTAATTAACTGTATTTTGTGGTATTCTCCGTCACCGATACGGTCAGTTACTTTTGTTTGCTTTGGCCAGCTGCTGTATTTTACTTTTGGCGGTTGACGTTATGTTACAATTATCTGTACCTCTTCCTCTGCCACTAGATGATATGTTGGTGTCAGTAGATTAAAATTAGGCTCTTCTGTCTCTTTCCTTGACTCGAGCTTATTAAATAACAAAAATTAAAAGAGTGTGTCATTCATTATAATGTTAACGACCCCAAACAATTCGCATGCTAACATGCAGATTGTTTGGTTTTAGCTGAATACATTGCAGGGTATCAATCAGGATAACATGCGAATTGATCGAGGTTCCACTGAACAGTTTGCATGCTACCCTGATATTTGTTTGTAAAACTTAAAATATATCCATACTATTCTCATGATATGATGCGAAATCATTATAAATAGCCCTTACCACACGGTCAGCGACAACCAATGCCGTTGACTGGTTCGGTATAGGATCTGGATCGTGTCGGCAGAAATCATTAAAGTCATTCTCTAACATGTTCTCCAAAGACCGTTGTATTACACAATTGTAATATACATTATCAATTTCATTTAAAAGTGTCTGTGAAATTTGAGTGTAAATACCATCAACAGAAGCATCGGGTAAACCTACTGTGTTATCGTTTAACTCTGGAGCTTGCAGTTCATTTGGTACTGGTACTACAATTTCACGTTGGGTTAGCAATTCTGACTTTTTGCACACTACCGTTGGTCTTTGAGGTGCATCTCTGTATTTGTTTTGGTCTTCTAATGATGGTCCTTCCTGGCTGAGTAGTTCCAGCTTCTCACAGGGATTGACACGTTCTAACTCTTCCGGCGCTATCTCTTGTGTTAGCCTGTCTCTCTTTGCCAAGGCTATTTGTGGTTGTTGTTGTTGTTATTCTTGTTGTTGTTGTTGTTGAACTTGTTGTTGTTGCTGTTGTTGTTGTTGGTGTTGTTTTTGTTGTTGTTGTTGGTGGTGTTGAACTTGTTGTTGTTGTTGTTATTGTCTGTCGGCCTCCTGTTTCATACAAATTCCAAAATAAAAAGATGGAGGGGTTAAGCATACTATAATCATAGTTGCGAACGATTTTCATGCTAACCTGAGATTTGTTTGATCCATCTCAAACAATTTGCATGGTAAGCGGCGAAATGTAAAATAACCAACCCACTAGAGTATAACACAGATACGAATTGTTTGGTCAGGACTACATAACAGTCATGATATTTGTTTGATAGCATCATATCATGTGATGCATTGTTTGAATATGTATTCAACTAGAAAACCCCGCTGACTGTTTTAAATACATACACTGACTTTGTTAGAACATGTATACAATAGTAAATATTATTATAGAAATAATTTCATCACAACAATAAATAAGATATTTGAATCTTAATGAACTTTTGATCCACTTACATCTTCAAGGCTGTCTGGGTCTTCCACTTCTTTCTCACGATCTTCTATCTCCTTTGCTACGTGAAGTACGAGCTGTTGGTCATTCAGGATAGAATCGTGTCTTTCTTTCTCCGTTGGAAGACTCAGAATTGTGGCTGCCTCCTGTGTAGGAGGAGACTTCTCTGTCTGTCTCTTCGTGGTGTTCGTCTCTGTGGACACCAACAACTCTTCTTGCATCCTTTCAGATGGTACCAGCATGGGTGAATGGTTCCCATCATCATCCCTCTCTTCTGGCAGTACTTTATCAGTATCATAATGATCAACATCAGGCACAGATGCCTGCAATTCAGTGGGCGCCGCTCTAGATGGAAATATTGGTACTTTCTCAACTTCTGGGCTTCCAATCTGGAAAATTAACTGAGAGATAGCATTGTGGAGTTGTTTTGCTTCAAGCTCCGCTATTTTCAGTTTCAATTCTTCCAGCTGAAAAATTGATAGCAGGCGCTTTATAACATATTAAGTGTTGATTATAGCGATTATGTAAGGCTCAATTTTATACTTACTTCTTTGGCCTGTTTTCTATCTTTCTCTCGTAATTGTTCTTGTTGGTGTATGTCTTCATATGCTTTGATTCCCCTACAGTTGCAGACTTCTTTGGAGCAGTCACTCTGCATTTGAGGACAAAATTACCGATTGCTTCACTCATACTAATTGTGCCCTCGTCGTCGGGCTCCTGCTGGGATATGCCGATTGGTGGTGGTGGATTTGTTGTCTGTGGGAGTCTTGGTGATGGAATCGTTGGCTGGGAAATTCTTGGTTGTTGGGGTCTGGGTGATATCACCTGATTCGATTCTTTCGGTTTCTGTGATGCTCGTCTCCTTGGTTTTGGGGTTGTGCTTTTCTTCCTCTTCTTTGGTCTTTCTTCCGGTGAAATAGATTCAGCATCTACATCTCCACTATCTACTGTTCCTCCGAAGGTTTCACTTTCAGCCTCAGTAAGACGTAGTGGAACTTTGAAAACCTACCAATAGAGACACGTGAAAGTAAATAGATGCAAGCGGTTTGTTTGGAAAGTATCATGGTGTAGACAGACAGTTTGTTTTTTACAGACATTTCGCATTATATGCTGCGAATTGTGTGAAACTCTATCATTTTAGAGTTGCAAACAACTCGCGGATTAGCATGCGAATTGTTTTTAAACAATAAGCTGTGAACTGTTCAGTACCTTAATTATACATAGTACCAAATAGAACGCAACGCAGGCTGCAAAATGTTTGATATGTTGTTCTAATATAACACCAAACAAAACGCATGATATGCTGCGAACTATTTGCAACCCTAATTCAATACCTATATAAAGCTCATACTTGATCATCTTTCATGTTGGGTATTCTAACAAGCAGTGTCACGATAGATGTTGGGCACTCTAATCTCAACCATTTGAAAAACCTTGGTATCGAGGTCGGCTTCGCTACCTCTCGGCTGATAATTGTGTGCTCCATGATGAAGGGCTGCAAGGGGACAAATATTATCATCAAGATGCTTTGTACATAACTAATTTTTATACTGAATAGATCAATCTTACATTTAGAAGGCGACGTAGCCGACGACTCTATCGAGTTTTTCAATAGTTAAGCAACTCCTGATAGACTGTCGAAGCTTGAACAGTATTGATCCGGACCAGTCATAATTGTTTATTTTGCTGAGGTCTTCAACAAAATAAAGCGTGCTCCAACCCATGATATCTCCAGATATGGAGTAGAATAGGGTTGAGCACATAAACAGTATCAATAGCCTTGCAACGTCTTCCAACTCATGCTCCCCCCCCCCCTTTCGCTTATGGCTGTTTTTATACCTGCCTGTAAAAACTCACGACAACATGTTATGTTAGTAAAGTACAACATCCTACTTTATAAGATGAAGTCGATTTTAGAGGTACTTTTAAAATGGCGTTCGTTATTGTTTTAGTATTTGTCGGTCCTACTTTCATGGCAGTTTTATCTATAGAGTATTTCTTCATCATCCTCGATTCGTCCTCCTCGCCAGGCGCGTAGTTGTTATACAATGCTCTGGTTTTCGTTAACGGTATTTCCTTTGTGCCATGCTTCATCTCGAATATGACCTTCACATCATCTGCAGTTAGTTTTACTAACTTTGAGCCAATATGGAAGACAACTTCATCAACAAAGAACGTCTCGACAACATACTAAATGAGCGAGTAGAATTTCTTCTTTGGCAGCTCTGTCTCATTACGGATGTCGAAAGCTGTTTTCAAAAGCGTGTAGAAGGGTGTGTTTCTTGCAGCTTCAATGTGGGCACGGGTAATACGGTTCTCTTTCAGAAGCTTCAGAAGGCTCACCAACCCTGACCTGTAATAGCTTGGTTTTGTTGTCATACTTCCTGCACAAACACAAATCAGTTGGAGTGTCACACACCTCGCATCACAAGCTACGAACTTCGTATCGATCAGTTAGAGTATCACACGAATCGCATGTCAAGCTGCGAACTGCCTACATGTCAATAGAGTATTTACAAACAATTCGCAGGCTGGCCTGCGAATTGTGTGTAAATATAATTTGCGAAATGTATGGCATACACATTCAATTAAGCTGCGAATTGGTATGAATATATCAAGATATGAAGCTGGGAATTGTTTGTATCCTAGGTGATGAAGATGCGAACTGTACTACATCGCACACGTACAGACTGTGAACTGTTCTATTTTTTATATGCACGTTGCAGGGATCTGGGAAATATGGAAACAACACCAAAATCAACAATCAACTACCTAATGCACATTTAACATACATCACAATTCTCAGGAAAGTATTAACATTACATGCAACCAAACTTCTACCATGGGTTCGACGATAAGCCCAGAAACTGACCAACTAAATACTTCATTCCGGTATAAAAAGCAACGTCTATCGTGAAATAACAGAAAATAGTGGTTCGAAATCATCAAAAACGCAAAAAAAAATACACTTTCCACGATAATGCTTACCTGGTTACTGTTAAACATTGTAGTTTTCACCGGTCAGAGACGACTAGACGTCAAGTTGTCGAACAAGAGGTCGTTACTCGTTGGACGGAGTAAAAGACGGTGACCGTTCCAATTCCATTGAAGGTGCGAAGGACGACTAATTTCAGAGAGAAGTTGTAGGGGTTTCAGGTTTGAGAGAGAGAGTATCACGAAGTCGAACGGTTTCAGGTGGTTTCTAAAATTAGACGTGTTTAGGTTTGTTTAGGGTGATGGGAAGGCGAGGAAAAGTGGGTTTTAAGTGAAAAATAGGTATACATAGTCAGGGGTAATTTTGTCCAATTTTTAACTTGAGGTACTAAGTAACACTATCCAAAATTTGGATACTACCGGGTAATTAGATACTTGAGCGGGTATTTACTAGTACTTTTCTCTTAAAATAATCCAACTATTTTAATTTTTTATATTGTCATATATTTATAAAAACAATTGAATTAATATTTATTGTCATTATTTTATGTTTTCTTTGATTAGTCATTCAACTTTTTAGAGAAGGAAAATATTATCTGTTAATTACGTATATTATCACACCAATTAGCAGTAAATAAATGATTTGTCAATAGGAATTATTATGGATACTTGATATAAAGTTAATATTGAACATTTTTTTAATTATAAAATATCGAATTAAAAATAGTAAAATTAAGACATATATACGAGGCATACTGCGAAAAGAGGCCAAAAGTATGAAACAAACGTATCAACCTCTGAAGGTAGGTTATGGTACATAATACAAAAATGGATGGGCATAAAAGAAGTAATACATAAGACATACTCCAATATATTAATAATGATTAAACCCGATCATGCAATCAACTATTATGGTTTAAAATGATGGGAGTTATGATAAAGTAAACGCCAAATACAATTGTATGTTTATAGAGGGTGATAACTGTATAAAATAAGAAAACATTTATTGATGCAAGAGACCGATCATACCATTGTGAAAGTAAATCTATATCAGAGATCAGTAAGCCTATAATGAGAAATTGCAGAGGCTATGGCGACAAAGGAACCAAAATTTATTAAGTTCTTATCGCACCATACGTGGTAGATAATAATCCCAAAGCATGTACACCAAATATGGTGAAGATGTGAAAGATGCCATTTTACATCCTTCTACAACCAACGAGGCCATAATAGACTAAAAGATAGAAGTCAAACTTCATGTTAGCAATGTCTCGAATAATCCATGAGAAGATATATTCATTGAAGATATGTTTGATGTATTTGGCATTAGAGTAGCAAATGACACAATCAATAGGGGCGATTAAGTCATAATTAATGATCTTATCTTAAATATATAACTTTCCATGAAAAGTAAGCCGAAGAATAAAATCATTAAGAGGTTTATTGTATATATGTTATACCAATCTAACACAATCGACAGAGGGAGTAGACGTATGGATGACATGGTAAGTATCCTTAAAAGTGAAATTAATATTTCAACTTCTAGCAGTCCAACATTAGACATCATTATAGTCTATACTTTAGATAATATGTGAAAGGATGAGGTTGTTAATCTCCCAAATATTATTATAGATTATTCAACTACCAGATCTGATACGAGTCGACCAACACCGATGGTTATTCACAGTGATATATGAAGCCTTAGGATTGTTGCATATCGTGTTTAGCTAGAGAAATCAGAAGCATACATGGGTCAAACCCAAACAAGCTGGAATTCTCATTACCAATAATCAATTTATACAATTTTCAAACCGGAAGTCTAATGTATAGAATTTTCTTCTAGGGTCAATAGAGAGAATTATCGAGATTTAAGTTCTAGATGTTTTTTCCCAGTTTAATATAGTCACACCAGATTAAATCATTGTTACTACTAACAATATACCACAAATGTTTGATGAAAATTGTATAATTTAATAATTTTATATTGATAATGGTGTGGTTTATTTTTGGTTGAGGGTAATTTTATCCAGAGTTTTGTGGTGTTTTAAAGGTATTTAATGTTTGGATGGATTGTAGTGAGAGAACTGAGTTGTCTGGTTGTATTTAATTTTCATTACCCTTATTAAATGAAAGTGGTTGGGTATTTATACCCTTAATTGTGGGCCATATGGGCTTTCGGGTTGACTTATGGATTCAGGTCGAGTTCAAAGACTCATTAGTTTTAAGTAGGCAGATAATTAGCTTAGTCATGAAGTGATTAAGTTTTTAATACATTAGTTCAGTTCGGACAGTTTAGTATGTGGATGTTGTCCGAATTGCCCCTGTCCGGTTCTCATAAGGAGTGGTGATAAAATCCGGACTCATCAGATAATGCTAATTTCGCCGTCCAATAAGGGCAAGGTGACCGACATCCAATCCATCATTATTTTAAAACTCTTACATGAATAAATAAAATAAAGGACCAATAAACCTGAAACGTAAGAATAACAGAATTAATGAGATGAAGTATGCCCACATATGAAAGCTGTTTGGAGATCTAGGACCCGATCTAAGCAGTAATCTTATCAAGAAGGAGGAGGAAATCATTATAGCAAAGTTGAACCGTGAGAGTGGTAAACCCAATTTATTTTGTTGGGATATAGTCAACTTTAAACACAATAAGGTTGATCATGTCACTACTATGAGTGGGACTAGCCCCGGAGAGAAAGACCTGATGCTTCTCGGGACTGATTTATAAAAGATGATGCACATAGAATTCATTAAGATAGTCCTTTATGAGATTGAAGAACTTATGTCTTCCTAATATAAAATCATCATATCATCCACAAAACAAAGATTAACAATATTAAACTTTTGATACTTCAAGTGAAAACTGAATTTATTATCAGTACTTTTCTCTTTCATAATAATGGAAAAAACTTTAATAACTAATATGAATAAGAAAGAGTAAAAATGATTTTTTTGAGACCCTCCTTACCATTAAATTTTCTAAGAGGATCTCCATTAAAGGATCTCCATTAAAGTGTACACTATAGGACGAAGTGAAGATACAATGAATTGCCCAAGTGAGCATATGATCCATAAATTTCACAGCTACAAGGATGTCGAGAATAACATTTCATCGAACGTTACCGAAAGATTTTATAAGGTCAATTTTTAGACCAACCTTCGGGCATTTACTAATAGTTTTATTTTAATTGTGGAAGTAAGACAAACATGTTAGTGGGTGCGTACATAGGTTTTTAGTTTCAGAATTACGAGTAAAATGAGTGCGTACACAAGGTTTTTAGTTGTGAAAAAATAAAAATAATTAGTTGTATAATTATGAATAATATGGCTATGTAATTATGAACAACTTACGTGTGTAAATAACATGTTTTGGGTGCAGAATTACCTTATAGTACAACTCTTCATCATTTACAATCTTTAACATGTTTCAAATTGAATAAAAAAAATTATTTATGGATATAACCATACACTTGGATTGTCTACCATTAAATATTATTTTTCCTTTTTTCAAAATGAACAAATATTTGATATCTTCTTCTAATATTGACCACTCATATTTCACGTCTATGATTTTTTTATCATATGTTTCTGAATCATAACATGAAAACGCATCCCATACATCTGTTTCGACTTCTTGAGGAGCTTGTACATCTACTTGTACGTGTTTTTTCTTTTCACTTGGTGGAACTGGCTTAGTTTTTTGTTGTTTAAGAAGATCTTTTACAATTGTTTGTATATCTTTGAACTTTTTTAGATCTTTCTTTTTTAAAATGAGTTGTTACACCTGCTTGAACCTTCTTTCTCGAACGTGTCAAAACTCTTTTAGGTTTTTTTTTGTGGATGAGAGGATTGTACACCATTTTAACCTCATTTTTACAACTCCTAGAACCTCTTTATTCTTTATTCTTTTTTCACTTTTTAAATCTGTTTTCACATTCATTATTTTGGATGAAGTCTCTGGAAATATGTATTTTATTTTATTTTTTTATTTTTATTTTTCGTTGTATGAACCAGCTTAGGATTTTGTTCAACTACCCAAGAAGGTTATGACATATGAAGTACCAATGATCTTATTTATGATTAGACGATCTGACTCAGTTATTCTCTCAATTAGTTGTGTATTGGCAACACTAATCCATTTGATTTTTTTATTCAAAGAATTAACATTGTTGGTCGCATACTCATTTTCCTTTTCCATATTTTGAACCCGAATTTTAAGAGTATCATTTGATTTTTTTAGATTTTGAATATATTTAACAAGTTTTTTTTTCATTTCTTTAACTTATTTCGTGATTTCATTATATTTTATTTACACTTCTTCAATCTAATTGGCATTTATTGGACCTATATCTTTTGGCTGAGAAATAAAAGAAAAATAAATATTTTATAAAATTCATGTTACATAATTACGCACAATTTGATGTAATAATAAATGATGGCGGTGTTAACTAGTTGCACAATTTCAAGTAAAAAGGTTGCAGAAATATATTTTTAGTTGTGTACTTGTTCAATTTAATTATTGAAATTCTTAACTTTGTCCTGAAGTTTCGTTTCTTTGTTTTTTGAGACTCGTCTTCTTTGATATTTCATTTAAAGTGATATTATGTTCTTTAGGTAATCTTTCTGAATGCCATATAATTTACTAGTTGCAGTTTTCTCGCAACCGTATTTCAAACTCATTTTTGTTCTTTTTGTTTTTCTTATTTTTTGAGCACCAGTTGATGAACTATCATGCTACTGAGCACCAACAAGCGTATCCATTTTATCATTTTCAGAGTCTATTTCGTTCGTTTAATGAACATCGATATGTTCATAACTTTCAATATAATTAACTTATTTTATCAATGAAACTTCTCTTTGTCTATTCATTTAAGTTGTCCAATACTAATCTATTATTACGATATGAAGGTTTATTACTGAAAATTATAGTTTTAAAATGATTTTTGAAAAGCAAAAATCATTTTTAAAATTATGTCTTTCAAAAATCATATATGGACTTATTATTTGGTGTAAAATTTTAGAATATTTGAAGCAATTTTGTATCACATCTAGTCTCCAATATCATCCATTTGAAACTTTGTGGTATATTTTTTTTACATCTTAAGTATAGTCTAACACTTGTGTGTTCTAGAAAAAATAGTTGCACAATGATATGGAATTAGTATGTGAATTGTTTTTTTATTATACTTTATTATATATATATATATATATATATATATATGTATTTAAACTAATACTTACCACAAGTAGTGATGCACAACCTATTATTAATTCTACTTTACTTTTATAGCATTTTCACTCACCTTATTTGCTTTTCTCCTATTGTTTCTACCAAATCATACTCAATATGTTTTTGAAAAATCTTCAACATATTTGATTTTTAAAGTAACTAATCTTTCTCCAGATGTTATGAAATATATTGTAGTGTTTCACAAACATAAAATATGAGAAGTACAACTACATCTTTGATATCATGTTCTCTTGGTAAAATTACAGCCAACTTGATTGTGTCTTGTAAAACAAAATTGTAATCGTTACTTTTGGTTGCTAAATTGTGTGTAATTATGTTGCTAAATTAATTGTTTAAGCTGTGAAAAAAATTGGTTGCACAATGATCAGTAATTTGGGTACTTAAGTAGGTTTCTAATTTTGGTTAGCCAAGAATCTGGAAAATAGGTTGTGATGATTCTTGATTATTGTTCTTCATTTCAGTAAGCTTCAATTCCTCTTTTATTCATATTAATCTTTGTTTCCTTTGACTTGACTCCCAAAATAAGCATTATATGTTTAATTTTCCAGTTTTATAGGTTTTCCAGCAAATGTAAAAACTATATTCTTAGGCTCAAAACACCTAAGATCTGATTCTTGGAAATAAGGCCGTAAAATAGGCCATGGGCTTTGGCTTTTTGGCTTCGATGAGAGCCTTCTCAGTCACATAACCCTAGCACTATCAACATAACCCTAGCCACTCATTCGTTCTGCCTCTTTTCACAACTTTTCTCTCAACCACTTCACAGCCTCTCAAATGGCGAATTTGAACCATGTTCTTCATCTTGAAGAACGAAGCTTTATACCAAATCAGGTAGATCCGCTATCTGATAATTTCGTCCACTCAAATCGGATTTTGTCTACTCGCATTTCTGAGACTCGATTTTTCGAAAACCCTACATTTGAAAAAGAAGAGTCTCAGCAAAAAGATCTACACAACGTCGATTCTTGTAAAGATCAGCTGGTCCAAAGATCTGTTCCAAAGCGAACTTATGCAGAAGCAGTAAAGATAGGAAGGGAGGCGTCTCCAGTGAGATCTGTGGATGGTTTCATGCACGAGAAAGTGGAGATTGGTGCTGAAGACGGCTACACCTTCGTTAAATTCAGTGAAAAAGATAAGTTGCAACTTCTTTCTTTGTCTAAATTTACTTTGGTTGCGAAGTTTTCGTTTGGATCTCCTTCAGTAGTAGAATTTAGGGCATATTTAGCATCTTTAAAACCTTTAGGAAACTTCAGTATATATAAATGGGACTATAGACACATTTTTGTGGAATTTGAAACTATGTTAGATGTTAAAAGTTTCTGGAAATATAATGTTAGGAAAGTAGGTCAATTTACATTCAGAATCTTAAGTTGGACCCCTGATTTTAACCCCAAACGTGAGTCTCCTTTGACTCCCGTTTGGATTTCATTTCCTAAATTGCCTGAAATTATGTATAATAAGGATACAATTGAAAATTTAGCTAAGGCGATTGGTTTACCTTTAAAATCTTGGTTACCTAATAAAAATAGAGCTAGTTTTAATTTTTGTGAAGTATGGACTGTAATAGATGTTTTTAGTATTCTTCCTCAAAGAATTTGGGTTAGTTTTGGGGATAGGGATGGTTTTTGGCAAGATGTGATTTATAAGAATATGCCTGCTTATTGTAAAAAATGTAGACATTTAGGGCATAAAGATATTGTTTGTAAATCAGAAGACTTAGAATACAAGAAATCTCAAAATCTAAAAAAATTTGAAGTTATTGCTAAGGATAAAAATAATGGTACTAGAGAAATTTGGATACCTAAACCTTTAACTAATAAAGATCTAGTAAATAATGTGCAATCTAATAAGGATATGATTTCTGAAAAAATGAATGTTATATCAAGTAACATAAACAATGAAAATCTTGTTACACAAATAGTTGTTATAGAACCTGATATTAATAATGTAACTGATATAACACCTAATAACAACATGAATACATAAAACTTTAATCAACATATTGGGACTATCAGTGATATTAATAAGCAATTTACATGTGAGAATGTAGTTTCTAATATTGATAAGGTAACAGAGAAAGTATCTAATAAGAATTTGTCTTCTGATAAACTGAATGATGCATCTGATAATATAAAAGATATGGATAATCAAGCATTACAGATAGGAAAAGCATGTAGTAATAATATGACAATAGAAGGCATTAGTTTGCATGATGATGTTATTAGAAAAGATAGCAGTTTATTAACAGTTAAGCATTCTGTAACAAGTGTTAAAGAACCTGATAGCAACTTGGATGTAGAAAACCTTAATAGACATATTGATATAAGCTGTGATGGTAACAATTTATCAGCATGTAAGCATATAGTTTCTGAAGTTGATAATAACATGACATTGGAAGGTTTTAATTCACATGATGTTGTAATTAGTGAAGATAAAAACTTAATAGCATTTAAACATTTTGAATCTGGTGTTGTTTCAGAAAAAGACATAAAAGATGCAATTAAATCTATGAATGTAAATAACCTTTTTAATGTTCTAGTGAATGAAGATGTAGATGAAGTGATTGAGTCTGAATATCCTTCCTTGATTAGAAACAGATTGAGCCTTTCTCCTAGTTCACATAGAGATAAAAAAATTTGATGATAATTTAAGTCTGCCAGTTTCTCCTAAACATAAGAAAAGTAAGCCTTCATTTAATAGTTTTCTTAGAAGATCTTCTAGAAATAAACTTGTGATTAAAACCAGGAACCCCAAAGGATCATTAGGATCCTCTAAATAATCCTTAAAATGACTTTAAAACTGTTAAATTGGAATGTAAGAGGTGTAGGAAATATAAAAACTATCAGAAGAATAAAGAATCTAACTAAAAAGCATTCTATTAATATCATAGCTTTGCAAGAACCTATGGTAGCTATAGATAAAATTCAAGAAATTTGTTCTAAATTGGGTTTTGAATCTTGTCAGGCAAATATAAACAATAAAATTTGGATTTTATGGAGAAAGGGTTTTACAATTAACTTCATTGATAATTTTGAACAGCTGTTGAGTGCTAGGGTTAGTCATTCTGTTTATAGGGAAGTTGTTTTACTTACTGTTGTATATGTTAAGTGTAACATTAGTTATAGATTGTCTTTGTGGAATCAGCTTAGGACTATATCCATTATTAACTTACCTTGGTTGGTTGTGGGAGACTTTAATTTAATCTCCAATACTAGTGAACAAAGAGCTTGTAATAGTTTGCATACTAAAAGTTTAGATAATTTTAATGAAATGATATTTGATTGTAAGTTAGAAGACCCTGGATATGTAGGATCAAATTTTACTTGGACTAATAACAAAAATGGAAAAGGTTAGATAGATGTTTGCCTTGAAAATAAAGAATAGTTTCTCTATTCATTCACATCACACTTTTTCTGATCTATCTGCCATTTTAATGTCTGATGCTATGGGGTTAGGACATTTTCGATATTCTTAATAACTTGTTAGCAAGTTGAAAAACTTGACTATATATTACTATATGTTTTGTTTGCAGATTTAGGATTACAGGATGCAATCTAAGGATAGAAGGACAAAGGAGGATTGCTGTAAAAGAAGGATAGAAGCTGAAGGAAGGGCACAAGAGGAAGATTGCTAAGGATGGAAGCATAAGAGGAGAAAGTGTTGTTGATAGAAAGACAAAAGAAAGTTAAAGGTGTTCACAAAGGGAGAATACAAGCAGAAGAAGGCTCCAAGATAGGGAGATGTAGAAACTATAATATACTTATTTGTATACAATGATCTTCTAGCTCATAAAATGTTGTTCTTAACAGTTGTATAACTCTTTTTTCAACATCAATGAAAGTATTTTCTTGGGGAAAAAAAAGGCTCAAAACACCTTTTATTTCAGCTATGATCTCTCAGTTCTCTTTGGAAGCAAGACCATTATCATTACGATCATATGTACCTTTAATGAGATGGTGGAAAGGTGTGTTTTGAAAAGAATTTATATGAGCTTTTCTTATTGATGTTAAATCCAGTAGCTGAATTATTTGTATAAATCATGATCTGAAAAATATTGTTCCTTTTGTTATTTTTTAACTACGTTACAAAGTCAAAAATACATGCAAATTAGGATTTAAAATTACTGTATTAAGTGCGTAAATAAGTTCACCTTGGTCGTGTAAAATTTTTTCTATGTTTGAAATACAAAAACAATTGTGCGTATATAAGTTCATATTAGTTGCGTAAAAATATTTTTGTAGGTTGAAAATACAAACAAGAAAGTGGGTCTCGAAACTAATTGTATTTTGAATCTGTAAATAAGTTCAAATTGGTTGCATAAAAATAAATTTTAGGTTTAAAATACAAAAAAGTAGATATGGTAACTAATTGTATTTTGGGTGTGTAAATAAGTTCAAATTGGTTGCGATAAAGCTTTTTTAGGTTTGAAAAATAAAAAACAAACTAGGTTTGGAAACTGATGTAAGTTGGGTGTGTAAATACATTCAATTAGGTTGTGAAAAAATTGTTTAAGGTTGAAATACAATATAGAAACTATGTATGGAAAGTAATTGTATTTTTGATGCATAAATAAGTTCAATTGGGTTGCCAAAAAGGTTTTTAATGTTTGAAAAACAAAATAGAAACTGGGTCTGGAAACTATGGTTGGGTGCGTAAATACGTTCAAGCTGGTTACGAAAACAAAAATTGGGTTTGAAATACAAAATAGATTTCGAGTCTATAAACTAAGGTATTTTGGATGCGTGAATAAGTTCAAAATAGTTGCGTAAAACCTGTTTTATGTTATAATAAAAAGTGGAATGGAAACTATTATATGTTGGGTGCGTAAATAAGTTCAAGCGAGTTGTATAAAAGCTCTTTTAGGTTTGAAAAAAAAAAGAAAGTTGGTATGAAAACTAACAGTATCTTGGGTGCGTAAATAAGTTCAAATTGGTTATGTTAAATATTTTTTAGATTTTAAATATAAAACAAAAAATTGATGTGGAAACTAATTGTGTTTTGGGTGCATAAATAATAGCAAAGTTATTGTGTATAAGTCTTTTTAGGTTTGAAATACAAAAACAAAAGTGGAAAGTGGATCCATAAACTAATTGAATTTTGAATGCATAAATAAATTCAAATTATATGCGTAATTGTTTTTTAGGTTTGAAATACAAAAACAAAACTAGGTCTGGAAACTTTTATAAGTTGGGTGCGTAAATTCAATCAAATAGGTTTCATAAAAAGAAACAAAAAAAATTCAAGAACCCGTAAAACATATACACAATTTGTTTCTAGGTTACTAATTATATTTATGGTTGCGTAAAAAGACATACAAATCATCAAAACCAAACACGAAAAGTTCTTAGGTCATGGACACAATAAGTAAAAGTTTTAAAAATGAAATAATATAATTTCATCGTGAAATTCTGATTTAGTAATTGGTTTTTTGTTGAAATGCTTCAAAGTCCACTCAAAATTTGTTACAGAAATATGTAATTAAAGATTTGAGATTTTCGATTTTGGCACGAAAGAGGGGGTTCATGAGCCAAAGAAAAAACGAAAAAGACGTGGATTTTGCGTTTTTATATCTAAGAGATGTTTTTGGAAGATTTTATGTTGCATGTGGTTTTTGGTAAACTTGAAAATATAGGTGGTTATACTTTTATTTTTACTCGGGTAATTATTGGTAATCTTTCATTTTTTTCCTAAGTGCGAATTGCGAATATATGTAAATGTTGAAGATATACAAATTACAAAACAATCAAAAAATCTAATAAATTCTAAAAACCACTATTCATAGATATAATTTTGTTCGTCTAATAAAAACAAAATCGTTAGTTTTTTCAGATACCTTTTTATAAATTCTGGTTTGAAAAATAGATACTTTTAAATATTTAAATAAGGATAAAAAAACATACAAGTAAAAAGTTATTTAGAAAAATAAAAGATTTTGAATAAAAAATCTAAAATATTTTATACTTTTTTAATGATAACTACTAATTCAAGTTAATTTTGGAGGATAAAAATATATTTACTTTTACTTTTTACAGTCTTAAAATTTTAGTTAAAATTTTAGTGATAAAGATTTATGGGATATCAAACAAACACCTACTAATTATTTTTCCACGTACAAAAGTTAGAACCGAAAATGATATATAATTTTTTAAGAGGAAAGTACCCCTAAATACCCACCCAACTATCAAATACCAAAATGATACCCGTTTTGGACTAGTTTCATAAAATACCTAGAGCCATATTTGGGACAATTATACCCTCTAGGGTATAAAAGGGGTTGTTTGGTTGAAACCCACTTTTTTACACCTTCTAATCTGACTTTTAGGTTCAAATTCCCCCCACTTTCACATTTCTAAATTTGAAGAGAGAGAAACACGTGAAACGAGAGGGAACCCAAAAGACGCTTTTGAAACCAAAGCAGAACCTTTCAACCGGCGACAACTAACCGGCTTTCAGTTCTGATCGATCAATCAACCACCGTTCAACACCTACGACGTCGAGCCTCCTACTGCGTCGAAGTATTCTTACGTCGTCGAACCGGACCAGGTATCCCTCGACCACTGTCTGTCTTCGAGTTATATGCCTCGATGTATAAGTTGTGCTGGAATACGTTTAATACTCCGGTAGTTAGAATACTCCGTTCTTTTACATCGATAGTCAATAATGTCGAGTCAGTAAGGGTATTTCGTACTGTTCATCGACCGGACGATGTTAGTTGATAGTTGTTTTGGTAGTGCTGTCCGACGCCATCGATTAGAACCTGCTCTGGTTGAATCCTGAACGTGTACCGTCATCTATCGGACCTATAGGGCTGCTGGTCTAACCGGTGTGAGTTTACGTAGGTTTATTAGTCATCTAGCAATGTGGGTTGGCCTTATCTAGCGGGGTCTGGAAATAGCCTACCTGTCATAGTGCACGTCTAGCGGAGTAGTATATGATTTTGGTCACGTCTAGCACTGTTGAAATGTAGTGAGATATACGATGTTGTGTAGTAACTTGGACAAGTGCTGTCTCGAAGAGTTAACGTATATACTGGCTGTTTAGTTTTATTGTTTTAGTTACCATGGGATTACGAACTAGCTTGTTATGTAAATGTTAACAGGGAAACATGACAAAAACAGGAGTATTCTACAGGTCCGGGTTGGTTAGCATAATCAACGTACTCAGACGAGATATCATTAAAGCGGAACACATCGAGGCTGCTAGAGGAACCCCGTTCCATACCTTCCTGAAAATATCGTTCGACTTAAGGAACGAGGTTCTGAAGCTTAAAAAGTTCCACTACTTGATCGAGGGGATTTGTGGTTTATACGATGTTAGATGGAAGTCTTTCCAGATTGGACCGAAGCATGTAAGGCTGACGAGGAAAGATGTGAAGGCGATATTTGGCATGAAAGACGGTAACGAAGAGATGCATATGAGCAAATCAGGCGCATTTATCGCTCGGTACGTTGATGGAGCTGAGTTAGATTCGATTCTAATGCAGAAATATTTTTTGAGCCCAAGGACGAGGAGGAGCGGGCCAACAAACGACAAATCAGTTTCCAATGCGTTGATAAAGGTAAATGTAGTCTGTTAAAATGTAGTCGTTTTTAGTTTATGCTGGAGGCATATGCCGATAATACAAAAACCTGCATGTGTATGCACGTATCTAGCGTAGTAGTATACTATATCTAGCAGTGTGTTAGCGGTATAATATTATGTTGGTGTTTATTTTTATGCATCTAGTAATATCTTGGTTTATATCTATCAAAGTCTTATTAGGGGTAACTGCCTTAAATTGTTATTGTTGTATTCTTGGTATGATGTTGTTGATTTTGTAGGAAGCGATCGATAAAGCAGTAAGTGAAGGAGGGGAGGATGAAGCGAAGGATGTTTCTCGGCTCCTGATACTTTTTATATGCTCGACACTGTTCTTTTCAGTGTCCGGCGACGTCGTCGGGTGGACAGCAATATTCTACGTGGAGAATCTTGAAAAGATAAACGACTATGACTGGTCTGGAGCCATCTTGGAGAAGCTTCACAAATCACAGGACAAATGTATTAAGGTCGGGAATCCTGCAAGAGTGATCGGATGCGTTGCTCTGCTGTTTGTAAGTACAGTGGATTATGATCAGCATGTTTGTTACGAAACAGTTTTTTTAATGGTTAGTTATGTTCTGTGCAACCATTTCTGATGGAGCATATTTCGATAAACGTCGACATACCAAGGCCAAACATAATCCCTAGATGTTACAAGTGGTGGGGACTAGAGGGCAAGGAGTCGACATTCGAAATTATCCAGATGGTCAGTGAGCTCAGGGACGACCAGGTATGTAACGCATCTATCAATGTCCAGATTGTAGAATCAAACAAATCGCATACAAACGAGTCTTACACACAAATCGCAGCCATGAATATTAAAACCAAAAAAAAATAAACATATCTATCGATAAAAATATCAAACAAATAGCATACCATGTAGCATAACGTCATAACTTCAACATGTCTGTAATTCGCAGTAATCTCAATGTATATTATACTGTATTTCTTAGGTTGTGGCCGATGAGTTAGTGTTTTCAACGTCTGGATGTTTTGTTTATGGAGTAAATGATTCGCGGAGGAAGTACGAAGCTGCTGGAGAAACAAGCGAACAGAGGAGTAGGAAAAGAAAGAAATCTGTTACGAACAGAAGTACAAGAATGAAGCTCAAACAAGTAGATGACGGAGCTGGAACTAAGAAGAGAAAACGTTTGAACAATGAGTTTGATGATGACGTTACATTGGGGGAATTCATTGTGGAGAGGAAGTCAACAATTGGTAAAAAGAAATGGGAGAGGTTGAAAAACAAAAACAAAAGTAGGTCTAGTATTCCAAGCTTTGGAGGGTTGTCGCAGTCGGTGCTGCGTGACAAGAACAAGCTGAAAAATAAAAGCTGGTTGCACCGGTTGAAAGTTGAAAACAAGTGGCTTAAAACGTCGCTTGAGGAAAGAAACGAAGAGTTTAGTGTTACCATGTTTTTAAGTAGTAATAACCTCTATATGTTGGTTAAACTGAACATAGGAAATGTTTAGATGTTGTTTGCTAGCAGCATCATTATAATTAATTTAGCAAACGTAATTATAAGTTGTCTATCAATGATAATATGTTGTATCTATCATTATAAAAATAATGTAAGTATTTCGTATGATCGTTTGATTCAGGTTGAAAAGTTGAAGAAAGACTTGAAAGAGCTGAAACAGAAGCTGGAGGTGGAAGATGGAAGAGTGGATGGTGAGGATGACGATCTGCTGAACACCTTATCAATTCCATTTTTCCGTATTGATGAGGACGATGTTGAAACCGTGGATGCAAACGTTGCTGAAAAGATGGTTAAGGAAACACTGGTTTACAAATCTCGGAGGCATGGATTTGTTCCAAAGAGGAACCAACCAGTTTCTGATACCGAAAAAGCAACAGAAGAAGAGGATGTTCAGGGAGAGACAACAGCACAAGAACAACGGGAGCTTGAGAAAGCTGAGGAAAAAGAAAGGGACGTATCGGAGGAGGAAAAGGAAGAAGTTGATGGAGGGTGTGTTCAATCCGAAACACATGTTGAACCAATGCAAGAAAGTACTACACCGGAAGTTATTGTTGTTGATGTCGCTGGGAAGCCGAAAGGGACTACAATAACTGGTTGTGATGCTGGTAATGAGAAAGGGGAGGTGGCAGAAGAATTATCACCCCTAACTCATGCTGCCGGTGCGCAAAATGAAGTTTTGGTACCTGCACAGGGACCCGGAGTTGGAAACAGCGAGGTTGAACAACAGGAGCTGATGGTGGACATAATTGATTTGTTGGACGAAGGTTCCAACGAAGGAACGAAAACACTGAAACAACAGTTGGAGGACTCGCCAGAAACCGTAGATCAAGGACAGAATGCAGAGAAAGGTCAGGACAAAGGAGAAGCTGACACAGTAACAACTGCCATGATGGAGAACGTAGCCACAGAACTACAGGGTCCAGAACCTGTCTCTGAGAATGTGGTGGAGAATGTGGCTGAAGATGTAAGTGGATCTTAAAATCCTTAAGATTCAAAAAAATTCAGTTATTATGTTTTGGCTTGTTTTGAAATGTTCAAACTCTAGGTTGGTTAATATTTACAGTATATGGGTTGTTTTTTGTATGAAAAAGTTGGTTTGACAGTATCTGTGTAATGTAAGACACGATTTGCATGATTGTCGCAATGAGTATTAGTTGATGCATGTTTGACAAATCGCAAACCCAATATGTATATATTCTGATTGATAAAAAATATATAGAATACCGTTTTCATTGCAAACAAATCGCAATGTATAATAGGCGTAAATAGCGTTGTTCTATTTGAAACGCATCTAGAAATGATAGTTGTGCTTATCTCGCAATGTATGCTTTCCAATATTGTAATGTTATGTTATTAGGAAGTGGAAACAGCGGCGCCTGAAGATACACGACAATCTAATGTAAAGACCTTGGCATTCACTGGGATTAAAAAAGCAGCAAAGTGCGAACAACTATCGCAAGTTGTCTCTCCATTAAAGGTGATTCCAATTATCAACGGAGAAGAGCAATCCGCAGAGAAGATTGAAAAAGTGTCACAGGTTGAGCAATCTTCGTACGCAACACCACAACAACAGAAAGCAACATCTAACGATCTGATTGTCCGATCGGTTACACCGTTGGCTGACGATAGCTTTGTAGACCGCACTCAATCATTTTACGCAGAAGTTGACAAGGCTGTTGAAAATTCAAACGAGAAGAGACATACACTGGACTCCACCGAGGAAGAACAAACAGACGTTGACGTAAGTAGATATATTGTATTATCAATAAACCTTCAAAAAGTAATTTTAACAGTTTACTCTGATGCTTTATTTTAGGTGCCCGTTGATGAAATTCCTGGGTTCAACTTACTTACTCCAACGCAGGTTCAACA
This sequence comes from Limnanthes douglasii subsp. nivea, assembly GCA_036936605.1. Taxonomy (NCBI): domain Eukaryota; kingdom Viridiplantae; phylum Streptophyta; class Magnoliopsida; order Brassicales; family Limnanthaceae; genus Limnanthes; species Limnanthes douglasii. The sequence continues at coordinate 146,366,899 of JAUPFV010000003.1, read as the reverse complement.
ACAGCAGACTGCAGTCGTAGATTGGCCGTTCCCGACGGAGACAACGAAACTGATCAATGTCAGTGAGTACGAGAAGGTGCTAAAACTTTCCAAGGTAGAACAACAAGAAGATCCAGAAGTATGGTACTTGCCAACAACAGAGTTCTCATACAGGCTTTCCATTAGTGTGACCAATATAATGGAACTGCCTAACGAAACTCAAGTTGACTTCAAGGTAATAAGGTTGCAGGTTGTATCTATCATAGTAAAATTGTAAGTCTAGCAATGTGTCTATGTACGTCTAGCAATATTAATATGCAGCATCTAGCAATGTGTCAACCAATAAACCGTTGGTTATTCTTTTCAGTAATTGTCATTCAACTGATTTGAGCTTGTAATTGTGTTTTGATAGGTAATAGATGCTTGGATATATAAGATGTTAAAGGATTCAGATTGGAAAGTCCCTCTGAAAGGGTTTGATGATGAGTATACATATATGGTCAGCGTCATTCAAATTACTGGAATTGCAACTGTAAGTTCCCATTGGAATTATTTGTGTTATATTGGAAGCATCTACTTCCTGTAGTAATGACGCAAATTTACAGGGAACACTGGCTATCAAAGGAGATTTGTCTGTCATTGTGGATAAGGTTTTTGAAACAATGAAACCAGACACATATGTTGCACTTGTTCCCCTTTGTACCGTTAACACGTCCGACGTGAACCACTGGACGCTCCTGGTTATAGACATGGAGAATGGGGCTGCCAGAAGCTACAACCCACTGTTGTCGTGGAGCAAACACATTGCTGATAAGATGAAAAACACAGCTGATTCTCTGGTATGGAATTTAAATGCTAAGGATCTATCTTGGTTGCCTATCTAGCAATTTCGCATACTATATCTATCAATGCATATAGTAGTACATAGAAATGACTACTACTCGTAAATCGCATAGTAACTATGGATTACTTGATTTTGCAGCTGACCTATTGCATGAAGAAAAAATACATACCTTATGTAAAAGGTGGATACAAAATAAAGACTGTGTTAAATATCCCACAGCAAAAGAAGGATAGCCTTGACTGCGGTGTTTTTGTTTGTAAGTACGCAGAAGACATCATTATGAGAGGGTTTGTTCCGCGGGAATATGGAAAGGAAATGCCGGCCGAAACAAGAGCTGAAATATTTAAGCATTTCATGAATGATCGAAACACAAACAAACGTTGGTAGTATGTAATTTATTTTGTGGTACCCATTTTTATGATTCGGATAGATTAGCAATGGGTGAATTAGACAACTAATATGATGAATGTTGGTAGTAGAAACCTCACGTGTAAACATAAATTTTCACATCACTGTTACATCATTCAATGTTGAATCTACTAATTTATATATGTTGTATCCTTCAGAGTAGTTTTTAAGTTGGTATCAAAGTTTTTATTATTACCTATCAGACGTGAACTAAACATCTAGCAATGTTATGTAACGTCTCTATCAGACCACTATTTTATCAGATCTAGCAACTACATAGTGCGACATCTAGAAATGTCTATTTGCGTATCTATCAGAATCCTAAACAAGTGGTGTATATAGCTCTATACGAAATTCTTTTTAATCAGGCTTAAACTCAAGTAAATATGAAGGGAAATGTTTTTCTAAACTACCTTGGCAGATCCTTCATTTGTTGCATGAATAAATTTCATACCTGGGCAGATGTATCTAGTATTTTTTATGTTCTATATATGACAGAGTAATAGTAAGTTATATCGCAATGTCTACCTTCTTATCTATCAGAGATTTAATAAATTATCTATCATACTTATATCCAAGTACATAGCAATGTCTATCAGTTTTATCTATCGGGGTTATAATCAAGTATCTATCGTAGTACGAACTACATATTTGTTAGACTAATTATCTACTATCTATGGATGTCCACTTGTAAAAACAGCTTTGTTACGAACCATATAGTACACTTTTACATATCTGTCAGACTAATTATCTAGAGCAGATAGGTTTTAAATTTTAAATATTATTTATCTAGCATTGTAAATTAGTCGTAAATCGCATATAACATATTAGTGATGGACCAAATATATATTTGGACTGGAGGATATGGTTATTGGTAGATGAGTAAAATTAATTTTTTGAAATGAGTTTTAACCACACCAATTACTCATTAGAAGTAAATGTGTTAAACCTATTGGTTAGATTGAAAGTTGAAAAGACAAAGGTAGATGGACTTGAATGATTACATGCATTAAATAGACGTGTGCTATTAAATTTGTGAAAGTAAGTATGGTTGCTAGATGGGACTTAGCCCTGGGCATTGTGTTTTGCTATAAATAGAGGGTGATATTTGAACCTATTCATCTCACACTTCTCTATAAAGCAAAAAACAACCAGAAACTCTAGCCTAAGTTGAAACCAAACCACCATTGATAATGGCACCTTCCTCACCTTTCTCACCAATGAACTCCAGCGACGACGGGTGGTCAACTGACCACTACATAGACAACAAGGGTTACAAGCGAACCACAACATCGGAGTACTCCGATGATGAAGAAAACGACTGGTCCGTTTGGTCTGAGGACCAAGAAGACCCCTACGGTTCATGGGACTCATGGTCGTTCGACGACAGTTATGAGTCTGACGATGAAACACTTCCAAAACGGAAGAGACGTAGGGGCAGTTGCAAGTGGGAAAAAGAAGAGGATGATGATTCAGAGGAGGCAAACGATGAGAAGTCTAAAGATGAAGAAGACAAAGAAGTGGAAGAAGAGGAAGAAGAAGAACAAGAAGAGGATGAGGGATCTGATGAAGAGGATTCTGACTAGGTTTAAACATGTTCATGTAGTTTCATTTAATCATCTTTCTATTTTGTTGTTTCTAATGTTTTGTTTATGCTCTGTTGGACTGTAACTTTCACCAACCCTGTGCAGTAGTCTCATTTTTTGACAGGGTTGGTGTATTTCAAAGATGTGTAACATTGAATGATTTTCTAGTAATGTTAAGGTTTTATTGCATTTTACGTTCTCTATCTTAAAATGTTGGGTTAATTTTTGAGTACCACAAGTTAACATCTGATATGAAGCAGTTGACTGAAGCAGTTTTAATTGCAGTTATAACACACAATCGCATGGTATGTAAACTAACCTATCAGACTTAGGTTAACATTAAAAGAGCAGTTTATATAGACCTAATTTATCAGATGTAAGCTAACTTATCTATCAACCACTGTTTATGTCATATTTATGTCATCAATCTATCTGGATATTAAATAACGAGATGAATCAGGCAGGGGAGATTTAAAGGACCTCTTGAACAAATGCAAGTAAGGTATCATATGGATGTACACCAAAACAGAATACATAAATTGATGTATCTGTCAGATGTATAATCCAGGATCTATCAATGTTACATAGAGTGTCTATCAGAGTATAACAGCGTATCTAGAAATGTAGAAATGAATAGATATCAGAGTCTGAAACAAACAGACATGGTACATGTCAATGTTAAAAGTATCCAAAAACATAAGTCGAAAGATAAGGAGTGCTTATCTATGAGATGTAAAATGTTACAAAAAAATCGGTAAAAAATGTTTAGAACCGAGCATCGCATGACCTCCTATTATGCCCCGATTTGAAACATCGACCGCAACGGGACTGGCTGCTGGAAACTTCACCTCTTGATGGAATAAGATTTTTCCTCGGACGCCCAGGTCGTCTTTTAACGTTCGGGGGCATCACCACTGGCTCTCCATCATAATCTGCAGTACTAGATTCACCAAACTCTGTTATAGCCAGTATGTTAAAAGAATAGCTGGACCGGTAATTCGCAGCACTGAAAAACGGCTCAACTAACGTCATAGGATCTTCGTTTAGAGATGCAATTGCAGCCAATGCATGAGCGCATGGGAAACATTCTTGCTGCCAAGAGCCGCATGTGCATTTGAAATCAAGTATGTTGACCACCATGACTGGGTCTGATAAAACCTCAAAATAAGCGGCAGAAGACTTGCAAACTAACCATGTCCGACTGTATTGTATATTCTCTTTGAACATCTTGTCAAACTCGGGGCACAAATGTACGTTCCAACTTAGGCCCTCTCTTAAACGTCGAGACATTTGAGTCATCAGAAGAGCTCTAATCTGGTCGACCAATTCAACTATAGGCAGATGGCACAACTTTTTAATCTGGGAATTGAACGATTCAACAACGGTTGATGCCATCGCCCCATACCGTTTGCCTTTGACATATGCCTGAGCCCATTTTTATGATGGCAAATTTCTTACAAAGTTGCCAATACGTTCACCGCCTTGGCGCAAAAACTGACCAAAACGTTCATTAAAAAGTTCCAACGTCGGGGCATAAGCACAGCTCTTAAACATCACTAGCATATTGTTTTTGTAGACTCTGTTAGTGTGTTCAAGAGCTTTATTCAAGTTCTGGATCAGATGGAAGATACAATAAGCGTAGTAGTCAGTAGGATAAAGAGTTGCGGCATCGCTAATAATACCAGCATGGCGGTCTGAAATGAAAGTTATTTGGCGCCCTAACAAATGAGGTTTTAAACTTTCCAAAAACCAAAACCAGTTATCTGAGTCTTCACTACCAAATCTACCAAAAGCTACGGGGAAGAGACCTGAAACGAAAACGATACAGCTTAAAAACAGTACTACATTGACAGGGGTGAACGGACTCAAATCACAATGTATATAATATATTTATTAGACTAAGGAAACCTGTGTAATAATCAACGTAGCACAGTAAACAATGCATAAATCGCAATGTCAACATAACTAAGCTAGCAATCAATAATAACTAAAACAGCAGGGTATGTAACCTAATCTATCAATCAGTGCAAGTAAATCGCAACAACTATATGTCAGTCATATCTATTTATCATAATAAAGCAATCAATCTAAAATTAATCTAGAAATCTAGCAATCTATGTTAACCTATCTAGCAGACTAAAAGTATATTGAAACATGGACTGACCGTTGTTTCCATCTTTTGCCACTGCTGAAAGCAACACGCCACCATGCTTCCCTGTTAGGTGGGTTCCGTCAACGTACAGTAGAGGGTGGCACGAATGGAAACCCTGAAGACACGCCCAAAACGCTATAAAACAGCGACGGAAAACACTGTCGGGAGCCAAATCCAGATGACAGTCCGTAGTAATGTCACGAATCTATAGTCTCTTGAAGTATGCTTTTAGCAATCCGAAAGAGGTATTGCTATCTCCAAATACAACACGACGGGCCTTCTCTATCGCATTCCAAGATAGACGATATAAAATGTCTAAACCGTAGTCTTGCTTGATGGTGGACTGTATAGTCTTAGCTGTGACGGATTGGCAGTTCCTAAGAGAATCGTGAATTTCATCAGCAATCAAATCGGACGACAAATGTCTGCTTTTCTTCTTTGTGAATACGGGACTGCACGTATGGGTACTGACAAATCTTTTAATTGTCATCAAACCGGTCTTAGAATCAACAGAAGCATAAAGCCTCCATTTGCAGTCGTCCGAATCTTTGTTTACACAATAAACGGTGATCTTGCTAAAGGTATTGTGCATGTACCTAAACGCAAAACCGTTCTCTAATGCATAACGGGATAAGGATAACCTCGGACCTTGAGCACCATCTGGAAAAGACTGTCCAACACCGATGATAGCTTCTGCACATCCAGTTGTAGCTAGATGCCTTTTTTGGGGGTTGAAATGGCCAAACAGCTACTGCTTTCACCGCTAGTTCGTTGCATATGAGAGGATTCTTTGAACAGTTGAACAGGTTGTTTACGTTTAATGGCGGAGCCTTTATCAGCAACATGTTCTTCGATAAGAAAACTAACACTCTTCAGACGCTCAACATCAAGGTAACATTCCAACCCAATAAAATCGGTCTCCTTATTAAACATACAATTATTCTGAGCACCGCAAGAGTACGTAATGATGTAGTTGCCTCTAACAAGCCCTTGCCATGTCTCCTCAACATACTGTTGAAAAGACTCGAATTTTTCAAATTCGGACAGCGGAACAATAGCTGTTTCAGTACCAAATTTGAAAATGCAAACTTTTGGTTTCTACATTGTGTACCCTGAATTGTAGGAGTTTTGGTTAGTTTGTTGTAGGGCAGTGTACAACAGCTGAATGTGTTACTGACATAAGTAAATGGTTGAACACATCTAGCAATATCCCGTAACTAAAATATCAGGGTATATGCATTCGTGGTCTATTTTTCAACACATCTAGCAACCTGTCATAACTAAACTACCAGGGTATATGGAGTCATGGTCTATTTTCCAACACATCTAGCAACCTATTATAGCTAACATATCATGGTGTATGCAGTCAGGGGATATGGTTGAACGCATCTAGAAATATCCCGTAACTAAAATATCAGGGTATATGCATTCGTGGTCTATTTTTCAACAAATCTAGCAACCTGTCATGACTAAACTATCAAGGTATATGGAGTCATGGTCTATTTTCCAACACATCTAGCAACATATTATAGCTAACATATCAGGGTGTATGCAGTCATCTAGCAACATATACCATACATTAACAGGCAAAAAATCGCAGACTTTAATATACAAAAAATACACACAAATCGCAACCTATATAACAGAGGTCGAAAACTGAAATTTCTTACCGGAATGTTATCGGAGCCGGTATCGATGCTTTAAATCGACCAGAAACATATAGTAATAGGTTTCCTGCCATTAACGTACATTAGATGCGATTCTATAATCGATTTCGAAAATGGAAAACGATTTTGCAACTGAGAATGGTCGTCCGATACTGACCTGACTGCTGTGACGTCGAAGATGATTTCAATGGTTAGTTCGACAAACTTTAACGGTACACCGGTGGAGCTATGAGGCTGATAAACGGTGCACCGGTGGAGCTAGGAGGCTGAGTCGACGACAAATGAAGGAGCTAGGAGACTGACTCGATGGTCTCTGTAACTGTCAAAAAACGAAATTGCAGAGTCGGCCGGTGATCGGAACGCTGGTCGACGGTATTTGTATAGTTCGTCGGTGGTTACGATGGTTAGCCGGTGGTTAGATAGTGTCGCCGGAAAGAGTGTGATCAGGTCGCTGTTTTTTGAAACGAACATACGTTCTTGAAAAATGGGTTGTTTGTTAGGTTAGGAGAGAGGAGAAAGAGAGGGGCTAATAAATTCAAAAGTAATAAAGAAGGTGCTGAAGCCAAAAGGGACCATTTTTCACAAATTAACCCTTATATACTAAGTTGAGGGTAATTATGGTATTAAAAAAAATAAGGTATTAGAAGTGGATATGTTTAATGAGATGGGTATTAAGTGAGCAGTAACCCATTTTTGGGTACTAGATAGTAATAGGTTTGGCCAAAAGATACTTAGTATGTCATTTCCCTTTTTTTAATTCTAAAATAATTAAATAATAATTTCGTTAAAGAAAACTAAAACTATTAATATTTCTGTTTCTTTAATTGATTAAAAATAGATTTAAAATTTAAGTTTTGAGAAATTTTAATTTTTAATTGGATAAAAGTATTTATATCATTGTCGAAATAGTTATATTAGTACATCTATCAAAATAGTAAAGCTACACGTGATCTTTGACCAATTATATCTTGGACATTTTTTGAGACAATTTTCTATCAAAAATATATATAAGATAATAGTAATAATTGAAACAAAATTTAAAATGTAATCCATCTAAATTTATTTTGAAATTATTTATATCTAATGAAATAAAAACTTAGTAACAGTATAAAGTAGGGTCACGAACTCCACTCACCAAATAGAATTGAAATCCTTTTTTGGTGTTTCAGAAAATAATTTAAAAATAACACATATTTGAAGTTTTGAACGACTAAGAAGTCTATATATATATATATATATATACTTGCTTAAGGAAAGAGGGGAACGTGGAATTTCCATGAAAACACCGAACAAAGAGATGCTCCGTCGAAATGGAGAAAAGCTATGTAAAGATGCCAAGAAGAGCTACCAAACAAAAGGAGGAATACCTAGGTGGGATAAATAAATGATATTTAAACAGCAGGTTCAGAGAGGCAGCATGTCAATGAAAAGTAACACGTGTACACAATAAAAATTAACTAAAACTTTTTGTGTCTATATCTTGTCATTCTATTGCTTAATCAAAATACTATAAAACCATTAGATAAAAAAGTAATTAGATACGAGTATTTGAATTTTGGGAATTACTAAAAAAAAGCTATTTTTATTCTATAAAGTCGTTTGTTTTGAATTTTAAAAATTATTTCCTGAAGTTTTTTTTTACGATTTTGTCCTTCACGAAATCGTATAAATAGAAAAAATTACTCCGTAAAGTTACCGTAATTTCCAAAAAAAATACAATTTCTCTATCTTCTCTCTATTTTCTCTCTTTAAATATAAAGAACTAAAACTAAAGAAGTTAATACTATTATTATCATATTTAGATCTTAGTTTTCGAAAGGTTTCTTAAACCATAATGGGTATTTTGTTTTACTTTAAATTTATATTGTTTTTAGTTAGTATAAGTCTTTAGTAAATGATAACCTACTAAAAAATTACAAAAATGGACAAAATTGAAAGATAAATGTTAAAAAAATTGAAAAAAAAAACGATAAAGATCTGATACAGGTTTGTCCGCCAATGCAATGGCGCACGCGATAGTGCTGACGCCATTGGATGGCGGAAACAGGGGTCTGTACGTCATTGCACGGCGGACACAAGGGTCCGTACGCCATGCAATGGCGTACAGACCCCTATGTCCGCAGTGCAATAGCGTCAGCACCATCGTGTACGCCATTTCCCCGGCGGAAAATACCATCTTTTTCGACAGGATGATGACGATGAACACCACCGGGACGTCATCATCTAGCGGAAACGGACATTTTTTTATTTTCTTTTTAAAATTATTTTTTCAAAAAAACAAAAAGATACAAGGGTCAATGTTCATGTTGGTTTGTAGAAAAACAAGTTTTGTTACCATTTCGTCAAGTTTTGTTAATATTTTATTAAGTTTTACAAAGTTGAAAAAAAAAAGAGTTTTGGTTAGTTTAAGTTTTGAGTTTTTATGATTTTAGTGAGTTTTAGGAAGTAAAATGTTAGGTCATGGTAGATTTTATGTTTTGCAACTTCATGAAGTAAATATAGCATAAAACATAATTAAATGAACTTCTAAAGACTTTTTGGGTTTTTTGCCTAGTGGCAATTTTGTAAATATTGAAAAACAGAAAAAGGCAACTTCGCGGAGTAATTTTGGCTTTTTTTTAGCAATTCCCTTGAATTTTAGCCAAGTTCAATATGACATGTTTTAAATATGCGCATATAATTCGACGTGGATTTAGCATTATAATTATAAATGTGAGATAAAAATGTGTTTAAAAGTATTAAATAAATTAAAATAGGTTGCATACAATAATTTGGGGCATACTCCGAGAAAATATCGACAGTCTTTTGCGAAACAAAATGAAAATAGTAAATCGATCCAATCATAGTAAAGAGATAGGAATCGTCCAATACAATTAATCAAAAGTACGACATAAACGGGTAGACATAAGTGACAGCATCCACAGTCCTCCAAGTGATCAAAGAGTGTCGGGTCACGAACTGCACTCACCAAAGGTATCCTGCATATAAAAGTAGAGTAATAAATATTAATTTTAGAAAGGCCACCCAGTCTTGGTGCCCTGGAATCTAAACCGAAGATCTGAAATGATTCGGTGAGAAACCTTAGAGGCGATGACAGGAGGGGAACCAAAAAGTTCTTAGATTCCTTTCCTTCCAGACATGGTAAATTACCGCGGCGAAGCACAAATGCCAAATAGGAAGGTTTCGAGACTGAGACCAATTTGACACTTCACAAACCCAAGACTGCCAACAAGAGGCGGTGAATGGGAATCCAAGTTTAATACTAGCATGGGACCAAATACTATGAGTGAAGCTACAATAAAAAAGGAGATGCGAGATAGTCTCATTATGAGAGTTACACAGAGTACAAACAGATGAGATGTTATAATCCCAACGGAAGAGCTTGTCTTTGGTGACAAGCTTGCCTTAAATAGTTAGCCATAAAATGAAAGAATGACGAGGAATATTTAATTTATTCCAAACTAACCCCGCCCACCCTACTTTAGGGTTGGGCTGCCGAATGGCTTGGTACGTGTCCTTGATGGTGAACGAAGTGCATCATTTTTTCGCCTTCCAAAAGGGAATATCGTTGGAGTATACATTTGGTAGAGGGAGGGAGAGAATGTGATTGTGAATTTCCAACAGGTTAGCGCGATTTCGAACAGAGGCTGATCTAATATTAGATGGCCAGTTCCAGTTCCCATTGAGGATGATATCCGAGACCTTGAGATTTTTCCCAAGTCTAGAGTCCTTGATGATACTTTTGTCATAGTGGGAAACAAGCGAGGAAGGTAGTAGCCATGGATCGTACCAGAAGGAGGTGCTCGAGCTATTACCAATTGCCACCCTGCACAATTTACAAGCCAGAGGACGGAGACGAAGAATTTTCCTCCATATCCAAAAGGGCGAGGATCCCAAAGGGAGATTCCAAAAATTATTATTTTTAATTTTTTTTTCATCTTAATTCAGTCACTCCAAATGGAGTGATTGTTATTATTGATGATAGACCAAAGATGTTTTAGGACAGCCGTCTGATTCCAGATTTTTAGGTCGAGAATCCCAAGACCGCCTTCTAAAGTGGGCGAGGTGACCGTGGTCCATGCTACTTTGGCACCATAAATTTTCATAGCCGAGCCGGACCAAAGAAATCGACGATGATACTGAGACAATTCTTTAATTATCCTTGAGGGAAGGATAAAAATGGAAGACCAGTATACTTGACCATCAAATAAGACCGACTTAGTGAGTTGAAGTCTACCTGCACAAGAGAGATGCTTAGAGGTCAAAGATTCAATTCTAGAAGTGATTTTTTGGAGAAGATGTCGACAGTACGAGTGGGTTAGGCGGCTAGTAAGAAAAGGCACCCCTAAATATTTAACTGGTAGAGATCCTTCCGGGTATCCCATGATGGTGCAAAGTTCCACCCGAAGTGACTCGTCAATACCACAAAAAAATGACTTTTAAAGGGGTTGACTTTAAGCCCTGAGAGAGTATAGAACTCATCTAGAGCTTCTTTGATAAGAAGTAGGGAATTAGCGTCTCCATGACAAAAAGTCATCATCTGCAAAGCATAGATTAATGATTTTGAGCTTTTGACATTTCCAATGAAAACAGAACTTCTTATCTTGACTCTTCTCCTTAAGAATACTGGAAAAAACCTGCATGACAAGAATAAAGAGAAAGGGGGAGAGCGGGTCACCTTGTCACAGACCTTTCCTACCTTTGAAATTTCCATGAGGATCTCCATTAATATTTATGGAGTAAGAAGGATAAGAAATAGATTTAATGATCCAGGTGATCATTTATCAGGGAATTACATCGCGATGAGAATATCGAGGATGAGGTGCCATCTGACATTATCAAAGGCTTTCATTAAATCGATTTTGAGCGCAACCTTTTTGTCTCTTCGATTAGAATGGTACCCCCTCAAAAGTTCTTGGGATACAAGGATATTATTATAGATATTCTTTCCTTTTATGAAAGCTGACTGGGAATTATCAATAAGATAAGGGAAATAATCTTTAATTCTATTAGCTAAGATCTTGGATATGATCTTGTAGCTAACATTACAGAGCGTAATGGGTTTAAAGTCGGCAGGCCCAGAAGGAGAATCTTTTTTAGGAATGAGAGCTATAGAGGTGGAGCTCCAAGAGGCCTTTAAAGAATCAGAACGAAAGAAGTCAAAGACACCATTACAGATGTCTTGGCAAACAATACTCCAGTTAGATTTGAAGAAGAAAGAGTTGAACCCATCAGGACCCGAAGCTTTGTTACCGTCAATACTGAACAGAGCAGATTTTATTTCATCGCAAGTAATCTCACGAATCATAGAATCCTTATCCATACTGGTAACTTTTGACGTTAGAAGAGAAGAAATAGTATCCAGTCCTGGATAGCCAGCAGAATGCCTGGTACCGAGAGAGTTTTCAAAGTATTCCACAAAAACCTTTGAAACACTAGCAGGAGTAGAGACAGTTACTTTTCTCTTATTAGTGATAGAAATAATCTTATTCTTAAAAAGACGAGCCTTAATACTATTATGGAAAAAATTTGTGTTTTTGTCACAAAGCTTGATCCAGTTTTCTCTAGATTTGTTTTTAAGGAATGATTCTTTGGCTCTAGTAAGAAAGATAAAGGCAGTTGACGTTTCGCATTCTTCCTGTACAAGGGAAGGATTGAGAGGATCACAAGCGAGATTGGATTGGTCTTGGAAGAGTCTTTTTTGAGCACTTACAGCTCTGGAACTAATGTCACTAAATTCTTTTCGGTTAAGGCCCACTAGCACTTACTGCAGCCTAAAAAGTTTTTCAGTGACTAATCTCATCCCAGAAGAAGTAGTGGGGCTATTCCAACTCTTAATAACAATTGCTTTAAAAACAGGTGGGATTGCCACATGTTGAATAATTTGAAAGGCTTTTTACGCTTAGGACGAGAGAACCCGAGATTAAGCGTAACAGTTGTATGGTCAAAAGATCGAAGGTACCCAAAGTGAGCAAAATACATTGATAATAAATCATCCCAAACGGGGTTGACTAGGACTCTATCAATCTTGGATAGAATCATATTGTCAGGCTGTTTATTAATCCAAGTGAAATGAAATCCGGAAGAACAAAGATCACTGAGCTCACAATGGAAGCAGCAATTATTAAAATCATCTATAGCTGACGACCAGTTGTTAGAGGATCCAATTCGCTCATTCGGGTGACGAATGGCACTGAAATCCCCAAGCAAAGCCCATGGAATGTGCTTGTTTACCATGGAAATGGTAGACAAGTCCTTCCAAAGGGAAGTTCTATCAACAGCTTCATTAAAAGCATAAATTGCTGTAAATCTAAACAAAACATTAAAATTATGACACAGAGCTGAGCAGTGAATAAACTAAGGGGATTGGGACTCTCTATATATAATGATGATACTAGGGTTCCAGATAATCCAAATTTTACCTAGATGATGAGAAGCGTGATTTGTTAGGACATGCAAAAAAGGAACCATATTTCTAACAATGGAATCTACTTTATGCAATTGGACCTTAGTTTCAACTAGAATTAATAAGGAGATACTGTTACTAATAATAAAATCAGTAACATTTTTTTGTCTGACAGGGTCATTTAATCCCCTAACATTTCAAGAAGCAATATTCATAAAAACAAAGTACTTAAAACGCTTTAGACGATGGTCCTGTCGGAGGACAAATCCAAAATACCCTTAGCCTTAGCATTTGTGAGACAGTGCCCTTTAGGAGGCGAGTCAACCGCCTCACCACTTTCTACCTCTTTGACTTCTTCAAGCGGATCAAGATGATGTCCACTAATTTGCTCCGGTTCAATCTCTAAGGGATCAGACTCATCCGAAGGGGAAAACGAGGAAGGGTTGGAAGGAAGATTTGATGCTCTTTTTTTACAAAGTCGGGAAGAGTGCCCAAAGACAACACAATTTGCACAGGGGAAGCCCTTGATATTCGAAATTCACCGTGATGGATTTGCTACTAATCTTGAAGGTGAGATCAGAACGGACTTCGGAGCATGCAGAAATCATAATGCAAATACGAGCAAATGAGAGATAAATATTAGTATTTCTTATTAAAAAAGTTGGAACAAATTTATAAATATTTATTTTGTTAATTGAGTAAAATTACAAACTATTAACAATTTAATGTTTATAATTATTTAAATGTGTATTCAATATATTAGTTAGAATAATTTCAATAAAATGCAAATACACCACTTTCCATAGATTTTTTTAATAAATCTATATCAAAACTAATTACAAATAAGAAGGTTATTCTTGTATTTATATTTTTTTATAAATTTCAAAGATTTGGAAGGCTTGTACAACAAAAATAAAAAACGTAAGGCTAACAATTAAACATAACATGAAGAATTATATACCACTGTTTTGTAAACGTCGAAGAATCAGCAAAAACACATTGGTGAATGAAAGAGTCATCACATTAGATTTCACTGTATAAATTCATTACGGTTTGCTACTAATTCGAACATTTTATAATTATCATGATGATCATTTCTCGAACGATAATCTTTTAGCTGTGACACCTCGCAAATGAGTACCATCACCAAGTTATAGTTCTTCTTCAAAATCTATTTCATCGATGTTACTTTGAGATGGTAGCGCTTAAATCAAGATCCAATAAATTTTCATAAAATAAGGACGTCTATTGTGAAAATCATTGCATCAGCTGCCATCAAAACAGTTTTCCCAGACAGACCAATGAAAGAAATAAATACGTGTACCACTACAATCCCAATTGTGATAATTTCTCCCAGTGTTTCCTACGAGCTTCGAATGGAACTTTCAGTACCTTACCTACCATTCCAATCATGGATACCTTTTTCAGGTAACGTATCAACACATATGTTTTGGCTAACAAGTTTTAAAACACTGATGTCCGCACGAAATGACTTTTCATGTAGACAAACATATAAACATATCTATGAAATCTTATGGACTCAATAATAATTTTTTATTTTATATATTTATAAAAAAACCAACATGGTTATACTCAAGTCCCAAATCTTTATAAAGAAGCGTATAAATTCTAACAACCAATGAATATCGATCGAGATTTTAAAAAAAAGTTTATTTTTTCTAAAATCAGGTTAATCATATAAAAAACTAATTCATTTACCATTTAGAAACACTCTTTCTTAGACGAGTTTGATTTTTTCTTCTGGTTATTCCACTTGTTAGAAAGCGTGTCAAAACCAAAATGTCATCATGGTATAAGGGATGAAAGATTAATCGTAGATGTCTTGCAAGAAAATTTTGTCGAATATTACTTATATTAACAGATAAATGCCTAAAACGTTTTGCCAACAAACACACCAGGTCTCCTCTAAATTAAGAACACAATTTGGAAAGCATTCATAAACAAAAAAAAATAAAGCATGAAAACAAAGTGCATATGCATTAGCTCGTCTGACGTAGTTTGAAACCATTTTCTAAGTAAAGATTCTTTTAGTAAAGCATCCCTCCATTTATGTTTGGCATTCGTTCCTTTAGATGGAACCTAATCAACCCAACCTATTGACAATAATAGAAAAAACACTAAAATTAGTCGCAAACATGATACTTTGACATTTATAAGTAAAGTAACTTATCGTAGATTGTTGTAAAACAATACCAAGTGTATGATACCCACCACAATCATATTGCAACAAACTCCATCATTTATTTTCATGGGGAAAATAATATTCATCTCAAAGTTATTTCAATACGCAGAGTATTTTTCTTACAAAATCATTCATAATAGTAATAATAAAATTCTTTTTTTCATATGGACTCGTGGACTAAGAGCCTTAAGATAAATTTATGTGTATGCCAATTCAGCTACATAAGTTAAATTATATTGTTCTAAATTTTAATTTAGTCAATAAAAATCATATGAATAAACTCAACTCAAATTCAAATCAGAAAAGTACATAATGTTTTTTTAATAAAGCGGTAGACATAAAAAAGAGAGCGGATCTTATGAAAATAAGAGACTCAAATTTATAGGAAAAAGAAGTAAAATGTGGAATTTCTTGAGAGAAACGTGTTTTCATTTTATCGTTTTTTTTCTTCATATATTTCACTCAAAAACATGTAGTCCTCTATATTATGTAAATATATTCATTTTCCAATGATATACTAGCTAATTACAACTAAACTATGACTGAAAAATGTATATGCCAACTAAATATTTATAACCACATATACTTGACAACTAAATGTATGTTGACATATATCTAAATCAAACTGATAGCCATATATATGTTTACACATTTTGTTTGGAAAAAATGACTAAATGGTTGGCACATGTGAACATTATCTTATGAAAAAAAGGAAAAAAAGTGTTTAGGTCACATGTGAAGACACATCATTTAGTTGTTTTGTTGATGATAAATAAATATTTAGGATCATATATACTTGATAACTAAATGTTGAATATCACATTTACTAGAAAATTATAGGTTTATAATCACATACACGTGTTTAACATACAATTGAAACAAAGTGAGAGTTAAATCTACCTTTACATATTTTTTTAGGAAAAAAAGAATAATTAAATATTTATATTCAAATATTTTACAACTGAATGCAATAGACAACTCAATATACATGCAAACATTCTAATAGGTAAAACAATGAGAGCTTAAATTGTTAACTCACATGTGAATGCATAATACTAAGTTGTTTTTCTAATGACAACTAAATGTTTAAGATCATATATATTTGATAACTAAATGTTTGAGATCACATAAATTTGTTAGCTATATTAATATAAACACATATATTTGGCATCTAAATGTTTGTTTAATATATAACTAAAGAAAATTGATAACTAATTTATGCTAACAAATTTTGTTTAGACAAAAAAAGACAAGCAAATGTTTTCAAAGTGAATACAAAAGATATTCCAATCAACACGTGAATATTCTTTTAGGTACAAAAATAATAGGTAAATAGTTTAAGTCACATATTAGCACATAACATTTAGTTATTTTGACAATGCCAACTAAATGTTTGGGATTGCGTATACTTAAAAATTAAATGTTTCGAAACACATGTACTTGATAACTAAATGCTTATTTAACATACATATGAAGCAATGTGATATCTAAATCTATGTTTACCTATTATATTAGGCAAACACAGACAACTAAATATTTTGTAGCTGAACTTATTTCATGTTGTAAATATTGTTAAACATTGAACATGGCAGCTACAATTTTAGCATTAACATTGAATAATGGTGTCGAGATTCAAGTGCTCATGTTTGCGACTAAAATATTCATTCTCTCTTGAAGTGAATAAAGTGGAAAGCTGTGTTAGTGAAGAGAAAAATTGCAACTTTATTGTTGTATATCTAGCAAGTCAAATTAAATTGGGAGGTGCTAAGTTTCTGGCTATTAGATAGGAGCTGACATCCACAGAGATAAATATGTCATAATTAATTAAGTTTTTTTATCCCGATAAGAGAGGTTTTTATTGCTGAAGACAATTCCCAACAATGGGTCATGTACATATGTGTGAAGGCAAATGCAGAAGTCGGCTTGAGGAGGTGAGTCCGATAGTGGACTTTAGCTATAAGGAAGAAGACGACCGCTGATACTAAGACCAAAGCTGCACGTGAGCTGGAATCGTTGATAAATAAGAAACATAGTATGGTGAAGGCCAACTAGGAAGTCGAGCATGAGAATGCAGTCGTCTCTTATGCAAGGGAGAATGCTGTAAATATGGTGAGATGAATGAAGGTATGCTAATGTAGTAATAACTGAATAGTTTAAGGTCATATGTCATGTTGTTGTGTAATTTTTGAGCCGAACCCAATGGATCAGTTGAATGTTGAAACTGGGAAGTCTGGAGCTGAAGGTGGTACAAGCATGGATTCTCATGAGCCAATGATTATTGTCGTACCATTGACAATCAATGCTTTGAGAAGCTTATTATAAGCCATTACACCCATCTAAATTATTGCATATTGTGTTGATATTGAGCACAAGCTTGACGAGCCACATAAATAGGTTTTAAGGTGGGTATGGCTGGGACATTTGGATCACATATGCTTGGATTTGAACAATTTCCTGAGGTCGTAAGTCAGTTTGTTGCTTCAGCTAACGGGAGAAAGCTAGATAACTATTTTTCACTTGTGGATTTGGCTAAGAGACAAATGAACCTTTGTGTTGAGTTAGGATTATACTTAAGTTGTGTTGATGTTCTTGTTGTGCATATGCATACCCTTATTTGTATATGTTTTTAAATGCTTTAAGCACATTGCACCACGTATCTTATACTATTTCCAATTTCAACGATGATCTTTGGTCATTATTAGAGGCTGCTTGTAAGATATTTGAGAGAAATGCAGTGTTGAATGAGGTATTTCGGGAAGGGCGAGAAAATAATGCAGAATTTAAGGCAAGACTTCAATACAAGTTGGATGTCAATGCAGTTTTGAAGCCAAGTCTGAGCCTGTGATTCGGCTCCAAGAGAAAGTTTCTTCCAAGTCATGAATGGTTGTACGAATCAATGGTGTATACAAAGCTATCCTCGAGAATATATTTCTATTTTATTACCAACAGAATTTTTTTTGCATAGATTAACTATAGTTCAAGTGTCATCTCTTCAAATCATAAAAAGTTAAATAACGTCAATATTATGCTAGCATATGGACATGCAAAACGATAATTCACATGTACCATAACTTAATTGGAGATAAAAGAGAGGATATCACAAGTTTAAGATATCATATCCCAAAAGAAGAAGATGAAAGATACTTTAGAGGTAAAACGTGTTGAGTGGGCAAAACAAGTGGCTATCTTTGAGAAGGAACTGATGGAAGCAACTAATGCATAAAAAAGGGAAAAGACTTGTGTTGTAGTTTTATATAGAATATCAAGATTTCATGCTAGTTCATAAGGAAGAGAGACCAAAGACGTACGGGTGGTCTAGTGTTTCTGAGAATAAGGATTTTGATAACTACCATAAATGGTGATTATCTAACGTATGAACATATCTTAAAAACAGAGAGGCAAGAGTTGATTTGGTTGTTCGAATAAGATTAATCTTGTGATGTAATTATTAAGTCAATATTTTTTCCTCTTGGTAAATTTATCATTCCCCTCCATATGAACCTGCATATGGTAGGGATAAAATTATTGTAGAAACGATCGATAAGAAGGTTCGACTGGCCAATGTGGCATGAACCTCCAATATCTATATGTTTACGTGGTTGTATAGTTATATTTGTATATCCTTTGAGTAAATATTGATGAATAAAGTCCTATGTGTTGGAGAAATTTTGTAAATCTAGTACCCATCATAAAGATATATTTGTTATCTCATTGATATTTAATATTTATCACTTGCAATTGTATTTGTTCTTGTATATATATATATATATATATATATATATTCTTGTATATTTACTCTTATGTTGTTGAAAAGAAACATTGTATTGCCCAACTCTCTGTTACTTTCAATTGGAACTATCAGTTCCAAAATACTGAGACCTGAATAAGGACCATATGAGATCCTTGTTTGGATTACATCTATAAATAACTAAGCTTTATTTGTTTTTGTTTCTCTAAAGGTGCACTGCTCATTTGAGAATAAGCATCATATTGTATGTGATTAAGGTAAGGGTACATGGAATCCCAAAAGTACTTCTCTGGTTTTTCACTTGTATACCTCGTTTTTTGTGGGTTAAATATCTTGTTAGGTGCGAGGATTAGTCTCATTCTTATAATTTTGTAATTTTATGAAGGCTGAGGCATTTCAAAGTGTTTAATATTATGTTCATGCTTAGCCTATTTATTTCATGTGTTGATATGCATGCATGCCGAAGCTTTTCTAGGGGCTGAGAATTCCTTTCAACTTCTATCATTAGTCAATTTTAACTTTGTTCATAATAAAATCTGAAGTATGTCACAAGGTTGTATGTTGTATTCAGGCTGCTCCATGTTATAATGTAAATGACATACCAAAGCTCCCTTATGTGTTATAAAGTACCCTTACACATTGAGACTCATCCTAGATTAGTTAGTGTGGCTTGTACCCTTGCACAATATGGCATAATTAAGTAGTAAAAGTAAATGAGACGCATGTGAAGGTAAGAATAAACCTTATTAAAGATAAGAAACTCTTAAAAACATTCAGTTCACCATCGAGGTAGAAAAGATTACATCCCATGTATAATAAATCATTTACATATGTGCTAATATTATAAAGCTTATGAAGGGTGATAGAGTTTTAAATACTTGATATTCCAAGGGTGTCGAATCTGGTTGTATTCTTCATCCAAGAGTCTGTATGTGTCTACCTTTACTTTAGCTTCAATTATGTATGAGTCTTTCTAATTTGAGGCTAACTTGTTGAGGATTTTCTCATTGTTGTGCATAAATACCCTTCTATGTCGCCCTTTTCATCAGTTACGTCAAGTTTAACAATTCTTGCTTCTTAATTATTGTCTTTTGTATGTTAAAATTTGGTAAGGAGGCATGTAAT
The DNA here is from genome assembly GCA_036936605.1 of Limnanthes douglasii subsp. nivea. Taxonomy (NCBI): domain Eukaryota; kingdom Viridiplantae; phylum Streptophyta; class Magnoliopsida; order Brassicales; family Limnanthaceae; genus Limnanthes; species Limnanthes douglasii. The sequence goes on along the minus strand of JAUPFV010000003.1, from coordinate 146,346,781 downwards.
TTTCATTGAGGACCACTTCTTCCATGCCATACACCAAGTCAAATAGTATTTTTTTATACGGCCAAACTTGGTATAGTTCTATAAGACCAAAACACTTCTTATAAAAATTATAGCAAATTACATGATGCACCATCCAACATCTTCTTGATGCCATCATATATAGTTCTATTGGTCACCTCCACTTGGCCATTTACTTAAGGATCCAAAAGAGAGGATAAATTTTATTTAATATATATATTGTGACATAGAAACATGTGAGTTGGCATTCGGGAACTAAATTCAATAATAATGTACAATATGTCGTAGCTACAATAGGTGTTGGAGCGTTGAAATTTATTAACATCTTTGGTCGTGATGTTAATCAACGGTTGTGCCTCCACCTATTTGAAAAACAATAGTCAATAAACTCTCGAAAGCCTTTAGGAAGGGTCAAATGATGTCCAAGCCTCACCGATCAAAATGAATGGATTTTAATACAATTTTAAGTAGTCTGACATGGGAATTGAATTGAGTTGATGAAGCGCTTGCATGTATCATAATGCTTTTTTGGTGTCTTTCATCATAGTAGGTCAGTAATAAACTTATAGTAGGATCCTTATGTGAAGCGCTTTAAACCCATAATGGGAAATTCTTTCTCCATTGTAGAGTTATCACACCATGATGTTGCCCTATCGGAGATGAGGGACCAAACCAATGGTTTGGTAAGGATTTTCTTCTATAATGTGTTTGAGATCTACACAAATTGTGTCGATTTTGTTATAAGATTTTTGGTGTTTCATTGTTCTCTCGGATCAGTTTTTCTTTCAATTATTTGATAATATGAGTACGTCAATCCATTGGTTTCTCTTTGTCCCCCTCAATTAACAGTACTTTGAAAGGTTATGTTTTAGATCGAAAGTTATTTTGTACGGTGACAAAAACTTTTCTTAGAATATCACTACTCTTGGTGATGATGTCGCACATGCCTAAGAAGTCAAGGCGTCATATACGATATTATACACTCTAGAAAATTTCTTCAAAGTAACATCATCGAATAGGGTTGCATGACATCTAAGCTTCTTCAGGTATTATGTGATGTAATTATTTTTAACTTCAGCATGGTCGAGTGTCTGATGATATGAGGTGTTGCACCCTTTTTTCTCAACATATATTGGCCAGCCAAAGGCTTGCAATCACAGCCTCGTATCTTTCGTCATTGGTGGAAGCAAGAAAATAATCTTAATAGATTGTATGAAGATATTTCCTATTGGGGATGTAAGTTGGATTCCTACCTTTGAACCTTTGTTATTTCTTCCATCATTCGTACATACATTCTAGGTTAATCCATTTTGTTTTGTGGTGGGTATGGGTATTTCATATTGGAACTATGTTAAGAAGTCTGCCAAGGTTTGTGGTTTTATCGTCGTTTAATGTTGAAACTGAATATTGCAGCCACGTAGCTCTGCATACCACCTGGTTAATCTGCCAAATATGTTTGGCTTGTGTATGCCACTTTATAAAAAGAATGATGTTCAGACTATTATAGTATACACTTGAAATTATTGTCACATCTTTCATCCTAAAAGGATCACCTTGTAGCAATGTAGTCACATATCTGTGATAAAAGTTATATATTATTAATCATCCTCTTGTATTTTTAGTTGATTTTACCCTCAGTAGACGTCTATAAATGACAACATCTTGTTTCTGGAGGTTTTATCTAAGAGTTGATCGATTCATGGTAAAATAAAAGGTTTCTTCAGATAAGTTAAGTTAAGATCGGTAAATTCGATGCACATTCTCCATATTTGTTCTTGTTTTTTACCACTATTGGATTGGTTGTCCATACTAGGTAATAGGGGTCTTGAATATGACCAATAGTAGTTACTTTATCTAACTATTCGATCATGGTTTTCATATTTTGTTAAGAGTAACACTGTCGGTTTTATTTGATCAAATGGAAATTATTGTTGATGGATAATTTGTGGTATTTGATCTCGGGGGAACCCTGATGACTTCTTGAGCATACCAAAAGAACATTTCTAAGTTGCTTCGTAAAAAGTTAAGTAGTTTGTACCTTAAGTCAATTGATAATTTATGTCCAATTTGTAACATTTTGAATCCTTCCATGCGGGTGATTTCTATTCCACTCATGGTTTATAAGATATGGATTTTATCTTAAATCATCCATATCATCCAGAACGAGCTACTAATTACTCTTTATTGAAGGCAAAGAAGCAAAGTAGTATTATGTATGAGTCTTATGGTTTCCCCAGATTAATTATAAGTTGTTATTGATTGGGTATTAAAGGCACTGATAAACTATACAAATTATATCATGCATTTAGTATAGCCATGATCTACTCCAAACGATACTATAAGAGGATTACGATTTTACTATCATGAATAAGCATCAAATTGTATTTCGAGACTCGACTTTTCCAAGGGTGACACCAAAGGTGAATTCTCTTAATATGTTATCATTTGCAGCTGGAAACCCAATCAATATTTGATGGGATGGAATCAAAACGGGACCATCCCTAATTTCATTATATACGCTTTTATAGAGAATTTTGGTGGAGCTTCTATTGTTTATCATAAATTGTTTAACTCTTATTCATTCTTATTTTACCATGATATGGACAACGTCGTTCTAAGGTACTGCTACTTTACGTTAAATAAATAATCAGTGACTTCAATAATGGGTATGGATTACGATAAAGTTTTAGTAAGGTATAACCTTGATGTTGGACCTTTAATTCTGACACAATATGGTTTCTTGATTTTTTACTTATACCAAAGAATGGATCGTCTCAAAAAATGAACCCAATGGTATGTTTGTTAAATCTAGGTCGAGATATTTCTCATTTTGAGGTTAAAAGTTGCATTGTTCTCCAAGAATCTTGATTCAGCTGGTGATGCGGGAGCTTGTATCACATGCATTGATGGAGGATCCCGTTCAGCTTAATAATGCTTTTGTTCATTTTTGTTTTTCTTTTTGACAAACTCATTAATTTGTCATTCTTTGATCATATTCTAGACATGATCCTGAAATTCCCATTTATCCTTGATATAACATCCAATATCATTGTGAAACTTACAGTACTTGTATTTATCTATGTGCTCATTTAAAGCCTGCAACTTGTATGGCCTTTTATAAAAGAGTATATTTTGCGTTTGTTTGTGAATACTTCTGAGGTTCTCGATTATTTCTATAAAAGGTCCCATGTTAGACGTTATGGTCACTTGTAATATTTTTATTGTTATAATTATCCATGGTTTCTTATTGTAGTGTATATTTTTATTTTTGATGGATAATTTGTGGTATTTGATCTCGGGGGATACCACTGGGGGTATTGATCGTGGTATTAATTCGGAAGGGTTGTAGGATTTCTTCTAATGGGGTTTACCTAAACCCTATATGCTTGGGAAAACATGTTGTATTGACTTTTCTACGTAGTGACTATGACTTAGGTGTATTTTTTATTCATATACATGTATACGAATGTGTAATTATGATGAGGTTGGTGCATGGTTGAAGTTGTGTGTTACTGCGCATGTTTTACTCATAAGTGTTAAATTTGAGCATGTTGGTATCCAAGCTGCATAGTTAGTAAGAAATTATGGAGGTTCGGATGCACTCTAAAGTACTAAACTCCTTAATTATAGCTTGATTTAAATCTAGAGGAGGCTTGTTGGAGGTTTGGTTGGACTCCGAGAAATAGGGGTACATGTTTACCACTATTGTGGAACGTATGAGACGTTTGGTACTGAATATTTGGTTGAAGCCCCACAAACAACCAGTGAACATTTGGCTAGAGGGTGTTGTTGGACATTCAGATGAGGTGTTGTAAGTTGTTATTTGATGTTTGCTGAAATGCTGGAGGAATCTGCGAATGTTTTGTTGCAATCTATATGTTGGTCATTCGATTGGAGATGCATGCTTGCAGTTTGTCTGATACGCTTTTCACTAATCTCATGGTTTGTCTATAATTGGTCTAGCATAACTTTCACCAATCTCATGGTTGAAGGGTCGATTCTCTCAGGCCTAATCCACCATTGCATCACCAATGAGTTTGGAAATAGAGGTTTTATTCATTCATTTGCTCGTCTTATTGTGGCGACTCCTTATTCAATGGTCAGAGGATCCACATCATGACTCACCTTAGTTGTTAGCTTTAGATTCTATAAAAATGATTGTGCATTTGTTGTTTTCCCGTTGCTAGCATTTTTATATCATGTAGCTCGTACCATCTTTTCCATCATTCTCCTCATGTCCCTATGGATGGTGGATTATCAATTTTAGTTGTGGATCCCTAATAGGAAAAAATAGTTCGCAACAGCCTAAAATCATTAACATTTTCATCCGCGGGTCATACTTCAACTTTTAGAAAATCCATGACAAAAACTGTTGGAGCTATCAGAGTTGGTGGACGAATATATCCAGCCTCCAGTACTAGATCTTCGATGACGATTAAATCAATACATGTATTTGAATTTGTTATCAATCAGTTATAGATATTTTTGTTTTTTTAATTTTCAGGATATCAATTCTCTTCCATAAGCGGCGAAATTTTGGTATGACAAAATCTAAGCATGATTTGAAAATCTAATCAACTGGATTTAATAGTAAATTAAGAAAAGAATGGGAATAAAAAAGTTGATTATAGTATTACATGATGGTTTTTCTTATTTATAGAAAGAAGATGATTTAAAAATAATGAAGATATGAGATTAAATACACTTAAAATTACACTTATTACTAATTCAAGATGTAGCTAAATATATCTATTACCATGTATCTCCTTTTTATCTCTCTTTTCCTCTTTGTCTTATTATGTACCCCAATACTTAGTGGATATTAGTTGATCCTTGTTCTTAAGTGGGTCGGGTAATTAGGTTGGACAAATTTCACCATTATCAACACTAAAAAAATATTAAAGACAACGTTTTGCATAAAATATGATTTCGTAACAATATGTCATTTGGAATTAAGAAGGTTACATACTAGTATAACACAAAGCGTTATTAACACCATTTCAATGACATACATTTGAATAACTGAAGTCCTTTGAGGGTTTTCTGAATCAGGTGAAGAATCAATCATGAAAGTAGTTTAGAACTGATAATAGCTTAGTATTAGTGAATGGACCTGTCAATAATAATTGTTTAAAACTTGGTATGTTTATGCGCATAATCTTGAGAAGTAATCCGAGACATATAATAACTGAGAATATGAAGTGAACCTTGGTATGGTTTATTTATGTTTGAGGGTAATTTTGTAAAGTGTTTTGTGAATTTAATGTTTAAGGTAGTGTGTAGTGAGATAATTAAGTTGTGTGCTTCAATTAAATTCTGATCTCCCTCATTAATGAAACTAGTTGGGGTATTTATACTTAATTAATGACCCATGGGCCTTTGGATCGGATTTTAGAGACGGGTTAAGTTTAAGGACCCATTAGCCCAAGGTGTGAAATGACCAGCACCTAGCTTAGTCATTTTCTACTATATTCTTGTTCGGTTTCTTATGGTAGTGGTGTGGTCCGAATTATCCTTCAGATAAAAGCAAAATGCAGTGTCCAAAATATCCGACCTTATTAGTAGCCCATTTAAGTCTTGCGAAAAATCTTTAGAAGAGCTAACTCGCAAGAATAGAAATCAATACATTTCCAATGTGTTTTTCTGATCTGTCTTCGTATATGGATTGAATAAACCACCTTTTCTAGCTAAGAATTTCAAGAGTCAGCCCAACCAAAATTTGGTGGGACTGATTTTACCGTTAAGAATTTCAAGATTCTTTTTTCAATGTGGGACACATGTCATGCTCTGGTTCGACCTCTCAGTCGTTTTTCTCCTAGATTCTCGTACCTACTAGGCTAGAAAGTCACTAAGGGCATAACCCCCTATGCTTAATAGTCCTTAATCATGGCTATGATCAGTTTATCTTCCCCTAGATAATCTTTTCTGTTTTCACAGTTATTTAACTTGGCTTCACTGTTCCATTGTCTTCAAATACAAACACTTCTAGAGAGATAAAGCTTAGTATTCTATCAAATTGTGTTCAAGTAATTTATGTTCACAGTCAGAAATGCACTAGCAAAAGGAGGTTGATTAAATTTGTCTGAGTTGGAGAGAGCGAGAAAAGTTGCAAGAGACGAGAGGATCGCAACTGGTCTTCCGGTTTCTCATAGTGAAGGAATCAATCAATCACAAGTAAACACTGACCAAGGTTCATCGTCATAAAAAACATCTAAGGTCAGAAAACTGTCTTTTGTCCCAACTCTTTCTCCTCTTCAATCAGGATCCTCTGTTCAAGAATCTCAAAACCCTCTCTCTAAAGAAAATATCGTTTCCAATGTTATGAAGCCTTCACCCTTTATTTCCATGGGTTCGACACTGAGAAGTCCCCTGAGAAGAATACCCCTCGCCAATCAAAGGCTAAGTTCACTCCTACCTCTTCGAAACACACTAGTTTGGAGACAATAAAGCCTTTTTCCATAAACCAAACCATCCGGACAGCACCCACTGGCAGAAACCAAGCCATCCAAACAACCTTCCATTGTAATGGAAGAAAATATGGAGGATAGTTTGGATGATACTCATTTTGAGGCGTCCAGACAGACGGAGGACACCGCTGTAGATCAAAAGGGAAAAACTAAAATGGGTCTGACCAATCCGGATGCGCTTCCAGAGTGTCTATAAGGGAAAGTAAGGAAAATTTTCCAGAAATTCAACGTAAAATACCTGATATCCCTCCAGAATATAGCCTACGTATACACCCATACCGTTGAATTGGGTCGTATTCGTACAAAGTGGGGGATCCCTGAGTCTATCAAGGTGAGAATCATGGTCACCTCAGAAAATCCGATGGATTGCGAACCCAACGAGCTAGTGGTCTATACAAAGGTACTGAACTGGGGACTTTGGTTTCCTTTACATCCGAAGATAGTCAAGTCCTTCAACCTAATTAAGCTATGTCTGAGTCAGCTGAGCTCAAACGCGTGGTACACTCTGATGGCTGGCATCATGGCTTCCAGACTATCCAAGATCCCACTACCAATGGAACAATTCGATGTTGTGGCGAATTTGTGCAAGAATCACCACATTCCTTTCTACCATTACAATATGGGGAATGATTATAAGGTAGTGATTGACCTTATGGAGTCAGAAAATCCAAGGGGGACACAGTTCCTGTTCATCAACAGAGCCTGGGATAATGGGAGAAAGATCAAAGTTGACTCAAACCCAACCAACTGACTAGCCACTGGAAGAGTATATGTAAGTTTTTTTATGTTTCCCTTAATATTTCTAAACATTATGTGTTTATTCCGAACTGATTCGTGCCCCTTTTCAATTTTTCTGAAGAAGTTCTCAGACCATGTGGAGGCAGGTCAAAAAACCTGCGCCAAGCTAAACGCTTAGGCCTTGGATAAATGGGGGAATGGCTTCTACAACTGCTTCACCTCGGGGAATTTTGTGAGGTCTCATTTGTGGAATACTACAGGAAGAAGAGACCTCTACTAGAAAGAACTGACCACCCATCCTCCTGCAGATATCGTCCTAAGGAGAACTGAGGCTAAGGACGCCATACTATACTTGTCTTCCAGGGTCAAAGATCCTAGCCATCTGGATAAGATGAAGAATAAAAGGAAAAAGAAAACCACAACAGACCGACCTCAAACAACCACTGAAGGAACCGGTTCGGAGAACCAATGAGGGATCAATGTTGTCCTGTTTGAAGCAATGGAAGTTATTGTTAAGGAGGTTGGGGGATCGGTCGACCCACCAAAGATTGCGACTTAAGGATAAGAAACGCAGGGCAAGCAATGATGAAAAAGCTGGAAAGAAGAAAAAAGTCACTCTGGATGAGACATAATTTCACATTCTTCTGAAATTCCTCTTTCAATTTCTGCTGATCCTACTTTGCAAGAAGAAATTCCACCCAACCTTTATTCCAAACAGGCCACTGCTGATGGAGAGGTAAATCTCGATGCCTTTCAGAATATTAACATATATTTAAATGATCTGGACAAGGATGATTTCGCGGGGTCTTATGCTAACTTATCCAATTCTGTGACCCATAATGGGGAAACTTATGTGATGTCAAGCGAGCAAGACACTCTCCGTCATACTTTTCTAGGTTACATCCGTCCAGTAGTTGATCTGGAAAGACAAGTGAGGGAACAAACAAACACTATCTATTCACTGACCACAACAAACCAAAGCTTGAAGAATAGTCTATCTACCGCTCAGCAAAGCATCGACTCTCTAAAGAAGGAAAAAGAGGATTTGGTTGTCAAACTGCTCAAGTCAGAAGAGGCTCGAAGAATTCTTCAGACCAAATATTCTGGACTGGAAACCTCTTCTTCCAATGAGATCAAAGTTTTGAAGGGGCAACTAGAGGCTAAAGAAAAAACCATCCAGACTGTATCCGAGGACAAGGCCAGCTTGGAGGATGTTTTTAAGAAGATAGCAGAGGAGAATACAACTCTAGTACAAAAACAGACCGAAGAGATAACTGCTAGAATAGAGAAGTATGCCTCCGGAGTGGTAAACACATTGGAGAAAATAGATGATGGCATCAAATTTGACATGGTCTTACTGTTTGATGAGACCTTTCCAAAGAGGACTCTTGGTCCTTTGTGGAAATTTGTGGAATACGATGACCTCTCTTTTCATACGATGGCTGATGGTGACAAGCACAACTATTCAAGTGGGGAAGATTCTGAAGACAGTGAAGGAGTTGGTGAGAGTTCAAGTGTTGAACTCAAAAGTGTGAAAAAAGATGGCGGTGAAGAAAAAACCAAAAGGGACACGCCTTTAGGTTGTATTGTATTGTTGTGTATTTTTTGTTGAGAAACTAAAGCCGTTGGATGACCAAGGCATTTTGTTACATTGTTTGTTTAATCTATGTTTTGTAAAACTTAAAGTCCTTGAATAGTCAAGGCATTTATGAATCATGAATCGGTTCTAATTCGATCTTACTCTAATATCATTTCCTTTCGATTGAATTTTTTTTAACTCTTTATGCCCAATGCTTAAATAGCCTTCAATATTTTAGAGATGTTAAGTAAAGGTATTAAATAACCTCAATCACATTTGTTTAATAAATGTGACCAAGTGTTTAATATGTCTGATCACCTCAAAAACATTCGAGGGCCGGGGTGTTTAATAAATGTTTAATATCCGACCACCTCATAATATGGCTAAATCAAAAAAGAAATTACACCAGACTTTTGAAGAAGACATAAAATATTATTGAAAAACTCGGACACCTCGTTAAAACCTCCCCACACCACTAGGGTAGGAAAGAGTATGCCTCATAATATTTACATTGATACTTAAAAAGTAAATATTTACAAGAGAGGTCTATTCTAAGTATAACCTAAGATGTTCAACGTTCCATGAGGGCTTTAGTGCTCTTCCTTCCTTGTCTTGGAGCCTGTATGTTCCTGGTTTAACTTTCCCACATATCACATAAGGGCTTTCCCAATTCAGAGTCAGCTTACCGAACTGTTTTTCCTTGGTGTGTAAAAAGAATTTTCTTAAGACTTTGTCCCCTAACTGAAACTCTATTCTTTTAACTTTAGAAGTAAATTTGCTCCACATTAAACCCTGGTAATGCACCATCCTCAAATGCGCTTTGATTGTACCTTCATCAATCGAATCCAACAGATTCCTGACTGTTATATCATTAGCATGTTCGGAATAGTTTTGGACTCTGTGAGATGGTAAAGTAGCTTATATGGGAGTGATTGCATCCATCTCATACACAAGAGCAAAAGTAGCTTCTTGTGTAGCAGCCCGAGGTGTAGTTCGGTAGGCCCATAACACTTCTTGTAAATAAATTGGCCACTTTCCTGCAGCTTCCCCCAGATTCTTCTTCAACCCAAACAATATTTTCCGATTTGTTTAACTTGCCCATTTACTTGAGGGTGGAATGAGAAGAAAAACAGTTTTGAATTCTTCTGGAGGTGTAGAACATTTTCATGTCTTTATTATCAAACTGTGGCCTATTATCTGTAGTAATGTTTTGGGGAACCCCAAATATGCAACTATAATTTTCAATAGCAACTATGAATGTTCTACATTCATCGGATGCCATGGGAAGAGGCCCAACTACATCCAACCCCCATCTGTCGAAGGGTATCGGTTCAGATGTGGATTCCATAGGAATTGTTGGCACATGAATTTCATTTCCATATCTTTGGCAAGGATCACACTTTTTTACCATATCTTTAATATCTGTTGTTATGGTTGGCCAGTAATACCTTGCTAATAAAAATCTCCGGGTTAATGTTTTGTAGCCAGTGTGCAGAACATTCTCCCTCATGTAGTTCAGATAACACAACTTGGGATTCTTCAAATCCTAAGTAACGCAAGAAAGGTCTGCTGAAATATTTCTTGTAAAGAACTTCCCTTAATATAAAGAAACCACGAGATTTATACTTAACTTTCTTAGCCATGGCTTTATCTATATGTAAAATCCCATCTGAAATAAACTGAAGAATATCATACCTCCAGTCCTTGGGCTGAATAGTTATTATGCTCATACTTTCTTTATCCTCTTTACCTTTTTTCGGGCCCATCTGTATTGATGGACATTCTTGCATCAGAATCCATGGGTAAGATTCAGATAAGCTATGGTTGCCAAAGAGTCTGCCATAGTATTCTCCGATCTAGGGGTGTATTCATAGTAGATACTCTTGAAGCTTGCACCAACTTCCCTTAACATTAACAAGTATTTAATCAATTATTATTTCTTTGATTCTGACTGCCCTTGAGCATGGTGAATTAGTAATTGGGAATCACTCATTAACCAAACTCTCTTTGCCCCACAAATGAGAGCCAGCTTAAGACCAGCTATTGTGGCTTCATATTCAAATTCATTGTTAGAATCACTGAAACAAAAACAAATTCCAGCCCCACAACTCATAGAACTTGATCCACCATCAGTTCGAACTACCCATTATTTCTTAGACTGGTTTTCTAACATCTGTACGGAGGATCTATCAGCATGAAGTTCTACCAAAAAAATCAGCCACTGATTGGGCTTTAATCATTGTCTGAGGCGCATAATCAATATCATAATCACCCAGCTCCATTGACCACTTGGTCATTTTTCATGACTTGTCAGCTTTTTTAATAACACTTTTCAAGGGAAAAGATGTTCGAACGATAATGAAATGAGCTTGGAAGTATGGTCTCATCTTTCTTGTTGAAATTACCAAGGCCAATGCTAGTTTTTCCAACTTCAAATATCTTGTTTCAGCATGCAACATACTTTTGTTAATGTAATACACCGGGCGAGGGTAATTGTCCACCTCTCTTACTAGCACAACATTTATTGTATACTCTGATACATCTATATATACGTAGAGCTTTTCCCCCCAACATGTTTGAAGAGAGTCTTAGGTGAAGACAAATGCTTCTTGATTTCAATAAAAGCATGATCACACTATGGAGACCAATTAAAGTTTTGATATTCCTCAACACTTGAAAGAACGAGGCACATTTGTCTGATGATCTTGAAATAAATCTGTTCAAAGCATCCAATCATTCGTTCAGCTTTTGAACTTCTTTGGTGCTCCGAGGAGGGTCTATAACTAGTAAGGTATTAAGTTGATCCAGATCAGGCTGAATACCTTTCTCACTTATTATGTAACCCAATAACTTTCAAGACCGGACCTCAAATACGCACTTTTCAGGGTTCATTTTTAAATTCACACCCTCTAAGTTAGAAAATATTTCTTGAAAGGTCAGATATATGTGCATCTTTCTCCAAGATTTTAACCATCATATCATCTATATAAACTTCCATGTTTCTGCCAATCCGATTAGCAAAGGATTTATTCACTAATCTTTGGTAAGTGGCCCCAATATTTTTCAATATGAACGACATCACCTTATAACAATGAAGACCTCTGTCTGTGATGAAGTAGTGTGGTCTTGTTCCTTCAATTCTACTTGTATCTAGTTGTACCCTGAAAACGCATCCATGAATGACAATAACTTATTTCCAGAAGTCGAATCCACCAACTGATCTATCCGAGGAACGGGATAAAGATCTTTGGGGCATGCCCTATTAAGATCAATAAAATTAATGCACATGTAATATTTGCCATTTTTTTACTTGACCAGAACAGGGTTGGCAGTCCACAAGGGTAATAAGATTCTTTAATGTAACCCATCTTGGTCAAACGATCAACTCTGTGAACAATTACATATATTTTTTCCTTAGAAAAATGCATTCTCCTTTGTACAACTGGCGCAACATCAGTTTGTATGTACAACTTATGAGAAATAATATCATTTGGCACTCCAGTATCATCACTATTTCACCATACAAAGATATATTGATTATTCATCAAAAAGGACAATAACGGTGTTATAAAGCTGGTGCCAATTTGGTACCAATTTTAAAATTCTTGCCCGCAATGAGGAAGTGGGTTTCAACCTCCTCAATAGGTATTATGACACTGGGAGCCTCCATGGGATCATCAATTTTATTCTCATCGAAGGAAGACTCCAATAACCTTAACTGCCTTTAAAGACTTAGAGCCAAGGGTTGTTGCATAACATTCCCTAGCTACCTTCTGGCTGCTCCGGACAACACCTACTTGTCCATGTACAACATATTTTAAACATTGGTGGACCGTAGAGGCCACAACATGCATTATGAAGATCCAAGACCTCCCAAATATTGTATTTTAAGATGTTGGGCAATCCACCACAACAAAAAGTACTCTTACCATATTCTTAAAGGGTCCTTTGCCCAACAATACTTCCTCTTTGAATTCCCCAATCACATCTGCAGAACTTCCAATGAAGCCTATGATGGTTCTGTTCGAATGTTGTATGACCGAAGGGTTTCTCATGTACTTGTAAGAGCTTAAAAGCATGATGTTTCCTGAACTTCATGTGTCAATCAGAATTCAGCGTATATCGTTTCCTCCTATTAATGCCCCTATTACCACAATATCTTCATGAGTCCTTGCAATGTCTCTCAGGTCATGATCATCAAAAAATATAAAGGGATATGTGGATTGATACAAGTGGGTGGACATCCCTCCATCCAACTGGGTGGCCAAACTGTAGACAGGCCTTTTCCTTGATGAACTAGAAGGCGCAGTCACAGTATCCCCTCCAAAAATGGTCAATGACTCAAAAACGTTAATCACACCGGAGACAGTTTTGGTCTTGAACTACTTTGTTTATTGGTTTTGAATTTTGAAATTCAGGCACCGTCGTGCTCCCACTGTGGTCGCCAATTTGGTGTGGCTTATTTCTGTTTGAGGTAATTTTGTAAATTGTTTAGGGAATTTAATGTTTAAGGTAGTGTGTAGTGAGATAATTAAGATGTGTTCTTGTATTAAATTCTGATCACCCTCATTAATGAAAGTAGTTGGGGTATTTATACTTAATTAATGACCCATAGGCCTTTTGGATCGAATTGTGGAGTCGGGTCAAGTTTAAGGACCCATTAGCCCAAGGTATGAAATGACCAGCACCTAGTTTAGTCATTTTTCACTATATTTGTCCTGTTCGGTTTCTCATAGTAGTGGTGTGGTCCGAATTGCCCTTCGCATAAAAGCAAAATGTAGTGTCAAAATATCTGACCTTATCAAACCTTACTTAAAAGAGTAAAAGGTATGCTTCTGACAGTTAGACTTAGTAAGAGATTAAGTGAAGGATTTCTTGTGACAACTATAGTCATCATCAACACGAGCCTTTGAACTTCTGTATCATAAATATTTAAAAGGGTATAAGATGGTGTACTTGGATCTTAAGATTGATGAGGCTTTAATTAAAAACGAGTGGGTATTAAATAGAGTTGAAATACAACTAATCACAAATATTAACACTATATAAATTACTGCAGAAGGTGTAGTCAAAGTTGAGGTAAAGTTTTAACATAAAGGTGTAGCCGAGAATTCTTTTTCTGAAGCTGACTTCAAGCTGGGTACAAGTTAGGCCTTTATAAAGGAAGTTCAACCACTTCAAGGATTAGGCCTTAACCATAATTTTGATGGCTTAGATGTTTCAGATGTTCAAAATAAAAAGCAACAAAAATACTTCGAAAGTTAGTTATCTAGTGTTGCTCGATATGATCATGAGTAGGTCAAATGGATGTTATTATTGCCTTCTTGGATATAGAAGGTCAAACGGATAATGTATTGGGGAATATTGTTGCGACATGGTTCAAGGGCTACATAGGACTTGATCAATTTGATGATATATGTGAGTAGTTGAGCATCGAGGCTGGTGTGGATAATTATCGCCTGAGGGTAGGCTTGTAATTTGTTTGGTGTTTGATAGTAGAACGTGGGTGTTATGTATTTAGTGTAGAGAGTAGAGAGATAATTAAGCTGGCTGGTTGCAGTTAATTCTCATTACCCATACTTAATGCAGGTGGTTGGGTATTTATACCCTAATGTTTGGGCCCTTTTGGGCTTTCAGGTCATGTTTAATGGACCCGGGTCATGTTCAAAGACCCATGAGTTCTAAGTAGGAGAGCAAGTAGCTTAGTCAAGTAGTGTTTAGGTTTTTTAGTACTTTTGTCATAGTTCGAACAGTCCTTTGGGCTAAGTGTTCGAAGTGATATGTCCGGTCCGGAGGCCTTGGACCGATCTGTCCTTGTCCGGGGAGCATGCAGAATTCGGACTCATCAGGAGCCCCTTTTTTAGGTGTTTGTGTAAATACTCTTGTCAAAAACCTGAAAAATAGTCCAACATCAGGGGTGGTTTTAATCCGGACAGGTCTGTCAATTTGGGCTATTGGTTTATCCGGACTGATAAAGCTTCACGAATTCAAAATGGTTTCTACCAAAGTTCGTGGGACACGTGTCGCTCTCTGGTTGGTTGCTTCAGCCGTTTTTTACCTTGAATCTCGAACCCACCTTCTTCGAAAAGCAACCTCTTAATTAAAGGTGGTGACATCGGCGCCGTCTTTAATCATTACCAATCTTTTCGAATTATCCTAGGAATCAACTTCTTTTTTTCAGATTTACTATAAATTCAAACTCACTTTCTACTGTTTTACCATCTCTTTCATATTTACTCTGCAAAATCTCTCAAAGCTTTCTCTCTCTAAAGCAAAAACTTGCTCTGTAGTTTATGTTTACAGCAAGGAACGCTCTGATCAAAGGCGGGTGGCTCAACCTTTCTGAGTTAGAGAAGGCTCAAAAAGTCGAAAGAGAAAGACGAATTGCGGCAGGGTTACCCACTTCGCCTGTTGATAGACCAATCACCTCTGCCACAGAGTCAGATCAAGGCTCTTCTTCTTCTAAAGGCACCAAGCCTAGAAAACTATTTCAAACTAACCTCTCCCCCATTATCTCTGGTTCCTCAGTTCAGGAATCGGAACCTGCTGTCGAGCCAGGAGTAACAGTTACTAGCCTAAAAAAACCCTCACCCTTTATAGCAATGGGGTCGGATACGGAGCACTCCCCTCAGAAGCTAGTCGATAGGAGGAAAGGCCGGTTAGTTAAAGGCCAAGTGTCTAAAAATACTTCCTTAAAGTTGGGGGCAAAAGACAGCAGCATCGGGTCAGAGGTGCCTATTAGAGCCCCCAAGGACAGATTGTCCGGTCCGGAGGGCACCAGTTCAAGTCTTCAAAGAGAAGCACCTGCTCCGGAAACTCTACCGGAGGCCAGAAGCCAAAAGAACACCGAGGCCCAACAGTCCGGAGACAAGGCTGAGTCAAAATTGAACCCTCCCCCCACTACTGCTGCTGAAACCCCTTCAACCATTATGAAGGAAGTAATGGAGGACTCTGTTGAAGAGGCTCCATTTGAGTCTGAGCCCTCCGGTCAGGCCAGTAGTGAAATAGTTTCCAAGAAGGACAAAGGTAAAGAGAAATTATATTTGAGGCATCCGGATCTGACGGAGAGCCTTGAAGGAAGAGTGGGGCCTTGTTTTCACAAGGTCAGCGTTAATTACCTCATTGCCCTGCAGAAAATCAACTACGCATTTATCCACACAGCTGAGCTGGGCCGGATGCGTACGAAGTGGGGAATACCGGAGAATGTGAAGATCAGGATCCCCATACACCCGGAGACTCTTATGGACTGCAAACTGAGTGAAGTTGTCATCTTCACTGAGCTGTTCAATTGGGGACTTAGACTCCTCTTAGACCCTGAAATTGTCAGATACTTCCATCTGATAAAGCTTTGCCCAAGCCAACTGAGCCCTAATGCCTGGTATACCCTCATGGCCTGCATCATGGCTTCAAGGCTCTTCGGGATTCCTCTGCCAATGGAGGAGTTTGCTGCTGTGGTCAGTCTGTGCAGAAACCCCAACATCCCCTTTTACCATTTCAATATGGGGGATGATTTCAAGGCTGTGGATGATTTGTTAGAGGCGGAGAGGAATTGGAAGACTCAGTTCCTGTTCGTAAGTGGAGCTTGGGAAAATAGAAGGAGAATCAAGTCCGGAGAGAACCCAAGTCTTCTCAGGTGGAGGAGTGATCGTAAGTCTTCCGCTTTATACTTTCATCTTTCTTTCTTTTTTAAGTAGTTCGAACTAATGGGTCTCACTTTTGCCTTGGCAGTACTGCCCAAGGAGTTCAGCGACTATCAGAAAGTCGGGCAGGCTACTTACACTAAGATCAATGCTTGGCTGCTGAGAAGTGGGGGAACCGATTCCATGCTGCTTTTACCAGTGGCAACTTGGCAAGGTCTCACTTGTGGAACACCACAGGTCGGAGAGACTTGACTTGGGAGGAGCTCACCACTCAGCCTCCTCCGGATGTTGTGCTTAAGAGGACCCATGAACCAGATGGGACACTCTTCCTGCCAGGCCGGGCCAAAGCCCCGAGCAAGATGAAAGGCAAGAAGAAGAAGGGCAAGAAGGTGGTGGGTGGTGCTAACCCTGCTGATGCAGAGAAAGATGCTCCAATAGACCCGAGGGGCCAGCCCAGACCCAAATCGATGCTGCTCTCTTGGAAGTGGTGGAGCAAGAGACTGAAAAGCAAGAAGCGAACCTCCCAAAACCTCCAAGGGCTTCCAAGAGAAATCGTAAACAGGGAAGCGAAAGCACAGACCGGGAGGCCAAGAAGAAGAAGACTTCTAAGGGAGATGAGCTTTCTCTCCGGGCTCCGGAGCCTTCTTTCCAAGCTGATCCTACTGACCCAACGCATGTCGAGGAGATTCCGGGTGACTTTCATACCGATGAGGTTGAGGGGTAAGATATTAATATTGATGGAGTAGACATCACCGGTCTTGGTGAGCTTGGTGAATACTTCCTCAATCTTCCCAGAGATGACTTTGTCGGGCCTTACCTTCCTCCTAGCACCTCCAACACGGTCACTTTTAATGGTAAGACCTTTATCGTTTCTAGTGAAAGGGATACCATAGCCCACTCTTTGTTAAGCAGCGTTCAGCCTGCACTTGTGTTGGAGAAACAAGTCTGAAACCAGGCCGATATCATCAAAGATCTCAAGTCTGACAAAGAGAGGCTGTCCGATGACCTTCGCACTACCACTTCCAATGCTGCCATTTTAAAGGAAGAAACCGAGGAGTTGAAGAGAAAGCAAGAGGCAAGAACCACAAAAGTCTCCACTTTAGAGGACACCATTAGAGAGCTCCGGGAGAAGCTGTCCGGTCTGGAGAAAGACCTTACCACCTCAAAGGGAGAATCCAAAGCCAAGGATCAAATCATCACCAACTTGACCAATGATAAAATCGCTCTTGAGAATACAGTGTCCAAGGTTGCCGAGGAGAAAGCTACTTTGCTAAAGGAGCAGGAGGCCAAGATTCAAGCCAAGATTGACGCTTATGCCACCAGAATGATCGACATCCAGGAGGAAATGTACGCCAAGGTTAGGTCTGACATGGTTCTACTCTTCCGTGAGAAGTTTCCGAAGAGGAACCTAGGGGACTTATGGCTTCATGTTGAGTCTGACGATCTCCCGTATCATACAATGGCTGATGGAGACTTGCATGGTTATTCTAGCGCTTCCTCATCCGATGACGAAGAACGTGCCGGAGAGAGCCCAGACGAAGAGGAAAATGATCCTAAGGGAAAGAAGAAGGAAAACGAAGCTGAGCCATCTTCAAAGGCTCATCCTTAATTTATGAACCACTTTTTTTACTTTTTATTCAGACTAAAGTCCTTGGAAGGCCAAGGCATTCTTTTTGTAATCGTGTCCGGCAACTGACCGGATAGGTTTTCTGTTCTGTTTTTGACAATTTGAAAAGTCCTTGGAAGGCCAAGGCACTTTAAGTTATTTTAATGAGTATCTTTGTTTCATGGAATTCTCATCTTCTTTCATAGTTTGTTCCAATTTTGATGGCTAGAGTTTAAACAGCCTTTAGTTATTTCATAGTGAGAGTGTTTAAGTTCTCCGGCTAGAGTTTAAATAGCCCTTAGTTATTTCAATCCGGATAGTGTGACAAAGGACAAAACTTAAATACTTGGGAAATTTTTTTAAGAAGGCATCAAATTTTATTCAAAAGCCCGGACACCTCATTAAAACCTCCCCGTGCCACCAGGGAGGAAAGAATATGCCCCCAAATATTTACATGGATGTTTAAACAAGTAAATATTTACACAAATGCTATTCCAAGTACATCCGGAGATGCTCGATATTCCAAGGATGAGTCAAAACTCTTCCATCCTTGTCTTCCAACCAATATGTTCCAGGTTTAAGCCTTTCAACAACCATATAAGGACCTTCCCAAGTTGGGGCCAGCTTTCCGAACAGCTTTTCTTTAGTGTGTAAAAAGACTTTCCTTAATACCTTGTCCCCTGGTTGGAAATCTCTTCTTTTAACTTTGGAAGCAAACCTGCTTCTCATCAAGCCCTGATAGTGTGCAGCTCTAATGTGAGCTTTAACTCGTCTTTCTTCTACCAAATCAAGTTGACCTCTGATTGCCACCTCGTTAGCGTGTTCGGAGAAGTTGTGAACACGAAATGATGGGAGAGTTGCTTCTATGGGAGCTACTGCATCCATCCCATAAACCAAAGCAAAGGGTGATTCTTGTGTTGCAGCCCCAGGTGTTGTCCGGTAGGCCCACAGGACCTCTTGTAAATAACTAGGCGACTTCCCAGTAGCCCCTTCCAAATTCTTCTTTAAACCGGACAGTATAGTTCTATTAGCCACTTCAACTTGCCCATTTTCTTGTGGGTGGAAAGGTGAAGAGAAGCAATGTTGTATACCCCTTGAGGCACGGAAGATTTCCATTTCCTTATTGTCGAACTGTGGCCCATTTTCTGTTGTTATTTTCTGTGGGACACCAAATCTACAACAGATGTTGGATAGAATGAATTTTATAACAGCTTTTGATGTTGTTCCTGCTAAAGGGGCTGCTTCAATCCACTTCGAAAAGTAGTCTATGACAACAATTATAGTTTTGCGTCCTCCGGACGCCATAGGGAGAGGTCCTACTAAATCCAACCCCCATCGAGCAAAAGGAATAGGCTCAGAAATTGACTCTAAAGGAATGGTTGGGACATGAATTTCATTGTTGTATCTTTGGCATGGGTCACACCTTCTTACCAATTCCTTAGCATCTTTCATGATAGATGGCCAATAGTATCCGGCCAGTAAAACTCTTCTTGTTAAAGCACTGAATCCACAATGGGCTGATCCCTCACCATCATGCAATTCGGAGAGGACTACTTGAGACTCTTCATCCCCCAAACAGCGCATGAGAGGTTTACTGTAAGATTTTTGTATACAATACTTCTCTCAATATGATGAAACCACGAGCCTTGTGTTTCAATGTTCTGGCCAGTGACTTATCCGGAGGCACGATACCATCGGAGAGATATTGCAGGAGAGGAAACCTCCAGTCTTGAGGTTGTTTCACTTGCACTTCAAAATTTCCTCTTCTTTACCCTTACTAAGTTGAATGGAGGGGCTTTCCAGCACATGGATCCATGGATATGACTCTGTATATGCTATGGTTGCTAACAAGTGTGCTAGCTCATTTTCTGCCCGGGGTATGTGCCCATAAACAACACCTTTAAACTTGAGTGCTTCATTTTTAAGGAGGAGTAAATATTTCACAAGCTGCTCCATTTTAGCCTCAGACTGGCCTTGGGCATGGTGGATCAGAAGCTGGGAATCACTTAGTAGCTTGACCCTCTTAGCCCCACAAATGTAGGCTAACTTTAAACCAGCTATAGCTGCTTCGTATTTGGACTCATTATTGGATGCCCTGAAAGCAAAACAAATAGCCTGGTACATTTTGTCTCCATATGGAGAAGTTAAACACACCCCTGCACCACATCCCATAGTGCTAGATCCACCATCTGTTCGGACGACCCATACCTTTTTATCTTTTATGTCAGTAGTTTGCTCCGAATCCTTGTCGGAGTGAAATTCAACCAAAAAGTCTGCCACAACTTGGGCCTTGACTGCTGTTCGAGGAGCAAAGTCTATGTCGAAGTCCCCCAACTCTACTGACCACTTAGTCATCTTGCTTGAAATGTCTGCCTTTTGGAGGACATTCTTCAGGGGAAAAGAAGTCCGGACGATGATGGGATGAGACTGGAAATAAGGCCTCATCTTCCTGGCAGCTATCACCAGGGCTAACGCTAATTTTTTGAGTTTTAAGTAACGTCTTTCTGCATCTATCAAACTTTTGCTGATGTAGTACACTGGATGGGGATTACCATCGACCTCCCTTACTAATACAACACTGATGGCACAACTTGAAACTGCCAAATATACGAAGAGTGTCTCCCCATCAACTGGTTTAAACAAAGTTTTAAGGGAGGACATGTGCTTCTTGATCTCATTGAAAGCATCATTACACTGTGGGGTCCAATCGAATCCCTTTGCACCCTTCAAGGTTTGAAAGAAAGGGGCACACCTGTCCGAAGACCTTGAGATAAATCTGTTTAAGGCAGCTAATCTCCCCGTTAACCGTTGTACTTCTTTAATATTTCTAGGTGGCTCCATCTGGAATAGAAACTTTCCGGACTGCACTCCGAACACACATTTTTCTGGGTTTAACTTTAAATTCACTTTTACCAAGTTGGCAAAAGTTTCTTGGAGATCAGACAAGTGCAATTCCTCGTCCACACTCTTCACCATCATGTCATCAATGTATACTTCCATATTTCTTCCACTTGAATCAGATTGTATCCGGAGAAGGCGTCCATAAAGGACAGCAGCTTGTTCCCAGATGTGGAATCTACTAACTGATCAATCCGGGGGACCGGATACAAATCTTTTGGGCAAGCTCTATTGAGATTTGTGAAGTCAATGCACATGCGCCACTTGCCATTTTTCTTCTTTACCAGAACCGGATTGGCAGACCACAAAGGATACTGAGACTCCTTGATGTGCCCCATCTTTGTGAGCCTGTCAACCTCTTGCACAATGACATCAGCCTTCTCCTTAGAAAAAGCTCTTCTCTTTTGAACCACTGGTGCTATGTCTCTCCGGACGGATAGGTGATGTGATATCACTTCTGCTGGAACCCCAGTAACATCAGCATTGCACCAAGCAAAAACGTGCTGATGATTCTTCAAAAACTTTAACATTTCATTTTTCAGATTGGGTGGCATTTTGGAGCCTATCTTAACACTTCTTCTTTCTTCCAAACAGTGTGTCTCTACCTCTTCGACCGGTATCAATACTCCAGGGGTCTCTCTGGGGTCATCAATTTCACCCTCACCCCTAGAAAGCCCCTCAAACTGTTATTGCTCGTTGATGTGTACTGCCCCCAGCGTCCGGGGTGCCAGAGCAGTATCATAACACTCTCTTGCAATCTTTTGACTGCTCCGGACAACTCCAACCTGTCCCTGAACAGCATATTTCAAGCACTGGTGGACTGTCGAAGCCACTGCATGCATCCTAGAGAGCCAACATCTCCCTAGAATAGCATTATAGCAAGTGGGACAATCCACCACAATAAAGAGTACTCTGACCATTTTCTTGAAAGGGCCATTGCCCAATAGAACTTCCTCTTCGAACTCTCCGATCACATCTGTTGAGCTGCCTGTAAAGCCCACAATTGATCTGTCCGAACTCTGAATTACAGCTGGATTTTTCATTCTCTTGTATGTGGTTAAGAAAAGGATATTGGCTGAGCTCCCAGTATCCACCAAAATTTGTCTTATGTCGTTGCCCCCAATAGATGCTCCTATGACAACAGCATCCGCATGAGGACCAGCAATATCTCTTAAATCATCTTCATAAAAAACAATGAAGGGGAATGAATTTTATGACTGATAGGAAGTCATGCCTCCTTCTATCTGGGAGGCTAAAGTATGAACGTGCCTCTTCCTCGAAGAAGCAATAGGAGCTGTCATAGTGTCCCCTCCGAAAATTGTAAGTGACTCAAAAAACTTAATGAGTCCGGAGACCGACCTAGAACATTCCTCAATTGTACCCACTCTGTTTCGAGTTGGATCAGGATCCAAGTACTCATATTCCACATCAAACCTCTCAATTATAACCATGGCTCCCTCCGGAGCAGCATTACTTGGACCAACCCGGTGAGTGTTATCAGGCCTGTTACCTCTTTTTCTTTTGACGTAAGCTCCCAGCTTTCCCCTCTCAATCAAGTTCTGAACTTCTTGTTTTAATGTTATGCAGTCATCAGTGGTATGACCAATATCATTGTGATATTGGCAAAAAGAGTTATTGCGATGCTCTCTAGGAGACTGCAATGTGGCTGGTCTCCGATAATGCACATCTTCCTTTGTTTTATCAAAAATGGTGGCCACACTTTCTTTTAATTCTGTGAACCACTCCAGTTGGACCCATGGCCCTCTCTTATTTCTGGATTGTTGAATCTGAGCAGGAGCAGCTGGCTGAAACTGAGCTTTTGCCCTACCATGCCCTTGTCCGGTCTCTCTTGCTTTGTTCCCGGACTGATTCTGATTGGGATTTGGTGCCACCGGGGTAGACCTCACCTGCATGTGCACCCTGGTTTTCTTCGTTTCATCAACATTAATTTGTTTTCCAACCTGATTCAACAACCCTCCCCATGTCATGGCCTTCTTTCTGGTCACTGAGTCAGCCAAGTTGTCAGGGTTCAAGCCCTGTCTTAGGGATGCTATTACCACCTGTTCGAAGCAATCAGCCAATCCATTCTTGGTGTTCACAAAACGGCTTATATATTCTTTCAAGGACTCATTTGGTTTCCGAGCAAAATGGATTATTGTGTCTCCATTTCCCTTTAGCTCTTTACTCCCTACAAACTGCCTTCGAAAGGCTACCCAAAAAGTATCAAAATCTTTAATACAGCCTTGAGGCAGGCTGTTGTACCATTTTAGAGCACTCTCCGTAAATGATTGGGAGAATGCCCTACAAAGTAGTTTATCATCGTCGTCAAAGTTCATCATGAAGTTTTTAAATTGTTCCAAATGGTTGTCCGGATTAGTACTGCCATCGTACTTTTCTATTTTGGTGCTGTCAAACCTCTTAGGGAGGTTTCTGGACATAATTTTAGAGGATAATGGAGATTGCCTCCAATTTCTTCCACGACAGAACACAGTATCCTCGTTGGGAGTTGAAAAGATACCTGGTTCATCGTGAAAAGCAAAAGGATCCATCAGCATCCGGTCCACATGCCTCCGGTTGTGAGATGACCCTTTACCAATATGCTTCTTCATCTTTCCATGTCTATCCCTTTTTCTTGAATATTTTTTTATTTGCTTTTGCTTCTTTCTAGTTCGACCCTCATCGCTGCTAGAGGATAAAGATTTTTCAACTCCTTCATTGTCCGAAGAGCTATCAGAAGATTCTGAGCTTGAGTCAGAACTCTCTACTGGCTTAGACCGGTGAGACTTTTTGGAGCTGGCATGAGTCTTTTTGGTGCTCACATGAGTCTTTGAAGACTCATGCTCTCTGGGGTTATCGGTGTGATGAGCAATTGATGCTTTGGACTTTTCTTTCATGCCCATCTTAGCCTTTTCAGCCCTCAGAGCTTCTATTTCACCCTTTAGCCTATCGCGCTCTTCGATAGTGTACTCATCGTTCTCTCCCACCACTTCGAGCAGAGCTGGTGGTACTTCTGGATTATCCGGATTCATTCGGACAGACTTTCTTTGCTGGTTTTGAATGCTTGATTCAGGCACCTTCTCCTCCCACTGTGGTCGCCAATTTGGTGTGGATAATTATCGCCTGAGGGTAGGCTTGTAATTTGTTTGGTGTTTGATAGTAGTATGTGGGTGTTATGTATTTAGTGTAGAGAGTAGAGAGATAATCAAGCTGGCTGGTTGCAGTTAATTCTCATTACCCACACTTAATGCAGGTGGTTGGGTATTTATACCCTAATGTTTGGGCCCTTATGGGCTTTCGGGTCATGTTTAATGGACCTGGGTCATGTTCAAAGACCCATGAGTTCTAAATAGGAGAGCAAGTAGCTTAGTCAAGTAGTGTTTAGGTTTTTTCGTACTTTCGTCATAGTTCGAACAGTCCTTTAGGCTAAGTGTTCGAAGTGATATGTCCGGTCCGGAGGCCTTGGACCGATCTGTCCTTGTCCGGGGAGCATGCAGAATTCGGACTCATCAGAAGCAACAAATTGTAGAGTTATTTTTAGCCTAGGTGGGGAATTTTGAAGTATTTGCTCAAAATGACCGAGGCATAATCAATTTCAAAGGTTGAAACTTAGTGTTTTCAGTTATAACTTAGTGCTAAACTTGTAACTTAGTGTTGAAACTGTAACTTTGTGTCAGTGTTGTAACTTAATGTTGAATATGTAACCAAATGCTAAAATTGGAACTACGTGCCAGATAGTGGGACTAAAGGATGAAACTTGAACCAAGGGCTAAAACTGGCATTAAGTGTTGGAGACTGAAAGTATTGAAGTTGGGAAAAAGTGATTAAGTACAACTCAACCAAATATCTGAATAAGTGTAAAACTTAAGGGTTATTGTTACTGTCTTTCTAAGTAGTTGGGTGCTCTGTAGGAGACTTTGGTGCATAGAAATCTCTTGGAACCTAGGAGAGAGAATTATTGAATATAAGCATTAATTTTTCGCTATAATTGAAGGTGTAGGTTCATTCTGAATGGATCAAAGATGTAAAAACTTATATGCGAAGCTTCCGAAGATAATTAAGTGTTTATAGAAGAAACCGATTCACGAATTTATGAAGAATATAAAATTGACGAAGATTTTTAACGTTGATTATGAGGAATAATCTGGAGCATGCATTAAGAGGGGACAAAAATAGTTTCAAGTTTCATATAGTTCGTGTCACTACCCTCGAGTAGTATACTACGTACGACTGCCAAAGTGATTGTCCCGTTTATGTTCAGTTACCTGTGAAAAAAGATTTGTAAGGTGTTAATTTGAGCTAGAGTGTTCTATTCGCTCATCATTTATTTTATAAAAGGTGAATGAGAGGTATGAAGCAATGTGTGGCATGGTTATGAGAATTTGTCAAAACATATAAATTCTCCACCTTGTCTTAATTTTGGAGAGATATGTAAGGTAAAAGATAAAACACTAGGAGAAACTTTAAGATTTATGTTTCCTTTTTAAAGCTCATAATGCTTTGTAACGAAATGTGAGTGGTTGAGTTAGTTGTGTTTTATAAGATTTTTTTTTCTGTAAAATTTGTGTTTGTTGTCGTTGATGTATGATTTCTTCACGATCTGAAACCACGATAAATCTCTTGTTGTGTGTTGCGTTTACTTTAAGTGCTTAGTGTTAAATCTTTTGTTTGAAAAGATAAAAGATGCGAAGATTTGTTACCGTGAAGTCTTCATCAATTGCTTTCATAGTGGAATCCATGGTTAGACTTATTTGAATAGTTTGATTTACCTAACAATATGCATGAATGCCAATAGTCATTGTCTTTAACTTAGACTCATTAAAATCTTCATCGATCAAAACCTACATTTAAAAAATATTATATTTTATTGTAAAGAATAAATTAAATTACAAATATACTGCGTTTAAACTTAATAAAAATACTGAAATAGTTGTTGGGAGACCGAGATAATTATTTATCGGTACTTTTAACCATAGGTAGTAAAGAAGGGCCAAAACGGCTTCTAAATATATATATGGAAATAGTATTATGTTTACAGCACCCACGTTAGTTTATAGTACGATTTATTATAATTCAAATATGTTTAGAATATAGTATTAAGTTGGAATCATAAGTTATAATAGCTTATAAATAAGCTTTGATAGTACTATAAATTATCCTATAATGCGGTATATTCTCGATGTCTTAAATGCAGTAGCATCTTGCAAGAGTTCGGGTAGGCAAGTGGTCCGGATAATAAAAATAAAAATAAAAATATAGAATATGATGTATGTGACGGTCTCTTTAAATGATGTGTGCGAGTGATTTGGATGTAAAGATGATGGAGAGAGGAGAGGGTACACTACATTGAGCCAAAATAAATACGTTTTGTCTGGCAGGTCACAGTGAATAGCTTACTTATGGGGCACGTCCCCCGGTTTGTCCCTTCCTTATCTTACAATCCATAAACCCTAAAAATCAACTTACCTTTCCTTTTCTTTTTCTTTTACTCGGGAGATGAAAACTGTAGCACCCTAGCTGCTTTTGTCCTTTCATATCCAACTACATATACTATATTATATATAATGAATTATGTTAGACACGGTCTAGACTACACCTGGAGCCATACATTGCAGAAGATTCCAAACTTTTATTGTGTCGACCGATTTTAATTTAGTCGATTGAAATTAATATATATAAATATAAATAAGACAGAGAAGTTTTCATACAAATATATTAATGTATCAGATCTACTTCCAAAGTAAAGATGATTTATAGTTTCTTCATTCGTCTTCTAAAAAAATTATGAAAAAATAAATACGTTTTATTTTATTAATCTATAGTTCAAATTCAATTAAAAAAATGGTTGTATTACTTTTTATAATATAATTATAAAATAATCAAAATTTACAGTTAATAGTTGATCAAAAGTAATAAAATATATCAAAAAGATCAAATATTTAACATAATGAACAAACTGCGACGGTTCAATTAGAATAAAAACGAGAGGATAAATGAATTCTTACTATAATTTTTATATTCCATGTATCTCTAAATACTTAAACATTTTGGGTTTTGTCTAGTTTGAGTTAGGTTAAAAAAATCGAATTCAAGAAGTGGTATTAGATTCTTCTATTAAATTTATAAAACATGAAATTTTTATTTTTCGTAAAAGATTCACATTCAGGATTAAATGTTGATTGTTTAGATAAAAGTGTGTAGATCTAGTGTTTAAAATCGCGTTTTAATTGAATAAGGATTAATGTGTGTTATGTTATATGTTATATCGATTAAGAACGATTTTTGAACCGATTTAGGGTTTTATTGGATATCTTCTGGATCAGAATGTCGTGGTTATTACATCGATAAACACCTCATTGCGGTCTTGCGCGATATGAGACATTGTTGCATTCTATATAACTGCGCGTTAGCGCCATAACTGCTACAATGATAAGTACTTTGTTGCATCCTTGTATAACATGAAGCGCTATTACACCATTTGTGGTTACTGCAGTGATAATAACCTATTTGTGATCTTGCGCGTTACACACACTTTTGATGTTACTCCTTTTGACTTAGACCATATGTTAGCTTGAAACTTGGATATGTTTTTGTGGTTGTCTGGTGTTATATGTTATATATACAACATGATTACGGTCATTTAAACTTTGGTAAATAGGTCTGGAAACCAACATATCCCTCAAGTGATCTTTTTTTTATTTTTTTTATTTAGAGTTTTGAAGAGGTTTTGATTGACGATATTTCGTGATTTTCCAACCAAGTGAAGACCAATGTTTAACATAATTGATCGTAAAGAAGACTAGCAATTATGAACTGAATATTGAGTATCTGATCGATATAGGAAAACTATCCCCAATGATGGTTTTATTAAATTAAGTCGATTTAAATGAGATCCACGGTGTGTTTTCTCAAACTCATAAAATTCTATGTTAATATATTTTTAGTAATGCATTTTATAAGGTGTTGCGGGATTATATTTACATGTCTAATCCATTTTCAAATGTTTATATACGTTTAGGTCAATGAATGTTATGTAAATGATGATTATTGTGTGTGTTATTGTGATTAATTAAATAAAAGTTAATACATTTATCCCACCTGGCAATAAACATTGTATATTATATATTCCAAGTGTCAACAACAATGGATAATTACATCTCATCCATAGACCGCACATTCGTCATCTAAATATTTTTTAATGCGTACATACAGGGGTACATAACTGTAAACCCTTAAATATATAACACAACACCCACCATGGTATACATTCATGAGAGTAGGATTTAGTCGACCGGCAAGTCGAACCAAAGAATATTGAACTAAAATTTAAGTTGTAATATAAATCAAACAAACGTGTAATATTGAGGGTATTTTGTGTAATAAAAATTACATATTTTTTTACCTAGTAAGTTACTGATGTGGATTAGCTCCAAACGGACTAATTGTCTAGGTCCAAAGGCCCAAAAAGCCAAAAGGCCCACCAGCACTGCTATATAATATAGCTTAACTTTTTTTGGAAAGGGGTTAAACATTTTGACTAGGATTTTATTACATATTCATCTTATTTTTGTCGTTTATCTAACATTTTTTCCATTCTTTCTTTATTTCATGAGAACCTTAAACATATATTTAGTTTCATTACATTTTATACTTATCATACATAAAATATCTCAACAACCATCATAAATGTGTTTAATCTAAATATGATATATAAACGAATTGCAAAGCACACTACAATATCATAGATATATGCTTGTACTAAACATGATGTACACAATCATACATATAATATCTATGATACCCAATATCTGAATTAGTTGTTGTTATACTGAATGAGGTTAATGTACCCAATCACATGTAAATTAAATTCACACATTACATATACTAAACTTCTGTGACTGAGCTACTCGATTGTTTAAAAAATAATTGAATGATCATATAGATCTCTAACTTTTTGGTGAAATAAAAAAATAAATCACTTGATTTAGATAATCGAGCATCAAATTATGGCTTTATGAAGCCAGACAAACATAATAAAAGAATATATATTCATGTTTGTCGTGATCACCATCTAGGGTGATTGCGGTTATGGATGTTATTGGCTCGGTTTGGTCTAGTTTTTGACGAAACCATACATGGCCGCAAAGCTTTTCGGTTCTAACCAGACCGAACCAATATGATTTTGATTCTATATAACGGAATTGAACCAAAACCGATAAGAATCGGTTTGGTTTGGTCGGTTCGGTTCAATCCGATTTACCGGCCTGAAAACAATCTCAAAAATATTTTATCAAACTTTTTTAATTAATTGTATCATGGGCCATAATTGACTATAGGCCACTATGTTTTTGTAAGCTTTTGCCTAGTTTTGGTAAGTTAATTGGTAAGCTTGTGTGTCTTTTTATACATGATTAGTTTTGTCTCATATTTTAACTAAAACAATGTGGGATTCAGTTAAAAGTCCAAATTTTGTTTTATGTTATTCAACAGTTTAGTCTTTTCAACAGTTCCGTTTTTTTCTTCCTCCGTTGGTTCAGTTTAGGTTAATGCCCCTACAAGTTTACAATAAATCTTTAACATGGAAACCAATAACGACCAAACAGCTGACACTAAATTTATAAACACAAAGTAGAAGAAGAATAAGCTATACATCAAGTTTATTCGCAAGTTAAAACAAAGACAAAACACATAAATTTATATATGTATATAGCATATATTTATAGATTTATGAATCTTTATAGAGTCCAATATCTATATCATTTACATAATTGAGAAAAACAATGAGATTTTGGGTGAATGAGGATAATTGAGGGAGAGATATGTGAAATAGAATCACAAGAATAACTTCTACAGTATACGAGCTCACTTTTTTTCTCTCTCTAGACTCTTTGATTTTGTCAACTATTGTTCCTTATTAATTATTATTATCACTTTATCATTATCCAATTATGCTCAAAAAATGAGATGACTTACCTTCATTGATATTAATTTTTTACTGATTACTGATGAGTCCGAATTCAGCATGCTCCCCGGACAGGGACAGATCAGTCCAAAGCCTCTGGACCGGACAGATCGGACAGGTCACATGGACCGGACAGATCACTCCGAACACTATGACCATAGGACTGTTCGAACTATGACAAAAGTACTAAAAAACCTAAACACTTCTTGACTAAGCTACTTGCTCTCCTACTTAGAGCTCATGGGTCTTTGAACATGACCCGGGTCCATTAAACATGACCCGAAAGCCCATAAGGGCCCAAACACCACACTATAAATACCCAACCACCTGCATTAACTATGGGTAATGAAAATTAACTGCTACCAAGCTGCTTAATTATCTCTCTATTCTCTAAATACGTTAAATACCCACACACCACCACTTAAACACTCACATACCACCGTAAAATACCAACTGAAATTACCAGCCTACCCTCAGGCGATTATTGTCCACACTAAATTGGCGACCACAGTGGGAGGAAAGAGGTACCTGAATCAAGCATTCAAAACCATCTAAAAGAAATCTGTCCGAATGAATCCGGACAATCCAGAGCTTCCACCAGCTTTGCTCGAAGTGGTGGAAGAGAACGATGAGTACACTGTCCAAGAGCGCGACAGGTTAAAGCTTGAAATAGAAGCTCTGAGGGCTGAAAAGGCCAAGATGGGCGTGAAAGAAAAATCCAAAGCATCAGTTGCTCATCACACCGATAACCCCAGAGAGCATGAGGCTTCCAAAACTCATGTGAGCACCAAAAAGACTCATGCCAGTTCCAAAAATTATCACCGGTCCAAGCCTGTGGTGAGCTCTGACTCGAGCTCAGAATCTTTGGGTAGCT
Organism: Limnanthes douglasii subsp. nivea; assembly: GCA_036936605.1. Classification (NCBI taxonomy): domain Eukaryota; kingdom Viridiplantae; phylum Streptophyta; class Magnoliopsida; order Brassicales; family Limnanthaceae; genus Limnanthes; species Limnanthes douglasii. The sequence goes on along the minus strand of JAUPFV010000003.1, from coordinate 146,316,002 downwards.
CTTCGGACAGTGAGGGAAATGAAAAATCCTTGTCCTCTAGCAACGATGAGGGTCGAACCAGGAAAAAGCAAAAGCAGGTTAAGAAATATTCAAGAAAAAGAGACAAGCATGGAAGAATGAAAAGGCATATTGGCAAGGGATCATCTCACCACCGGAGGTATACGGACAAGATGCTGATGGATCCCTTTGCTTTCCACGATGAGCCAGGTATCTTTGCAACTCCCAATGAGGATACTGTGTTCAGTCGTGGGAGAAATTGGAGGCAATCTCCACTGTCTTCTAAAATTCTGTCCGGAAACCTCCCCAAGAGGTTTGATAGCACCAAAATGGAGAAGTACGATGGCAGTACTGATCCGGACAACCATCTGGAGCAATTCAAGAACTTAATGATGAACTTTGACGACGATGATAAACTACTTTGTAGGGCATTCTCCCAATCATTTACGGGGAGTGCTCTGAAATGGTACAACAGCATGCCTCAGGGTTGTATTAAAGATTTCAATACTTTTTGGGTGGCTTTTCGAAGGCAGTTCGTAGGGAGTAAAGAGCTGAAGGGCAATGGAGACACAATAATCCATTGTGCCCAGGAACCGAATGAGTCCTTGAAAGAATACATAAGCCGTTTTGTGAACACAAATAATGGGTTGGCTGATTGCTTCGAACAGGTAGCAATAGCATCCTTGAGACAGGGTTTGAACCCAGGCAATCTAGCTGATTCGGTGACCAGGAAGAAGGCTATGACGTGGGTAGAGCTGTTAGGGGGCCTCTCAACCCGATAACCCGCCCGGGACCGGACCGGTAAGGCCCGCCCGAGACCGGTCCGGATGGCTTAGGGAGCGGGTTGGGAGCCAAAATTTTGGACCGACTCTCTTACCAGTCTGGACCGGTCCGCCCGATAACCAGCCCGGTAAGGGAGATATATAATTGTTTTTCCTAATCTATGTATATTTTTAACTAAAACCTTAAAAAAATTATGATAAACTAGCAAACCCGCCCGTTAAGAGTCGGACCGGACCGACTCGACTCTTAACGAGCCGGTCCCGGTCCATCATATTTGGCTCCCTTCGCTTAGTGGGCCGGCTCGACCCGCCCGGTAGCTTAATGGGTCGGTCTCGATCTCGCCCAAACCCGGACCGACCCGACCCGATAATAGGACTAGACGTGGGGAGGGTTGCTGAATCAGGTTGGCAAACAAATAAACGTCGATGAAACGAAGAAAAGCAGGGTGCACATACAGGTGAGATCCACCCCAGTGGCACCAACTCCAAATCAGAATTAGTCCGGGAACAAAGCAAGAGAAATCGGACAGGGGCATGGTAGGGCAAAAGCTCAGTCTCAGCCAGCTGCTCCTGCTCAAAGTCAACAATCCAAAAACAAGAGAGGGCCATGGGTCCAACCGGAGTGGTTCGCTGAGTTAAAAGAAAGCGCTGCTCCGGAGGGAGCCATGGTTATAGTTGAAAGGTTTGACGTGGAATCTGAGTACTTGGATCCCGATCCAAATCGGAACAGAGTGGGTGCTATAGATGAATGTTCTAGGTCGGTCTCCGGGCTCATCAAGTTTTTCGAGTCGCTGACAATTTTCGGAGGGGACACTATGACAGCCCCTGCTGCTTCTTCGAGGAAGAGGCATGTACATACTTTGGCCTCCCAGCTAGAAGGAGGCATGACATCTTATCAGTCACCAAACTCATTTCCCTTCATTGTGTTTGATGAAGATGATTTAAGAAACATTGCTGGTCCTCATGAGGATGCTGTTGTCATAGGAGCATCTATTGGGGGCAATGAAATAAGACGAATCCTGGTGGATACTGGAAGCTCAGCCAATATCCTTTTCCTAACCACTTATAAGAAAATGAAAAATCCAGTTGTAATTCATAAATTTCGGACAGGTCAATCATGGGCTTCACAGGCAGCTCAACAGATGTGATCGGGGAGTTCGAAGAAGAGGTGTTATTGGGCAAGGGCCCTTTCAAGAAAATGGTCAGAATACTCTTTATTGTGGTGGATTGTCCCACTTGCTATAATGCTATTCTAGGGAGGTCTTGGCTCTCTAGGATGCATGCAGTAGCTTCAACAGTCCATCAGTGTTTGAAGTATGCTGTTCAGGGGCAGGTTGGAGTTGTCCGAAGCAGCCAAAAGATTGCAAGGGAATGTTATGCCACTTCCTTGGCTCCTCGAACGCTGGGGGCAGTCCGTATTGATGAAACATAGCAGTTTGAGGGCCTTTTTGGGGGTGAGGGTGAAATTGATGACCCCAGAGAGACCCCCGGAGTGTTGATACTGGTTGAAGAGGTAGAAACGCACTGGCTGGAAGATGGAAAATGTGTCAAGATAGGGTCTAAAATGCCCCCTGTTTTGAAAGATCAAATGTTAAAGTTTTTGAAGAACCATCAGCACGTCTTTGCTTGGTGCAATGCTGATGTTACTGGAGTTCCATCAGAAGTAATTTCACACCACCTATCCGTCCGGAGAGATGTAGCTCCAGTGGTTCAAAAAAGAAGAGCTTTTTCCAAAGAAAAGGCTGATGTCATAGTGCAAGAGGTTGACAGGCTCACAAAGATGGGGCACATCAAGGAGTCTCAATACCCTTTGTGGACTGCCAATCTTGTCTTAGTGAAAAAGAAGAATGGCAAGTGGTGCATGTGCATTGACTTCACAGACCTCAATAGAGCTTGCCCAAAAGACTTGTATCCGGTTCCCCGGATTGATCAGTTAGTAGACTCCACCTCTGTGAACAAGCTGCTTTCGTTTATGGATGCTTTCTCCGGATACAATCAGATTCAAGTGGATCCAAAGGATCAAGAGCATACCACATTTGTAACTGACAGAGGGATTCATTGCTACAAGATAATGCCATTTGGTTTGAAAAATGCTGGGGCTACTTATCAGAGATTGGTCAACAAGGCATTTGCTGATCAAATTGGAAGAGATATGGAGGTATACATTACCGACATGATGGTGAAAAGTGTAGATGAGCAGTTGCACTTGTCCGACCTCCAAGAAACTTTTGCCAACTTGGTGAAAGTGAATTTAAAGTTAAACCCTGAAAAGTGTGTCTTCGGAGTGCAGTTCGGGAAGTTTCTAGGCTATATCATAAGTGAGCATGGAATACAGCCCGATCCGGACCAGCTGAATGCTCTTTTCCAAATGGAACCTCCTCGAAACATCAAAGAAGTACAGCGGTTAACTGGGAGATTAGCTGCCTTAAACAGATTTATCTTAAGGTCTTCGGACAGGTGTGCTCCTTTCTTTCAAACTTTGAAGGATGCAAAGGTCTTTGACTGGACCCCGCAGTGTGATGAGGCTTTCGATGAGATCAAGAAACACCTGTCCTCCCCCAAAACTTTGTTTAAGCCAGTCGATGGGGAGACTCTCTTCGTATATTTGGCAGTTTCAAGTTGTGCCATCAGTGTTGTGCTGGTAAGAGAGGTCGATAGACATCCCCACCCAGTATACTACATCAGCAAGAGCTTAATAGATGCGGAGAGGCGTTACCTGAAACTTGAAAAATTGGCATTAGCCCTAGTGATAGCTGCGAGGAAGATGAGACCTTATTTCCAGGCTCATCCTATCATCGTCCGGACCTCTTTCCCCTTAAAGAATGTCCTTCAAAAAGCAGACATTTCGAGCAGAATGACTAAGTGGTCAGTAGAGTTGGGGGACTTCGACATAGACTTTGCTCCCCGGACAGCAGTGAAAGCCCAAGCTGTGGCTGACTTTCTCGTTGAATTCCACTCCGATAGGGATTCAGAGCAAGCTACTGATATAAAAGACAAGAAAATGTGGATCGTCCGACGGTGGATCTAGCACTATGGGATGTGGTGCAGGAATATGTTTAACTTCCCCATATGGAGAAAATATGTACCAGGCTATTTGTTTTGCTTTCAGGGCATCTAATAACGAGTCCGAATATGAAGCAGCTATAGTTGGGTTAAAGTTAGCCTACATTTGTGGGGCTAAGAGGGTTAAGCTACTAAGTGACTCCCAATTGCTTGTCCACCATGCCTTAGGCCAATCTGAGGCTAAAAAGGAGCAGCTTGTGAAATATTTACTCCTCCTCAAGAATGAAGCACTAAAATTTAAAGCTGCTGTCTATGAGCACATTCCCCAGGTAGAAAATGAGTTAGCAGACTCATTGGCAACCATAGCATATACGGAGTCATACCCATGGATCCATGTGCTTGAAAGCCCTTAAATTCAACTTAGTAAGGGTAAAGAAGAGGAAATTTTTGAAATGCAAGTGAAACAGCCTCAAGACTGGAGATTTCCTCTCCTACAATATCTCTCCGATGGTGTTGTGCCTCCGGATAAGTCACAAGCCAGAACATTGAAACACAAGGCTCGTGGTTTCATCATATTGAGAGAAGTGTTATACAAGAAGTCTTATAGTAAACCTCTCATGCGCTGTTTGGGGGATGAAGAATCACAAATGGTCCTCTCCGAATTGCATGATGGTGAGAGGTCAGCCCATTGTGGGTTTAGAGCTTTGACAAGAAGAGTTTTACTCTCCGGTTATTATTGGCCATCAATCATGAAAGATGCTAAGGAGTTGGTGAGGAGGTGTGACCCATGCCAGAGGTACAGCAATGAAATTCATGTACCAGCCATTCCTTTGGAGTCAATTTCTGAGCCCATTCCCTTCGCTCGATGGGGGTTGGATTTAGTAGGGCCTCTCCCCGTGGCGTCCGGAGGGCGCAAAACTATAATTGTGGCCATAGACTACTTCTCGAAGTGGATAGAAGCAGCCCCTCTAGCAGGGACAACATCAAAAGCTGTTATAAAATTCATTCTATCCAACATATGTTGTAGATTCGGTGTCCCTCAGAAAATAACAACAGACAATGGGCCACAGTTCGACAATAGAGAAATGGAGAGCTTCTGTGCCTCAAGGGGTATACAGCATTGTTTTTCCTCACCTTTCCATCCACAAGAAAATGGGCAAGTTGAAGTGGCTAATAGAACTATACTCTCCGGGTTAAAAAAGAATTTGGAAGGGGCTGCTGGGAAATGGCCTAGTTATTTACAATAAGTCTTGTGGGCCTACCGGACAACACCTGGGACCGCAACACAAGAATCACCCTTTGCATTGGTCTATGGGATGGATGCAGTAGCCCCCATAGAGAAGACACTCCCTTCCTTTCGTGTTCACAACTTCTCCGAACACACTAATGAGATGGCAATCAGAAATCAACTTGATTTGATAGAAGAAAGACGGGTTAAGGCTCACCTCAGAGTTGCACACTATTAGGGCTTGATGAGGAGCAGGTTTGCTTCCAAAGTTAAAAGAAGGGATTTCCAACCAGGGGACAAAGTATTAAGGAAGGTCTTCTTACACACTAAAGAAAAGCTCTTCGGAAAGCTGGCCCCAACCTGGGAGGGTCCGTATATAGTGGTTGAAAGAATCAAGCCTGGAACTTATTGGTTGGAAGACAAAGATGGCAGAGTTCTAACTCATCCTTGGAATATTGAGCATCTCCGGATGTACTTGGAATAGCACTTGTGTAAATATTTACTTGTTTAAACATCCATGTAAATATTTGGGGGCATTCTCTTTCCTCCCCGGTGGCGCGGAGAGGTTTTAATGAGGTGTCCGGGTTGTTAAATAAAATTCGATGCCTTTTTCAAAATTTTCTAAGTGTTTTTAAAGTCCAATCCCTTATCATACTATCCGGACTAAAATGTCTAAAGGCTATTTAAACTCTAGCCGGAGAATTTAAACACTCTCATAATGCGACAACTAAAAGCTACTTAAACTCTGGCTGTCAAAACTAAAACGAACAATGAAAGAAGACGATGGTTATACAAAACAAAGATATTCATTGAGAAAAACAACTTAAAATTGCCTTGGCCTTCCAAGGACTTTCGATAGTCAAGGTACAACACAAAAAACCTGTCCGGTCGAGCACCAGACACCATTACAAAAAGAGTGCCTTGGCCTTCCAAGGACTTTAGTTTGAATAAAAAATAAACAAAGTAAATCGTGGGTTAAGGTTGAGCCTTTGAAGATGGCTCACCCTCATCTGCCTTCTTGCCCTCGAAGTCGCTTTTCCCTTCAACTACCTTCTTGCCTTTGGGATCATCTTCCTCCCTGTCTGGGCTCTCTCTGGTCCTCTCTTCATCATCAGATGAGGACGCACTGGAGACTCCATCCTCTTCGCCCATTGTGTGATATGGAAGGTCATCATCATCTACATAGCTCCACAGGTCCCCTAGGTTCCTCTTCGGAAATTTTTCATGAAAGAGTAGAACCATGTCAGACTTCACCCTCTCGAGCAATAACTCTTCACTTTTAATCATCTGGCTGGCATAGGCATTGATCTTGGCATTTATTGTAGCCTCTTGATCCATTAACAAAACGTTTCTCTCCTCGCCATCCTTGGACACTGCGTTCTCAAGAGTAATCTTGTCAGTGGTCAAGTTGGTGATAGTCTTGTCCTTTGCCTTGGTCTCTTCTTTTGAGGCAGTAAGGTCTTTCTCCACACCGGACAGCTTCTCCCGGAGGTCTTTAATGGTTTCCTCTAGAGTGGCAACCTTTGTGGTGCTTTCCTCTTGACTCTTTTTCAGCTCCTCGTTTGCCTCCTTTAGCATGTCAGCATTGGCAGTAGCAGTGCGAAGGTCTTCGGACAGCTTTTCCTTCTCAAGATTGAGGTCTTTAATGATGTCTGCTTGACCCCGGACTTGTCTTTCCAGTGTGAGTACTGGCTGCACATTGCTAAGCAAGGAATGGGCTATGGTGTCCTTTTCACTAGAAACAATGAAAGTCTTACCATTGAAGTTGACCTTATTGGAGCTGCTTGGAGGAATATAAGGCCCAGCGAATTCATCTCTGGGGAGGCTAAGGAAGTATTCACCAAGCCCGCCTGGACCGGTGATGTCCACTTTATCAAGGTTGAGATCTCCCCCTTCCACCTCATCAGTATGAAAGTCCCTTGGGATCTCTTCGGCCTGCGTTGGGTCAGAAGGGCCAGCTGGGAATGAAGGCTCCGGATCCCGGAGAGCAAGCTCATCTCCCTGTGAAGCCTTTTTCTTTTTGGCTTCCCGGTCAGCGCCTTCACCTTCTTGTTTGCGAGTCCTCTTGGGATCCCTTGGAGGTTTTGGAAGGTCTGCTTCCTGCCTTTCGGACTCTTGCTCCACAACCTGCAAAAGAGCAGCATTGATTTGGCTCTGGGCCGGCCCCTCCGGGGCGGTTGAGGCATCCTTCTCAGCATCGCTCGCCACCTTTTTGCCTCTCTTCCTGCCTTTCATTTTGCTTGGGGCTTTGGCCCGGCCCGGTAGGAAGAGTGTCCCATCTGGTTCATGGGATCTTTTAAGAACAGTGTCTGCAGAAGGTTGGGTGGTGAGCTCCTCCCAAGTCAGGTCTCTCCGACCTGTGGTGTTCCACAGGTGAGACCTTGCTAAGTTCCCACTGGTGAAGGCGGAGTGGAATCGGTTCCCCCATTCCTTGGCAGCCCAGGCATTGATTTTGCCACAGGTAACCTGTCCGGCCTTCAAGTAGTCCCCGAACTCCTTAGGAAGTTCTGTTAAAACAAAAGAGAGACCAGTTATTTAAACCAACTTAAAAAATCAAGAAATGGACAAAGATTTAGAGTACGAAACTTACAGTCACTCCTCCATCTGCTTTTGAGGAGGCTTGGGTTCTCTCCGGCCTTGATCTTCTTGTCGTTTTCCCAGGCGCCACTGACAAACAAAAACTGGCCCCTCCACTTGCTCTTCGACTCCAACAGATCATCGACAGCCTTGAAGTCGTCCCCCATATTAAAGTGATAAAAGGGAAATTGGTGATGTTTGCAAAGGTTGACCACTGCTGCGAACTCTTCCATAGGGAGAGGGATCCCGGACAGCCTAGATGCCATGATACATGACATCAGAGTATACCAACCGTTGGGGCTCAGCTGGCTCGGGCAGAGCTTAACCAGGTGGAAATATCTGACGATCTCCGGGTCCAATGGGAATCTGAGTCCCCAATTAAAGAGTTCTGTGAAGATGACCAGCTCATTAAGCTTGCAATCCATAAGAGTGTCAGGATCTATGGGGATCCTTATCTTCACGTTTTCTGGGATCCCCCATTTTGTGCGCATTCGACCTAGCTCGGCCGTATGAATAAAAGCATACTTGGTCTTCTGTAAGGCCAAGAGATATTTAAGTTCGACCCTGTGAAAACAAGGCCCTACCTTCCCCTCGAGGCACTCCGGCAGCTCCGGATGCCTCAGGCACAGTTTTTCCTTGCCTTTTTTGGCAGCAGCAGTATTGTCAGTCTGGCCGGAGGACTCAGACTCAAAGGGGACTTCTTCAACAGAGTCCTCCATTCTTTCCTCCATGATTGTTGGGGGAATTTCAGTGGCAGTGGTCCGGGGAGGGCTCAAACTTGGCACAACCTGGCTTCCGGACTGCTGATTTTCAATGTCTTCTTGACCCCTAGTCTCAGGCTGGGGCTCTGAGGCAGAGGTCTCTTGTGGGGGTACTGGTTTGCTCGCCTCCGGACCGGATGGTCTTTCCCGGAGAGCTCTGAGGGGCACTCCGGACCCAGAGCTGCTATTTTTAACCCCCGATTTTGAGGGAGTATTCTTGGAGGCCTGCCCCTTCACCAACCGGGTTGTCCTCTTAACCACCAACTTCTCCGGAGAGTGCTCTGTGTCTGATCCCATAGCGATAAAAGGAGAGGGTTTCCTAACACTTGTAACTGTAACTCCTGACTCAACAGCAGGTACTGACTCCTGAACTAAGGAACCATAGACTATAGGCGAGAGGGTGGATTGAAATAACTTTTTGGGCTTAGTACCTTTAGAGGAGGACGAGCCTCGATCTGACTCTGTAACGGAGGCGGCTGGTCTGTCAACAGGTGATGAAGGTAGCCCTGCTGCGATTCGTCTCTCCTTCTCAACTTTTTGCGCTTTCTCCAACTCTGAAAGGTTGAGCCAACCACCTTTGATTAATGCAGTCCTTGCTGTAAACATAAACCACCAAGAAAATCTTTGCTTTAGAGAGAGAAAGCTCTGAGTAAATTTGCAGAGTAAATGTGAAAGAGACAGTGAAAACAGAAGAAAGTGAGTTTCAATTTATAGTAAATCTGAAAAGAGGAGTTGATTCCTAGGAGAATTCGAAAAGTTTGGCAATGATTAAAAGACGGCGCTGATGTCACCATTTATAATTAAAGAGGTTGCTTTTCGAAGAAGGTGGGTTCGAAATTCAAGATAAAAAAACGGCTGGAGCAACCAATCAGAAGACGACACGTGTCCCACGAACTCTGGCAAAAACCATTTTGAATTCGTAAAGCTTAATCTGTCCGGGTAAACCCATAGACCTGTCCGGATTGAAAACTACTTCTAACATCGGACTGTTTTTCAGGTCTCTGACAAGAATACTTGCTCAAACACCTAAAAAAGGGGCTCCTGATGAGTCCGAATTCAGCATGCTCCCCGGACAGGGACAGATCAGTCCAAAGCCTCTGGACCGGACAGATCGGACAGGTCACATGGACCAGACAGATCACTCCGAACACTATGACCATAGGACTGTTCGAACTATGACAAAAGTACTAAAAAACCTAAACACTTCTTGACTAAGCTACTTGCTCTCCTACTTAGAGCTCATGGGTCTTTGAACATGACCCGGGTCCATTAAACATGACCCGAAAGCCCATAAGGGCCCAAACATCACACTATAAATACCCAACCACCTGCATTAACTATGGGTAATGAAAATTAACTACTACTAAGCTGCTTAATTATCTCTCTACTCTCTAAACACGTTAAATACCCACACACCACCACTTAAACACTCACATACCACCGTAAAATACCAACTGAAATTACCAGCCTACCCTCAGGCGATTATTGTCCACACCAATTACAAACACATATAAAATTTAATGATTAATTTTCCTAACCCAAAAGGTTAAAAATATATATTTTCCTAAGTAAACTAGACTTCATTGTCTCAAGAAAAACTGTATAATCAGATTCGTATAAACTTTTAACACTATATCACGTCTATTCTTCTAATTGTAACACAATCATACAACAATCGAGCCATTTGAGTATCTCATTAGCCACTTAGGTGCATGCCAATGCTACTTTCTTGGATTTGATATGAATATGCCCAATACAGTTACGAAGTAGGTAATCTTATGTCTCGAGTAAATCATACCATTAATGCTAACAATAAAATCTATATAAGGTATTTCTAACATATACTTCTTATTTTTGATTGGTGTTTGAGTTGCAATGAATTTAAATTGGGAATTAATGAGAGTTCCAACCGCTTTTGTTTTGTACATAAATAACGTTTTTAGGAAATTTTGTATACAATATGTTGAGATAAGACTAATTAACCATTTGGTTTGTTCATTCTAATATCACCAAATATCTTATTAGTCTCTCATATATCCTTCATATAATACTCTCATTTCAGTTGAATTTTTACCTATTCAATGTTCATTTTATCTATTCCGGCTATTAGTATGACATCCACATACAACAACAATAATATTTTTCTCTCCATGTATGTTTCCTCATTCCAATAGATACAATTTTTATTGCAGCGACAAACGTATTTGATAGATCTCATAAAATAATCAGATCTTATATTCCAATGCCTCAGTGACTATTTCAGTCCATAGATTGGTCTCATCAGCAAACACACACCATTGTCCTCTCATTCAAAACCTTTCGATCAATACATGTAAATTGTCTCTTCCGGTTCACCATGCATGAAGGCGGTAATAATATCTATTTGATCTAGCTCAAGATAAAATTTAACAAAATTTGAAGCAGAACCCTTACGAAAGTTTGTTTTACAACCGACAAGAATATCTCATTGAAATTGACACCTTACTTTGAATAAAATCCTTAGTCATGAGCCTAGAATTATATATATATATATATATATATATATAACTCAATACCCACAGTACTTGATATTCTTTTAAATACTCATTTACTCAAGGCCACCTTCTGGCCCTATATTGCTTCACAAAAATCCAAGTGTTCATCTTATTGAGAGATCCTAGTTTTTCGTTCATGGTCATACGTCACTTGTATTTATCATTTTTTATAGCATCATGACATTTTATGGGTTCAAGAATCAATCATTTCATTTAAATAGATAAAGCATAACTCATTACATCAACAAAACCATACATCTATTGGTGAGGATAAAGTTATTCGAATGGAAAATCTAAAAAATGTGAGATTAAGTTAACATTCATCTCATAAATATAAAATTTTAACATTTTAACATTATTTATATTTGAGATTATTTAAATAATATACTTATAATAACCTTTTCGGCCAATTAGGCCCATAAGGTCAAAATTCGACTCATTAGGCCTATCAGACTTATCAAGTCTGTAAATTGGCCAACACAATGTCATTAATTCCAAAAGATATTTACTTCTACTGTCCACTTTTTATCTCTAAATATTAACTTAACTTAATTATCTTTCTACATTTTGCCTAATCAAGTGTAATAGATGATGATCATTTATCCGATCTCATGGAAACTATCTCTAATTTGGAAGCTATTAACTTGAAATTGAACCCCAGAAAAATACACATTCATAGTATAGTCCAAAAAATTCCCGGGCTATGTTATCAATGAAAAGATTTTTCAAGCATATCCAGTACAATTGAATGCCCTACTTGCTATGGACCCCCAGATCTACCAAATAAGTTTAATTATTGACCTAAAAATTGTCTGCTTTGGACAAGTTTATATCAAGATTGTCGAATAAGTGTGCAATATATTTCCAGGTTTTAAGAAATGCTAAGGAGTTTGACTAGACTTCAGAGTGTGATCATGCATTTTCTAAAATCAAATAACATTTTTATTCTCCGGAAACGTTAAGCAAGCCAATGGCGGGTGATAAATTGTACAATTACTTGGTAGTATCCGATTATGCAGTAATCGTGATTTTGGTTTGGGAAGTCAATGGTTACCCTCACCCTGTTTACCATATAATGAAAAAATTACTGAATCAGGAGAAAAAATAGTTAAAGCTGGTGTGGTTAATTTTTGTCTGAGGGTAAAGTATGAATGTGCCTCTTCCTCGAAGAAGCAGTAGGAGCTGTCATAGTATCCCCTCCGAAAATTGTAAGTGACTCAAAAAACTTAATGAGCCCGGAGACTGTCCTAGAACATTCCTCAATGGCACCCACTCTATTTCGAGTTGGATCAGGATCCAAGTATTCAGATTCCACATCAAACCTTTCGATTATAACCATGGCTCCCTCCGGAGCAGCATTACTTGGACCAACCCGGTGAGTATTGTCAGGCCTATTACCTCCTCTTCTTTTGACATAAGCCCCCGGCTTTCCCCTCTCAATCAAGTTCTGAACTTCTTGTTTGAAAGCTATACAATCATCGGTGGTATGACCAGTATCATTGTGATACTGGCAGAAAGAGTTATCGCGGTGTTCTCTAGGAGATTGCAGTGTGGTCGGTCTTCTATAGTGCATATCTTCCTTTGTTTTATCATAAATGGTAGCCACACTTTCTTTCAATTCTGCAAACCACTCCGGTTGAACCCAAGGACCTCTCTTATTTCTGGATTGTTGACTCTGGGCAGGTGTTGCTGGCTGAGATTGAGCTTTAGCCCGGCCATGCCCCTGTCCGGTCTCCCTTGCCTTGTTCCCGGACTGATTCCGATTGGGATTCGGTGCCACCGGGGTAGACCTCACCTGCATGTGTACCCTAGTTTTCTTTGTTTCATCAACGTTAATCTGTTTTCCAACCTGATTCAGCAACCCTCCCCAAGTCATGGCCTTCTTTCTGGTCACTGAATCAGCCAAATTCCCAGGGTTCAAGCCCTGTCTTAAGGATGCTATTGCCACTTGCTCGAAGCAATCAACCAACCCATTCTTGGTGTTCATAAAACGACTTATATATTCTTTTAAGGATTCGTTCGGTTCCTGGGCACAATGGATTATTGTGTCCCCGTTGCCTTTTAATTCTTTACTCCCAACAAACTGCCTTCGAAATGCCACCCAAAAAGTATCGAAATTCTTGATACAGCCTTGTGGTAGGCTGTTATACCATTTTAGAGCACTCCCCGTAAACGATTGGGAGAATGCTCTACAAAGTAGCTTGTCATCATCATCAAATTTCATCATAAAGTTTTTAAATTTCTCCAAATGGTTATCCGGATCAGTACTGCCATCGTACTTTTCCATTTTAGTGCTGTCAAACCTCTTAGGGAGGTTTTCGGACAGAATCTTGGAAGATAATGGAGATTGCCTCCAATTCCGACCACGATTGAACACAGTATCTTCATTGGGAGTTGCAAAGATACCTGGTTCATCGTGGAAGGCAAAAGGATCCATCAGCATCCGGTCTACATGCCTCCGGCTGTGAGATGTCCCTTTGCCAATATTATTCTTCAACCTTCCATGTCTATCCCTTTTCCTTGAGTATTTTTTAATCTGTTTTTGCTTATTTTTAGTTCGACCCTCATTGCTGCTAGAGGATAAGGATTCTTCAACTCCCTCATCATCCGAAGAGCTATCAGAAGACTCTGAGCCTGAGTCAGAACTCTCCACTAGCTTAGACGAGTGAGACTTTTTGGAGCTGGCATGAGTCATTTTGGTACTCACATGAGTCTTTGAAGGCTCATGCTCTCTAGGGTTATCGGTATGATGAGCAACTGGTGCTTTCGATTTTTCTTTCATACCCATCTTAGCCTTTTCTGCCCTCAGAGCTTCTATCTCGCCTTTTAACCTATCACGCTCCTCGATGGTGTACTCATCGTTTTCACCCACCACTTCGAGCAAAGCTGGTGGTACTTCCAGGGCGTCCGGATTCATTCGGACTAACTTTTCTTGTTGGTTTCGAATGCTTGATTCAGGCACCTTCGTGCTCCACTGTGGTCGCCAATTTGGTGTGGTTAATTTTTGTCTGAGGGTAAATTTGTAATCTGTTTGGAGTTTTGTGGAGGTTTATGGGTGTTTAATATTTTGAGTAGAGAGTAGAGGGAGAATTAAGCAGCCTGGTTGTATTTAATTTTCATTACCCACATTTAATGCAGGTGGTTGGGTATTTATACCCTTACATTTGGGCTTTATGGGTTTTCGGGTCATGTTTAATGGACCCGGGTCATGTTAAAAGACCCATGAGCTCTTAGTAGGAGAGCAAGCAGCTTAGTCAAGAAGTGTTTAGGTTTTTAAGTACTTTAGTCATAGTTCGAATAGTTCAATGAGCCAAGTTGTTCGAACTGCCCTCTCCGGTCCAATGATCTCAGTCTGAAATGTCCTCGTCCGGAGTTGTAGCAATATTCGGACTCATCAAAGGCTAGAAAGATTGTTTTGGTTATAGTAGTACCATGGAAGACGAGACCCTATATCTAAGCACATTCGATTACTATTCGGACTTATTTTACACTAAAAAATATTATGCAAATATCATATGTATCTAATCGAATGAATAACTAGTCAACTGAATTATGATATTAAATTTTATCATCAAACAATGATTAAAACATAAGTTGTAGCAGACTTTCTAGTTGAATTACATTCAGAGCGATCACATATTGAAGCACCTATAAAAAAATCTTCAAAGAAATAGATAGTTCGAACATATGGGGGATCAAACGTGTCAGGTTGTGGGGCATGTACTTTCTTACTATCTCCATTTAGATATCTAATGTACCAAGTCATATGTTTTGTTTTAAGACATCGAATATTGAAGCATAATCTAAAGTAGCATTAACAGGATTGAGAGTTGCCCAAATTTGTGGTGCAAAAAACGTTTGTTTAATAAGTGATTTATAGTTACTTATACATCAGGTCATGGGCCAATCAGAAGCTAGAAAATATTATTTGTTGAAATATTTGAAAGTATTGAAAGTGACAACAAATTTCTTTAATTATGTCAAGTACGAGCGTGTGCCCCAAGCTGAAAATTTGATAGTTGATTCTGTAACCATTATTTCTTATAATAAAACACATCCGTCGATTTTAATATAAGAATGCCCTTCAATATTGACAAACTTTGAAGTTGAAGCAAGCATTGAGGAAAATTTTAAAGTCTTAACTACTGTGAACAGAGATTGGAGGTATGAGATTAAAGAATTGATTACTAAGGGGGTTTTGCTAATGGAGAAAGTATTGGCTGAAATGTTATGGTTTAAATCACATGGTTTTTCAGTGTTGTGAGATAGTCTCTATAAAAAAATATCTTATTAGGCTTTGTTACGACGCATTGGGTATAATGAATCTCAGATGATATGATCCGAATTGCATGATGGAGAGGGTTCTGTCCATTGTAGTTATAAAACTTTAACTAAACGGGTTCTATTGGTTGGTTATTATTGGCCTTCCATTACGACAGATGTTAGAGAACTAGTCTGACAATGTGATCCTTGCCAAATATTTGCAAATGCAATACATATGCCAATATTGCCAGTAGAATCAATATCTGAAGCGTTAACATTTGGCCGATGGGGGCGTGACTTAATATGAACTCTACTAATGACATCCAAGGGTCGTCAAACTATTATTATGACAGTTGATTAATTTTTTAAGTGGATGGAAGCAAAATCTCTTTCTAGTTTATATTTAAAGCGGTTATAAGATTTATGATGTCTAATATATGTTTTAGATTTGGGATTCCAAGAATTATTACGCTGGATAGTGGCCCTAAGTTTGAAAATAGAGATATGAAAGCTTTTTGTACGTCTCAAAGGATTCAACATTGCTTCTCTTCACCTTTCCACCCTAAAGCTAATGAGCAAGTAGAGGTTGTTAGCAGGACCATCCTGATGAGTTTGAATAAAAATTTAGAATGAGCAGCATGAAAATGGCCAAATTATTTACTAGAAGCATTATGAGCTTATCGTACTACCCCACAAACTACAAACAAAAATCTATTTTCGCTTTGGTGTATGGGATGGATGTGGTAACACCGATCGAATATACTCTCTCATCATTCATAATTGAGAATTACTCTGAAGAAAACAACGATATATCCAATAGAGTTGAATTACATTTGACTGAAGAGAAAAGAACTAGAGTTCATCTAAGATCTATCCATTATCAAACCCTGGTAAAAAACGGGTATGCACCTAGAGTTTGAACGAGAGAGTTTGAAAGAGAGAGTTTAAATTAGGGGTTAGATATCATAAAAAGGTCTTCTTACATACCAAATATAAAATGTTAGGAAAGTTGGCACTTACTTTGGAAATGCTATATTCGGTTAATGAAATAGTCAAGCCCGGAATCTATCAGTTGATAGATCAAAAATGTAACTTTTTGCAACACCCGTGGAATATTGAACACTTGAGACTTTACCTTGAATAGTTTTAAAAATAACTTTTATTTTTTATTTTACTATATAGATATTCGGGGACATACTCTTTCCTACCGCGGTAGCTTGATGCGGTTTTAGTTAGGTGTCCAAACCACTTAAAATTTATCACATTTTTTCTTTGATAATTCTTGTTTATTTATTTTTATGATTCTTATAATTTTGTGGTCACAATTAAAATGTTCCAACCATAGTTTTTCATATGTAAAGGTTCTAATATTAGTTGGTCACACTTAGAAGGTTCCAACCATGGTCGGTCATGTATAAATTTTCTAACATTAGTTGGTCACAATTAAAAGGTTCCAGCCATGGTTGGTCATGTGTAAAGGTTCAAATATTAGTTGGTCACAATTAAAAGGTTCCAACCATAGTTGGTCGTGTGTAAAGGTACCAACATTAGTTGGTCATACTTAAAAGGTTCCAACCATTGTTGGTCATGTGTAAAGGTTCCAATATTAATTGGTTACAGTTAAATATATTAAGAGGTTGTGATCTGAATATAAAAAATTTAAATACCTTTGTATGAGTTGTTTAATTAATATGAGGAATTGTTGAATTAAATATTTTATTTACCTACGAATATATAAAATTTGAATGGATCAAAAGCATAATCTAGATTATAAGGAGTGGGAAAATCAAATATGATAACTACATTGGTAAAAGGTGCGTGGCTTAATCTTTCAGAGTTAGAAAAAACGCAAAGGGTTGAGCGAGAGAGGCGTATTGCTGCAGGTCTTCTAGTTTCTCCAAACGATAAAACTGAAACACCATCTTCAGAAGTTGATCGAGGTTCATCTTCTGCTAGAAGTTCCAAACCTACGCGGTTATTTCAACCAAATATTTCGCCCATTGTATTAGGCTCCTCGGTTCAGGAGTCACAGCCCACTGTTGAACGGGAAAAAGCCGTATCAATCACAAGGAGACCCTCTCCATTTATAACCATGGGGTCAGATGCTGAGAAATCCCCAGAAAAGGTCACCCTTCGCCGAACAGGCCGGTTAGTAAAGGGTCAAGCTGTTGTTTCGTAGTCTAAGTCCCCGAAATCAGGGCCTCCTAAGTCTGGGTCCAATGACAAAGCTACAGGATCAGGGGCATCTATCAGAGTCCCAAAGGATAAATCCTCTGGTCCGGAGGCCACTAGAACTAGCTCCTAAAATGAGCCCTCCGGACCTGAGCCCCAGCCGGACAGCAGACCCTTAGGAGAGGGTGATGCTCAACCGTCCGGAAAACTTACAGAGCCTGCCACCAGCACTCCCCTACCAACAAAAACTGACAAAACTTCTACGGTGATGGAAGAGGTGATGGAGGACAGTATAGAAGAAGCCCCATTTGAGACCGACATATCTGGACAGACATGGTAAGCAGCCACCGACAAAAAAGGCAAGGGTAAAGAGAAACTGTGTTTGAAACACCCAGACTTGCCGGAGTCCCTGGAAGGCAAAGTGGGACCCTGCTTCCACAAGGTGAGCGTGAAGTATCTGCTGGCCATGCAGAACATCAACTATGTCTACACTCACACTGTTGAGTTAGGCCGGATCCCTGAGTCTGTCAAGGTGAGGATACTGGTCACCCCGGAGACCCCAATGGACTGTAAGCTGGGCGAGATAGTCATCTATACAGAGCTGTTCAACTGGGGGCTCAGATTTCCATTGGACCCAGAGATTGTCAGATACTTTCATCTGATAAAGCTCTGTCCAAGCCAGCTGAGTCCCAATGCTTGTTACACCCTCATGGCCTGCATTATGGCCTCTAGGCTCTCCGGAATACCGCTTCCAATGGAGCAATTTGCTGCTGTGGCCAGCCTCTGCAAGAACCACGTCATCCCTTTCTACCAGTACAACATGGGAGATAACTTTAAAGTGGTGGATGATTTGCTTGAATCGGAGAAGAATTGGAAGACCTAATTCTTATTTATCAGTGAGGCTTGGGAGAACGGGAGAAAAATTAAGGTTGGTGTCAACCCTAGCATGCTCAACAGAAGATGGAAAAGCTTAGGTAAATAATTAATCATGCTTGTCTTTCTTTTCTTATAAAAAATCTGTTTCTAAACTGCTATTCGTTTTCTTTGGGTAGTGTTGTGGAAGGAGTTCTCCGACTATGTGGAGGAGGGGCATTCAGCTTGGGCAGACAACTTGTGCCAAGCTGAATGCTTGAGCTGCTGAGAAATGGGGAAATCGTTTCCACAATTGCTTTACTGCCAGTAATTTAGTGAGGTCTCATCTCTGGAACACAACTGGCCGGAGAGACCTTACTTGGGAGGAATTGACCACTCTACCTTCTCCAGGTGTCATCCTGTAGAGGACATAAGAGAAGTATGGGAAGCTAGCCTTACCTTCCAGAGCAAAAGCCCCAAGTACGATGAAGGGCAAGAAAGGCAAGAAGAAACAAGATGAAACTGAGGTTGCTCAAGTTGGTGTTGAGGAGATCGTCCCAGCAAATAAGGAAGTGCAGGGCCAAGGGGGAATCAATGCTACTCTACTTCAAGTGGTTAAAGATGAGAGTATCAAAAAGGCAGACGGACTTCCAAATCCTTTAAAGGCTCCCAAGAAAGATAAAAAACGGGTAGCAGATGGTGGAGATAGGGAAGCCAAGAAGAAGAAAATCTCCTCGGGGGATGAAGTCGCTCTCCGGCCTTCGGAGTCTCTTCCTCCGGCCGACCCAACAGACCCTCCATTGGCAGAGAAAATCCCAAGTGATTTTCACACTGGAGAGCGTACCGGAGGGGTTATCAATATTGATGGAGTAGACATCAGTGGCCTCCAAAATATTGGCCTCTACTTTGGAGACCTTGAAAAAGACGACTTTGCTGGCCCCTACCTTCCTCCAAGCTCCTCAAACATGGTTACCTTCAATGGTAAGTGTTTTTCTATTTCAGGGGAAAATGACATGGTGACTCACTCTTTGCTGAGCAACATTCAACCGGTGCTCAACCTGGAGAGGCAAGTGTGAAGCCAATCTACCCTTATCAACACGCTCAACGCAGACAAAGAGAGCTTATCTAACAACCTCTTTAACGCCAATCAGAGTGTTGGGGCATTAAGGAGAGAGATCGAGGAGTTGAAGAAGGGGAAAGACGACTTGGCCACCAAGCTGGCCACTTCGGAGATGGTTAACACAGAACTCCAAACTAAGTGTTCTGGCTTGGAGAAGGATCTCTCTGGAGGAGGTGAAGGCCATGGACAGTGCCATCCAAACCCTAACCGGTGATGAAGAAGAAGGGACCAAAGAGAGCCCCAATGATGAACCCAAAGACCCAAAGAAGAAACAAGACGAAGCAGGAACTTCTAAGGGAGTCCAACCCTAAAATTTTAACTATCTTCTGTTTTTATTTTATCCTCGTGTCAGACTAAAGTCCTTAGATGGCCAAGGTTTTTTTTGTAATCTTTTCCGGCTCGTGCCCGGATAAGCCTTTTCTTTTAAAACTTTAAAGTCCTTGGATGGCCAAGGCATTCTTATATGTTTTAATATCATTCCCCGGTGCTAGCCAGGCAGTTTTATTTTGCACAATTCTTGCCTTGTTTTATGTTTGCCCAATCTTGATGGCTGATGTTTAAATAGCCCCTAGTTATTTTACAAGTATTTTAAGGTGAGAGTGTTTAAATTCTCCGATGATAAATGTTTAAATGGTCATCATTCCACCAGATCAATCCGATCTGTCAATGATACTTAGAAGATTTTAAAGAAACTATCGATCAAACCACTATGAATTTTTTAAGAAGGCATCAAATTTTATTAAAAAACCCGGACACCTCATTAAAACCTCCCCGCGCCACCAGGGTAGGAAAGAGTATGCCCCCTAATATTTACATGGACTTTAAACAAGTAAATATTTACATAACTTTCATTCTAGATACAACTGGAGGTGTTCAATGTTCCAGGGGTGATTTAAGATCCTTCCATCTTTATCTTGAAGCCTATATGTCCCAGGCTTAAGCTTTTCGATGACCACATAGGGTCCTTCCCAATTTGGAGCTAGCTTGTCGAACTTCTTCTCCTTAGTATGTAGGAAGACTTTTCTCAACACTTTATCCCCTGGTTGAAAATCCCTTCTTCTGACTTTGGAAGCAAACCTACTTCTCATCAATCCCTAATAATGGGTGGCTCTAAGGTGAGCCTTAACTCTTTTCTCTTCTATCAAGTCGAGTTGACTTCTGATTGCCACTTCATTAGCCTGTTTGGAAAAGGTTTGGACTCTGTATGATGGAAGAGTTTCCTCTATAGGAGAAATTGCATCCATACCATATACTAAGGCAAACGGGGATTCCTGTGTAGCAGCTCCAAGAGTAGTCCGGTAGACCCATAACACTTCTTGTAGATAGCTTGGCCACTTTCCAGCAGCCCCTTCTAAATTCTTTTTAAGACCAGACATAATGGTTCTGTTTGCCACTTCAACCTGACCATTCGCATGTGGGTGGAAAGGAGAAGAGAAGCAATGTTGAATGCCTCTAGAGGCACAAAAATTCTCCATATCCTTATTATCGAATTGTGTCCCATTGTTTGTGGTTATCTTCTGTGGAACCCCAAATCTGCAGCAAATATGAGATAAAATGAATTTTATAACAGCTTTTGAAGTAGTTCCTGCCAATGGGGCAGCTTCTATCCACTTCGAAAAATAATCAATGGCTACAATGATAGTACTGCACCCTCCAGACGCCATAGGTAGAGGTCCCACCAGATCCAGCCCCCAACGAGCAAAAGGTATTGGCTTAGAAATCGACTCCAAAGGGACAGCTGGGATATGAATTTCATTACCATATCTTTGGCATGGATCACACTTCTTCACCAATTCCTTGGCATCTTCCATTATGGAGGGCCACTAGTATCCGACCAACAAGAATCTTTTAGTCAAAGATCTATAACCACAGTGTGCTGACCCTTCACCATCATGGAGTTCGGACAGCACTATTTGGGACTCTTCAATCCCCAAACTTCTTGTAAAGGATGTCTCTTATGATAAAAAAATCCACGAGCCCTATACTTCATTTTTCTTGCTACTGATTATTCCGGAGGTAAAATACCATCTGAAAGGTATTGAAGAAGAGGATACCTCTAGTATTTAGGTTGACCCACTTGTATATTTAAACTTTCCTCTTCTTCCTTGCTCTAATTGAGTTGAATGAATGGGCGCTCCGGCACATGAATCCATGGGTAGGACTCAGAGTATGCTATGGTTTCCAAGGAGTCTGCTAGTGTATTCTCTGTTATGGGTATGTGCTCATAGCTGATTTCTTTGAAGTTAACTGCCACCTCTTTAAGAATAAATAAATATTTAATTAATTACTCCTTCTTTGCCTCAGATTGACCCTGGGCATGATGGATAAGAAGCTGAGAATCACTCATTAACCTGACCCTTTTGGCTCCACATATCAGGGCTAACTTCAAACCAGCTATATCAGCTTCATATTCGTACTAATTGTTAGAGGCCCTGAAAGCAAAACATATAGCCTGATATAGCTTATCGACGTACAAAGAGGTTAAACATATCCCAGCACCACAACCCATGGTACTTGATCCACCATCAGTCCGAACAACCCATAGCTTCTTAGTTTTTTCACCTGTAGCTCGTTCAGTACTCATGTCTGAGTGGAACTCAACTAGGAAATCAGCTACAGACTGAGCCTTGATTGCAGTTCGAGGGGTAAAATCAATGTCATAGTATCCCAATTCTACTGACCATTTGGTCATTCTGCTTGATATGTCTGCCTTTTGAAGAAAAAATTTCAAGGGAAAACACATCAGGACGATAATGGAATGAGACTGAAAGTAGGGCCTCATCTTTCTAGCAGCAATTACTAATGCCAGTGTTAGCTTTTCAAGTTTTAAATACCTTTTTTCAGCATCCATCAAGCTTTTGCTGATGTAGTACACCGGACGGGGATAATTTTCCACCTCTCTTACTAGCACCGCACTTATGGCACATTTAGAGACTGCTAAATATATATACAACGTTTCTCCATCAACAGGTTTAAACAGAGTTTTGGGGGAGGTTAAATGCTTTTTTATTTCATCAAAGTCCTGATCGCACTCTGGAGACCAGTTGAATTATTTGGCACCTTTTAAAGTTTGGAAAAATGGGGCACGCCTATCTGAAGACCTTGAGATAAAACGGTTTAGAGCAGCTAACCTCCCTGTCAATCTTTGTACTTCTTTAACATTCTGAGGAGGATCCATCTGCAGTAAAGCATTAAGTTGGTCTGGATCAGGCTGTATCCCTTTCTCACTAATCACATACCCCAAAAACTTCCCGGACTGCACTCTGAAAACACATTTTTCTGGATTCAACTTCAAATTAACTTTTACCAAGTTGGCAAAAGTCTCTTGTAGATCTGCCAAGTGTAACTCTTCTTCCACACTCTTTACCATCATGTCATCAATGTATACTTCCATATTTCTTCCATTCTGATTAGCGAATCCTTTGTTCACCAACCTCTGATAAGTAGGCCCACTATTCTTTAACCGAAAAGGCATCACCTTGTAATAATGAAGGCCCCTATCAGTAACAAAAGTAGTGTGTTCTTGGTCATTCAGATCCACTTGAATCTGATTATACCCGGAAAAGACATCCATGAAGGACAACAACTTATTCCCAGATATGGAGTCCACTAACTGATCGATCTGGGGGACCGGATATAGATATTTTGGGAAAGCCCTATTAAGGTCAGTGAAGTCGATGCACATACGCCACTTCCCGTTTTTCTTTTTTACTAACACCGGATTGGATGTCCATAAAGAGTATTGAGATTCCTTTATGTACCCCATCTTAGTAAGCCGGTCAACTTCTTGAAGTATAACATCAGCTTTCTCCATAGAAAAAGCTATTCTCTTCTGTACAACAGGTGCTACTTCTCTTTGGATGGATAGCTGGTGTGATATAACATCTGTGGGCACTCCCGTTACATCAGCATTGCACCAAGCAAAAACATGCTGATGGTTTTTTAAAAAAGATAACACTTTGCTCTTTAGTTCTGATGTCATCTTAGATCTGATCTTGACACTTCTTCCTTCAGCCAGAGAGTGAGTTTCAACCTCTTCAATTGGTATTAAAACACCAGGGGTCTCTCTAGGGTCATCAATTTCACCCTCTCGCCCAGAGGTCCCCTCCAACTGCTAATCTTCACTGATCCGAACTTCCCCCAAAGTTCTAGGGGCCAATGATGTTGCATAACATTCCCTTGCTATCTTCTGACTACTCTGAACAACTCCCACTTGTCTTTGCACAGCGTATTTTAAACATTGGTGAACTGTTGAAGCCACAACATGCATTCTGGAGAGCCAGGACCTTCCCAAAATAGCATTGTAGCATGTGGGACAATCCACCACCACAAAAAGTACTCTGACCATCTTCTTAAAAGGGACTTTGCCCAACAAAACCTCCTCCTCGAACTCCTCAACTACGTCCGCAGAGCTTCCAGTGAAACCCACAATAGACCTGTTCGAACGTTGAATTACTGCTAGATTCTTTATTTGTTTGTAGGAAGTTAGAAAGAGAATGTTGGATGAGCTTCTAGTGTCTACCAAAATTCGTCTAATGCCATTGCCCCCAATGGATGCTCCTATCACCACAACATCTTCATGGGAACCATCTATGTCCCTCAAATCATCTTCATCAAAAACAATGAAGGGAAAATGAATTTCGATTGATAGAAAGTCATGCCTCCTTCCAATTGAGTAGCCAGGGTGTGAACATGCCTTTTCCTTGAAGAAGTAGTTGGTGCAGTCATGGTGTCCCCCCAAATATGGTAAGTGACTCAAAAAAGCTTATGAGTCCGGACACCGTTTTGGTGTGTTCGGTGATAACGCCACTTTATTCCGGGTTGGATCAGGATCCACATATTCTGACTCCACATCGAATCTTTCAATAATTACCATGGCCCCGTCTGGAGCCGACGTCCCTGCATTATTTGTTGGGTCGGTCCGATGAGCATTATCAGGACTACTCCCCCTTCTTCTTTTAACCTAAGCACCCAATTTTCCTCTTTCAATCAACTTTTGCACCTCTTGTTTCAAAGCGATGCAATCTTCTGTGTTATGACCAATATCATGATGATATTGGCAGAAATAATTATTACGACTTTCCCTGGGAGATTGAAGCGCAACTGGCTTCCTAAAATGTACTTCGTCTTTTGTTTTGTCATAAATGGTTGCCACATTTTCTTTCAATTCAGCAAACCACTCCGGTTGAACCCAAGGCCCTCGCTTATTTCTGGATTGATGGCTCTGAGCTGGTGCTGGGTGAGATTGAGCCTTGGCCCTGCTGGGACCCTATCCGGCTTCCTTAGCCTTGTACCCGGACTGATTCTGGTTATGGTTTGGAGCAGCTGGGGCCGACCTCACTTTCCTATGCACCCTAGTCTTCTTCGTTTCATCCACATTTATTTGCTTTCCCACCTGATTCAGTAAACCGCCCCACGCCATGGCCTTCTTCCTAGTTACCGAATCAGCTAAATTGCCTAGGTGCAAACCCTATCTTAGAGAAGCTATTGCTACTTGTTCAAAGCAATCAGCTAATCCATTCTTGGTGTTCACAAAACGACTTATAAATTCTTTCAATGATTCATTCGGTTCTTGGGCACAATGGATAATAGTGTCTCTATTGCCCTTCACCTCCTTACTTCCAACAAACTGCCTCCTGAAGGCCACCCAAAAGGTATCAAAATTTCTTATGCAGCCCTGTGGCAGACTATTATAACACTTCAGAGCACTCTCCATAAAATATTGATAGAATGCTCTACAGAGCAACTTATCATCATCGTCAAAATTCATCATAAAGTTTTTAAACTGCTCCAGATGATTATCTGGATCTTTACTCCCATCGTATTTTTCCATCTTAGTACTATCAAACCTCTTTGGAAGGTTTTTGGACAGTATCTTGGAAGAAAATGGATATTGTCTCCAATTCCGGCCACGACTAAACACAGTATCTTCATTGGGAGTTGCAAAGATACCTGGTTCATCATGAAAAGCAAAAGGATCCATCAACAGCTGGTCTATATGTCTACGGCCTTAGTAGTGGCTATGAGATGACCCTTAACCTAGATGCATTTTCAACCTTCCATGCATGTCTGTCTTTCTTGAATACTTTTTGACCAATTTTTGCTTCTTTTTAGACCTTCCTTCATCACTGCTGGATGACAGGGACTCCTCAACTCCATCTTCGTTCGAGGAGCTACTAGAGGATTCTGAATCTGAATCTGAGCTCTCCACCGGTTTAGACCGGTAAGATTTCTTTGAGATAGCATGAGTCTTTTTAGTACTCACATGGGTCTTTGCTGATGGATCACGCTCCCTTGGATTGTCAGTGTGGTGAACGATTGACACTTTTGATTTTTCTTTCAAGCCCATCTCTACCCTTTTAGCAGCCCTCAAGGATTCTTTCTCAACTTTCAACATGTCTCGCTCTTCGATCATATATTCATCGTTTTCTCCCACCACTTCTACCAAAGTTGGTGGTACTGCCTGCTCGTCCGGATTCATCAGAACTGGTTTTTCTAGCTGGTTTTGAATGTTAGATTCATGCACCTTCTTCTCCCACTTTGGTCGCCAATTTGGTGTGGATTATTTTCGACTGAGGGTAATTTTGCCAGATATTTTGTAGTTTTTCAAGGGTATTAAATGTTCAAGTGTTTTGTAGTGAGAGATTTAAGATGTCTGGTTGTATTAAATGCTCATTACCCTCATTAATGAAAGTGGTTGGGTATTTATACCCTTAATTATGGGCCATATGGGCTTTTTGGTCAAATTTATGAAACCGGGTCAAGTTCAAAAACCCATTAGTTTATTAAGCAGATTAGCAATTAGCTTAGTCAAAATGTGATTAGTTATTTAGTACTTTTGTCCTGTTCTGATGGTTTAGTGGGTGACTTTTGTCCGAATTGCCCTGTCCGGTTTCTATAGTGAGTGGTGAATATTTCCGAACTCATCAAACTTTACTTTCTAAAGGATCATATATGCCTAATTGGCCGGTTAAAGGCATATCGTTTAACCACAAATATCTAAGTCTCAGTTTTGGGAAGGCCGCATGACAATCTAAGACCATGTCAGATTTAATTGAAACATCTCGTTTATCTATAGATTCCAAGATAATAAGCATATTCATCTATTTTCTCTTCTTTGTACTTGGTCGTTTGAGGTTGAGGGCTTCTAGTTCCCCGTCGAATGTTTTAGCAAGAGCACGATGCTCTCTTAATTCTTTGCCAAATCTCCTCCAATTTGAATGATTGGAGCTTGGGGGTTTCTAATTTTCAAGAACCTTTAAGCTCATTAAGCTTATCTCCAGTACCCATAAGTTGGTTTTAGAAACTGTCAGCTTAATCTTTCTATTCTTCGAAGGCCTTTTGTGATTTTTGCACTCGTTTTTTAGCTGAGAAATAGTTTCTTTTTGTGCCCTAAAATCCCTATATAGCTCATCAATCGACCTCACGAATCACAACACCAAATAAGCAAGAGTGTCTTTTGGTTTCAGTTGAAATGGCACATCTACGAGACTATCAATAGAAAACTGTTGCTAGAAATCGTCTAGATTGATAGTAGGAAATTGTTATACCAATATTTTCTGAACTACACCTAGAACTTTGATCAAACACCAAATTGTTCTTCAGTTGTCCAAATAGGAGACGAAGGTGAACCATCTCGGAAGTACGGTTTAAGTTTCCAAATGAATAAGCTCAAAGATAATGTGTGTTGTCTTTTTCTTCTTCCTCCTTTATTTGTTGCTAGGTCTATCCTCTTTGGAGGGTTTAGAATATCTATTTTTCAAGTTCAAAGAGGGAGGATATTTAACGTTTTAACTAGCCTCAACATCCTCATCAACAAACACCAATTCTTTGGATGGAGTTGTTTATACTATACTTAGAGTGTTTTTCTTCAAACCAAGTCTTTTGACATCAGTATTGTCTACTCTATGACTAAGGCCCTTGTCCTGGTAAGAAGAAAGACCTTGCTATCAGCAGATTCAATTCATTTCAGAATGGACGATGTTTGAGGTAGGGTTGTAAGATCATCCTATGTCAAATTGTGTTTGGAATTAGTCCGCTGGAGATGACTCCGAACAAAGTTATTTGGAGTAAAACACTGAAAGACATTAGATCAATTATCCTCGACCCACTTGTGCAACTTGTTAAACGTGACCTTAGAAGCCTCTAAATTTTCTTGTTGATACTTTAGTAAATCTAAATACAAATGGATAAAAAAAGATACGAAGGTAGCAACAACTCAATATAAGGTTGTAACCAAAATTGAAGCATTACCTATATTCTTCCAAGTCCTTCGAATGTAACTTGGATTTTCCCTTGATATTTTATGGTTGTTATCCCAACTTTCACAGATAAAAAAGAACTCAAGCACATAAATCAAGATATACATCTTATATATATATATATATATATATATCTTTTATCGTCTTGCAAAAAGTCATTTACCACCTTATATTTGTCTGTAAAATCGAAAATGTATAAAGAGGTTCAAGAATTCCTTGATAACCCCATGATAGCAACAAATTGCTCAATTGGCGTCAAACATTTTGACAATATTGATGCCATAATACATGATATCACGGTATACCATATGTTTGGACCAGCTTGGCTTGAACATAAGTCAACTAGGTCAAAATAACTAACGATTTATGGGTTTAAAAGAAACCTAAGTCCC
The DNA here is from genome assembly GCA_036936605.1 of Limnanthes douglasii subsp. nivea. Classification (NCBI taxonomy): domain Eukaryota; kingdom Viridiplantae; phylum Streptophyta; class Magnoliopsida; order Brassicales; family Limnanthaceae; genus Limnanthes; species Limnanthes douglasii. Next base: position 146,288,060 of record JAUPFV010000003.1, on the reverse strand, counting down.
CAGTTTAGTACGTTTGGATAGACTACCAGTTTCTTCTCAGCATAATCCATCGGGGTTTTCCTAACCCTCAATAATCTAATTGATATCTCTTGTAGAAATCCTCATTTCTTATGAATTGAGTTTAAGTCACCGTCTTACTAATGTATGTATATATATATATATATATATATATATATATATATATATATATATATATATGTATATATGGGTTTTGGAAAAGGAAAAGTAAGTCCTTGGTACTCATATTGTTTAAGTTAGGCCCCACACGCCCGACTAGGGACTGAGGAAGCTCTTCATCCATTGATTTTTTCGTCTTCTGTTTGTCAATCTTGGTTTTTTAGCTTGCTTCTCATGATCCCTAATGTCTTTAGTTATTCTCTATGGATTGATCATCCTCCGTTATACCGGACATCTGCTTTGGATTGGAGTTGCCTTGAGGTAGTACCTCTTTAGATACAATAGTTTTACTTTTAGAAGAATGTTCTGAGCGAGTGTTCATGGACAATAGAGTGTTTTTTCCAGTTTTTTCTTCTTCGTTTGATTTCAAATGCACGTTGACCCTTTTTAGATACTAGTTCATCGACTTTATTTGATGAAGATCTATCTTCTGAGTCTGAACCCATAGTTTTAAACGTTGATTTGTGTCTATTACCGGTAGCTCATCTGAATCTCATAAGTCTTGAATACTTAATTCTTGAGGTAAAAGATTGACTAGTATTGCGCCTATTACCGGTAGCTACTTAAGATCTCGTTGGTTTTGAAGATTTACTTATTGAAGTAAAAGATTAACCGATAGACTGCGGTACATACTAGTATTTATATATTTAGATAAATTTATAAAATTTAGTTTTATAATTAATTACATAACATAACAATTTTATCAACGAAAATTTAACATGCATAATTATTTATCGAGTGCTTATAGCGGATACGAGAGCTAGAAAGATAAACTTATAATCTTCAACTTCATTTGGATCGACAACTTCATTTTCTTTGAACACTCGAGCTTAAAACTTTGAATCATATGTTTTTATTTTATTTTATTCTAGGTTTTGCGAATAAAAAACTCGACCATTAAATTTAGTTTTTTTAAGAGAATTTTAAAACTTTAACTAAATCTCAACATAATTTATCAACAATAATTGTTAAAAAAAAATAACGCAATTAATATCGTAAAATAACAACAAGGAGATAGAACAACTAACATGATAAAAAAAATTGAATAAACAAAGACTTTCGAAAACTGCGGTATCCCATATCCTCAATTGTCTTGAAAACCAATCTACCAAATACACTCTTAGCAAATGAGCTCGGTCCGGAACCAATGGGTGTGGCTCTGTTTATATCATAGCTTTACTCAAAATATTAATTTACTAAAATACTTTAACCTACAAAATTTCTGAATTATACCAAAGAGCTTCTCCAAAAAATTGCACTGGTTCCCACTCCCGCCAACCAAATAAAACATGTGCCTTATAACCATATATTCATTTTATCCACCGGTCTTAATCCTCTTAAAGTACAAATCAAAGTTAATATGACAAATTAGGCTTTGAACAGTATATCGTCCCTTGACTATCGCGTTTGGTGGCAAATAGTTCCTTGACTTTCAAATGTCCGTTGAGAGTCGTTGGACTATTGCGTTTGGATAAAGTTAGTCCACCAGATCCTCTGATCCATGAGAGGCTGCCACCTGTCACCATAGTCTCTAACTTTTTGTATCACCACTAGTCCCTTGAGTTTAGTTATCCGTAATATTCTACATTTTATGTTTGACCTAAACTCAAGGGACTCGTGGTGATACAAAAATATGGGGACTATGGTGACAGGTGGCAGCCTCTCATGGATCAAAGGTTCTGGTGGACTAACTTTATCCAAACGCGATAGTCTAGGGATTGTCAATGGACATTTGAAAGTCAAAGGACTATCTGCCACCAAACGTGATAGTCGAGGGACGATGTACTATTCAATACCTGACAAATTATATAAAAGTGTGAAGTTTAGAGATTCAGAAATGATCTTAAATATAAAATTGAACATAAAATACACTCAATATATGAGCAAGAGTTTCATTTTATAACATCTACATATATGATTTTATCAAAGTTAGTTTGGAATAATCAAAAGATTTATATCTTAATTATTATTTTTATAATAAATACGAGCTATTGACATATTCTTAATTTAAATTTTAATATAAAATTCATTTTACCCGAATATTAGGTACTTCTTATATCCACATAATTTTCAGATTATATATTGCAGATAAATATTTATTAATATTATTATTCAAAAATTTATACCGAAAAACATATGAGAATAGAAGTCACTTTAATAACCCCAATATAAAACAACAATGAATATTTAATTTCTAATATAAAAAATATATTTACTTAAAAATCAGTGATATTATTACTTATTTTTTTAATTTTAAAATTCGTTTATAGTATATATATTGTTTGGATAAACATCAAACTCGACAAATCGCATATTAAATTATGAAATAGCTATAATCAAATAGGTCTATTTTAAATCTATAGCATCGTAAAAATTTGTTATGTAATGAACTATCAACCACGATAGTATAAAAAACATGAATTAGAAACTCACGATGAGTAAATGTAAAAAAATCAAAATATATGTTTATATTAGAACATATAATATATTATTGAATTTGAACGTTATTCGTTCCGGATAAAAGAATTAAAAATAACGTTTTTGAATGAGATAACAATAAAAATATAATTTTAAACTGAAAGATCTTATTAAGTGATATAGATGTTTGAGTTTATAAAAAATCCACAATGATAGTATCTAAAAATATATTATTTTGAAATAATAAACCAAGGTTCGATTATTGATCTTTTTATAAAACTATTTATCAAGTTCAAAATTAGCAATAAATAAATAAAAAACGTGAAGTAAAACCAAGTATACGAGACAGTAGAAACAATTCTACGTCCAATACAATTGACACTTTATATTAAACAAGTATGTTAGGGAAAGACTCTCAAACACAAATGATTCTATTACTCTTTGTTACAAAGATGACGTTATTTATAGAAATATATATATATCCAGTGTTTTCTCTAACTTTACTTATATTTTTAAAGACCTAAAGCTTTTATCTTACTTAGAAAATATGATACTTTAAACACTCTCTCGTCACATCATGGTATTGCGTATATATTATATTTATAGGTGTAGGATAAACCCTAATTTTTCAATAAACGCTCTAGGTTAAATCTCATTAATCAACGACTATAATAAAATCACAATCCATTAAAATAAGAAACCTCGTATGTATGAAATCCAAATTAATAGGAAAAATAATTAATATAGAATATCAAAATAATAGAAAATCTAACTAATATGAAATTCAATTAATACATGAAGCCAAAATATGATACCAAATTAAATAGAAAACCTAGCAAGTAGAATAATCTGCTATGGTCCAACTCTTATGTTTTGGTCGAGTATATTTCAATCCAGCTTGCTTCATACCACATTACTTCAGATCAGCTTGCTTCGAGCCAACCTCCTTGGGGTTAACCCATATCTCATCCGACTCAATAATCACCAGTCTTATCAACTTGTCTCAGCCCTTAGGTTCCAGCAGGCGTCACTACATCTAAGTCATGGTCGAAGTTTCACCCAAAAGGTTTCGATAGTTTTTTCCTATATAGATAATTGGTATATCCAACTATACACATGTAGTTATTCAGCGGTACCTTTGTTGACAAGTTACTTATAGCCTAAAACTAACATTTCCCTATCTAAGCTTATAATAATTCCAATATTGGTTGCATCCAATGTTCTACTCTTTAGATAATATCTCTATGCATCCTAGAGTTGCACCACTCTCATGCAGTTCATGAGCTTTGAAATGTTCCATTCTTTGGTTAGAGCATCCAATGGGTTTTCCTTTCTAGAAATCTTAACCACCTTCACATGCTCTCTCTCCACCACGTCTCACATGAAGTGTAACTTGGTATCTACATGTCTAGTTCTCTCAAGGAACTTAGATTCCTCATTAAATGAAAAGCATTAATGTTATCACATAACAAAACCACACATTGTTTAACACAATTGAGTTCACTTAACAATTCCTTCAGCCCAATAGCTTCATTCACGGCTTTCATAGAAACCATATACTCGGTAGAATTCATTGTCTCAAGACAACTTGCATAATCAGAGTCTTTATATCCTCTCAATAATATATCATATATATCCTTCAAATTATAACACAAACCTACAACGTCTGAGTCGTCTGAGTATCTCATGAGCCACTTAAGTGCATGTCAATGTTGTTTTCCTATATTTGATAGGAATCTGCTCAATACGCTTACCATGTATGCAATATCTTGTCTCGATTAGTGCTTGAGTTCCACTTAATTTTAATTGGGAACTAATGGGAGTTCCAACCGCTTTTGTTTCAGACATAAAGAATTTTTTAGGAAATTTTGTATATATTCAGTTGAGATAAGAATAAATACCAATTTGTTCTGTTCATCCCGATATCAACACCAAGTATCCTATTAGTCTCTCATATATTCTTCATCTAATATTCTCATTTCAGTTGAATCTTTATCGCTTCAATCTTTATCTTATCTCTTCCAACAATCAGTATGTCATCCACATACATTAACAATATGATTTCTCTCTCCATGTAGGTTTCATCATTCTAATAGATACAATTATCATGGTAGTGACAAAAATATTTGATGGATCTCATAAAAGAATAAGATATTCTATTCCATTACCTTGACGTCTATCTCATCATACAGAGGGATCTCATTAACAAATACAAATCACTTTTCTTTCATTCTTCAAACCCTTTTGTTTGATACATGTAAATTTTATCATCTAGTTCACCATATCAGAAAGGCAGTAATAACATCCATATAATCTAGCTCAAGCTTAAATCTAGCAAAAATTGAAGCAGTACCCTTAAGAAAGGTTGTATCACAACTAACAAGAATATCTCATTAAAATTAACATCATTCTTTTGAGTAAAATCCCTAACCATAAGCCTAACTTTGTATATGGGTAACTCAAAACCCATATTACTTGGCTTCCTTTTGAGTACTCATTTACTCACAACCATCCTCTGATATTATTGTTGCTTCACAGAAACCCAAGTGTTCATCTTATTGGGAGATCTTAGTTTTTCTTTCATGGTCATAAGCCACTTATCTTTATCACTATTCTTGATATCATCGTGATATGTGTTGGATTCAATAATATATCTTTTTATTTTAATAGATAAAGCATAACCAATTACATTGACAACACCATACATATATTGGTGAGGATAAAATTAACCGAAGGACAAATTGGATAAATAAAAGATTAAGTTAGCATTTATCTCATATATAGAAAATTGTAATATTTTAACATTATTTATATCTAGGCTTATTTAAATATGGGCTTATAATGTTTTTGTCCTGTTAGGCCCATAAGGTAAAAATTCGGCCCATTGGGCTCATCAGACTTATCAAGCCTATAAATAGGCCAAATATTTGTCATTAACGCTAATGGACATTTACTTCTACTGTAAGATTTTATATTTTTCCAAATAGTAACTTAAGAAACTCAATTATCTATTTACCTTCCACTAAAAATTAATTGTATTTCATTTTATAACTAAACACTCTCCTAAAAATAATTGACCCCATCATCTACAATTGTTTGCTTGGTCTTTGTGGTCTATTCATCGCAAGTTGATAACTGTTAAGACCATGTTTCTCTCCCAATTGATCATCTGTAGGCCTTGGAATATAATACCCTCAGCTAGCTTCAAACTTATGTAGTGGTTGAACTTTTTTTGTTTGACTCAAGGCAAAACCAAGTCCAAATTCCTCTTCAATGGAAATGTTTCCAACTTCACTTTGTATATCATATTCACCATCAACTTCCCATTTATGATAGACGATACTAGGTTAATTCACCACCACCTTCTTAAATTCCATATCTTCCTCATTGAAAACCATGTCCCTACTTATTAAAGCCTTATGACATCTAGGTTCAAGACACTACATATGTCTAAGCTTATCTAACTTCACATGTGATGGGCAACACATCTGAAAACTTTCAAATATTATAGTTTAGGTTTATCTCAAGTCCATAACTCTTGAGGAAAAAGAATTTTAAGCGCCATATATGGACTATTTTTAATGATATATGCAGTCGTTGTCATAGGTTATATCTAGAACTTTCGACCTATTATATTTGTATGAAGAATACACCTAACTCGTTCTAACAGGGTTAGATTCATTCTCTCAATAAGCCCATTATATTGGGGATTCCCACTTACAATTTTGTTTCTAGAAAAATTATAACAATAACTAGTGAACTTCTTGTTCAAATATTCACGGTCATTATCATTCTGAAGCTTCTTCAACACTTTTCTATTTTGATTCTCTATCAAAGAGTTTATTTGTTCACAAGGGCAGCAATATTATTGCTCCATGATCACCCCATCACTTGTTAGAAATATTATTCGTCCGAGGAAAGAAGCGAGGTATGATTATCAATCCTTATAGATGAACTATTATTCAAGATTAGTAGTAAATAAAAGAAAACATGAAATAAAACTAACAAAAATAGCTTTAATGTGGTATATATAATAGAAATGAGCATTCATCCACAATCAACATATACTCTTTTATTAGACAAGTAGGTTACACAAGGACCCTCAAACACAAAGATTTCGATTACTCGTTCTTATAAAGATGGTATAATTCACATAACTCTTTATTCAATATCTATCTCTCACCTTACTTCTCTCTTAAAAGATCTATATTTTTTCTCTTACTTAGAAAATATATTGGTCTCAACATTGTCTCGTCACACTCTCGTATTTTGTATCTTATTCTATTTATAGGTTTAGGGAAAATCTTAATTCTTCAACAGACACTCCGGATTAAATTTCATTAAAAATGGATGTAATAAACTCTTAATCTCTTAAAATGAGAAACCTCGTGAATAGGAAATCCAAATTAATAAGAAACCTAATAAATATAGAAGACTTTATTAATATGAAACATAATTAATATAGAATATAATTAATATATGAAGATCAAAATATAATATCTAATAAAATAGAAAACTTAAAAAGTAGAACAATTCGCTATGGTCCAACATGTTTTGGTCCAACTTGCTTAATACCATACCAGCTCGTTTTTGACCAACTTGCTTTAGAGTATCCCATATTTCATTTAAGTCAATAGTTATGAGTCTTTTCAACTTATCTTAGTCTTTATGTTCTATTATACATCTTTGCATCTAAGCCACGACTAAAGCTTCACCCATTGAATTTCAGCAATTCTTGTATATTAATATAATCGACATATTAAAGTATGCTCATGTAATCCTTTGGTAGTACCTATATTTAATATTTATTTATCGTCTACACCTAAAAATTGTTTGGTTCAAAAAAAGGTAAAGAAAATATTTTTAAAAAACAAAATAAAAATAATCACTTAAAACATCACATATTTTGCCAAAGTAAGGTAATAAAAATTGCGTTATATATCATTTTATATCAAATGATTAATGTTCATGTGATTGAAATTATTTGCATGTTATCATGCGTCATTAGTTGGTTTATCTCACAAGTGATTTTTTTAACTATAAGTTTTATTTTTCTAAATACGATTGTATGAATGTGAACCAAATTTTGTTTTGTAAAATAGTCAAAACTTTAAGAATAAAATATTTGATCTAATATAACATAACTAAATTAGAAAAAAAAATTGATAGTTTTTTTTTTGTACGAGCGTGATAAAATTTTGGCTTAGCTTTAAAAAATATGATTTTTGAATTTTTTATATATATCTTTACATCTTTTAATGATCATAATTGATAAAGTATCATTATTAAGATCATTATACGGTTTTGGACCAACTGCTCAATAGATTTTTAACTGTAGATAAAAAGCATGTGTAAGCAATAGCTTAATAATAACATTATATGTAAACTGATCTCAAGTGATATAAACCTACTTGTATTTCTATGAATAGCTTACCACATACTTTCTGAATGGTGAATAATCATATTATTATCATTTTGCATAATGATTTCCACTCTGTAGAATCTCTCTTTTAAATGGTGTTCCCACTAGTTAAACATTTCCATAACGTCCTAACTAAGTCAAGCATCATCAGTGACAAAAAGCACTTAGTTATAATTACTTTCCATTTGAGTTACGAACAACCGTAATGAGTTTGGAAATCCAGACTGAGCCGAAACATACCAGGGTTCGAGGAGCCTACTTAATCTCATATCTTTAAGATACAACTGAAAGAGGAATACCAAGCTCATAAAACAGATATATTAAGCCTTCAAGTTTTAATTGAGAATACGGCTCGTGACCTTCAAGATTAAGGTCCAAGTCTAGGAAAATAAATGTTGTTGAATATTTGTTAGAGGTTCATGATGGGTTATTAGAGTCAATTCGGAGATAACATGTTGACTAATATGAGGATGCTCATAGTGGGGCACTTATCTTGCTATCATCATCATTTTTCATCTTCATCAAATAAGAGGTCAATTAATCTTGGTTGAGATTCCGATTCACGAAACATAATGATATTGATGCTTCTGCTCATGACATCAAGAGTGAGCAAGGTATCGGCACCATCAGAATATGGCTTCTACCCGAAGATCTGAAGTAGAGCATTGCCAGACTCAAATACCAAAAGAACCACATGAGGTTCAACCTCTAGAGGTACTTCATCAACAACCTACGCAACCTATCCCTCAACCTATGTAATCTCATTCTCTACATATGTAACATCCTTTAAACCTTATCATCACCCTATGCACCCTCTCCACAACTTGTGAAATAAGTTTGTTAACATTCTCTTTGAATTCTAAACCTAGCTTGGGGAGCAACTTTATAAGTTGAAGAGTAATATTTGAACCCTTGTGGTTAGCCTTCATACTTATCTACATATAGCAAGGCTCCAATGTGTTGAGGTCATTTTTGGCACCTAATATTTTGGTTAGTGAATTATCTCAAAAATTTGATCAATACAAAGTGAACAAATATGACGGGTCTCGAGATCTCGAATATCATATTGAGTAATGCAAGAATGTAATTCTCGGCTTTGACGGAAGTGACCATTTACTTTGCGTACCTTTCAATATGAACTTTAAGGGAATTTTCATTACATAATTCAATAAATTACTTTTTGGATTAGTAAAAAATTGCAAACATTATCGTCCTTGTTGAAAGATCAGTTTGTTAGGAATATGGTAATAAAGGAAGATGAATATTACATTATGAATTGAAAGGTTAGTATGTGAGACTATGAGATTATGCTCGACGCTTTTAAGAAACAAAGAATGAACTTGAGGATTTTCTTAAGACTGTGGCAAGTGTTTCTTTCAGACAATGGATTCTGTCGGACTTGTTGGTATAAGATGTAATGACAATGAAGGCTCTATCTTTTGGGGATCTAGTAGCTCATGTTGATTCCTAAATAAAAGTAGAGGAGTCTATGATTTTAAGTTTCAGAACAAACCACCAACCTCTTATCCAGCCAGAACCACACTTCAGCGTCAATGTTAGCATCTTACCACCAAAAAATTACATATATTCGGAAACCTTATTGCCCTAATCCAATAACTCAAGTAAACCTGAAAACTATTACACCTATGAGGTTAAGGCTAATGAGGTCAGATTTCTTTGATACTGATTTACTGTATTATCTGCAGGGCAGTTTAGACATATTCGATACCATGCCAAACTGAACAGTACGATCAAGTTGATTGTGACTCAACAGGCTGATGATCATTTCTTGTCTTGGGCTTATGGGTCTTTAGACCTAACCCGAGTCCATAGTCCGACCCGGAAGGCTCATGGGTCGCAAAACAAGTATAAATACCCCAACCACCTTCATTTATATGGGTAAATAAAAATTTATAGGTAGTACACACCTCTTTTATCTCTCTACAGTTCACTCAAACATTAAATTCCTAAAAAGACAAAACTCTTTCCTAATATACCCTCTGATCAGAAATAACACACACCAATGGCGACCACATTGGGAGGCAATGGTACCTGAATTTCATATTCAAAACCAACGAAAGAAGTAGTTTGGATGACATCAAAGTAGATAGATCCTAATGCACAAGAACTTCCTCCGGAGGCGGAGAAGGCGAGAGAAGTTAAGGGGCACACTAATGTGTCTCATATCAACCACAACAGTAATGAAAGACAATTTATGTAAGAGGAACGTGACCAACTGAGGGCTAAAATTGAGGCTGTAAGGGCTCAGAAACAAGCTGAGAAAAGAATAAAGGAAAAATCTGATACGTTCGGACCTCATCCTACTTATGAGCCTGCTAAAATGAGCAGTCTACGAAGACTCGAGTTAGCTCAAAGAAAAAAATATTGTTCTAAACATCTTGTAAGTAAGATTTCAGAGTCCTCAAATAGTTCTTGTGATGATATAAACCTCGAATAATCACTTTCATCTAGCAATAATGAAGGTCGAGTAGAGAATAAGTTGATATTGACTAAAAAAACATTCAAGAAAAGGGGATTGAAGAGATGGAATTAAGAAGTATCATGGGAAAGTAAAGGGTTCGGATGATCAGCACATTGACCATATGTTGATTGACTCATTTGCATGTCAATCCGAAGCATGTATTTTTGCCACTCCTAATGAAGATTCAATATTTAGTCGTAGCCATAATTGGAGGAAATCGCCTCTATCTTCAAAAATTATGTCCTGACATCTTCCAAAAGGTTTGATAGCTCTAAGATGGAAAAATACGATGGGAGTAAAGACCCGAACAACCACCTTGAGAAATTTAAAAAATTTATGATGAACTATGATTATGATGACAAGCTGTTTTGCCAGGGTTTTTCACAAACCTTTAAAGGAAACGCCCTCAAGTGGTACAATAGCATCCCTTAGGGATCTATTAAGAACTTTGACATGTTATGGGTTGCTTTCCGAAGACAATTCGTAGGAAGCAAAAAGTTTAAAGGGAATGAGGATACCATTATTCATTATTCCCAGGCACCAAATGAGTTTTTAAAAGAATACATAATTATGTTTGTGAATACAAAGAATGGGCTGACTGAATGCATTTAACAAATGGTCATTACCTCTTTGAGACAAGCCTAAATCCGGGTGACTTAGCCAATTCAGTGACTAGGAAAAAAGCAATGACTTTGGGGGGCTATTAAACTAAGTTGGAAAAAATCACGGTTGAAGAAACTAAAAAGACCAGAGTCTCTCGTCAGAACAGATTGGTTGCCTCCCTACCAGCTCCACAACCAACAACCCGATCCATTTATAAACCAAAAGAATCCGTACAGGGATCTCACTGACCCATGCAAAATTAGTCCAACCAAAACCAACAAGACAAAAATAAAAGAGGCCTTTGGGTTCAACATAAATGGTTTGCTGAGCTAGGAGAGTGTGTAGCAACAATTTATGGTAAGACAAAAAACGAGGTTCATTTTAGAAGCCCAATCCCTTTACAGTCTCCTAGGAAAACCCAAAGTACTCGCTACTGTAATTACCATAATAATGTGGGTCATGACACAAATAATTGTATAGTATTAAAACAGGAAGTATAAAATCTCATCGAAAGGGGAAAATTGGGTGCCTTCGTTAAAAAGCAAAAGAGAAATAGACCAAGTACCAGTGTGTCTCGAACACCTTCGTCAGCTATTCCAGGGACTTCGAGATAGGAAGATGTTATGATGATTGTTGAAATATTTGACGTTGATAATGAATATCTTGATCCTGATCCAGACTGGAATCAAGTGAGGATAATAGTGGATAAGTCAGCTTACATTTCCGATCTGGTGCAGTTTTTTTAATCTTTGACCATATTTAGGGGAGACATTGTAACAACACCTTCGAGTTGTTCAAGAAAAACACATGTTAATAGTTTGACCACCCAATTGGAAGGAAATATGTTTACACACCTGTACCAGACCCATACTCCTTTTATAGTATTTCATAAGGATGATTTAAGAGATATTGATGGCTTACATGAAGATGTTGTGGTAACAGGAGCATCAATTGGGGGTAATGACGTCCGAAGGATCCTCATTGGCACTGGTAGTTCGGCAAACGTATTATTTTTAACTGCTTAAAAGAAAATGACGAATCCTTCGGTCATTCGGCAATCAAACAAAACTATTGTAGGGTTTACTGGGAGTTTGGCAGAGGTCATTGGTGAGTTTGAAGAGGAAGTATTATTGGGCAAAAGTACTTTTAAAAAGTTGGTAATGGTGTTATTTGTGATAGTTGATTGTCCCTCATCGTATAACGCCATATTTGGAAGGTCTTGGCTCTCTAAGATGCATGTTGTAGCATCCACAGTACATCAATGTCTGAAGTAGGCTATAAGGGGACAAGTGGATGTTGTCCGAAGCAACCAGAAGATGGCTAGCGAATGTTATGTTACTGCCCTTACTTCCAAGATATTAGAGGCAACTAAAGTTAACAAGGAATAACAACTACTGAAGCCTTCCACGCACCAGAATAAGATAGATGATCCAAGGGAGGCTCCTAGTGTTATAATACCTATTGAGGAAGTTGAGATCTATTCATTTGCTGAAGGCAAGAATGTCAGAATCAGAAGAAAGTTGCCATCAGATTTGAAAGGTAAACTATTTTTTTATATAACAATTTACATGTGTTTGCATGGAACAATGATGATGAAATTGGAGTTCCGAATGAAGTTATATACCATAAGTTATTAGTCTGATCTGAGGTTGGACTAGTAGTTCAGAGAAAAAAGACTTTTTTCTAAAAAAGAAGCCAATGTGATAGTACAAGAAGTCGATACGTTAACCAAAATGGGTCATATCAAAGAATCCCAATATCATTTATGGACCGCAAATCCTGTTTTGGTCAAGAACAATAATGGAAAATGGCGTATGTGCATTGACTTCATCGATCTTAACAAAGCATGTCCTAAAGATCCGTTTCCAATGTCTATGATAGATTAGTTGGTGGATTCTATGTCGGGAAACAAACTTCTGTCCTTTATGGATGCTTTTTCAGGATATAATCAGATACAAGTGGATTTGAACGATCAAGATGATACTACATTCATCACACATAGACGGCTCCATTGCTACAAAGTGATGCCATTCAGATTGAAAAATGTTGGGGCCACTTATCAAAGGTTAGTAAATAAAGCCTTTGCTAGTCATATTGGCAGGAATATGAAAGTATATATAGATGACATGATGGTGAACAGCCTCGAGGAAGATAAAAACATATTCGACCTTCAAGAAACTTTTTCTAACTTAGAAGCCATCAATTTGAAATTAAACCCGGAGAGATGTGTTTTTGGGGTCCGGTTCGGAAAGTTTTTGGGTTATGTTATAAGTGAAAAAGGAATTCAGCCTGATTTAAGATCAACTCAATGCTTTGTTGGCTATGGATCCTCCTCAAAATATTAAAGAAGTTCAAAGACTAACCGGACGGTTGGTTATGTTAAATACGTTCATTTAAAGGTCATCAAACAAGTGGCTCAACTTTTCCAAGTGTTAAGGCAGGCTAAACACTTTAATTAGTTTCCAAAATGTGATCAAGCCTTCCTTGAAATCAAGAAACATTTGTCTTCACCTAAAACGTTGTTCAAGCTTGTTCACAGGGAGAAACTCTATATGTACTTAGTTGTATCGGGGTATGCTGTAAATGCTATGTTAGTAAGAGAAGTTGATAGTTACCCTCGTCCGGTGTATTATATAAACAAAATTTTATTGGAAGTAAAACAATAGCTATTTGAATTTAGAAAAGTTAGCATTGGCATTGGTAATAACAGCAAAAAAATGAGGCCTTACTTCCAAGCACATTCAATTATTGTTCGAATATCTTTTCTTTTGAAGAATGTTCTACAAAAGGCTGATATATCAAGCATAATGAGAAAATGGTCAGTTGAACTGGGTGACTATGATATTGATTTTGTGCCTCAAACCGCAGTCAAGGCTTAAGCTATGGCTGATTTCTTAGTAGATTTTCATACTGAAAGGCCTTGTGAGCAAAGGCAAGAAAATCAGTCTAAGAAAGAATGGGTAATCCGAACTACTTATGAAGCAGCCATAAGTATGTGGGGCAAAGAGAGTCTGATTGATGAGTGACTCCCAACTACTTATCCATCATGCTCAGGGACAGTCTGAAGCTAAAAAAGAACAATGGTAAAATATTTGCTGATACTAAGGGAAGTTGCTGCAGGCTTTAAAGGTATCCAATACGAACATGTCCCTAGATCGGAGAATACGATAGATGATTCCTTAGCAACCATATCCTATTTCGAAGCCTTTCATGGATTCTGATGCAAGAATACCCTTCAATAGATTCAAGCCAAGAAAAGGGTAAAAATAATGAAGAAAATATGACCATATTTGTCCTTCAACCCAAAAACTTGAGGTATGATATCTCTCAATTTATTTCTGACGGATTTTTGCCTCCAGATAAAGCCATGGCTAAAAGTATTAAGTATAAGGCTCGTGGGTTCCTGATATTAAGAGAAGTTCTTTATAAAACATTTTTCAGAAGACCTCTCCTGCATTTCTTAGGATTTGAAGAATCCCAAAAAACTTTATCTGAACTACACGATGGGGAGGGCTTTGCACATTTGGATTTAAGGCATTAACCATGAGGGTTTTATTAGTAGGGTACTATTGGCCTACAATCATGATAGATGCTAAAGATATGGTCAGAATGTGTGATCCATGCCAAAGATACGAAACGAAATCCATGTGATAGCAGTTCATATGAAGTTAATATCCGAACTAATACCTTTTGCCAGATGGGGTTTGGACCTGGTTGGACCTCTTCCTATGGAATCCGGAGGATTTTAAACAATAATAGTGGCGATAGATTATTTATCTAAATGGATAAAAGTTGTACCACTAGTTGGAACCACATCAAAGGCAGTCATACAATTTATCTTATCCAATTTTTGGTACCGATTTGGAATTCCTTAACAGATTACTACGAACAATATACCACAATTTGACAATAAAGAGATGAAGACATGTTTCGCCTCCAGAGGAATTCAACATTGTTTCTCTTCTCATTTTCATCCTCAGGCTAGTGGGCAGGTTGAAGTTGCTAATCAAACCATTTAATAGGATTGAAAAAGAATCTAGAAGGAGCTGCAGGAAAATGGCCAAGCTATTTGCAATAAATATTGTGGGCTTATCGAACTACTCCACGAACGGCCACCCAAGAGTCTTCCTTTGCCCTTGTCTATGGGATGGATGCGATCGGGCCTATAGAATCGACATCACTATCTTGTAGAATACAAAATTATGTTGAACAAGCTAATGAAATAGCGGTGAGAAATAAGTTGGATCTGATTAAAGAAAAAAAAGTAAAATCACATTCGAGGGCTGTGCATTATCAGGGCTTAATGAGAAGCAGGTATGCGTGTAAAGTAAAAATAAGGGATTTTCAAATAGGCGATAAAGTATTAAGAAAAGGTTTTTTACACACTAAGGAAATACAGCTCGGTAAGCTGGCTCTGAACTGGGAAGGGCCATACATCATAAGTGAGAAAATTAAGCAAGGGATGTATAGGCTTTTGGATAAAGAGGGAAATCTGTTGAAGTACCCTTGGAACATCGAACATCTTAGGTTGTACTTAGAATGAAATTATCTTATAAATATTTAATTTGTCATATATCAATGTAAATATTTGGGGGCATACTCTTTCATACCCTGGTGGCGCGGGGAGGTTTTAATGAGGTGTCCAGTTTTAAATAAATAAATAATTTATACCTTATTTCAAGAATTGTGTGGAACATGAAGTGATCGGATTTATTCAACACCTTCAATCATTGAAATGAAATATCTTTGAAGTGATAGGATTTATTCAACACCTACCATCATTGAAATGAAATATCTTTGAAGTGATCGGATTTATTCAACACATTCCATCATTCAAATGAAATATCTTTGAAGTGATCAGATTTATTTAACACCTTACATCATTCAAATGAAATATCTTTGAAGTGATCAGATTTATTCAACATCATTCAAATAAAACATCTTTGAAGTGATCAGATTTATTAAATACTGTTATTTTTTAAGGAATGCGATGAATTAAACAATGACTAATCACATCGGAAGAATTTAAAACTGATTAAATATTAAAGCGTATTATGAATCGATATATACGAAGGGGATTTCTTATTAAGCACTGATAAAAAAAATCCAATCCACCATTAAACAAAACACCTTGGCTATCCAAGGATTTTAGTTTTAAAATGATATTGAATGCCTTGGCCATCCAAGGACTTTAGTCTTAAATATCACAAGTAAACACAACAACCTAGGGCTCATTCCCTTCGGTTTTTTCCTTACCTACATATTTGGTGGGACTCTTGGTGTCAATGCTGGAAATCTCATTGGTTCATTCATCAGATTCATTCTCACTTGGTGAAGAATAACCATGTTTGTCTCCATCCGACATGGTGTTAAAATGTATCTCCTCGTATGGTATATATTTTCATAAAAGCCCAAGGTTTTTCTTTGGAAAGGTCTCATGAAATAGCAGAACCATATCTGACTTAACTTCTTCACCCTTTTTCTTCAAAGAATCCACGATACTAGCAGCGTACTTCTCTATTCCTGCAGTTATCTCTTAGGCTTGTTTTATTATTAAAGAAGCATTTTCATCTTTCTTCTCTTTGAGAAGCTTCTCTAACCTAGTTTTTTCTTCGGATAAAGTAATGATAGTGCTGGCATTGGTAACTTGTTGATCCTTCAAAGATTTGATCTTAGTGAAGGAATAAGTTTCCAGTCCATAGTACTTTGTCTTGATATCCTTATGGGCAGCCTTAGCCTGGGTGAGTTCAGATCTTAGTTCCTCTTTCTCTTTAAGTAAAGTTTACACTTTCTGTTGTACGGAAGAAAGGGAATTCTTTAAGCCCTGATTATCTGTGGTTAGGGAAAATATGTCCTTTGCTTGATCCCTAACTTACCTCTCTAGATCAACTATCAGACGAATATACCCCAAGATGGCATGACTCAAAGTATCCTGCTCACTTGATACCTCGTATGACTCACCATTATAGGTTACATTGTTGGTTATGGTGGCTTGAGGAAATGTCCGTTCGAAGTCATATTTATCAAGATCACTAAAGTACATGTTAAGAAATTCATCCAGGTTAACATATCCTTCTGTAGCTGGCTATTAGGCTGTTAGGAATATTGGAGGAGGAAGGGTAGATGAAACCTTTTCTTGTGAAGGAAGGCCAGTAGGAATGGGAGGAAGAACTTCTAAAGGACGAAGTATGATCTCTGTCCCCAAGCTACTTTTCTTTTTCTTTCCAGCTCTCCGGTCGCTGCCTTTTTTGCGCCTCTTGTGGTTTTTCTTATTAATTTGGGCCGGATGATCTGATCCACCGATTTCCTTTATTGTGGCTTCAACTGCCTCTAACAAGATGACGTTGATTCCTTCTAGATTCTCCGAACCAACACCTTTAGAGATTTGATGAGATGAATTGACTTCAGTTTTCTTATTTTTCTTGTTCTTGATTTTGTCCACGTTACTAGAGGATTTGTTCAGGAAATGCAAGTGAAGTTTGCCATCCTTTGCTTCAACCCTCTTTAGAATGACACCAGATGGAGGAGGAGTGGTCAGTTGCTCTCAAGAAAGGTTTTTACTCCCCGTAGTATTCCACGGGTGAGCCCCCAACATGTTTCCAGAGGTGAAACGATTGTGGAAAGCGAGTCCGTAGTTCTTTGATGGCTATGCGTTCAACCTAGTGAAGGTAGTTTTTCCTGCCTCCAAGTGCTTTGATAACATTTTTGAAAATACTACAAGAAGACACAAAAATAAGTTTGGAACATCAACATAGAATGTTGAGACTAGCCATCAAACTCGCCACAACAGCAAATTGCTCAATGGGCAGGGGGATTTTTGACAGCATAAATGCCATAATACTAGCCATCAAAGTATACCTCGCATTCGGACTTAAGTGACTTGGGCACAATCTTATTAGATGGAAATACCTAACTATTCATGGGTCCAAAGGGAACCAAAGGCCCCAGTTGAGCACTTCAGTATACACCACCAACTCATGGGCCTTGCAGTCCATGAGAGTTTTTGAAGTGACTGGAATTCTCACCTTAACGGACTCCAGAAAGCCCTATTTTGTTCGGATCCGACCCAGTTCAACAGTATGGGTATATACATAAGAAATTTTTTGAAGAGCTATAAGGTACTTCACACTAAACTTGAAAAAGTTTGGCCCCAGTTTCCCCTCTAGGCACTCCAGAAGTGACTCAGTGTTGGGTAGCCCCACTTTTGTTTTCTTTGTCCGATCTGGTGCAGTGTTTTCTATTTTTTCGGATGTCTCGAATGGGGTGTCTTCCCTACCGTCCTCCATTATGTTTGACTGTTGTTCGGACGATATAGAATCTACATGAGGCTTTATCATCTCTGAACTAGCATGTTTTGAAGATGAAGGAGTGCTTTTGACTTTTGAAAGGCGTGTGACCCTTCGAGGGGTGGTATTTTCAGTGTGTGATCCCATAGCAAGAAAAGGTGAATAATTCCTAACACTGGAAACTACTTTTTCCTTATGCAAAGGCTTATGAGACTCTTGAACTGAAGACTTTAACTCTAAAAGAGACAGGCTTGGGATAAAAGATAGTTTTCGAATTACCGATGTGATTGATGATGATGAGCTTTTGTCTGTATTTAGCCTTGTTTGGCTAATCTCTCCACCAGGAGATGTAGAGAGTCCAGCTGTGATTCTTGCCTCTCTTCTTGCTCTTTCCAAATTAGATAAGTTTAACCAACCTCCTTTCACCAAAGTGTTTCTAGCGGTGAACATATAAATTACCGAGATACAATTTCAAGTTATCAAGCTTTCTCTCTCTAGAAATTTATTCTAGTTTTAGAGAGATAAAATAGTAAAATTACTTTATATAGAGGCGAGAGGTATGGGGATTTCACCTAGGGGAGATAAATCGATCAAAAGTAATGATCAAGGGCTAAGAAGCATGGGGGTTACACCCTAAATAACTTTTGAAAATTAGGTACAATAACCTAGGAGAAAAAACGGCTGAAAACGTGACACATGTCATACTTTAAAAAACTGACTTTTGGAAATTCCAACTGTAAATGGAATATCTTCAGATCCGATCAGAATTCAGTTCGAATACAAACCAAATCAGAATTCACTTCGGATATATACCAAGTTTTGTTTTTCTCTTTGAATTAGCTCTTTCAAATTATCTTTGCAAGACCTAAAGGGGCTGCAGTTCGGACATATTCGATACCATGCCAAACTAAACAGTACGATCAAGTGGATTGTGACTCAGCAGGCTGATGATCATTTATTGTCTTAGGCTTATGGGTCTTTAGACCTGACCCGAAACTATAGTCCGACCTGAAAGGCCCATGGGCCACAAAACAAGTATAAATACCCCAAATACCTTCATTAATGAGGGTAAGAAAAACTTTACTGCTAGTACACACCTCTTTCATCTCTCTACAATTCACTCCAACATTAAATTCCTAAAAAAGACAAAACTCTTTCCTAATATACCCTATGATCATAAATAACCCACACCAAAGGCTTCGGGTCTTGCAAGAGGAAACCCTTCAGGTAAAGGTCAGTATGATCGTAGGGAAAAGTGAGGTCGTGGGGTGTAGTCAAGTTGAGAATTGGTCAGGATAATAACTATGCTGAACTAACACAGAACGTTGCTACAATCTATAAAAAAACATATTATTTTTTGCACTTTCGAAAGCTTTTGACTATGCTCATGCAAAGAGAAGAAAAGAATGCTAACAAGTTATGCAAGTATCGTGAGAATATTGCCCATTACAGTAGAGATTGCAAAAATTTAAGAGGTGAAATCCAAAGCCTTACTAGAGATGGAAAATTGATTGAATTTGTCAAATGGAAAGATTATAGGGTTTGAATACATGTTAAATTTGAACCAAAGTCTGAGGCAAGAAGGATCAAGGCCCCGAAAGTTCACCCTAAAGAAGAACATGTTATGGTTATTAATAAATTTTTTAAGAAGTGTTTGAGGACCATGGGGATTGGTATATGAATTTTGACTATGACCGTGAAAGATTCATGACCATATCCAGAAGTGACAAGTTTTTAGAAATCACTAACAGTTCAAAGATGAGTCACAATTCTGAACTTAAGTACTAGTATAATAGGCTAAACCTTTTTCACCTACATTGAGCCCCTTACCAACTAATGGTCTTCATCGATGATGATTCACGAGGAGTGATCATACTTCATCAAAATATTGCATGTGTTACTATTTACATCGTCAGGGATGAAGTGAGAAATATTTTGGTTAACACCAACAGCTCAACCAACATAATGTTTAAAATCTTACTTGACATAATGAAAAAAACAATTATCTACCGAATGTATGAAATAACAGTGGTTGGTTTCACAAAGGAAGATGTCAAGATTTGGGGTGAGTTAAAGGTTGATGTATATCTGGCTTGGGAGAGTATAAGAAACAATGAATATATTATTTAAAGTAGCTGATAACCCCTCTGTTATATGCTATTTTGAGACGGTCGTGGCTTGACAAGACGTATGTGATCACTTTCATAGTACATTAATGCATTGGTTATTAGTGAGAGGTAAAGTAAAAATGATAAAAAGAAATCAAAATTCGGCTCAAGAGTGTTATCCAACCTCAATTTCTTTAAAAAAAAGTATGAATCAAAAGGGGCCTTGCTTGGTGTTGGGGTAGTTGGTACCATCGCGAGTCCCCGAGCTTAATATTACGTAACGATGACACAAAGTGCTTGGGCTTGTCGAGAACAATTATTTGAAGGTCGATACTACTCTTTTAGGCTGCCTCTGGACTAGACTACTATCATTTTAACTAAAAATTTAGATGTGTTTGCTTTCAAAATCCGAATATGTTACGAGAGTACATATGAAAATTATTTGTCACAAGCTATCAATCATTTGTCAAAAGGGTAAATTTCTAGCAATTCAAAAAATCTTACCAGCTTGGGGTGTAGGGGTATCCAGGGTTTGAAGTAATATATATATATATATATATATATATATATGTATATCACTACCCCGTGCTCCCTAACTGAAGCCAGAGCCTCACCGGGATCCAGTACTCAAACCTTAACAGTAGTTGAGATCTTATACTTACACCGTGACTGAGAAAGAAAATCAGAGTTGGGATATGCATTACAAATAACAGTCAATTTATCCTTTAAAGCGTGATAGATTTTCATATCGATAGTATAAACGATCTGAGGCTGAGAATATTAAGTTTTTTTTACATTCTTACCTTTATGCACTCAGAGACATTTAGACATCGTAGTAATGGATTCACCTTGGTGCATTTGGGTCACGATAACTTTGACCAGATTGGTTTGGAGCATATAATACCATTATGAATGAGGTCGTTAGAGTTGAGAGCTTTAGAACTGTTATTTTTTTAGTTAAGGTCCAAATGAGTCAGGCTCGTACTCCTAGTTTTGATGGTGGTAGGTCATTTAGTAGATCGAATGACATCGGAAGATTAGTTATAAATCCGAAGGCTACTTTCATCCTTATCCTTTAAAGGATAGTAATGTTGTTTAAGTCATATGTCAAAAAGTTAGAGGTGAACTCAACCTATTTACTATTATAAAACGATTTAAGTTTACATACTTCCTTAAGTACTCCTATAACCACTAACATCAAATACAAAAACAAAAATACATTACTTAAACAAGAGATAACTCTGAGGAAGCTGATTAGCAGTAGACCATAAATTATTTAAACTTCTTAGATATGTTCGAAAAACTGAATCGACAAATGTAATATGATCGACGGTCACACAAATAAAAGACAATATCTGAAAAGAGGTTTACGGTGGAGACGAGGGAGGGTTGTTAAAACTATGGTTTTTTTGTAAAGTTTGAAGTAAAAGATGAATATGGTATAAACATCAGGTTTATAGAAACTAGTTCTTGACCTTTCATCTCCTTAATATTAATCATTGTAGATTACATAGAGTTAGATAATCACACATTTGAGATACCTAAAAGAGCTTCGCCGACAATCATGAATTATGAGAACGACTAACCTAACATCGACACGTGTCCATGAGTTAATATCTTCAACAATAGAGCAATCAGAAAGTCATTAGAGATCAGACCCAAAATCCTACAGAGCAACACAACATCTTTATTTGGTCTCGAACACCCGATCATGGAGTAGAGTTTCAAAATCATAAAAAAAAATATCCCCTGAAAACTTTGGACCGTTAACGCTAACGTACAAAATGGTCCACAGTTACCTCAAGCAAATGATTGATCCCACGATGTCGATCTCAGATCTCATGTTCACCCAACATTTTTTAAATAACTTTTTAAATATAATTACCTACGTTCGAAAACTCCAAACCCTTAAAAACATTCATTCTTCTTCCTATGGTTTTTTTCGATTAACTCGAAAAAACTTAAATTATTTGATTATTATTTAATATAAACAAATAACATAGGTCGACGATAATCTAATAATAATTTTATATGTAAACGCCTTAGTAGGCTGTAAACCCATATGTATCAGTATAACTATTTATAGACTTACCACATATTTAGAATTAGTTAACCATTCATACTACAATCGTTTTCTATAGTAGTTTTCCATTTTAATAATTTATTTAGAATATTAGTTTATATGGTATTTCAACTAGATTAGACATTTCCGTAACGTCCTAATAAGGCAAACTATTGATTAATATTTATATCGGACATGTTTATGCTAAAAGTAAATTGAGGTCATCTAACTTTTGCATCACCAATCGGAAAAAATGATGATCTCGAATCTATAAATCAAAGACAAAGACATGAAAGGAACTAAAATTTAAATAGCTTGAATGAAAACAAAAGCCCACCTTAGTTTTGATTTGGGCCACAAAGAAAGAATACAAACCTCAAGGCATGACGTATCTAAGACTTGGCGTCTTCCATTTTCTTCAATGGAAATGATGATCGAGGAGACAGATAGAAATATCTGAATTGGACGGAAAGGAAGCAGTACCATTGGGAGAGTCGATATATAGAGATACTCATTTGTTTCTAGTGCGTAATCTAGCTCCCGATCTAGAAACAAATCTTGATCAATCTAAGGGGTTAGGGTTTATTTATGATGCAGAGACCAAGTTACTACATCTGACATGGCTTTGTAATTCATTCAATCAGTACAGATCTAATCAAACCCATTCACCACGAATAAGGTTAGATCTTCTCGTTCTTTAGAATCCAATATTAATTGCCCTGTTGGGGTTTAAATGGAACTTAACTTGCTAATTCTGCAAAGTCCTATTTCCACCATACATTACCAGCTTTATTGTATTGATGTTTGATAGAATTCTTAGCTCCAGTTCTTGTTATTTTGTGATATTTTAAGCTCCTCCTTGTAGCTACTAATGAGCTTTGAACTGTGATTGGTTGTAGTGAAGTGCCAACATGCATTCTAGGCACCGCAGTCCAGGAAACGGGTATAGGTCCGTCTCAATGGGGATGGGGCTATCTGCCTCTCGAATTTCGCCTGAAGTTTCAGTAAGAGGCCATGGCATGTATAACTCGGAGAACAGAAACTTCAACCGGGGCTTTGGCCGAGGACATGGCCCGCCTAAATCTTTTCCGCCATCTCATCTTACACCACGCAA
Organism: Limnanthes douglasii subsp. nivea; assembly: GCA_036936605.1. Lineage (NCBI taxonomy): Eukaryota > Viridiplantae > Streptophyta > Magnoliopsida > Brassicales > Limnanthaceae > Limnanthes > Limnanthes douglasii. Next base: position 146,264,388 of record JAUPFV010000003.1, on the reverse strand, counting down.
AAATAGTGGTGACTTATTCATGGAAGCAGGGAGGCTTGCAGCTGAGTATTTAGTCTCCAAGGGTTTCCTCCCTCCTTCTGTACTTCCTCCGAAATGGCAAGCGGGAAATTTGAAGAAGCAGGCCGGTGATTTTCAGAATCTCAGGTCTCAAGAGGGGGCGATTACTGCCTCTGATATGGGGGTGGGCATGAGTAGGAAACGATATGCCGATGATTATGTTTCGACTGGGTCAAAAAATCAGTTTAAAGGAAGGAGGAAAGGGGGATCTTTTGGTTATGACTTGGATTTTGGAAAAGATTATGGGATAAACGGATCATGGTCAGATGGCAATAGAGCTTCTGATGATATGGAACCTGATGATGTTACTAGCTCTGGACATCATGAGGCACCTGTTGCTAAAGATGTTGATGGGCTGCAAAAGTCAAGTTTGATAAATTACGCAGTGAAAATCGAGGAAGCTGGCAATTCAGGGACCGCCTTGGATAGGCACAGCCTCCAGGATGAAGAGCATTCAAGAGCCGAATCTTCTGTTACCGGAGATGAACAACCGGATGATAGTGAGTTCTCCAAATTATCTAGCCTTTCCACAAGATTATATCCAGCGAGTGGGGAGCTTAAAGATGGTGTTAGTGATAATGGAACTGAAATTCAAGTTGCTGCGGGAGGCTCATCCTTCGACCATTGCACTCAGGAGGATGATCCTTCATGCAAGAATAGCACTGATTTATTGACAACCTGCAACTTTGCCAAGGTTCCTACAAAAACACGCTCTTCCTTAAATTCGAAGGGCTCAAAAGTTGTCATGAGTCCAAATAATGAGGGAAGCATTTCCGATATTGGACCTTTGAAAGGAACTGAAATCCCAGGAGAAGGTAATCAATTGAATGCCTACCTGCCCTGCAGAACTAATGCTCCTGTATCTGATTCTGAAACTTCCAAGATGGTGTCTGTTCACCCTGCAGAGTATGTTGGAGATTTACATCCTGCGCACGATGTTGAGAAGACCAGGTGCCACAGGTCTCAATCTTTTACCGATGTTGTGCTTATTCATGAAAATGGGCAAGAGTTGAGCCAGGTGCTTCCTGATCTGAAAAGGTCGAGGTCCATGTTTGAGGGGAGAGGGGAGAAACAGGTTGTTCAAGAAATTAGTGCAGATGAGAGAAGTAAGAGACCCAGGGGATGGTCTCCTTCTCTGCCTTTGGAGGCTGATAAGTGGTTCGACCTTTCGAGCAAAAACAATGTGAGCAAGGGATCTTCACAGGGCGAGAAGGTAACGGTGAAGGTGGACAATCACAATTTGGTTAATAAATCTCTCTCCTCTATGGTAGATGGTGAACAGCCACATAGGTATGCAGAAGAGAGGCAGTTGTTTCCTAGTTCATTTAAAATATGCGATCTTAATCTGATGGGAGCATCCGAGACGAATGAGAATTATAATAATGATCTGATACTTGTTCTCCCTCCAATTTCGGGGACCAAAAAGGAATCACGTCCGGTTGATGTTGATCTGTCAATGAGTAGTTCAAGCATGTCTTGTGAATATAGCACACTTATAAGTAATGGTAAAGAGATTGAAGTGATTGACTTGGAAGATGATTCGCCTGAAGAAGCCAAGGCAAGTGATTACCCAGAGAGAAAGTACGCTTCTGTTACCTTTATGCTACTTGTAATCAACTTTGTGGGAGGATTTTTGTTGGACCAGTAGTCCTCCTTCCCTTCCCATGTATTTTTAATTATTCAAACATGCTAGATGCAGAAAAAGGGTCCCTCTAAAATTTGGATGCATGTCCTTATAATGCATATTCTTTCATGATGAACTTTTGTAGGCCAGACAATGGGTTTATGAGCTTCACTCGCCATCAGACCACTGGTGACATTCCTAATGACCCCGATTACAATGAAGGGCTCATGATGGCAGAGTTCCTCAGTCCTTTCGGAAATATCCCTCCAATATCAACAGGTGCTAATTCTATGCCAGAGAGCATTAATCCTGTTTCACAGGAAGTTGATCCTCTGCAGAATGAGACAAGGCATCATATTAGAGAGGTACTTCATAATTGGCAAAAATGGCTTATATTTCCATCTAAACTTGTCTGAACATCCAGGAAAAATTATCAGTTGCATTTATTATAAAACGTGCAAAAGTATTCTTAAACACTTGGTTATAAGATCGTTTTCACTGTGCTTCTTTGTTTGGAATTCATACAAGATAACTACATTAGCCAATATGAGCTCTACATTTACTACTTGTTTTGTATAATTTACTGAATGTTTCAGGGGGCACTTGGAGATGATCAGGTGATCCAGGCGGACGATGATTCAATATTCATGTCCCTTGGTGAAATACCATTGAGTAAGTCAGCTCCTAGTTCTGTGGTTTGTTTTATTACCCTTTTAATCACTTTTTTGCTTACCAAAATAACAGATGAAAAACACGTAGGCTATTTGTATATGTGATTCTTTATTAGAGTGGCTATTACCATAGCGGTAAGCATGGATAGAAATGTTCTGAGCTAGTTAAATATCTAGCTAAACTAATGTATAGACTGAAGGCCAAGGCTGTTAGCCATGGCTAATAAATTATCTACTTCACGTTTTGGCTGGGCTAAGGTGACATGTTCACTTCTAAAGCAGAGGCTATGACTAGATCGAGACACTACGCACATGTTGTGAGGACCCCCTCTGGTCATGGCCAAAGCGGGTTGCATGCCTTGATTGTATCTTTGTAACAAAAAGTCTTAAAGTTCAAAGTTCCACTTCTAGGGTTTCAGTCTTTACCCTATATTCTACATACACTAAAGAACCGGCTTATATTTTTAGCTATAGCCTTATTCTACATACTCTAAAGAACCTTATTTTTATTTTGATTGTAGCCTTTTTACGTCCCTGGGATCAGCCACCACCGCAGGAATATGAGAAGCCTTTCTGATCTGATCCAGCCATATGTGGTCTAGACTCTGAAGGGCCGTTACCTTGATCATTAAACTTGTTGTATTGATGATTAACCATCAGAAAGTTCTGTAATGTTTGAGTAATGTTTGTCTGTAAAGGTTACTGGTTTTACTTCATTGTTGTAAAAGATGTTCTTATAGTTTCATCCCATGCCTATAAGTTGGGATATGTACTCCTAGTCTCGGTGTCACTCTTACCCTTTTCTAAATAAAGTTGCAATTGGATTAAAGGATGATTGAGCTACTGCAAATAAGATTGGCTAGAGCGCCCAAATTTAATAGCTTAGACTTGTTTTCTAATTTCATTCTCTGGTTTTGGTTTTGTTTTTTTTACCATGCAAGTTATTACTCAACTTTGGTCTATTTTCTTTATCAGCTTTGAAGATCGTGAAAGCTAGATGTTAGTTTGCCCGGGGTAGGGAAATAGAAATAGGTCGTTTGATATACTTACATGTAGACAGGAGCTAATGTTTAGGTATCGGTCGACACAAAAAATAGAAAAGGAATCTTAGATAGAGCTAAACGAATTAGCATGTCTCTATACATAGCTTTAATGATAATTAGGTGTTCAAAATGATTGCTTACTTCCCCGAAGTCTTTGTATTTGGATCTTCTGAGTATATGAGTTACAGTTGGAATGGAACTGAGATTCTTTCTGCAAACAACATAACATAGTACATAATACATGGATATGATTTATATCTTGCTTCTCATTCTGACTAACTTAGCCAGTGTCTCTTGCGCGGACAGAGTGAGTGCATGGTTATGCCCCAACATAACTGTCCTGATACTAATACAAGTCCTGCAGAGGTCCTCCCCATTGTCATAGTTCCCACCTCTAGACAACAGCTTAGCTCGTGTCTCGAGCAGCGTAGCCTTCAACAAGGTAACATCCTGCCACACATACTCATCGATCCTGTGGTTTTTTTGCGACCTCTTTTTCCAGCATAGGGAACCATGGCACCAGTCTTGTATCTGCGATACGAATGACTTCTCAACTTCCTCAAGTATAGTGGTGCACACCTTTAACAGCTCCAATGCTGAATTGCATCTTGAGAAGGTTGTGAATGCCCTAATTGCTAGCGGCACAGCCGTCTTCTTTATATATACAACCATATCAATTGCCTTTAACTCGACTAGTGGGGGCTCTGATTTGAATCCAAAGACAAGGAAAGCTGAAGCCCAATGATGATCGAAGTACATTAATGAATTTCCGATTTTCCTTATGCCTTGAACAGTTGCCTTGGGACCCAGCAAACAGTCTTTCCTCCTTGCAAAAACCTGAGTTATTGGATGGAACTGAATCCAGTATCCATTCTGTTTGTTGCATTTCCGTGCCAGTCCAAGTTTAACTAGAATATGGGCCGAGTCTTCTTCGCTCTGGGGTGCTAACCCGCAACCACCACACCATGCGAATGGGCGAATCAGAAATTCACTCCATTTCCTGAAAGGGGTGGCAGCAGCTGGCATATTTTCAGCTGCAGCAGCTAGCAAATTTGCTGAAATTGGTGCAGGCGCAAACCAAGCACCCACAATGAGCATTCTTGAGGGAAGAAAATTGTTGTGCAAAACAGCAAAGCAGAATGATACAAGTTTTGTTAGGAAAGGGTTGTCTTTGCAGTATTCTTCATCCTTGAGGCTTACGTAGGGTAAACTGGAACTTTCTAGGGGTGGAATTTGGTTGACTGCTTCATAGAGACCAGGTGGAGAAATGGCAAGTTCCGAAAGTAAGGAGCCAATAATCCACAGTCCAAAGGTCAACCTTGCCAATTTCTCATCAAACTGGGAGAGGATCTCAAACTCCTCGGTTGAGTACTCTATCTTTCTTCTTCCCCTCATCAAGAGCATAGCATCAGATAGAGGCAATGTGGTAATCTGCAAGGTATTGAAGTTCATTACATTGGAGAGCCTAGTTGTAATAATAACATGAGAGCCTCCGGTATTCTTGGGAATCAAGTCGCGCATATCCTTTCCCTCCCACCATTCCTTCTCCGTCTCGAGATTATCAATTATGAGTAGATAAGGCATATCAGAAAACAGCTCCCTCTTAACTCTCTTGAAGGCTTCAGATTCTTGCTCCTCGAAACTTCGAATTCTCCCCCTTTCTTTCTCTGGATCAGCATCAGCACTCACATCCAATCCCAAGCTTATGGATAAGTTCAACAGGTTCTGCCTAAGGTACCGAGCTTCTCCTCCTACCCAAAATACCTTCTTGTACCGTTGGGAGTGCCTGTAGGCAAACTCAAGGGCTAGCTCTGTCTTTCCTATACCAGGAATCCCATTTACGCAAATCACACTGCTTCTCCTTCTCTTACCCTTTGTTGCTTCTCCCAACTCCAAGTTAATAAACTTGCCACCTCTAGTTAAAACGTGTTCATCTTCAAACAAAGCAGTCTCCATCTCAGACATTTCCTTGTCTCTACCAACAAAATAAGTGTTCCGCGTAAAGGGAAGCTCTTCCAAAGGCTCTATTGAATCAGGTAAGCTCCTCCTTCCAAGTTTGGCTTGCAGAATAGAGGTAGTTTTAGATACACAGCTTCTCCAATTTGTTTCTGTAGCCTCCAGCTTAAACTCATGAGACTTGATGAGCCCATCAATGGCTTCGTTGTCGACAGGAGGAATGTGGGCAGGAAGGGTGCCAAAGAAAATGGGAATCAAATTCTTCTTTTGAGCGAAGAATCTAATCTCCTCCAAGCTGAGGAAGTTAAGGAAAGTAGAAGTGGTTATAATGAGTAGACCAAAACTGGCTGAGCAGATAACTCTGTCAGCGATCTCGTGGCTCTGTGTATCAGAGTAAGTGGCTCTGTCCGCAACAAAGCAAGCGATCCCTTGAAGCTCAAGCTCAGATTTGAGCCACTTTGTGAAGCGTAACAAGTTAGGGTTTTGGCCGTGGAAGCCAATGAAGACGTCGCTTGTCCTGAGCTTGGCATTGGTGGCGAAGGAAAAACGAGGGACCGGAAAAGAGAAGGAGACACGGGCATGGTCGGATTCAGAGTATGAAGTACTTGGGATGTCGTCGGAGAGATTGAGAGTGGGAGTTGTGCTTGGTGAGATATAGGGCGACTGCAGAGCGGAAACAAAAGCAGATGATGGTGGTGATACATCAACATCAACATCAACGTCTTCTTTACCATTTGAACAGATCTTGATGCTCAGCCCAGTGGCTGCTTCCATTTTCACCAAAAAAAACAACTCTTAAACCTTATCATGCCTTGCTTTTCATACTCAAGAACTGCATAGGGTTCTTGCACTTTCTAAATCATAATTAAAATATAGACTTGGGTGTTGGGACATTTTTGTTTGATGCATTTATAAAGTAGATGCAGAGATTCAAAATTATGTTTTTTTATTGGCTGCTCTCTCATTACATGTTATATTAACATTATGCCTTTCTCTCTCCTCCTCCCAAACAACAAGTCCATTGTTATTTGTGTACTACTACCATGCAGTGCAGTCTGCTACAGAAACTCTCTCACATGATGTTTACTAATTTACTTGCACTGAAAATTGGACCAAAGACCAGTCCACTTGAAACTGCCTAAAGCAGAGCCTGAATTATTTTTTGTCTGCTTCCCATTGGCCATAAAACAAACTAGAATAGTTTTTCAAAGAAAAATATTAGTTATTTTTTTTTTTTTTTAAGATATTGATTACGGGGGTAACAATAATTTCTTTTCGTTTGGATCTTATCTCCTTTGTCGAAAATAAAATGATAAATATATATTTAAAATTATTGGTACAAATATTTTGGAAATATCAAAAAAGAGGATATGAAACCTAGAAAAATGATAGCACAATAGTTATATTGACCAAAAGACAGCAACGTAAAGAGTTGGTAAGATAAAGATCGGCATGTATCATAACTTTATACTCTCTTCCCAAAATACTTGTGGTTTAAAGTTTTTGCATAATACTCTCTACGTCTCATCATATTAGTCGTTTAAGGTTTTTTCATCAATATTAAGAAATGTAATACTCTTTCCATTTCGTAATATAGGTCGTTTAAGGTTTTGGGGTAGAAACCAATAAATACAATGATGATTTCTCTCTCCTATAAAACACACAAAACAATCTAATTCTATTGGATCAAAGTTATTAATTTAATAAAAGAAAACAAACAATAAAATATAATTGGTCAAAAGAAATTAAATGCTGCATTGGACGACAATTAAAGTGGAATTTTTTGTATTTTCTAAAACGTCCTATATTGGGGAACGGAGAGAGTAATGACTTTGAAAGAATAAAAGAAAATAAATTTGATTGGTGGAGTTAATAACTTATGCAGAAAGTTAATTATTTTATTGGTTGAAAGTGGAATACATGTAATAATGTTGCATTGGAAAACGAAAACGACATATATTATAAGACAAAAAATCTCTTCTAGAAAGACACATATTATGAGACAGAGGGAGTAATTAAGAAACACAATTTTCAAAGTAAAATTATAGCAATAAATACTGTATTATTCTTTTTTCTTTCTTATAAAATTAAAAATAACACTACAACTATTAATGTAAAGAAAGGTAAAAATGAAAAATGCTGGAATTTACTTTATCGGTATTACAAAACAACAAATATTTTAGGACAAATCTTATTGTCTAGAATGTCAAATATTTTGGGACGGAAAGAGTATAACAAAGGTAATTTAGTACAAAAATCTAGTTATATTGCCGAACAATTTTGGCATAAATTTTTTTGAACGGTAAACCAGTAAATATACGCTGAACCACCGCAAATATGAGAACAAACTGAAAGTCTAAATATTTTTGATTTTTTTTTCTAAATTGCATTAGAATTTTGTTTGACGTGATAAATGACCGTATTAAAATACCAATGTTAATAGCGATAGTAAAAACATAACCAGTTTAAACTTTTCAAATTTATTATAAAAAAAATTAATCAAGTTATGTTTCATTTTTTATATTATTATAAACACCTTCTAATTTTATTATTATATCAATAATTAAAAATTGTGTAAATTTTAATTATTTTTAATAATTTTTATTTTAAATTTTTTGAAGTAAAATATTTTTAGAAAAACACAAAAATTAATTAAAATCTGAAAATTTGAAACTTCCATGTTTTGAAATTTAGTTGACAATTTAAAAGTTATAAATCAACAAGCCGATGATTTTTTAATCACTTGCCCGAGATTTTAGACGGTTTTTTAGTATCTTATGTTTAACAAAAGTTGCAATATGATTTAATATATTTATTTTTGTTTTTAATGTGTTTTTCATGAACAAAATTTAATCCGCGCGTGTTAGTTTCGTCATAACATCACACCGGTTAACAAGCATTTAATTATTACCTTTTAGGTAATTATTATTTTATTTTTATAATTATTATCTTGTTTTTATATTATCATGTTATGCAGATTATAAAATTCTAATGACAAAATTACTTTTAATTCTACCTCAATTTTGATCTAACACCCTGTTACTATTGGATAAAAGGTTCTAAGCATTTAATTGTTAGTCTCTAATAATGATTACATTTTTTTTAAACAATAAAATAGTAGTGTTTATGGAGATAAAAAAAATTTAAAGATCAGATTTTATTTTTATTATATTTCCAGTTTTCAAACTTTTAAGTTTCGGTAATTAATAATTTATAAATCAGTATATTAATTATTTTTATTATAATAAAAATAAAAACAAAAATATTATATTATTATTGTTAGTTAAAGTAATTTAAAATTACTAGAGTTATTTATTTTTAAATAAAATTATAACAAGTTTTTAAAGTACCAGTTTTAAAATAAGAATTATTTTTAAAATTGTTAATAAAAATAGTTTATAAATAATTTTTTGAATTCAGTTTTTAAATCAGTTGTTTTCTTTAGAGAAAAGTACCTGAAAATAGAGGTGTCAAACGGGTTGAACCAGCACCAACCTGCACCGTTTAAATCAGAACCACGGGTTGCGGTCCTGGGCGGGTTGCGGTCCTGCCAGGTTGCGGTCCTGGCGGGTTGCTCTTATGCGGTCCTGACGGTTTGGCGGTCCTGCCAGGTTGTAGTCCTAATGTGCCAGTTTCACAGTTAAACCGCCAGTTCAAACCACCAGGCGAACCATTTAAGAGCCGTTTACCAGTTCAAACGATCCGCCAAACCATTTAACCATTTAAGAACCGTTTATCAGAATATTTTATAATGTTATTTAAAATTAATTTGTAAGTGTTAATTGAATCTAATTTCAATAATTGAGTTAATTATTCTATTTCATGTATTTTAATTTAAATATGTTATCATTTTAATGAAATTTTATAATCATCAATTACATTCTAAAAAAATAATTGTAATTTGATTTTGATACGTTTTCTTTTCTATTTATATTTATGTATTTTGTAATTTGATTTTGATACGTTTTCTTTTCTATTTATATTTATGTATTTAAGATATTTTATTTAATATTATGTAGATATTAAATAAAATAAGTATATCTACTTGTATTTCGATTACAAATTTACAACATTTGGAGTATAAATTTAATATTTGAAGTATTCAATTTTTGAAGTATAAATTTAAAGTTTTAAAAATTGTATAAATTTGGATTATGTTCCAATTGCATAAACACATGTAATTTGGTTGTGAAATAAATTCAAAAATACCAAATGTGTTTCAATTAACTATATGTAATTTGGTTCCTAAAAAGAAATTATATTATGATGGCATAATTAAATATAATTAATTAAATATATTTATTTAGGAGATTAACATCATCAACAATATAAACTATCTATTATGTTCCAAATTAACTTGTTAATAATATAAAATTTCTTTCAATAAACTAAAAAAAAAAGGAAGGCTTTATAATATAAAATTTCTTTATTTAATCTAGAGAATTTAATATATATTTTTTTCATAAAAGTACTAAAATTATTAAAAAAACTAATAGTTCGAAAAATCTATTTATAGATTTTTATTTTTTTTAAATAATAGTTCGAATTTCCTATTTTATAATTTTTTTTAATTTTTTTTAAAATATTAGCGCGTGAAATCCTATATATAGAGTTTTGATTATTTTTAATAGTTTAAAGTGCTTACATTTTAAAAAAATTAATTTTTTTATAAAAAAATATATTTTAAAAAAAAAATCAGTCACGGATGACGTCAGCAAGTGGCGTCATCCGTGACGTCACCGTGCGGACCATCCGCTCAGACGTGCGGATGGTCCGGACGAAAAAAAAATCGGATTTTTCAAAAAAAAAAAAATTGGGTCTCCCCTATAAATAGAGGAGACCCCAACTCTAACCTCACACACTCTCTAAATCTACTATAAACTCTCTAAATCTCTCAACTTGTTCTAGATTTTGTTATTAAGCTTAACTTTTGTATTTTACATATCGTACTTCTGTTTTCGAAATAGTTAGATTTTTTTTTCGAAAAAAAATTGTTATTAGTTTGTATTAGTTATTATTTGTGCTTATTTCCTATTTCCAATGCTGTCTTGTGGCTTCAACAACAGGTTAGGACAAGCAACTCCGAAAACTGATTTTTCGGAATTTTCTTCTTTTATGATGTCTCCTCCACCCGAGAGGGATCCGATCACACGACGCATCAAATGTGCCACTGAACCTACGAATATGAGTAAGACTCTCAAACAAAATTTTAGTTTGAAATTTTCTAATAAGGAGAGGCGAAACTTCAAACTTGTTAGTACTACACGTACGACTGTTAGTAAGACCGCCAAACCAAATTTTAGTTCTAAAATGGTCGACAAGGTGACACGAAGTGTCAAACACCCAACTATAACCAAGACTAAGAGTAAGACCGTTGTTCCTAAACAAAGTCTTAGTACGAAGACGAAGATGGTCGATTTGATTGCTGTTGCGTTAAGTAAGGTTAATCGTGAGACTCGAGGACAAGTTTTGGGAGATCCATTACAAATTGCAGCTACTGTTGAGAAAGTTTTGCGACTTAAAAAAGTGGTTAGCGACAAGAGACTAAAAAATGTATTTTAGCAATTGTAATATTAAATATTTTAATATAACTTGTAATATTAAATATTTTAATATAACTTGTAATATTTTAGCATTTGTAATATTAAATATTTTAATATGACTTGTAATATTTTAGCATTTGTAATATTAAATATTTTAATATAACTTGTAATATTTTAGCATGATAAAATATGATTTTGGTTTAAAAAATAATAAATAACACTTGTTATATTTAAAACCAAATCACAATAATAAAATTCAAAATGTAATATTAAAATTATAACAATATAACTTAAAAATAATAAATAACACTTGCTATATTTAAAACCAAATCACAATAATAAAATTCAAAATGTAATATTAAAATTACAACAATATAACTTAAAAATAATAAATAACACTTGTTATATTTAAAACCAAATCACAATAATAAAATTCAAAATGTAATATTAAAATTACAACAATATAACTTAAAAATAATAAATAACACTTGTAATATTTAAAGCCAAATCACAATAATAAAATTCAAAATGTAATATTAAAATTATGACAATATAACTTAAAAATAATAAATAACACTTGTAATATTTAAAACCAAATCACAATAATAAAATTTAAAATGTAATATTATAATTACAACCATATAACTTAAAAATAATAAATAACACTTGTAATATTTAAAAACAAATCATAGTAATAAAATTCAAAATGTAATATTAAAATTATAACCATAAATTTTGTAATATTTTAACATGATAAGATATAGTTTTGGTTTGTAATATTAAAATCAACACTACTAATATTAAATCTAAAAACATAATAATAATATTGAAAATGTGATAATAACATAAGTAATATTTAAAATTTTGGACTATATAATAATTACAACACTTAAAATATTTTAATCTCAATATTTTTTAAATATAACATTTTGGTTATAAAATAAATAAAATCAGCATAATATTTACCAATGAACCGTCGGTTTTTTACAAATAAACCGTGGTTTCGCAGTCTGTCGGGTTGCAGTCCTGTCGGGTTGCAGTCCTGGCGGGTTGCTCCTTATGCGGTCCTAGTGGGTTGCGGTCCTGCCAGGTTGCGGTCCTGGCGGGTTGCGGTCCTGCCAGGTTGCAGTCCTAATGGGCCAGTTTCGCAGGTAAACCGCCAGTTCTTAAGCAGGTTGTCAGCTTTGAACCGTGGTTCCAGAACCATTAAACACCTCTACTGAAAATACCCACTCAACTATCTTATTATCCGGCGGTACCCGCTTTTAACATAGTGTTACTTAATACCCAAACTAATAAATTGGACAAAAATACCCTTCCACTATATATACCCATTTTTCAGATCCAACCCACTTTTTCGACTTTCCTATCACCCTAAACAAACGCAAAATTCTAATTTTAGAAACCACCAGAAAACAAACCGTTCGACTTCGTGATACTCTCTCTCTCTCAAACCCAGAAACCCTACAGCTTCTCACCGTTCGCACCTTCGACACTATCGCACCGGTCAGCCTCTTTTACTCAGTCAGACTACACACCTTCAATCTCGTTCGACAAAGTTGTCGTGAAGTCGTCTCTGAAAGCTTCAATCTCGTTCTCCGACCGGTGAAATTTAACAGGTATGCATTATCGTGGAAAGTGTACTTTTTTTCGTTCTTGACGAATTTGAACCACTTTTTTCTCTTAATTCACGATACGCGTTGCTTTTTATACTAGAATGAAGTATCTACTGACGATAGTTGCTCAGTTTATGGGTTTATAGTCGAAGCCAGGGTAGAATTTTAGTTGCATGTAATACTGATACTCTCCTGAGAAATATTATGTGTGTTAGATCTGCATTAGGTAGTTCATTGTTGATTTTGGTGTTCGTTGCACAATTCCCAAATCCCTGCAACGTGCATGTAAAAAGTGTAACAGTTCACACCCTGATCACCCACAATGCAAGCAATTCGCAGCTCGATTGCATGTTTATACTTATTTACAAACAATTCGCAACTTGAGCTACCTAATTCGCATCATTACAGATCTCATTTCGCAGCTTGTCTGTGAAGCCAATATTTATATGTATGCATTTCGCAGCTTGTGATGCGAATTATTTGTGACACGCCAACTGATTTGTGTTTGCGCAGAAAGTATGAAAACAAAACCTAGCTACTACAGATCAGGGTTGGTGAGCCTTCTGAAGCTACTCAAAGACATGCGTATTACAAGGGCGCACATTGAAGTTGCAAGAAACACCCCCTTCCACACACTGCTGAAAACGGCTTTCCGAATCCGTAATGAGGCAGAGCTGCCAAAGAAGAAATTCTACTCAATCATTCAGTATATCATCGAGCAATTCTCCGTGGATAGAGACGCCTTTAGGATTGGCAACAAGTATGTAAAGCTAACTGAGAACGATGTCAAGATCATATTCGGCTTGAGGCATGGGACCAAGAAAATCCAATTAACAAAAACCGGAGCTTTTCACAACAAGTATGCACCCGACGAGGAGGACGAATCAAGGATGATGAAGAAATACTTCATGGGTAAAACTGGCAGGAAAGTAGCAGCTAGTAATACCAAAACAATAACAAATGCCATTATAAAGGTATGTCTAAAATGGACTTCATCTTTATAAAGCAAGATTCTGTGCATTTCTAACATAGCATGTTGTCGTTGGTTTTACAGGAGGGTGTAGCGAAGGCCATAAACAAAGGAGGGGAGCATGAGTTGGAAGATGTTGCGAGGTTGTTGATACTGTTTTTTTGCTCCACACTATTCTACTCCGTATCTGGAGATATCCTGGGCTGGAGCACGGTTTATTACGTTGAAGACCTCAACAGAATAAACAATTATGACTGGGCTTGATCAATACTGTACAAGCTTTGACAGTCTATCAGGAGTTGCTTAGCAGTAGAAAGAGCTGATAAAGTCGTCGGCTGCGTCGCCCTTGTAGTTGTAAGATTCATCTATTCAATATAAAAATTAGTTATGTACAGAGCATCTTGTTGATAAAACTTGTCCCCATGCAGCCCTTTATCATGGAGCACACAACAATCGGCCATGAGATAGCAAAGCCAACATTGATACCAAGGTTTTTCAAATGGTTGGGATTAGAGTGCCAAGCATCAACCATGACATATCTTCTTCGAACACCCTTGCTGGATAATGACCAGGTATAAGCTTTATATATGTATTGAACTGGGGGTGCAAACAGTTCACAGCATATCATGCGTTTTGCTTAGAAAAATGTATCAATCATTTCGCAGCCTGATATGAATTTTACCTCGCAGCTTCTTTTTCTACACAGTTCGCATCATATAGTTTTACACACATTTCGCAGCTCTGCATGCATCAACCATTTTCCCAGCCTGACATAAATACTTAGTTCGCAGCATGTGGTTTACACTTAGTTCGCAGCATATGGTACACATAGTTCGCAACATATTGTCCCATACACATTTCGCAGCTCAGCATGTGGTTTAAAATAACACAGTTCGCATCATATGATGCGAACTGTTTATAAAAAACAATTTGTTTCTCTACACCCTCATACTTTCGAAACAATTAATTTACTTACATGTGCATCTGTTGGTAGGTTTTAGAAGGTCCATTACATCTTACCGAGGCTGAAATTGAAGCTTTCGGAGAAAGAGATGATGGTGAAGATGCAGAAGTAATAGAACCTACTTCACCGGAAGAAAGACCTAGGAAGAGGACCAAAAGCACAGCATCAAAACCAAAACAAAGGAGACGAGCATCACAGAATGTAATGAATAATGTGATGTCTCCCACAGTCGAACATCCAACACCACCCGAGCCATCGATTCCACCACCAAGACTCTCTAAGAAAACGATTCCACCACAACCGAAAGGCAAATCCAGGCAAGAGCCCTCCGACACCGACACAACCAGTTTGAGTGAAACAATCGGTGATTATTTATTCAAACGCAGAGAACCTAATCCCGATATTCCTACTCAATCAAAGCGTTTGAAGACATACGCCGACAAGAACAAGTACGAGCGAAAAATAGAAAAACAGGCCAGAGAAGTAAGTATGACTTGAACCTTAAATAATCACTACAATCAGCACTTAATATGTTTATAAAAAGTTTGCTATCGTTTTTGCAGCTGAAAGAATTGAAACGCAAGATAGCGGAACTTGAAGCACAACAACTCCACAATGCTATCTCTCTGCCAATTTGCCGTACTAAAAGCCCAATAAAGCAGGTACCAGCAGCACTTCTAGAGGGACAAAAATCCACTGATCAACAAGCATCCGTGTCTAATGCTGATGGAGTACTGCCTCGAGAAAGGGATGATGATGCCCACAATTCACCCATCATGGAGACACATACAGAGGAGGTAGATAATGTAAGTAGATGATATGATACTATCAAACAAATATCAGGACTCTTGTGTAGTCCTGTCTAAATGTTTCGCAGCTTGAGCTGCGAATTATGTAATAAACTGGTGGTTTGGTTATTACACAATTCGCATGCTGAGCTGCGAATTGTTAGGAATGTATAACATAGATATCAGGTCAGGATGCGAAATGTGATTACACAATGATTAACTTATGCTTAACCCTTCCACCCTTTTGTTTTTTTTGTATGAAATAGGAGACCGAAAGCCAACAACAACACCAGCAGAAACAGCAAGACCAGCAGCAACAACAACAACAGCAATAACAACAACAACAACAACGAGAAGAAGAACACCCCCAGCAACAGCAACAAGAAGAAGAACAACAACAACACCCCCAGCAACAACAACAACAGGAACAACAACAACAACAACAACAGCAACAACAACAACAACAACAAGAAGAAGAACACGCACAGCAACAACAACACGAAGAACACCACCAGCAACAACCCCAGGTTCAACACGAAGACCGGCAACAAGAACAACAACAACAAGAGCAACAAGGATAACAAGAACAACAACAGCAGCAACAGATAACCTTGGCCAAGAGAGAAAGGCTAACTCAATAGGTAGCACCTCAAGAGTCAGAACCTGTCCATCCCGATGAGAAGACAGAACTACTCAGCCAGGAAGGACCATCCTTAGAAGGCAAAACCACTTCTTCGGTGGAACCTCAAAGACCAACGGTGCTGTCAGCAAAGTCAGAATTGCTAAGCCAACGTCAAACTGTAGCCCCGGTAACAAATCAACTGCCAGCTCCAGAGTCCCACGATAACACAGTAGGTTTACCTGATACTTTTGTTGATGGTATTTACACTCAAGTTTCACAGACATTTTTAAATGAAATTGATAATGTATATTACGATTCTATAATACAACGGTCTTTGGAGAACATGTCGGAGGATGACTTTTATGATTTCTGCCGACACGATCTAGATCCTATGCCGAACAAGTCAACGGCAGTGGTTGTCACTGACCGTGCGGTAAAGCCTACTTATAATGATTTCGCATCATAACATAAGATTTGTGTCTAATGCTGATTGGGGTATTACAAACGAATATCAGGGTAGGATGCGAACTGTTCAGTGGAACCTCGAACAGTTCGCATCCTACCCTGATAGATACTAATAAATTTATTTAACTGGAACCTTACATTTCGCAGCCTAAGCTGCGAACTGTTTGGACTCGTTGCACTTATAAACCACTGACGCCCTTCTACTCTTGATTTTTGTTATTTACTAAGCTCGAGCCCAGTAAAGAGATAGAGCAGCCAAGTTTTGCGCTACTGACACAAACGCAACCTCAAGTGGCAGAGGAAGAAGAAGAGTTCGTAATTACAATGCGGGAACCGCCAGTAGTAGAATACAGCGACTGGCCAAAGACAACAAAAGTAACTGACCGTATCGATCTGGCACAATACCACAAAATACAGTTAGTTAAAGCCTACAAGAGCGACACCCCTGATCCAGTGGTATGGCTGTTACCGGAGTCCAAGTTTACATACGGAATCAGGGTGCAAGCGAGTGATGTCATGGCACTACCTTTAGAACTGGAGCTGGACGTAAATGTATCCAATTGTCAACCAATTTTATTTTCAATGTTTCAAATATGTATTCTATATTTAACATAAATCTACAACTCCTTTGTTAGCTTATCGATGCTTGGATTCGAAAGATGCTTGAAGATGCAGACAACAAAGTTCCATGCACTAAAGCTAAAGGAGAGCATCACGACGCCATACTGATTTCGGGCATGACTGCGGTAACTTTAGCTCACGTAAATTGAACAAAGTTCTCAGAAATGTTCTCACTTTAATATACTCTTGCTTGGATGCAACATCAAATGAAAGCAGGGTGGCAAGTGGAAAATTTGGTGGACATGGCTTTTAGGAAGGGGCGCAAAGCAGCCAAAATCATCATGGTTCCAGTGTGCACCGAGTCGAAGGACAATGTAAACCACTGAACGTTGCTCGTCATCGACGTCGACGGAAGGAAAATTTCAAACTACAATTCGCTTCTGCCTAAGCTTCATGCCATAGACACCACCACAAGAACACCTGCACTACTGGTAAATATTCCAAACTATACACTTAAATATGAACACATTTTAAGTATGCATGCTGCGAAATGAGATCTGGTATGCTGCGAATTGTGAGTAAACAAGATGTTTTTTTGCAGCCTGTCCATAACTCAATTCGCAGCCTATCCATGTTGGATACAATTCGCAGCCTGTCCACAACTCAATTCGCAGCCTATCAAGGATGTCATACAATTCGCAGCCTAAGATGCGAATTGTGTTGGATTTATTTTCATATAATTCGCAGCCTGATGATGCGAATTGTATGTCACCAACTGTTTTTGTTTTTGTGCATATTCCTAACACTAATTATTATACACAAATCAAATATTTGTTGGATAGAGGATTCCTACCCAAATATACTACAGGGTGGAAGGTGAAAGTGGAAAGAGGCATCCCACAACAAAAGCGAGGCAGCGTGAACTGTGGTGTCTTCGTTTGCAAATATGCAAGGGATATTATTGAGCATGGATCAGTGCAAAAAAAATACGATGCAGATATGGTAACTGCCTTCAGAGCAGAAATGTTCTATTACTTTTTAAATGACAAAGACACCATCACATATGGCTGATTCGTGTATTGCTTGTAAATACATCTGTTGCTTGTAAATACATCTGTCTGTTGTAATTTTTAGTTTTGTTGTGCATACATAAACAAATTACATTTTCACATCTTTGAATACTCCTTCAGTTTCCAACAACTCAATTTTTAGCATTTAATGAATTATATACCTGATATATAATGGTTTATTATGATCCTGGTAGTTTACTCTGGTATGTATGAACAGTTCGCAGCCTAATCCTTATGAACAGTTCGCAACCTAACTTATCATCAAATATTTCGCAGCATAACCTGATAGATGGTAATCACTTCACACACAGTTCGCATCCTGGCATCCCAGCTTACAACCAGTTCGCAGCCTGGTGCAGAAATAAAAAATAAAAAATACAAAGTGGAAGGATACGAACAGGCTGTGGCTTATGCCTTGGTAAACGTTTTCTACATTGAGCACACAAAAAACAATCTAATCAAGTACATAATTCATTAAATGCTGATTGGACATGGAGGCTATGTAATGATTACCTCATTTCCCTATAAAAACCTCTAGTAACCAAAGGCTAATTTTACACCAAACTCTATATTTTTTTTAAAACACCTCTTCTTCTCTTCGAATTCAAACAGTCATGTCTTTTTCCACCATCACAACAACCACCTCATACTCAAACTCTGGTTCACTCGGTTCTCTGGGTGACTCCTGGTCATCCTTAACCGTTAACTGGAGTGATGAGTTGATCATGCCAGCAGTACCACCCCCAAGCCCAGTCTCTGTCTTCGAACTAGACATGTATGATGACTACTACTCTGCTGACTCTCAACCAGTGGAAGTTGTTCCACAGGTTGCTGCTGAACCTCAGCCAGAACAGGTTCCAATGCTTCCTGCTGCACCTCAGCCAGAAAAGGTGCAACCTCAAACGACAGAGGTTCGAAACAACAAAAGGAAGAGGGAAGACGAAGCTGGTCCATCAAGGACAAAATTTTTAAGCATGATGGACGTAGATATTGAAGCTGAAGAGAAAGTGGAAGAGAAAGAGAAAGTCGAAGACAAAGAGGAGAAAGACAAAGATGATCAGCACAAAAAGGAGAAAGAGGAAACAGTTGGTGATGAATCCTCTACCAACTGCTAGAGTTGGTTTTTGTTTTTTGTTTTTTTGAAATGCAACTAACTAGCAATAGTAGCTTGTACTGATATGTGTAAACAGTTGTTAGTTTCTGGAAATATTGTAATCCTCCTTTTTGTAATCCAACTTGTTTACAGAATTTCAATGATATAAAGGATTCGCATCCAAATACATTTTGCACTTCATTCGCATGCTAACCTGCTATATTACTTATTTTCAACCTCACTGAATATCTTGGTATTTTTATAAATGAAAATTCGCAGCTTATCATATGACAAATATCAGGACTTCTAACTGATCTCCATTCGCATCACAATTCTGGCCCTACTTCGCAGCCTATCATGCGAAACGTAAGATATGATAAATGTTTGATATGATTTTAACAGCGATTCGCATCCTATTGAAATTTCACATAATTGCACATAATTCGCATGTAATCCTGATATATGTTTGTAACAATACACCAACATATTGTACATGATTCGCATCACAGGATGCGAAATGATTACAACTCCAATAGTGGCAGATACAAAAACACAGGAATGTACAAATGTTTAGTTTGCTATACAGAACAATAACTATGCTACAAAAATAAATGTCCTTAAACTGGAACATCACAAGTCCTCCGGTTATGGCCTGATTTTGAACATCGGCCACACCTTAACTTCTTGGTTGAGATTTCTCCTCTAGAAGGGATTCGCTTTTTCTTAGGCCTTCCGGAGCGTCTCTTAACGTTCGGAGGCAGAACTTCAACAAAAGAAAGATCGTTAGCGCTGAACCCTTCGCCGAAATCAGTTATAGCTGGTATGCTGAAAGAGTAACTCTCCCTGTAATTCTTAACCGTAAAGAAGGGTTCTATTACAGTCAATGGATCTTGGTCGGTGTATTGTAATGCCGCTAGAGCATGAGCACATGGAAAACACTCTTGTTGCCATGATCCGCATGAACATTGGAAATCCAACAGATTAACAACAGCCACAGGAGTCGAAAAGACTTCGAACATGGTGGAAGAGGACTTACGTACTACCCAACTTCGGCACATGTCAACATTCTGCTTTAGCTTCTTCTCGTACTCGGGAACCAAATTAGTACTCTAGCTGAGGCCTTCTTTGTATCTCCGTGAAACCCGAGTCATAAGCAAGACCCTAATCCAATCAATAAACTCAATAATTGGTAAGCCGCAATATTTTTTAATCTGATTGTTAAACGATTCAGCTGCGGTAGAAGCCATAGAGCCGTATCGCTTCCCTTTGACGTAAGCCTGCGCATACTTTTCAGGGGGTAAATTTGCAAGAAAATCACTCATTCTCTCACCACCTTCACATAGAAAACCTGTTAGTATATCTTTAAAAAGCTCTTGACTGGGAGCATAAGCAAGACGGTGGAAGAAACTCAACATCTTTTTTTTATACTCCCTGTTAGTATGTTCCAGTTTGGCTCTCAAATTCTGCATGAGATGGAAATAATAGTACGCATGATAGCAGTTTGGATACAAGACAGAAACAGCATTAACAATACCAGAATGACGATCTGAAATAAATGTGATCTGGCGATCCAGCAAATGTGGGTTCAAACTCCCCAAAAACCACATCCAATTGTCCCAATCTTCAATACACCAACAGCAACAGGGAATAGTCCTGGAAAAAGGCAGATCAAATAAACACTACAACAGTATGCAAACGTTTAAAAATGAGTAACAATTCGCATGCTGTCCTGGAACAATTCGCAGCTTGTCATGCGAAATATGTGTGACATTTTAATTGCTCATGCAAACAGTTCGCAGCTTGGCATGTGAATTCGCAGCTTGTGGAAACTTTAAATAATACCTAACTCAAGTTGCGATGTACAGTTTACTCAGCATAATACATAATTCGCAGCCTCAAATGCGAAATGTGAGGATCACAACACTGCTTAATTTGCATCACCTGCTGCGAATTGCATCAGCATTTTCACACAAAAACATCGTTCATTAACTAGATAAATGTAACTAACCGTTGTTTCCGTTCTTTGCTACAGCAGTGAGCAATGTACCCTTGTACTTGCCATATAAGTGGGTTCCATCGACAAACAACATTGGATGACATGAATGAAAACCACTAAGGGACGAACCAAATGCTACAAAACAGCGCTTGAATCGGTTTCTAGCTGACAACTCCAACTGGCAGTCTGAAGTAATATCTCGGCTCTTCAAGCGTTTGAAGTATCCGCTTAGTAAACTAAAAGAACTTGAACTATCTCCAAAAACTCCCTTCCTAGCCTTCTCTAAAGCATTCCATGACAAACGATAAGAGATGTCAAGACCGTAATCTTGTTTGACAGTCGATTGTATGGTTTTGGCTGTCAACGAATGGCAGGTCCGGAGAGAATCCTGAATTTCCTCTACAATCAAATCTGATGTCAAATGTCTGTGCCGCTTATGCTTATGCTTCTGGGAGAAAACAGGACTGCAAGTATGGTACGGGACATACTTCTTGATCGTCATAAGACCGGTGCTTGAGTCAATAGATGCATAAACCCTCCATTTGCACCCGCTTGTGAGCTTATTTTCACAATAAGCAGTGATCTTATTTGTTGTGTTGTGCAGATATTTGAAAGAAAAACCATGCTCTAACGCAAACTTGCACAAAGATACCCTCAGACCGGCAGTACCTTCTTCAAAAGCTTGACCCACTCCTGTAATAGCATCAGCCCAACCGGCAGTAGCAAGTTGTTTTTTCCTCTGATCAGAATTAACTAAACCGTTACTACTCTCCCCGCTAACTAGTTGATCAAGAGATGGTTCTACCAAAATCAAGCTACGCTCTTTACGCTTTACACCACAATCCTTACCACTAGAGCTCTTATCAACAGAAATTTTATTACCAGAACCCTTATCGAAGACGTGTTGTTCTATGAGAAAACTAACCCGTTTTAAACGCTCCAAATCAAGATATAACACCAACCCAACAAAATCATTCTGGTTATTAAAAAAACAATTATTGTGATCCCCGCAGGAGTAAGTAATTAGGTACTCACCTGTGGCAAGCTCCTCCCATGTGTTCTCTTTATAAGCTTGGATACTTTCGAAGCTTTCAAACTCCGTGAAAGGCACAATTGCAGTTTGGTGACCATATTTAAAAATACAAACTCGTGATTTAGACATCTCTTAACCTGGACAATACAAGTTATTTGTTATTAGTCACAAAAACTAGGTGCAAAATATTTACTACTGCATCAAACAATTCGCATCCTAAGGTGCGAATTGTGTATACCTAAAACGATCTATTCGCATCTTGTCTTGATATTTGTAGGTAACAAAGTCCTGATATTTGTTATTAGTCACAAAAACTGTGCAGATTATTTACTGCACCATCAAACAATTCGCATCCTATCTTGCGAATTGTGTATATCTACATAGAGCTATTCGCATCCTGTCCTGATATTTCTATGTAACACTGGTCCTGATATTTGTTTCGAAATACAATACTCTAACTGACCTAAAAGCTCTTAATCTACACATTCAATACAAAACTAAAGCACTACCAAATTAGAATATAACATCAGAAAACGAGGACATAACTATATAACAAACAATATTAACTAAACAATAACAGATCACTATAACAAAAAAAAACAGAGAAAAGCTCGAAATCAGGCAATGGCATCTGAAAACAGTGAATAGAACCTATTCCAACAGAGAAAACGAATAAAAAACTTCGAAATCGGTAGGTAATTACCTAAAAAGCTCGCAACACGATTACTTGTAAGCTATAAGATTCCAAAAAGCGACGATCAACTCCTGTACGTATAAAACAGAGGTTAGACAGGTCTAACACAACAACTTACATAAAGAAACAAACCTTTAGCAGCTTCCGATCACCGGAAAATGTGATTTCAACCCAGCTCGTGGTGGTTGGTAGGGTTAGGTGGCTAGAGCGGCTAACAAATTCAAATCTTCAAAAAGCTAGAAAAAATAGAAAGAAAACAGAAAATAAGGTTTATATAGTGGGTTAAGGGTAGTTAGGGTATTAAAATAAAATCAGGTTGTAAGTGACAATAAGGTAGTTGAGATGGGTATTAAGTAACAATTGATCAAACCTTGGGTGGTAAGACAATTGAATAGTTGAATGGGTACTTTAAGTACAATTTCCTTTTTCTTTAATTATATTTCTTTTAAACAGTTCAGTTTTTAGTTTTTAAAAACATTATTTTTTTTAAACCTATTTTTTCTTTTCAAAATTGAAGGTTTATTAATTACGGTTTAATTTGAAATCATTTATTTTAAACAAGTAGATTTTGTTTGTTTTAAAAATATTAAATTTATTTTCTCAATATGATTTAGAAAGACACTTTTGACTGTATTTAATTAATTAACCTATGCAACACTCCTTTCAAAAAAATTAAATATTTGAAAACTTGTTTTTATACATTTATTAAAAATTTAAAAATAATTAATGTTTAAAATATAAAATTTACAAATATTATTTCAACTAAAAATTGTAATATAATACTTTTGGATCTCTACGACAATGTTTAATATTCAAAAATGATTTTTGTTATTTTTAGAAATCGTTTTTATAATGCTTAGAACCCTCTATGGCTCTATACAATAGTAATAGTGTTTTAGAATTAAGGGTAATTTTATCTTTAAAATTTTATAATCTCCGTAACATTAATGAGAGTATAATAACAAGGTAATAATTATAATAACAAGGTAATAATTATCCAAAAGGCAGTAATTAAATGCTTGCTAAGGATCCATTTAATAAATATGCTTGCTAAGGATCCATTTAATAAAAAATGAACTATTAAAACTAGATCAAGTTACCGTTTAGGACCCAACCAAGAATTTAATTACATCATACTAGAAAAAAATATAAGTTACCAATACTACGGATCATATTTTCTTCCAAAATACGCTCATATACAAAAATCATCAAATACGTGCATTTTATCTCTCTCTATTTTTTTGTAATTTTATTAAAAGTTTGTATCTTTTAAACTATAATTGGAAAAAAAATCGAAAGTATGATTTGTTTTTTTTATTTAAGACAAACAAAATTAGATTCATGAATGATATATTTTTATTTTTTATTTTTGTGAGTCCATTAATCATTGTGTCGCATCTAGCATCTAGGTCTTGCATCTCACATTTTTTATTTTATACTAGTCTTGCATATAGTATCTAGTATTTAGGTCTATTATCTAGTATTTAGGTCTTGTATCTAGCATCTATCATCTATGTCTCGCATCTAGCATTTTTATTTTACCATGGTCTTACATATAGTATCTAGGCCTCACATGGAACAATTCCATTTTACTATAGTCTTGCATCTAACATCTAGGTCTCGCATATTGCATTTCCATTTTACTATAGTCTTACATCTACCGTCTCACATCTAGCATATAGGTCTCACATTTAAGATCTTGTATATATGTATCACATATATCATCTTTATTTTACCATGGTCTCGCATCTAGCAAGACGTCGATGAGAGATACATAACACGGGACGTAAACATCATATTCCTCATAAAAATACAAAAAATCTTATCTAAAACACATAATCATTTTCTTTCTCAAAACAATATCTGATCATAAACTTAGAAACACAATACAATTCTAATTATTCTGCTATATCCCTTCGATCATAATTTATTGGTTTATAATCCAATTTTATTACTCGAATCTACTTGTCGATAAATAAAAAACTAGACTGATAATCAACCAATTTGAATCACACAACTAATCATAAACGATTGAAGAAAACAACAATTACAATCAAAATCGGGATAATCAATTGGTAACCTTCAAATCCAAAATTGACGTAGTAGAGAAAAAAGAAGGAGAAAATAAAAATAAAAATGGTTTTTTGATAATAAAAAAACTCTTATGATTAGTAAAGATATTTGGGATATCATAACAAAAACTAGGTAGTAAATAGTAAATATGAATAATAACTGGATTTTTAGTAAAAATATGATAAGTAGGATAGTAAGTAGAGAATATTTTTTTTTCTATAGTTATTCATATTTTATTCTAAAAACTATATTGTGATTTTAACCAAACATAAAAATCCAACCGTATTTTTTATCCGTTGTTAGACATTGTGATGTTTTAGAATTTTTTTAATATCCATTACGAAATTGTAAAATTTGCAAACCAAATTTGAAAAGGATTTTACTTAAATTTGTAAAAAAAATAGTGAAATTTATTTTAGTTTCCACTTGACATTTTTTTATATTTAAAAAAACTAACTTTAAATAAAATTTTAAAAACCACATAACACGAATGAAAAATAGATAATAATTTCCCACAACATGAATATGTTTTTACGCTTCAAGACTAATATGTGTAATGATCATGATGTCCAGTGGTGGAACTAGGATTATGGTATAGGGCCCCAAAAAATATTTAAACACAAAAATTATATTAATGACTCAACTTTTTAACCCAGGAAGTGAGGACATAAGTACAAGTCACAAACTACTATACATATAGAAAATCACTGGATAACACCAAGAAGTACATTTCATTCAAAATAATAAAATTTCATACCGATTTATTTGAGATGAGCTCGTCTTTCTTTGATTATATAAAATGTTTCAATGATCTCATCAGAGACCATTGACTCCACGATCTTTTTTTATATATACATTAACATGTAATGTCTAAAAAATCATCTTCTATTTTACTACAAACATTTGTTTGCACTATTTTTATAGTAAAAATAGGCTATCTCGGATGTTGTAATGGATGTAAAAAATGTCAAGACAATACGTATAAATCTATCTATTAGTGGATACACTTCGGCTTTCCCTATTGTCGCCATTCTTTGATATAAATCACCAAGAATAGAAATATCCTTAAAGTCTGGAAGATTCGGAAAATCTAGCCCATAATGCTCTAATTCACACTTCAAACGAATTTGTTTTTCTTCTAAAAAATCATCAGGATAAAAAAATTCAACAACTATATATATGTATATATATATATATATGTATGTATATATATTCTTTATATTGAATAATTTGTAACTATCTAGGATTCAATAATGTACTCAAAATGAGAAGCTCTATTCCTTGTTCATTAAACCTATTAGCTAACTTATGTAATTTTTTATCTATGGTAACAAACAAATATTTATACTATGTAATGATGTTCGATTTTCATTGTTTGTCTTTGTTTCCTTGTTGTAGAAGAGATTTCAGTACATCAAAATAAAAATCAGCCATGTTAGGAATCAAGATAGTATATCTCTCACAAAGTAATCTCACATTCACTAAAATATTTTCTCAACTATCGTTTCTTAATTTTTAAATTAACAACTTTGTTGTACAAACCAAGTGCATATTATTTATAATACCCTGATTTTTTGTTGTAATGCTCGACAAATTAAATCATAAATAGTCACAATATCTTTTGACACATGTAAAATAAACACAAATTCATACAACATTAACATTTTTATGGCATCCAAAACATCACTTTGTTGAGCAAAAGTTATCTATTAGACATATATTTCAGTTAAAATAGAGCGAGTAACATCATACATTCTTATAAAAGTGTATATTGCTATGAAATGTAAGCTCCATCTAGTATCTCTGAGACGTTGTAGTGTTCCCGTTTGATATAGACCTTTACCTGTGAGAATCTCCTCATTATCCTTTAAATGTTCAATTTCAGTAATTTGATTAGCCTACAACTCATCATGACGTTTAGTAGAACTTGTCATAACATTGATAATAAAAGCCAAATTTTGAAATAAAGTGTGAATCTGAGGGACTTCCCTTGTTGTAGAAACAAATGTTAATTGTAATTGTTGTGCCAAACGATGAATATAATAAGCATAATGACAATCTTTAAGAAATAATGTTTGTAGCCTATCTCATTCACCCCTCATATTAATAGCACTGTTGGACCCTTAGCCTCAGATGTTCTGAACACTAAGATTATGATGAGACAAAATAGAACAAATTTCATTTTTTTAAAGTTAAAAAAAAGTTGTATATTTAACATGGGTTAAATCCAAGAATCGTTCTTTCACGAAACCTTATATATCAACCAATCTAACTACAATTGTCATTTGCTTCCTCTTTGAAATATCTCGAGATTCGTCTACAATGAAATAATATTTTGTATTACAAATTTCTTCATGGATCATACTTTGCACCTTTCTGACAAAAACATGTACAAAGTTCTTTTTGGATTTTTGGTGAAGTGTATTTGGAATTTTTTGGAGCTTTATCTAAAACAACTTATTATGCTTTCACTATTGTAGAATTGCAAAAGTTTTAACATCTCTACAAAATTCTCATGATTCTTTGAGCTGCAACTTTCCTCATGTCATCTAAAAGTACAAGCTTAGAATGTTAACATTTATTGATGTTTTAAGACGTAAACAATCTCGTCTAATTTATTCTTCACTATTCTTCTTAACTATATTTTCAAAGTAACGTGGTTGATTTTTCATATTGTAAACAATTGGTTGTAAAACAATAGGTTGAACTAGAGTTCTTTCTTTTGCCAACATAACATAAAAAGGCACAATTTTTTTCATTATTTACTTTCTTCTAATTGTTAAAACCCTTAACAATGAATGTAGTTGAACCATTATATCCTAATGTTTTTTCGTAAAAATAAAACAATAAAAATAGTATGATGCATATTTATCAAGGGAATACTTTAACGAAGAAAATTTAAGAAACTAAGATTTTTTAAATCAATGAGAATGTTGTTCAACACCCGAGTAAGGATAAACTTGTATTGGTTGATACAGGCCAAGATCAATATAAGCCTTCACAACTAAATCATTTTTATTTGGATCATAATACTCAATTTGTATACGCAAACCAGGATCTTGTATCAAAAAATTGAAATCAATATATTTACCAATAGTCTCAGAAATATACCTTTATTAATAGTCTTATAATTTTGAGGAAGTTGTTCTTGATCAATTTTGGTTTCTTCTAAAATAATAGGTTCATCTTCGTTGACTTCAGTTGAACTTGTAGCTTGTGCTTGTATATCATCTTCACAAACATTTTGTTTCTTTTGAGATTTAAAAAATAAAATAATTTGTTTCTCTTAGTGTTATTCATGTTTCATATAAGAAAGAAGGAAAAAATAGAGTTATGGATTGTAAATGAATATCTACATAATTATAGGTTTTGAGAATGAGAAGTGTACATTAAACATATAAATGTGATTAATATTACTAAATTTAATTAAATACATTTTGTTTTTCATAAATCCTTATACAACAAAACAAATTTTAACTCTAAATAAAATTTTATAATACTTGGGATATCGAACAAATATATTGAAGACAGTCGATCAAATATTTAAAAAGAGAAATTACGGTACTACGATGCAGTTAGTTGACACCAGGGCTTACCCAAGTCCTTAGTTCCGCTTCTAAAGATTTCATTAATTTATTTTTATTTAGACATTTTTTTAAAAGAAAAATTAGTTTATTCCAATATATATATATATATATATATATATATATATATATATATATATATATATATGGAAAGTGTGTCATATTTTTTATAACTTTTTTTAATATTTTAGTTGTTTAAAGTTATAATTTTTTAGCTATTGGTTTTGAATTTTTTTTTGAATTTTTTAATAATATTTTTATTATTTATAGAATAATAAATACAACTTATTTCAAAAGAAGTTTATATTGTCAAAATTAAATTTTACTTATAATTTTAAAAATTAAAATTTATAAATAATTTTAAAAATTATAAGTAAACGAGATATGTGATTTTTTGTTTGTTTGTAAAATCATCTTTTTAAAGTATGTAATTTTTCTTTTTCTCTTATAAAATGGATTTTATAACAATTCAAAAGAATGGTTATAGATTTATCACACTAAACTATTGGAAGTTAAACCAAATTCCAAAATAATCCTCTAATTGCTTTTTTTTTCTAAATTAATTAAATTTTAAAATACTCGTATTATCTTTTGGTTGTCATTTATAATTTATGAATGTAACTATTTAATACATATTAAAATATACATTTCGATAGAAAAATTATAGATCATCATTTATTAATAATTATATCAATTATCAATTTTAATTATTAATCACCATAAAAAAATACAAACTATTAAATGATAACTCAATCAATATTTTTATTCGATCTAAATATATATTTCATAAATGGGTTTTCATCACAATCGTTCATCAAAATACCTTCAAAATTTTATGGACATTATAACAACGCATCTTATTCTTGTAAAAGCGGGATGTAAGAGCAACTGCATTACCAACATGTTTTTTTATGAATATTTATCTTGTATTAATTTGAGTGTGTCAAAAATCATCATTAGACTTTTATGTTTACCATTTGTCTTTGAAAAATCTTTTATGTTCACTATTGCATTAGAACAATTTGTCATGTTTATTATTTGTTTCACTATGTTCATTTTGAGTGTAGTTACCGGATTTTGACACATGACTGGGTAAATATCAACATTTTTGTTGTGTGTTTAGTCCACCTATGCATTTCTTTAGTCCATCTCATTTACCATGTAACATCGTCTAAACACCGTAATTCGTTTTTATATTATTTATCTATACATATTAACTTTTAATATTATATAATTTTTACCTTTTAACTTTTACTATTTATTTTTTAATTTTAATTTTTCACATTTATATTTTTACTTTAACCTAATAACTAAATGAATTGGATCAGATCTAACCAAATTAATAAAGGGAAGTGTCGCCAAAGATATCCAAAACCAAACCTTAGTGTCATCTAATACCTCAACTTTAATTAATAAAAACATAATATCCATTTTACTAAAATAACTCTGATTGAATATCCAAACTTCTATATAATACCTCAAATGTCCATGCTTCATCACCAGCCACGTAAACACTTCTAATTCTTGAACCAAAACTTCTCTTTCTTATTTTTATTTTATTTTATTTTTTAAAAGGTCCATATCTTTCAAAGCGGAGCTCGAAAGTTTTTTTGAAAGTACCTCCGATTTTGTTTTCTTAAGACAAACAAAACTAGATTCATTGATGATATTTTTCTATATATTTTTTTTGAATTTTTTTCGCCAGTAACATGCGAGACCAGACATAACCATGTTAGTATTTTAGTATTTTTATATTATTTATTTCCCACATCATTATTTTCTTATTTACTATTGATGTCTCTATGTATATGTAGAAATATTTCTACTTGTTGTATTAATCTTTCTAAATAATAATAAAACCCTAGCCCCCTTTTTGTTTATCTTTTTCTACATGGTATCATAACATAGGTTTAGATCTTGAGTTAAAGTTTTCGTGTCTTCTGTTATGTCAATGGAAAATTTTTTAGTTGTCCGTCGGAAGACATTTGTGTCTCTTGTTATGCCGACGAAAAATTGTTTTAGCTGTCCACCGGAAGAAAAAAATGAGAGATTGTTTTTTGGTTTTCAGATCTGGTGTGTCCAGCTACAATTAACAGACCTTCATCGAGAGGCAAATAATGTCGGGGTTTCCTGAATTTTGGACAATGTGTTTAAGACATCTAATCATTCAATCTAACTGGTTCAATTATAATTTGGTGTTACGGTTTGGAATAAATTGCTACTGGAACATTGTAGCATTTTTGTTGGTAAAACCATGGGTTCAATTTTGATTTTGATTTTGGTTTTGGTTTTGGTTTTGGTTTTGGTTTTGGTTTTGGTTTTGGTTTTGGTTTTGGTTTTGGTTTTGGTTTTGGTTTTGATTGGAACTTAGATTTAAATTTGGATTTTGTATAGATTTTGTCTAGATTTGGATTTGGATTTAGTTTTGGATTTTTATTTAGGTTTGGTATTGATTTTGTTTGGATTTGGATTTTGTATAGATTTTGTTTGGATTTGGATTTGGTATAGATCTTGTTTGGATTCATATTGGTATATATTTTGTTTGGATTTGGTATTTGGGTTTAGTATTGGATTTAGTTTAGGAGTTGGTTTTGATTTTGGTATATATTTTGTTTAGATCAGATTTGGTATAGATTTTGTTTGGACTCGTTTGGTAGTTAGATTTTGTTTGACGTTTATTTAGATCGACATTTTTCGTTTGGATTCGTTTGGTATTTGAATTCCATTTGACGTTTGAAATTTTATGATTTGAGATTTAGGGTTGGAGGTTTGAGATTTAAGATTGATGATATGAGATTTAACACTTGAATTGAATATTTGGTTGAAGAAGATGACGAGGTAGAAGAAATGCGAAGAAGAATACTCAAAGAAGATGCATGAAAACGAGTACTTGAATAAGATTTATGAAGATGAGAAGAATATGAAATTTATACTCATCAACAAAAGATTTCTCTAATGCTTCATTGTTGTGCTTCCTTGCATACCTCTAGTTTTTCAAGAACTTTGGATCCATTCATCTGGTTGAAGTGTTACCGTTCATCTTAGGTTTCTTGATTCCATTATGATAAGCCTTGTGGGATTGGTTGTGAGCTGTGTGAAAATGACATATGAAGGAGTAATAAAAATTTAAGGTAACTTATGAAGTTCTTCAGAAAACAACACAATAGTTTTTGTTTTTTTGACAAACTCTTGATGCTTCTCACTAAGAAATCATGAGTTTCAGAGGGGATGTTAGCATTTTAGTCTTTTTATATTATGTATTTATTCCATATCATTATTCTCTTATTTACTATTGATGTCTCTATTTATATATGAAGACAATTCTACTTGTTGTATTTATCTTTCTAAATAATAATAAAAATCTATAACAACGCATCTCTATCTTTCATTATTTATTTTATGGACACTATAACAACGCATCATATTCTTGTCGATGATGGTTGTAACAATAACTGTATTACCAACATGTCCTAATATATGAACCTTTATCTTGTATTAATTTGAGTAGGTCAAAAGTCGCCATTAGTCTTTCACGTGTACCATTTGTCTCGAAAAGGTCTTTTATGTTCACTTTTGCACTAAAACAACCTCTCGTGTTTTTATCATTTGTTTCATTTATTGTCCATCCCGTGTAGTTACTAGATTTTGATAGGTGACACAATAAATATCAACATTTTTAATTGTATGTTTAGTCCCTTTATACATTTCTCTAGCCCATCTCATTTATTATGTAACGCTATCTATACACTGTACATTTTAATTTTTTTACTTTATTATTATTTACATATACTTATTAACTTTTGTATCTTATATAATTTTTACCTTTTACCTTTTACTATTTATCTTTTGATTTTTATTCTTCACATTTTATGTTTTTACTTTAACCTAATAACTAAATGAATTGGATCCGATCTAACCAAATTAATAAAGACAAATGCCTCCAAAATTGATCAAAACCAAACTTTACTGCCATATAATACCTCAACTTTCATTAATGAAATCCTAATACCCATTTTACTAAGATAACTTTCATTCAATACCCAATTATCTAAATAATACCTTAAATAATTATGCTTCATCACAAGCCCTGTAACCACTTCTAATTCTTGAACCAAAGATTTTTTTTTATATATTTTTTTTGAAAGGTCCGTATTATTCAAAGTGAAGCTCGAAAAAAAACTAAAAGTACGATCGGTTTTATTTTTTAAGACGAACAAAACTAGAGTCATTAATGATATTTTCTGTTTTTGTTTTAATTTTTTTTTTCACCAGTAATATGCGAGACCAATCATATCAAACATGCGAGACTAAGCATAACCATACATGCAAGACCAGACATAAAAAATGCGCGAGACCATGTGTAAAGGAACATATGAGACCATATATAACATACATGCGAGATCAGTTATAAAAAATCATGCAAGACGAAACATTGTTTTTTGAAGACGTACAAATTAGATCGATGTATGATTTATTTTTCTAGTCAGACCCAGTAACCATGGTCTCACTTTTTTTTATCATTAAGTAGTACATGTCTTGCATGTTTGTTAATTTATGTATGGTCTCGTATGTTTATTTATGCCTCGTATCACATATTATTTATGTCTGGTCTCGCATGTTTTGTATGTCTGGTCTCACATATTTATTTATGCATGGTCTCACATGTTTATTTATGTCTAGTCTCACATATTTTTATGTCTGTTCTCACATATTTTTTATGCCTAGTTTCGCATGTTATTCACGAAAAAAAATATCATTGATGAATCTAGTTTGTTTGCCTTAGAAAAATAAAATTGATAGTAGTTTCATATTTATTTTCCGGATTACAAATTAAAATATACTGGTTTTTTAAAATAAAAATGTATATATAAAATAGATTTTTTTAAAATATGATACTTATGATTTTTCCCTATGAAAATGATGGCTCAAAAAACATGAATATTGACTCATAATATGATACTTGACTCGGTACTCTATGTACTTCTCCCATTGGTAAAATAACCCAATCTAATCTAAATTAATAAAAAAATTTACTTCTCCAAACTAACTTAATAGAACCCATCAAATTATCTTCTTCAATTCCTATGTAACATAGTTTTAAATTTCCATACCAAACAACCTATGTCCTCTCCAAGTCTAAAATATTAGGACTTCGTGTCTTGTTGATATGGAATGAGTAAAGGGTTTTTTCATACACACTGAGAACAAGGTCAGATGAAAGTATCTATTCGACTTTCTGCAACTGCATCTTTAAAGAGGCGGAGACGTTTTTTTGGGCTCGTACTTTTTCTTGCCAGATGTTGGCTTCAACGCTGAGCGTTGCGGTACGTGCTTTCAGATTTGCGTTCAATTTGATTTATTTTTATTAGAGTTGGTGCGCCACAGACTCATCAACATCCCATAGAAGCGCACAGAAGTGCTTGTTCCATTTCTCCGCTAATGTGGGTCGTAATTGCTCTACTTGGATACCACATCAATGTTATAATCTATAATTTTGATTGTACGAAAATGAAATTTCAAAATTGTAAGAGGGTCTCTTATTCACGGAAAGAGTAAATTAGTACTTGGGTTAAAGGAAGCGGTTTATTTTATCTTTTTGGGGTTTAATTTGGTTGGCGAAGTTTGCCGACAAAAGAGTGAAAGAGTTTGAAAGAAGAGTCTGATGTTGGCGGTGATAATGAAGATGTATGTTTCTGTTAGACAATCATTGAAATATTATTCAGATATTTAGTGAATGAATCAAAAGGTAAAAGGAAAGCTTGAAAAAACATGTTTAAGAGGAAGATACTGGGTGGATATTATGCTTGAACGACGATTATATAGAAAAACAAATGAGATAACTCTTTAGGTTATGTTATAGAGATAAGGTTATGTTATAGAGATATAGAAGAAGATAATTTGGTGGGTTCCCATCCTAACTAGTAGGGATGGCAATGGGCCGTCCGCGGGTTGAGTTTGGGTCGGCCCGACCGAGCCCGTTTTTTGGACAATTGAACCTGAATCCGGTCCGACCCGCTTCCGGGCTTGTATTTTCAAACTCGAGCCCGTCCGTTCGTGTCCGTTGGTTAACCCGGCCCGACCCGCGGACATTAATTTTAATATTTTTTAATTTATTTTTTATACATATTATTGTTATTATATATAGAAAATTAATTTTTATATATTTTTATAATTTTCGGGCCGGAACGGGTCGGACAAACTACAAACCCTAACCCGGCCCGACCCGGTTGCGGGTTACAATTTCTTAACCTGGATCCGATCCATTCTATGTTCGGGCTGGACAAAACCCGGATGTGCCAGATTGAGTCGGGCACATGAATTGCCATCCCTACTAACTGGTTAGGGTATGGAATGAGTTATTTTATTAATTTGGGTTGTGTTAGGTTATTTTTATTAATTTAGAGCAGATGATTTAGCTCATTTGGTTATGAAGTTAAAATTTAAAAAAGTAAAATGGGGAAGAAATAAAATTAAAAGGTAATAAGTAAAAATTAAGAAGTAATAAATAAATAAAATTAATAATTAATAGTTATAGATAAATAGTAAAAAAAATAAAAATTTATGGCAGTTACGTGGCATATAGGTTAATAGTAAAGAAAATTAAAAAAAAATCTTGTGCTTAAGTAACATTTACGTGGCAAATGAGGTGGACTAAGGAATAATATAATTAGTCTGAAATGAAAACTAAGTCCGCAATAAAAATACTATTCTAAAAAATGTCATACTGACGCATGTACGACTTTTGGGTAATGCTAACATTTTTCTATGCCAGTTTCCGGTTAGTGCATACTTGTACTTATTGTATCCTCTTCAATTGCATGATCCATATTAATATCATTAATTAATTACATACATCTTTTATCTATTCTAAATCTTCTCATACAAGTGATCGTGTTTTTTTATTGAGTATAGAAGCATACCCAGAAGTCTCCGGCCATACCAATTATTATGCCTTCAGTCCAACAAGAGTCTAACTTGCACCTTCAGTTTCAACATTAATAAACAACATGGTTATCTTCGGCTATGCTTAAATTTTAGGTTATAGTATAATTCTCTACACATAAGTCGGGTTGAGCATCTAGCCACACAAAGGGTCAGAAGTTCCATCATCTTAAGTTTTAACTTACTTACATCTTTAGCCCTTAAGGTTTGGTTGAACTGCACCAATCACACTTCTTTAACTTTAATATATAGTTACAGTCTTCGGCACCTAATTTCACCTTCAATCAATAGTTCCAAACTTTGAAACTTAATCCCAGCTTCATGATAAAACTTCAGCTCTAAGTTACAACGTATGGGGACTAAGTTATAACTTCAAAACCAAGTTACGGTCTTTGGTACCAAGTAAATCCTTCGAAAATGATCTTGTCACGTTGAATTTGATCATACACTTAATAACTCTCCACTTAAGATCATAGTGGCTATGGTTATAGTTACCCCAATGCTCCAAATACTCGGAGAAAAACTGTTCACTTGCATATTCGGAATGATCAAGTCCCATAAAGTTCGTGAACTCTATTGCGACAACCCTGCCTAACATACCAATCTTCTTCCTTCTACATCAAAGAAGGAAATATCATCCACATAGTCTAACCCAATATCAAATCGAGAAAAACTTGACAGCTAACTATCAAGGTCTTATTGTTGCTCCAAGGTTTGAACATCTAAACCTCTAACCCATCAAACTTATGATCAAGACCCAATCCCTGCAATGGGTGGACTCATTTTCAGAGGCCAAACCTCAACCCAACTTGAAAGTAGATTCAAAAGAAGCACCCACGACTTCTCCCTAATGTTTAAACTTCATCTCAAATTTAGATCCACATTTAATAGTAATATATGTAGTGCTAGGATTAAGCACAACAACATATACCCTTTTACATCTTTATGATAACCGAAAGTCAATGTGATCATGTTGACGATGATTCCAACTGTCCTAACAACTTTTTCACTCAATATTTTGCTAAGTTCAGCTATTAGAAGCATACCTCTTACTTTTTTAAGTAAGGTTTGGCTCATCTTCTCAACTATTTCATGCTTTATAATACTTTTCAAGATTATGCACCTATATATAGCAAGTTTAGAACAACACCTAGTGAATGTTTTATTCACTAATATCATACCATTGTTAGTTTTATCTTCAGGTATTTTCCGGATTGGATATCAACCTGTTTCAATAAACTCTCAAAGGCCTGCAGTCGCATCTTAATAGACTCATTCCCAACACTAGACTTATCTTCCACTACAAACACAATAATAGATAAAACACCACGAGTTCAGCTAGCCTAAGTAATCACGTGTGACTCGTGGAAGACCATAAGTCTGTCATCCTTACCCTTATTCTTAAAACCTTCCTTATCTAATCTTCATATATACAAAAGATTATGTATAAGTTCAGGAACATACCTCATATTTTTTAGATTTCTTTAGTCCAATGGACACCTTGAATATAATACACTTTATTCCATTAATAGCAAAACACACATCATTCCTCAACATGACCGTACCACCTTCAAACACTCCCATATCTTCAAACCAATGCTTATTACAAATTATATGCAATGGCACTTCGGAATCGAAAACCCACTTGTTATCGTACTTATAAGAAGAGACCACTAAACCATTAGCATATTTCATAGTCATCTAAAACCATTTTTGCATCTCTGACTTCGGCCTTTAAATATTATTTATTGTATTCATATCGGGGCAGTTGTTACTAATATGGACCTCATTTTGACAGTAGTGGCATTTCATCCTAGACCAGTTCCTTCTAAATTGAATTTATCCATTCATGCCTTTCTCTCACACTCAGCCCGAGATCGTCAGAGTCACTCTTCATAATTAACTTCATTTGAAGATTCTTCGAGTTTAAAGCACTCTTAACTGCGGCCATCGTGAGGGACTATTTTCTATAGAGTGGTTTCGAAATGCTTATACACTTTCGACAGGAAAATCAGTAGGATTATTGCTTAATATTTAGCTTATACATTAACATTAATCGTATTTAAATCAAGAATGATTTTATTAAAATCGTCAAAGTGTCTTCAGATCTCATTTCTATAATCAATTTGCAACGTATACAATTGTTTCTTAAGGTACAACCTATTTGCCAAGGATTTTTTTATGTAAATATATTTCAGCTTATTCCAAATCTTCATGGTCAAAGACTCTTAAAACACCTCTTAAAACACCTAATCCATCAACCTTAAGATCAGAGTACTATGAACATTAGACAACACTTCGCATCAATCTCTTTTATACATTAGTCATCAATGGAAGCAGATGTTCTCATATGTATATGGAATGCTCTAACTTTAACTCTCTAGAGATCAAAATCATTATCACATGTGAATTTATTAAGGTCAAACTTCATGAAATCCATGTTTATGATTCCGTTTAATTTTTTAGCGAGAATAGAGTCTTTATACTCAAGATCTGAAATGATCTTCATCATTTTACCTTGTCTTAATCACCAACAAAAAATATTGTTTACATATATCCACGTTTATCACACCATTTGTTCAGAAAATCAAAAAAATCGGAACGAGTTATGACCAAGACCTAACAAGACTCCCCAATGCCAAATCTTAGACAATATCAACCAAAATAATAGTCTTAGTTGGTAAACATCTCATGAGATGATATAGAAAGTAATCAGAGCTTAGATTATTTACCCTTTCAATCATCAATTTATCAAAACGGAATAAAAAGTAATTTAAACACATAACAAGATATTTCACATGGTTCTGATCGTGAATTAATCCTACATCTACGAGAAACAAACACAATATATATATATATATATATATATATATATAAGAGGTTACAAAAAGGCTCTTCAAACATTAAATATTGAACAACACTAATCACATGTTTCCATCTTCAACACTTAGTTACAGCCTTCAACACCATATTCCAGCTTCAGCACTTAGTTTCATCCCTTGATACTTAGTCTCAACTTTAACATACAACTGCATCTCTAAGCTACAACCTTTAACACTAAGTTATAATTTTAGCAATAAGTTATAACTTCAACACCAAGTTACAACGTTCGTCATCAAATCAAACCTTCAACAGTGATCTTGTCGCAGTCATTTTTAGCTTATAGTTAACAATATATTATATGAAAGTAAAATCTGAATATATTTGAAACATCATATTTTCAATTATAATAAGTAATTAACATTTTGTACTAGATAATAATAAAAAATATTTCATATATTTATCGATATATAAATTTGGTTTCGAATATTTAAAGAATTTTATATTTGATGAATATTATTTCTAATATGAAAAATATTATAAATTTTTCTAAATTTCTTATATTTGAGGTAAAAGCACAAATACAAATTATTGAAAGATGTATTGGAATCAGACTTTTAATTATTAAAAAAAGAATCGGCTAAAACATACTAAAAAACTAATAGCACGTGTTAACTAATTTTGTTAAGTTTTTATGTCCACGAGATGTTTGAACTAGAGAGAAACCTAAGCTAGAGTGTTTGGATGTGTTGCATACACCACATAACGTAATATAAGTTTTGATCGATAATACTTAAGTGTTTGTTCATTGGCTATCCAAGAGGAGTAAAAATGGTATAAGTTGTAGTGCCTTGAACCTGAACGTATGAAGGCTTTGATAAGTAAAAATGTGGTTTTCAATGAAGAGGACGTGTTATTGAAAAGGTGGCGGAGCCCAACTAAATATGGTCGAAAAGAGGTGTGAAGTTGATTATGTTTGTTAGCTAGATAATGAAGATGATTTGAGGCACAGTTCAACTCTTGTTCATGTAAATAAAGTTCAACCATTGTTTGTGACTGGATATGACAGTGGGTCTGGTGTTCCATGATATTCGATTTATCAGATGGGAGAGCAACATGAGCTGGTTAGTTATCAATTGGCTAAAGATAAAGGATGAAGACCAAGTAGATTGTCTTTCTTTGTCTATTGAAGGACATGAAGATGTTCTTAAACCATAAATTTATCACGATCCTATGAAGAGTAATGATAAAGAGAATTGGTTTACAACTATAAAGGAATAATTGAAATCCCTCAAGAAGATGAATATTTAGATTCTTATAAAGCAACCGAAAGATCATAAGCTGGTTGGTAGTAAGTGGAATTTCAAGAGGGAGCCAGGTATTCCTGGTGTTGAATCACCCATATACAAGGTTGTGCTCGTGGCTAATAGATATACACAACATGATGGTATAGACTTTAATGAAATATTTGTACCGATTGTGAAATAAAATTCAATTAGAATTCTAATGTCCATTGTATATAGATTTTCATCAAATTGATATTATTGATGCCTTTGTACATGAAGAATTGGAATTGAAAATCTACATATGTCAGCTGAGTGGGTTTGAATGAGAGAATGAAAAAGATGTGTGTTTGCTAAAGAGACCTCATTATAGGTTGAAACAATCGTTGAGGCAGCGTAATATAAGATTTGATATTTTTATGAGATCTATCCGGTACAGTCGAAAGCTATGATAACTGTGTCTATTGAAATGAGCCAAGACACGTAGAGAGACAAGTCCTATTAATTGTTTATGTGGATGACATACTGATAGATGTAAGAGTAATAAGAGTATTGAAATAATGAAGTCTAAGTTGAAAGGAGAGTTTGAGATGAAGGATATAAGAAAGGCTAGAATAATACTTTGGAGTTTAAATCTGAAAGAACATGCCACATGGCTATCTATTCTTATCTCCACAAGAATATATTCAGACAATCTTAAAGAAGTTTTCTATGTCTGAAGTCAAAGATATTTGAATTTTAATTGGTGTCCAATTCAAATTCAATGACGTTTCTCTTCAAACAGGAATGTTAAGGAGAATGTTTGATGAATAATTAGGGAAATACGTTTCCCACGTATTCTCTAAATACTCATTTGATGTCATATTCCTATATAAACCTCCTACTCTGCTAGCCCGTTGGTTTTCAAAACGGGCCAACCGCTTGGCTATTACGCCTCTTGGCCGCTCTTCACACTATCGCATCATCTAGTGGTGTGGTGGTTCGACCGCTCCTGCAGAAACTCTTGAGGAAGATTACCAATGAATATGTCAGCTTCAAAAGGAACTCATAACAGAATTGCTCGAAATCAAACAAGCTAGTGCTCACCTTCCTCGAAATATTTCAAATGATGCAGTGCTACCCAAACCTTGCGGAGTGTGGGGATAAGTATAAGCACTGAAGCTAAAAGATTAGTAGCGTGGTTATTCACGAACGACAGAATGTTGATTTGATGTATGATTTGTTTATCCTATAAGTAAAAAAAACAAAGATTGATCATAGTAAATCAGTGAAAATGGAATTCTATAAATCAGTGAAAATGAAATTCTATAAATCACGTTATAAATACAACATAAAAGGATTTATAACTCAATATAAAAGGATTGAAAAGGATTGAGCATTTTCCTTTAAGAAACGTATTAATAATAAATCAGAATATATGTTATTGGTGGAGGATTATTTTCATAATACAAATCAAATTTAATATTATCATATGTGTCTTCTTTTTTTTCTCGCATTTTTTAATATTTTTTTCATCGAATTTGAATAAAAAATCCGGAACAATAACTCACAATTGAATATCGTTATTAGACGATGAGTAAATTATACTATATAAAATTAAAAGAAAAGTTGAGAAGAATCATATTTGGTAATCGGTAATCGGTATACGGTATACCTAACATAGATTCGTTGTATTGCAAAGAAGGCAACCGCCGACAGAAAAAGAAAACATCACCGTTTAGAAAATCAGTTGGAGCTTAGGATTGCAATAGTGAAGATCAGAACCTGTCTGCTGTTTTATCTTCTTCTAGCCTCAACAAAAGGTCAAACCCTAAAATTTCACTTGCAAATGAGTTATCCTGTAGATAATACCGACTTTAGAGAGGAAATTCGAACTTGTTACACGGCACAAGACGATAGAGAAGAAGCTGCAGCTAGAGACTTGTCTAAGGTAGAGACGACACATGACCAGCATCTGCCAATACTAGACTCTATCCAAGAAGCTCTTGGAAAAGGTAGCTCCACTTTTATAATTCCTTTTATACATGTATTGGAATTTGGTTATATCTGATTACTTCTCTTAAAACTTCAGTTGTAAAGTAGGGTATATGCAATTTAGTGACAGTAGAATTAAGGCTTGCTTTTAACCTGTTTCTGATATTTTAGCTGGTATTTGCTCTGAGGCGATTGTTGATGAGTGTAGTCTGCTAGATTCTTATTTTTCTGAGTCTATTTTATCAGTTTATTAGACAAGGAGCTGTAAATTTCTTGTGAACTCAAGGTCTGGACTTTAGACCCACCAACAAGTTGTGACTAGAAATAGTGTTTTTGTATTTTGCAGAAGTTCGAAAATTCCAAGAGATGAGGGAATTGTCTCTGTTGCTATGTAATGCAGACAGTGACAATGGTAATGGTGTAATGGCAGACTCAAGTGCACGAATCCACGCCAATGGGAAAATGCAACACAGCGGTTCGATTTCCTTGACACATAAACTAAAATATTTAGAGGAGAAACTGGAGGAGACGAGGGCTATGGTTGAAGTGAAGGAATCTGAGATAAGTGACTTGAAAGCAGCTGTATATATGACCAAGTCACCGACTATTGAGTTACAGCAGGATAGATGTCGAGAGATGGAAGTTGGACTGGAAGTCCTCTTCTTGAAGAATATCGAGGCTGAGATCGTGCATCTGGGCGTATCAGGGGCGATAAGTAATTGGAGAGTTAGTGCTGCAGGAAATCAAATTAGATTGTTTGAAGAGCAGAAGAACCTAGCTACTAAACAAGCATGTATTCTGCAGAAGCTTGGAGAAGCCGAGAGTGAAGCTGCAATGGTTAGGAAACGGTTTGAGAAGCTGGAAAGTAGAGTAATCAAAGTCCAAATAGGTAAGGTTGGCATTTGCTTTCTTATACAGTTGTTCTTAGCTCTGTTAGTGTTTAGGCTTTTTGCCTTGCAGTTATGGCCTCATCATGTAGGAGTAGTACCAACATGAAAAATGAAAATAGCCTTTTGCTTTCGGTAATGGAGGAATGAGTTTTTGTATTGATTATGCTTTCTTTTGCCAATATCTCAGTTTAAATTACCATAACTTCAGCTGGTGAAATTAAAGGATAGTAGGAAAACGTATTAGATCACTAGATTAATTCTGAAGTTGTGTTGGTCAATTTTAGATTGAGATATTTTGGTGGTTTTCTAGATATTCAACCGGATAAAATCAAAATATCGATGATCGAAGAATGATCTGTACTTTGTGCCATTTTCTGAACCAGACCTCATGAATATATCAGCCGAATTGTAAAAACCAGTCTTTAACTGTCCAAAAATGGAAATCTGATTCATTTGATATTAAACGCTAAATTTTGACAATTTAAATTTAACACCAACCGGGAGCTGACGTCTTTGGACCGGCAAGAATCATAATATATTCAAACAAACGTGTGGGCGTTAGAGTACTGAGAGGACCTTTTCTTAGTACGATAGAGGACCGAGAAGGGCGCACCTCTGATATACTAGTTCTAGTGCCAACGGTGAACGCGGGGCAGTCAAGTGGGACCGGATAACTGCTTTAACGGTAAACGTGGGGGTAGCCAAGTGCGGAGCGGACAACTGCTGAAAATCTCTAAGTAGTAAGCACACTCCAAAATGAGTGCTTTCCTAGTCCAGACTTCTCCAAAGCTTCTGGTATCACAACCGAGATAACAACATGTTCTCTACCTTTGCGGGGATGGAGTGATAGAAGTTTTAAAAATGCGAGAGAAGGTCACGGGAGACAAACATTACGATAGATATCAAGTGGAAGTGCAATGATATATGTCGCTGAAGCATCCTAATAGACGTATAGACTTGAACCTTGTTCTTATGCAATCGGATCAATCCGATGAGACACTCGCATTCTAATAGACGACCTGTAGACTTGAATCTTGTTCTTATATGATCCGATCAATCCGATGAGACACTTGCAGCCTAATAGACGACCTCTATACTTGAACCTTGTTCTTATATGATCCATTCAGGTAAACGTGGGGGTAGCCAAGTGCGGAGCGGACAACTGCTGAAAATCTCTAAGTAGTAAGCACACTCCAAAATGAGTGCTTTCCTAGTCCAGACTTCTCCAAAGCTTCTGGTATCACAACCGAGATAACAACATGTTCTCTACCTTTGCGGGGATGGAGTGATAGAAGTTTTAAAAATGCGAGAAAAGGTCACGGGAGACAAACATTACGATAGATATCAAGTGGAAGTGCAATGATATATGTCGCTGAAGCATCCTAATAGACGTATAGACTTGAACCTTGTTCTTATACAATCGGATCAATCCGATGAGACACTCGCATTCTAATAGACGACCTGTAGACTTGAATCTTGTTCTTATATGATCCGATCAATCCGATGAGACACTTGCAACCTAATAGACGACCTCTATACTTGAACCTTGTTCTTATATGATCCATTCAGGTTCTATATTTGTTCGAATAAAATGCTTAGCGAATTCCATACGTCCAACTAAAATATCTCCTTCCGTTCATTTACGATGACATCTTTTCCTCGTAATTTTTTCTATTCTAGCAACGAAAAAATTATAATAATTCGTAAATCTAGATCAGCTAATTGTTACTAGTAGCTGCCCCGTATAAAAAATTTAGATTTGGAAATGCATTGAAACATTGATTAGTAAAAGAAAAAGCGAGATGCATTTCGCATTGCCAGACTTGTTGGATGAAATTGTATGATTATATTGGTCACTAGTGAGTAGTGAATCTAACAAAGGAGGCATCCATTTTTATTTGATCAATATCTTGACAAGAAGAAGACATATATGACCAAAACTTTTCATGGAAAGAAATAGATAGAAAGTTACATGAGAGATTAAATTCATAATAAGCAATAAAAAAAAAGCTATACAAATGAAAGATAAGATCAGCCGAAGAAGCTTGGATCATAACCATTGCTGGAGGTAGCCAAGATGTAGTAAGCCACTATGTGACCGATAGAACCCCAGGCAAGGACATCAACGATGTTGAACCCGACGGGATCGTTAGACTTTAGGAGGCTAACATACTCCTGGGCACGAAT
This sequence comes from Limnanthes douglasii subsp. nivea, assembly GCA_036936605.1. NCBI lineage: Eukaryota > Viridiplantae > Streptophyta > Magnoliopsida > Brassicales > Limnanthaceae > Limnanthes > Limnanthes douglasii. The sequence continues at coordinate 146,219,869 of JAUPFV010000003.1, read as the reverse complement.
ATCGCCAGCCTCGAAGTGGGTCTTGCCGTTCTGCTCCGGTACTTGCTTGGCCACATTCTCTCTCTGGAAGTTGAAGAAGACAAACCTACCGAGGAAGAGGGAAAGGCCGGTGCTTAGAGTGATCACAAGGGATGGGCTCAGCTCAGCTTTGACAACAAATTTCGACGTTTTTCTGATGCCATCTACTTTGATTCTGCTTCTTGGGACGGAAAGGGGTCTAAGGCCCTGGAATGAGATGTTGGATGGCTTGTACTTATACTCACTCTTCTGGAAGCTCGAGAAGGTAGGGCTCAACAAGGCGGAGGAGCTTGCACTTGCCATTGTTTTGGATTCGGAGATATAATGGATTGAGCAACTTCACTCTCTCTATCTATGATTATGAATATCATATCATGGATTTGAATAAGGAGATGGTGAGTGTGAGGATGCGAATCAACAAAGCAAAGATTGCGGCTGCTGACATGCCCTCCTTTCATTGGTCTCTCAGATTTTTGTGTCTTTGGATTAGGCCAGGAGGACATCACTTAATTTTTGTCTATCAACACAGGATATAGAACTTCAGCACTTTGTTCTTTGACCAAATTAATTTGCCCCACGGCGATTAAATTTTTCCAAAAAAATGTTGATAATCTAATATAATTTTTCAATATTAATACTGTACGAAAGTTTATAAAATAATATATTTGGGACCACCAAGATTTATTAATTAAAAGAGTTATTAATTAATCGTTAAATTAATAATTATTTATTTATATATTAATTAATATTTTATTAATTTATAGTAAAATATTTAGTTCACAAACCTCTTTTAGTATACAATGCATGTATATCAAATGAAGGGTCCAATTTGAAAGAAACCTCCAATTTTCCACCTTATTACGCTTCTTGTGTTCAATATATCACTTTATGGACATTAAATATATTTTCTATATATATACAAGATCAAAATAGGTTAACACAAACAAATCATACACACAACATGGCTTCCCATCTTAAAGGTGTGAAAAAAACAACAATGACAGACGAGATTCGACGAAGAAAATGATGAAAGTTATACAATGAAGCCCCCTTCGCGAAACGAAGCTATTAAAACGGCAATCACATTGAACAATTTATTGTTGAGCTATGAGAAAACAACACCAGAAGTTCTTACCATGCTAAAGAAAATTAGAGACGAGATTCAAGGGGAAATTGATTTCAACAAAAAAAACAAAAGACAATTGAGTCATTTTTCAAGAAACTTTCATAAATCATTCATGTAATATGTTATATATAAGGAATTATTAATTTATATTTTATATGAGGTCTAAAGAAATTATCAAAAAAGTATTATCTTATAATTTTAGCGAATTATTAATTTAGCACCCTATCCTCGAGTCGGGACCGGCCAAAAATATTATCTTAGAGAGTTCAATAAATAGTCAAGTATTAATTTATCGAGTTTCTACTGCACCAGACATCTTCTTTACTTGTTTCTACTTGTTTTTCTTTTTTTCTTTAAAATCGAAGTATATCAAAATGGATAAAATTTCACATGCCGCAAGATTTGTTATTCTTAATTACTTATTTTTGAATTAATTGATAATAAAAAAGTCGCATCAATGAATAAAAAAATTATTCGTATTCATATTATATAAAAAGGAGTAATATATGGCACACGGGTGAAGTATGTCATTAACGGTTAAGCATTTGTTTTAGAGGTCATTTTTATGTTATAAATAATTTACTTTTCATTTTTGAACCAACTTTTTTTCTATTCCGTATTTTTCGAACAGTAGTTTGGAAAAAAAAATCAAAAGTATTAATGGTTTTGTTTTTTCTAAGACGAACAAAACTAGATTCATTAATGATATTTTTTGTATTTTTTTTGTCGGTAACATGAATGACCTGACATACCAAACATGCGAGACCGAACATAAATAGACATGTGAGGCCAGACTTACTAAACATGCGAGATCAAGCATACAAAAATATTTGAGACCAGGCATAAATAAACATGCGAGACACAACATAATTAAACATGTGAGACATCTGGTACTTAATGATAAAAATACGAAATTAGGTTTACTGGGTTTAACGGAAAAAAATCATCCATAAATATAGTTCTGCCCGTCTTAAAAAAATAATGTCTATACTTGCATGATTTATTATGCCTCGTCTCTCAGGATTTAATAATATTTGGTCTCACATGATTTATTATGTCTAGTCTCGAATGTTTATTATGATGGGTCTCTCGTGATTTATTATGTGTGGTATCGCATGTTTTTTATGTATGGTCTCATATGTTTATTTATGCTTGGTCTCACGTGTTTTTTTAAGTCTGTTTCACATATTTGGTTATGCATAGTCTCGTATGTTATTGGAAAAAAACCCATCATGGATCTAGTTTTGTTCGTCTTAAAAAAATAAATTTGATGGTACTTTAAAAAAAAAATTCAAACTCTGGTTTGAAAGATACAACCCTCACAAAAAAAATAAAAAAAAAATAAAAAAGATAAGCTTTGGTTCAAAAATTATAAGTGGTTACGTGGCCGGTGACGAAGCCTATGAATATTTGAGGTATTATTTTAAAAATTAGATATTAAATGGGAGTTCTTTTAGTAAAATGGATATTATGTTTTCAGTAATGAAAGTTGATGTATTAGATGATACTAAGGTTTGGTTTTGAATACTTTAGAACATATTTTTCTATTATATATTTTGTAGTACAAAAACAACAAAGTAAAATTAGAAGTAATAATAACTTTTTAAGAAAATATCGAGATTAAAAAGCATAATGTTGTTGAGAAGATGGAATGTGATCGATGACTCAGTTAGTTTTAGAAAATGAGTTTTGAAAAATGAGAACTTGGATTAGGAAAAGATTCGATTGTGAATATATAAAAGAAAAATAATTTTTAAAAGACAATATTATTATATATCGTTTATTATTCAAGATAAAAAAAATTCAAAACAAAAAAAGCGATTAGTTTTTAAAAATTTAATCTATTGATATGGTAATATTATTCTTCAAAGTTTAACAAAATTATAATATAATTTTAAAAAATTCTAAATATTATATATATATATATATATTCAGAATGAAAATAAAAAACAAAAACATAAAAAAAATACCATAAAATTCAAGTCTAAAAATAATGAAAGAATTATTAATGAAATCAATCAAATCGAGTTCAAATAAAATGGATCAATCACAATTAGAGATACATACTTCATAACATAATTTATAGCTTAAATATAGGTTAAAAAATTGTGAATTTAGATATTCTGATTTTCTGAAACGTTAGCGCAACACGTCGACATCAATAGTCGAATGTGGCCATTATTATCGACATGATACTCCGACGTGGATGGTAATGTAGACAGCCACATTTAGCTAACAATATTGACATGGTACGTCGACATCTTCGTCAGTGTCGACGCGTTACATCGATATGGGCATCATTATCAAAGTGTCGCCTCTATAGTTGTTTCCATATTCAAAAATAAATATCGACGGGTTGACTCAACGTAAGGAAAACAAGACACTCAGATTTTCAATACGTAAATATTGCACAAGCTAGTCATTTTCGTTGGTATCTTTTATACCTAATCGAAAACAATACATAACAAAAGAAATTTAATTTTTTTTGTACATAGTCAAGACTAGTACGGAGTGATGAGTAAAGATGTGACTAAAGAGGGAACCTTGGATCTTAGTGTATGATGTGACTAGAGTGGAATGTGTAGAGAGAGAAAGTGGAAAGAGAATGTATTAAAGAATATCCACCAACCCAGGAATAAAGGGGTTCCTTTATATAGTGGGTGAGGTGGTCCCCACTTATTTCCTAGGTGATCCTTCCATTGTTACAAATTGGTCTCTTTCTTTTAAAATTTTTGGGACATTATCCTCTAACTAAGTAATAAATACACTAACATGACAATTACATTTACTTCTCTTTGACAATTAATATTTCTAATCTTGACTTGACGATTTATCTCCTTATCAGTAGCCCCCCAATCTTCAAGAGCTAGGGAGTGAAGACTTGTAAGCAGGTAATGAGAGCTTCTGGAAAATTGCTGCATCGGTAATTATGCCCCCAAGAAAGGAAATGCTAGCACCCCGATTTTACAAATTGATCGCGGGACTCTTCTGGCTTTGCTTTGCCGAGGCCGTCTGTTCATCTCCTTACCAAATGTTACGCCCGACCCATTCCTATTTCTTACGACACTTTGGAGAAAAAAACAATTATGCTTATGTTGGTTCGACCTTGGGCTATAACATCATTGGACCCTGGTTGATGGACCCATCATGGGCCTAAAGGATTATCCGGCCCATTTGCGAAGCGACCCGTTTTTCTTCTTGGTACTAGTGAACACGTGGGACTCACTTGAGGAACACGCGAGTTCTGATGCCGTTGCACGCCTATGAAACTATCTTGATGATTACTTATTTCTTACATAGCCGGTGGCTACTTACACGTGGCTATCCCTCATTCGAAGCATGTCCGATCACACACCCCTCTAGAAGACTCTTCGACTTCCCGTGGGTCTTTTCCTTTGGACTTCCCTACGTAGAAGACGGTTAAGGCACTCGGCTGCTTATAAATATAACTCTCCTCATCCATTCTCTGCCTACTCAGAAAAATTCTAGAGAGAGAGAGTCTCCTTTAGCAGTTCTATAGAGAGAAGCTAGTGTGTTTATGAGAAAAAAAGCCTCGAAGAAAAATCAGAAACCTAAAGAGAAACCGAAGCATGTTTTCGGATTTATCGATTGGACCAACATTAGTGACAGATCTGAAGAGTATCGCGCCGCGGGATTGATTTGGGATTCCAGCAAAGCGCCCTTTACGTCTGTTCCTCTTCCTCACGATCCTGTCTAATCAATGCCCGTGCTTGCTGAATCGTTCCTTGCGCCGGAACCAATCGTCGTCCCAAATCTTGAAGCGATTCTTATCTCTTCGAGCAGTTCTTCCCCGAGCCCTTCTACTAGTCTCTCTAATGATGAGTAAAGATGTGACTAAATAGGGAACCTTGGATCTAGTGTATGATGTGACTATAGTGGAAAGTGTAGAGAGAGAAATTGGAAAGATAATGTATTAATGAATGTCCACCAACCCAAGAAAAAAGGCTTCCCTTATATAGTGGGTGAGATGGTCCCCACTTATTTCCTAGGTTGTCATTCCATTGTTACAAATTGGTCCATTTCTTTTAACACTTTTAGGACATTATCCTCTAATTAAGTAATAAATACACTAATAGGACAATTACATTTATTTCTCTTTGACAATTAATATTTCTAATCTTGACTTGGCGATTTATCTTCTTATCACGGAATATGGTAAATCTAAACTCGAAGAAGACGTAAAACATATAGGTAGAATTATGGAATATATAATAGTGAAGAGTTTTAACGATGATGAAAATACTAGAAGATATACGAAATGAATGTTGCTTGCGAGAAATCCCAACCATGTTAAAAATAAACTAAGAAACATAATGTTAAGAGAATAAGAAGCATGTAAAAGAAATATGATTATTTGTTTAGACTTTAACCTTATCTCGTTAAAGGTAAAATTGGATTATGGAATCCAAAAATTTATTTGCGCGAAACATAATCATGACCTTTCAGAATCGTTAGAAGGATTTCCTACAGCGAGAAGGTTATAAATAGACCATGAAACATTCGATATGAAATTGTATACGGTCGGTTCCATCATTCAGAAGTTTTATTCAGTTTGAGGAATGAGAAACCCAAAAAAGTATTCAACATACGTAACCTTGTTAACACAAGATACGAACATTGAAAACTTAATCAATAGGTTATAGAATATTTGTTGGTTGAAGATAATCTTTCCTCATTTATGATTTAGTCCATTTTAGAGGTAACATGTATGAAAATGAATTATCATTTTGGTTTAAGGATAAATCTCACTCTTTCAATCTTCAGGATTCATGGTTGCATGGAAGAGAATGACTAATAAGTGAAATCCTATCGGACTTTCTTTTGTATGAAGTTACTTAATTAATATAACCTAGGTAAATATTCGAGAGATAATTAACCTGTTTGGTTATTTATTATATAGAAAGAGAAGGTGTGACAAGGGTAGTTGTAAGTATAAATCTATCATAATTTCATAAAGCCTAAATCTTGATTTATATAGACATTTGGATCAACTGGGCTTAAATGGTTCATGGATCTATTTGGATAACCCAAGACTTTATAATATTAAATACCACTAATATTAAATCTTTATTACATTACCCCCATAAGGTAAATTCTGGTATAGTAATACACTAGTCCAACTCACGGTTCAAATATGTGGTCTTTATTAGTAGCCCCCTTAGACTTGGAAAAGGTCCTTCGGGAGGGTTTAAACTTGGAAATTCTTTGGATTGAATCATGCACCAGTACTGGAAGATTCAAATACATGCTAGAGGGATAGGCTTGACTGATAGAATTGCTTATGCGCTTAGAGTTTTCCCCGAGTATCCGAGAATTGGATAGCCTGGCTTCCAATCACTGCCGTTCTGGAGATGGCTATATGTAATTATACTCTTATACATGTGTCGTAAAAGTATTTGATCCATGAAATACTATCTGAATGGTGAAGTGTGCTAAATAATTTGAAACGATTCCATTTTTCTAAGAAAATAATCGTTGAATGAGACCTTTCCATTTCCTCAAACTTTCGTGCATTAGGCCTGGGATCAGTAGTCGTTGGGCTTTCCTATAACCCTCTATAAATATTCTAACTTTCTCTCAAAATTTCTTTCACTTGTAACTATTTCTAGTGATGAAGAGAGAATCTCTCATAATGAGTCACCACAAACCCTTGTTTCATTTCAGTCATGATCATGAAACCTTTTTCGGCTACTTTTTGATGATATATACCCTGTTCGGAGTTGTATGTTTTGTGCTACTAATATTTTAGAAATTAGTTGTGTATGTATAATAATGTTGAAGCCAAAATATAAGCATAAAACCTACTATGCTTCCATAAACCTAATGGGCCACACTCATTGTTCAAACATTCAATTATTGAGGCAAGTATCCTTATAACAAGCATTCCATATCCGTCGATTTTCAATCATCTACCGCTTAGTTTTTAGAATTAAAAAATCATTCTTTGAAGCCAACCTGGTCCCAATAAGAAACTAGAAGTAAACGCTGATCATGCTTCATTGAAACTAGCAGATATCGAGTACAGATCACCTATCAACCGCTTCAGTAAAAAAGAAAACATACTTTTGATTCTCATTTAAATAAGGGTCATACCGAGCATACTTCAGCTACCATTAATGCCCTATCGGAGACCTTGGTTAGAGGCAATGTCAATGTTGTTAAAAATATTGATGTCCCTCAAATGACATTAATAGAGAGTTCTCCAAGCATACTGATACCCTCTGGAGAAAATCTGATGCAGTTGGTAGACGAGACATAAGAGAATACTGATGTTGGCGATATTGAGGGAGAAGCAACCCAAGGTAGATGAAGGGAAAGCTCTGAAGGCCAAAGGTGGAAAAATAAAAAAGTAAGATTTTGAATTACCCCTTTAGTAGTCGAGCACATTGGGCCTAATTTTCAAAACGTCAATAATAAATACTTTATTCTCTTCACGAAATCTCATATAATTATTATTCAAAGAAGAGATCGATGATTTATGGACTAGATGGGGAATTGGGGATTTGGTTTCCCCTAGATCCAGAAGTAGTTCGTTCCTTCGATCTGGTTAGCATATGTCCAAGTCAAGCCAGCCTGAAGACCTGGTTTAGTTTGATGTCGCGTATCATGAAATCAAAGCTATCTAAGATCAAAATATTGATAGAGCAATCAGTAACTATTACCGGGTTATCTAGGAATCCTTGGATCCCCATCTACTTTATTAATCTGGGAATTAGTATAAAATAGTAAGTGATTTACTGGATGCAGAAAAGCTATGGAGAATGGTAAGAAGATCAATCTTAAAAAATTATGATAAACATACAAGGTTGTTGCATAACACATGTAATTTCTGTTTATTTTTTTATTACAACTTTAATTGCAGGTACCCTTCAATACTCTATTTTTTTTCATAGTTATACCGAAGTCCCATCAGCATTATTTGGAAGCGACCCTTAGATACTTTCAAAAAATTAAATTAGTGGGTCATAAAGAACTAGTCGAACAGATTCCATAAATTAATGGTAAGAAGATCACTTGTTGTTCACTCAGTCGAAGCTTAATTTATTATGGGAGAAATTCACAACTCCACTACGTGCATCGACAATCCTTAATTGATTAGAAGCTTCACATGGAAATTTATACCTTTCGACTATGAGGAGGACTCCAAGCTACAGGGTGTAGAAGGATGATGTTAGTGGCTCGGGCCCTAAAAAAGTAACCGACGGTGTTGCTGAGGTGATTCCATCTAAGAAAACATTGAACAAAATTTTTGATGCTAAAGTGAGAAAAATATATGAAGAACCTCCAACCCTGAAATGTATAAGAATCACAAAGAGGGGGAGGGGGAGTAGTGAGAAAAAAAATAGAACAATAAAAAGATGAATACTGGTTTGGAGATTGTTCGTGTTGCGGATCAAGGGAGAAGTCGTCCAATGTTTGAGCTTCATACTGCTCAAACATCTGAGAATAATTCTTATTCTTCTCGGGAAGTAGATGAAAGAGTGACTAAAGGTCACAACCCATTGGGGAGCCGAATGAGCTAAGTAGTGTAAACCCAGAGGAAAAGTCTCCAAACCTGGAAAATTTTGTTGAAGCTTGACTCTTCCACCTTGAGAATCGGGACACCTTTGCATCTAGTCTGCTTAACTTCATCAGGCTTATTTTTTAACTGAAAAGGGAAGTAGCTAAGAAAAATAAGATCATTGCCTCTCTTCAAAACGAATGTGATGTTAATAGAAAATCCTTTGAGAATCAAATGAACTGTGCTAGTAACCTCAAAAGTCGAGTTGCACGGGCTAAAGAGAAGCTTAGAAAGGAAAACAATGCTAACGAACCCCATATTGGAGAGATAAAGGCCTCTTGGACATAGGAAGCCTTGAAGTACAGGGAAAAGAAAAAATAAGCATAATTTTCGAATAGACCTCCTGCATAAAATGTTAGATGAGCAGAAAGTTACTACTAAGAATATCGTGGAGGATCTAATAGTATTCAAGAAACAGGCTATGAAGAACCAAACGGATGTGGTTGATGCGTATGTGGAGAAGTGTTTATGGCCACTAGAGAAGCAGGACATTTCGATTAAATCCAAATTGGTTATACACTTTCACAAAATGTTCCCAGATCTTTACTTGTATCTTTTTGGGACTTGGTACCTGGAGAGGTAAGGTCTTTTGATATGATATTCAGAGATGAATTGGACACCACCCTGGATACAGAAGGCAATGATAACGTCTTTGAGAATGAAGATGATGACTCTAAATGTGGGATCTCCGAAGAGGACCAACAAGTGGAAAATTATAAGGATAAAACAAATTATGGTGAGTTGAATTATTTTCTTTTCATAACTTTTTTTGTATCATCAACTTTTTAAGTCCCTCATATTGCCAAGACATTTTTTAATCGCATTTGAAATTTTTGTAAGTCTCTAGTGTAGAAAATGATTTTTTAATCACATTCATAATTTGTTTTTGTAAGTCCGTGTATAGCCAAGATATCTTGTAATCGCATTTGGAATTTATCAATAATTCATTTCTTTTTCATTATTATTTAAATAAATTTACTCATCGAATAGTGTAATCAGAATTCTCTTGGTAGAAGATAATCAATCTCTAACCATGCACCAAAATAAACTTCAGACCATGCCATCATTACTTAAAACTTGACCAGCTAGTTGTTGAAACCTTTTAATTATGACCAACTAATGTTGGATCTTTTACACTTTACCGATAAGTATTTGGACCTTTTAATTGTGACTAACTAGTGTTGGAACCTTTTACACTTGACCAACCAGTGGTGGAACCTTTTAATTGTGACCAACTAGTGTTTGAACTTTTTAATTATGACCAACTTGTGTTGGAACTTTTTACACATGACCAACTAGTGTTGGAACCTTTTAATTGTGACCAACTAGTGTTGAAACCTTTTAATTGTGACAAACTAATATTGGAACATTTACACTTGACCAACTAATGTTGAAACCTTTTAATTGTGACCAACTAATATTGAAACCTTTTAATTGTGACCAACTAATATTAGAACATTTACACTTGACCAACTAGTGTTAGAACCTTTTAATTTTTTTAAAAATTTGAGTAAAAAATATTTGAATCTATCTATGACAAGATAGGAATATAAAAATAAAAATGATTGATAAACAATAAGTTAGTCGGACACATCATTAAAACCCTTCATCTGCAACGACGGTAGGAAAGTGTGTGTCTTAGGACATTACATCATAAAATTTTAAAAATATACACGGGTCTTTTTTACAATTATTCCAAATAGAGTCTTAAGTGCTCAATATTCCAAGGGTGTCAAATGGAGTTATTTTGTTGATCTGTCATTTGATAAGTTCCATGTTTAACTTTTTCAATAACCAAAAAGACCCTTCACTATGTAATGCTAACTTTCAGTGTGTACAAAGACATTTTTCAAAACTTTGTCCTCCACTCTGAACCTTCGGAACCTAGGATGTACACTTGCTTCTCACCAAGGTCTGATAATAAAAATATCTTAAATATAGCATTGTTATTTTTCATCAATTAAATCTACTTAAGCTCTTCGATCCACATTGTTACCCTCATCAGAGTAATTTGAAATCCGGAAAGATTGTAAAGTAGACTAAGTTGGTGTTACCGCATATATCCCACAAACTAATACAAAATGATATTCTTCAGTTGTTGTTCGGGAAGCCCATAATACTTCTTGTAAATAATTTGGCCATTTTTGGTTGCCTTCTCTAAATTATTTCTCAAACCATTGACGATGGTTACATTTGTTACTTCTATTTTCCCATTATCCTAAGGATTAAAAGGTGATGAAAACAATGTTGAGTTCCTCTGAAGGAGAAAAATGCTTCAATGTCTTTGTTTTCAAATTGATTCCCATTAAATATGGTCATTATTCTTGAAATTTTGAACTTGCAACATATATTGGATATGATTAACTTAATAAGAGCTTTTGCATAGCTCTGGACATAGGCTCTAGAGAAATAATGAACAACCACAATAATGGCATGACGGGCTTTGAGTGTCATAGCTAAAGGTTCATCCCCCATCTTTCGAAAAGCAATGCCTTAGATATTGATTCAAGTGGTACAATTGTTACATGTATTGTATTTGCAAATCGTTGGCAGAGATCACACCCTCAGACTAATTCTTTGGCATATTCCAAATTAGAAAGACAATAATACTCGGCCAATAAAACCATTATCGTTAATATTTTATAGCCACAATGATAGATCCCTCCCCGTTGTGTAATTCAGATAACATCATTTGTGATTCGTTAGCTCCAAGGAACCGCAACAGTGGTCGACTCAAAGATTTCTTATACATTATGTCTCCATGGACTACAAAACCATATACCTCGAATCTTAGCTTTTTAGCCAATGTTTTATCAACTGGCAGTGTCCTTAATTATAAAGTTTTTAATCTCAAATCTGTAATATTTCTCCAAGCTTGTTGAAATTTGGAATGCCTATTTTATTCCTAAATTTTTCTCAGAGATTGATGTTATTGAAGGGTGCTCTTGTACCAGTATCCATGGATATCCTTCGATATATAAAATAGTAGCTAATGAATCAGCTATCGATTTTTTAGTCCGACAAACGTGTTTGTACTCGATGCGTTCAAAAACATTATTGTCTTTTCAATGATTTTAGGTATTTTACTAAGTGATAATTTCTTGCTTTAGATTAACCAAATTCATGATTAACAAATATATTTGAATCACTTACTAGACGAACTTTCTTAGCATCATAGATTTGCGCAAGCTTTAGCCCTGTCAATGATGCCTCGTATTTTGCCACCTTATTTGAAACTTTGAAGCCAAAGTGTATAGCTTGGTGTATTGAATCTCCGGAGGGGGATACCAGGTGAAACCTTACTCCAAAAACCAAAACACTTAAGCCTCCATTAATTCGAACTATCCACTCATCCAAGGTTTATCAATATTTGGCCCATGCTATGATTGCTCAATTTCGAAACTCAACTAGAAATGTTGTCAAAGCTTGTGCCTTTATTGTTTTTTGAGAAGCAACTTTGATGTCATATTCTCCTAATGTCACTGACAACTTAGTTATTCGACACGATACATTTGTTTTTTGTAACATATTCTTAAGTTAAAAGGAAGTTTGAACTGTAATAGAATGGGTTTAGAAATATGACTTCATTTTTTATGTTGCCACTACTATAACCAAAGCTAACTTTTCTAGTTTTAAGTCTCATTTTCAACATCTAATAAGATTTTACTTCTATAATAAACTAGGCGCCGATAACTTTCAATTTCTCTAAGCAGAACTGCGCTTATAACATAATTTGACACTGCTATATAGATTAATAGATTTTCTCTCAAAACTGTTTTGGTCAAAACCTCTAGAGAGGATATGTGTTATTTTATTTCTGTAAAGGCTTCGTCACACTACAAATTCTGAATGAATTTATTCGTCTTTCTTAGTATTTAGAAAAATGGTGCACACTTGTCTAAAGACCTGGATATAAATGTGTCTAAACCTGCTAAACTTCCAGTTAAAATTTATACATCTTTGATGGACCTTGCGGATCCATGTTGATTAAAGTGTTCGACTGTACTAGGTCAGATTGAATGCATTTTTACTTACAATATAACCCACGAATATTCTGGACCGAATACCAAATATACACTTTTATGGGCTTACTTTTAAGTTGATGGGTTTCAGATTAGAAAACGTTTCCTCTATATTGGAGATATGACCCTTATATATCATGTTTTTTACTAACATATCATTAATATAAACTTAATTTTTTTCTCAGATCTGGCTAGCGAAAGACTTATTTACCAAGCGCTAATAAGTAGCGCAACTTTCTTTAAACCAAATGACATCACTTTATAACACTAGAGCCACATACTCGTTACGATCGTAGTGTTTTCTTGATCCTTCTGATTCATCTGTATCCGGTTATACCCGTAAAAACGTCCATGATAAGAGTTAAATACCCGAAGTCGAGTCTAGCAACTAGTGAATTCTAGGAACAGTGAAAGGATCCTTCGGACAAGCTCTGTTTAAATCTTTAAAATAAACACACATGAGGCATTTTTTATTTTATTTTATATTTTTAACGAGTATCAGGTTTATTGTCCATTACGGGTATTGAGACTCCTGGATATGCCCTATTTTTTTAATCGATCAATTCTTTGTTTCTGGATGATGAGGTGTACATTGGGTCGTAATGCTGGTTTACGACAAATAACACTTGCAGAAATGGCTATTACATCCTCGGTACACCAGAAAAATATATGAAAATTCTTTGATAAAAAAATAGTAGTTGTTCCCTTATGATTGACGGTAAACGAGCTCTAATAAATACTATTTTTCAATTTGGAAAAGTGTGCACCTCGATATCTTCATTAGGTATTACCAAACCGGGAGTCTCCATCAGATCATCTATTACATCTGAATCTGAAGTGGATTAGATAATTGTTATTCATTCTCGATTTTCGCATTATAGATTGTTTTAGGATCCAAAACAATAATGTAGCATTCTATGGCCATTTTTGGTTATTGTGGATAACTCTGACCTGGCCCCCAATAGCATATTTCAAACACTGGCAGACATTGGACGCAACCGCGTACATTCTCGATAACCATCATCTTTCAAATATAGAATTATACGAATTGGGTTCATCCATCATTATAAAAAGTACTCTCAGCATTTTCTTGAAGGGCTCTTTCCCTAACAATGCATCTCCTTAAAATTATTTAATTACCTCTACAGTTAATCATGTAAAACCCACTATTGTTCTATTTGACTGAAGTATGACTAAAGGGTTTTCATTTTCTTGTAAGTGGAGATGAATAAGATATTTGTTGAACTACCCGTATTAATCGGGATTCTTTGGACTTTAGTTCCCTTATTTTTTTCTTCGATTACCACAACATCCTCATGTGGCTTTTAAACATCTTTTAAATTACGACCATCAAACATAATAAACAACATTAGATCTTCGTGAAGATAATAGACATTGTTCATTCCAAATGAGTCACCAAACTTATAACATGACTATTCCACGAACAACCAGCTTGCCCTGATACCGTACCGGAAATAGTCAGTGATTTAAAAAAAATTACAAAAACTATTAACCTTTCCTTCCTCATTGAGTTCATCACTCACTATAATACTCGCTCGGTCATGATCAAGGTAGAGATACTCATAATTCACATTAAATTTATTGTAGAGTCTGGTTATAACCATTGCATTTTCCTGCTTGGGGTAGATTTTATAATTTCCCTTCGGATTATGGATTGATTGTTAACTGGAGGTTACACCCGACCCCTGGATTATGATTGTACAAAATTGGTTTCAAAGCGATGCAATCCCTTGTATCATGGCCTATATCATTGTGATACTTGCAAAATTGGTTATTCCGGTTTTCCATCAAACTTTAGGCTGGAAGTGATTTTATAAACTGAATAAAAGTCCTTGTCTTGTAAAAAATAGTAGCAATACTCTATGTTAGTTTTGTATAGTGATCAGGTCAGACCCATTGATTTGCTCTGGATTCAAACTGCTAACCTTGTGGGTTTTGTTTTATCCTAAGTCGAGACATGGTCTTATTTGTGCTTTTAGGTCAAAAATTAGTAGTTTTTTTAGGCTAAACATTTGGGGCATGTTGTTGTTGATAGCCTAAGGTAAAAGACTGTGAAGCCTGTATTTGCAAATGGATCAATATTAATCTTTTTTACTCCTCCAGTTTGACCTAATTTTCAACTTAAGCTAGAAAATCTTCGAGCGTTAAGGTTTTATTCATGGTCACGGTATCATCCAATTATGTGCGGAGAAACCATTACTTGAAAGAAGTTATGACCATTTACTCATACAAATCATCAATATATTTTTAATAAGCAAAGAGTTTTTGGTGTAATCTTTCAAACTCTCCCCAATAAATAGTGACATTGAATTATTGTGTCTTCGTCCTCATTCTATTCTTGATTCCCACAAACTATCTTTGGAATGCAGTCCATAACATATCTAAATTCTTGATAGAAACTTATGAAAGCCCGTAGTACCATTTTAGAGCATAATCTTTAAATTTTTAGGAGAAATCCCAACACAACAACTTCTCATCATCATAATTCATCATAAAACTTCTCATCTAGATCCTTACTCTCATTAAACTTATCAAATTTATATACATCAAACCTTTTTGATAAATATCCCGAACAATGTAAATAGATAGCGAGGATTGCCTCTAGTTATGCCCCTGACTATATTGGTGATCCTCATTAGCTGCTTTATAAATATTCTGCTCGGACTGAAGCATAAATTGATTATTTGCATGATAATCAACACTTTGGTCCCCCACACCTTCCTGGACTTTCCTAGATCGGTTGATGTTATTCGACTCTCCCCTCAAGGTTTATTATTTATTTTCCTTTCTGAAGCTCTCGCTTACTCGGGGAGGTACATTATTTGTTCGACATCTGCTCTTGTTCCTTGTTTTGGTACCGATGGGTATGTCTCTTTGAGTAATGCTTATCATCATGATTTTTTTTATAACGGTGATCCCTATTTGAAGACGATAAAAATTCATTGGACTCGTACATAATACTCACTAGACTCTAAAAGACTGTAGTGATACCTGGTCATTTATTCCCCTTTTTAAGTAATGATGGCTTCAGTGTTTTTCTCGATTGCGTTGGAAACTAGAGTTAGTAGCTCCTCTTTAGAATCTTATAGTTCCTCAAGCTTGTAGACTTCCAAGAGAACTTTTCTTGGTTTTATTTTTTCTTCTTTAAGGGATTTTAATGCCTCAATTTCCTCCCACGAGTGATCACAACGCTCTTCCATGATCAATTGTTCATGTTTCTCTTCATCTATAACTTCATGAGCCAACTAAAAAGACATTTCTCTAATCGTAACTCTTTCAGTAACTACCGCAAGATCCACCTACATCTAAAAATTTATTCTTCAGTAGATTTTGAAGACAATACTTGAAACGTTTGAGGTTTTAAATGGCTTTTATCTAGGTACCTTTTCGAACTTCTCACTGTGGCCGCAACTGATGAGTGTCAAAGACTTTCAGGGGGTATTTGTGTAAAATAGAGAATTAATAAAATCAGGATAAAGCTTATAGATAAAATTGAGTTGTTTGGTTATTTATTATAGATAGAGAAGTTTTGACAAGAGTAGTTGTAAGTATAAATGTTGTCCTTATTTTCTAAAGCCTAAATCAACCTTTATACAAACATTTGGATCGCATGAAATTAAATGATATACGGGCTCATTTGGATTACCCAACCCTATATAATCCAAGCCTCTTATAATATTAAATAAAGCTAATATTACATCTTTATTACATTAACACCATAAGGTAAATTCCAGTATAGTAACCAACTAATCTGACTCACCATTCGGATAATTCGGTCTTTATCAAATGCAATCATGTCAAAAAAATTATCTTTTTGTGCATTTATTGTAAGTGGTTAGTCGATTTTTTCTCGTTAAAAGATGTTTTCCCTCTCTTAGAGAAAAAAGTTTTACATCACTTACGTGAACGAGAATTATTTTCATGAACGTAAGTGAATTTATGATTTTCAGTTGTTTATCAAGTTTGTAACAATTTATAGGTTAAGATCTATCATAACGCAACAAAATCTCTCGATGCAAAATGTTGACATTAGTTGTTAGTAAAAAAATAATTTTGTATATGTCGACAACCTACATCGATATATAATGCACATAATAAACCATAAATATTGACACTATATGTTGAAATTTCTTATTCCTCGAAACACAATTGTTATATATTTGGCAATAGGTTTTTAAAGATATTCTACATTAAGACTCCATAACTGATTCTTATAATTACATCTGAATTCGACTTAGTGAGTCAAAATCATATGCAAGTCTATTTTAATGAACAACTACTATCAATGGATTGCATCGATAATCGTAGTTATGCATTTGTTTCTTTAATTTACATGCCAATATTTCTTATATTTTCTAATAATGAAATAAAATTTTATGTCTTGCAATAAAAGTAATCTTAATATATAAAAAACCTTAATTGGATTATTGTATCCCAAAATATGACACCAAACATCTCAAATTATTGTATCCTAAAAAATTACATTATTTTACGTCCAAGAGAAGTATATGTTTTTTTACAGTTTTGCAACCTTCACTAGTATGCATTCGGGAATCCTTATCACAGTTCAAAACAAAATTTTAGATATTATATCTAGCCCCACTTAAGATAATTGAATTAAGAACTATAGTATTTTGAAGAAATAATTATACTAAATTTTCACACACGTTGTATCTTTAATACGCAATAGTTTGAGCAATTGATATACAGACAAGTTAAGTGTGACACCATACAATACAATATTTCACGTAGCTTACATAATTCATTTGTGCTCCCAAATATTTTACACAGTAAAAAAACATGATTAATAAATAATAAGATTGATGATAATGAGAATTAAATACATCAGCTTACAACTAACTATAAACTCTTTAAATTATGTGATATTTGTAGTAAGTAAGCAACCAACAAATACACATATCACCAACTTCTACCTTTAAATCTACACAGTGATTAAAGAATAAATAATACAATTTTTTAAGTGTCCATGTTGATAAAAACTTAGAAGTTAAAAGACATATTTTGACGTAGCCATAACCAATAATGATTCCAACTACATGATGGAGCTTATTTACCATAACTATTTCTATATCTTCTTGCATTTGAATAGTAAAATTGGATAAAGACGACACACCTATCGTAGTAAACTCATTATACACTGTGTCTACATATAATGATGATATTAGATGTCTAAATATCAATAAAATTATCATATTACTCACTATGGTCTTTGATAATTATTGATAATTTCCTTAAAGTACTGGAGTCTACTTGAATGTCACCCAACCTATAACATTTATCTAAGAACAATTTTGCAAGAAATGGGCACACATACAAGAGGTTACTCAATCCATCATTAAAATTTGGTTAGTTGCACTGATAAAACCTTGAGGCAGGACCAATACAAAGGGATATTTAGAGAAATTGCAAATCAAAAGTTGACCAACTTTAATTTCTTCAAAGGCTCTCGATACATGTATATGTGTCTCAAATCGAACTCCATAAACTCCCAAAAATAACGATTCATGTACTATGCATATGGCTGAGTCATCTAGTTCACGTAGTTTACTGTTCATTCATTAATATTTAGCTGTTTGGTATGAATTACCGCTCTCGATAAAATATGAACCACTGAAACACTTTAATTTAATAGATATCCAGAGTTATTCGATCCTATCATATAGCACCCTTAGTTATTTCTGAAGTATTTCGGGAGAGCTAACATTGTAAAAGAGATCTAAACCGCTTCCAAAGTGGGTTGTTAAATTCATTTCTTTCGAAAATTCACAACTTTAAACGTTTGATTTTTCATGGCATGTGTCAAATAGTCATTAGGGAAATCGAATGATTTATTTCTTGGAAATAGTATATATTACTAAAAAAAGATACAAACGACTCCTTTTTCTAGCCCTTCCTAATTATCACCCTTAATTTCTCTTCCCTAGTAAAACCCGTAAGTGCGTTTTCAATAATTATATATATATAAAATATTAACTTCTATGAATTCTATATTTAGAGTGAGAAACAAACCAATTTTCATAATTCGTGAGAGATAAAAATTTCAACTTTTACCCAGATTCATCTTTCGTTCTTCTCGATTCTTGTATGTTTACAGCAGGACTGCACTAATTAGATGAGGTTGGCTCAACTTATCCGAGTTAGATAAAGAGAAAAAGAAAGCAATAATTGCTGCCGGATCACCTGCTTCTCCGTTGATTCAAATTCAAGAACCAAACAGAAGTTCTTCATCTAGTAAACAATCCTTTTTTTTCTAAAATCAGCCCTTTTGCACAATCTCTTGTAATTCCTAACCAATCTGCTCAATGGGTCTAAATAATTTCATTAGAAATCATTAGGGATCGTAAAAGTTCATCCACCTTTATAGCTATGGGGTCATATATTGGAGAAAACACACATCGTAGGCCTAATAGACTTTATAAGCCTAAGAACAAGCCTTCTACATCGGATAAAGAAAAAGAGAAACCATTAGGGGTTTCCACTGATACCATGGCTACCCTTCCAACAACGTCTACTTCTGATCTTCCTCATATTGAGGCAGATATCTCTGGTACTCAAATCGGCGATCCAACAAAGCTAGGGCCACAGACGATGGAAGAAAAACGGGATGACAATGGTGGAGATACACTATTGGAGACAACAAATGGTAATGGGGACACTCGAAGAGAAATTTGGGAAAAACGAAACAAAAATATTTTGATTGAACCCGAACCAATTCCAAAATTCCTTGTTGGGAAAGTTGGGCCCAATTTTGCTAAGGTCAGCCTTAAATAATTGATGGTTTTACAAATAATATCTTACGTATACACTCATACTGCCAATTTGGGTAAACTTCAGAGCAAGTGAGGGTTTGCTAAATCAATCAGAGTCAGGGTTCCAATCCTTGAAGAGACTCGGATGGACTGTAGAGTATGGGAGTTGGTGGTGTACCCCGAAGTGCTTAATTGAGGTCTCAGATTTTCTCTGGACCCTGAAATCGTGAGATATTTTCACTTAGTAAAATTATGTTCAAGTCAGCTAAGCCCTAATGTCTGGTACACACTGTTAGCGAGCATCATAGCCTCAAGGCAATCGAAGATTCTGATGCCTATGGAGCAATTTGCTGATGTGGCTGGTCTATGCCGAAATGGTAACATTCCCTTTTACTATTTTAACATGGGTAATGACTATCAGGTAGTCAATGACTTATTGGAAGCTGATAAACCTTAGAAAACCAAATTTCTCTTCATTAGTGGTGCTTGGGAGAATGGAAAAAAAATCACTTTCGTAAAGGAAATTTGAGCATGCTTACAAGATATTGGAAGTCTTCATGTAAGTGCTTCTCTCTCTTTTCATTTTTTTTATGTCTGAATATTTGTTCTCACATCAGATTTATCTTACAATGTTTTCAAAGCTATATTTCCAGCACTTCGAAGATGGGAAAATTATTTTCACCAAGCTCCATCAATAGGCACCCGAAAAATGGTCAAATGAATTTCATAGATGTTTTACTGCAAGAAACATGGTGAGAGCTCACCAATGGAGGAAAAATTCAATCCATGAGCTCTCATGGGAACAATTCACTACCCTTCCCCACTCTTCCTAAATTCTTAAGAGGACTGAGGAGGCTGATGGCAAGATTTTCCTGCCAGCTTGAAACAAATCCCCCGGTCATCTTGACAAGATCAAGATAGAATAGAATAAGAAAAATGAGTAAAAGAAGGATGCATCATCCAAAGTCACTCCCGAGTTAGGAAGCACAAGACCTTTGGATGAAATAGATGCAACTCTATTGGAAGTTGTGGCAGTTACAGTGGGAGAGGATGAAGATCCTTTAAAATCTATGATGATTAAGAAAAAGAAGGGGCAGGAAAGAACTAAAGAATGTAAGGATAAGAGGGAGACAAATAATAAGAAAACTGCTATTGGTTCGGAGATCATACTCGGATCTGAAGTCCCTCCTATCATTACTCATACTGATATTCCTCATCGAGTAATAGAGTCTTCTGATCCACCTTCCTCTATACTCCCTACTACTAATAGACTTTTCGAAGGTGTTGATCAGTTATATGACATGGGAAATTTGGGAAATTTCAACTTCAAAATTTTTGATAAATTTGTCCCTAAGAATACTACCATTTCCAATGTTGTGACACATGATGGGGAATCCTTCAAAGTGTCAAAAGAGACTAATAAACTGAGACATGCAGTTTTAGACTACATAAGGCCAATAGTTCACTTGGAGAGGCAGGTTAGATCTCAAGTCAAGGATATCACCACCCTTCGTAGTGAAAACCAAAATTTTCAAAATGACATCGGAGATGAGAAAGGCAAGGTAAAAAATCTAAGAAAGGAATTGAAACCCTTTAAAGATGAGCAGGTTCAGTCCAAATATGATCATGATCAATTGGATCTCAAGTTTGCTGATTTGCAAAGAGAATTTTCCTCTTTGAAGGAACATTAAGGTAAAGATAAGGTTAGCTTCCAAATATTATCGGAAGAAAAAAAAAAGGAAGATGATCTAAAGGAAAAAGAAGATGAAGTTACGAGGATCAAAGAAAACACTGCAAAAGAAATAGTCGATGTTGTAAATGTATATGCAGATGATGTCTTGAAATCTATAGAACAGAGAGAAGAGTCCATTAAATCGGATATGGTACTATTATTTCTTGAAACCTTTCCAAAACGGTCTCTTGAGGAGTTGTGGAGGCATGTGTCATATGAAGAAATTCCTTATCACACTATGGCTCAAGGTGATAAACTAGGTGTTTCTTCAGATGAGTCTGAATCTGATGATGTGGCTGAAGAATATTCAGATGAGGATCAAAAAGAAAGATGAAAAGACAAAGAAGAAGATGGTAAGGTTGAGAAGAGAACCAAAGGGAACGAGCCCTAAGGTTTATCATTTTTGTTATGTTTGTGTTTTGAACCTAAGTTCTTGGAGTATGCAAGGCATTTTGTTGCATTTTGGATTTCTTAGTAACTCTTTTGTTTACTTAAGTCTTTGTTGTATACAAGGCATTTTGTCATGTAAATCGGATTTCTTAGTAACTTTGAATTCATCAACTTCATGTTTTAGTATGTTTTTTGCTTTCATAAATATCTGATCTTAAATAAGTATAACAAAAATAAATCAACTTTGAACAAGCCATTCAAAATTATTTCATTTAAAGGCAATACATCTTTAATAAATCTTTAAACCATCCAATCCACTAAAAAATAACCTATTTGAAGGCAACAAATGTTTAACGGGTATTTAATCCATCCGAGCTATTCAAAAGTAATCCATTTGAAGGTAATAAATGTTTAACAGGTTTTCAATCCATTCAAGCCATTCAAAGGTAATCTATTTGAAGAAAACAAATGTTTAACAGGTCTTTAATCTATATGAGCCATTCAAAGGTAATCCATTTGAAGGCAACATATATTTAACAGGTCTTTAATCCATCTGAGCCATTCAAAGGTGATCCATTTGAATGAAATAAATGTTTAACAAGTATTTAATCCATCTGATCATAACCCAAACACTTTTTTTTAAATACAAAAAATGATATATTGATTGGAATTCGGACACCTCATTCTGCGTCACCAAGGTAGGAAAGAGTATGGCCCTTTTTTAAAAGGTTGCCTTATTTGTCTAGAAGTTTATACGTTCTTTTCTCGATTCTTTCATATACGATGTATGGCCCTTCCCAGTTTGGAGCCAGCTTTCCAAACTGATTCTCCTTTGATAAGTGTGAGAATATCTAAGGTAGTGTATCAGGAAACGTGAATGGCTGAAAGGTGTCACGCAAATAAGTACAAGATTCTAGAGAGAGAATAGTCAAAATCAAGTACTAATCATTAGAAGGTCCCCTTTTAAGGGACAAAATCTTTCCTTATATAGTGACAGTTGTGGGGCCGATTATCACATGCCAAATTTATTCTAATTGCATGTTTCCCCCTATATTTGTATTTGTGTCACTTACTTCCTACTTTACAATTAAGCCCATGTACATTAATGTATTACAATTTAGGTCCTCTATTATACTTGGTATTTTATGCCTTTATCAATAGCCCCCTAGTTTTGCGGAGGATCGAGCAAAAAATAATCGAGGGTAGAGTGCAGGGTCGGCGATTTCCCATTGATTTGGAGTGTCAAACGCAGGATCGACGCTTTTCCATTGATTTGGAATGTCGAACGCAGGGTCGGCGCTTTTCCCTCTATTTGGAATATCGAACGCAGGGTCGGCGCTTTCCTATCGATTTGGAATATCGGACGCACGGTCGGCATACCTCCACTGATGATTGTTTCCAAGTTCGAATTCATTGATGATCGAACGTCGATGCCAGGATCGATGGTTTGGGATATCGAACTCAGGGTCGGCGTACCGTCTATAGTCTTGTAGCCAAAGTATCAAAGGTTTGTAAAATGGTTTGGGCTGTTTTTTGTGGGCTTGAAATCGGGTTAAATTATTCGAAGCCCACCAAGCTCCTATGTCTAACTGAGTTTTCTGCCAACCCACGTGTCCTCTTTCAATTGGTTAGTGTGTTTTTCATCATTAGTCGCCTACGCGCGTGTAGAAATTGTAGCCCCCTAGGTCTGTTGCAGCCGCTCGGTTAGACACGTGTCTCGTGGTAATTGGGTCGTACTTTAACTAGTATTTTGGTTAAGCGACTCTTGATATTCCCGAGGCTCTTTTCGATTGCGCTTCTCCATGGAGCGGATCTTTACCATGCTTGCTACCTCTATATATTGTTTCACTTTTCATTCACATTTTCACTAAGTTTTTTCCAAGAGAGATAAACTCTAGCAAAATTCCCCTTCTAGAGAGAGAAAATCCTACTCAGTTTATGAAAAAACCCTTGTCTCACAAGAAACCGACAAAGAAATTCGACGCTCCTGAAAAACCAATCTTTCGCTTCGTCGACTATTTGCAGATCACTCAACGAGCAGAAGAATACCGAGCCGCTGGGTTGATCCACAAAGGCGTTGTTTCACCAGCGTATTCGGAGCCGTTAATTTTTCCAAGACCTAAAAACCCTGACCTTTCGAACCTTTTAACTCACGACGATCTTCCGACCTTGCAAAAAGCATCTTCGTCGAAGCCCCCTCCTGCTCACTCTTCTCCCAAAAAGTCCACTACTGGGAATCTTCTCACTTTCTCACAGCCTCGGAACCTTACCAGTCAACCCAAAACCTTGTTTTTAACCATGGGTGACTCCAGCTCTTCCTCTACTCCTCCACACGAGTATGTTCAAATGACTCCCGATACTATAGGGATTCGAACCAGCCATAACACCGCGAAGACTGCTAAGAAGGGTGTTCTGACAGATGAAGAGAAAATGAGACAAAAAGAGGCTGCGTCAAAAGTCAGTGCAACAAAGCCTGGCCACATTCGAACCCAAAGTAGCTCAAGTGTTGTCCTTGCAACTCCTTCTCCTTGCGACTTAATGTCGCTGACAAATATCCACCAACAAGGACGGTAAATGAAGAGGCTATAAACCAAGCCCCCAAATCTTCCACAAAGCCAGTGCCGGCTGAAGTTAGAGGCAAAATTGTTGACCGACCTGTTAAAAAACCCTTGCATAAACCCTACAAGCCAAACGTGGTGATAAAGATCAACGACGATGTTGCTAAGAAAGTCGCCCCTAGACCTCCTTCCAAAGTCCTACCACCGGCAAAAACTGGAGACAAAGATTCCAGGTCGACGACATCCGGAGCCAAAGATGCCAGACCGGCCAATCCAAGTACCTCTAAAACAGTTGCACCAGCCAAAGTTTTCGATGCACCTACTACAAAATATGGGCTTGTACCAATTGAAGGTGAAGATGTCGACCCAGATGCTTCGACCAATCCTTCAGTAATCATGGTTGATGGCGTTGAGAGGGAACCGCTTCCACCTGTAACGGTCGACGTCGTGATTGGTTACCACATTCGTCTGACCAACAACCACATCATTTCTCTATTCAACGACAAATACCTATACTATTCCCCAGACGAAGAAGAGGGTTTGAAAAAGATCTGGGGAATTCCTCAATGCGTTAAGGTCTGTTTTCCCCAACTTGGTGAAACTCCTTTGTCTGTCCAAGGTAGAGAGGTAGTCTTTTCACTGAACTCTTCAACTGGGGTTTGCGACTTCCCCTTGATCCTGATATTGTTAGATACTTCGAGATTCTCGAGATATGTCCGACCCATTTGACCCTTAACGCTTGGTATACTTTGATGTCGACCATCATGGCTTCACGACTGTCAGGAATCCCCATCTCAATGGAGCAATATATAGGGATATTCAGGCTCTCCAAATCCCCGAAGCTGCAATTTTTCTACTCATCTCTCCTCAACCCCAAGAAGATCGTGAATAACTTGTTGGAGGCTGACAGATCATGGAAGTACAGATTTGTCTTTGTCAGTGGTGCTTGAGAGAATGGTTGACCCTACAGCAAGAGAATCTGAGGCGGCTCGCATTTAAATGGACCTCTGAAGGTATTCATATGTGTGTGTGTGTATATATATATATATATATATATATATATATATATATATATATATATTAAAAGGGGTTGTCTTTTAGTCTGCAAGGTTACTATCCAACAGTTGTGGAAAAAGCACATTGAAAAAGCTTCGGCAATCTTTGCTCAGCTTCGAGCTTTTGCAAGGAAGAGCTGAGGTCAAAAGTTTCGTCAGTGCTTCAAGAACACTAACCTTATCAACATCAACCTCTGGCATTGTTCAACCCGGACCTTAAGTTCTGAAGAACTGTGGAGCCCTCATGACGTTGTTGATTTTGTCAAGAGACTCGAGGCCCTAGATTGTGAGGT
Source organism: Limnanthes douglasii subsp. nivea (assembly GCA_036936605.1). Lineage (NCBI taxonomy): Eukaryota > Viridiplantae > Streptophyta > Magnoliopsida > Brassicales > Limnanthaceae > Limnanthes > Limnanthes douglasii. The sequence goes on along the minus strand of JAUPFV010000003.1, from coordinate 146,194,302 downwards.
ATTTTTGCCCAAACGGGATCGGGCCCCAAGCAAACGTGTGAAGTCTGAAGAATTGTCCGATGCTGAGGGCGAACAGGGTAATGTTGTTGACCAACCTATTGAAGTTTCGCCTTCAGAGCCGGAGGCTGCTGTCGTCCTTAGTGACCCAGCTGCAATTGGTGACAAATCTCCTACAGCTGTTAAAGGAGGACAAAAAGGTTGTGGCGAAAAATGGAAGAAGGACCCCTTGGCTGAAGAGGGAGGCAATTCCTCTTTAAACAAAAAATCCAAAGAAAAAGTTGTTGCGCACGAGGTACATGTCGATCTTATCACTGAACAAACCACCATACCCTTTATGTTTGAACATTCGAGGGTGCGAAGCTACCTGCTCCTGTGGACAGCCACGAGAAAAAGGAGAAATCGAAAGTTCCTACCTCTCTGGGCCAAGGGACTTTGGTGCATCCTGATGCCGCGCTCTTGACCGTCCGCGCCAGAGTTCGAACTCCTTCTTCCTTCAGGACTTCGAAGTTTTAGCTAACTCTCTGCAAACTCTGCTTGCCCCCGTAGCCCAAAATGAGAGAGAGGTATTGAAGCTTCAAAGGGAGCTTGCCGAACTCAAGCGGAGCATCTCCTCCAAAGCCAAGGAATCGCAGGAATCGATCGACCTTGTTAAACAACGAGCCGACTCTGCCGAGGCTAAAGTTAAAACTTTTAATGTGAAGGAGAAACAGTGGGAGAAAACCCTTTCTGAAGTCGAGGAAAATCGTGCCAGAACCGTGGAGGAACTGGTTGCTCAGAAAATTCAGAACGAGTTTTTTTGTTGGCGGTCCACGAAAATGGCCAAGGAATTGCAGAGGCTCCAAACGGCTCTCGACCAGAGCAAAGAAGAAAATCATGCTTTTGGATTTTAGTGCAAAAAGGTCATGGACCAACAAGTTGCCGACGCGAGGGCCGGCTATGTCCTGAACTTCCATGCTTTGTTGCCTCGGATGCCACTTGGGTCGATGTGGCTAGACGTTCCTGAAGAAGACCGTCTTGAAAGTGTCGACTGCTCCGACCATGCTGTTGAAGATTCCGACTCGTCAGATGATTTCTATGATGTCTGATATTTGTAACTCAGACTTTATGCTGTTTTTATTCTCTCTACTTTTGACTTGTTTTGTCATTAGATTTCTACTTTGTAAGTCGCGCTTGTTTATGGCAGATTTTGTTCGAACTTATTTAAGTTTGTTTTAAGACTTATCTTTTTGGAACTGGAAGTGATCAATTTCCGATGCTAAATTTTTAATGTATTTAACCACATCTTAAATTTGTAGATCAACTTATGGTTGAAAAAACCCCATCGATGGGTTCGACATTTTGTAGATCAACTTGAGAGTTGAAAAAAACCCCTTTGATGGGTTCGACATTTTGTTGATCAACTTGAAAGTTGAAAAACCCCTCTTGGTGGGTTTGACATTTTGTTGATCAACTTGAAAGTTGAAAAATCCCTCTTGGTGGGTTTGACATTTTGTTGATCAACTTGAAAGTTGAAAAACCCCTTTGATGGGTTTGACATTTTGTTGATCAACTTGAAAGTTGAAAAACCCCTCTTAGTGGGTTCGACACGTTGTTGATCAACTTGAAAGTTGAAAAACCCCTCTTAGTGGGTTTGACATTTTGCACGCTTGTTTTTAGGCTGTAAAATTTTACTAAAATGAGTCGGTTTATGTAGACACCTCATTAAAACCTCCTCGCAACACGAGGATAGGAAAGAGTGTGCCCCCGGCAAAATCTTCCTTTACAAGAGAAAAGTAGAAAGATAAAAATTAAAACTCATTCTAAATACAATTTAAGATGCTCGATGTTCCACATGAAGGCGCAAAGGTCGACCAAATTTGTCTTTCAAACGATAAGTCCCCGACATTACTTTTTCTACCACTTGGTACGGTACTTCCCAGTTTGGTGCCAACTTTCCAAGGTGCTTATCTTTTGTATGGAGGAAAACTTTTCGCAAAACTTTTTCCCCAACCTTTAAATCTCTTTTTCAAACTTATGATGCATACCTGCTCCTCATCAGGGTCTGATAATGTAAAGAACTGAGATGAGCCTTCGCTCGCTTCTCTTCTATCAAATCCAAAGCCAAAGCCCGATTTTCATTATTGATTCTCTCCTCGTAATGACCAACACTGAAAGAAGGGAGCATTGTTTCTGTTGGGATTACCGCATTCATTCTGTACACCAAAGCATAAGGTGATTTTTGTGTCGCTGTTCTAGGTGTGGTTTGGTATGCCCACAACATCTCTTGTAAGAAATCCGGCCATTTTCATCATTTCCTTCCAATATCCTTTTTAATCCACTCATGATCGTTCTGTTAGTAACTTCGACCTGGCCATTTGCTCGAGGATGGAATTGAGCTGAAAAACACTATTGTATATTATGATTAGCACAAAATTCTCTTATCTCATTGTTGTCGAACTGAGGTCCATTATCCATGGTTATCTTTTGCGGAACCCCATACCGACAGTAAATGTTCGACCATATGAATTTCACCACGTCCTTGGCTCTGGTGCCAGAAAATGGTTCTGCTTCGACCCATTTCGAAAAGTAATCCACTGCCACCATAATAATCTGCCTTCTTCTAATTGCTAGTGAGAGTGGTCCTACCAGGTCTATTCCCCACCTATCAAACAGTAGACCCTCAGAAATGGACTCTAGGGAGAATGCCGGAGTGTGGATAGAATTTGCAAAACTCTGGCATGTATCACACCTTTTGACCATCTCTTCAGCATCAGCAGATAATGTAGGCCAATAGAAGCCTGATAAGAGGACTCTCCTAATCAATTTCTTGAAACCGCAATATGTCGATCCTTCGCCATCGTGCATCTCAGACAAAACCATCTGCGACTCTTCACGCCCGAAACACCTTAACAAAGGTCTGCTTGCAAAATTTTTTGTAAAGAACATTTACCAAAAAGATAAAGCCTCGCGCCTTATTTCGCACACTTTTTGCCAAATTCTTATCATTGGGCAACACTTCCTCAATCAAAAACTTCGTAATGTTGCTCCTCCAATCAGTATTTAAAACTGTTAAAATTTGACAAGCTACATCTGGTCGACTCTCCAGGTATTCCTCTTCAAATGGACGGGTATTCTTGTGTCAAAATCCATGGGTATTCTCCTGAATATGCCGTTGTTGCCAGTGAATCAGCAACCGTGTTATCTTCCTTTCAGACGTGTTCATAAGTCACCTTTTTAAATGATAAAGCCGGGATTCTTAAGCCGCTAAATATTGCACCAGCTGCTCTTTCCTTGCCTCAGATTGTCCAGTTGCGTGATTTATCAGTAGCTTTGAATCACTGATTATCCGAACATGATCGTTCTGTTAGTAACTTCGACCTGGCCATTTGCTCGAGGATGGAATTGAGCTGAAAAACACTATTGTATATTATGATTAGCACAAAATTCTCTTATCTCATTGTTGTCGAACTGAGGTCCATTATCCATGGTTATCTTTTGCGGAACCCCATACCGACAGTAAATGTTCGACCATATGAATTTCACCACGTCCTTGGCTCTGGTGCCAGAAAATGGTTCTGCTTCGACCCATTTCGAAAAGTAATCCACTGCCACCATAATAATCTGCCTTCTTCTAATTGCTAGTGAGAGTGGTCCTACCAGGTCTATTCCCCACCTATCAAACAGTAGACCCTCAGAAATGGACTCTAGGGAGAATGCCGGAGTGTGGATAGAATTTGCAAACCTCTGGCATGTATCACACCTTTTGACCATCTCTTCAGCATCAGCAGATAATGTAGGCCAATAGAAGCCTGATAAGAGGACTCTCCTAATCAATTTCTTGAAACCGCAATATGTCGATCCTTCGCCATCGTGCATCTCAGACAAAACCATCTGCGACTCTTCACGCCCCAAACACCTTAACAAAGGTCTGCTTGCAAAATTTTTTGTAAAGAACATCTACCAAAAAGATAAAGCCTCGCGCCTTATTTCGCACACTTTTTGCCAAATTCTTATCATTGGGCAACACTTCCTCAATCAAAAACTTCGTAATGTTGCTCCTCCAATCAGTATTTAAAACTGTTAAAATTTGACAAGCTACATCTGGTCGACTCTCCAGGTATTCCTCTTCAAATGGACGGGTATTCTTGTGTCAAAATCCATGGGTATTCTCCTGAATATGCCGTTGTTGCCAGTGAATCAGCAACCGTGTTATCTTCCTTTCAGACGTGTTCATAAGTCACCTTTTTAAATGATAAAGCCGGGATTCTTAAGCCGCTAAATATTGCACCAGCTGCTCTTTCCTTGCCTCAGATTGTCCAGTTGCGTGATTTATCAGTAGCTTTGAATCACTGATTAGCCGAACATTTCTTGCCCCGCAAATCTGCACTAGCCTTCGTCCTGCCAATGCTGCTTCATACTCGGCTTCGTTGTTCGAAGCCTTGAAACTAAAACGGATCGTTTGATGCATTGCAGTCCCCGTTGGTGTAGAAACTTGAACGCCACCCCCGCATCCAATGACACTTGAGCCACCATCCGTTCTGACTATCCATTCATCCGTATTAACCTTTGGCTCAACTGATACTTCATCGGGTCTGCTAGAATGAAATTTCACTAAGAAGTCGGCCAATGCTTGCCCCTTGATTGCTGTTCTCGGTTCAAAATCGATATTAAAGTCCCCCAGTTCTACCGACCATTTCGTCATACGGCCAGAAACATCAGGTCGCCGTAAAACACTTTTAAGGGGGACAGTGGTTTGAACAGTAATGGAATGTTCTTGGAAGTACGGTCGCATTTTTCTAGCGTCTGTTACCAAATCCAGCGCTAATTTCTCAAGCTTTAATTACCGCTTTTCTGCGTCCAGTAGACTTTTACTCACATAATAAACAGGTTTAGGGATCCTAGCATCTTCTCGAACTAGCGTTGCGCTCACCGCATGCTTCGAAACCGCTATATAAAGAAACCACCTTTCCCAGGGTAGCGGATTTGTCAGCAACGTTGAAGATGACAAATAATTGTTGATGTTGAGGAACGCTTTTGTACATTCAGGAGTCCAGCTAAAATTCTTAGCATTCCTCAGAACTTGAAAAAATGGTGCGCACTTGTCCGAAGATCGCGAGATAAATCTGTTCAACGCTGCTAATCGCCCGGTCAAAATCCGTACTTCTTTAACATTCCTCAGATGTGCCATATTGTTCAGAGCATTTAACTGGGTTGGATCCGCTTCTATTCCTTTTTCGCTGATCATGAACCCTAAGAACTTTCCAGATCGAACTCCAAAGGAGCATTTTTCTGGATTCAATTTAAGGTTCACTCTTCCAAGGTTCCTGAATGTTTCCTCTAGATCCGTAAAATGACTTTCATCGGTGACGCTTTTGACCAGCATATCATCAATGTATACCTCTAAATTTTGTCCTATTTGATTTTCAAAAACCTTATTCACAAGTCTTTGATAGGTAGCCCCCGCATTTTTCAGACCAAATGGTATAACCTTGTAACAATATAAGCCCCTTCCTGTAATAAATGTAGTGTTTTCCTGATCTTTAGGATCCAGCTTTATCTGATTATACCCTGGGTAGGCATCCATGAAAGATAACAACTTGTTACCTGATGTCGAGTCTACCAACTGATCAATCCTTGGCATGGGGAAAGGGTCTTTGTGGCATGCTCGGTTGAGGTCCGTGAAGTCTACACACATTCTCCACTTATCGTTTTTCTTTATAAACAGAACTGGATTAGCTGTCCATCGCGGGTACCGGGATTTCCGTATATGTCCTACCCTTGTCGATCTTTCGACCTCTGAAATGATCGCCTCTGCCTTTTCTTGAGAAAACGCTCAGCGCTTCTGTGTTAAGGGTCGAATACTTGGGTTTATAGATAATTGGTGATACATGACGCTCTCAGGTACTCCCGTTACGTCTTCTGAACACCAAGCGAATAAATGTAGTTTTTGTTTAAGAAAATCGATCAGCTTTTTTCGGAACCAAGGGGACAAGTTCACCCCAATCTTTAGGACCTTCCCTTTAGAAAATTCATAACTCTCACAGCTTTCATCCGTAAGAAAAAATCCTGGGGTATCCCTAGGATCATCTGCAGGCTCTGATCCACGGGCCGACCCGCTAACTGCTAATCTCTTACATCGACCATTTCCCTATCTGGTTTTACTGCCAAAGCTGCCGGTAACATTCCCTTACGGTCTTCTGGCTGCTTCTGACAACTCCGACGTTGTTTCCGATTACATACTTCAGGCATTGGTGAATCGTAGAAGTTACAGCATGCATTCTTGACAACCAAGAGCGACCAAAAATTGCGTTGTGCGACGTAGGTGCATCAACAACAATAAACAAAATCGTCACTTATTTCTTGAACGGCCCTCTCCCGAGCTAAACCACTCCTTCAAATTCACCTACTACTTCTGCCGATGCTCATGTAAATCCGATGATTGTACGATCTGACTTTACAATCACTGGCTTATTCCTGAACCCTGAAAAGGTCGATAAGAAAATAATATTTCCTGAACTAACGGTATCCACCAAAATTATTCGCACCTCCTCCCCTTCCTAGCCTCGGTATTCATTCACTGGCTTTTCTTTTTGTAAGGTAGAGATTTTGGGGAACCTAATCTCCGGGTATCTCTCGTTCCCACAGACGGCGCCAATGATAAGTGTCAGAATATCTAAGGTAGTTTATCGGGAAACATGAATGGGTGAAAGGTGTCAGGCAAACAAGTACAAGATTCAAGAGAAAGAGAGTAGTCAAAATCAAGTACTAATCATTAGAAGGTCCCCTTTTACGGGACATAATCTTTCCTTATATAGTGACAGCTGTGGGGCCCATTATCACATGCCAAACTTATTTTAATTGTATGTTTCCCCCTATATTTGTGTTTATGTCACTTACTTCCTACTTTACAATTAAGCCCTTGTACATTAATGTATTAAAATTTAGGTCCTCTATTATACTTGGTATTTTATGCCCTTATCATCCTTAACATTCTCTTAACACTTTATCATCAATTTGAAAATCTCTTCTTTTAACTTTAGATGTAAACATTCTCATCATCAAGCCTTGGTAATGTACAGTTCTTAGATGAACTTTCATTATTTTCTTCAACTAATCTAAGTGAGCTCTGACACCCATCTATTTCTTCTCTTCGGGATAATTTTGAACTCTGAAAGAAGGAAAGGTAGATTCTATAGGTGTAATCGCATACATCCCATAAACTAGAGCGAATGCAGACTCATGCGTAGCCGTGTGGGGAGTGGTTTGGTATGCCCATAGTACCTATTGAAAGTAACTTGGCCATTTCCCATATGATTCCTCTAAATTCTTTTTCAAACCCGTTAAAATTGTTCTATTTGCCACTTCAATTTGTCCATTGGTTTGAGGATGAAAAGGAGAAGAGAAACAATGTTGAATTCCTCTTAAGGTACAAAATTTATCCATTTCTTTGTTGTCAAATTGCGGACCATTATCAATAGTTATACGTTTGGGGATGCCAAATCGGCAACATATATTTGAGATGATAAAATTTATCACTACTTTAGACGTTGTTCCAGAAAAAGTTGCAGCTTCCACGCACTTAGAGAAATAATCTATTGCCACTATTATGGTTCGGAAACCTCCAGAAGCAATCAGAAGGGGTCCAACCAGGTCAAGTCCTCATCTATCAAAGGGTATTGGTTTGGATATGGATTCCATGGAGACTGGCCATACATGCATCGCATTTATATACTTTTGACAAGGGTCACACCTCTTCACCAAATCTTTAGCATCTACCATAATGGTAGGCCAATAGTATCCCGCTAACAATAATCTTCAATTTAAAACTTTGTAGCCACAATGTGCTAACCCATCACCATCATGAAGTTTCGATAAAACACTTTGAGATTTATTAGGCCTGAGGCAATGCAGCAGAGGCCTGCTGAAAGATTTTTTATAAAGATCTCATTTCAAAACTATAAATCCACGAACTCTATATTTGGTCTTTTTAGCTAAAACCTGATCTGAAGGTAAAGCTCCATTAATAACAAATTCTTGAATCTCATTTCTCTAGTCTTTAGAGAGTGTGTTTATTACATGTAGATTTTCTTCCATTTCACCTTTTATTTATGTGGTTGTGGCTATAAAATGATATTTTTGCACTAGGATCCAGGGGTATGCTTCAGAGTGAGCTATAGTGGCTAAGGAGTCAGCCATAGAATTTCATGACCTTGAAACATGTTCATATTTGACATTTTTAAAACCAATTGAAACCTCATTTAATACCTATAGATACTTTATCAAGTGATCTTTCATAGTTTTGGATTTCCCAGAGCTTGATGGACGAATAACTGAGAATCAGTTATTAATCAGACTCTTTTGGCACTGCATATCTGAGCTAGCCTTAGTCCAGTTATTGTTGCCTCATATTCTGACTTATTATTGGATGCTTTAAAGCCAAAACATATAGCTTGATACATGAAATCACCATAGGGATATATTAGACAAATTCCAGCTCCACATCACATTTACTAGATCATCCATCAGTACGGATCACCCATTCTTTCCTAGTCTTACTTATTTGAGCTTCTTCACGAGGCTTGTTGGAGTGAAATTCTACTAAACAATCAGCCACAACTTGAGCTTTGATTACAGCCCGGGGAGCAAAGTCAATATCATAATCTCCATGCTCAACTGACCATTTAGTCATTCTTCCCGATATGTCAACCTTTTGCAGCACATTTTTCAATAGAAAAGAGGTTCGAATTGTGATAGAATGTGCTTGAAAGTAAGGCCTCATTTTTCGAGCTGCTATTACCAATGCTAAAGTCAATTTCTCAAAAATTTAAGTATTTTCTTCTCAGCTTCCTATAGAATGTTTCTTATATAATAAACATGACGGGGTAATTGTCAGCTTTTTGCACCAATATAGCACTTACAACATATTCTGATACTGCTAAATACATGTAAAGCCTTTCCTTATTAACAAGTTTAATTAAATTTTTGGGTGATGATAAGTGTCTCTTGATCTCACGGAAATCTTTGTCACAATTGGGAGACCAATTAAAGTCTTTAGCATTTTTTAAGACTTGGAAAAACTGAACACATTTATCTGACGATCTTGAAAAAAAATCGGTTTAACGTTGCCAACCTTCCACTTAATATCTTAACTTGTTTAGTATTCTGAGGTGGATCCATGGCCAACAAAGCATTTAACTGATCTGGGCAGCCCGAATTTCTCTCTCACTGATAATATAACCTAAAAATTTACCAGATCGAACCCAAAGGTACATTTCTTATGATTTAACTTCAAATTGATGGTTTTCAAGTTAGAAAAAAATTCTTGGAGGTCGGATATGTGATCTTCCTCTGTAAGTATTTTAACCATCATATCGTCGATATATACTTCTACATTTCTTCCAATATGATTAGAAAACTCATTTTAACACCAGTTGTTGATAAGTGTCACCAGCATTCTTCAGCCCAAAAAGTATTATCGGTGATGAACGTATTGTGATCTTGATTATTCAGATCCATTTGTATCTGATTATATCTAGAAAAATCATCCATAAATGACAATAGCTTGTTCCCTGAGGTAGAATCTACTACTTGATCTATTGGGGGTACTTGACAAGGATCCTTTGGGCAAGCTCTATTAAGATCTGTAAAGTCAATACGCATATGCCATTTTCCATTTCTATTCTTGACTAGAATTGGGTTAGATGTCCAAAGAGGGTATTAAGATTCTTTAATATGTTCCATATTGGTTAGTCGATCTACTTCTTGGACTATTGCTTCAGATTTTTATTTAGAAAAGCTCTTATTTTTTGTACCATTGGCCCAACATCAGATTGGACAGACAATTTGTGACTAATCACACTGGCTATCACTCCAGTTACATCTTTATTACACCACACAATACATGTACATTATGAGATAAAAAGGATAACAATTTTTATTTTAATCTTAACGGTAATTGAGATCTGACCTTGACACTTTTACCTTCTACCAAGCGATGAATTTTAACTTCTGTAACTGGGATCAACGCACTAAGAGCCTCCCTCAGATAATCTATCTCATTGTTTTGGCAAAAATATCCACTAATTATTATTCTTTGTCAACTTTTACTACTTCTAACGACTTTCGAGCAAGAGCAGTGACATAACATTCACAGGCTACTTTTTGGCTACTTCGGACAATACCTACCTGACCTCTCACAACATATTTTAGACATTCGTGAACCTTGGAAGTCACTGCATACATCCTAGATATCGAATATCTTTCAAATATAGCATTGTAAGACGTTGGGCAATCAACTATTACAAACATCACCTTCATCATCTTCTTAAATGGCCCTTTCCCTAACAAGATCTCTCTTTCAAATTCTCCGATCACATCGGTTGAGCTACCAGTGAATCCTACTATGGTCTGGTTGGAGTGTTGGATGGTCGAAGGATTCTTCATTTCCTTATAGGTTGATAAGAACAAAATATTCGCCGAATTGCCCATTTAATCAGGATTCGACGTATGTCATTACCCTTAATGGACGCCCCTATCACTACAGTATCTTCGTGTAGGCCCGTAAAATTTCTCAGATCGTCCTTATCAAAGATAATTAATAGATCCGAACTCTGATAGAGATGTGTAGACATTTTCTCTCTAGCTGAGTGGTTAGACTATTAACATATTTTTTTCTTGAACATCTTGAATGCGCTGTCACGGTATCCCCTCCAAAAATGGTTAAAGATTCAAAAACGTTGCATAGATCGAATATCGTGGCTGTTCTTTCCAAATCCATATCAAACCTTTCTATAGTTACCATAACATCTTATTTTCTAGACATTCCCATATTTTTTCAATGAGTATTTGGTGAAGTTGTCTGTGATGTACTTGCACTAGGCTGATAGCGAGTATTAACTGGCTTGTTGCCCCTTTGCTTTTTAACAAAATATTATAATTTTCCTTTTTAAATTAAGGTCTGTACCTTATGATTTAAGGCAATACAATCTTGGTTATCATGACCCACATCATTATGATATTTACACAAACGAGTACTACAATTGTCCTTTGGGGATTGAATTTGTGTCGGCCTTTAGAAATGTACAGCATTCTTAGTTTTGTCATAAATGGTCGACACATTTTCATTTAATTCACCAAACCATTTAGGTTGGACCCACTAACCCCTTCTTGGTCTAGATTGTTGGCCCTGATTAGATTGATTTGGCCTTGGCTGATGTGAAACCTGTCCGGATTCTTTCGGTTGGTAATTAACCGTGGCATGGGATTGAGTACTAGCTTAAGGTATTGAAGTAGTTGGAGCAGACCTATTCTGGAGCATTATTCTAGATTTTTTTGGTTTCTTCTACTGTGATTTGCTTTCCAACTTGGTTCAATAACCCTCCGTAAGTCATATCTTTCTTTCGAGTTACCGGATCAGCCAGCTCACCAGGCATTAAACTTGTCTTAATGAAGCAATGGCTACTTGCTCAAAACAATCAGCCAATCCATTTTCGTATTTACAAAATGGCTCATGTAGTCTTTTAATAATTCATTTTGTTCTTGTACCCAGTGGATGATAGTGTCACCATTTCCCTTAAGTTACTTACTACCCACAAATTACATTCTTAATGTCATCCAGAACATAATCCATTTAAAAGTTTACGAGAAATCCCGGCATAAAAGTTTATCATCATTATCAAAATTCATCAAGAAATTCTTAAACTGTTCTAGATGATTATCAGGATCCTTGTTTCCATCATATTTTTCCATCTTAGAACTATCAAAATGCCTCTGAAGATGTCCAACAAGAATCTTTGATGACAAGGGAGACTATCTCCAGTTGTGACTTCGACTAAACATGTGATCTGCATCCAAAGTGGCAAAAATACTAGGTTCGGATTGGGTAGCAAACTGATCATTTATTAAATTATCAATATCATGATCAACTGATCCCTTAACTTTCCCTTTATACTTCTTCTTATTACATTTACCCTTTATGTCTTTTTTCTTAGAAATTGTCTTAGATAATTTCTCTTTTTTCTTCTGGCGACCATGGTCGCTACTTGAGGAGAAGAAACATTAGAGTCAGATTATGTGGTTGAATTTTCAACATAATCTGATATAATCATCGCTTGCTTAGTCTGGTGATCTTTTTTAGAATGAATATGAGCCTGTGTGGATTGATCATTTTCATCGTGTTTGTTGTTGTTACAAGACTCATCTGTGGGTATACCTCCCGCATCAAACTTTTTTTCAATTTTTTTCAGCTTGCCTTTAGGCCCTTAGAGCTTCAATTTCGGCACTCAACTGATCACACTCCTCTTGCATGAATACTCTTTCCTTGGTATTATGATTGACAAGAGATACAGTGGCATGCTCATTATCATCCCTTATTCCCTCATTACCCTGAGGTGGAACTTCTCGCATATTAAATTCATACCTTAATAACTTCCGCAGTTCGAACTGCAATTATGGTTTTGAATAAAACTATTCAGGTACTTCACGGCTCCCACTGTGGTCGCCAATCTGGTGATGGTAAAATATGACTGAGAGGTAAATATGGAAGATCTTTTAGTTACTTGGTATTGATTTTTTAGTAGAGAGTAGTGAGAAAAAGGAGGTGTATGCTCGTATTTAATGTTTTGGAAAAATTCCAATACTCTTAATTATGTTGGTTGAGTTATTTATATTGTTTTGAGACTCATGGGCCATCCGGGTTGGATCTTTTATTCGGGTCAAGATTATGAGCCCCCAAGCCCATAATTCGATGTACTAGGCATACAGTTGAGTCATCGAGTTCACTTAATTTACTGCTCATTTATCAATATTTAGTTGTTTGGTCTGAAATACCGCTCTTGATAAAATTCGAACCACCAAACCAATTTACTTTAATAGACATCTAGAGATATTTGATCCTATCAGAGCCTCTTATGAACGGAGTTAATATAGTTTTGGTCAGCGTGCCTTAAGTAAACTACAAGTTTCTTAATGATATCAACAATATAAGCTGACCTAATGGTCATACACTAAGACACTGTCCCCAAGTCAGAACCTACCGCACAAGTTTTTCATGGAGATTTCATATTGGACACCGATTAAACACCTTTACGGTCATTAAATCACAGACACTTAGTTCATATCATTTATTTTGTTCCAGATTATCGTCGAGACGTACAAAAACCATGTCTGGCATATGTACAAGAGTATGGTCTGAAATTTTACAAAAAGCCCCAAAGTACATACATTCGTCTGAAAAAGTGTCTGGAAGGTTGGGAAAGGTTTCACCAATGAGGACCCAACAACATGTGACTTCACCAAATCAAGACTACTATACATTAAGCGGATATAATCTTGGTGAGGTGGTGAAACTTAGAGAGAAAATAGTAGCAACAATAAAATATTTTGCTATGTAAACCCTATTTTCAATAAAACTCAAGTGTTCAACATTTTATATTGTCAAGTGTTCAATAAAACCCTATCATTTTAATGTATTAATGAAACTTTTTTCCTTATTTATTGATCCTTTACGAATAATTTGTCTTTATGACTGCGTTGAAAAAAAATTAGCAATATACCTCAAAGGCAATAAGAGAATTATCTTGTTCGGAAAAAAAATTAGCAATATACCTCCCCAACCGGTTGCCTGGCCAATATCATGTATAAGATAAACTAATAACTTGTATGATACACAAATCAGTAGATAGTAAAGCAGGGCCATGCTTACAAAAAAAAAGAAAAAGCACGAGCGGACAAAACCCCAGCTAAAAATAGACTTGAAGATCAACCCCGACACCTACGAACAAGACAAGGCAACCCCATCTCTTGTTCGAGAGTAGGCTAAGTACAATCATAACATGCAATGGGACAAGGTGATATAAAAAATATAAACAAAATCACGGCATATAAGGGATACTTTTGTACTTACTAATAAGAGCTTGATAAACACAGTACAATTTCAAAGAGCAAAAAGTACTCATGTTACAATGGAGAAAAAAACATCTATGTTACAACAAAGAAAATAAAATGGGGTTGCGCACGCCTTTGGGACACAAACATCATACGATAATTCCACAATTGGATACCTTAAACCCTACCTTGACGGATGTCGGTGGGCTTTACACTTGACTTAGGACAGGGCTTTAGGCGAGGCGGAGTAGGTAGAACCAGCGCCAACTTCAGCATCACACACTTCAATAATTTGAGCTTCAAGAGCATTCACCTACTTCTCGGCAAGCGGCCTCCAATCTTCGGTGACGGATTTAAGGTGTCAGGACATGTTAAAAACCTTTAAAATCTCAACCAATCGCTCATGTAAGAGACATTTCGGAGAAGTAATGAGGATAACACGGTGGGAGGTCGCAGTTTTAGCATTGGTATTACCATCTTTGTTGGATAATTTTGAGGTCCTATCAGGGGAGGCGAATGGTATGTCAGGAAGAGATGATATACTGTAGTGCAAAATCTCCCCAAAGCAAGGACCAAAATCCATATTGGGTTAAAGCTTGCGCATCGCTTGAACGGTCGTAGCTTCACCGTGTTTAAGAAAAACAGTCGTGAAAGAAAACATCACATTTTCTTGTTGTTTCTTGATGATCCAAATATCGTGTAAGAACTTCCTTTAGGCTTCATCGGTATAAACCTCATTAGCCCGTTAAGTTGTTTTGGCCTCTTGATGTTAGCCATATGAGCAATTTTCTCGTTGACCAACTCATCTTTAAGCCTTTTAACCTTCGCCCAATAAATATTTTAAGATTTCTTCAAAGCAACCATGTTTTCTTTGAGACGCATAAACTCAAGACCAGAAAAGCAAGGGACATTATCGGAAACCGATCCTTCCCCAACCCTAGCGACATTTTTGTAACCGGTGAAGTATTATTCACAATGGCCACAACCAACAAGACTCCCTCGTTAACCTATATTTGAAGCATTTTGATCCCACGGCATAGCCCTATCTCTCTCGATGCCCTTCTCATGCTACAACTGGAGGACCATATACAAAGACTTGATATAACATAGAATAACGCTCGGATGCTTTACATTCATCTCGACAATGATTACACGTGAGCTTATAAAATTTAGAGAATGAATAAACCACAAGGTTAGGATTGGTGGAAACGATCACTTGGTCAGAGTTGGGACCTCGGGAAGCAGCCAAAATCCTTCGTTGAAGGATGCACTAAGGCTTGATTTGGGAGTTAGGAATCTCCAAACACCTGATTTGAGAAAATGTTTCAGTTGAAAAATATCTATAAAATATCTTTGAGGGATCGCGGTGTCAACGCAAAAGTCTCATGAAGAGTAAGCAAGTGAAAATAAAACTTTGCATGAAAGTCCCTCTCGTAGAGAATTTTGGCTCGCTAATAAAAAAGAAACCTGACTATAATATTGGGGTGGATTGGGCTAAACCCCTAACCACAATGGTGTGTTAGAAGTGGTAGAATGGGGTTTTTTTTGCCTGCTTAAGGAAAATAGAGGTGAATAACGTGATAGTGGGAGTAATAGCTTGAACACCACATAGTACGTAAAAATATATTAGGAGACACCAACCGTTGGGGTTAAGTTGGAATGGGGAAAGGTCAACTCATGAAAAATATTCTGATGTGAACAGATCTAACGACAGAAAACCATAATGGAAAGTCGAGTGGAAAATAATTGTCTCGTAGTGACGAACGTGGAGCAGAGTTTCATCAGGATGTAGGACCCGAATGACAATATCATCCGGGTCATTCTCGTAACGAATCTTTGATTCGTTGATAACGTTAAATATGGAAGTTGGAAGACCACCAGCGCCCGATACTTGGCACCAATCATCATTACACAAAAGAATCCCTTCGTTGATACTTACACAGTGGTAGTAATCATCGGGATTTTCCAACTCTTCTTCGGAAGGACCTTTGAGAGAGTCAAAACTAGAGTTATTATCATTTGTGTGGAAAGAAAGCTTTCGTGCTACGCCTTCTCCTGACAGTTTTTAGAGAGGGAAATTTCTTAATTTTTACATTTTTACCCTTGAACTAAAAAAGACATAAAAATTACTCTCTAAAGTTGCTATTTTTTCCTTAACAAATAATTTTATCTCCTTTCTCTCTACTTTATCTCTTTAAAAAATTATAATCTTATTTAATAATTATGAAAAGTATTGTTTGAAACAATTGTTAACAATAATATTGTTAATGATTAATTGAAACACCTTTCTGCCAAAAAACACTACTACAAGAATAAAACCTTCACCCACGAGCCCATTACATGAACCATGATAAGAGAAAGAAATATTGAAAGAATATGCAAAATTGGATAAATAAAGAAGTTAATTTGGTTTAATAAAATATTATGTAGGAAACCCAACAAATATATAATATTGAGGGTGTTTTGTGTAATAAGTAACAATTATGGTTAGGATTAGTAAAGTAATAGGTTGTGAAATGTTGATAAGAATGAGGTAAACATGTAAATTATGGATCCACCACTTGTACTATATAAAGCAACACCCATTTTTTAGAAAAGGGTAAATCATTAATCAATCATTGCCTTATTATTCTATTTATCACTCTCTCTCTAATTTTCTCGTTTCTCTCTCTAGATATCCTCTTACGAACATTACATAGACAGAATACCCCTCTAAGAAATCTTTGGAACTATCAAATCATACCATCAATAGATGAACAACGTTAGTACATGAACCAAGTTAGTACATGAACCAAGTCTTCTTACCAACATCTTGTTTTCAGTCTCCTTACCAAGCAATAGATGTTTTGAGTATCATCACCAAGAATACCAGTTTTGTTGTTTCAAGTTTCCTCACTAACAATCGTTTAAAATCTCATCGTCCTCGTCAATAAGCAAAACCATCAACAATCAGATAAGTATATATTTCTATTTCAAGATTTAAATTTAGGTTTTAACTTAAGGGTTTAGTTATAACTTTGATTTTAATTTAGTAATTATAGTTAATATTATTCAAAAGAATTTGGAATTATGAATTAGAGTTAGTGATTATAGGTTTTTGTTGGTCATGGTGTTCTTTGCCAAAACCTTGTGAAGAACACCTTGACTCTGCCAAACATGGGGGGAAGCAAGGCCCTCTGCGCCAAACGGCTGGTGCAGAGTATATTGTAGGTGGCAGACGTCTGGAAAACTGATATCTCTTCGTGCCAGACATATGGCACATAGAGCTATCAGTTTTCCATAGCTTTCGCGCAGGGTAATATTGCAAACTAGATTTTATCCGGTCTAGTTTTTTCTTCTTTATTTGGTTATTTTGGTCATGTTTGTGGTGTTTTTTTTTTAAAATAACTTGTTTTTCAAAAGTAAGTATTTTCAAATAGGTTTTGGTGTGGTTAATTATCGTTTGAGGGTAAATTTGTAATTTGTTGGAGTTTTGTGGAAGTATATGGGTGTTTAATATTTAGAGTAGAAAGTAGAGGGAGAATTAAGCAGCCTCGTTGTATTTAATTTTCATTACCCACATTTAATGCAGGTGGTTGGGTATTTATACCTTTACATTTGGGCCTTATGGGTTTTCGGGTCATGTTTAATGGACCCGGGTCACGTTTAAAAACCCATAAGCTCTTAGTAGAAGAGCAAGTAGCTTAGTCAAGAAGTGTTTAGGTTTTTTAGTACTTTTGTCACAGTTCGAACAGTCCAATGGGCTAAGTGTTCGAAGTGGTCTGTCCGGTCCGGAGGCCTTGGACCGATCTGTCCCTGTCCGGGGAGTAGGCAGAATTCGGACTCATCAGGAGCCCCTTTTTTAGGTGTTTGTTCAAATACTTTTGTCAAAAACCTAAAAAACAGTCCGACGTCAGGGGTAGTTTTAATCCGGACAGGTCTGTTTGTCTTATGGTTTTATCGGGACTGATAAAGCTTCATGAATCCAAACGGTTTTTTGCCAGAGTTCATGGGACACGTGTTGCTTTCTGGTTGGTTGCTTTAGCCGTTTTTTCACCTTGAATTTTGAACCCACCTTCTTCGAAAAGCAACCTCTTAATTAAAGATGGCGACATCAGCGTCGTCTTTAATCATTACCAATCTTTTCGAATTCTCCTAGGAATCAAACTCCTTTTTTCAGATTTACTATAAATTAAAACACTTTCTACTGTTTCACCATCACTCTCATATTTACTCTGCAACTTCTTAAAGCCTTTTCTCTCCAAAGCAAAAATTTACCCAGATAGTTTATGTTTACAGCGAGGAACGCTCTGATCAAAGGTGGGTGGCTCAACCTCTCTGAACTAGAAAAGGCGCAAAAGGTCGAAAGGGAAAGACGCATTGCAGCAAAATTACCCGTTTCGCCCATCGACAAGCCAGTGACTTCAGCCACAGAATCAGATCAAGGTTCTTCTTCCTCAAAAGGCATCAAGCCGAAAAAGTTATTTCAAACTAATCTCTCCCCCATTATCTCTGGTTCTTCGGTTCAAGAATCGGAACCTGTTGTCGAGCCAGGGGTAACTGTTACCAGCTTCAAAAAGCCCTCCCCCTTCTTAGCTATGGGGTCAGACACTGAAACCTCCCCTCAAAAGTTAGTTGACCGGAGAAAAGGCCGGCTGGTCAAGGGTCAGGCTTCTAAGAGCACTCCTTCAAAACTGGGTGCTAAGGACAACAGCACTGGGTCAGAAGTGCCCATCAGAGCTCCCAAGGACAGACTGTCCGGTCCGGAGGGTACTAGTCCAAGTCTTCGAAGAGAAGCATCTGCATTAAAGCCCCAACCGGAGGCCAGAAACCAAGGAAATACTGAAGCTCAACAGTCCGGAGACCAGGCTGAGCCAAATCTAAACCCTCCTGCTGCCACTGCTACTGAAAACCCCTCATCAATTATTGAGGAAGTAATGGAGGACTCTGTCGAAGAGGCTCCATTTGAGTCTGAGCCTTCCGGACAGACCAGTAGTGCTATTGTTGCCAAAAAAGACAAAGGCTAGGAGAAGTTGTGCTTGAGGCATCCGGATCTGCCGGAGAGTCTTGAAGGAAGGGTGGGGCCTTGTTTTCACAAGGTCAGTGTCAAGTACCTCCTCGCCCTGCAAAAAATTAACTACGCATTCATCCACACAGCTGAACTGGGCTGGATGCGCACAAAGTGGGAAATTCCGGAGAACGTAAAGATAAGGATCCCCATAAACCCAGAGACTCCCATGGACTGCAAATTGAGTGAAATTGTAATCTTCACAGAGTTGTTCAATTGGGGCTTAGATTCCCTCTGGACCCTGAAATTGTCAGATATTTTCATCTGATAAAGCTCTGTCCGAGCCAGCTGAGCCTCAATGCCTGGTACACCCTCATGGCCAGCATTATGGCTTCAAGGCTCTCCGGGATTCCTCTACCAATAGAGGAGTTTGCTGCTGTGGTCAGTCTCTGCAGAAACCACCACATCCCTTTCTACCATTTCAACATGGGGGATAACTTCAAAGCTGTGGACGACTTGCTAGAGTCGGAGAGGAATTGGAAGACCCAGTTCCTGTTTGTTAGCGGTGCTTGGGAGAATGGGAAGAAGATCAAGTCTGGAGTCAACCCAAGCCTTCTTACAAGCAGATGGAGGAGTGACCGTAAGTTTCCTGTTTTACATTCTTGTCTCCTTTTTTAAAAAATAATCAAGTTTGTTTAAGCTAATTTGTCTTATCTTTGCCTTAGCAGTACTGCCCAAGGACTTCAGTGACCATTTGAAAACCGGGCAGACCACTTGCACCAAGATCAACGCTTGGACTGCTGAGAAGTGGGAGAATCGGTTCCATGCTGCCTTCACAGGGGGCAACTTAGCAAGGTCTCACCTGTGGAACACCACAAGTCGGAGAGACCTAACTTGGGAAGAGCTCACCACCCAGCCTCCTCCGGACGCAGTGCTCAAAAGAACGCATGAACCAGATGGGACACTCTATTTGTCAGGCCGGGCCAAGGCCCCGAGCAAGATGAAAGGAAAAAAGAAAGGCAAGAAGGTGGTGGGTGGAGCTAACCCTGCTGAGGTGGAGGAGGATGCTCCAGTGCATCCTGAGGGGCCAGTCCCCAGTCAAATTGATGCTGCTCTCTTGGAAGTGGTGGAGCAGGAGACTGAAAGGCAAGAAGTGCACTCCCCAAATCCTCCAAGGGCTTCCAAAAGAGATCGTAAACGGGGAGCTGAAAGCAAAGACAGGGAGGCCAATAACAAAAAGACCTTTAAGGGTGACGAGCTTTCTCTCCGGACTTCGGAGCCTCCTCCCCAATTTGACCCCTCTGACCCAACACAAGCAGAGGAGATACCTGGTGACTTCCAAATCGATGAGGTCGAAGGGGGAGATCTTAGCATTGATGGTGTGGACATCACTGGTCTTGGTGGGCTTGGTGAGTACTTCATGAATCTTCCCAGAGATGACTTTGTCGGGCCTTATCTTCCTCCGAGCACCTCAAACTCAGTCACTTTTAATGGTAAGACCTTTACTGTTTCAAGTGAAAAGGATGTTATAACTCACTCTTTGTTAAGAAATGTTCAACCGGTGCTTGCGTTGGAGAAGTAGGTTCGAAATCAGGCAGACATTATCAAAGACCTCAAGTCTAGCAAAGAGAGGCTGTCCGACGATCTTCTTACTGCCACTTCGAATGCTGCCACTCTAAAGGAAGAAAACGATGAGTTGAAGAGAAACCAAGAGGTGAGCACCACAAAAGTCACCACACTAGAGAACACTATCACAGAGCTCCGGGAGAAGCTGTCCGGACTGGAGAAAGATCTTGCCACCTCTAGAGGGGAGACCAAGGCCAAGGACCAAATTATCACCAACTTAACCAGTGACAAAATTGCACTTGAGAATTCAGTATCCAAAGCTTCCGAGGAGAAAGCCGGTCTGCTAAGGGAACAGGAGGCCAAAATCCAAGCCAAGATCGATGCTTATGCCAACAACGTGATCGACACTCAAGAGAAAATGTATGCCAATGTGAGGTCTGACATGGTCTTGCTCTTCCATGAGAAGTTTCCGAAGAGGAACCTAGGGGATTTATGGCTTCATGTAGAGTCTGATGACCTCCCATATCACACAATGGCCGAAGGCGATAGGTATGGATTCTCCAATGCATCCTCATCAGATGACGAAGAGAAAACCGGGGAGAGCCTAGACGAAGAGGAGGAGGATCACAAGGGGAAGAAGAAGATAGATGGAGCTGAGCCATCTTCAAAGGCTCAGTCCTAAATTATGAATTAATTTTTACTTTTTATGTTTTCTAAACTAAAGTCCTTGGAAGGCCAAGGCACTCTTTTTGTAAATGTGTCCGGTATCTGACAGGACAGATCTTTTACTCTGTTTTGACAATTCAAAAGTCCTTGGAAGGCCAAGGCACTTAAGTTATCTTAATGAATATCCTTATTTTGCGCAATTCTCATCTTCTTTCATAGTCTGTTCCAATTTTGATGGCTAGAGTTTAAAAAGCCCTTAGTTATTTCATGGTGAGAGTGTTTAAATTCTCCGATGACGAATGTTTTAGTGGTCATCACTCTTTTATTTCAATCCGGATGGTGTGACAAAAGACAAAACTAAAACACTTCAGAAAATTTTTAAGAAGGCATCAAATTTTATTTAAAAGCCCGGACACCTCATTAAAACCTCCCCATGCCACCAGGGAGGAAAGAGTATGCCCCCAAATATTTACATGGATATTTAAACAAGTAAATATTTACACAAATGCTACTCCAAGTACATCCGGAGATGTTCGATATTCCAAGGGTGGGTCAAAACTCTTCCATCCTTGTCTTCTAACCAATATGTTCCACGTTTAAGCCTTTCAACAACCATATAAGGTCCTTCCCAAGTTGGGGCCAATTTTCCGAACAGCTTTTCTTTAGTGTGTAAGAAGACTTTCCTCAATACCTTGTCCCCCGGTTGAAAATCTCTTCTTTTAACTCTAGAAGCAAATCTGCTCCTCATTAAACCATGATAATACGCAGCTCTAAGGTGAGCTTTAACTCGTCTTTCTTCTATTAGGTCGAGCTGACTTCTGATTGCCACTTCGTTAGCGCATTCGGAGAAGTTGTGAACACGAAATGATGGGAGAGTTGCTTCTATGGGAGTTATTGCATCCATCCCATAGACCAAAGCAAAGGGTGACTCCTGTGTTGCAGCCCTAGGTGTTGTCCGGTAGGCCCATAAGACTTCTTGTAAATAGTTAGGCCACTTACCAGCAGGCCCTTCCAAATTCTTCTTTAAACCGGACAGTATAGTTCTGTTAGCCACTTCAACCTGACCATTTGCTTGTGGGTGGAAAGGTGAAGAGAAACAATGTTGTATACCCCTTAAGGCACAAAAACTCTTCATTTCCTTATTGTCGAACTGTGGCCCATTGTTCGTTGTTATCTTTTGTGGGACACCAAATCTGCAACAGATGTTGGATAAAATGAATTTTATGACAGCTTTTGACGTTGTTCCTGCTAGTGGGGCTGCTTCAATCCACTTTGAAAAGTAATCTATAGCAACAATTATAGTTCTGCGCCCTCCGGATGCCATAGGGAGAGGCCCCACTAAGTCCAACCCCCAACGAGCAAAAGGTATAGGCTCAGAAATTGATTCTAAAGGAATGGCAGGGACATGAATTTCATTGCTGTATCTTTAGCATAGGTCACACCTTCTTACCAGCTCCTTAGCATCTTTCATGATAGATGGCCAATAGTAGCCGGCCAGTAAAACTCTCCTTGTTAAAGCCCTGAATCCACAATGAGCTGATCCCTCACCATCATGCAATTCGGAGAGGACTACTTGAGACTCATCATCCCCCAAACAGCGCAGAAGAGGTTTACTGTAAGACTTTTTATACAGAATGTCTCTTAGTATGATAAAACCACGGGCCTTGTGTTTAAGTTTTCTTGCCAGTGATTTGTCCGGAGGCACGATGCCGTCAGAGAGGTATTGCAGGAGAGGAAATCTCCAATCCTGAGGTTGTTTCACCTCTACTTCAAAACTTTCTTCTTCTTTACCCATACTAAGTTGAATGGAGGGGCTCTCCATGACATGGATCCATGGATACGACTTCGTGTATGCTATAGTTGCCAATGAATCAGCCAACTCATTTTCTGTCCGGGGTATATGCTCATAAATAATATTTTTAAACTTGAGTGCTTCATTTTTAAGAAGAAGTAAATATTTCACTAGCTGCTCCTTTTTAGCTTCAGATTGACCTTGGGATGGTGAATAAGAAGCTGGGAGTCACTCAGTAGCTTGACCCTCTTAGCCCCACATATATAGGCTAACTTTAAACCAGCTATAGTTGCTTCGTACTCAGACTCATTATTGGAAGCCCTGAAAGCGAAACATATAGCTTGGTACATTTTGTCACCATACAGAGAAGTCAAACACACCCCTGCACCACAGCCCATAGTGCTGGATCCACCATTTGTCCGGACGACCCAGACCTTTTTGTATTTCATGTTAGTAGCCTGCTCTGAATCTCTGTCGGAGTGAAATTCAACCAAAAAATCAGCCACAGCTTGGGCCTTAACTGCTGTTCGAGGAGCGAAATCAATGTCGAAATCCCACAATTCTACGGACCACTTAGTCATCCTACTTGAAATGTCTGCCTTTTGGAGGACATTCTTCAAGGGAAAAGAAGTCCGGACGATGATAGGATGAGCCTGGAAATAAGGCCTCATCTTCCTAGCAGCAATTACCAAGGCTAGTGCTAAATTTTCAAGCTTTAGATAGCGTTTTTCAGCATCTATCAAACTTTTGCTGATGTAGTACACTGGATGGGGGTAATTATCCACTTCTCTCACCAACACATCACTGATGGCACAACTTGAAACTGCCAAGTATACAAAGAGTGTCTCCCCATCAACTGGTTTAAACAAGGTTTTGGGGGAGGACATGTGCTTCTTGATCTCATTAAAAGCCTCATCACACTGTGAGGTCCAATCGAATCCCTTTGCACCCTTCAAGGTTTGAAAAAACGGGGCGCACCTGTCCGAAGACCTTGAGATAAATCGGTTTAAAGCAGCTAACCTCCCCGTTAGCCGTTGTACTTCTTTAATATTTCGAGGAGGCTCCATTTGGAATAGAGAATTAAGCTGGTCCGGATCGGGCTGTATCTCATGCTCACTTATGATATAGCCTAGAAACTTCCCAGATTGCACTCCGAACACACATTTTTCTGGATTTAACTTCAAATTCACTTTCACCAAGTTGGTAAAAGTTTCTTGGAGGTCAGCCAAGTGCAATTGCTCATCCACACTTTTCACCATCATATCATCAATGTATACTTCCATATTCCTTCCAATCTGATCAGCAAAGGCTTTGTTTATCAATCTCTGATAAGTAGCCCCAGCATTTTTCAATCCAAATGGCATTACCTTGTAGCAATGAAGACCCCTGTCAGTGAAAAATGTGGTATGCTCTTGATCCTTCGGATCTACTTGGATTTGATTGTATCCGGAGAAAGCATCCATAAAGGATAGTAGCTTGTTCCCAGAGGTGGAGTCTACTAGTTGGTCAATCCGGGGAACTGGATACAAATCTTTTGGGCAAGCTCTATTGAGATCTGTGAAGTCAATGCACATGCGCCACTTGCCATTTTTATTTTTCACCAGGACCGGATTGGCAGTCCACAAAGGATATTGAGACTCCTTGATATGCCCCATCTTTGTGAGCCTGTCAACCTCTTGTACAATGATATCAGTCTTTTCCTTGGAAAAATCCCTTCTCTTTTGAACTACTGGCGCTATGTCTTTCCGGACGGATAGGTGATGTGATATCATATCTGCTGGAACCCCAGTAACATCAGCATTGCACCAAGCAAAAACGTGCTGATGGCTCTTCAAAAACTTTAGCATCTCACTTTTCAAACCGGGTGGCATCTTAGACCCTATCTTGACACTTTTTCCTTCTTCTAAACAATGTGTCTCTACCTCTTCGACTGGTATTAACACTCCAGGGGTCTCTCTGGGGTCATCAATTTCACCCTCACCCCCAGAAAGCCCCTCAAATTGCTATTGCTTGTTGATACGAACTGCCCCCAGTGTCCGGGGAGCCAGAGCTGTAGCATAACATTTCCTTGCAACCTTTTGACTGCTCCGGACAACACCCACCTGTCCCTGAACAGCATATTTCAAACATTGGTGGACTGTTGAAGCTACTGCATGCATCCTAGAGAGCCAAGACCTCCCTAAAATAGCATTATAGCAAGTGGGACAATCCACTACAATAAAAAGTATCCTGACCATCTTCTTGAAAGGGCCCTTGCCCAACAAAACTTCTTCTTCGAACTTCTTGATCACATCTGCTGAGCTGCCAGTAAAGCCCGCAATTGATCTGTCCGAGCGCTGAATTACGGCTGGATTCTTCATTTTCTTGTAGGTGGTTAAGAAGAGGATATTGGCTGAGCTTCCAGTATCCACCAAGATTCGTCTTATGTCATTGCCCTCAATAGATGCTCCTGTGACAACAACATCTTCATGAGGGTCAGCTATATCTCTTAAGTCATCTTCATCAAAAACAATGAAGGGGAATGGAATTTGTGATTGATAGGAGGTCATGCCTCCTTCCAGCTGGGTAGCTAAAGTATGAGCGTGCCTCTTCCTTGAAGAAGCAGTAGGAGCTGTCATAGTATCCCCTCCGAAAATTGTAAGTGACTCAAAAAACTTAATAAGCCCGAAGACTGTTCTAAACATTCCTCAATGGCACCCACTCTATTTCGAGTTGGATCCGGATCCAAGTATTCTGATTCCACATCAAACCTTTCGATTATAACCATAGCTCCCTCCGGAACAGCATTACTTGGACCAACCCGGTGATTATTGTCAGGCCTATTACCTCCTCTTCTTTTGACATATGCCCCCAGCTTTCCCCTTTCAATCAAGTTCTGAACTTCTTGTTTCAAGGCTATACAATCATCGCTGGTATGGCCAGTATCATTGTGATACTGGCAGAAAGAGTTATTACGATGCTCTCTAGGAGATTGCAGTGCGGCCGGTCTTCTATAGTATACATCTTCCTTTGTTTTATCATAAATAGTGGCCACACTTTCTTTCAATTCTGCAAACCACTCCGGTTGAACCCAAGGCCCTCTCTTATTTCTAGATTGTTGACTCTGAGCAGGTACAGCTGGCTGAGATTGAGCTTTAGCCATGCTATGCCCTTGTCCGGTATCCTTTGCCTTGTTCCCGGACTAATTCTGATTGGGGTTTGGTGCAGCCGGGGTAGACCTCACCTTCCTGTGCACCCTAGTTTTCTTTGTTTCATCAATGTTAATCTGCTTTCCAACCTGATTCAGCAAACCTCCCCAAGTCATGGCTTTCTTTTTGGTCACCGAATCAGCCAAATTCCCTGAGTTTAAGCCCTGCCTCAAGGATGTTATTGCTACTTGCTCGAAGCAATCAGCCAACCCATTCTTGGTGTTTACAAAACGGCTTATGTATTCTTTCAATGATTCGTTCGATTCTTGGGCACAATGGATTATTGTGTCCTCGTTGCCCTTCAACTCTTTACTCCCAACAAACTGTCTTCAAAATGCCACCCAAAAGGTATCAAAATTCTTGATGCAGCTTTGTGGTAGGCTGTTATACCATTTTAGAGCACTCCCCGTAAAGGATTGGGAGAATGCTATACAAAGTAGCTTGTCGTCATCATCAAAGTTCATCATGAAGTTTTTAAATTGCTCCAAATGGTTGTCCGGATCAGTACTGCCATCGTACTTTTCCATTTTAGTGCTATCAAACCTCTTAGGGAGGTTTCCAGACAGAATTTTGGAAGACAATGGAGATTGTCTCCAATTTCGGCCACGACTGAACACAGTATCCTCATTGGGAGTTGCAAAGATACATGGTTCATCGTGGAAGGCAAAAGGATCCATCAGCATCCGGTCTACATGCCTTCGGTTATGAGATGACCCTTTGCCAGTATTCTTCTTCAATTTCCCATGTCTATCCCTTTTTCTTGAATATTTTTTTATCAACTTTTGCTTCTTTTTAGTTCGGCCCTCGTCGCTGCTAGAGGACAAGGATTCTTCAACTCCCTCCTTATCCGAGGAGCTATCAAAAGACTCTGAGTCTGAGTCATAATTCTCCACTCGCTTAGACCGGTGAGACTTTTTGGAGCTGGCATGAGTCTTTTTGGTACTCACATGAGTCTTTGAAGGCTCATGCTCTCTAGGGTTATCAGTATGATGAGCAACTGATGCTTTTGATTTTTATTTCATGCCCATCTTAGCCTTTTCCGCCCGCAGAGCTTCTATCTCGCCTTTTAATCTATCACGCTCTTCGATGGTGTATTCATCGTTTTCACCCACCACTTCAAGCAAAGCTGGTGGTACTTCCATGGCTCCCTCCGGAGCAGCATTACTTGGACCAACCCGGTGAGTATTGTCAGGCCTGTTACCTCCTCTTCTTTTGACATAATCCCCCAGCTTTCCCCTTTCGATCAAGTTCTGAACCTCTTGTTTCAAAGCTATACAATCATCGGTGGTATGGCCAATATCATTGTGATATTGGCAGAAAGAATTATTACGATGTTCTCTAGGAGATTGGCGTGTGGCTGGTCTTCTATAGTGCACCTCTTCCTTTGTTTTATCATATATGGTGGCCATACTTTCTTTTAATTCTACGAACCACTCCGGTTGGACCCAAGGCCCTCTCTTGTTTCTGGATTGCTGACTCTGAGCAGGAGCAGCTGGCTGAGACTGAGCTTTGGCCCTACCATGCCTCTGTCCGGTCTCCTTTGCCTTGTTCCCGGACTGATTCTGATTGGGATTTGGTGCCACTGGGGTAGACCTCACCTACCTGTGCACCCTTGTTTTCTTTGTTTCATCAATGTTAATCTGTTTTCCAACCTGATTCAGCAACCCTCCCCAAGTCATGGCTTTCTTTCTGGTTACTAAATCAGGCAAATTGCCAGGGTTCAAGCCCTGTCTTAAGGATGTTATTGCCACTTGCTCGAAGCAATCAGCCAAACCATTCTTGGTGTTCACAAAACGACTTACATATTCTTTTAAGGATTCATTTGGTTCCTGGGCACAATGGATTATTGTATCTCCATTTCCCTTTAGTTCTTTACTCCCAACGAACTGCCTTCGAAAGGCCACCCAAAAGGTATCGAAATTCTTGATACAACCTTGTGGTAGGTTGTTATACCATTTTAGAGCACTCCCCGTAAATGATTGGGAGAATGCTCTGCAAAGTAGCTTATCATCGTCATCAAAGTTCATCATGAAGTTTTTAAATTGTTCCAAATGGTTGTCCGGATCAGTACTGCCATCGTACTTTTCTATTTTGGTGCTGTCAAACCTCTTAGAGAGGTTTCCGGACAGAATTTTGGAAGATAATGGAGATTGCCTCCAATTTCTGCCACGACTGAACACATTATCCTCATTAAGAGTAGCAAAGATACCTGGTTCATCGTGGAAAGCGAAATGATCCATCAGCATCCGGTCCACATGCCTCCGGTTTTGAGATGACCCTTTACCAATATTCTTCTTCATCTTTCCATGTCTATTTCTTTTTCTTGAATATTTTTTAATATGCTTTTGCTTCTTTTTAGTTCGACCCTCATCACTGCTAGAGGATAAGGATTCTTCAACTCCCTCATCATCCGAAGACTTATCAGACGATTCTGAGCCTGAGTCAGAACTCTCCACTGGCTTAGACCGGTGAGATTTTTTGGAGCTAGCATGAGTCTTTTTGGTACTCACATGAGTCTTTGAAGGCTCATGCTCTCTGGGGTTATCAGTGTGATGAGCAACCGACGCTTTTGACTTTTCTTTCATGCCCATCTTAGCCTTTTCGGCCCTCAGAGCTTCTATTTCACCCTTTAACCTATCGCACTCTTCGATAGTGTACTCATCCTTTTCACCCACCACTTCGAGCAAAGCTGGTGGTACTTTCGGGGCGTCCGGATTCATTCGGACTGACTTTTCTTGCTGGTTTCAAATGCTTGATTCAGGCACCTTCTCCTCCCACTATGGTCGCCAATTTGGTGTGGTTAATTATCGTTTGAGGGTAAATTTGTAATTTGTTCGGAGTTTTGTGGAAGTATATGGGTGTTTAATATTTAGAGTAGAAAGTAGAGGGAGAATTAAGCAGCCTCGTTGTATTTAATTTTCATTACCCACATTTAATGCAGGTGGTTGGGTATTTATACCCTTACATTTGGGCCTTATGGGTTTTCGGGTCATGTTTAATGGACTCGGGTCACGTTTAAAGACCCATGAGCTCTTAGTAGAAGAGCAAGTAGCTTAGTCAAGAAGTGTTTAGGTTTTTTAGTACTTTTGTCACAGTTCGAACAGTCCAATGGGTTAAGTGTTCGAAGTGGTCTGTCCGGTCCAGAGGCCTTGGACCGATCTGTCCCTATCCGGGGAGTAGGCAGAATTCGGACTCATCAGGTTTACATATATTTCTTGTTTTTTTCAGATTATGTAATCAGGACAGGTTTTTGGTGACGATGATGATACACGGACAAGAAGAGTCAAAAGAGAGAATGGAAAATTATTTTTGTGAATGATGTATAAAATGGATGTAAGTTTTACCTTTTTCAACTTGCTGCATAAAATGGATGTAAGTTTTACCTTTTTCAAGTAGAATGACTCTAATTATTATTTGTTTATTATATAAAAGTATGAAAATGTTGGGTATGCAATTACCACTATAAATTGAATATCATACATGTTTGGTTTGTAGTCACTACTAGAAGATGATTAGTGGTTTAATATATCAATTTATTTTTATATGTTGATAGACACTTCTCGACTTGGTATGCAATTACTACTATACATAAAATATAATGAGTAGTTGTTTAATGTATGAATAACATTCATGCTTGGTATGCAGTTAGACTCTTTTCGACTTGTTATTTGTTGCTTAAAAATATTGTTGTTATGAATTAATGGGTTGTATGGTGTCGATATGCTTATTGACTTCTAGGTTTTATATAATAGAAAAAAACTTGGCTTGGCCATCCTAGTTGAAAACTAGGTTATAAAATATATATATATATATATATATATATGGTAAAAAATAGAAAACCTTGTGTGTCATTTTGTTTACATTGTTTTTTTTGCAAGTTTGTTTCGAACTATACTGTCATATACATGATCATTTACCATTAGAGGTAGTAGATTGGTACCGTGGTATCATTATCGACGTAGAGCATGATGAGTCTGGATTCCGTTACCACTTCGGACAGGGTCAGTTCGGACAAAGTCCACCTAACCGGACAGGGCAGTTCGAACACCTCATCCATTGGACTGTTCGAACAAGAACTAAAGTACTTAAAACCTAATCACTTCTTGACTAAGCTGCATGCTCTCCTATGAAGAGCTCATGGGTCCTTGAACTTGACCCGGGTCCATTAAACATGACCCGAAAGCCCATAAGGCCCAAATGTAAGGGTATAAATACCCAACCACCAACATTAAATGGGGGTAATGAAAATTAAATACAACCAGGCTTCTTAATTCTCCCTCTACACTCTACCCAAACATTAAATTCTTACAAACTTCCACAAAACTCTAAACAAAAATTACTAACTTACCCTCAGACAAAAATAAACCTCACCAAATTGGCGACCACAGTGGGAGCACGACGATGCCTGAATCAAGCATTCGAAACCATCAGGAAAAATCAGTCCGAATGAATCCAGACGCCCCGGAAGTACCACCAGCTTTGCTTGAAGTGGTGGGTGAAAATGATGAGTATACCATCGAGGAGCGTGATATATTAAAGGGCGAGATAGAAGCTTTGAGGGCAGAAAAGGCAAAGATAGGCATAAAAGAGAAGTCAAAGGCATCAGTTGCTCATCATACCAAAAACCTTAGAGAGAATGAGCCTTCGAAGACCCATGTGAGCACCAAGAAGACTCATACTAGCTCCAAAAATTCTCATCGGTCCAAGCCAGTGGAGAGCTCTGACTCAGATTCCGAGTCCTCTAGTAGCTCCTTGGGCGAGGATGGAGTTTTAGAGTCTTTATCCTCCAGCAGTGATGAGGGCCTATCTAAAGAGAAACAAAAGTTAGTAAAGAAATATTCAAGAAAAAGAGATAGACATGGAAAGTTAAAGAGGCATATAGGCAAAGGATCATCTCACAGCCGGAGGCATGTAGACCGGATGTTGGTGGATCCTTTTGCCTTCCATGATGAACCAAGTATCTTTGCAACTCCCAATGAGGATACTGTTTTCAGTCGTGGCTGGAATTGGAGACAATCTCCATTGTCTTCCAAGATTCTGTCCCGAAACCTCCCTAAGAGGTTCGATAGCACAAAAATGGAGAAATACGATGGCAGTAAAGATCAGGACAACCACTTGGAACAATTTAAAAACTTCATGATGAATTTCGATGATGACGACAAGTTGCTGTGTAGAGCATTCTCCCAATCCTTTACGGGGAGTGCTCTGAAGTGGTATAACAGCCTACCACAAGGCTGCATCAGGAATTTTGATACTTTTTGGGTGGCCTTTCGAAGGCAGTTTGTTGGGAGTAAGGAATTGAAGGGAAATGGGGACACAATAATCCATTGTGCCCAAGAACCAAACGAATCATTGAAAGAATACATAAGTCGTTTTGTAAACACCAAAAATGGGTTGGCTGATTGCTTCGAGCAAGTAGCAATAGCATCTTTGAGGCAGGGCTTAAACCCTGGAAATTTAGCTGATTCAGTGACCAGAAAGAAAGCCATGACTTGACGAGGTTTGCTGAATCAGGTCGGAAATCAAATCAACGTTGATGAAACGAAGAAAACTAGGGTGCACATGCAGGTGAGGTCTGCCCCGGTTGCACCAAACCCCAACCAAAATCAGTCCGGGAACAAGGCAAGGGAGGTCGGGCAGGGTTATAACAGAGCCAAAGCTCAGTATCAGCCAGATGCGCCTGCCCAGAGTCAACAATCTAGAAATAAGAGAGGGCCTTGGGTTCAACCGGAGTGGTTTGTAGAGTTTAAAGAAAGTGGGGCCATCATTTATGACAAAACAAAGGAAGAAGTACACTATAGAAGGCCGGCTGCACTGCAATCTCCTAGGGAACATCGTAACAATTCCTTTTGTCAGTACCATAATGATAGTGGTCATACCACTGACGATTGTATAGCTTTGAAACAGGAAGTTCAAAATTTAATCGAAAGAGGAAAGCTGGGGGCGTATGTCAAAAGAAGATGAGGAAATAGGCCTGATAATGCTCATCGGGTTGGTCCAAGCAATCTGCTCCGGAGGGGGCTATGGTTATAATCAAAAGATTCGATGTAGAATCAGAGTACCTGGATCCTGATCTAACTCGAAATAGAGTGGGAGCCATTGAGAAACGTTGTAAAACAGTCTCTGGCTTATTAAGTTTTTTGAGTCACTCACAATTTTCGGAGGGGATACTATGACAGCTCCTACTGCTTCTTCAAGAAAGAGGCACGTTCATACTTTAGCTACCCTGCTAGAAGGAGGCATGACCTCCTATCAATCACAAATTCCATTTCCCTTCATTGTTTTCGATGAGGATGATTTGAGAGATATAGCTGGCCCTCATGAAGATGTTGTTGTCATAGGAGCATCCATTGGGGGCAATGACATAAGACGAATCTTGGTGGATACTGGGAGTTCAGCCAATATCCTCTTTTTAACCTCTTACAAAAAGATGAAAAATCCAGCCGTAATCCAGCGTTCGGATAGGTCAATTGTGGGTTTCACTGGAAGCTCAGCAGATGTGATCGGGGAGTTCGAAGAGGAAGTTTTGTTGTGCAAGGGCCCTTTTAAGAAGATGGTTAGAATACTTTTTATTGTGGTGGATTGTCCCACTTGTTATAACGCTATTCTAGGGGGTCTTGGCTCTCTAGGATGCATGCAGTGGCCTCCATAGTCCACCAGTGTTTGAAATATGATGTTCAAGGATAAGTGGGAGTTGTTCGGAGCAGCCAAAAGATTGCAAGAGAATGTTATGCCACAGCACTGGCTCCACGAACGTTGGGGCAGTTCTTATCAACGAAGAGTAGCAGTTTGAGGGACTTTCTGGGGGTGAGGGTGAAATTGATGACCCCAGAGACCCCTGGAGTATTGATACCGGTTGAAGAAGTTGAAACACATTCTTTGGAAGAGGGAAAAGTGTTAAGATAGGGTCCAAAATGCTCTCTGAACTGAAGAATAAAATGTTGAAGTTTCTAAAAGACCATCAGCATGTTTTTACTTGGTGCAATGCTGATGTTACTGGGGTTCCAGCAGATATTATATCACATCACATATCCATTCGGAGGGACATAGCACCTGTGGTACAAAAGAGAAGGGATTTTTCCAAGGAAAAGGCTGATATTATTGTTCAAGAAGTTGACAGGCTCACTAAAATGGGGCATATAAAGGAGTCTCAGTATCCTTTATGGACAGCCGATCCGGTCTTGGTGAAAAAGAAAAATGGAAAGTGGCGTATGTGCATTGATTTCACAGATCTCAATAGGGCTTACCCAAAAGACTTATACCCTGTCCCCCGGATCGATCAACTGGTGGATTCCACTTCTGGGAATAAGCTACTATCTTTCATGGATGCCTTCTCCGGGTACAATCAGATTCAAGTAGATCCGAAGGATCAGAAGCATACCACATTTGTCACTGATAGGGGTCTTCATTGCTACAAGGTGATGCCATTTGGGTTGAAAAATGCTGGGGCTACTTATCAGAGATTGATAAACAAAGCCTTTGCTGATCAAATTGGAAGGAATATGGAAGTATACATTGATGATATAATGGTGAAAAGTGTGGATGAGCAATTGTACTTGGCTGACCTCCAAGAAACTTTTACCAACTTGGTGAAAGTGAATTTGAAGTTAAATCTAGAAAAATGTGTGTTCGGAGTGCAATCCCGGAAGTTTCTAGGCTATATCATAAGTGAGCATGGGATACAGCCCGATCCGGACCAGCTTAATGCTTTATTCCAAATGGAGCCTCCTCGGAATATTAAAGAAGTACAATGGTTGACTGGGAGGTTGGCTGCTTTAAATCGATTCATCTCGAGGTCTTCGGACAGATGTGCCCCGTTTTTTCAAACTTTAAAGGGTGCAAAGGGATTCGACTGGACTTCACAGTGTGATGATGCCTTCAATGAGATTAAAAAACATATGTCCTCCCCCAAGACTTTATTTAAGCCTGTTGATGGAGAGACACTCTTCGTATACTTTCCAGTTTCCAGTTGTGCCATCAGTGTTGTATTGGTAAGAGAGGTGGATAATTACCCCCATCCGGTGTACTACATCAGCAAGAGCTTAATAGATGCAGAAAAACGCTATTTAAAGCTTGAAAAATTAGCATTAGCCTTGGTAATTGCTGCAAGGAAGATGAGGCCTTATTTTCAGGCTCATCCCATTATCGTCCGGACATCTTTTCCCTTGAAGAATGTTCTTCAAAAGGCAGACATTTCAAGTAGAATGACTAAGTGGTCAGTGGAGTTGGGGGACTTCGATATTGATTTTGCTCCTCGAACAACAGCAAATTCCTCCATCGGGAGAGGAATTCCGGACAGCCTGGACGCCATGATACAGGCCATGATACAGGCCATGAGAGTATACTAGGCGTTAGGGCTCAGTTGGCTTGGACAAAGCTTGATAAGATGGAGGTACCTAACTATCTCCGGATCCAAGGGAAACCTTAGCCCCCAGTTAAAAAGCTCAGTGAAGATGACTACTTCACTAAGTTTGCAGTCCATTGGGGTTTCAAGGTCTATTGGGATCCTTATTTTCACGCTCTCCTGGATCTCCCACTTTGTTCGCATCCGACCCAGTTCGGCTGTATGGATAAAGGCATAATTGATTTTTTGCAAGGCAAGTAAATATTTGACACTGACCTTGTGGAAACAAGGTCCAACTTTTCCCTTTAAGACCTCTGGCAGTTCTGGGTGCTTGAGGCATAGTTTCTCTTTGCCTTTATCCTTCTTGGCAACACCAGCATCACTTGTCTGTCCGGACGCTTCAGACTCGAATGGAGCCTCTTCGACAGAGTTCTCCATAACTTCCCCCATTATCGAGGAGGGGTTTTCAGTTGTCTTTGGGAGGGGGGAGTTAGGAGTTGGCTCAGTCTGACCTCCGGATTGTTGAGCTTCAATACTTTTCTGAGCTCTGGCCTCCGGTTGGGGCTCAGATGGGGTGGTTTCTCTTTGGTGGCTTGAGCTAGTGGCCTCCGGACCGGACAGCCTGTCTTTAGGTACTTTTATGGGTGCCTCTCACCCTGTATTGTTGTCCTTGACCCCTGATTTCGAAGGGGTGCCTTTGGAAGCATGCCCTTTAACCAACCGGCATCTTCTTCGATTGACCAGTTTGTTGGGAGAGGTATCTGCATCTGACCCCATGGCTATAAATGGGGAAGGCTTTTTGAAGCTAGTAACTGTTAACCCTGGTTCAACAGTGGGTTTTGATTCTTGAACTGATGAACCTGAGACAATGAGAGAAAGGCTGGTTTGAAATAATCTCCTCGGTTGGACACTTTTTGTTGAGGAGGAACCCTGGTCAGGCTCTGTGTTTGAGGTTGCTAGTTTGTTGATAGGGGAGGCATGTAGCCCTGCTGCAATGCGCCTTTCCCTTTCGACTTTTTGTGCTTTTTCTAGTTCTGATAGATTGAGCCACCCGCCTCTGATTAAAGCGTTCCTAGCCGTGAACATAAACAACTAAAATGAAGAACTTGTTTTTTAGAGAGAAAGCTCTAAAATATTAGCAAAGTGGATATGTAGATGATGATAAAACAGTGGGAAAATGTTTAATTTATAGTAAACCCCAAAAAGGTGTTTTGATTCTTAGGATAATTCAAAAGGATTAGCAATGATTAAGAAACGGCGCTAATGTCACCTTCATTTAATGAAGAGGTTGCTTTTTTAGAGAAGGTGGGAGCGAAAATCAAGGTGAAAAAACGGCTGAAGTGACAAACCAGAGAGAGACACGTGTCCCACGAACTCTGGCAAAAAACCGTTTAGATTCAAAGATCCTTTTTCAGTCCGGATAAAACCATAACACAATTCGGAGGACCTGTCCGGATGTAACTGTCAATAGCAACGGACTGTTTTTCAGGTTTTGACAAAGGTTTTTGAACAAACACCTAAAAAAGGGGCTACTGATGAGTCCAGATTCCGTTACCACTTCGGACAGGGTCAGTTCGGACAAAGTCCACCTAACTGGACAGGACAGTTCGAACACCTCATCCATTGGACTGTTCGAATAAGAACTAAAGTACTTTTAACCTAATCACTTCTTGACTAAGCTTCCTGCTCTCCTACTAAGAGCTCATGGGTCCTTAAACTTGACCCGGGTCCATTAAACATGACCTGAAAGCCCATAAGGCCCAAATGTAAGGGTATAAATACCCAACCACCAACATTAAATGGGGGTAATGAAAATTAAATACAACTAGGCTTCTTAATTCTCCCTCTACACTTTACCCAAACATTAAATACTTACAAACTTCCACAAAACTCTAAACAAAAATTACTAACTTACCTTCAGACAAAAATAAACCTCACCAGAGCACACCCAAGCATACTATCATGGTCAATCTTTACTACATTTCGGACACGTCTAGGGCACTCTATTGTATCAGTTATACATGTTGCAGAACAAGGAAAAAAGAAACCTAGGTCTCTCGTCTATAACTTTGATCATATCGGTTGAGATCATTGGTCACATTATATATGTTACATATTTTTTTGAGGAGCCCCACAGTTACATATAATATGGAGTAATTATGAATTCCATGGTATATCTTAGCTCATCGAGAGGTTCATTGGTACAACATCATTAACCTAACTATATAGCCATTATAGGATTACGTACATACCGATCGTGAGAGTTCCGTTATACGACATTTGCAGCCCGGATTGTGCCAGATTGCATTATATCCATATATACCGGAGTTTCAGGAGTTTACGACAAGGCTCGGTGAGGCGTGTGAGGATGTTTCAATCTATTATTGGGATATTAAGTTAGAAATTTTGATGTCATGTTTTTCATTAGGATTCTACTTCTTTTTGTTGTAAACATTGTCTCTTTTTCTCTTACGTTTTTGATTTTGTAACAATTGTTGTTATTTTATCCGAATTCTAGTTGTTTTATTAGATACTTTGCAACTATTTTTGTAACCGTTGTTGTTTTTTGTTATCCTTTAGAATGTCTCAATGCTTATATGTTTGATATTTGCGTAACAATTATTTTAACAACTTTTATCGTGTTAAAAAATTGAAAACATCAAACTTAACTCAGTAAAATGTCATTAAAAACAAATACAATAAATTAAATACTAGAAAAACATAAAACAGATACAGTAACTTAAAGTACTCAAAAGAGCATAAAACAACTACAATCTTCAAGAATAATCAAATGAACGCAAAACAACATTAAACGTGAACATAAAACAACATAATTTTACTCAAAGTCATATCCTTCGTTAAAAATGCAACTCATCGGTACATCCTCTTTTTCAACGATTTGTTCATCCACATAACATATCTTTTGTCAGAAAACAATTACTTTCAAATAGAATGAGTTAAACACTTCATTCTTAATTGCATATAGGAGGTAAAATAACTGAAACGTTGGTTCGTTTTTCAGATAAATGTACCTGATAGATACTTCTTCACGACTGCGTAAAGACAACATGGGATTTGCTCATTGACGCTCGTATATGTAACGTACATATTAAAATCGCACATAACACTTCGTTAATAAGTCTATCGGTATTTTCATTCAAATCGTTCTCTTCACATACTTGACGACTTGTAGAAAATGAGAGTTTTCACATACGTGACGGATGTTTGACGCATTCTCCGAATCGGCCCTCTTTAAAGCACCAAATATTTGATGGGAAGTTTTTTCGTGTACCGTCAAAACATCGACAAACTCCTTTTCTTTTTGTTTTAAATTCACTCATTGCATATGTCTTTGTAAATACACAATCGATGAGAGTTGTGTTTACCGGAAATCACACTTAATCCCCATTTATCATCAACTTTAACCGAATTACCAACCAAAATAAAATGATCACTTATTTTTTTGTTACCGCATACCATCCGTTTACAATTACGCTCTTTCACCTTAACTTTAAAGATACAAGATCTGCTTACGGTTACGCTCTTTCACCTTAGACTTAAAGATACAGGATCTCTAGCACACGTAATCTACTCTAGATGTCCTTCCTATTTTTCTTTTCGATCATATTTTAAGCAACAATCCAAGTGTTTTACCTTTTTCTTTGACTCACGGGCATTGAGTCGAAGCTATACTCCTCATAATATGTTGGATAACTTTCTTCAATGCAATAAAACAAACATTTTAATCTTACTCGGAAATCGGATTACATAAGGTCATTCTACCAAAACCATGACGACATTATGGCTTATTCCGTCATTGTCTCGGCGGAATTTAAACTTATTATGCCAACGCCATGGTACATTAGACCAAAACCATGACGACATTATGGCTCATTCCGTCATTGTCTCGGCGGAATTTAAACTTATTATGCCAACTTCATGGTACATGACAGAAACTATCATCTTTTCCGTCTGGAGGATAGCAACGAACATCATCTAAAATATATATTTAGATAATATGGATACGTGTTTGAACTTTTCAACGTTAATTTTTATTTTAAAATGTTAGAAAAAAATGAAAGTTTTATATTTGGAATTCGTTTATTTCATTAAATTAAAAAGTAAAATATTATGTTTTATTAAATTTTATGTTATATAATTTCGGGATAAATAATAGTATAAAACATAAATAAAGAGATTTAAAGATAACAAAAATAATTTTGCCTTTTAAAATTAAATATATAATTATTATACCAGAAAACTAGAAATTCAAAACGCTTATGCATCTTTCGTACAGTTTTACGGTTCAAGTAATTATTATATAAATTGCGTCACTCCAAATTATAGTTTTACTTGTTGATTCTTTCTATGAGATCAATAAAAGCTATTTATTGGTCAAATCACCAGATTTAAATATTAATAAATACAACCTTGTTAGTTTTTGTAGTTTAGCAATTTTAGAATTGAACTCAGGTAAACAAAGGCAAAGCAACACATTACAACCTTGTTAGTCTTTGTAGTTTAGCAATTTTAGAATTGAACTCAGGTAAACAAAGGCAAAGCAACACATACAGCAAACTTACAGATGTTAAAGACGTAGAAACCACCCAGTGTTTTTATTTTTCACACCACAGGTTATGGTTTCCGCCTTCTGTACATTCCCTCACAAACAGCTAACTGACTCTACTTGCCCTAACAATTGCACAAAAAACACATTTACATCTACCAAATATAATATGCTTCCCTACTTACCACCCAACTAAAGTAAGGAGTCCAGGTAAGAGTAGTCTCGACGCCGGCCATACTCAAGTAGACTTCCATACGTACGATCCCACACGCCAATATATAGAGACTCTGTGTCAGGACTGAAGGATATTCCGGATATTTCACCAAAAAAATCAATCTCCTGCTCCTTCTCATATCCACTTTTAACATCATAAACATGAACAAAGTCAGCAGGCTCAGCCATTGCCATGAATTGTCCATCTGAGCTATAACGAATTGAACGAACAGCTCCAAGGTTCCCCTTTAGTACAGCAAGGGCGGTTGACAGATTTCTCACATCCCAGATCCGGCATGTTTTGTCCTGGTTCCCAGTAGCGAAAGTGACACCATCAGGGTTCCATGCCGATGCAAATGAGTAGTCCAAATGCCCAGAAAAAGTCTCAACTGTCTGCAAATATCGTAAATTCAGAGAATGTCGAGCTGTCTTCTTATCTATGAAAACATGTACAGAGCAATCAACTTCCAAACTAGTGAAGGAAAAGAGTATACCTTTCCAGTGTTGGAATCGACAATTAAACCCTCTGGATTGTCCCCAACAATTGTTATCAGTTTACCATCAGGACTTAAAGAGGTATGCTACACAAATGTTGGACAACAAAGCTTAGCCACGATGTGATGCTTGGAAGTGTTAAGAGACAAATTATGCTGGATAGAAAGTTTGTCAAAAAATATGTGACCAACCGGAGCCCGAAAAGCCAGATCGGGATAGCTGTGCTTACCTCGATGGCGGGAGAGTGTGAAATGTGAAAATTTTGCGATAAAAAGAAAAAATAACAGAATAACTACGGAGTGAACGTCAAATACCTTCGAACAACAGGAAGAATTATCTTAACAAAAGTAACAAGTCTAGAAAAACTAACTTACGTTCACTGGCCAAGGAAAGTGGAAATAATTAGCCTGTTGATACTTTTCCATGTCAAAGTCTCTGACTCCACCGTCATTATTTGACACGGTGAAATGAAGTGCCCCACTGATGTTTAAAGGAAGATAAAGAGTTCAATTAGATTGACGTGGCAGAGACATATTCCAGAATATTAGAAAAATAAAAAAATCACCTGGGTGTAATATAAATTTCGATGGCATTGGTGATGGCATTATCTTCATAAGTTGTACGTGAGCAAAAGCTTACCCCAGGTCTATCTAGATGCTGCATCACAGCAAGAGAAATCTATTCCTCAATCTTCACTATAGCAGATAACAAAACAAAACTACTTCTTTCTTCTTTTCACTTTGAAATTAAAGCACCAAAATAGATTTTGTCCCTGCGAAAAAAGAGTCTTCGAGGTTTTATGGAAACATCGAAAGCCGTACTCTCTTTCAACTCAATACCATTTTATTAGAACTTTTGACAAAACTTAGGATGTACCAAATGTCATTCCAGATATAAATTAAATGCTTTTCTAAGGTAACCAATAAAGACAATGCATACATCTACACGTGCAAGTACCAAATAAATCCTAGTTGATTTTATGATAGCCGAAGTTCAATAACTCACCTTGCAAATAAGCTCTCCTTGGAATCCTCCAGCAACTAGCAATCTATCTTTTACAGCAAGGGTGCTAACTTGCGTATGAGTAAATCCTTCCAGCAGACTTCCAGAATGTTTCTGGAAATTATTAGGACAGGTTACTAGATTTGAACAGACAAAGAGAAAAATGTTCAAAGAAACCCACCTCGGATGGTGCAACATGACCTGAAACATTGAGAACTTCACTCCTGCTACATGTTAATGAAGACCAATGAATGACAGAAAAATGCGACATAAGGTAGACATCGTGCTTTGATGTAGCCCAAACCAAATTCCTTAACTGCATCTCCAAAATAAAACAATCAACAAGAGCAATCAGCTTGCGACCAGCTCCTCACATTAAACAGCATGATCGCTTGGTGTGTTGCATAAACAATGTCATCAAAATGTGGTATCCCAACTTCGATGAATAATTTCAAATTTGACTCTGACAATGTAATCAAAGAAGAGTGAAAACAGAAGGAAGGGCCCTAGTATTCATTTTGTCAGAAAGAAACATAGCTATCGAAAAACATGCTAAGAGCAAGAACTGTATGATACAGGAACGGGGGGAAATAAGTGAGGCTAACAGACCTGAAAATGGAGAATAGTTGATTTTACGGATCTTGAATTTCTCCTGAATTCGTAGTATGAAGCCCCCTTTGTAGTTACCTTGTAGTTCTGCTCCAAATAAAGAAAGAACTAATGACAATATAAGAATTATCATCATAACTGTAGCTGCTAAGTAATCATCGAAACACAAAATAGATTACCTTCTCTCCATCTCCAGAGTTAGGGATATTTTCATAGTTTTTATATTGTTCAAGTCTAGTTTGCCTGTATTTTTCTCTTGTGATGCTTAGCCTATCCCAAGGAATTCCCTGGATGTCTTTTCCTTTTCGGGCTTGAGCAGCGGAAGTATCAGCTACTTTGTTTTGCTGGAAATAGTTCATTTAATAAAAGAAAAGATTATAACACTATAAAACTTAAGTCTATATAAGAATCCTATAAGTAAATTTGTCTGACGACTCTGACCGAGTAATCGTAATCATCCAGGTCAGAATCTGATGCACCACCATTCCTAGTGCGGAAATCTTCATCCATATCCTCTTCTACATCTTCCATGTCATACTCATCCGCTAGATACTCATCCCCTTGAATGTTGGACATATTCAGCACAAGTGTTGAAGAACTACAAGTAAGTTGAAGAGCATTCAGGATAGAGATTAAGTGGGACAACAAAAGAGAAACGTTAAACCCTCCACATATACTGCTATTAGTGTCCAACTGTAGAGGCTTCAATAATTCGCCAGTCATGTCATATGATATACCCATACTACTATATCAACAAACAGACGAATAAGGATACAAGAACAATGGCATGATTGCCCATCTGATTCTCCGGTGAGTTTGCATTTCAAAATATACTAACAGGAACAAATCCTCATTATATAAAAATGTAGAAACTAGAAACACATAGCAAAAACATCAAAACTAGACCATCGGATACAATCTACCGGCAACAATAAGTCGTTACCAGCATGTACAGACGCCGACGTGACCGATGACCAAAACATCAAGGAATTCAACAGAGACAAGATTAGTCACAGAAAAAAAAAGTATGGAAATGAGTTCACCCTGAGGTTATGGTGGACGGAGTTCCCCTTCCGATCTGAATATGAAAACTCGGGGCGTCAACAATGGTTAATGAAGAATACGATTAAAAATCGTTTCAGGTTATAAATTCAGGAGGTTAATTGACGGCAAAACAGATCGGGAGAAGAAGAAAAAGGCGTCTTTATCTTCATCCGCTGGTTTTTCATTTTACTCTAATAGTTCGGAATCCATAAGACGGTTTTACCCTTCACAACCTTCTTCTCTCCAAACATAATTCTCGTTTTTAAGTGGGAACAACATATAATCTATAGTTCTTAAAACAAATTCAATTGTATCGTATTTAAATTGGTTTAAAGCAACTATGATATACATAATTTCATAAAGAATACTTTAGACAAAATTAGGGTGAAGCTATTTCACCTTAAAGATTTTTTATTTTCTCCTAATTTGAAAAAAAAAATCATGTTATTATTTTTTCCGTAAAACAAATATCATATTTGTCCTTCCTTCTTATTTCATCCATTTATTTTACCTTTTTTATTTTCAAGAACGTCATTAACTTCCTCTTTCACTAACCAGCTTTATTTTATTAAATTAACCCTAACTACACCCCACACCCTCTAGCATATAAATTACATCCACTTTTATTTTTCCTTTTTTAACCTAGTCGAGAAACCAACTCCAAAGAACACTCTCCTTGTCGTTCCAGGTAAAGAACTGATTCTGTTTTTTTTCACAGTTCATTTCTTTTGGTTTAAACTCGATCGATTTACAATTATTATTTTTAACTTTGTTTAAACTCTGTAACTCATTAATAATCTCTTCTTCTTTTTTCAGGTTTACAGTTCCCTGTTCGATTAGAGTGAAGCTATTAGGTATGTTTTTTATTTTATTTTCAGGTTTACAATTCGTTGTTTGATTAGGGTTCATCGATTAGGTATGTTTTTGTTTTTTTTAGGTTTACAGTTCGTTGTTCGATTAGGGTTCATCGATTATGTATGTTTTTGTTGCAATTACTACATGTTGTTTGGTAGTGATTGAATGTTGCTTCATCTGTTCGATTAGGGTTGCTGTAATTGGTATATGTTAGGGTTCGATTAGGGTTGCTGCAATTGGTATATGTTAGGGTTCGATTAGAGTTCTGTTTATTGAATATTACACGCTTCATCTGTTTTACCCTTGCGATAATTGAATACTGCACTGCTTCTGTTCTGCTATTTTTTTTAATAAAAGCATATGATTCTGAGATGATGCCTCGGAATCACATGCCTTTTTTTAACTGAAAAACATGTAATTCTGAGACGATGTCTCAGAATTACATGCTTATATTTATCTATTTTGCTTGTGGTAGTTTTTTTATTGCTATTGATTATAATAACTTGTATATTTTTCTTATGTTTGTAGTATGGGACCAAGAAAGCTACTCAAGAGAATTTTGCGTGACTCTTCATCATCCGCTCCAAATGCCGCAAACGAACCGGATATTGTTGAGACGCCGCAACCTCTTCAAATTGTTGCCCCTGATCCTACGTCCCGTTCCATTAGATATAATCGGTGGGGTGCAAGGAGGGAACCATCTCTGGTTGCAATACCTCAATCAGAATCGGAAGATGATGAAACTGACCAAGGCATAGACGAAACAACGTTAACAGTTGAGAAAGAGTCATTTTTAGCATGATTTCCGCACATACGCCACTACAAAGGTTTTACAAACCATACGGCGTACCATATTTGCCATGACCGAGTAAGTATTTTGAATATAATGGTTATATTAAATATAAGCTATAAAATATTGTGTAATTATTTTTTATTTTTCGATAATAACGTTTCACTTTAATGTATCAGGAAAGA
Source organism: Limnanthes douglasii subsp. nivea (assembly GCA_036936605.1). Taxonomy (NCBI): domain Eukaryota; kingdom Viridiplantae; phylum Streptophyta; class Magnoliopsida; order Brassicales; family Limnanthaceae; genus Limnanthes; species Limnanthes douglasii. Next base: position 146,150,136 of record JAUPFV010000003.1, on the reverse strand, counting down.
GGGGGACGGTCTTTGCGGTTTCTTGCCACTGAAACTGCGGTCAATCGTTGGAAGCTAACAACCAAACCAGTGTGCGTGAGGTTGTCGAGTCCACTCCTTTCGGACCATTGTTGGATGCCCTTCATCGTTGGAGTACCGAGGTACTTTTGGTAGCCACTTTCATAGAACGGTGGCATCATGAGACGACATCATTTCAATTTTCTTTTGGTGAGATGACCGCCACTTTAGATAATATGGCCATCATTACCGGGTGACCGATATGCGGTAGATTGTTGGAGGTGCGTAGAAGCAACAACGTAGAGGAACGTGTGAAGCTAATACTAGATGTTCTCTAGGTGTCATATGCGGTCTTTAGCAGAGCTCGAAGCGTGTAAAGGTATCGGTCTACGGTTAACTTGGCTAAAAGATCGCTTCTGAAATTAGCGTTTTCAAGACGTAGGTGGTCGATTAAGGAGGATCGGTGTTCAACGTTGTGCGAAAGCCTATGTACTTTATCTCTTTGGGTATTGTCTATTTGTAGACTAAAGCGGATACTACGTGAAAGCAGATTGGTTCCACGTGCTCGATGACCTTGATTTGTTGTAATCACATGTGTGGGGGATGCATATCCTTGTGGAGCTTTATAGTGGGTTACGTGTGGCTTCCAAATATTCTATGAAGATGATAAGTGGATTCGTACAACTACTTGAATGCTGGATTTTTTACCATTTTACTCGCTTTCAGCCACCTCATTCGGAGGGATTTTATCCCCGAATTCCGCACATTCGTACGTGGGCAACACCCAAACGGTACCACTCGTTAGAGAAGTTTGGAGATCTACTTCAATCGTATAGATTGAAACTTGACCACTTAGATATATACTCGGTACGTTTATATTCTAACTTAATTTATCTATTATATTTTTTAATACATTTTCATATATCGTGTTCGGTTGTATTCTATTTCAGGTTATTTTTCAGCCGTACGAGTATTGTCGAATGTTCAAACCCATTCACGAGCTAGCATGGTTTACTGGTGGATCGAAATTCATGGACAAAACCGAGTCGTACCAACTACTTAGAGTTTCCCGTCAGTTTGGATACATCCAACACTTTTTCTTTTTATTTGCAAAACTTGCTCCTAGGCGCGGTCGCTTGTCAAATACGATGATTGACTTTAAAAATGATGTGTGGCAAAATTGGTACCAACACATAATACCACCGGAGGGTAGAGGAACTCTTATCGAATAAGGTAATGGGATAAGTACGACCGTATCGGATTATGATGATTAGATTCGTCAAACTCTATGGTATATGCACCTCGAGAAGAAGATTTTCCTATAGAGGAAGAACCACAACATTCGACCCACCAAGATAATATCACCGGAGGTTATACTAAAATTCTCGACACCTACGAAGATTATGTGGAGGGTATGACCGGTGAAGAGTGTCGTGCCACCTTAAGACATTGTATTTATATAAGAAAGACGTATACATCATGGATATGTTTCTTTGTTGATGTTTCTTTGTTGCTTTGTTGCTTGCTTGTCATTTATGTTGGTTTGTTTTACGGATGATGTTGCTTTGTTTTACGGATAATGTTGCTTTGTTTATCGGATGATGTTTCTTTGTTTTACAGATGATGTTTCTTTTCGGACAATGTATGTTATCGGATGATGTTTCTTTGTTTTATAGATGATGTTTCTTATTGTCATTTATTTTTCTTTGTTTTAAGCCAAAACTATTACAAATCCACAACTTTTCATAAAAGCAGCAGAAATGCACCTACTTTCGAGATGACATCTCTGAATTAAGTGCTAATTTTTTTTTTACAAAATACATCTGATTCTGAGACAGTATCTCAGAATCAGGTGTATTGTTTTAAAAAAAATAACGAGCACCTAATTCTGAGATCCCATCTTGGAATTAGGTGCATTTTTTCTGTTCTGTTAGATTAATAAATCACGTTAGGTGCAGTAGGTGAATTAGATGCACATAATTCCGAGATGGCATCTTGGAATTATATGCCATTTTTATAATAATAATAATAAAAATACATGATTTCGAGATAGCCTCTCGGAATCATGTGTCTTTTTTAAAAAATAACAAGCACTTAAAAATTATGTGTTTGGATAAGATAAAGATGTTATGTACTTGGCTCCTATGGATTACACAATCCTTATCTGACACATGTCGATATCTAATTCGTCCCGTTGGATTACGTTATCCTTAGCACTTGTATAAATAATAGGTTAAGTCTACTTGAACAATAACATAAACACTATATAATGGACTTCGTGTGAAATGATATTGAAGATGAATATCTTAGAAAAGCTGCCAAGCTAGTTAGAGGGCCGGAACATAGCGAGTTTTGGGATGAGTTGATCAGTAAGTTCTACTACATAATAGGACTTGACCGCTACATGGGAGCAAAACCTTCTCGCGGTATGCCGGAGATCAAACAAAGCTGGAAATATTTAAGGTCTCTAAGAACATACCGGGTTTTCAATCTTCGACTGGAAGAACGAGAAGGTGCGGTCGAGTTGTACAAGAGTCTTATGACCGATGAAATAATCGAAGACCAACGGAATAACGTTCGTTGCAACATCGCAACCAAAAGAGAGGTTGTTATGTACGAGAAAGCATTTAGTGAGGATTTCGAAGAAGCAGAGAGAGGTTGTTATGTTTAAAGTTTACACTATCTATGTTTAAGGTTTTTTTTATTATCGGCGCACATGTTTTGTTTTTTAATGTTATCCTTTTAACCGTTTCATTTGTTAACAAGTTATTTTAATTTTAGAATTTGCATAGAGATGCAGAATAATCTTAATACAAAGTTAACATAAAAATATTCGTTTGCAAAGTCACTAACACGTCACCAACTTAACAAGTTAAATGGTCTTAATACAAAATTAACATAAAAAATTTGTCCCTAAATTTAATCAATCGTTAAATCCACCACTTGTGGTTCTCGCGTAATTGGAGGTTTTGGAGGTTGGATACCAACAAAGGACGAAATCTTTATTTGCAAAGGAGGAAACCACCCTTTAGTTTCTTTGGAAACGTGTTGGATATACGTTGGGTAAACTAATGGCAACGGTCCACCCGGAGATATGATAACCTTTAAAAAACAAAATAAATTAGTATACTAGTATGAAATAATGTTTGAAAAAATAGTAGTAGAAAGGTACTTGTACGTTAATGTAGTGATTTCCATGAACGTGTGCGATGTCAATCTCTTTTATTTCATTCATATGGGGCGGAACGCCTTTTAGCGGTAGAAACGTATACGTAATACCGTCGGGAATTGTATATATGATACATTTGAAAGCATTAGCAATCACATAAAAATGTCTGGAATTGTCATCCAATTGCTATAAGGGGAAATTAGGGCATATCGATCTAGGCAATATAATTCAGCATCAACCCTTTCACGTCCACCGGAAAGTTTGTTATAGAGAGGTAGGTCCGATAAGATTTCTTCTTTTAGTGCGAGCCTAACATGCGGCCAGATATTTTCGTCATAATAAAGTCCATGGGCGATGGCTGTAAAACCACAATGACCATCTGAGCCCACATTCTTGCATTGAGAGATGAATGGACGTAAATATTTGAGGAGGTATTGCGAAAATATTTTCGTATCGTTTGGAGTTTTTGCCTTCCGAGAATTGATATTCTTCGGAGTATTACGAGTTTTGGTACTCTTTGGTACACTTGGTTTAGCTTTCTTTGGATCATTTGGTGTACTTTTTATTTTACTAATTAATGATCTAACGGTGTTCTGGATTGAAGTCGGGGAAATACCACTTACATACGACGGTGTGTTCGAACTGTCGCCTAGCTTCGCATATTCGTATCCTGATAATTTCTTATTCGTTGAATTTTCGTTAGCACGTTTACTATCTCTACCTGTAGTCTTAGCTTTCTCTACGAGTGGAATGGCGTCAGATATTCTAGGTTCAAGAACTTATCGGATTTTCCTTATGATATGTAGTCGACGATCGCGATCGTACCCACGGATTAGAGAACCAATAGTTGTTATTTTTTCCTCGACAAACTCATCTTCTTTATATGCATTATGCTTCATAATCCTTAACGTTGTCCACCTTTTGTCGACCATACTTGCATCGAACATACGGTGTTGCATTATTAATAAACTGACCTCGCATGCGCATGGCAAACCATGATTGCTTCTAATAACACATCTGTATTCCGCTTTATCATTTCCTATTTGTTTCGCCCTCTCGTATTGCTCTTTCATAATTTTAAGAGCAAATTCTGATGCCGAAACGTTTAATAACCTCGAATGTCCAAGCAGCATACTCAAATCGGGAGAAAAACATACATTTTTCAAGTGATACTTTTATATTCGTGTGCTGCATCTCTAGTAAAGATTCGACTTTTCCTCAAAATGCATCAAATGTTAGCAAACCCATCCCGAGGTACGGTTTCAAGGTGGAATGTGAACTCTCCGCCCTATTATTTATGACAACATATGTTGATTTAAAATGCATAAATATTATAATAATTTCATTACATTATAACTATTTTGGTTTACCGATTCGTTGTGTTGTTGCCAAAATGCTTCAACTTGTTAGTGTATGCATAGAGAAACTTTTCACCATAAGGAGGTTTGAGCCATGTTTGAGTGTAATCGAGGGCTCCGGGGTATGTCTTGTATTCTTATTTCATACAGTCTATGTTTGAGTTTAACTTGCTTACGGTGTCCAAATAAACAATTGTATTCCAATATGCTTGAAATCTGTGGAACACATTTTCGTCGATAAAAAATTTCTTAGTCGTCATTATGATGTTTTTTTCAATGTGCCATCTACATAGCATGTGTGTCACTTTTGGAAATATAATGTTAATTTCTTTCATTAATGCCAATTCTCTATCCAACACCATAATATTAGGTAAAACACAGTGGTTTTCCGACATGAGCAACCGCAAACATTCCAATGCCCACATGTAATTTTCGACCTTTTCGTGACTCAAGAAAACAAAAGTGATCGCAAATCTGATGTTGGTTGACATAACTCCAACTATTTCAAACAATGGCATCTTGTATCTCGTCGTCTTATACGTACTATCCATAATAAGGACCTCCAGAAATGTCCAAAGAATATTGATAGACGTCGGGTGTACAAAAAATAATTCGGTGATTATTTGAGACCATTCACTTCCCGTTCTATGACATTCAATGTAATTTTTCTCCTTCATTTTACCCAACAAATATTGAAGTTGTGATTGACCGCACTTTTCCAATGTACGATGTTTTTGTCTAGAATTGTAAATGTTACGCATGTTAGATATGTTATGAGGATTAATATCCTTTAAGGTGGGTAAAATATTACGAGGAGTGACACCGCGTATAAATAAATTCTTCACCAAATCTTCTTCGGCCGAAGTTAGTTTCCTTTCTTGAGGACAACCTTCTAAATATTCGGATGGCGGGTGGTTATGCCTACCACAAGAAACTACCAAATACCATAGATCATTGTCAAAAGGATGAGCTCTTAGTAGAAACGAACAATCTATTTTTTGGTACTTGATTTTCTTCTCTTCATATTAGGTACCTTTTGTTTTAACCTTGTTTTCCCATATTTTTCGCAAGAATAAAACAATCGAGGAGTATTCCCATAATTTCCAGACTCGTACCTACTTACCATCAAAGAATATTTCAACTCTCGACCCACACTCAATACTCATTCCCTAAGTTCAGATCTAGTGTAGTGCGTTTGCGTAGTGAATGCGTCGGTGAGATCCGGATATATAACATCATCGTCAGTATGAGAAGTGGATGTAATTTCAGGTTCCAAAGATATTTGAAATTCCTACATTATAAAAAATTAATGTGTTAATGATGTCATAATAAAAATATGAAATTATCTACAGAAAAAAAAACAACTGAATCCGAGACATTATCTCGGAATCAATTGTTTTTTTACAAAAGCACCTGATTCTGAGAGGGTATCTCGGAATCATCTGTTTTGGAGAAGACATCTGATTCTGAGACAATGTCTCGAAATCAGTTATTTTTTGCTCAGAAATGCAGGAATCTGGACTACAGTATCAAAAACAACATTTTCGAAGTGATAATTTCAAGTTAAGGTATTGTAAAACGTAAAAACAGGATTAAATTACCTTGTTCGTTGCTTGAGTGTTGTTCTCCGGTTTGGTTTGGGTTTCTTGATTTTCCATGATCAATCTTCAATAAAATTGAATTTTTTTGTTTTAGGGTTAATTTTAGAGGGTAAAATCATAGAGGTTGGATTAAAAATGGGTTAATGATGTGTTTTTTTACTGTAGGACTTTCTATTTGATTAATGGCGCATAATGGTAAATTTGAAAATAAAGTAAGGGTAATCTAGTAATAACAAGTATCAAGTGTCTTAGAAAATTCAAATCATGGAGGAAATAAAAAAATCCTATAGGGAAATAGCGATATCAAATTGTCCAACCCCAAATATGTTTTTTTAACTTGCAATTCCAATTATCAATTATCAGTGCCTTGAAATTTACTAATACTATTATTGAAATTTTTCTTCCATATTTCAAATATTTTTAGTTATTAATGGTAAGTCTCAGAATATCTAGGATGAATTATCGAGAAACGTGTACGAAAAGAGGTGTCACGCAAATAAGTTCAAGATTATAGAGAGAGAATATAGTGAGAATAAAGTACTAATCATTGAAAGGTTCCTTTTTGGGGGACAAGATCTTTCCTTATATAGTATCAGTGGTGGGCTTCACAATCACATGTTATATTCCTTCTAATTATATGTTACTCCCTATATTTATACTTGTATATCATATTTCCTATCTTTACAATAGGTCCCTACAGATTTATATATTACAAATTAGAGCCTTTATTCTCCTTGGTATTTTATGCACTTATCAGTAGCCCCCTAGTTTTGCGGAAGACTGAGCAAGAACTACTTGAATATAGGACTGCCAGGTCGGGATTCCTTACAAGCTCAATCGTCGAACCTTTTCATATGTCGTGGTTGGGACGGGTCGAGATTCTTCACGAGCTTGATTGTCGACAATTTTTCATATATCGTGGTCAGGTCGGGTCGAGATTCTTCACGAGCTTGATCGTCGACCCTTTTCTATTGATCCATAATGCCGACCCTCCATGGTCGGCTTCGCCAAGAATCATATATTTATTCAGTGTGCAATGATGGGTTGAGTGTAGACCAAGTCAAACCAACCTTCTTGGGTCGTTTTTTTGGGTTTTGGGCCGAATTGATTTCTTGAGGACCCATCACATTTCTTCTTTGAAACCGGTTATTGACCCATCCAGATGTCCTTCTTTAACTTGTCAGTGTGTTTTCATAATTGATTATCTACGCGCATGTCATAAATCTAGCCCCTTAGATCTGCTATAGATGTTGGATGGACACGTGTCTCTCGGTGATTAGGCCGTATTTTAACTAATATTTTGGTTAAGCGACTCTTGGTATTCCCAAGGCTCTTTTCGATTGCACTTCTCCATGAAGCGGTTTGACATGCCTGCTCACTCTATAAATAGTTCTCTTTTTTCACTCTTATAGTTTAACTAAGTTTTTAGAGAGATAAACTCTGGTTGTTCTTCATTTTCTAGAGAGAGAAAATTCTACTTAGTTTATGAGAAGGCCCTATCTCGCAAGAAACCGACGAAGAAATCCGACTCCCCTAAGAAACCAGTCTTCCATTTCGTCGACTACTTACAAATCACCGACCGAGCAGAGGAATATCGATCCGCCGGGTTGATCCACAAAGGTGTCGTTTCACCATTTTATTCAGAGCCATTCATCTTTCCAAAACCTAGAAACCCAGACCCCTCGAACCTTTCACCCAATGTACATTTTCTGATCCCTCAAAAAGCTTTTTCGTCGAGGCCTACTGTTGCTCATTCTTCTCCCAGGAAATCTGTTGCTGAGAATCTTCCCACCTCTTCAAGACCTCAGAATACTACCAACTGACCCAAGACTCGGTTTTTAACTATGGGTGATTCTAGCTCCTCATCTACTCCTCCTCGCGAATACGTCCAACTGACCCCGACCATCGTGGGACGTCGAACCGGTCCCAACACTGCGACTACCGCTAAATGGGTGGTCCAAAAAGACAAAGAGAGAAGGAAACGTGAAGAAGTCGCTGCTAAAAAGACCGACGTTACAGCACTTGGCCACGTCCGCACCCATAGTAGCTCCAGTGCTGTCTTTGCCACTCCTCCTCCCTGTGATCTGACATCTGCTGATAAATACCTGCCCACGGGAGCAACAAACATTGAGGTTGTGCAAATGACTCATAACCCTTCTAAGAACGGTGCATCGGCAAACGTTAGAGGCAAAATTATTGAAAGAGCTAGCCATAAATCCTTCTCCAAAAGAGCTGCACCGGTAAAATCCGAGGAGGAAACTGCTAAAACAGTTTCACATAAACCTTCTAAGGCAATAGTATCAACAAAGGTCAATGACGTCGCTGCTGGAGAAGTCTCCCTTAAACCTGCCTCCAAATTCTCTGCACCGGTGAGAGTAAAAAACAGGGATGCTAGGACAACTAGTCAAAAAACCTCCAAAGCATTTGTACCGGTAAAAGTTGATGACGCACCGGTAGAAGTTGAGCATGAAAAAGCTGAACCAGACGTTCCAACAAACCTGGCAGCTAGAAACACCATAGTTGTTGGTGACATTGAAAGAGAATCACCGCCTCCTGGTTACTACTGACGTTATAACTGGTTACCACATTCGTCTAACCAATGAACATATCATGTCCTTTTTCAACGGCAAATACCTGTATTACTCTCCTGATGAGGAGGAGGGCTTGAAGAGAATCTAGGGAATCCCTCCGTGCGTTAGCAATCGCTTTCCCAAGCCTTGTGAGACTCCATTATCTGTAGAGGATTGAGAAATAGTCTTTTTCACTGAGCTTTTCAATTGGGGTCTGCGACTTCCCCTAGATCCCGAAATCGTCAGTTATTTCGAGATCTTTGAGATATGTCTGACCCAAATAACCCCTAACGCTTGGTACACTTTGATGTCTACCATCATGGCTTCTCAACTATCAGGGATCCCAATTTCCATGGAGCAATATATAAGGATCTCTGGGCTATCCAAATCTCTGAAGCTCCTCTTTTTCTACTCCTCCCTGGCCAACCCAAAGAAGATAGTAAATAACCTGCTGGAAGCTGACAGATCGTGGAAGTACCGATTCGTCTTTGTTAGCGGGGCTTGGGAAAATGGTCAAGCCTATAACAAAGAAAATCTGAGGCGTCTTACATTCAAGTGGACTCCCGATGGTATGTTTTTTTTACGATGATTGTCCTCTAGTTTGTAAGGTAACCATTCAACAGTTGCGGAAGAATTACCTTAAAGAAGCTTCAGTAATATTTTCTCAACTTAGAGCCTTGACTCGGAAGAATTGGGGCCAGAATTTTTGCCAGTGCTTCAAAAATACCAACCTTATTAACAACAACCTTTGGCGTTGCTCGAACGATATCCTCAGCCTCAAATAACTAAAGACCCCTCCTAAAGTAGTTGATTTTGTGAAAAGACTCGAGGCCCCTGATTTCGAAGTGTTTCTGCCTAAGCGAGATTGGGCTCCCAGTAAGCATGTGAAATCATAGGAGTTGTCCGATGCTGAAGACGAACAAGGCGACGACGTGGACCAACCTATTGAAATTTTTCCCTAAGAACCAGAGGCTACTGTCATCCTCAGTGACCCAGTTGCGAGTGATGATAAGTCTTCTGTGGCTGTCAAAAGAGGGCAGAAAGTTCACAGAGAAAAGAGGATGAAAGACATTTGGCTGAAGAAGGAGGGAATTCCTCCTTAAGCAAAAAGTCTAAAGGGAAGGTTGTTGCACATGAGGTGCATGTCGACCTTACTGCTGAGCAAGTCACCATTCCTTCAATGTTCGAACAGTTTGGTGGTGCGATGCTTTCTATTCCTATCGAAGATTATGGGAGAAAGCAAAGATCGGAAGGACACCATTCTTGAGGTAAGAACAAAGCCTCGAGTCATTCAGGTGATCTTATTGTACAAAACCAAGCAGCATTGGTGCGTCCTGACACTGTGCCTTTGCTTGTTCGTGCCCAAAGCTGGAACTCCTTCTTCCTTCAAAATTCCAATATCTTAGCCAACTCTTTGCAGAATATGCTCGCCCTCATAGCCGAAAAAAGGGAAGTGCTGAAACTCCAGAGGGAGCTCGCTGAACTTAAGCGAAGCATTTATTCCAAAGCTAAGGAATCTCAAGGCTTGATCGACCTTGCAAACCAAAGAGCCACCACTGCCGAGGCTAGACTCAAAACTTTCGAAAAAACTCTTTCCCAAACCAAGGAGGGTCGCACCAAAGCCATCGAGGAGCTGGCTGCTCAGAAGCTTCAGAATTGTTTTCTTCGTCAGCGGTCTACAAAAATGGCTAAAGAGATACAGGAGCTTCGAATGGCCTTTAATAAAAGTGCAGAAGAAAACTGCCTCTTGGGTGCTAAATGTAAAAAGATCATGGAGAAGGAAGTTGTCGACGTGAGGGCCGACTATGTTCTCAATTTCCACGCTTTATGACCTCAGATGCCACTTGGGTCTATGTGGTTGGACATCCCAGAAGAAGACTGTCCCGAGAGTAGTGATTGTTCTGACCATGCATTTGAAGACACTGAAACGACTGATGAATCTTCCGATCCTTAAAGTTAGCAGCTCGGATCTTTATGTTTTTTTTAAGACTATCCAGACATAACTCGTTTTGTCCTAGGTGGACTCTTTGTTCTCAAAGCCGCACATGTTTTTGGTGGGCTTTTATTCGTACTTGTTATATGTTTTTATACTTCGTGCCCATGTCATCGGAAGTGATCGGTTTCCGATGCAAGTTTAATGAATTTTATTGCATCTAAATTTGTAGATCAACTTATGGTTGAAAAACCCTTCTGGAAGGTTCGACATTTTGTTGATCAACTTTGAAAGTTGAAAAAACCTTTTTAACAAGTTCGACATTTGTTGATCAACTTTAATAGTGGAAAAACCTTTTTAACGGGTTCGACATTTGTTGATCAACTTTAAAAGCTGAAAAACCCTTTTAACAGGTTCGACATTTGTTGATCAACTTTAAAAGTTAAAAATCCCTTTTAACAGGTTCGACATTTGTTAATCAACTTTAAAAGTTGAAAAACCTTTATAACGGGTTTGACATTTGTTGATCAACTTTAAAAGTTGAAAAACCATTTTAACATGTTCGACATTTTGTTACTAAATATACTTATTTTTTAGGCTCTAAAAATTTACTAAATTGGTTCAGTTTAAGTAGACACCTCATTAAAACCTCCCCGCACCACCAGGGTAGGAAAGAGTGTGCCCCCGGCAAAAGCTGTTTTACAAGAGGAATGTGGAACGATAAAAATTAAAACTCATTCAAAATACAATTTAAGGTGCTCGATATTCCAAGGAGGACGAAAAGGTCGACCGAATTTATCTTTCAACCAATAGGTCCCCGACTTTACTCTTTCTATCACTTCGTACGGTCCTTCACAATTCGGTGCCAACTTTCCGAGGTGCTTGTCTTTGGTGTGGAGAAAAACTTTCGCAAAACTTTTTCCCCAACTTTGAAATATCGTCTCCGAACTTTCGAGGCATATCTGCTCCTCATCAAGGTCTAATAATGCAAAGATCTAAGATGATCCTTAGCTTGTTTTTCCTCTACTAAATCCAAATCCAAAACATGATTTCTATCATTAGCACTATCCTCATAATGGTTGATCCTGAAAGAAGAAAACATTATCTCTGCTGGGATAACCGCATCCATGCCGTACACCAAGGCGTAAGGTGATTCTTGTGTCGCGGTTCAACGCATGGTTCGGTATGCCCACAACACCTCTCGTAAGAAATCCGTCCATTTTCCAGCATTTCCTTCCAATATCATTTTTAAACCGCTGATGATCGTTCTGTTAGTAACCTCAACCTGCCCGTTCGCTCGAGGATGAAATGGGCCTGAAAAGCACTGTTGTATATTGTGTCTAGCACAGAATTCCCTCATTTCATTTCTGTCGAAGTGGGGGCCATTATCCATGGTTATCTTCTGAGGGACCCCATATCGACACCAAATGTTCGACCATATGAATTTCAATCAGAATCTGCTTTTTTACCTGAGCTAACAAGGAAGAAAAGGTAAAAGCTTGTTTCTTCGTTATGGTTTGTTTCATCGGACCAGGTAACAAGCCTAATCGATAACCAGTCAGAGCTATACTTTCATCACAATAATCAAGATCAGTTTTCGCATCTATAAAGTGTCGAGTATAATCCCTTAAGCTTTCTCCGACCTTTTGTCGGTAGTTAACGATTGTATCTTAGTTAACTCGGAAGTTCTTACTTCTTACAAACTACTGTCTGAACATCATCCAGAACATACCGATGTTCTTAATGCATCCATGTGGAAATCTATTGTACCACTTTGATGTCCTGTCTTTAAATGTCATCGAGAAAGCTCGACAAATCAAATTGTCGTCGTTGTCAAAGCTTAACATGAAATTATTGAAAGCTTCCAAGTGATTTTCGGGGTCTTTCTTTCTGTCATATTTTTCGAGCTTTGAAATATCAAAGCGCTTCGGGAGATGTCTTGACAAAATTTCGTCTGACAGTGGGGACGACCTCCAGTTATGTCCGAGGTTAAAAGTTCCACCTCCTAAACCTTCTGCATGACTTGCAAATAATCTCTCTTCAAGTGGATTTGCGAATTGACTTCCGACCCTGTAGCCATAAAACTGGTTCCCTGGTAGAAATTGGAACTGTGGGCCATTTTGTTGTTCCCTGTTAACCGTTACCGTACCGACCTTTTCAACAGATGTAGGAGTCACTTTGTCGACGTTATCACCTTGGGGTTTGATTATCTTTGCTCGTGATGACTTACGTCTTCGAAGTTCTCTCTCCCTGGCCATTCTTTTATCCTTCCTAAGGCATTGGAGATCTCTGTCCGGAGAAGAAGACTCGCACATATCTTCCCCTGTTGAGAATTCGTACTCATGCTTGGATCGGAATCCAGACTTCATTCTTGCAACCCCGTCGAGCCTTCGAACCCGGGTCCTGCCTTTGTAAAAATCCACTTCCTTTTCTTCCTCACCCGATCGCTCGATTCGACAGTCGAGCCGACATTTCTTTTCAGCCAAAGCCAACTTTTTCTCAGCATTTAGCTTAGCAATGTCATCCAACAACTACTGCCTAGTCATGATTAGGTTCGACCATTTGCTTCGACCTTGATTTCCCTGATCATCGTCACCAAACAGCTCTTTAGAGTACCGATCCTCTGAATACGACATATCTATATCAGAACCTTTTTCCTTCGCCTTTCCCTTCCTAGCCTCGGTATTCATTCCTCGAACTTTAGATTTTTAGTAGGGTCGAACTTTGGGGAGCCTGATCACCGGGTATCTCTCTTTTCCCACAGACGACGCCAATGATAAGTATCAGAATATCTAGGATGGATTATCGGGAAACGTGTGCGAAAAGGGGTGTCATGCGAATAAGTACAAGATTCTAGAGAGAGAATATAGTCAGAATAAAGTACTAATCATTGAAAGGTACCTTTTTGGGGGACAAGATCTTTCCTTAAATAGTGTCAGTAGTGGGCTCCACAATCACATACTATATTCCTTCTAATTATATGTTACTCCTAATATTTATACTTGTGTCCCATATTTCCTATCATTACAAATAGGTCCCTACAGATTTATATATTATAAATTAAAGCTTTTATTCTCCTTGGTATTTTATGCCCTTATCAATTACGACCGGTTGCAATTCGCTTATTTTTAACTGAAATTAGAAATAAATCATTAATTTAAATTTTTATGTCGTAAAATTATATGCAGTGGATATTAGATATCTTCACTTTTTTTATGGTTTGACGGGTGTTTCTTCTCTAATTTTTTATCAACGGATATGGTTCAAGTATTATATGTTATGTTATAATGTGCAACAATAACTTAGTTGTCTCTTTTATCCCCTACCCTTATTCCAACCGAATTTCAGTTGAGCGACTCAAAAAGATTTTTGAGGTGTTTGGTTTATTCCATTTGAGCTAGAAGCTTAAGTTATTAAAGCATGTAAGGCTCAGGTTGACGCTAGTTCTTCATATTTCATTCCTTCTAAAGCTTTGTCTCAAGATAAGGGTAAGTACGCAAGCATCTCACGGGTTAAGGGTCGGGGTATTTGATCGTGGGACATCGTTGTTATTTGATCATTTTGTCTGCTATTTTCAAACTTGTTTCTCGTTGTAAGATATTTAAATTTTTGGACATGTGTAGTTTACTTTTATTGTAACATATGCTTTGTTTGCTTTTATAATCGAGAAATCTTCACTAACCTCTTGTTATGAAGTAAAATATTCACATATGTATCATATATTTTCTTGTATTTCGTATCCTATCGCGTCGCATTGCTTAGTATACATGTACTTCTCTTACTTAATAGCAAAAGGTTAAAATTGCATAGACGGGCTCACATGCTTTGGGATTGAGCGTTGGCATCTTGTTGTTATATGTATGTTTTTAGTAAGGGGTTCATTTCTTGTTGCTTCTTTCTTTTATGTAAGTTTTCCCTTACTCTACCGATTTGTCGGTTTATGTATCATGAAAGTTATCAGTCTAACTTATACATGATGTTGGTCAGCGGGTTGGGGTGTTAACTTGTATAAAAGAGGATACTATTTTCTTTTTGGTCAAAGAGTTATGCTAAATTTTATGCACGTGACATAAATGATGCTTAATTGTGAGTAGTAAAAATAAAAGATGAAATTTCATTAATTAAAGTAAAGTTGGTACAATAATTTCTCTGATGGGTTAGAGAATAGCATAACATAAGAGAAATGGTTTTAAAAGGTCTTGTTTTAAATTTTTGGGCATTACCCTTCTTATGCCGATTCATGTTTGGGTAGATTCTTTCAGACCTTCAGCTAGTCGTTCCCGAACCGCCTTTTTATTATACCGCACGATTACTAATTCGTCACCCGTCATGTACTTCATATATTGGTAGTAGGTCAAAGACATTGATTTGAAGTCGTTGAGCTATCGTCTTTTTAGGATCATGTTGTATGGGGTCGGAGTATCTAGCGCACAAAAAAAATCAGTCACCTCACTCTTTGCCCATCTACCTGATTCAATCAATACTTACAGCAATGTCATGCCCAAAGGCATGATGGTTTGGCCACTGAAACCTACCATGAGATGAAAATCCAGTCCCATAACAATTTTGAACAGGAGTTACTTAATAGTTGAGTTGAATAGCACATTAATTGTTGCCCATATGTTTATTAGAGTTTGTCATCCCTCACACCTTGCGATGTCGGTTATAATCAAGAGGGCGTCGTTGTGTGGATGGAAAATATTTTCAAAATCCTCATATGTGAATAGTATTGTCGGTGTTGATATCCCAAGTGTGCGTGCTTGATCAAGTCAACCCTTTGTATATCGGTTGTCGAGGTTTTATCATGGATGCAGCACTTGCAGGAACTGTGCGTATAGCTCGGTCGGTTGATGCTCTCGTGGAGGGTGATGATGTATGCCTTAGTTATTTTACCCTAATTTTATTCTCCCTCGGGAAGATCCTTTGGCCATTCTAGCTCATCTCATGCCGTTTACCTTAGTCTTGAGAGTTGCGAAACGCATTCTAAGGACTTCAGGGCCGCTATCGTGGCGTTCGGTGGATGGTATAACGAATTCTGTCATATACCCCTCTCAATAAGATTTTAGATCTCTGGTTTCAGCTTTGACATTCTTCATTTTTATGGTCATGATCCTAGTGGTACTTTCATCATTTTTTGTGATTTATGGTCGTTGAGTACGAATATGTCTTTCTTGGATGTACCAAGAGGTCGTTATCTTTGATTTTGATCATAGAAGGAGGCATTATACACGGTTAATTGTGGGTATATAGCCTACTCGTCTAGATAAAATCTTTGCAATGATGATCTGGATATTGGGGCCTCTTCAAGAAACACCAATATCTTCGTATTTGTCATGGTGTATTCCATTTCATGCCCATTATGAGCGTCAGCCTCTTCGAGGTTAATATACTTTTTAGCTCGGGCAATGAGGTCAGTCATGGTTAAAAGCTCTATCATTTTGTCTGAGTTGGCAAAAAGAGACTTCGGGAGCAACACTTAACAAGACGCAAATGCTTTTAAGTGGTTGTGGCAATCAACCACCTTGGTGCTAAGGTTGAAATACCGTGAGATTAACTCCCTTAGTGTTTCACCCCGCTCTGTTTGAGCATCCACAGATAACCGACCTCTCATTTCCATTTCCTTGTTAAAGGATAATCGGGCTATAAACAGTTTTCTAATTGGAGTAAAATGTGGACTTTTCCCTATGACATATAGTAAAACCATACCAAGATGTCTCATTAGATGTTGAGAGAGAATGAACGACATATTACCACATCCTCGCATTGGAGGTACTCTATTAACTGCCTAAAATAAAACATACTGCAACTTCATTATGTCCAGACCGATGAGAGTTTGATCTATGAGGATCTTCGGTGAGATTGACAAATTTTAAACCCTCTCTATGCTTACCATCAATTTGTCATAACTAATCGAGTGTTCCCTTTAAATGAACATGACACCCTTTGAGATGTTTCTCTCTCGTTTGTATGACGAGCACGAGCTCCGATATAGCTATAATTATTTTCGTACCGTCGTCTTGTGACCATCGTAATATGACATCAGTTGTAGGTTAAGTTTTTTTGTCCGCTTATTGGTGGGTGTATATCTGCCCGAGTTTATATCTTTGATGGTCAACCTCGGACTAGTAAAAGAGATCCATCTCAAGTGCTAGATGATCGTTTTTTATGGGGTTATTTTACTTCTCTTCTTGAGCGATGTTATTTTGGGTTCAACCCGGATGAGTCTTGCTTGAAGGAGCGGGTAAGGGGACATGGTCGTCTCGTCGCCTCTTGAACTGTAGCAATTCTCTTGACAACTTGTACGAGCTCGCTTACTTGCTGAGTTAGGTCATCGATTCTCTTGTTGGTGAGAATGACAGAATAATCGTCAATGAGGATGACCAGATGAGGCCATGAGATGTTCTTCGTGTTGAGGGATCTCCACTTCTGTAGGGTATATCGGTCTATCATCAATGCTCCCATCTCGAGGCCATGTGAGTTGAAGGGTCGATACTTTTTATCATATTATTGATATTTTCCCTAACCTTCAATTTTGTATGTTAAAGTTATCGGTTGAGGTCTCGAGTATGTACGTCCGATGTTGGCTAATTACTTTTCCCGATAACAGAACCAAAATGGTGAAGCAAAAATCACCTAAACTTATCACGCTCATATAAATTCGACAAACAAATATAAATAGTAAAAAGACCAGAAAGAAATTAGAATAAAAAATATGAAGATTACATAAATTATTTCTCTGATATGGATTATAAAATGATATCTCGTTTTGTTGCTACTATTCTTTGTAACTTTTAACCAATTCATAAATGAAAACTTAACTTTTTATATAGTGGTCTTGATTTGGAAGGGTCTTAGGTTGTTTCCTCTTTATTGGTGCAGTCTTTTATGGCCTTCTAGGTGTTTTTTCAAATGGAGGTACGTTTGTAGAGTACTATATCATACAATGCCAAGCCAAGCTTCTATATGTTGTTGGACACAATTTTCGTACACTTTAAAGATATTTGGTAGATGGGAAACCGACGTAGGTTAAATGCTAGTTGGCTAATTATCCTAGGGGTTTTGAATGCATGCTTGTTCCGAGCTTATCGTATGGACCTATAAGCTACTCCTTTTGGAGCGCACCATGGAGTATATGAGGTGTGGTTAAGTCAATTAAGATTCGTGAAGACGTTTCCTTGAGATTGAGCGGCCTAGTTGGTCGCGTAAATCCAAGGAGCCAAGTTGACTTCTTGGGCTTTAAAAGACTAGTTGGTCACTTAAGGTGGAGTCACCAGTTAAGCCACTTTGGGCTTAAGTGACTAGGTGGTCACTTTAGGCCATACGGCTAGCATTGAGGCCGAACTTCTTGAGTTTGGTCTTAGTTTTCTGGCCAATTCCTTCATGGTTGAACGACATCGCATGGTCGGGTGACTTTTTGTTTGTTTGTCTGATTTACCTCACACTTATTTATGTTGTATCATTGTGTTTAAAACATTAATTATCGACCTACTACACTTGATCAGTCGGTAGAAAAAAATAAAGAACACAAGGTGTGTCATTTGCATAAACACTCGTCCACAAAAAATATAAAAGATATCTTGAATAAAAAAGTCTTACAAATATATAATTACAATTAAAAACAAACAATATTGTAAAGGATATACAAAATTAAAAGAAAATTAAAATATTATATAGAAACAGCATTGGTTAATTCGGTATAGTCTTCCCCGAACATATCTTTAGGTACAAAACTTCATTTTCCACCCTCAAGACAGTCATAAAGAACTTGATTTCCACTCTGTTCAACCATGACAAAAAAGCTAGGTTAAGAACCAATACACCTCAATAAAATTACTAAATAAACAATATATAGTGTATATATATATTGATAGTGATGAGTCCGAATTCGAAGAGCTCCCCGGAAGGGTAGTCCAAAGTAAAACTCCCCGAAAATCGGACAGACTCCAAGACTATAATCCGAACAGGACTGTTTGATCCGGACAGGTGATTTTGGACACAGCAAACATAAGACGATTCGAACTATGACTAAAGTACTTTTAAACCTAATCACTATCTGACTAAGCTACCTGTGCATTTGCTTAAACTTCATGGGTCTTTAAACATGACCCGGGTCCATGAAACTTGACCCGAAAGCCCATAAGGGCCCAAATTACACACTATAAATACCCAACCACCAGCATTAACTATGGGTAAGAAAAATTAACTGCTGCCAGGCTGCTCAATTCTCTCACCACCCTTAAAACACCTTGAAACACCCTGAAATATCTTGAAACACCACCACACCACCGTGAAACACCCTTACGCCGCCTTAAAACTCCACTTAAAATTACCAGCCTACCCTCAGGCTACTTTTATCCACACCAAATTGGCGACCACAGTGGGAGGCGACGGTGCCTGAATCAAACATTCAAAACCAAGTAAAAGAATTCTGTCCGAATGAATCCGGATAATCCAGAGCTTCCACCAGCTTTGCTCGAAGTGGTGGAAGAGAACGATGAATATACTGTCCAAGAGCGTGACAGGTTAAGGGTTGAAATAGAAGCTCTGAGGGCTGAGAAGGCCAAGATGGGCATGAAGGAGAAGTCCAAAGCATCAGTTGCTCATCGCTCTGATAACCCTCGAGAGCATGAGGCTTCGAAGACTCATGTGAGCACTAAAAAGACACATGCTAGTTCTAAAAAGTCTCACCGGTCCAAGCCTGTGGAGAGTTCTGACTCAAGTTCAGAATCTTCGGACAGCTCTTCGGACAGTGAGGGGAATGAAAAGTCCTTGTCCTCCAGCAGTGACGAAGGGCGAACCAGGAAAAAACAAAAGCAAGTTAAAAAGTATTCCAGAAAAAGAGACCACCATGGAAGAATGAAAAGACACATTGGGAAAGGATCATCTCACAGCCGGAAGCATATAGACCGGTTGCTGATGGATCCATTTGCTTTCCATGATGAGCCAGGTATCTTTGCAACACCTAATGAGGATACCGTGTTCAGTCGTGGAAGGAATTGGAGGCAGTCTCCACTGTCTTCTAAAATCCTATCCGGGAACCTCCCCAAGAGGTTTGACAGCACAAAGATGGAGAAGTACGACGGCAGTACTGATCCGGACAATCATCTGGAGCAATTCAAGAACTTCATGATGAACTTTGATGATGATGATAAACTACTCTGCAGGGCATTCTCCCAATCCTTTACGGGGAGTGCTCTGAAGTGGTACAACAGCCTTCCTCAGGGTTGTATCAGAGATTTTGACACCTTCTGGGTGGCCTTTCGAAGGCAGTTTGTGGGAAGTAAGGAGCTCAAGGGCAATGGAGATACCATAATCCATTGTGCCCAAGAGCCAAATGAATCATTGAAAGAATACATAAGTCGTTTTGTGAATACAAAGAACGGGCTGGCTGATTGTTTTGAACAAGTGGCAATAGCATCCCTGAGACAGGGTTTGAACCCGGGCAACCTGGCCGATTCAGTAACAAGGAAGAAAGCCATGACCTGGGGTGGATTGCTAAATCAAGTCGGCAAGCAAATAAATGTTGATGAAACAAAAAAGACCAGGGTGCACAGGCAGGTGAGATCCACCCCGGTAACACCAACTCCCAATCCAAACCAGTCCGGCAACAAAGCTAGAGAAACCGGACAGGGGCATGGAAGAGGAAAAGCTCAGTCTCAACCAGCTGCTCCTGCACAAAGTCAACAGTCTAGAAACAAAAGGGGGCCGTGGGTCCAACCGGAGTGGTTTGCAGAGCTCAAAGAGAGTGTGGCAACCATTTTCGAGAAAACTAAAGATGAAGTACACTACAGGAGACCGGCAACCTTGCAGTCTCCCAGAGAACATCGAAACAGTTCTTTTTGTCAATATCACAATGATATTGGCCATACTACTGATGATTGTATAGCCTTGAAGCAAGAGGTTCAGAACCTGATTGAAAGAGGGAAGTTGGGTGCGTATGTCAAAAGAAGAGGAGGCAACAGGCCTGATAACACTCACCGGGCTGGTCCGGTTAATGCTGCCCCAGAAGGGGCCATGGTAATTGTTGAAAGGTTTGATGTGGAATCAGAATACTTGGATCCTGATCCAACAAGGAACAGAGTGGGTGCAATAGAGGAACGTTCGGGCTCATTAAATTCTTTGAGTCCTTGACAATTTTCGGAGGGGACACCGTAACGGCTCCTACCACTTCATCAAGAAAAAGGCATGTTCATAATTTGGCAACCCAACTAGAAGGGGGCATGACCTCTTATCAATCGACAAATCTATTTCCATTCATTGTCTTTGATGGGGATGATTTGAGAGACATTGCTGGTCCTCATGAAGATGCTGTTGTCATAGGGGCATCGATAGGGGGCAATGAGATAAGGCGAATCCTGGTAGATACTGGGAGCTCTGCCAATATCCTTTTCCTAGATACTTACAAGAAAATGAAAAATCCAGCTGTGATTCAAAAGTCAGACCGATCGATTGTAGGTTTCACGGGCAGTTCAGCTGATGTAATTGGTGAGTTCGAAGAAGAAGTATTGTTGGGCAGAGGCCCTTTCAAGAAAACAGTCAGAATACTTTTCATTGTGGTGGACTGTCCCACTTGTTACAATGCTATTTTAGGGAGATCTTGGCTCTCTAGGATGCATGCAGTGGCTTCAACAGTTCATCAGTGTCTAAAATATGCTGTTCAGGGGCAGGTTGGGGTTGTCCGGAGCAGTCAAAAAGTTGCAAGAGAATGCTATGCCACTGCCTTGGCTCCACGAACGCTGGGGGCAGTCCGTATGAATGACCAATAGCAGTTTGAGGGCCTTTCTGGGGGTGAGGGTGAAATTGATGACCCCAGGGAGACCCCCGGAGTGTTGATCCCAGTTGAGGAGGTTGAGACACATTGCTTAGAAGAAGGGAAATCTGTCAAGATAGGGTCCAAAATGCCACAAGTATTGAAAGAAGAAATGTTAAAATTCTTAAAAGACCATCAGCATGTTTTTGCCTGGTGCAATGCTGATGTTACTGGAGTGCCGTCAGAAGTGATTTCTCATCACTTATCTGTCCGGAGAGACGTAGCACCAGTGGTGCAAAAAAGGAGAGCTTTCTCAAAAGAAAAGGCTGATGTCATTGTACAAGAGGTTGACAGACTCACAAAGATGGGGCACATTAAAGAAGCTCAGTATCCTTTGTGGACTGCCAATCCAGTCTTGGTAAAAAAGAAAAACGGTAAATGGCGAATGTGCATAGACTTCACGGATCTCAATCGAGCTTGCCCAAAAGACTTGTATCCGGTCCCCCGGATAGATCAGCTGGTAGATTCTACTTCTGGGAACAAGCTACTCTCCTTCATGGATGCTTTCTCCGGATATAATCAGATCCAGGTGGATCCAAGAGATCAAGAGCATACCACTTTTGTTACTGATAGAGGATTACACTGCTACAAGGTGATGCCTTTTGGTTTGAAGAATGCTGGGGCTACTTATCAAAGGTTAGTCAATAAAACCTTTGCTGATCAAATTGGAAGAAATATAGAGGTTTACATTGACGATATGATGGTGAAAAGTGTGGATGAGCAGCTACACTTGTCCGACCTCCAGGAGACTTTTACCAACCTGGCCAAGGTGAATTTAAAGCTAAATCCTGAAAAATGTGTGTTTGGAGTGCAGTCCGGGAAGTTCTTAGGGTACATTATAAGTGAGCATGGAATCCAGCCCGACCCGGACCAGCTCAATGCTTTGTTTCAAATGGAGCCTCCTCGAAATGTTAAAGAAGTGCAGCGGTTAACGGGGAGGTTAGCAGCTTTGAACAGGTTTATCTCTAGGTCTTCGGACAGATGTGCTCCTTTCTTTCAAACTCTGAAAGGTGCAAAGGGGTTTGAGTGGACACCACAGTGTGATGAGGCGTTCAATGAAATTAAGAAGCATCTGTCCTCTCCGAAAACCTTATTCAAACCAATCAATGGGGAGACACTATTTGTGTACCTGGCTGTTTCAAGTTGTGCCATCAGTGCTGTGTTGGTTAGAGAGGTTGATGGGTATCCTCACCCCGTATACTACATCAGCAAAAGTCTGATTGATGCTGAACGGCGCTACTTAAAACTTGAAAAATTAGCGTTAGCCTTGGTGATAGCTGCAAGAAAGATGAGGCCTTATTTTCAGGCTCATCCTATCGTAGTCCGGACATCTTTCCCTTTAAAAAATGTCCTTCAGAAAGCGGATATTTCGAGCAGAATGACAAAGTGGTCAGTAGAGTTGGGGGACTTCGACATAGACTTTGCTCCTCGAACAGCAGTAAAAGCTCAGGCTGTGGCTGATTTTCTGGTCGAATTCCATTCTGATAGGGACTCAGAACAACTTGCTGATTCAAAAGACAAAAAAGTATGGATTGTCCGAACAGATGGGGGATCCAGTGCCATAGGATCTGGGGCAGGAATATGTCTAACCTCTCCTTATGGGGACAACATGTTTCAAGCTATTTGTTTTGCTTTTAGGGCGTCCAATAACGAGTCCGAATACGAAGCAGCTATAGCTGGATTAAAATTGGCTTATATTTGTGGAGCAAAAAGGGTCAAGCTACTAAGCGACTCCCAATTGCTTGTCCACCATGCTTTGGGCCTATCAGAGGCTAGAAAAGAGCAGTTAATCAAGTATTTGCTTCTTTTGAAAAATGAGGCAATGAAGTTTAAAGCTGTTGTCTATGAGCATATTCCCCGGGCAGAGAATGAATTGGCAGACTCATTGGCAACAATATCATATACAGAGTCCTATCCGTGGATCCATGTGCTTGAAAGTCCTTCTATTCAACTTGATGAAGGGGAGAAAGAGGAAGTTTTTGAAATACAAGCAAATAAACCTCAAGATTGGAGGTCTCCACTTATACAATATCTGTCTGATGGTATTGTGCCTTTGGAAAAATCACAAGCCAGAACGTTAAAGCACAAGGCTCGTGGTTTCATCATGATTAGAGAGATCTTGTACAAGAAATCCTATAGTAAACCTCTCCTACGCTGTTTAGGAGATGATGAGTCACAAATGGTTCTCTCCGAATTGCATGATGGTGAGGGATCAGCCCATTGTGGATTTAGAGCATTAACAAGAAGAGTGCTTCTCTCCGGATATTATTGGCCTTCAATAATGAAAGATGCCAAGGAACTGGTAAGAAGGTGTGACCCATGCCAGAGGTACAGCAATGAAATTCATGTACCAGCCATTCCTATGGAATCAATTTCTGAGCCTATCCCTTTTGCTCGATGGGGATTAGACTTAGTTGGGCCTCTCCCTATGGCGTCCGGAGGACGCAAAACCATAATCGTGGCCATTGATTACTTTTCGAAGTGGATAGAAGCAGCCCCCTTGGCAGGAACAACATCAAAGGCTGTTATAAAATTCATCTTATCCAACATATGTTGCAGATTTGGTGTCCCTCAGAAAATAACAACAGATAATGGGCCACAGTTTGACAACCGAGAAATGGAGAGCTTCTGTGCCTCAAGGGGTATTCAGCACTGCTTTTCTTCCCCATTCCACCCACAAGCCAATGGGCAAGTTGAGGTGGCTAATAGAACAATACTGTCCGGCTTAAAGAAAAATCTGGAAGGGGCTGCTGGAAAGTGGCCTAGTTATTTACAAGAAGTCTTGTGGGCATACCGGACAACGCCTGGGGCTGCCACACAAGAATCACCTTTTGCCTTGGTCTATGGGATGGATGCAGTAGCTCCCATAGAGAAGACACTCCCCTCTTTTCGTGTTCATAACTTCTCCGGACAGGCTAATGAAATAGCAATCAGAAATCAGCTTGATTTAATTGAAGAAAGGCGAATAAAAGCTCATCTTAGAATGGCACACTATCAGGGCTTGATGAGAAGCAGGTTTGCTTCCAAGGTTAAAAGAAGGGACTTTCAACCAGGAGATAAAGTATTGAGGAAAGTTTTCCTGCACACCAAGGAAAAGCTCTTCGGAAAGTTGGCCCCAACCTGGGAGGGTCCGTATACTGTGGTTGAAAGAATCAAGCCTGGCACATATTGGCTGGAAGACAAAGATGGTAGGGTTTTAACTCACCCTTGGAATATTGAACACCTTCGAATGTATTTGGAATAAAATTTATGTAAATATTTACTTGTTAAACATCCATGTAAATATTTGGGGGCATACCACTATCTCTCTCTGGCGCCACGGAGAGCTTTAAATGAAACTTGGAGCTTTTTTGAATAAATTTTCTAAGTTTTTACAAAATTCTGTTGATTGCCATACTACCCGGACTGAAAGATCTAAGGGCTATTTAAATTCTAGCCGGAAAAATTAAACACTCTCACAATGAGAAGTACTTAAACAAACTTTAGAATAAGAGAAAGGTTGTGCAAGATAAAACATTCATTCAATAAACTTAAAGTTGCCTTGGCCTTCCAAGGACTTTGTGAACAAGTTTAAACACAATACAAAAATCTGTCCGGTCAAAACGGACAGCATCACAAAAAAGGAGCCTTGGCCTTCCAAGGACTTTGGTTCAAACAAACATTAAACAAAACAAATTACCATTTAAGGTGGAGCCTTTGAAGATGGCTCACCCTCATCAGTTCCCTTGGTCTTAACATCGCTTTTGTCTTCAATGACCTTCTTTCCTTTGGGGTCAGCCTCTTCTTCTCCCGGACTCTCTCCGGTTTCCTCCTCATCACCAGATGAGGATATATCAGTATACCCTTCATCAACCATGGTCCAATATGGGAGATCGTCGTCATCCACATAACGCCATAAGTCCCCAAGTCTTCTCTTCGGGAACTTCTCGTGAAATAAGAGGACCATGTCAGACTTTACCTTTTCGATCAGTAGTTCTTCACTCCGTAGCATCTCCTTGGCATAAGCATTGACTTTGGCCTTGATCATGGCCTCTTGATCCTTCACCAGGGCAGCTTTCTCACCAATAGCCTGAGTCACTGCATTCTCCAAAGTAAGTTTGTCAGTAGTCAGATTGGTGACAATCTTTTCTTTTGCTGCAGTCTCATCTTTTGAGGTTTTCAAGTCTTTCTCCAACTCGGACAGCTTAGCCTGGAGATCTTCTAGGGTTTTCTCCAAAGAGGCAACTTTTGTGTTGCTCTCATCTTTACTCCTTTTCAGCTGCTCGTTCGACTCCTTAAGCAAGTCAACCTGGGTAGTGGCACCCCGGAGGTTATCGGACAGTTTTTCCTTCTCGGACTTAAGCTCCTTAATGGTTTCTGCCTGACTCCGGACTTGCCTTTCCAAGGTAAGCACAGGTTGCACGTTGCTAAGGAGAGAGTGAGCTATGATATCCCTTTCGCTGGAGACCAAGAAAGTTTTGCCATTAAAATTTACCGTGTTGGAATTACTTGGAGGAACATATGGCCCTGCAAACTCGTCCCTAGACAAACCAAGGAAGTAGTCACCTAGAGGACCCAGTCCGGTGACATCCACTTCATCCATGTTGATCTCTCCCCGTTCAATGTCATCAGTGTGAAGCTCCCCTGGAATCCCTTCGTTAAGGTTTTCTGGGATCTCTTCGGCTAATGTAGGATCAACTGGAAAAGTGGGCTCCGGGTCCCGGAGAGCAAATTCTTCTTCTTGAGAAGTTTTCTTCTTTTTTACTTCTCTCTCAACACCCTCACTTACTTGTTTACGGGTTCGTTTGGAGACCCTCGTAGGTTTTGAGGGAGTCTCTCCGTGCTCTTTACTTTCCACTTCTACCACCTGTAAAAGGCTTGCATCAACTTGAACTGGAATTGGCGCCTCTGTGTCAGTCAGGGCCTTTTTCTCTGAATCTCCTGCTGTTTTCTTCCCTTTCTTCTTCTGGCCCTTCATCTTACTTGGGGCTTTGGCCCGAAGAGGGAGGAAAAGGGTCCCATCTAGCTCGTGAGACCTTCTTAGCACTATGTCATCATCAGGAGGGGTGGAGAACTCCTCCCATGTTAAATCCCTCCGACCTGTGGTGTTCCACAGGTGAGATCTGGCTAAGTTTCCCGGAGTGAAAGCCTTGTGGAACCGGTTCTCCCAGTTCTCTGCGGCCCATGTGTTTATTTTGCCACAGGTAACCTGTCCGGCTTTCGCATAGTCTCCGAACTCTTTTGGCAGTTCTGGCAAAACAAAAGAGCAACTAGTTAGTGAAAGCTTAAAGAGAAGAAATTCGAACAGAAACTTAAGGAAAGAACTTACGATCGCTCCTCCATCTACTTCGAAGAAGGCTAGGATTCTCCCCAACCTTGATCTTCTTCCCGTTCTCCCATGAGCCACTTATAAACAAGAACTGGCTCCTCCACTTGTTCTCCGATTCTAGGAGATCATCAACTGCTTTCAGATTGTTCCCCATATTGAAGTGATAAAAGGGGAACTGGTGGTGTTTGCACAGACTGGCAACAGCAGCGAACTCTTCCATTGGAAGAGGAATTCCGGACAGCCTGGATGCCATAATACATGACATCAGGGTGTACCATCCGTTGGGGCTCAGCTGCGATGGGCATAGCTTCACTAAGTGGAAATAGCGCACTATCTCCGGATCCAATGGGAACCTGAGTCCCCAATTGAACAGCTCTGTAAAAAATACGATCTCATTCCTCTTACAATCCATCGGGGTCTCTGGATCGATGGGAATTCGGATCTTTACGTTTTCAGGGATCCCCCACTTAGTGCGAAGCCGTCCCAAGTCTCTAGTGTGAATAAATGCATACTTGGTTTTTAACAAAGATAAGAGATACTTAAACTCTACCTTGTGAAAGCAGGGCCCAACTTTCCCTTCAAGGCACTCCGGCAGATCCGGACGGCTCAAGAACGAGTCCTCTTTGCCTTTCTTGGCAACGACTATGGCAGTATCAGCTTGTCCGGACGACTCGGACTCAAACCTAGCCTCCTCAATGGAGTCTTCCATCCTCTCCTCCATAACTGTTGGGGGAGCTTCTGCAGAAACAGCCCGGGGAGGGATGAAGCTTGGTACAGCTGATCCTCCGGACTGGCGACTCGTTGTATGTTTTTGAATTTTCACCTCAGCTTGAGTCTCTGAGGTCGAGGTTTCCTTTGGAGGTAATGGACTGCTACCCTCCGGACCGACCGGCCTCTCCCGGAGGGTCCTAACAGTTGTTCCGGACCCAGACTCACTGGTGTTTTTCGAGGAGAGTCCCTTAACCAGTCGACTTGGTCTTTTCATGATCAGTTTCTCTGGGGAATGATCAGAGTCGGACCCCATAGCTATAAAGGTAGTTTTCTTCCTAACACTTGTAACAACAACCTCCGGTTCGACGGTGGGAATTGACTCTTGGACTGATGAGCCAGAAACTATGGGGGAGAGTGTTGAGTGGAAGAGTTTTCTGGGTTTTGTACCTTTTGAAGAAGACGAACCCCTATCAGATTCTTCGATTGAAGTGGCTGGTCTCTCAACTGGCGATGCTGGTAGCCCTGCTGCTATCCGTTTCTCTTTTTCAACCCTTTGAGCTCTCTCTAATTCTGAAAGATTGAGCCAGCCACCCTTGATTAAAGCTGTTCTTGCTGTGAACATAAAACGATTAAGGAAATCTCAAGGTTTTAGAAAGATGAAGTTTTGAGTAAAATGGCAAAGTGAAAATGATACTGTGAAAGATGAATAGTATTTATAGTAAAGGTAAAAAAGGGGGGTTTGATTCCTAGGAGAATCCGAAAAGTTGAGCAATGATTAAAAGACGGCGCTGACGTCATCAAAACCATTTAAAGAAGTTACCTATTCAATAAAGTGGTGTAATTTTCGAGGTAGAAAAACGGCTGGAGTGGCCAACCGGAGGGTGACACGTGTCCCACTACTCCTGACAAAGAACCGTTTGGAATTCGTAACGGTTGGCCTGTCCGGGCCTGTCTCAACTCACTTCGAATCAGAGGACCACTTCCGAAATCGAACTGTTTTTCAGTTCTTTAACAAGGACACTTGTTCAAATACCTAAAAAAGGGGCTCCTGATGAGTCCGAATTCGAAGAGCTCCCCGGAAGGGTAGTCCAAAGTAAAACTCCCCGAAAATCGGACAGACTCCAAGACTATAATCCGAACAGGACTGTTTGATCCGGACAGGTGATTTTGGACACAGCAAACATAAGACGATTCGAACTATGACTAAAGTACTTTTAAACCTAATCACTATCTGACTAAGCTACCTGTGCATTTGCTTAAACTTCATGGGTCTTTAAACATGACCCGGGTCCATGAAACTTGACCCGAAAGCCCATAAGGGCCCAAATTACACACTATAAATACCCAACCACCAGCATTAACTATGGGTAAGAAAAATTAACTGCTGCCAGGCTGCTCAATTCTCTCACCACCCTTAAAACACCTTGAAACACCCTGAAATATCTTGAAACACCACCACACCACCGTGAAACACCCTTACGCCGCCTTAAAACTCCACTTAAAATTACCAGCCTACCCTCAGGCTACTTTTATCCACACCAGATAGTTTAAAAATATACATGGCTGATAAGGAATCTGAATCCCTGCGCACATCATTCAACAGCGAAGATGCAACATCTGTTTTAGATTTTGCATCTATAAGAAAGTTGTAAAAACTTGTTTACGTGGTCTCTTGATCATAAACTTTTTATTTAATGATGAATAAATATGACTTTACCTTTGACAAAGCACACGTATTATTGTCTAAAACACCATATCGAGATTTTAATTGAAGATATAATAACATTTCCTTCTTTAGGCTCTCACTAAGAATTGCTTGCAATTTCACCTACCTCTCAATACTATACACAAGAGCACTCTTCAAGTCAGGACGTTCATCAGTAAAGAATGAGGCACCATTCAAAAGAACCTAAAGATTTGGTAATTGATCCAAGTGATTAACATGGGAGTGATAGCACATCATCAACCAATTAAAAATAAGTTGTAAACAAAAATCAAACTATAAGAAAGACAAAAAGGAAAAAAAGTTAGAAAATAAGAAGATAAAAGGAAGATAATAACCTCAAAACCAATATTTAATGAACGGCCAGCTAATTCGAACGAGGAAATAAAAATATGTGAACACTTACGCTTGACCATACCAGAAAATTGAGTAATAAACTCAATAATTTGATTACCATGAAGAATAAAGGAAAATGAAGTAAAAGTTTTAGAGCTTAATGGGCAGAGGGTATTAAAAAGCATGCGACGACTAGAAGTGAAATTACCATTAGACACTAATTGAAGGATAGCCTCAGACATAGAGGAATAAATGTCATGAAAAATTAAAATAGTAGGATTTTGTATTGAGAAATCAACAACATGTTGGGGAAGCGCACTTCTACCACTCTTGTTATCTTTGGAACTCCAAAAAATAACATCATCGTCAACTTCTATCGAAGCTAATATGCAAGTTTCATTATCAACGAGAATATATTATTCAAAAGCGGGAATACCTACTCAATCTTCAAGGATCTGAGAACGCAAAAAGAAGTCTGAATGTTGAATCGCAAATGAGCCAAGCTTAGAAACGTTTGTGTTGTACAACACAAAACCATCGCAACAGGTATATGATGTTTGATGGATCATCAAGGAAAGAATAAGAAGAACCAATGTTATTTGTAACCGGTAGAAATTATGGATTATGATTCACTTGAAGAGCTAAAATAGGTCACATAGGAGGAAGTTCATCATTCGCACTTACTGCGTCAGGCAAAGGTACACAAGTTAAATAAATAAATAAATATTTATTATAATGATAGAAAAATATATAACAAAAGAAAGAAAATACTTGAGCAATTATGAATTTTAAAAGGAATGTAATCTTCTTCTTCAGCATACCTCATCTGCTTCTATCAACAGAGCAATAACAATGAACACTTATAAGCAAAACCGAGAAACTCGGATGGTGAATTCTGATAAGTTCAGATATTTTTTACACAACAATTTACCTCTATCTGAAGGGAAGTTCGGACCAAACCACTGCCATAATAAATCGAACATGGAAAATGTAGTGGAATATGACTAAGCTAAGTGTTGGTCATTTCACACCTTGAGAAATGGGTTCTTAAACTTAACTGGAGCCCACAATCCGACCCGAAAAGCCCATGGGTCATCAATTAGTATAAATATCTCAACTACTTTCATTAATGAGGGTGATCAGAATTTAATACAAGCACACACCTTAATTATCTCACTACACTCCACCTTAAATATTAAATTCCCAAAACACTTTACTAAATTACCCTCCGTCAGAAATAATTGACACCAAATTGGCGACCACAGTGGGAGCATGACAGTGCTTGAATTTTATATTCAAAACCAGTATACAAAGTAGTTCAGACGGATCCGAATGCGCAGAATGTTCCACCTCTTGAGGTGGAAGTTGCAAAGGAAAAAATAAATACATTATCGAAGAGCGCGATCAGTTGAAGGCTGAGATAGAGGCGTTGAGAGCGTTGAAACAGGCAGAAAAAGGGGTTAAAGAGAAATCTGGTGCGTCGGTACTTCACCATACGAACAATCCTGGAGAGAACGAGCAGTCTCTGAAGACGCATCTCAGTTCCAAGAAAATGAATTGATTTAAACATGGGAGAGTTCTACTTTAGAATCCTCCAGTAGCTCGTCTAATGAGGCAGAACTTAAAGAATCGGTATCCTCAAGCAATGATTAAGGATGGTCGAAAAAGAAAATGATTTTAACTAAAAAACATTTAAGAAAAAAGGATCAGCATGACAGGCTTAAGAGACATCATGGGAAGGGTAAAAATATAGCTAATCAACATATTGACCAGTTGTTGATTGATCCTTTTGCTTTCCAGTCCAAACCAAGTATTTTTTATACTCCAAATGAAGATATATTTTTTTTCAGTCGTAACAAGAACTGAAGATAATCACCTTTATCTGCGAAAATACTCTCCGGAAAACTTCCCAAGAGGTTTGGCAGCTCTAAGATGGAGAAATATGATGGGAGCAGAGATCCGGACAACTATTTGGAGCAGTTTAAGAACTTCATGACGAACTTCGATGACGAAGAAAAACTGTTCTATAGGGTCTTCTCCAAAATTTTACGGGAAGCACCCTCAAGTGGTATAATAGTCTCCCTCAAGGATGTATAAATGTTTTTTTTATATATTTTGGGTTGTCTTCCGGAGGCAATTCGTTGGAATCAAGGAGCTCAAGGGTAATGGTGATACCATTATCTAATTATGCTCATAAGCCAAATAAATCTCTGAATGAGTATATTAACCGGTTTATGAATACAAAAAATGGGCTAGAATATTGCTTTGAATAAGTTGCAATTGCTTCCCTCAGACAAGGATTAAATTCGGGCAATATAGTCGATTCAGTGACTCAGAAGAAGACTATGACTTGGGGAGGATTGTTAAATCAAGTTGGAAAACAGATTAATATTAACGAAACAAAGAAAGCTAGAGTACATCGCGAGATTAGGTCTACTACTACAACATCAACCCCTCAAGCTACCAATCAGTCTGGTTACAGGTCAAAGGAGACTGAACAGGGGTCTAACCGATCAAGGCAGAATCAGTCTAACTAAAGTGAGAACCAATAGGTCGGAAACAAGAGGGGACCATAGGTCCAACCTGAGTGGTTTTCTGAATTGGGGGAAAGTGTGGCTAGAATTTATGACAAAACTTAAAATGAAGTACACTTCCGAAAGCCAGCAGCATTGCAGTCCCTCAAAGAAAACCGGAGTACCCGTTTCTGCAAATACCATAATGACATAGGGAATGATACCCACGATTGTATAGCCTTAAAACAAGAGGTCCAGAATCTCATTGAGAGAGATAATTTGGGGGCATATGTCAAAAAGCAAGGGGGGAGCAGACCGGATACATATCCCAATGTCAATACTCCCCGAATTGTTCCTTCGAGCAATCTTGGAACGTCTAAATAGGAAGATGATATGGTGAATACTGAAAGGTTTGATATAGATTCGGAGTACCTTGATCCAGATCTGAGTCAGAATCGGGTAGGGGTAATAACAGACAATACTAAACGATTTGATTAATTTTTTTGAATCGTTGACCATCTTCGGAGGGGACACTGTGACTGCACCTTCTAGTTCATCAAGGAAGAGGCATGTCCACAGTTTGACCACCCCGTTGGATGGAAGAATATCAACACACTTGTATCAAACTCCATCTTCTTTTATAGTTTTCGATGAGGATGACCTAAGATATATTAAAGGGCTTCATGAAGACTTTGTGGTAATAGGGGGCGTTAATAGGGAAAATGATATACGTCGAATCCTGATTGACACGGGAAATTCAGCAAACATCTTATTTTGGAGCTCCTAGAAACAGATGAGGAACCCTTCGGTTATATAGCATTCGAACAGAACCATCGTGGGCTTCACAACAAGTTTTGCAGATGTGATTGGGGAATTTGAAAAAGAGGTATTGTTGGGCAATGGACCTTTTAAGAAAATGGTTAGAGTACTGTTTGTTATGGTGGATTGCCCAACATCTTACAATGTAATATCTAGGAGGTCTTTGCTCTCTAGAATGCATGTTGTGGCCTCTACAGTCCACCAATATTTGAAATATGTTGTCTTGGGGAAAGTAGGTATTGTCCGGAGCAGTCAAAAGATAGATATGGAATATTATACAACGGCCCTTGCCTCCAAGTATGAAGAGGCAGTCAAGATTAACAG
Source organism: Limnanthes douglasii subsp. nivea (assembly GCA_036936605.1). Classification (NCBI taxonomy): domain Eukaryota; kingdom Viridiplantae; phylum Streptophyta; class Magnoliopsida; order Brassicales; family Limnanthaceae; genus Limnanthes; species Limnanthes douglasii. The sequence continues at coordinate 146,116,964 of JAUPFV010000003.1, read as the reverse complement.
AGATTAACAGCTATTGGAGCCTTCCACCGATGAGAATAAAATTGATGATACCAGGGCCCAATGTCATGATACCCGTAGAGGAGGTTGAAACCCATTCCCTAGTTGAGGGAAATAATATTAAAATTAGTACCAAGTTGGAGCCAAGGTTGAAGCACATGTTGTTATCTTTTTTAATGAATAATCAACATATATTTTTTTTGGTGCAATGACGATGTTATGGAGTACCAACTAATTTAATTTATCACAAGTTATTTGTACGAACTGATGTTGCGCCAGTTGTACAACAAAGAAGGTCTTTCTCTAAAGAAAAAACAAATGTGATTGTTCAAGAAGTTGATCGTCTGACCAAAATGGGCCACATAAAAGAGTCTTAGTACCCTTTGTGGATTGCCAATCCTGTCTTAGTCAAGAAAAAGAATGGCAAATGGTGCATGTGTATCGACTTTACTAGATCTTAATAGGGCATGCCCCAAGAATCCTTATCCTGTTCCTCGGATAGATCAGTTAGTGGATTCAACTTCTGGGAATAAGTTGTTGTCTTTTATGGATGCATTTTCGGGGTACAACTGGAGACGAGTATATCTGAAGGATCAAGGCCATACCACTTTTATTACGGACAGAGGTCTTCATTGTTATAAGGTGATGTCGTTCGGATTAAAAAATATGGGGCCACTTATCAAAGGATAGTAAATAAAGCATTTGCTAATCAAATTGGCGGAAACATGGAATTTTATATAAATGAAGAGATGGTAAAGAGCTTGGAGGAAGATGCCCATATATTTGACCTTCAAGAAACATTTTCTAATTTAAAGGTTGTGAACTTGAAGCTAAACTCTGAAAAGTGTGTTTTTAGGGTCCGATCTGGAAAATTCTTGGGCTACATAATAAGTGAAAAAGGAATTCAACCTGATCGAGATCAACTTAATGTATTACTAGCTATGGATCCTCCTCAGAGCACCAAAGAAGTACAAAGGCTGACCGGACGATTGGTTGTTTTAAACATGTTTATTTCAAGATCATCAGAAAAATATGCTCCCTTTTCCACGTATTAAAGAATTTCAGAGACTTCAATTGGTCTCCCCAATGTGATCAAGCATTTCTTGAAATCAAGAAGAATTATTTTTACCTAAGACTCTCTTTAAACCTGTTTAGGGGGGGAAGCTTTATGCATACCTAGCTGGATCATAGTATGCGATAAGTGTTGTGTTAGTAAGAGAGGTGGATAATTACCCTCGTTCGGTGTATTACATTAGCAAAAGTTTGTTGGATGCTGAAAGATGATATTTGAAGTTAGAAAGACTAGCGTTGGCCTTGGTAATTGCAGAAAGATGATACCATACTTCCAAGCTCATTCCGTTATCGTTTGAACATCTTTTCCGTTAAAGAGTGTTTATGAGAGAGCTGATGTATCAAGCAGAATGACCAAGTGGTCAGTCAAGATGGGTGATTATGATATTGATTTTTCTCCCCGGACGTCGATTAAAGCCCAGTCAATGGCCGATTTCTTGGTAGAATTTCATGCTGATAGATCCTCCGGACAGATACCAGAAAACCAGTCTAAGAAAGAATGGGTAGTTCGAACTGATGGTGGATCAAGTACTATGGGTTGTGGGGCTGGAATTTGTTTAACTTCTCCGTATTGTGATACTATGTACCATGCTATATGTTTTGGTTTTAGGGCTTCTAACAATGAATCTGAATATGAAGCAGTTATAGTTGGTCTTAAGCTAGCCCTTATATGTGGGGCCAAGAGAGTCTGATTAATGAGTGACTCCCAATTACTGATTCACCATGCTCAAGGGCAATCTGAAGCGAAGAAAGAACAATTGATCAAATACTTGCTTATGTGGCAGACTATGAACACATCCCTAGATCGGAGAATATTATGGCAGACTCTTTGGCAACTATAGCTTATTCTGAATCTTACCCTTGGATTCTGATGTTAGAATGTCCATCAATACAGACGGGCCAAGAAAAATGTAAAGAGAATGAAGAAAGTATGAGCATAGTAACCATTCAACCCAATGACTGGATGTATGATATTCTTCATTTTATTTCCGATGGGATTTTACCTCCGGAGAAAGCCATGGCTAAGAAAATCAAGTATAAGGCTCGTGGTTTCTTGGTATTAAGAGAAGTTTTTTACAAAAAAATCTTTCAGTAGACCTTTCTTGCGTTTCTTAGGATTTGAATAATCCCAAGTTGTATTATCTGAACTGCATGATGGAGAAGGTTCTACACACTGTGGCTATAAAGCCATAACCATGAGATTTTTATTAGCAGGGTACTACTGGCCAACCATAATGACATATGCTAAAGATATGGTAAATAAGTGTGATCCTTGTCAGAGATATGGAAATGAAATTCATGTGGCAACAGTTCCTATAGAATCCATATTAGAACTGATACCCTTCGATAGATGGGGGTTTGATCTGGTTGGGCCTCTTCTCATGGCATCCGTTGGATGTAGAACAACCATAGTTGTTATTGACTATTTCTCTAAGTGGATAGAGGCAACTTCTTTAGCTGGAACCAGTTCTAAGGAAATTATTAAATTTATTTGTCTAACATATGTTGCAGATTTGGGGTTCCCCGAAAGATTACTTATGACGCGGCGAAAATTGAAGAAGAAGCAACGATAGATGAAACCCTAATTCAAGAGTAACATGATGAAACCCTAATCTAAAGGTAACAATGATTGAAATTTTCAAAGATAAAAAATATATTATTCCAAAAACTTAAAATATTCTAAGGTATATGAGGCTTTATATAAGAGCTTCTCAAAATCCGAAATTAGAATACAAGGAAATAAAATAAATATTCTAATATAAAATCAAATCAAATCTTAATATAATTAGATTTGATTTGAATAATATAAGATATTTGAATAAAATAAAGTAAAATAAAAAGGTTTGTGTTTGGACTTTTTGGGCTACATCATCCTCTCCTGGTTGGCAAGAATTTTTCATCGAATTCACAGCACCATCACCATCAAGAACCCAAATTATTTATTTTATTTTATTCAATCGTTACATTGAGAATTATAATTGTTGACCTTATCAGAATAAGATAATTCTTCTCGAGTGCTCCTTATTTGAAGTCACATTATAGCCATCCAGTTGAAGGAAAAAAATAGTTTCGAAAACCTTTTCATAGCCTGAAGACAACATCCCCATGTCCAGTTGATGAAAAAAAATGGTTTTGAAAACCTCTTCATAGCCTGAGACAGCATCTCGATAAGAAATTTTTACCTTGATTCGACAATTGGTAGCCAATTTAAACTCCTTCAGTAACCGGTCAATATAATCGTCATTGAAACGCCTAGTGTGTCTCCCGCATACCAAACGATCTTTGAGATCTTCATGGCCGTATGTTGTTCTCTCCTTTAGACTTTGAATCATATGAAATCAAGATTTATAAACATGATTGACCCGTAGCAGGAACTGAGGCTCTGATACCAAACTGATGACGCGGGCGGAAATAGAAGAAAAAACAACGATAAATGAAACCCTAATTCAAGAGTAACATGATGAAACCCTAATCTAAAGGTAACAATGATTAAAATTTTCAGAGATAAAAAATATATTATTCCAAAAACTTAAAATATTCTAAGGCATATAAATCTTTATATAAGAGCTTCTCAAAACCCTAAATTAGAATACAAGGAAATAAAACAAATATTCTAATATAAAATCAAATCAAATCATAATATAATTAGATTTGATTTGAATAATATAAGATATTTGAATAAAATAAAGTAAAATAAAAAGGTTTGTGTTTGGACTTTTTGGGCTACATCAATTACCACAGATAATGGGCCACAGTTTGATAATAAAGATATGGAATTTTTTTGCACCTTCAGAAGAATTCAACACTGCTTTTATTCTCCTTTCCACCCTCAAGCAAATGGAGAAGTTGAAGTTGCTATCGGACATACATGTCAGTGCTAAATAAAAATCTGGAGGGAGCTGCAAGAAAATGGCCAAGTTATCTACAAGAAGTATTGTGGGCTTACCAAACTACAGCTCGGATTGCTACACGAGAATCTCTATTTGCCCTTGTCTATGGGATGGATGCAATCACTCCCATAAAAGCTATTTTACCATCTTACAGAATCCATATCTATTCCGAACAGACAAATGATATGGCAGTTAGGAATCTGTTGGATCTTATTGAAGAAAAAAAGTTAAAGCGCATTTAAGAACGACACATTACCGGGGTTTGATGAGGAGCATATTTGCTTCCAAAGTTAAAAGAAGAGATTTTCAATCGGGGGACAAAGTTGTAAGAGAAGTCTTTTTACACACCAAGGAAAAACAGATCAGTAAGCTGGCTCCAAATTGGAAAGGTTCTTATTGGTGTGTGGGAAAGTCAAACCAGGAACATACAAACTTCAAGACAAGGAAGGGAGAACACTAAAGCACCCATGAAACATTGAACATCTTAGGTTATACTTAGAATAGAACTCTCTTGTAGATATTTACTTTTTGAATGTCAATGTAAATATTAGAAGGACATACTCTTTCCTACCCTGGTGGCGCGGGGAGGTTTTAACGAGGTGTCCGAGTTTTCAATAATATCTTATGTCTTCTTCAAAAGTATGGTGCAAAATTCTTCTTGACTTAATCATAGTATGAGGTGTTCGGATATTAAATATTTATTAAACACCCTGGCTCTCAAACATCTTTGAGGTGATGGATGCGTTAGATACTTGATCACATTTGTCAAACATATGTGATCAGAATTATTCAACACACTTACTTAACAGAGCTGAAATATCAAAGGTCGTTTCAACACTAGCAGTAAAAAGTTAAACAAAATTTACGCAGATTAAAGTATGATATTAAAGTTTGATCGGAGTAAACTCGATATATGGTTCACAAATGCCTTGACCATTCAAGGACTTTAAGTTTTAAGAACATGAATTAAACAAACAATGCAACAAGATGCATTGGCCATCCAAGAAATTTAGTTTTTTAACAAAAAATACACAGCATTACAATACAACCTTAGGGTTTGTTCCCTTCAGTCTTTTCATCACCATCACCTTTCTTTGGACTTTTGAGTTTGGCACTTGAACTCTCACCAACCCCTTCGTTGTCCTCATAATCTTCCCCACTTGAGTAGTTGTGTTTATCATCATTAGCCATCGTATGAAAATGGAGGTCATCGTATTCCACAAACTTCTATAAAGGACCAAGAGTCCTCTTATGAAAGGTCTCATGGAATAGTTAGACCATATCGGATTTGATTCCATCATCTCGTTTCTCCAAAGAATCCACCACTCCAAAGGCATTCTTCTCTATTCCATCAACTATCTATTCGGCTTGCTTCTTTACTAGAGACGCATTCTCCTCTGTCTTATTTGCAAGAAGACCTTCCAGATTGACTTTGTCTTCGGATAAAGTCTTGACAGTTTTGTCTCTAGCATGTAGCTGTTCTTTCAGAGCTTTGATTTTATCAGAGGAAGAAGTTTCCATTCTGGAATACTTGGTCTGAAGATCTTTTTGAGCCTCTTATGACTTGAGTAATCTAACAGTTAGATCCTCTTTTTCTTTCATCAAGGATTCTATGCTCTGCTGAGCGGCGAAGAGACTATTCGTCAAGCTTTGATTCTCTGAAGTTAGGGAATTCATGGTACCGGTTTGGTCCCTCACTTGCCTTTCCAGGTCGACTACCGGATGAATGTAACCTAAGAGAGCATGACTCAAAGTGTTTTGTTCACTTGACATCACGTGTGTCTCACCATTGTGGGTTACAGCATTGGCCAAATTGGCAGGACGATAAGGTCCCGAAAATTCATCATTGTCCTGTTCATTAAAATATATGTTAATGTTCTGAAAGGCATCGAGATTTACCTCCCCATCAGCAGTGGCATGTTCGGAATAAAGGTTGGGTGGAATTTCTTCTTACAGAGTAGGATCAGCAGGAACCGGAGGACGAATTTCAGAAGGACGTAGAATTATCTCTGATCCCATATTGACTTTCTTCTTCTTTGTAGCTTTTTCATCACTGTTTGCCTTACGCTTCTTATCCTTATTCTTAACCTATGGTGGGTTGTCCGATCCACCAGCTTCCTTGACGGTAACTTCAACTGCTTCTAGCAGAACAACATTGATCCCTCCTTGATTCTCCGAACCGGTCCCTTCGGTAGTTGGCTAAGGTGGGTCTGGTGTGGTTTTCTTCTTTCTTTTATTCTTCATCCTGTCCAGATGATTAGGGTCTTTAAACCTGGAAGGCAGATAAAGTTTGGCATCCTTAGCCTCATTCTTCTTTAGGATTGAAGAATTCAGAAATAGCTCTAGGGTAATTTTGTGTTACGAGAATCTTTTAGTGTCCAAATAGTATTAAATTCTTTTTGAACGAGCAGAGAAAGTGAAAACTAATCCATGTAGAGAGAAAGTAATTATATATTAATCCATCAGATTAGCAACTCATGTGTGGTCCTTTTATAGTATAATAATGGGCCACACACACTTTAATTCCTACCTATTACACATTTAGTTCCTATATTTCCTCACTTATTCATAATAACTATTATTATTGTACTTTTTATAATACTTCCCCAATAAAAATACGTCCTTACAATTTTCCCATACATCTTTTATTCTCCCTCATCAGTAGCCCCCCAGTCCTTGGTAAAAATATTTTTACTGGGACTGTGAATACATCTCCGAATTTTATCTTGTTTGTTTCAATTCTCCTCGAAAATGCACTTCCTCGAATATCTTTTACTCTTTATTTGTCCTCGAATAATACTTCTTCGAACAGCCTTCCTCTTCGAACAACCTTCCTCTTCGAATATCTTTTACTCTTCGAATATCTTTGCTCTTCGAATATCTTTGCTCTTCGAATATTTTTGCTCTTTAACTGTCCTCGAACAATACCTCTTCAAAAAATGTCTCTTCGAAAAATACATCTTCGAAAAATGTCTCTTCGAAAAATACCTCTCATGCAATACTGATCAGTAGCCCCCCCCCCCCCCCCCTCAATCCTGCAAAGCTTGAACCATGCCTCTCATCAATTTTATTCATCGGAATTAATTATCTCGACATTATATATCCTCACATACTAGGCTAATAAATTGCAAGGATTGGACTCATCGAAATTATCAGTGCGAACTTGCATACCTCAATCAACAAACTTCCACATTTTTCATGACGTCATTAGTTGTAATTCCTTGTCACCAAATCTCTTTAGAGATCTTATCCCGGTTCCCAATACTTTTCATCATTTGATTGTCTCTTTATCTTCTCCCTCATTTTTTGAATCAAAAAAATTGTACCTATGTTACCCGTAATACCCTTAGGCAAACAAAGGGAAATGTCCCATGCCTAACTTACCCTAAAAGCCCATCTTCCTCTATAAATACTGATCTCCTTCATTTACACTCCAAACTTTTCGTTCTAAAATTTCCTAGAGGGAGAAAGCTGGCTTATAAACCTCGTCGGATTCTAGAGTGGCTTCTAATCAGTAAAAAATTTCAAGACAGAGTTGATGTTGGTGAATATGTTGAACCTGAACCCCAACCTTCTGTCACCGCGTTCTACGGTTCATGGCCTCCATCGGAAAACTCTGCTGCTATCATACCCCTCGGAATTTCGCAACAAATTCAAGTTTCTGATCTCATCCCCCTCGAACTCATGGGTAAAGATAAACACCACAAGCATTCTTCTGGGAAGAGGAAAATGCATCATAAGGATAAAAAGAACTCGCAGGAGCGCAAGCGTGCCAAAGGAACTCCCTCGGAAACCCCAGAGCCCCCTTTGGCTTTAGTAGTTGAAAATCCTCCTCTGAAGACCGACACCTCTGGATCGAGCCTTCCAACCACCCCTTCAATAACGGAAACCAGGAGCCCTCAATTTTCTCCAGGAAGAACCCCTATTATCGAAGACGATCTTCGAACAATGCGAAACAAATCCTTGGATGATAAAGGGAAAGCAATCGCCTCGGATAATCATGAGCCAGCAACTCAACCGATTCCTATTGCAGAGCAGAGTAAATTCATTGACCTTCCCACAGAGTCTTCTAGTCGAATGATTACCGCTCCCCCAACAATGTCCGAAGAACAAGCTCGTCGGATCGCCCCTAAATCTAAGGGAGACATCACTCTTCCCTTAGAACTTGATACCATCGCATGCAACAACATTCGAGGAATCGAAAATAAACATATGGTTGCACTTCATAACATATCTTATAAGTACTTTTTACCTTCGGAGGAGCCTATACTGAGGACCCGGTGGTGTATCCCCTCGTACATTGACATTAGATTCCCCTCGGATGGTGAGACTCCTTTATCAGTTAGGGATAACGAGTTAGTTGTTTACATATAAATTATGAACTGGGGGTTGAGGTATCCCTTAGACCCATTTTTTATTGAATACTTTGCCAAGATCGACCTCCGCCCTTCACAAGTCGGTTCAAATATGTGGTTCACACTCATGGCATGTATCATGGCTTCGAGGATTTCGGGGAATAAATTCTCCTTAGAGGAGCTCATCGGATTATCTGACCTAGCAAGGAATCCGTTTTTCCCGTTTTATTCATTAAATTCTGGTCGAGGGCAAAAAGTATTGAAAGACTTGCTGGAAGCTGATAAGAAATGAAGGCAACAATTCGTCTACTTCTCGGGCCATTGGAAGACAGGATCAGAATCAACTTTTTCGAATCCACACAAGCTATCTCTTTTGTGGACCAACAAATGTAAGTCCACTAACTTCTTCATTTACCTTTCCTCCTCGGATAATGATGTACTAACTTAAACTCTTTGTAGCTATGACGGGAGTTTCAAAACCATACGCAGACTATGTGGAGAGTGCCACCACCGTCTTCACCAAACTTAGCGAGTGGGCTAAAGAAAATTGGGAAAACATATTCCGCTTGTGCTTTATGAATAACAACTTCGCCAAAAGTTGACTCTGGAGGTTGGACCCCCTTGACCGGTTGACCCTGAAAGAATTGATGACCCTTCCCTCACAACAAGAAGTTCTGGAGCGAGTGACCAAGAAAGATATAGTCATCTATCTTCTGAAGCGCTCTCGTGCCAAAAGTCACCTTGGTGAATCCAACGAGGAAGTTTCCACAAAATACCTTCAGTCAGACACTAAATGATTAGTTGCCAATCAGGAGCCATCCTCTTCGGCCAACACTGTTGCACCCAGTTCAATTTCCCCTCCAAAGAAATTTTTCCACCCTAGCAAGAAAAAAGATACGAAGACACAAGAGAGCAAGAAAAAAGTTATTTTGGAGCCCATCCAAGAATTATCTGAGGACGCCAAAACACAGGATGATGTCCAAGAAACTGCCCACGGCACTGAGCCCCAGGATGTATCAAGTGAGCCTGAAAAAGAAGGTAGAGAAAATTCAAGTCAGACACCCAATTCTCCTCTTACCCAGGCTTCAAGTCCCTATCCAATTGAAAATTATCCTACATTAGCACCGCTCCCAATTCCCCGAAGCGATCCTCCTCAAAATGTTGATCTCAATATTCTAACTGGTGAGTCTTCAGATTTTGACCCCACAAAACTTGGCTCACCCTCCGGCTCCTATGAAATTCCTCAGCACGATGAATTTTCACTAAGTCTTCGCAGCCTTCTTCATGCTCCTGTCAGCATGGGAAGAAGAATGCAGAATCTTAAAGACTGAAAAACCCATTATAAGTTCAAAGCATCTCTTGCTTCCTCTCAACTTGAAGAGGCAAAGAAACAACGCGCCATTTTAGAAAGTCAAGCAGATGCACTTTATGAAAGACTGTCTGCCTCTGAAAATTACGTCATTATGCTTGAAAGATGCTGCCAGGAAGAAATAGACCTCTACCAAAAGAAAACGGGGGCTCAAGAGAAACTTTTGACAGAACTTCAGAAAGCTCACCAACTTGCATGAAAAATATTGAAAGATTGTTATGATGATTACGAGGTTGTTACGGAAGACAGAAAAAAGTTAGTGAAGAGAATTGAAGATTTTCCTAGACAAGTTGAGGAGGAGAAAGAAAAAGCTTTGAATGCCTATGCGGCCAAGTGTGCGGACAATCTCAACACTCGAGATGCTACAATCCGAGCAGACCTGATCACCCAAATTCATGAAGAATACCCTGAGTACAACTTAGGAAGTTTGTGGAAGCTCGTCTCCCCCGACCTTTGTCCTCCTAACATTGTGGTTAGTGATAGTGAGTCATCGGATTCCGAGGAGAGCGACTCCTTGTAAAATTCTGACTAGATAAATTTTGTAATATAGATGGTAGCATGTTTGGCAATCTTTGTGTATAAGTCCTTGTAAGGCAATTTCTGTAATCTATCTGACTTGCTCTGAAGAGCGTCCTCCTCGAATTTTTGATTATGCCACTTTTTGAAATGACAATTTTATAACTTGTTAATCTTCATATTTTTTATATGAAAAAATAAGTGTGTGCCAACTTGCGTTGAATGGTTGCTTGGGGCCGATTTTCATCGTAATAATCGTTGTACGCTGCGCTAAGGCAAGCTTATATAGAATAACGGGAGGAAAAAAATATTGTCTCATAAAGAATAATTCGGGGTAAAAAAGTTTGTCTCATAATAATTCGAGGCAAAAAATGTTGTCTCAGAAAGAATAATTTGAGGCAAAAAATGTTAATTTATTGATCAGCTCATAGTGACACCTCGTTAAAAGCTTCCTGTGCCTAACAGGGTAAGAAATAATATGTCTTCGTTGTTTCGTAAACCTGAAAATGCACAAAAGATAAACATTACATGCTAACTTCTTCCTCATTCCATATACAATTTTAAGTGTTCGATATTCCATGGATACCTAAGATATCGCCCTTCCTTGTCTTTTAATCTATATGTTCCCTGTTTTATTTTCGCCGTTACTTCATAAGGGCCCTCCCAATTTGGCCCCAACTTTCCAAGACTCTTCTCTTTATTGTGTAGAATTACTTTTCGTAACACTTTGTCCCCCACCTTGAAATCTCTTTGCTTTACTCTGGAAGTATACATACTTCTCATCAACGTTTGATAATGCAAAGACTTTAGCTGTGTGCGTCGTCTTTTCTCTTCCACCAAATCCAATTCTAAGGCTCTGCTTTGATCATTTAAATTTTCTGTGTAAGCTGCCACCCGATACGATGGGAAGACAATTTCCGAAGGGACAACAACATCCATACCGTACACTAAGGCAAATGGAGATGTAGCAGTTGTTGTTCGAGGCGTCGTCCTATAAGCCCACAATACTTCCTGTAAATAATCGGGCCATTTTCCGGCCTTTCCTTCCAAATTCTTTTTCAACCCATCCAAAATCGTTCGATTGGTCACTTCCACCTGACCATTAGCCTGGGGATGGAACGAGGCGGAAAAACATTGTCGTATGCCCCTGGAAAGGCAAAAACTCTTAAACTCCTTGTTATCGAATTGAGGCCCATTATCTGTTGTGATTTTTATCGGCACCCCAAACCGACAACAAATATTCGAGATAACGAACTTGATTAAATCTTTTGATTTTGTTCCTGCTAGAGGTTCCGCTTCCACCCACTTGGAAAAATAATCCACTACTACTATTATGTTTTTTTTCTCAAATGTTTTTAGTTAATCTCATCTTATTTCTAGATCTTTCTTCATCACTACTTGAAGATAGTGATTCTTCAAGTTCTGCCTTATTTGAGGAACTGCTGGAGGAATCAGATGCTGAACTCTCAACAAGCTTAGATCGGTGCGTCTTTTTTTAGCTGAGGCAAGTCTTTAAAGACTGCTCATTTTCTCTAGGATTATCAGTGTGGTAAAGTACTGACGCTCCAGATTTCTCCTTAATTCTTTTTTCTGCTTGTTTTATTGCTCTCAACGCCTTTATTTTAGCCTTTAACTAGTTTTGCTCTTCGATGCTATATTCCTTGTTTTTCCTTGCACTTTCCACTTTAAGGGGTGGAAAATTCTGCTCATTCGAATCCATCTAAACTGCTTTACTTGCTGGTTTTGAATGTAAAATTCAGGCACCATCGCCTCCCACTGTGGTCGCCAATTTGGTGTGGTTTATTTCTGCTTGAGGGTAATCTAGTAAAGTGTTTAAAAAGTGTTTTGGTAATTTAGTGGTGTTTTGTGTTTAGTGTGAAAAGTAGAGAGATAATTAAGCTTCATACTAGTAATAAAGTTGATCACCATCATTAATGAAAGTGGTTGAAGTATTTATACTTAATTACTGACCCATGGGCTTATTGGATCCGGTCATGAAACCGTGTCGAGTTTAAGGGCCCATTAGTAATATATTTTAAGTTGATTAGCAACTGGATTAGTCAAGAATTAATACATTTGTCCTGTTCGGAATTTCATTGTGGTGGTTTCGTCCAGATTGCCCTTCAGATTTAATCAAGGCACAGTGACTCAAATCTCCGAACTCATCATAAACTACGTCAAATATATAGTTAACGTTGTATCTTAGTGGTTAAATAAATATCTTCCATTATTCTTCATATATCATGGGGATATTTATTAGGTGAAGACTCACGATTGTGGTGCCTGAGAAATCAGATAATATCTCTAACCCCTAGGTACTTGTCTGAATAAATTATATTTTGTTTGAGTGATGTTAGACCCATTCTAGTGGTTCTAGTTCAACACTATCTTATGTGAGATATGATTCTATAATACAATTTACTAAAATAAATATAAGGCACACCAATGTATGTTTAGACATTGAATAATTTAGAAGGATTAATTGTTACACTATCATGTAATATAAATAAAATAGGACCAATACAATAAGCCCATTAAAATACTCTTGTATATAATACACAACACATGTAATTTATTGCTAAGGAAAATTGAATATAAATACATAAACTATTTCAAAGTCTAAAGGTCATAAAGCTTCATTCAATGATCATATGGTCTTTTAATTATATTTGCAAGAAGACCAATACAAATCATCTATAGTTTTGATAGTAAATATGGTTTCTATTTTGAATTGTCATGAAATTCTAAAACTTTATATATGATGCTTGGCACTAACAAGGTTTGGGTACAAACTTATTGTAGCGAACTGATATATTTTTTCTCATACTGGAATTATAAAACCTTTGTTACTTTGTTCTCGCAATGAGATTGACTTCCAATTTTTGTTTGTGTTCCGCAAATTTTGTCAGAAAACTCATAGGTTTCTTTTAAATGACCTTCATATTGGATCCATTCATCTTTTAATATATTTCATGTTGCAACCTTTGTTACTCATAAAGGGTAGTAATACATTCCACATGCTACAGGTTTTCTTGCGTGCATCATTCATAACCGATGCTACTTTAATTAACAATGTATACTTTTATTTTTTCTATCACCCATCTCTACATGTCCAATTGTTGGCCTAAATGTGCTTAGATTCATATGTCTCTTATTATTGTTTGGTGATATACTCTTCTACTTGGGTTTCTTTTAACCTAACTTATCGTTGATCCTCAAGAGGTTTGACTTTCATGTTTAACAAATACATTAGATCGAGCATATTTAAGCCCCTGTTTTGTGTACGTGCCAACATGTTGAAGTCATTGAACATAACATGCACCAGAAAGATAAATAAATCATGTTACATAACATAAAATAAATTCAATATCGATGGAGAGAGCATATGAATACATACATATAGACTTAGCTCGATTTGCATAGTTGTAAAATTGATAGACGAGTGCTCCGACCTCATTATACATTAAAAATGACTTCATCATATAAGAAACAATTTTTTTAACTTCTTCACTAACATGTCAAAACAAATTTAGGTTACAGTAGCAAAATTATCCAACAATAGAGAAGGGAGATTATTTAATATATTCTCATGTATCAACAAAAGTCATGGATACCATAATAATGGGAGGATCACTTGATGAGCCAATACCATCTCCCATTAATATTACTAATGACCAAATTTGAGTCATTTCTTTTGTTATACGTATAATAGGGAGAATGACAAGATAAAATGCAGGGTTCAAACCACTACTCACGTCTCTTTCTTATGTTTCTTCAAAGCATGACCATTGTTAAAGCCTATTTGTTTTGTAATTTGTTCAGTGTATACTTTTGGACAAATCTGATATTTATATCATATTTTAGCTTTTGAGTATCAATGTCCATTACGTCCTTATTTGGTGCAATCTTTATGGTCTCAATATAATTTTTCATTTTTATATAATAACATTTTGTAACGGGTATCATATTTTAGCTTTTGAGTATAATCAATGTCCATTACGTCCTTATTTGGTGCAATCTTTATGGTCTCAATATAATTCTTCATTTTTATATAATAACATTTTGTAACGGGTATAGAAGGTTGTATATTTTTTTCTCTTTGGATAAGTCTTTGTTGAGTTTGACGGGGTTACTGCGGAAACCTAAGGAAAGGACCAAACTGACCTTCATTCTTCAACCTTTGGAGCCGTAACGGTTTCACTCATTATCATATTGGCCCTTGAGGGTTTTACTATGAATAACCTATCATCTGAGGGACAATACCTAAATGACGTAAATTATTGGGGTACACCATATTATGGTATGACTCTCTCTGTCATATTCAGCTACACTCCAAAATGTATGAATGCTTTTCTTCTCGGTTGTGCTCAATCTACGATTATGCACATGTGTTCTTCAATAGAAAAAATAAATCCAACCCTTTATATTCTACAAAAATACATCAGAAAAACCACCTAAGTAAAAAACACTTACTTTTATACACTTAATTTATCTCAAGAGAAGAATATCAGACGAGGTTTCATGTCTCTCGATCTCTAGTCACGAGCACAAAACTCATCTTCTAAGTCTGTATAGAGTTATGTGAATTGATTACTACCTTACATTGGTTGTGTAAGAATATGTAATAAAATTGAAATTATTTTGGAAAGATTATTGGGGCAAATTCTAATGTCTCACGCATTGAAAATAGATTCTTTGCATAATTATAATTATAGTCGATGCAATCAGCCACCTCTACATGTTCGGCACCAGTTGGTTAGGGTAAATTTTAAATAATTGAAAAAAAATCCAGTAGCACATAATGTATGAGCAATCAAGACCATGTTTAAAATATTATTTTGTAATCAAAACAATTTATTAGAGTCTCTCTGTCCATAATAGTCTCAATTACCACAATCAGTAGCAATCGTAATTTCGCTTGCATTTGATAAACGTAACCTTTTTCAATTATAATGTACTTCTTTTGTATGATTTTTTTAATCATCACGTCGAAAACGTTTATGAAAATCTTCTTCATAATAAATTATGCAAGAATAGTTGATCCCGCTTTTAAAAAAATCCCCCGACCTAATTTGATTTTAGAATTTTTAAAAGTATAATGAGAAGCTAGTGGAGTTACCGTGAGAGGTTATGCAGCGATTATTGGTGGTTGTTCCTTACTTAAAGTGACACCATTTTAGACACTTAATATATCAGTATTCCATAGTCACATCCTAATTATGTACCATTTTTTATCAAAGGAAAATAAGAAAACAAAAATAAATTTTTACTAAGAGGGATAAAAAGAAAACATAAATATTAAAAAGAATAAAAGACATTGGGAAAAGTATAAAATAAAACACATGTTGAAATTTAAACTAACATTAGATATCATCTCAATAGTCCACATGCTAATTCTCCAATGATTAATAAATTTTCTAATGGTAGAACAACAACAATCCAATAGACGGTGTTGCGCATAAGACACGTGTCTTCTATTTTATGTTTAACCGTTATTTGAGCTTGCAACCTTATTTTTCTCCAACTCTAATCATCACACATACACGTCATTTGAGCATGTAATCTTCTTTTTCCCACCACTAAATATATAATTTATTTCTAAAAACCAAAGTTGTGTGCCCTCAAAGAAACAAGTTATGCTAGTACCATAACGATGTAGGTCATAACACGAATGGATTATAAATCTTTATTAAATAATATGTAGAATATCTTCGATGATGGTAAGTATTTTGAATTCATAAAGGTTCAGGCCGATTTATACTTTTAAGAACAATCCATAAACTTAACCACTTGGGCATCATACCGATCCTCCTTAATCATTATTTTAATTTACATCAACCAAAGTGGTAAAAGACTTAACAATCTATGAAGTCTGAAATGAGTAATAAATCTCGATGCAAACATACAAGTAATATAAACCATCATTGTAAGGGAGACCTTTATTAGGATCACCACTTCCTCTAGAAAACACAACATCGTCAAGCTTGAGATTTAACATATAAACAGTATTTAGCCAAACTTATAAGAATCATTACCCTTCAATCAATTTTAGTAATAAATAATTAAAAAGAGTCGTAACCTCATATGATGATGCATTAATCATAATTGTCGAGATCAATGGAACGAAAATCAGAAGAATTATGATTGATACAAAAAGATTTGTATTAATCATATTCAATAAGATTTATGATAAGATCATAGATATTAACATCGTTATCACCATCCAAGGGAGTCATGGAGAGTTCCAGTGGAGGCAAGACTCGGTGCTTAACGAACTAAAATTAGATGTCGGTTTGAGATAAAATAAGTATATAAATAATGTGCAATGAATTTTCATAATAGTTGATAATCTTTTATCGTATAAGTTATTTTTATATGTCAATAACTCAATCAGATGTATAATTTTATATATAGCGTGTATCAATGCCTATATACGTCATCAACAGAATGATCAAAGTAATTTGCATTAATAAAAAACATAGTCAAATAAAGTTACACTACTTCATTTACTTCTAGAAAATATAATTTATTTGGGGCCCTCATAGTATTAGATGATATAGACGATCTAATGAAGTCTCATCGTATAGTAAAATCGAACGAATGTGTAAAAGAAATAACTATTTAACAAGACAAATAATTTGCATTTGACATGACCTACAAAAAATCCTATAAGAAATTTTGCTAGCCTTTTTATCCAAGAATTTATATGTTTTTATTTGGTTTGCGCGTGATGTTACAGGGATACCAACCTCAATAGCATGCTACAAAATATATATGAACAAAAAATATAACCAATAAAACAAATATTTACATTATTCTCCTATAAAAAAAAGCCAAGCCATCCGAGCTTAGTTCAATCGACTAAACCAGATCGACCACATCATGGAAGCTTTTTATTATGTACTATTTTTAGTAAAACATAAGAATGATAAATGAATAATGTACATGAACTTTACCGATATCAACAAAACATGTCAAAAAACATTTTCGAAAAATAATATGTTATAATTTATGGATGCAAATTCAAAATACAACCAAATTACAATATGAATGATAAAAACTAGATTATCTTTATCAGTTAAATAAAGTTTGAATTTATACAGGGTAATGTCATTATATTTAAAAAATACAAATGCGACGTATCAAAGACTGGTGAACAAGATATCTTATACTAAAATCATGAGAAACGTTCAAGCATACATCAAAGATATGATGATAAAAAAACCAAAAAGACAATCATCAATTGGTAGAATTTTAATTTATTTGGAAACCTTCGAACAATCAACCTAAAGTTAATTCAATAAAAGTGAATGTTTGGAGTTTGTTTAAGGAATTCTTAGGATACTTAGTCAGCGATATGTGAACTGAAGCAAAACCAAATCATTGTTAAGTTTAACGGCTATAAAATCGCCACATAATATCAAACAGGTACAAATCCTCACAAGAACGTTGCTACATTAAATTAATTTACCTTTAGATCTTATGCCAAGTGTGTTGCATCTTTTGAATCCTCAATTGGATCAGACGGTTCAACTAGAACCTAGAGTGCGATGAAGCATTCAAAAACATCAAAAAAAAACTTGGCTTATTCCAAAGTCTTGACACACCCAAACTCAAGTGCTGCTATATTTATATTTAGTATCATTTGATAACGTTGTTGGTATACTCTTAGTTAGAGAAAAATGAGTCACATGTAAAAATATTTATCATTTCAGCAAATCTTTTGTCGATGCCCAAACTTAATACTTACAATTAGAGAAGTTACCATTGTTTTTATGGTAACTAAGTTTGAAGATTTTGGTATTAGATTCAATCTAATGATTGTTATTAGTGACCAAATTCTGCGATGATTTCTTGTTGAATTTCACACTAATAAACCGATCACATAAAAAGATAACTCAAGTACACGTAGATAGCTCATACTGACTCGAACAATGTAGACTTTCGAATAAGCATATAACTAACACCTCGTTCAAAACTCTATGTGTGAGTCAATAATAGTTAAATTCATTGTCTCAAATAACGAAATTGAATACGTAACAACAATTTCAAAACTATCGCTCGTATAATTTGTGCTGAAAAAAATTGAAGACTAAAACAAAAAAAGTTTTGTAAATAAAAAATTGGATTTAAACTGGTTAATAAATGACTTTAAATATGAAAGATATAGTAAATTATCGGAAGTAATTAAAATTATAAAAAATTGAAAATAAATAAATAAATAAGTAAACTTAAAAAATTGAGTTTAGAAAAAAACAATCATCACTCAAATAAATATCTTATATGCAGTGTTGACATCGAAGATGAGAATGAGTATAAAAAACCGATCAACTATTCTTCTATAGGATAACTTACTCTTATAAAGCTTTAAAGAATAAAAGGATCAAGAGAGACATCTTTTAGTCAAAGTTATTGACAGGGTGCTGTATAAGTTGGATGAGATGGTTCGACCCTATGTGCACAAGATTCTTGTTGTTATAGAGCCTTTGCTGATTGATGAGGATTATCATGCTCGTGTTGAAGGAAGGGAGATAATTTCTAATCTGAGTAAGGTTGCTGGATTGGCGACAATGATTGCAGCCATGCCTCCTGATATCGATAATATTGATGAATATGTGAGGAACACAACTGCAAGAGCTTTCAGTGTTGTTGCTTCAGCGCTTGGGATTCCTGCACTGCTTCCGTTTTAGAAAGCCGTGTGTCAGAGTAAGAAGTCCTGGCAAGCTCGACATACTTGGATCAAGATTGTTCAGCAGATAGCTATCTTGATTGCTTGTGCTGTCATTCCACACCTAAGGTCCCTTGTGGAGATTATAGAACATGGTCTTAATGATGAGAACCAAAAAGTGAGAACGATTACTGCTTTGTCTCTGGCTGCCCTTGCTGAGGCCGCTGCACCTTATGGTATTGAAAGCTTCGACTCTGTTCTGAAACCATTATGGAAAGGTATCAGGTCACATCGTGGGAAGGTCTTGGCTGCATTCTTGAAGGCAATTGGTTTTATTATCCCTCTGATAGATAGATGCCCTTTATGCTAGTTATTATACAAAAGAAGTCATGTTTATTCTGATTCGTGAGTTCCAGTCACCAGATGAAGAAGTGAAGAAGATTGCGATCAAAGTGGTGAAGCAGTGTGTGGGTACAGAGGGTGTGGAAGCTGATTACATTCGTAGTGACAGTCTCCCTGAGTTTTTCAAGAATTTCTGGGTCAGAAGGATGGCTCTGGATAGGAGAAACTATAAGCAACTTGTGGAAACTACTGTGGAGATAGCTAACAAGGTTGGTGCTTCTGATATTGTTGGTAGGATTGTTGAAGACCTTAAAGATGAGAGTGAGCCATATAGACGAATGGTTATGGAAACAATAGAGAAGGTGATTGCAAACTTGGGTGCATCAGATATTGATTCTAGGCTGGAGGAGCTCCTGATTGACGGTATTCTCTATGCTTTCCAAGAGCAGACCAGTGATGATGCAAATGTTATGCTTAATGGGTTTGGGGCTGTTGTAAATGCTCTTGGGCAGAGAGTGAAGCCCTACCTTCCCCAGATTTGTGGTACCATAAAGTGGAGATTGAATAACAAGAGCGCCAAGGTCAGACACCAGGCAGCAGATCTTATATCTAGGATTGCTGTTGTCATGAAGCAATGTGGAGAGGAGCAACTGATGGGTCATCTTGGGGTTGTGTTATATGAGTATTTGGGAGAGGAGTATCCTGAAGTTCTGGGATCAATCCTTGGAGCTCTCAAGTCCATTGTCAATGTTATTGGTATGACAAAGATGACTCCTCCTATTAAAGACTTGCTTCCGAGGTTGACTCCAATTCTAAAGAACAGGCATGAAAAGGTTCAGGAAAATTGTATCGATCTTGTTGGTAGGATTGCTGATCGTGGTGCTGAGTTTGTTCCAGCCAGAGAGTGGATGAGAATCTGTTTTGAGCTTCTTGAGATGCTCAAGGCTCACAAGAAAGGAATACGCCGAGCTACCGTTAACACATTCGGGTACATTGCCAAAGCTATCGGGCCACAGGATGTCTTGGCAACTCTGTTGAATAATCTCAAAGTCCAGGAACGTCAAAACCGTGTCTGCACCACAGTAGCAATTGCCATTGTTGCAGAAACCTGTTCCCCTTTCACTGTTCTTCCAGCACTGATGAACGAGTACCGTGTCCCGGAGCTTAATGTGCAGAGTGGTGTTCTAAAATCCGTGTCCTTCCTGTTTGAGTACATTGGTGAAATGGGAAAGGATTACATTTATGATGTTACTCCGTTACTCGAGGATGCCCTCATGGACCGAGATCTGGTTCATAGGCAAACTGCAGCATCTGCTGTTGAACACATGGCTTTAGGAGTAGCAGGGCTGGGTTGCGAGGATGCTTTGGTCCATTTGTTGAACTACGTATGGCCAAATATATTTGAGACTTCCCCTCGTGTCATAAATGCCGTCATGGAAGCTATTGAAGGAATGAGGGTTGCTTTAGGTGCTGCTGTAGTACTTAACTATATAGTATAAATATTTTTCATCATGTTATTTATGTCAACAATAGTAATTGAAAATATTACAGCTATAAAAGAGTTTCTAAATATATAGTTGAACACACATCTCATCTCACGCTATATTATCTAATTTAAGAGGAGCCGGTGAGAAAAAGTAAACTATTTGAATAGAAAACAAATATGTTCACGAATCCCACATCGGGAAGCTAGAAACATAATCAACATAAGAAGTGTATAAAATATGTCCTCGCCTGAGAGAAAAAATTGTCTTACATAGCCTCAGTGGCATGGTCAATTAGCTCGTTCGTATTATTGGACCAATTTAGTATGGTCATTGTATGGCCCATTGCATAGCCCATAGGCGTGGTCAGTGACCCGTTCGTATAATTATAAGGAGGGAGAGAAGTATAAAACAAACACATCGATTGGCAAAAGCGATAAAATTTCATTAAAGGAAAAAGAGTTTGATTCTTTATTAAAAAAACTCATATGCGTCATCAGAAGGCAAAAGAAGTGCATCGGTACATTACATAGCTTGGTGATACAAATTCAACAATCTGATATTCCAAGGATGTTCAAGGGCGGGCCCATCTTTGTCATCAAGGCGGTAGGCTCCATGATTCGCTTTGAAGATGATAATGTAGGGACCCTCCCAGTTGGGGCCCAATTTTCCAGCAGCTTTATCCTCGGATCCTTGAAATAGTTTTTTCATAACGAGGTCACAAATTTGGAGAGTACGTAGTCGCAAGCTTGGATTAAAACTTCCCCTCACCAGGCTTATGTAATGTTTTGTTCGTAGACACGCTTGATGTTACGGTCTTCAATGAGATCAACACTAATAGTTATGTCGTCGTCGTTGGAGGTCTTAGAGTAATTAAATATTTTATAGCTTAGAATAATGATCTATATTGGTACCACAAGACAAGTGAAAATTGAGTTTCACCCGTTGTTGTACGCAGAGTAATGCGGTAGGCCCACATTACCTCAGAGAGTTTATTAGGCCACTTCTCTTTAGCACCTTTCAACTTCTTCTTGATGCCATCTAAAATTGTTTGATTAGTCACTTCAACTTGTCTATTTTCCTAAGGTTAGTAAGGGGTGAAGAAATGATGTTCAATACCATAACGCATTGTAGAATATGGTGACACCTGAATTTTGAAATTATGGGTCATTGTTCGTCATCAACATACCAAACCAATAAAGTATATGGTGATGCATGAAATAACAAATCCCATGATCCATTGTATGTGATAGAGCCTTGGCCTCGACCCACTTAGTAAAATAATCCACAACTATTACTAAAAATTGACGCTTTTATGTAGTCATTGGCAGGGGTCCAACCAAATCGACGCCTCACTTATCAAAATGACATATGATCGGGTTGGAACCCATTAGTTCGCTTGGAAGATGGCCAGTGTTAGCAAACTGTTGGTAGGAATGGAATTTTTGGATGAGGCACTCTGTATTTTATGCCAACTATGTTCAGTAATAATCGGCTAGAAGAAATCTACGGATAAGGCTACGGTGACTGTAGTATGCTCATGCATCACCAAATATAAGTCATGGAGAATTGTGGTAGCTTCTTCTTGACTTAAGCAACACATCAGTGGTTGTATCACACGTTTTTTATAAAGAAAAATTCTTAGTATGTAATATTTAGTGGCACACAGTTATAATTCCATAGCTATTTCTTTATCTGAAGGGAGGATACCATTATCAAGGTAAAGCAAATAAGGTTGCCGCCAATCATTATCGGCCTCGAATGTGCAGATTCTGTTTAGGAATATAGACACCTCAGTGGTTGGGTGACTCTGCAGTATTACAGTGAATATACACTTGAGGTTGCGGCTTTAGCTAAGGCATCAACGAAAAATTTATCGATGCGGGGAACCTGCTCATAATTAACTAGCTAAAACTTAGACTATTATTTTAAAGTAGTTGGGTAGTTGTAGATTCTTTCTTTTTTGGCGTTGTAGGTACCCTTAGCTTGATTGATAACTAACTGCGAGGCATATCGGATACAAAGCACCTTAGCACTACATATATGGGCAAGCCTCATTCTTCTAACTACCGTCTTAGATTGTGATGCATTGTTGGTGACCGAAAATCCAAAACGGATGGCTTGCAGGATTTTCTCCCCTGCAGGTAACTTCATAACTATGCTGAATCCACCACCTGATGTAGTTGAGGCTTCATCTACTTTCAATGTTCACTCCACCTCAAAGGAAGGTGGTGAGGGGTCGTTTAGGCTCATTTGACATCGAGGCGTGGAGAATTCTGTAATGAAATCGACGACAACTTATCACTTAATTGTTGTGTATAAATCAAACTTGATGTCATATTCTCCTAGCTCGGCGACCTTTTGATAATTTTTTATTGTAATTGTATAACCCTGAAAGTAAGGGTGCATCTTGTGAGTAGCCCCCACAAGCCCTAAGGCGAGCTTCTCCAGATTGAGGTAGTGAGTTTCAGCATCTACCAAACTCTTTTTTGTATAGTATACGGGCCTTTGTAGGTTATCAGGCTCTCAGACGAGCACATCACTAACTGCAAAAGGATAAACATATAGAAGAGGTATAAAAGCTCACCCGTTGTAGGAGCAGAGATGATCTCCGGCGACGTGAGACAAGTTTTAAGTACGATAAAAGTTGCATCACATTCCTCATTCCATTCAATTTTTTTTGCTTCCCATAGCAATTTAAAAAAATGTGACTTTTATCAGAGGCTCGTGAGATGAAACAAGATAGCGTTGTGAGGCGCCCGGTTAAGCATTAGACTTCATTTATATTCTTTGGCGGCTCTATATGGATTACTGCTTTTAACTTCACGGGATCCCCTTCAATCCTTCTTTTTTTGACGACATATCCCAAGAACATGCCGCTATGAACCCCGAAAGAACATTTGAGCGGATTTAACTTAAGGTTATACTTGTGGAAGACGGTGAAAATGTTACTTATTACCTAGAGTTGTTGCTCAACCGTCTGCCACACAACCCTCTGCCACCAGCTCATCCTTAGCATATTCAGGATCGTTATCTGGTCATTCGCTTTCCCTAAGATCATCTATTAGGTCAGGCGATAAGGTTACATTTTTTTATTGGTCCTCATCCTCCTCGCTAATTAATTCCTATCGCATCGACTTGGTGGGGTCGACCGCCAACGGGTAACATGTTTTGGTGCTTCATTGGTTTCCTCTTATAATCCCCAATGAGTTTCCAACTGGGTATTTGATGCATTCATTAAAGGTACATGGCGTAGTCTCTATCTAATGCAACCATGGTCGTTCAATAATTGCATGGTATGAGCTTAGGGCATCAGAAATCATAAAAAGCGTATTGACCTCCCTCTTCGTAGCCTAATTTCCACCTTCTTGCCTTCATATCCCATCAAAGTTTGTTGGGTAGATCTATACGGCAATACCTCTAGCATGTTATCATAACTCGCTTTAAAGATGATGTTGGCTGAACTACCCACATCGACTAATACCCTGATCATCATAACTCCTCCAATATCCAGGTTGATAGTTAGAGCATCCTCATGAGAGGTAACAATCCCTCGTAAATCATCGTCATTGAATTTAAAGTTAGCTATTGGTTTTCGGTAGTTACGGTATAAAGATCTCTCAACTGCATGTACCTCATAATCGGCGGTCATCCTCTTTCGGAATTGTTAATCGTCACCCGCCAAAGATCATCCTTCTAAAATGGTAAAGAGCCATTGTTAATTTCCTTTGTCAACCCTTTTGTCCTTCCAACGAGTCTCATCATTTTTCGGATGGGGCTCATCTTTCTTTTCGCTTTGGCAATGGTGCTCTTGTTGTTTAACAAATTAGATAAGCTCACTATTGTCAATTAGTATCCAGATCTTTTCTTTCATCAACCAACACTCATCTGGAGCATGACCATGGTCATTGTGGTAAGAACAGAAATTCATGTCGCATCTTTTCATTGGTTCTATCATATATGACAGAGATATCATCAGCTAGTGGAGTAAAATGTCACGCTGGATTTTCATATGGTGGGATTCGATGGTTACTTTCACCCCTCAGCCCCTCGCATCGAGATGCCTCTTCCAATCTCATTCGGTCATACGATCCCATTTTTGAATCTGGTGCAACATGGTCGGAGGAGTCACCTTTTTTTGCATTATCCACTTTGATAAACTGATCAGCTCGAGCAATGAGGTCTTCTATCTTCATAACTAGAAAACAAACTAAATCAACGTACAATTCACCATTTTTATCAAGGCCTCTCTTTAGCGAGGCAACAACCATGTTTTCTTCCAGATATGGAAAAATGTTCATGGTATAGACGAAATACTTCACGTAACTTTTCAACGTTTCACCTCGTCTTTGATAGGGTTCCATGATCGAGTCATTCTCACGCCGAGACTCCTTATTGCCAACAAATCTGTTTCTAAACGCGCCCCATAAACTTGAAAAATCATGGATAAAGCCTTTAGGTAAACCACTAAACCAATTCATGGAATTACCTTAAGCGTCATAGAGAGGGCCCAAAAAATCATAGCGTAATTTAGGTTAAAAATCATCATTATATTCTGAACTGCTTCAAGTGCCTTTTTGGATCACTCGTGCCATTATAAGCTTCTATGCATAATGGTTCGAAGTTTCGGAGGAGCTCGGTCGTGAAAAATATTTTTCACGAACGGGGATTCTTTGAGCATGTAGGTAGCCCTTTTATAACGTAACTAATCATACTGTCGTGCCTTGTTCTCCTTAGTCTTTTTAATAGTGGCTTGTCTGTCCTCATGGTGGTGCTCTCTCTCTGTTTGGAGTATTTTTTACCGCTTTTTTCTCCTTCTCTCTCATCGTTCTCTTTGAGTTTGAAAGATCATTATCTTCGACGTTCCCGATTAGTCTTAACTTCTGATCGTGGTCGCCCTATGCTTCCTTCTTGTATCCTAGCCGTTAAAACATGAAGGGTGTCATTCATCTCCGTCGGGGTTGCTTTAGCCGTATGATCTTTGGCCTCATAATCATGTGCAACCCATTGTTGAGTCTGTTGCATGAGCCGAACCTGCTGTTTCAATTGATGAATACACGAGAAATCAGCAGGGTTATCAACTCCAACGACGAGATCAACATGATCTGGAACAACGTCTACACTATGAGCGAGATGATTTCAGGATCGACTCGAACGGGGTGCGTAACAATTGGAATCTCCACTGCTCTTAAATTTTGGTTTTCTTGAGGGATTACACCATTTCTTGGTTTGCGATTGTGACGTTTCTCTCAGAGGTTTTCCTTTAGATACCGGATCTTGTCACTACCATTGGTTCAAAAAATGGGTTTGTGTATTTTTATGAGAAGTTCCCATAGATAACACTAAATTTGTTATGGGAAAAACTAACAAATATTTGCCAATTAGTAACTTTATTGATCCGAGAAGAAAATATGGTTTTTTACATAGTCGTGATCATGTTTATATTATTTACAAAGTAATTTCACTTTCCCACTAATTAAATAATTCTCATATTTTTTTATTATGGGCCTATATTTATGGTAATAGACCTATAATCATGGTTATTACTATAGTCGTGGTACATTACATGGGTTGTCTAGTCAACAATTCTTTTAATTAGTGTTAACCTCTTTTATGATATCTTTATTAGTCGCTCCTATTGACTAAGCTTTACAGGCGTCTGTAAATGCGTGTCATTCCTAGATGAGCCTCGCACTGCATGTTATTTTTTTGTACATGGCCTTTGCTCAGTGGGGCCTCTATTTGGGTGAATCATAATTGAGCCCGCACTAGTTCATGACATATACTTGGTTTCTATATTGGTTGGACATGCCTCGATTAGGTTATGTTATTCTTTCCATATGACTTTTACTGACAAGAAATATAAGCAAAAAACGAAATCTTCTTTCTTGTATCAAGTATGATAAAGATAACGATCCCAAAAAATATCAAGTCTGAATAAAATAAACGCAAACAACACAGAACACTTTTTACGTGGAAAACCTTCCCAGTGTAGGAAGTAAAAACCACGGGACTGATTTCGGAGTCCAACCAAATATTCACTATCAGAAGATGGGTTACAAAACTATTCTCTAGATAAAACTAGAGCATACGCCACAAGAAGTATGACAACTTCATACACAACCCAATACACAAGATAATGAACCAAAATCAGAAAACTCACTGAAATATCCCCAAAACGCAGTTAGAAGAAGATGCTCGAAAAACACACTTAGATGACTCCAAATCAAAAACCCTCTGGACAGATTATAGAGGACAAGTAGACGAGCCTTCTCACCAAAATTGAAGCCGATCGGACAACCGGAGACAGTCCGATTGAAAGCACAAAATTCCGCCTCGGATCACCTTTTCTCTCAAAAACTGCGCTATAGAATATGATGTTCATCTCAGAAAGACACTGTATAAATATATATTTATACATAAACCAAAACCCTATGTATTATCCAAATTGGGCTTAGCCCATATGATAATTAGACTCCCACATAGGAAGAGCCCAACAAATCTCCCCCTCACGACTATGTGGGAGGATTCAGCATCCCGGCGATCAATCTACAATGTTCAAGCTTTCCCCTAGGCAAAGCCTTTGTCATCATGTCAGACCCATTATCATCTGTATGAACTTTATCAACCTCCATTAGTTTAGCATCAAGAATATCTCGAATCCAATGATATCTCACATCAATATGTTTCGACTTTGAGTGAAATGACGAATTCTTCACGAGATGAATATCACTCTGATTATCACATAACAGTACATACCTGTGTTGCTCAAATCCAAGTTCTTTCAAGAACTTCTTCATCCATAGTAGCTCTTTACTCGCTTCTGTCACTGCAATGAATTCAGCTTATGTCGTTGAAAGGGCAACACACTTTTGTAGTCTTGATTTCCATGAAACAGCGCCACCACAAAAGTTAATCAAATATCCAGAAGTAGACTTGCGAGTATCAACATCTCCAACCAAGTCTGAATCAGAATAAGCCAACAACTCAAGTTTATTCATCCCAAAACTGAGCTTCAAATTAGAGGTTCCTCGCAGATACCTCATAATCCATTTCACGGCTTCCCAATGCTCTCTACCTGGGTTTGACAAAAATCTGCTCACAACACAAACACTATGAGCTAAGTCAGGACGAGTACATACCATGGCATACATGAGACTTCCAACTGCAGATGCATATGGAATATTAGCCATGTCTCTCTTTTCTTCATTAGTTGAAGGACATTGTTTCTTGCTTAACTTGAAGTGACCGGAAAGTGGCGAGCTAACCACTTTAGCATTGTCCATATTAAACTTCTGAAGAATTTTCTTAATGTATTTTTCTTGTGATAAGAACAACTTCTTCAAGTCTCTGTCTCTAGTAATTCGAATGCCGAGAATCTGCTTTGCTGGACCTAAATCTTTCATTGCGAAAGACTTACTTAACTGTTTCTTCAAAGAATCAATCCGCGAAGTATTCTTCCCAACAATAAGCATATCATCCACGTAAAGTAAAAGAACAATAAAATCGGCATCAGAAAATGTCTTCACAAATACACAATTATCAGAGGAAGTCTTCTTGTAATCCTGCTCCCCCATAACTGACATGAACTTCTTATACCACTGTCTCGGAGCTTGCTTCAAACCATATAGACTCTTTTTCAATCTGCATACATAATCTTCTTTTCCTTCAACCACAAAACCTTCAGGCTGTTTCATAAAAATCTCTTCTTCCAAGTCACCATGCAAGAATACTGTTTTTACATCCATTTGCTCAATTTCCAAGTCTAGACTCGCTGCAATGCCTAGAACCACACGAATAGAAGACATTTTTACAACTGGAGAAAATATTTCATCAAAATCAATACCTTTTTTCTGACCAAAGCCTTTGACTACCAATCTTGCTTTGTACCGAGGTTGCAGAGAACTATCATCTTGCTTCAACCTATACACCCACTTGTTACTCAAGGCTTTTCTCCCTTCAGGTATCTTCACTAACTCAAATGTATGATTCTCATGAAGTGATTGCATCTCTTCATTCATCGCTTCAATCCATTGATTTTTACATACACCACTAATAGCCTCATCATAACACTCAGGCTCACCTGCATCGGTTAACAAAATATATTGATCAGAAGGATATCTAGTAGAGGGTTGTCTATCTCTAGTAGATCTCCGCGTTGGAGCTTCAAATTGTTCAACATCTTCTTCATTCACTTGTTCATCCACGAAATCATTATCATGATCACCAGTATCAAAAATATGTGAACCTCTGGAAGCAGGTGAGTCACCATCCGAATTTTCTTGAACTTCTGTAGGAGTATGTGCAAGCGGAATATGCCCCAAATCTACCAAGTCATTTTGAGACATAGGCACTGAATTTTGACTCTTATCAATATCATGAACTATCTGATCTTCCATAAACACGGCATCTCTGCTCCTAATAAGTTTCTTATTAATTGGATCATGAAATCTGTAGCCGAACTCATCAAGACCATAACCAATGAATACACACTGTCTTGTCTTTGAATTGAGTTTAGATCTCTCATCTTTAGGAATATGCACATAAGCTTTGCACCCAAAGACACGCAAATGATCATAAGAAACATCTTTACCTGTCCAAACTCTATTTGGGATATCTCCATCTAAAGGTACAGAAGGACTAAGATTCAAGACATGTACCACTGTATTCAAAGCTTCACCCCAAAAGTATTTAGGGAGTTGTGATTGTGAAAGAAGACATCTTACCCTTTCAATTAATGTTCGGTTTAGTCTCCCCGCTACGCCATTCAACTGAGGGGTCTTGGGAGGTGTCTTTTGATGCCGAATACCTTGCTCTCTACAATAATCATCAAAATGACCAATGTATTCTCCCCCATTATCACTTCTAACACACTTCAATTGTTTCCCAGTCTGTCTCTCAACTGAAGCTTGAAACTGCTTAAAGACATCTAACACTTGATCTTTTGTTTTCAAAGTGTAAGCCCAAACTTTCCTGGAATGATCATCAACAAAGGTAACAAAGTACAAACAACCACTAAGTGTTCTCGTTTTGAAAGGACCACAAACATCAGTATGTACCAAGTCAAGCAAACTTGGTTTTCTTGATGGAGCCGAGCTCTTGAAAGATACTCTATTCTGCTTTCCAGCCAAACAATGTACGCATTTCTTTAAATGAGCTTTGTGTATCCCACGAATGTACTATTTCTTCCTCAGAATATCTAATCCTTTTTCGCTAATGTGACTGAGTCTTTTATGCCATAAATCAAGCATTGCTTCATCATTAACAACATTGATTTTCTACAGACACCCTTGCAGACATGATGTAGAGGGCTGAATATTTTTGTCCTCTTGCCACAACCAACGAGCCCTTAGTAAGTTTCCACTGCCCATTCGCAAAAATACTGCAATAACCTTCATCATCTAGCTTCCCTGTAGATATCAAATTCAATCGAAGATCGGGTATATGTTTAACACCCTTCAAAATCAATCTTGCACCCATGCTTGTTTCTAGATAAACATCACCAATACCAACCACTTTAGACAAATCATTATTTCCCATCTTTGCAGAACCAAAGTCACCAGGGGTGTAAGATGAGAAAAATTCTCTACGAGAAGTGGCATGAATTGTAGCACCACTGTCAACTACCCAACCATTTTCATCAGACACAGAATTCACAATAGCATCATCAATAACAACGAAGTAGCTATCTGAAACTGCAGCAACATGTTTCTCGTCACCACTTTCATCATAATTTTTCTCCTTGTTCTTTTCTTCTTTACCATTATTAGATTTCCCAAAATTATTCTTCTTTCTCAACTTAGGACAAAAATTCTTAGTGTGCCCGATCTCATGACAGTAGTAGCACTCCCAATCTGCAAATTTATTAGACTTGTTTCGACTCTTGCTTCTACTTTTACCTCTAGTTTTCCAACCGCGATTTTCATTTCTACCACGTTTCTCAACGACTAGAGTTTCTGAATTTGAAGAGAAGCCAACTGTTTTTCTTCTCATATCTTCATTCAACATACTACTTTTAGCTAATGCCATTGAGATATTGCCTTCAGGAGCTGAATTAGAAAGAGACATTCTGAAAGTATCCCATGAGTCTGGCAGCGAACCAAGCAACCATAACGCCAAAACCTCGTCATCAAATTTGATACCCATAGCAGCCAACTGATTAATCAATCCTTGAAAGGTATTCAAGTGATTTGTAAGAGGTGATCCATCTTGATACCTCAAATACATCAACTGTTTGAACAAAAGTAACTTACTATTTCCTGTCTTCCGAGCATATAACTCCTCAAGTTTACTCCACAATTTACTTGCATCTGTTTCGTCTACAACATGATTCAGCACATTATCATCAACCCATTGCCGAATAAAGCCACAAACCTGTCGATGAATAATTATACATTCTGCATCAGACTTATCTTTAGGTTTTTCATCACCGAACACTGGTAAATGAAAACTTTTAACATAAAGAAGATCTTCCATCTTCGATTTCCATATATGATAATTTGAACCATTCATCGTCACCATTCTGCTTGTATTCGCCTCCATATTTGATACAAGACAAGTACACAACCTCTCGCTCTGATACCACTTTGACAAGAAATATAAGCAAAAAACGAAATCTTCTTTCTTGTATCAAGTATGATAAAGATAACGATCCCAAAAAATATCAAGTCTGAATAAAATAAACGCAAACAACACAGAACACTTTTTACGTGGAAAACCTTCCCAGTGTAGGAAGTAAAAACCACGGGACTGATTTCGGAGTCCAACCAAATATTCACTATCAGAAGATGGGTTACAAAACTATTCTCTAGATAAAACTAGAGCATACGCCACAAGAAGTATGACAACTTCATACACAACCCAATACACAAGATAATGAACCAAAATCAGAAAACTCACTGAAATATCCCCAAAACACAGTTAGAAGAAGATGCTCGAAAAACACACTTAGATGACTCCAAATCAAAAACCCTCTGGACAGATTATAGAGGACAAGTAGACGAGCCTTCTCACCAAAATTGAAGCCGATCGGACAACCGGAGACAGTCTGATTGAAAGCACAAAATTCCGCCTCGGATCACCTTTTCTCTCAAAAACTGCGCTATAGAATATGATGTTCATCTCAGAAAGACACTGTATAAATATATATTTATACATAAACCAAAACCCTATGTGTTATCCAAATTGGGCTTAGCCCATATGATAATTGGACTCCCACATAGGAAGAGCCCAACATTTTACTTGGTTGGTGTTTATAAGATGGCCTCGACATTCCTTGTTTCGGCCTCAACGGTCGCTAGTGATGATCTTGCCCGACGGGATGCATGTTGTCTTATTATGAAGTAAAAATCTCTCGAGTTGGCCTCGATCCTTTATTATTGAGTGTTTGTTCCACTCAGTTTGCTTTTTATTAAGTCATATCTTTCCCAATCGACTATATTCCGATAATGGGGACCTTATCAATGAGTATTAACTAAGCAAAAATCACTATATTTTATAAGAAAGCTAAAGAAAGGCATGAGTGTGTTGTTCAGTTTTAACAAACTAACAAACAAAGAAAGGATAAATAAAATAACACGAATAATAAAGGAATAAAAACGAGAACAAAAAAGAGTATCTAACATAGAGAAAATAAAGAAAATTATAATTGTAGATTTCTATCAATTTAATAATCCAGACATTTTTAGAGAAAAATATGACAAGAATAGAAAACGAGAAAAACAAATGATTAAGGAATATCAAAAGCATGCATGTGTACACACTATCAACATCTGTCAGTACAAATACACTTGAACAAGTAAACATTTCAAAAAATTATCTACCTTCAAGTGAACAGTAATTATGAACCAAATAAAAACCATATTTTGAACACGTACATATGTTATTGGTAACTTTTCTTGGCTAAATCGAGCAAAATTACTCTGAATGGAGGATAGATAATAAGTTAACATTTAGATTAAGCCTTTAAGAATAAGTAAGGAGGTTACTCAAAATTTAAAAATCCGACCGTATAATTACTTATAAATAAATAAAATGCATACAACGTACACTCTATTTAGAATACTTATATCATAGTCTAAATTCATCGTGGTTTATTAGTTTAGGTTATCCTTTACATTTAGTATTTAAAAAGGACTATGAGGCTATGCACAACTATGAAAAAAATAAAAGAATAGATTCCTTCAAAATAGTATTTATTCTTTCATCCTTCAGTACATGCTATGGAGCTACTGAAATACTTATGCAAGTACAAAATAAATAAATAAATTGTCTAAACAAATAAAGTGAAAACAAAAATAAAGAAAGTCAAAGTAAGAATAAGTGTTTTACAAGACAACACGATTGCAGAACGTCATCAAGAACTAGTTGAATTTTATAAAGTAACACAAATTAAAAGACTAAATATCGCTAAAACAAAGCAAATAAAAGGCAGATGACACGTTCATAAAGGACGAAGAAGCAACAAATAAGCAAGATGTGCTTCAACAAAGATAAAAAAAATGCTTCAGCCAAAAGCAAGACCGTTTTGGGAAACATTGAGATAGTTTTCATTCGTTTCTCTCATCAAGACTATTAGACAACTGATATGGTTATAATTAGTCTAGCCCAAAGAAACCGGTTTATAAATCTTACATGTAAACATCTATATAAACTGCGTCAAACATATAGTTAGCGTTGTTTCTTAGTGGCTGAAGAAATATCCTCAATTATTCCTCATATATCATGGGGATATTTATTGGGTGAAGACTCGCGATTGTGTGAGAAATCTCTGAATAAATTGTGTTTTGTTTAAGTGATGTTAGACCTATTCTAGTGGTTCCAATTCAACACTCTCTTATGTAAGATGTGAGTCTATAACACATTTTACTGAAATAAAAGATACGGCACACTAATGTATGTTTAAGAATTGAATAATTTAGAAGGATTAATTGTTACACTATTATGTAATATGAATAAAATATGACCAGTACAATAGGACCATTACATTACTCTTGTATATAATACACAGCACATGTAATTTATTGATAAGGAAAAATTGAATAGAAATACATAAAACATTTCAAAGTCTAAATATCATAAAACTTCATTCAATGACCATATGGTCTTTGAATTCTATTTGCAAGAAGACCAATACAAACCATCTATAGTTTTGACATGTAAATATGGTTTTTATTTTGTATTGTCATGAAATTCTAAAACTCTACATATGATGCTTGGCACTAACAAGGCTTGGGTAAAAACTTATTCTAGCGAACTGATATATTTTTTCTCATATTCGAATTATAAAACCTTTGTTACTTTGTGCTCACAATGAGATTGACTTCCATTTTTTGTTCGTGTCCGTAAATTTTGTCAGAAAACTCATGGGTTTCCTTTAAATGACCTTCATATTGGACTCGTTCATCTTTTAATATATTTCATGTTGCAACCTTTGTTACTCCTACAGGGTGGTAACACATTTCAAATGCTACCAGTTTTCATGCGTGCATAATTCATAACCGATAAATGCTACTTTAATTTAACAACTTAAAACTTTTATTTTTTCTTTCACCCAAATTTACATGTCCAACTGTTGGCTTAAACGAGCTCATATTTATTGGTCTCTTATTATTGTTCGATGAAATACTCTTTAACTTGGGTTATTTTAACCTAACTTATCATTGATCCTCAAGAGGTTTGACTTTCATGTTTAGCAAATACATTAGATCGAGCATCTTTAAGCCCATGTTTTGTGTACATGTCAATATGTTGAAGTCATTGAACATAACATACGCCAGAAAGATAATTAAATCATATTATATAACATAAAATAAATAAAATTTCGATGGAAAGAGCATATGAATACATACATATAGACTTAGCTCGATTTGTATAGTTGTAAAATTGATAGACGAGCGCTCCGACCTCATTACACAGTAAAAAATAACCCCATCATATAGGAAACAATTTTTTTTAACTTCTTTAATGCCAACATGTCAGAATTTTTTTAGGTTACAGTAGGAAAATTATCCAACAATAGAGAAGGGAGATTATTTGATATATTCTCTTGTATCAACAAAAGTCGTGGATACCATAATAATGGGAGGATCACTTGATGAGCCAATACCTTCTCCCATTAATATTACTAATGACCCAATTTGAGCCATTTTTTTGTTAGGCATATAATAGGGAGAATGACAAGATAAAATGCAGAGCTCAAACCACCACTCACGTCTCTTTCTTATGTTTCTTCAAAGCATGACTATTGTTAAAGCCTACTTGGTCTTGCAATTTGTTCAATGTGTAATTTTGGACGTATCCGATATTCATATCATATTTTAGCTTTTGAGTATAATCCATATCTATTACTGGATTGGTTTATTTTGGGCTGGGGGTAGTTTGGTAAAGTTTTTTGTGAAGTTTAAAGTGTTTAGTGTTTAACGTGGATAGTATTGAGATAATTAAGCAGTGTGCTAGTATTAAATGTTGATCACCCTCATTAATGAGAGTGGTTGGGGTATTTATAATCTTAATCCATGACCCATGGGCTTACGGGTCAAGTTATGAAACTGGGTTAAGTTTAAGGACTCATTAGTTGTTTAAGTAGATTAGTAAATAGCTTAGTCAAAACGTGTTTTTACTTTTGTCCTATCAGGATTTTTTAGTGGTGTGTTATTGTCCAAATTACCCTTGTCTGGATTATGCAGTAGGTTGTGGTTGAAGTTTCCAAACTCATCAATTACGTCCTTCTTTGAGGCAATCTTTATGGTCTCAATACAATTCTTCATTTCTGTATAATAACATTTTGTAACGAGTATAGAAGGGTTGTATCTTTAATCTCTCTGGATAAGTCTTTGTTGAGTTTGACGGGGTTACTGCGGAAATCTAAGAAAATGACCGAACTGACCTTCATTATTCACTTTGGAGCCGTAACGGTTTCACTCATTATCACATTGGCCCTTGAGGGTTTTACTATGAACAACCTATCATCTGAGGGACAATACCCAATGAACGTAAATTATTGGCACACACCATATTATGATATGACTCTCTCTATCATATTCAGCTACACTCTAAAATGTATGAACGTTTTTCTTCTCGGTTGTGCTCAATCTACAATTATGCACATGTGTTCTTCAATAGAAAAAATAAGTACAGCCTTTTATATTCTACAAAAATACATCAGAAAAACCACATAAGTAAAGAAACACTTACTTTTATACACTTAATTTATCTCAAGAGAAGAATATCATGCCAGACTTCACGTCTCTCGATCTCTAGTCACGAGCACAAAACTCATCTTCTAAGTCTTTATAGAGTTCTATGAATCGAGTATTACTTTATATTGGTTGTGTAAGAATAGTTAATAAAATTGAAGCTATTTTGGAAATCTTGTTTGGGCAAATTCTAATGTCTCACGCATAGAAAATAGATATTTTGTATATTTATAGTTATAGTCGATGCAATCAACCACCTCTACATGTTCAGAACCTAGGGTAAATTCTAAATAATTGAAAAAAATTCCAGTAGCACAGAATGTATGAGCAATCAAACCCATGTTTAAAATATTGTTTTGTACTCAAAACAATTTATTGGAGTCTTTCTGTCCATAACTATCTTAATTACCACAATCAGTAGCAATTGCAATTTCACTTGCATTTGATGAACGTAATCTTTCTCAATAATAATGTACTTATTTTGTATGATTTTTTTAATCATGACGCCGAAAACGTTTATGAAAATATTCTTCATAATAAATTATGCAAAGATTAAAAAAAATCCCTGACCTAATTCGATTTTAGAACTTTTTAAATTATAATGAGAAACTAGTGGAGCTACCGTGAGAGGTTATACAATGATTATTGGTGATTGTTCCTTACTTAAGGTGGAACCATTGTAGACACTTAATATATCAGTATTCCATAGTCACAACATTATTATGGACCATTTTTTATCAAAAGAAAATAAGAAAACAAAAATAAGTTTTTGCTAATAGAGATCAAAAGAAAACATAAATTTTAAAAAGAATAAAAGGCATTGGGAAAAGTATAAAATAAAACCCATGTTGTAATTTAAACCAACATTAGATCTTATCTCAATAGTCCACATGCTAATTCTCCAAGGTTTAGTAAAATCTTATAACGGTAGAATAACAACAATCCAATAGACGGTGTTACGCATGAGACATGTGTCTTCTATTTTATGTTTAACCGTTATTTGTGCTTGCAACCTTCTTCTCCCCCAACTATAATCATCACACATACACGCCATTTGAGCATGTAATCTTCTTTTCCCATCACTAAATATATTATCTATTTCTAAAAACCAAGGTTGTGTACCCACAAAGAAACAAGTTATGCCAGTACCATAATGATGTAGGTCATAACACGAATGGATTACAAATATCTATAAAATAAAATGTATAATATCTTCGATAATGGTAAGTATTTTGAATTCATAAAGGTTCGAGCTGATTTATACTTTTAAGAACAATCCATAAACTTAGCCACTTGGGCATCATGCCGATCCTCCTTAATCATTATTTTAATTTGCATCAACCAAAGTGGTAAAAAATTAACCATCTATGAAGTCTGAAATGAGTAATAAATCTCGATACAAACATACAAGTAATATAAACCATCATTGTAAGGGAGACCTTTATTAGTATCACCACTTCTTCTAGAAAACACAACATCATCAAGCTTGAGATTTAACATATATAACAGTATTTAGCCAAACTTATAAGAATAATTACCTTTCAATCAATTTTAGTAATAAATAATTAAAAAGAATTGTAACCTCATATGATGATGCATTAATCATCATTGTCGAGATCAATGGGACAGAAATCAGAAGAATTATGATTGATACAAACAGATTTGTAAATATCATATTCAATAATATTTATGATAAGATCATAGATATAACATCGCTATCACCATCCATGATAGTCATGGCGAGTGCCAGTGAAGGCAAGACTCAGTGCTTAACGAACTAAAATTAGATGTCGGTTTGAGACAAAAGAAGTACATAAAGAATGTGCAATGTATTTTCATCATGATAGATGATCTTTTAACGTATAACTTATTTTTATATGTCAATAGCTCAATTAGATGTATAATTTTGTACATGCCGTGTATCAATTCTTATATATGTCATCAACAAAATGATCAAAGTAATTTGCATTAATCAAAACATAGTCAAATAGTGTTACACTACTTCATTTACTTATAGAAAATATAATTTAGTCGGGGCCCTCATAGTATTAGATGATATAGACGATCTTATGAAGTCCGTATAGTAAAATCGAACGAATGTGTGAAAAAAGCAACTATTTAATAAGACAAATAATTTGCATTTGACATCACCTACACAAAATCCTATAAGCAATTTTGCTAACCTTTTTATCAAATAATTTATATGGTTTTATTTGGTTTGCGCATGATGTTACATGGATACCAGACTCAATAGCATGCTAAAAATATATATGAACAACAAATATAACCGATAAAACAAATATTTACATTATTCTCCTATAAAAAAAAAGTCAAGCCATCCTAGCTTAGTTCAATCGACTAAACCTGATTACCACATCATGAAAACTTTTTATCATGTACTATTATTAGTAAAACATAAGAATGATAAATGAATAATGTACATGAATTTTACCGATATCAACAAAGCATGTAAAAAAACATTTTTGGAAAATATTATGTTATAATTTATGGATGCAAATTGAAAGTACAACCAAATTACAATATGAATGATAAAAACTAGATAATTTTTTATCATTATATAAAGTTTGAATTTATACATGGTAATGTCATTATATTTAAAAAAAATACAAATGTGACGTATCAAAGACTGGTGAACAAGATATTTTATACTCATATCATGAGAAACGTTCAAGCATACATCGAAGAGATGATGGTAAAAAACCAAGAAGACAATCATCAATTGGTAGAATTTTAATTTATTTGGAAACCTTCGAGCAATCAACCTAAAGTTAATTCAATAAAAGTGAATGTCTGGAGTGTGTTTAAGGAATTCTTAGGATACTTAGTCAGCGATATGTGAACTGAAGCAAAACCAAATCATTGTTAAGTTTAACGGCTATAAAACCGCCACATAATATCAAACAGGTACAAATCCTCACAAGAACGTTGCTACATTAAATTAATTTACCTTTAGATCTTATGCCAAATGTGTTGCATCTTTTGAATCCTCAATTGGATCAGACGGTTCAACTAGAATCTAGAGTGCGATGAAGCATTCAAAAACATAAAAAAAAATTGGCTTATTCCAAAGTCTTGACACACCCAAATTCAAGTGTTGCTATATTTATATTTGGTATCATTTGATCATGTTGTTGGTATACTCTTAGTGAGAAAGAAATGAGTCACATGTAGAGTAATTTATTATTTTAGCAAATCTTTTGCCGATGCCCAAACTTAATACTTACCATTGGAGAAGTTTACCATTATTTTTTATGGTAACTACTAGAAATATATGGTGTTTGAAGATTTAGATATTAGATTCAATCCAATAATTGTCATTTTTTTTATTGAATTTCACACTAAAATACCGATCACATAAAAAGATAACTCAAGTACACGTAGATAGTCCGTGCAGACTCGAACAATGTAGACTTTCGAATAAGCATATAACTAACAATGTAGACTTATGGTATTGAAAGCTTCGACTCTGTTCTGAAACCATTATGGAAAGGTATCAGGTCACATCTTCGGAAGGTCTTGGCTGCATTCTTGAAGGCAATTGGTTTTATTATCCCTCTGATAGATGCCCTTTATGCTAGTTATTATACAAAAGAAGTCATGTTTATTCTGATTCGTGAGTTCCAGTCACCAGATGAAGAAGTGAAGAAGATTGCGATCAAAGTGGTGAAGCAGTGTGTGGGTACAGAGGGTGTGGAAGCTGATTACATTCGTAGTGACAGTCTCCCTGAGTTTTTCAAGAATTTCTGGGTCAGAAGGATGGCTCTGGATAGGAGAAACTATAAGCAACTTGTGGAAACTACTGTGGAGATAGCTAACAAGGTTGGTGCTTCTGATATTGTTGGTAGGATTGTTGAAGACCTTAAAGATGAGAGTGAGCCATATAGACGAATGGTTATGGAAACAATAGAGAAGGTGATTGCAAACTTGGGTGCATCAGATATTGATTCTAGGCTGGAGGAGCTCCTGATTGACGGTATTCTCTATGCTTTCCAAGAGCAGACCAGTGATGATGCAAATGTTATGCTTAATGGGTTTGGGGCTGTTGTAAATGCTCTTGGGCAGAGAGTGAAGCCCTACCTTCCCCAGATTTGTGGTACCATAAAGTGGAGATTGAATAACAAGAGCGCCAAGGTCAGACACCAGGCAGCAGATCTTATATCTAGGATTGCTGTTGTCATGAAGCAATGTGGAGAGGAGCAACTGATGGGTCATCTTGGGGTTGTGTTATATGAGTATTTGGGAGAGGAGTATCCTGAAGTTCTGGGATCAATCCTTGGAGCTCTCAAGTCCATTGTCAATGTTATTGGTATGACAAAAATGACTCCTCCTATTAAAGACTTGCTTCCGAGGTTGACTCCAATTCTAAAGAACAGGCATGAAAAGGTTCAGGAAAATTGTATCGATCTTGTTGGTAGGATTGCTGATCGTGGTGCTGAGTTTGTTCCAGCCAGAGAGTGGATGAGAATCTGTTTTGAGCTTCTTGAGATGCTCAAGGCTCACAAGAAAGGAATACGCCGAGCTACCGTTAACACATTCGGGTACATTGCCAAAGCTATCGGGCCACAGGATGTCTTGGCAACTCTGTTGAATAATCTCAAAGTCCAGGAACGTCAAAACCGTGTCTGCACCACAGTAGCAATTGCCATTGTTGCAGAAACCTGTTCCCCTTTCACTGTTCTTCCAGCACTGATGAACGAGTACCGTGTCCCGGAGCTTAATGTGCAGAGTGGTGTTCTAAAATCCGTGTCCTTCCTGTTTGAGTACATTGGTGAAATGGGAAAGGATTACATTTATGATGTTACTCCGTTACTCGAGGATGCCCTCATGGACCGAGATCTGGTTCATAGGCAAACTGCAGCATCTGCTGTTGAACACATGGCTTTAGGAGTAGCAGGGCTGGGTTGCGAGGATGCTTTGGTCCATTTGTTGAACTACGTATGGCCAAATATATTTGAGACTTCCCCTCGTGTCATAAATGCCGTCATGGAAGCTATTGAAGGAATGAGGGTTGCTTTAGGTGCTGCTGTAGTACTTAACTATATAGTATAAATATTTTTCATCATGTTATTTATGTCAACAATAGTAATTGAAAATATTACAGCTATAAAAGAGTTTCTAAATATATAGTTGAACACACATCTCATCTCACGCTATATTATCTAATTTAAGAGGAGCCGGTGAGAAAAAGTAAACTATTTGAATAGAAAACAAATATGTTCACGAATCCCACATCGGGAAGCTAGAAACATAATCAACATAAGAAGTGTATAAAATATGTCCTCGCCTGAGAGAAAAAATTGTCTTTGCGCTTGGGGCAATGACGCAGCTAGTGAGGTACTAACTGAGGCGCGTCAATTGCTGGTTGAAAACTATTTCCAAACCCCCTCCTGGGCCTGAGCTTGTCTCGGGCCTTCGAGAATTTCTGGAAGGGCTCCCTTTTTGGGTAAAGACCTACAATTGCGGAGTTTAACATTTAACAGTCTCTGAGTTTAAGAGTCGCTGTTACAGTCCGATATATTCATTAAAGTCTTCTTCCGTTATATCATTTAAAGTCTTTCTTATCTTTACTAATAAAAATCTATGAGTTCTCTGAGTTTAACAGTCGCTGTTACAGTCCGATATATTCATTAAAGTCTTCTTCCGTTATATCATTTAAAGTCTTTCTTATCTTTACTTTTACAACTTTTCTAGATTTATATTAAATAAAAATCTATGAGTTCAAATATTTGGTCTGTGGTTGCGTTGTGTAAAAACAACACTTTAATGGTCTGTGGTCTGTGGTTGCGTTGTGTAAAAACAACACTTTAATTGCCTACACGTACGTATTAAATAAAACTGAAATCAGCGATGATCTCAAAGAAGATTTGAGATTTTGACAAATGTGGGTTTTTCTATTTCTACGCACATGTTAAAACCCAAACAATAATCAAAATCTAAGATTTACTTGAACACATTTGGACAGGTTAGCAAACAGGCAGGAAAAACTACACTATCTAGATTCCACTTGCACACATTTTGGACATGTAGCCCCAAACACTTGGACAATATATATTTCTATCTAGATTCCACTTGCACACATTTTGAAATTCGTATCGGGAAGGGGCCGCGCGAACGCAGGCCCCAAAGCAACATCATTATGATGTAGACTCTCCCTCTTGGGGAGATCTTAGGCTAAGCACCCCTCCGTAGTGCAATGGAGGTCACTAGCCTAGGCCATGGATCTTCTTGATCAGCCATAGACCCCATCCAGGTAAGTATGTTGCTAGGTCGCTAGAGGGTCCTTATTTATATCCCCTCACTATATAATATTTCTTATGTTACTTCGATGTGGGATGCTTTGCAAGAGTTATTCATCAACAGATTTTGAAGAAGGCCAACTCCATCAATCTGGATTTCAAAAGGAATATAGTGCATTAAGCATGCAATTAAAGTTGGAACAATCTTCTTCTACGGAAGGTACCCAGTGTTGAGTGCTAGGCGGATGGAACCTGATGAAACTTATGTTTACTTCATGATGACCCCAAATGCGTTTTAGTACTTAACGAAAAGCATTGTCTGGATAATAAACAAAAGAAAACTCCTATACTCTCTATGGCTTTTGTTATTCTTCTTAAGAATCATAGTTTTCAGGATGAAATAGTTAGATGCAGCGAAAAGAAATCTAGGGCATCCAAGCAAACTAGTCTTCTTCATCTGCCACTTTTTTTTTTTTGCGAGTTTCTTTCATATCGAAGTTCCAATCATAGCTTTACTTTTATCTAAACAAAATAACATAATGTTCTGATAAAAATTCGGCTAGTTATCTGAATTGATAATGTGTAACAAAAAGTTTATTGGTTTCGTTTCGCATTCGATAGTCACTCATCACAGATGATCGCAAATACAAATCGAAACAAACAAAATTGACCATATACGAAAGACGAGATTAACAGAAGTCGCTATTTTAATATAAAAAAAGACATCATCATTTTTCCAATACACATTACTAATTCCGGTGATTAACTAAGTTTACACATTACTAATTCCGGTGATTAACTAAGTTTTCTCAGGCCATAATCCCTTCTTTTCTTTTTTTTTTAAGTTTTACAGCTTTCTTATTCTTACCATTCACAAAATCACACATTCCTTTTGTACACTTTCTTTTCACATGCCAAACAGCTTTTAGAATTAAACTGATTCGTACTCGTTTGTGAAGTAAATCTTGTGTTCAAGCCTACCGGTGGTTACAAATGTCACATTCATTTTCCAAATTATTATAGTCTACTTTGTTTTATCCTCTCGAAACCAAAAAACCTTTTATTTTTCTCTAAGTAAATTGAACTTTCTTTTGTTGAAATTTAACTTTATACAAAAATAAAAACAAATCAGTTCAATCTAATTGGAGGAGAATTTATATTGATTGTAAAATTTGATAAAATTATTGAATTTCAACTAAGCAGCCATGATTTTATGGGTTTTTTTTATAAAAAAAATCAAAAAAAATATAAACATACTATTAAAATAAGTCAAATTTTCCGTATTGATTTTCTATTTAAATAATGGTGTTATCCACCCAATTTATAAATTATTTACTATTGCATTTAGTCACAAAGTATTTTAGTCAATATAATTTTAGAAG
Source organism: Limnanthes douglasii subsp. nivea (assembly GCA_036936605.1). Lineage (NCBI taxonomy): Eukaryota > Viridiplantae > Streptophyta > Magnoliopsida > Brassicales > Limnanthaceae > Limnanthes > Limnanthes douglasii. The sequence continues at coordinate 146,073,435 of JAUPFV010000003.1, read as the reverse complement.
ATTTTAATTATATGTTTATAATAAGTATTGAAAAAATCGCATGAATTTGGCTCAATCATTTATAGTGTCCAATTCAACCCGGTTACCACATACCACACTTATAAGTTCATACTGTTTTTTCACTGGTAAGTCTAATACATAATTAATTATATAAAGTAATTAATTAGATTACTTTTATTATTGGACTATCTTATGACAATGACTAAATATATATTTAACATACCCATAAATATTCCAACAGTGCACTTTAACTACCATATATTACTCGATAATATATTTAATTTCAATGATAAACGGTACAACCCCATACAAGATCAATAAACAATAAATAACTAAATATATTTTTTCTGGTAATGTGAACAATAAGGTGCAACAGTAATCATAATATTATAATTAATCAATTACTTATGCCAATTATGATCTGCAGTTTAAGAGTTATATGATTTCTAATCGTACATATCTACTCTTAAATAGTCTTACCAATGAAGATCCAATAAAGAGTATATATCGATAAATATAACCATATATATATGCATACATTACAATAAAACTTTATGTATACAATGCTGTAAATATCAATCCTATTACAAAGCTCCTAGTGAAACTAACAATACTCTAAAGCAAGTACACATATATTAATGGTGTGTCCATCAAAATAAGGCCATAGGATGAGGAGCTGGAATTTGTTTAACCTCACATTATGGTGATACTATGTACCAAGCTATATTAGCCCTGACATTGGTGATAGCAGCCATGAAAATAAGGCCATACTTTCAAGCACATTCAATCATAGTTCGACATCTTTTTCTTTCAAAGAATGTTCTACAAAAAGCTAACATATCAAGAAGAATGACTAAGTGGTCAGACAAGCTTGAAGACTATGATATTGATTTTGCACCTCTAACTGCAATCAATGCTCAAGCTATAGTTGATTTCCTGGTAGAATTTCATATTAAAAGGCCCTACGAAGAAGCTCGAGAAAACAATTTTAAAAAAGAGTGGGTAATCCGAACAAACAATGGGTCTAGTACGATAGGATGGGGAGCTGGAATTTGTTTAACCTCCCATTATGGTGATACTATGTACCAAGCTATATGTTTTGGCTTCAGGGTATCTAATAATGAATCAGAAGATGAAGCGGTTATAGCTGGTTTAAGATTAGCTCAATTATGTGGAGCAAAAAGGGTTCGGTTAGTAAGTGATTCCCAGTTACTTATTTATGAGGCTCAAGGGAAATCTAAAACTAAAAAAGATTAGTTGATGAAGTATCTGCAAGTGCTGAAGGAAGAAGCCATAAGTTTTAAAAGCGTCCGGTATGAGCATGTCCCTAGATCGGAGAATACTATGGCAGATTCTTTAGCTATCATAGCCTACTCTGAAGCGTACCCATTGATTCTTATGCAAGCATGTCCATCCATAGGCTCAGTTTGAGGAAAAGAGGGTGAAGCTGAAGAAAATATTAATATATTTGGCATACAATCCAAAGATTTAAGGTACGAAATATAATATTTTATCACTGATGGAGTTTTACCTTAATATAAAGTTTTGGCTAAAAAAGTGAATTACAAAGCTCATGGTTTCCTAGTGTTGACCATATACGAAAGACGAGATTAACAGAAGTCGCTATTTTAATAAAAAAAAGACATCATCATTTTTCCAATACACATTACTAATTCCGGTGATTAACTAAGTTTTCTCAGTCCATAATCCCTTCTTTTCTTTTTTTAAGTTTTACAGCTTTCTTATTCTTACCATTCACAAAATCACACATTCCTTTTATACATTTTCTTTTCACATGCCAAACAGCTTTTAGAATTAAACTGATTCATACTCGTTTGTGAAGTAAATCTTGTGTTCAAGCCTACCGGTGGTTACAAATGTCACATTCATTTTCCAAATTATTATAGTCTACTTTGTTTTATCCTCTCGAAACCAAAAAAGCTTTTATTTTTCTCTAAGTAAATTGAACTTTCTTTTGTTGAAATTTAACTTTATACAAAAATAAAAACAAATCAGTTCAATCTAATTGGAGGAGAATTTATATTGATTATAAAATTTGATAAAATTATTGAATTTCAACTAAATCAGCCATGATTTTATGGGTTTTTTTTCAAAAAAAAAATTCAAAAAAAATATAAACATACTATTAAAATAAGTCAAATTTTCCGTATTGATTTTCTATTTAAATAATGGTGTTATCCACCCAATTTATAAATTATTTACTATTGCATTTAGTCACAAAGTATTTTAGTCAATATAATTTCAGAAGATTTTAATTATATGTTTATAATAAGTATTGAAAAAATCGCATGAATTTGGCTCAATCATTTATAGTGTCCAATTCAACCCGGTTATCACATACCACACTTATAAGTTCATACTGATTTTTCACTCGTAAGTCTAATACATAATTAATTATATAAAGTAATAAATTAGATTACTTTTATTATTGGATCTTATGACAATGACTAAATATATATTTAACATACTCATAAATATTCCAACAGTGCACTTTAACTACCATATATTACTCGATAATATATTTAATTTCAACGATAAACGGTACAACCCCATACAAGATCAATAAACAATAAATAACTAAATATATTTTTTCTGGTAATGTGAACAATAGGGTGCAACAGTAATCATAATATTATAATTAATCAATTACTTATGCCAATTATGATCTGCAGTTTAAGAGATATGATTTCTAATCGTACATATCTACTCTTAAATAGTCTCACCAATGAAGATCCAATAAAGAGTATATATCGATAAATATAACCACATATATATATACATACATTACAATAAAACTTTATGTATACAATGCTGTAAATATCAATCCTATTACAAAGCTCCTAGTGAAACTAACAATACTCTAAAGCAAGTACACATATATTAATGGTGTGTCCATCAAAATAAGGCCATATGATGAGGAGTTGGAATTTGTTTAACCTCACATTATGGTGATACTATGTACCAAGCTATATTAGCCCTGACATTGGTGATAGCAGCCATGAAAATAAGGCCATACTTTCAAGCACATTCAATCATAGTTCGACATCTTTTTCTTTCAAAGAATGTTCTACAAAAAGCTAACATATCAAGAAGAATGACTAAGTGGTCAGACAAGCTTGAAGACTATGATATTGATTTTGCACCTCTAACTGCAATCAATGCTCAAGCTATAGTTGATTTCCTGGTAGAATTTCATATTAAAAGGCCCTACGAAGAAGCTCGAGAAAACAATTTTAAAAAAGAGTGGGTAATCCGAACAAACAATGGGTCTAGTACGATAGGATGGGGAGCTGGAATTTGTTTAACCTCCCATTATGGTGATACTATGTACCAAGCTATATGTTTTGGCTTCAGGGTATCTAATAATGAATCAGAAGATGAAGCGGTTATAGCTGGTTTAAGATTAGCTCAATTATGTGGAGCAAAAAGGGTTCGGTTAGTAAGTGATTCCCAGTTACTTATTTATGAGGCTCAAGGGAAATCTAAAACTAAAAAAGATTAGTTGATGAAGTATCTGCAAGTGCTGAAGGAAGAAGCCATAAGTTTTAAAAGCGTCCGGTATGAGCATGTCCCTAGATCGGAGAATACTATGGCAGATTCTTTAGCTATCATAGCCTACTCTGAAGCGTACCCATTGATTCTTATGCAAGCATGTCCATCCATAGGCTCAGTTTGAGGAAAAGAGGGTGAAGCTGAAGAAAATATTAATATATTTGGCATACAATCCAAAGATTTAAGGTACGAAATATAATATTTTATCACTGATGGAGTTTTACCTTAATATAAAGTTTTGGCTAAAAAAGTGAATTACAAAGCTCATGGTTTCCTAGTGTTGACCATATACGAAAGACGAGATTAACAGAAGTCGCTATTTTAATAAAAAAAAGACATCATCATTTTTCCAATACACATTACTAATTCCGGTGATTAACTAAGTTTTCTCAGGCCATAATCCCTTCTTTTCTTTTTTTTAAGTTTTACAGCTTTCTTATTCTTACCATTCACAAAATCACACATTCCTTTTATACACTTTCTTTTCACATGCCAAACAGCTTTTAGAATTAAACTAATTCATACTCGTTTGTGAAGTAAATCTTGTGTTCAAGATGCCAAAGATATGGTCTAAAGATGTGATATTTGTCATAAATATGGGAATGAAATCCATGTGCCAGCCATGAAGTTAATATTCGAACCCATACCTTTTGATAGATGGGGCTTGGATTTAGTTGAACCTTTTCTCATGGCCTCCGGAGGTTATCAAACGATAATCGTTGCAATAAACTATTTCTCTAAATGTATAGAAGTTGCCTCACTAGTTGGAACCACTTCTAAGGCAGTTATAACTTTTTTCCTATCTAATATATGTTGTCGATTTGGAATTCCACAACGTACTACTACTGACAATGGGCCATAATTGGATAATAAAGACATAGAGACATTTTGCATTTCCGAGGAATTTAACATTGTTTTTCTTCGTCTTTTCATCCTGAGTCATATATGTAGGTTGAAGTTGTTAATCGAACAATTTTAACAAGTTTAAAAAAAGAATCTTGAAGAAACTGCAGGGAATTAGACAAGCTATTTGCAACAAGTATTGTGGGTCTACCAAACTACTCCTTATACAACTACTCAAGAGTCTCTTTTTGCTCTTGTTTATGAGATGGATGCAATCACACCTATAGAAGCTAATTTTCCCTCATTCAGGATACTAAACTATTTCGAACAAGCTAATGATATGGTGGTAAGTAATCAGTTGGATCTGATTGAAGAAAGAAGAGTGAAGGTACATTGAGAATAACACATTACCATGGTTTGATGAGAAGTAGGTTTGCATATAAAGTAAAAAAAAATCCAAATAGGGGAAAACTGTTAAAAAAAGTCTTTTTACATACCAAGGAGAAATGTTTTGGGAAATTGGCTCCAAATTAGGAAGGCCTATACATGGTATGTGAAATAATCAAGAAAGAAACATACAAACTTCAAGACAAAGAAGACAACATGTTGAAACACCTCTGGAACATTGAGTATCTCATGTTGTATTTAGAATTACATCATCTTGTAAATATTTACTTTGTCATACTTCAATGTAAATATTTAGGGGCATACTTTTTCCTACCTTGGTGGCGCGGTGAGGTTTTAATGAGGTGTCAGGTTTTAAATAAATATTATCTTATGCATTTTTAAGAAGAATCATAGTGGATACAAAGAGATCGGATGAATTAAACACTTATTAAACACCTTCGGCCTTCAAATGAAATATCTTTGAAGCGATCGGATGAATTAAACACCTTCGGCCTTCAAATGAAATATTTTTGAAGCGATCAGGTGAATTAAACACTTATTAAACACCTTGGCCTTCAAATGAAATATCTTTGAAGTGGTCGGATGGATTAAACACTTGTTAAATACGTCGGAAAAATTAAATGCCCATTAAATACCTTTAGCCTTAAAATGAAATATTGTTGAATGGCTCGGACATATTAAAGATTGGTTAAACTTTACATTTTTAAAACACTGGATTGAGTTAATCTATTTATACCGCCTTTAAATATCAGAGTTTAATGAAATTATAAAAAAACACAAGGAGAAAGAGAAATGTATATAAAAGAAAACATAACTTTAAAAACTGATCGGATCATCAAAAGATGTATGATCCACCATTACACAAAATACCTTGGCCATCAAAGGACTTTAGTTTCAATACAAAACTGAAAGTACAACAACCTTAGGGCTCGTTCCCTTCGGTTTTTTCCTTACCTTCATATTTCTCTTGTTTTTTCCCTTCATCTTTATCTTGATTGAGACTTTTGGAATTATTACTTGAACTTTCATCATGTCCCTCATCGATATCAGACTCATTTGGTGAAGAAACACAATGTTTATCACCATATGACATGTATGGAAAGATATCTCATTGTATGGTACAAACTTCCACATAACTCCAAGGTTCTTTTTTAGAAAGGTCTCATGGAATAACAAGACTATGTCCGCTTTAATCCCTTCATCCCTCTTTTCCGTAGAATCCACCACACCAGCATCATACTTCCTCACTGCTGCAGCTATCTCTTGAGTTTGGTTCTTCTTTAAAAAAGTAATTTGTTCTTCATTCTCTTCAAAAACTTAATCTTTTTAGAAGTAGTTGTTTCCAGTTCGGAATATTTGGTATGGATGTCTCATTGGACAGTTTTAGACAGTTCCAAATTAGTGCTCAATTGCATTTTCTGTTTGCCTAAAGTCTCTACTTTTTGCTGTTCGACTGAAAGAGAATTCTTAACATCTTGATTGGCGGTTTTGAGAGAAGTAATATCTTTAGCCTGAGCCCTAACTTGTCTTTCCAGGTCAACTATTGGCCTGGTGTAGCCTAAGACTGCATGGCCCAAGGTATCACGGTCACTTGATAATTCAAAAGATTCACCATCATAAATAAATGCATTCGCTATGGTGGTTGATTGGGGAAAGTTTTGATCAAAGTCATCATTATCAAACTCGCTAGAATACATGTTACCTAGGTCATCCAGATTAACATCACCTTCAATAGAAGGTTGATCGGTTGTAGGAAACGCCAGAGAAGAAATATTATCTTGTGCATCATCTTATGTAGGAACATCAGTTGAAAGAGCAGGAGGAACGATCGTAGGTCGGAGTATTATCTCTGACTCTATGGTGCCCTTCTTTTTTTCCCAGCCCTTCGACCACTACCTTCTTTATATCTCTTATGACCTTTTTTCTTAATTTGAGGTGAATGTTCCGACCCTTTGGCTTCACCCAATATTACAACAATTTCCTTTAACAAAGCAGCATTGATCCCTTCAAGATTACCCAAACTACCCACATCGGGAATCTGATGGGATAGGTTAACTTCCTCCTCATTCTTCTCCTTCTTCTTTTTTATCTTGTGCAGATGACTAGAGGCTTTATTCTGGTCTGAAAAGTAGAGTTTACTATCTTTTGTCTTAGTTTTTTTGAGGATGACCTCCGATGACCTCCCAAGTAAGCTCCATATTTCCACTTGTTCCACAAGTGAGCCCTTACCATATTTCCAGCAGTGAAACAGTTGTGGAAGGAAAGACCCCACTTCTCTAAGGCCCATTGGTTTAATTTGGCGAATGTGATCCTTTCAGCCCCCATATGCTCTGAAAGCATTTTCGAAAGCACTATAAAATAGACATAATAATCAGTCTGGTATAACAAAATAGAATCTAAATACGAGTAAAAAATCTAAACGGAAGTTACATGAGCTCTTCTAGTATCTGGTCAATTGGCTTGGATTTCCTTTGAAGGTTATCTTTTTTCCATTCTCTAAAGCCCCAATTATGTAGAGAAACTAAGTCCTCCATGGTTTATCTGTCTCTAATAGATCGTTAATCATTTTATACTCGTTCAACATATTGTAATGATATAAATGGATGTGGTGATTTCATAAGCTAGCCACGACAACAAACTACTTCATATGCATTAGAATTTTTGATAATTTCAATCAATAATGCTGGCTAACAGAGTATATTAGGCATTGGGACTCAATTGGCTTGGGAAAATATTTACGAGATGAAAATACCTTACTATATATGAATCTAAGGGGAAACGAAAACCCCAGTACAACACCTTGATGTATACCACCATATCCCTGACTTTACAATCCATCGAAGTTTCTGGAGTGATGAGAATCCTCACCTTAATAGACTCTGAAAAGCCCTATTTATTACTGATCATATCCAATTCAGTAGTATACGTATATACGTAAGAGGTTTTTTGAAGGGCCAGGAAGTACTTCACACTAACCTTACAGAAGTTGGGCCCCACTTTCCTATCTAGGCAATCCGGAAGGACTTCGGTATTATGCGTCTCAAAAATGTTGTAATATCTCTAGTATTTCCAGACCTCTCAAGTGGGGTATCTTCCCCACAGTCTTTCATGTTTTCCTCAATTATACTTGACCATTGATCGGCTGATTTAGAACTTTTAGCTTCTTTCTCAATTTGAGTAGCTTCATTTAGTGGAAGTAATAGATTCGAATCCATAAACAGTTTAGCATGAGGTTCAATTACCCCTGAGCTAACAATTTTTTAAGGGTAGAGGGGTAATTTTGGCCTTGGAAAGTCGAGTGACTCTTTGGGGTGTAATATTTTCAGTATCTGACCCCATAGCGATGAATGGTGAGGGTTTCTTGATACTTGAAACTGTTTTTTCCTTAGATAAGACTTTATGGCAGTGGCGTAGACAGGATTAAAACCCTGTGGTGTCCTGTTTATTATCCAAAAAATATGTCTCTTGTAGTGGAAGTTGTAAAACTGTGTTGTAATATATCTTCATTTTCCATATATATAAAACTTGTTTATTTGGTTAAGTGAGTCTTCCATACTATTCTTGCCACCACTTTGAATTACTATTATAACATAAAAATAGAAGTTGGCTAATAGATGTATTGATTAGGACATGTATTGTTAGTGAACTCAAAAGGTTATGTTGTTACGGTTTGATCGGTTTTTAGTTTGATATTTTTCGCAGTAGACAGAGACTAATAGATGTATTGATTAGGACATGTATTGTTAGTGAACTCGAGAGGCTATGTCGTTACGGTTTGATCGGGTTTTAGTTTGATCTTTTCCGCAGTATACAGAGGTTTGACATTTTGGTTTTACATGAATAACATCATTTTAATCTATATGAGGATATTTCTCTTTACGAGGTTGAGTTAGACCCCTTAAAAGTTAAGCTCTTCTTACCAAGTCTTGAAGATTTATATGAAAGCTAAATATTGGGTCTCTTTTCCTTGGATCAACCTCTAAATATTCCCAATTTGAAGATTGAGCTTCGACTTCAGGTTATTGACCACCGGAACATATGCTTATGGACTAACAACTTCATCTTGTGTCTCTCCGCGGTTAACTTCAGTAATTAAATTAGAGACATTTTTATTTTATTTTTCTAAATTTAGGAGTTGTTATAAAATATATATGCATCATGTAATGGCAAACATAAAAAACTTAATCAATAGTGAAATTTAAACTTAGGAAAGCAAGATATAAATTGTGATTTATGCAGGTCTATTTGCTTCGAAATTGAACTTTATCGCTCTCTATCTTGAGAAAAAATATAGATCAACCAATGTTTTTAAGAAAAAAGATAGATCAACCAATGTTAATCTTTGTAACTAGTGAATAGTAATATAAAACATGTATCAAAGCTTCAATTTTGAGAATTAATAACATAGAGACGTAATAAATACCTTAGTATTTAAAGCTTGTAATTATAATGTTCTAATTGATAGTGAAAGAACAATTAATCTAAAAGATTGTATCTTGTAGTTAGGATTTTCTTACTAACACCATCAAATTTATATAAATTCTTATTATTTTTTAAATCAACATATTTATTTATATTAAAATAATATATATTTATACTATACATTCTCAAATAAATAATATATATAATACAAATATATATAATATAAATGTATATTATTTTTTAATTAATATATTTATTTACATTAAAATAATATAGATTATATATGATAAGAAAAATGATATTATTTACATTATAATAATATTGATCAATCATTATATATATATAATAAAAACCTAATCTAACTCAAAAGGATAATAATCCACACCTCGGTCTCGAACCCGTAGTATGTGGGATCCTGACCTGGCTTTTTGCCACTGAAGTACTAAACATATCAATAAGTCAACTAGGTGGGTTTTTGGGCCCCCACAGGACCCCACCTGGCTCTGCCTATGTTTTATAGGTATTTGAACTGAAGTTTTAGAGTTTAGTGTAGATAAAGTTGGAATGAAAGTATTTTTTCTAATTACCGATGTTTTGGACGAAGATGAACTCTTGTCCGGCTCCGGTATATTTTGGCTAATCATTCCACCAGAAAAAGTAAGGAGTCCGAAAATGATTCTTGCTTCCTTTCTTTCTCTTTTCGATTCAGATGGATTCAACTAGCCTCTTTTGATCAGGGCAATTCTAGTTGTGAACTTAAAATTTCTCAAACTTTGAACAAATCAAAGATTCAAGCCTTATCTCTTTAGAAACGGAAATTTGAAATTTTTTCTCACTCCGTAAATGGAAACAATAAAGCAGTAATATATATATATATACATATATATACATATATATAGGTGAGAAAACACTTGATTACTTCACCTAGGGGAGATTAATCATCTAAGCAATGATTAGGGGCTAGTGACTTAGACTGATTTTTTTTCAAAGGATAGGTGCAAGTACCCAGAGAGAAAACGGCTGTGAGGTCAAACCAAAAACTGTCACGTGTAATCAAAAGTTATTTATTAAAGAGGCTACTCATAGTTAGCTCTTCCAAACATTTTTGAAAGAATTAAAGAGGCTACTGATAGGTTCAGATATTGTTGGAAGGTCATTTCAGCCTAAATCCGAAGGGGCAATTCGGACATCTTTTACACCAAACTTTTGATTAACAGTAGACCTAACTGGATTATGACTCAGATATGTTATAAACCGTTTTGGTTTTGGGCTTTGAAGACTTTAAAATCGACCCGAGTCCAATGTCCGACCTGAACGGCCCATGGGTCATATAACAAGAGTATAAATACCCCAACCAACCACATTTAATGGGTTGGACCTTTTCGAATGATCTTAATCATAATCACACACCTCTTTTATCTTTCCATCTTATACTTTAAAATTTAATACCCCATTTTAAAAAGACCTTAAATACCCTTCGACCTGAAATAATCCACACCAGAAGTGACAATGTTGTTGGGAAGAAGAATATATTACATTAAGGGTTAGCTCAACGTATTTTTTGAAATGCACAAGGTCGGGGTAATCGTATGTGAACATTGTAAGACAGATTTGATGCAAAAAATGAGAGAGGTTGGTGAAGATGCCTGATGCGTGAAAGTGACGGAGGAGATAACTTTCATAAAGGTGGTCATGCCTTACCATTCTAAGGTGATGATGGAACACTTGAAGCATTTTTTAAAACTAACATTTATGACAATATGCCAATGAGTGAAATTCTTCAACACCAAGTAGAGCTGGCCATCGAGGTAATATTTAATATTTTATACTTACTTATTAGTTCCAAAATTGGTGATTGCGAGAAAACTATTGTTATGTGTATATATGCATCATAACTCCATAGCTCTGGTTTACCGACGAATGTCACTAGTCGACCGCTATATAATAGAGAAATGTAAACCAAATATCTTATTATTTGGATCAGTACAGGGTCTGACCACATGATTCACTCGGTTAAAAATACATATAGATCAACAAGGACAAGTTATGTGAAGGTGTTACAAGATAATGAAGAACTTGACGCGATCTCATTACGGTTGCCAATGAATGTGATTTGTTCCGCAAAAAGTGCATAGAATTGGTCGGTGGTACTGCCTCGTTGTCTCATCAGAATAATTTGGTAAAGAATAATGATTTATAGTGCCGACTTGTTATCGCAAAACATGGCCTAACAAAAAAAATAAGAATGTCATACTGGAAAAGATAGTTGAGCTGACCCTCGAGGTTGCAAATATGAAGGTATCCTTAGGAGAGGCTAATGCCGAGAAGGATCGACAAATGGCAGAGTTGTTGAAAAAAACCGATCGACACTTTAAAGATATAGAGAGGCAAGTCATGGAAGTGGTAATGAGGATGATACAAAGAAACCACCAAGAGATGGTGGAGAAGTTACTAGCGCTGAATCCTGGGATGTTACTGGGTCTTTTCAGAAGTTTTTGCCCCGAAAAAAGAAGTAAAACTTGGAGATTGTAGATGAATTTATCCAAAAGCCAGAGGCAAATGCTTTTAAATTGGATGCGGGCGTGGCGGCGGTCACACTGACAGAGGTATCAGTTAAGGCTAATGTTACCCCGCGTGGAATGGAAATAAGGGCTATCTCAGTAATTTTTGAAGTGCATCACATGTTGTGAAAAATTTGAACCTAAATATTTTATATGTTTATGGATGGGTGGTGTGAATATTGTTATAAGTTTTTATGTGTGAAATGTATGATAGTTATATGTTACAGAAACATATGTTGTGAAAAGAAATTAAGACTTATCTAAATGAAGATGGATGTATTCGTTAAACTTGTGTGGTGTCTAAGCATTTTCTTACAAGATCGAGAGCAATATGGCCCATGGCATAGCCCGAAAAATAGGACGTACCCCTCAGATTATTCATGATTGAGACCGGTTTGGCCTTTTGCGTAACCTTGTGGGCTTGGAGTAATTCTCATATTAATACCGCTACAAGGTATTGGGCACACTTTGGCCCCTTACATAGCCTCAGTGGCATGGTCAATTAGCTCGTTCGTATTATTGGACCAATTTAGTATGGTCATAGTATGGCCCATTGCATAGCCCATAGGCGTGGTCAGTGACCCGTTCGTATAATTATAAGGAGGGAGAGAAGTATAAAACAAACACATCGATTGGCAAAAGCGATAAAATTTCATTAAAGGAAAAAGAGTTTGATTCCTTATTAAAAAAACTCATATGCGTCATCAGAAGGCAAAAGAAGTGCATCGGTACATTACATAGCTTGGTGATACAAATTCAACAATCTGATATTCCAAGGATGTTCAAGGGCGGGCCCATCTTTGTCATCAAGGCGGTAGGCTCCATGATTCGCTTTGAAGATGATAATGTAGGGACCCTCCCAGTTGGGGCCCAATTTTCCAGCAGCTTTATCCTCGGATCCTTGAAATAGTTTTTTCATAACGAGGTCACAAATTTGGAGAGTACGTAGTCGCAAGCTTGGATTAAAACTTCCCCTCACCAGGCTTATGTAATGTTTTGTTCGTAGACACGCTTGATGTTACGGTCTTCAATGAGATCAACACTAATAGTTATGTCGTCGTCGTTGGAGGTCTTAGAGTAATTAAATATTCTATAGCTTAGAATAATGATCTATATTGGTACCACAAGACAAGTGAAAATTGAGTTTCACCCGTTGTTGTACGCAGAGTAATGCGGTAGGCCCACATTACCTTAGAGAGTTTATCAGGCCACTTCTCTTTAACACCTTTCAACTTCTTCTTGATGCCATCTAAAATTGTTTGATTACTCACTTCAACTTGTCTATTTTCCTAAGGTTAGTAAGGGGTGAAGAAATGATGTTCAATACCATAACGCATTGTAGAATATGGTGACACCTGAATTTTGAAATTATGGGTCGTTGTTCGTCATCAACATACCAAACCAATAAAGTATATGGTGATGCATGAAATAACAAATCCCATGATCCATTGTATGTGATAGAGCCTTGGCCTCGACCCACTTAGTAAAATAATCCACAACTACTACTAAAAATTGACGTTTTTATGTAGTCATTGGCAGGGGTCCAACCAAATCGACGCCTCACTTATCAAAATGACATATGATCGGGTTGGAACCCATTAGTTCGCTTGGAAGATGGCCAGTGTTAGCAAACTGTTGGTAGGAATGGCATTTTTGGATGAGGCACTCTATATTTTATGCCAACTATGTTCAGTAATAATCGGCTAGAAGAAATCTACGGATAAGGCTACGGTGACTGTAGTATGCTCATGCATCACCAAATATAAGTCATGGAGAATTGTGGTAGCTTCTTCTTGACTTAAGCAGCACATCAGTGGTTGTATCGCACGTTTTTTATAAAGAAAAATTCTTAGTATGCAATATTTAGTGGCACACAGTTATAATTCCCTAGCCATTGCTTTATCTGAGGGGAGGATACCATTATCAAGGTAAAGCAAATAAGGTTGCCGCCAATCATTATCGGCCTCGATTGTGCAGATGCTGTTTAGGAATATAGACACCTCAGTGGTTGGGTGACTCTGCAGTATTACAGTGAATATACTCTTAAGGTTGCGGCTTTAGCTAAGGCATCAACGAAAAATTTATCGATGCGGGGAACCTGCTCATAATTAACTAGCTAAAACTTAGACTATTATTTTAAAGTAGTTGGGTAGTTGTAGATTCTTTCTTTTTTGGCGTTGTAGGTACCCTTAGCTTGATTGATAACTAACTGCAAGGCATATCGGATACAAAGCACCTTAGCACTACATATATGGGCAAGCCTCATTCTTCTAACTACCGTCTTAGATTGTGCTGCATTGTTGGTGACCGAAAATCCAAAACGGATGGCTTGCAGGATTTTCTCCCCTGCAGGTAACTTCATAACTATGCTGAATCCACCACCTGATGTAGTTGAGGCTTCATCTACTTTCAATGTTCACTCCACCTCAAAGGAAGGTGGTGAGGGGTCGTTTAGGCTCATTTGACATCGAGGCGTGGAGAATTCTGTAATGAAATCGACGACAACTTATCACTTAATTGTTGTGTATAAATCAAACTTGATGTCATATTCTCCTAGCTCGGCGACCTTTTGATAAGTTTTTATTGTAATTGTATAACCCTGAAAGTAAGGGTGCATCTTGTGAGTAGCCCCCACAAGCCCTAAGGCGAGCTTCTCCAGATTGAGGTAGTGAGTTTCAGCATCTACCAAACTCTTTTTTGTATAGTATACGGGCCTTTGTAGGTTATCAGGCTCTCAGACGAGCACATCACTAACTGCAAAAGGATAAACATATAGAAGAGGTATAAAAGCTCACCCGTTGTAGGAGCAGAGATGATCTCCGGCGACGTGAGACAAGTTTTAAGTACGATAAAAGTTGCATCACATTTCTCATTCCATTCAATTTTTTTTGCTTCCCATAGCAATTTAAAAAAATGTGACTTTTATCAGAGGCTCGTGAGATGAAACAAGATAGCGTGGGGTCGACCGCCAACGGGTAACATGTTTTGGTGCTTCATTGGTTTCCTCTTATAATCCCCAATGAGTTTCCAACTGGGTATTTGATGCATTCATTAAAGGTACATGGCTTAGTCTCTATCTAATGCAACCATGGTCGTTCAATAATTGCATGGTATGAGCTTAGGGCATCAGAAATCATAAAAAGCGTATTGACCTCCCTCTTCGTAGCCTAATTTCCACCTTCTTGCCTTCATATCCCATCAAAGTTTGTTGGGTAGATCTATACGGCAATACCTCTAGCATGTTATCATAACTCGCTTTAAAGATGATGTTGGCTGAACTACCCACATCGACTAATACCCTGATCATCATAACTCCTCCAATATCCAGGTTGATAGTTAGAGCATCCTCATGAGAGGTAACAATCCCTCGTAAATCATCGTCATTGAATTTAAAGTTAGCTATTGGTTTTCGGTAGTTACGGTATAAAGATCTCTCAACTGCATGTACCTCATAATCGGCGGTCATCCTCTTTCGGAATTGTTAATCGTCACCCGCCAAAGATCATCCTTCTAAAATGGTAAAGAGCCATTGTTAATTTCCTTTGTCAACCCTTTTGTCCTTCCAACGAGTCTCATCATTTTCGGATGGGGCTCATCTTTCTTTTCGCTTTGGCAATGGTGCTCTTGTTGTTTAACAAATTAGATAAGCTCACTATTGTCAATTAGTATCCAGATCTTTTCTTTCATCAACCAACACTCATCTGGAGCATGACCATGGTCATTGTGGTAAGAACAGAAATTCATGTCGCATCTTTTCATTGGTTCTATCATATATGACAGAGATATCATCAGCTAGTGGAGTAAAATGTCACGCTGGATTTTCATATGGTGGGATTCGATGGTTACTTTCACCCCTCAGCCCCTCGCATCGAGATGCCTCTTCCAATCTCATTCGGTCATACGATCCCATTTTTGAATCTGGTGCAACATGGTCGGAGGAGTCACCTTTTTTTGCATTATCCACTTTGATAAACTGATCAGCTCGAGCAATGAGGTCTTCTATCTTCATAACTAGAAAACAAACTAAATCAACGTACAATTCACCATTTTTATCAAGGCCTCTCTTTAGCGAGGCAACAACCATGTTTTCTTCCAGATATGGAAAAATGTTCATGGTATAGACGAAATACTTCACGTAACTTTTCAACGTTTCACCTCGTCTTTGATAGGGTTCCATGATCGAGTCATTCTCACGCCGAGACTCCTTATTGCCAACAAATCTGTTTCTAAACGCGCCCCATAAACTTGCAAAATCATGGATAAAGCCTTTAGGTAAACCACTAAACCAATTCATGGAATTACCTTAAGCGTCATAGAGAGGGCCCAAAAAATCATAGCGTCATTTAGGTTAAAAATCATCATTATATTCTGAACTGCTTCAAGTGCCTTTTTGGATCACTCGTGCCATTATAAGCTTCTATGCATAATGGTTCGAAGTTTCGGAGGAGCTCGGTCGTGAAAAATATTTTTCACGAACGAGGATTCTTTGAGCACGTATGTAGCCCTTTTATAACGTAACTAATCATACTGTCGTGCCTTGTTCTCCTTAGTCTTTTTAATAGTGGCTTGTCTGTCCTCATGGTGGTGCTCTCTCTCTGTTTGGAGTATTTTTTACCGCTTTTTTCTCCTTCTCTCTCATCGTTCTCTTTGAGTTTGAAAGATCATTATCTTCGACGTTCCCGATTGGTCTTAACTTCTGATCGTGGTCGCCCTATGCTTCCTTCTTGTATCCTAGCCGTTAAAACATGAAGGGTGTCATTCATCTCCGTCGGGGTTGCTTTAGCCGTATGATCTTTGGCCTCATAATCATGAGTAACCCATTGTTGAGTCTGTTGCATGAGCCGAACCTGCTGTTTCAATTGATGAATACACGAGGAATCAGCAGGGTTATCAACTCCAACGACGAGATCAACATGATCTGGAACAATGTCTACACTATGAGCGGGATGATTTCAGGATCGACTCGAACGGGGTGCGTAACAATTGGAATCTCCACTGCTCTCAAATTTTGGTTTTCTTGAGGGATTACACCATTTCTTGGTTTGCGATTGTGACGTTTCTCTTAGAGGTTTTCCTTTAGATACCGGATCTTGTCACTACCATTGGTTCAAAAAATGGGTTTGTGTATTTTTATGAGAAGTTCCCATAGATAACACTAAATTTGTTAAGGGAAAAACTAACAAATATTTGCCAATTAGTAACTTTATTGATTCGAGAAGAAAATATGGGTTTTTACATAGTCGTGATCATGTTTATATTATTTACAAAGTAATTTCACTTTCCCACTAATTATATAATTCTCATATTTTTTTTATTATGGGCCTATATTTATGGTAATAGACCTATAATCATGGTTATTACTATAGTCGTGGTACATTACATGGGTTGTCTAGTCAACAATTCTTTTAATTAGTGTTAACCTCTTTTATGATATCTTTATTAGTCGCTCCTATTGACTAAGCTTTACAGGCGTCTGTAAATGTGTGTCATTCCTAGATGAGCCTCGCCCTGCATGTTATTTTTTTGTACATGGCCTTTGCTCAGTGGGGCCTCTATTTGGGTGAATCCTAATTGAGCCCGCACTAGTTCATGACCTATACTTGGTTTCTATATTGGTTGGACATGCCTCAATTAGGTTATGTTATTCTTTCCATATGACTTTTACTTGGTTGGTGTTTATAAGATGGCCTCGACATTCCTTGTTTCGGCCTCAACGGTCACTAGTGATGATCTTGCCCAACGGGATGCATGTTGTCTTATTATGAAGTAAACATCTCTCGAGTTGGCCTCGATCCTTTATTATTGAGTGTTTTTTCCACTCAGTTTGCTTTTTATTAAGTCATATCTTTCCCAATGGACTATATTCCGATAATGGGGACCTTATCAATGAGTATTAACTAAGCAAAAATCACTATATTTTATAAGAAAGCTAAAGAAATGCATGAGTGTGTTGTTCAGTTTTAACAAACTAACAAACAAACAAAGGATAAATAAAATAACACGAATAATAAAGGAATAAAAACGAGAACAAAAAAGAGTATCTAACATAGAGAAAATAAAGAAAAATTATAATTGTAGATTTCTATCAATTTAATAATCGAGACATTTTTAGAGAAAAATGTGACAAGAATAGAAAACGAGAAAAACAAATGATTAAGGAATATCAAAAGCATGCATGTGTACACAGTATCAACATCTGTCAGTACAAATACACTTGAACAAGTAAACATTTCAAAAAATTATTTACCTTCAAGTGAACGGTAATTATGAACCAAATAAAAACCATATTTTGAACAAGTACATATGTTATTGGTAACTTTTCTTGGCCAAATCGACCAAAATTACTTTGAATGGAGGATAGATAATAAGTTAACATTTAGATTAAGCCTTTAAGAATAAGTAAGGAGGTTACTCAAAATTTAAAAATCCGACCGTATAATTACTTATAAATAAATAAAATGCATGCAACGTACACTCTATTTAGAATACTTATATCATAGTCTAAATTCATCGTGGTTTATTAGTTTAGGTTATCCTTTACATTTAGTATTTAAAAAGGACTATGAGGCTATGCACAACTATGAAAAAAATAAAAGAATAGATTCCTTCAAAACAGTATTTATTCTTTCATCCTTCAGTACATGCTATGGAGCTACTGAAATACTTATGCAAGTACAAAATAAATAAATAAATTGTCTAAACAAATAAAGTGAAAACAAAAATAAAGAAATTCAAAGTAAGAATAAGTGTTTTACAAGACAACACGATTGCAGAACGTCATCAAGAACTAGTTGAATTTTATAAAGTAACACAAATTAAAAGACTAAATATCGCTAAAACAAGGCAAATAAAAGGCAGATGACACGTTGACAAAGGACGAAGAAGCAACAAATAAGCAAGATGTGCTTCAACAAAGATAAAAAAATTGCTTCAGCCAAAAGCAAGACCGTTTTGGGAAACATTGAGATAGTTTTCATTCGTTTCTCTCATCAAGACTATTAGACAACTGATATGGTTATAATTAGTCTAGCCCAAAGCAACCGGTTTATAAATCTTACATGTAAACATCTATGTAAACTGCGTCAAACATATAGTTAGCGTTGTATCTAAGTGGCTGAAGAAATATCCTAAATTATTCCTCATATATCATGGGGATATTTATTGGGTGAAGACTCGCGATTGTGTGAGAAATCTCTGAATAAATTGTGTTTTGTTTAAGTGATGTTAGACCTATTCTAGTGGTTCCAATTCAACACTCTCTTATGTAAGATGTGAGTCTATAACACATTTTACTGAAATAAAAGATACGGCACACTAATGTATGTTTAAGAATTGAATAATTTAGAAGGATTAATTGTTACACTATTATGTAATATGAATAAAATATGACCAGTACAATAGGACCATTACATTACTCTTGTATATAATACACAACACATGTAATTTATTGATAAGGAAAAATTGAATAGAAATACATAAAACATTTCAAAGTCTAAATATCATAAAACTTCATTCAATGACCATATGGTCTTTGAATTCTATTTGCAAGAAGACCAATACAAACCATCTATAGTTTTGACATGTAAATATGGTTTTTATTTTGTATTGTCATGAAATTCTAAAACTCTACATATGATGCTTGGCACTAACAAGGCTTGGGTAAAAACTTATTCTAGCGAACTGATATATTTTTTCTCATATTCGAATTATAAAACCTTTGTTACTTTGTGCTCACAATGAGATTGACTTCCAATTTTTGTTCGTGTCCGTAAATTTTGTCAGAAAACTCATGGGTTTCCTTTAAATGACCTTCATATTGGACTCGTTCATCTTTTAATATATTTCATGTTGCAACCTTTGTTACTCCTACAGGGTGATAACACATTTCAAATGCTACAGGTTTTCATGCGTGCATAATTCATAACCGATAAATGCTACTTTAATTTAACAACTTAAAACTTTTATTTTTTCTTTCACCCAAATTTACATGTCCAACTGTTGGCTTAAACGAGCTCATATTTATTGGTCTCTTATTATTGTTCGATGAAATACTCTTTAACTTGGGTTATTTTAACCTAACTTATCATTGATCCTCAAGAGGTTTGACTTTCATGTTTAGCAAATACATTAGATCGAGCATCTTTAAGCCCATGTTTTGTGTACATGTCAATATGTTGAAGTCATTGAACATAACATGCGCCAGAAAGATAATTAAATCATATTATATAACATAAAATAAATAAAATTTCGATGGAAAGAGCATATGAATACATACATATAGACTTAGCTCGATTTGTATAGTTGTAAAATTGATAGACGAGCGCTCCGACCTCATTATACAGTAAAAAATAACCCCATCATATAGGAAACAATTTTTTTTAACTTCTTTAATACCAACATGTCAGAATTTTTTTAGGTTACAGTAGGAAAATTATCCAACAATAGAGAAGGGAGATTATTTGATATATTCTCTTGTATCAACAAAAGTCGTGGATACCATAATAATGGGAGGATCACTTGATGAGCCAATACCTTCTCCCATTAATATTACTAATGACCCAATTTGAGCCATTTTTTTGTTAGGCATATAATAGGGAGAATGACAAGATAAAATGCAGAGCTCAAACCACCACTCACGTCTCTTTCTTATGTTTCTTCAAAGCATGACTATTGTTAAAGCCTACTTGGTCTTGCAATTTGTTCAATGTGTAATTTTGGACGTATCCGATATTCATATCATATTTTAGCTTTTGAGTATAATCCATATCTATTACTGGATTGGTTTATTTTGGGCTGGGGGTAGTTTGGTAAAGTTTTTTGTGAAGTTTAAAGTGTTTAGTGTTTAGCGTGGATAGTATTGAGATAATTAAGCAGTGTGCTAGTATTAAATGTTGATCACCCTCATTAATGAGAGTGGTTAGGGTATTTATAATCTTAATCCATGATCCATGGGCTTACGGGTCAAGTTATGAAACTGGGTTAAGTTTAAGGACTCATTAGTTGTTTAAGTAGATTAGTAAATAGCTTAGTCAAAACGTGTTTTTACTTTTGTCCTATCAGGATTTTTTAGTGGTGTGTTATTGTCCAAATTACCCTTGTCTGGATTATGCAGTAGGTTGTGGTTGAAGTTTCCAAACTCATCAATTACGTCCTTCTTTGAGGCAATATTTATGGTCTCAATACAATTCTTCATTTCCGTATAATAACATTTTGTAACGGGTATAGAAGGGTTGTATCTTTAATCTCTCTGGATAAGTCTTTGTTGAGTTTGACGGGGTTACTGCGGAAATCTAAGAAAATGACCGAACTGACCTTCATTATTCACTTTGGAGCTGTAACGGTTTCACTCATTATAACATTGGCCCTTGAGGGTTTTACTATGAATAACCTATCATCTGAGGGACAATACCCAATGAACATAAATTATTGGCACACACCATATTATGATATGACTCTCTCTATCATATTCAGCTACACTCTAAAATGTATGAACGTTTTTCTTCTCGGTTGTGCTCAATCTACAATTATGCACATGTGTTCTTCAATAGAAAAAATAAGTCCAGCCTTTTATATTCTACAAAAATACATCAGAAAAACCACATAAGTAAAGAAACACTTACTTTTATACACTTAATTTATCTCAAGAGAAGAATATCATGCCAGACTTCACGTCTCTCGATCTCTAGTCACGAGCACAAAACTCATCTTCTAAGTCTTTATAGAGTTCTATGAATCGAGTATTACTTTATATTGGTTGTGTAAGAATAGTTAATAAAATTGAAGCTATTTTGGAAATCTTGTTTGGGCAAATTCTAATGTCTCACGCATAGAAAATAGATATTTTGTATATTTATAGTTATAGTCGATGCAATCAACCACCTCTACATGTTCAGAACCTAGGGTAAATTCTAAATAATTGAAAAAAATTCCAGTAGCACAGAATGTATGAGCAATCAAACCCATGTTTAAAATATTGTTTTGTACTCAAAACAATTTATTGGAGTCTCTCTGTCCATAACTATCTTAATTACCACAATCAGTAGCAATTGCAATTTCACTTGCATTTGATGAACGTAATCTTTCTCAATAATAATGTACTTATTTTGTATGATTTTTTTAATCATGACGCCGAAAACGTTTATGAAAATATTCTTCATAATAAATTATGCAAAGATTAAAAAAAATCCCTAACCTAATTCGATTTTAGAACTTTTTAAATTATAATGAGAAACTAGTGGAGCTACCGTGAGAGGTTATACAATGATTATTGGTGATTGTTCCTTACTTAAGGTGGAACCATTGTAGACACTTAATATATCAGTATTCCATAGTCACAACATTATTATGGACCATTTTTTATCAAAAGAAAATAAGAAAACAAAAATAAGTTTTTGCTAATAGAGATCAAAAGAAAACATAAATTTTAAAAAGAATAAAAGGCATTGGGAAAAGTATAAAATAAAACCCATGTTGTAATTTAAACCAACATTAGATCTCATCTCAATAGTCCACATGCTAATTCTCCAAGGTTTAGTAAAATCTTATAACGGTAGAATAACAACAATCCAATAGACGGTGTTACGCATGAGACATGTGTCTTCTATTTTATGTTTAACCGTTATTTGTGCTTGCAACCTTCTTCTCCCCCAACTATAATCATCACACATACACGCCATTTGAGCATGTAATCTTCTTCGCATGAGACGGTGTTACAAACAGATTTGTAAATATCATATTCAATAATATTTATGATAAGATCATAGATATAACATCGCTATCACCATCCATGATAGTCATGGCGAGTGCCAGTGAAGGCAAGACTCAGTGCTTAACGAACTAAAATTAGATGTCGGTTTGAGACAAAAGAAGTACATAAAGAATGTGCAATGTATTTTCATAATGATAGATGATCTTTTAACGTATAACTTATTTTTATATGTCAATAGCTCAATTAGATGTATAATTTTGTACATACCGTGTATCAATTCTTATATATGTCATCAACAAAATGATCAAAGTAATTTGCATTAATCAAAACATAGTCAAATAGTGTTACACTACTTCATTTACTTATAGAAAATATAATTTAGTCGGGGCCCTCATAGTATTAGATGATATAGACGATCTTATGAAGTCCGTATAGTAAAATCGAACGAATGTGTGAAAAAAGCAACTATTTAATAAGACAAATAATTTGCATTTGACATCACCTACACAAAATCCTATAAGCAATTTTGCTAACCTTTTTATCAAATAATTTATATGGTTTTATTTGGTTTGCGCATGATGTTACATGGATACCAGACTCAATAGCATGCTAAAAATATATATGAACAACAAATATAACCGATAAAACAAATATTTACATTATTCTCCTATAAAAAAAAGTCAAGCCATCCTAGCTTAGTTCAATCGACTAAACCTGATTACCACATCATGAAAACTTTTTATCATGTACTATTATTAGTAAAACATAAGAATGATAAATGAATAATGTACATGAATTTTACCGATATCAACAAAGCATGTAAAAAAACATTTTTGGAAAATAATATGTTATAATTTATGGATGCAAATTGAAAGTACAACCAAATTACAATATGAATGATAAAAACTAGATAATTTTTTATCATTATATAAAGTTTGAATTTATACATGGTAATGTCATTATATTTAAAAAAATACAAATGTGACGTATCAAAGACTGGTGAACAAGATATTTTATACTCATATCATGAGAAACGTTCAAGCATACATCGAAGAGATGATGGTAAAAAACCAAGAAGACAATCATCAATTGGTAGAATTTTAATTTATTTGGAAACCTTCGAGCAATCAACCTAAAGTTAATTCAATAAAAGTGAATGTCTGGAGTGTGTTTAAGGAATTCTTAGGATACTTAGTCAGCGATATGTGAACTGAAGCAAAACCAAATCATTGTTAAGTTTAACGGCTATAAAACCGCCACATAATATCAAACAGGTACAAATCCTCACAAGAACGTTGCTACATTAAATTAATTTACCTTTAGATCTTATGCCAAATGTGTTGCATCTTTTGAATCCTCAATTGGATCAGACGGTTCAACTAGAATCTAGAGTGCGATGAAGCATTCAAAAGCATAAAAAAAAAATTGGCTTATTCCAAAGTCTTGACACATCCAAATTCAAGTGTTGCTATATTTATATTTGGTATCATTTGATCATGTTGTTGGTATACTCTTAGTGAGAGAGAAATGAGTCACATGTAGAGTAATTTATTATTTTAGCAAATCTTTTGCCGATGCCCAAACTTAATACTTACCATTGGAGAAGTTTACCATTATTTTTTATGGTAACTACTAGAAATATATGGTGTTTGAAGATTTAGATATTAGATTCAATCCAATGATTGTCATTTTTTTATATTGAATTTCACACTAAAATACCGATCACATAAAAAGATAACTCAAGTACACGTAGATAGTCCGTGCAGACTCGAACAATGTAGACTTTCGAATAAGCATATAACTAACAATGTAGACTTATGGTATTGAAAGCTTCGACTCTGTTCTGAAACCATTATGGAAAGGTATCAGGTCACATCGTGGGAAGGTCTTGGCTGCATTCTTGAAGGCAATTGGTTTTATTATCCCTCTGATAGATAGATGCCCTTTATGCTAGTTATTATACAAAAGAAGTCATGTTTATTCTGATTCGTGAGTTCCAGTCACCAGATGAAGAAGTGAAGAAGATTGCGATCAAAGTGGTGAAGCAGTGTGTGGGTACAGAGGGTGTGGAAGCTGATTACATTCGTAGTGACAGTCTCCCTGAGTTTTTCAAGAATTTCTGGGTCAGAAGGATGGCTCTGGATAGGAGAAACTATAAGCAACTTGTGGAAACTACTGTGGAGATAGCTAACAAGGTTGGTGCTTCTGATATTGTTGGTAGGATTGTTGAAGACCTTAAAGATGAGAGTGAGCCATATAGACGAATGGTTATGGAAACAATAGAGAAGGTGATTGCAAACTTGGGTGCATCAGATATTGATTCTAGGCTGGAGGAGCTCCTGATTGACGGTATTCTCTATGCTTTCCAAGAGCAGACCAGTGATGATGCAAATGTTATGCTTAATGGGTTTGGGGCTGTTGTAAATGCTCTTGGGCAGAGAGTGAAGCCCTACCTTCCCCAGATTTGTGGTACCATAAAGTGGAGATTGAATAACAAGAGCGCCAAGGTCAGACACCAGGCAGCAGATCTTATATCTAGGATTGCTGTTGTCATGAAGCAATGTGGAGAGGAGCAACTGATGGGTCATCTTGGGGTTGTGTTATATGAGTATTTGGGAGAGGAGTATCCTGAAGTTCTGGGATCAATCCTTGGAGCTCTCAAGTCCATTGTCAATGTTATTGGTATGACAAAAATGACTCCTCCTATTAAAGACTTGCTTCCGAGGTTGACTCCAATTCTAAAGAACAGGCATGAAAAGGTTCAGGAAAATTGTATCGATCTTGTTGGTAGGATTGCTGATCGTGGTGCTGAGTTTGTTCCAGCCAGAGAGTGGATGAGAATCTGTTTTGAGCTTCTTGAGATGCTCAAGGCTCACAAGAAAGGAATACGCCGAGCTACCGTTAACACATTCGGGTACATTGCCAAAGCTATCGGGCCACAGGATGTCTTGGCAACTCTGTTGAATAATCTCAAAGTCCAGGAACGTCAAAACCGTGTCTGCACCACAGTAGCAATTGCCATTGTTGCAGAAACCTGTTCCCCTTTCACTGTTCTTCCAGCACTGATGAACGAGTACCGTGTCCCGGAGCTTAATGTGCAGAGTGGTGTTCTAAAATCCGTGTCCTTCCTGTTTGAGTACATTGGTGAAATGGGAAAGGATTACATTTATGATGTTACTCCGTTACTCGAGGATGCCCTCATGGACCGAGATCTGGTTCATAGGCAAACTGCAGCATCTGCTGTTGAACACATGGCTTTAGGAGTAGCAGGGCTGGGTTGCGAGGATGCTTTGGTCCATTTGTTGAACTACGTATGGCCAAATATATTTGAGACTTCCCCTCGTGTCATAAATGCCGTCATGGAAGCTATTGAAGGAATGAGGGTTGCTTTAGGTGCTGCTGTAGTACTTAACTATATAGTATAAATATTTTTCATCATGTTATTTATGTCAACAATAGTAATTGAAAATATTACAGCTATAAAAGAGTTTCTAAATATATAGTTGAACACACATCTCATCTCACGCTATATTATCTAATTTAAGAGGAGCCGGTGAGAAAAAGTAAACTATTTGAATAGAAAACAAATATGTTCACGAATCCCACATCGGGAAGCTAGAAACATAATCAACATAAGAAGTGTATAAAATATGTCCTCGCCTGAGAGAAAAAATTGTCTTTGCGCTTGGGGCAATGACGCAGCTAGTGAGGTACTAACTGAGGCGCGTCAATTGCTGGTTGAAAACTATTTCCAAACCCCCTCCTGGGCCTGAGCTTGTCTCGGGCCTTCGAGAATTTCTGGAAGGGCTCCCTTTTTGGGTAAAGACCTACAATTGCGGAGTTTAACATTTAACAGTCTCTGAGTTTAAGAGTCGCTGTTACAGTCCGATATATTCATTAAAGTCTTCTTCCGTTATATCATTTAAAGTCTTTCTTATCTTTACTAATAAAAATCTATGAGTTCTCTGAGTTTAACAGTCGCTGTTACAGTCCGATATATTCATTAAAGTCTTCTTCCGTTATATCATTTAAAGTCTTTCTTATCTTTACTTTTACAACTTTTCTAGATTTATATTAAATAAAAATCTATGAGTTCAAATATTTGGTCTGTGGTTGCGTTGTGTAAAAACAACACTTTAATGGTCTGTGGTCTGTGGTTGCGTTGTGTAAAAACAACACTTTAATTGCCTACACGTACGTATTAAATAAAACTGAAATCAGCGATGATCTCAAAGAAGATTTGAGATTTTGACAAATGTGGGTTTTTCTATTTCTACGCACATGTTAAAACCCAAACAATAATCAAAATCTAAGATTTACTTGAACACATTTGGACAGGTTAGCAAACAGGCAGGAAAAACTACACTATCTAGATTCCACTTGCACACATTTTGGACATGTAACACTGGACAATATATATTTCTATCTAGATTCCACTTGCACACATTTTGGACATGTAGCCCCAAACACTTGGACAATATATATTTCTATCTAGATTCCACTTGCACACATTTTGAACTTCGTATCGGGAAGGGGCCGCGCGAACGCAGGCCCCAAAGCAACAAATAATGATGTAGACTCTCCCTCTTGGGGAGATCTTAGGCTAAGCACCCCTCCGTAGTGCAATGGAGGTCACTAGCCTAGGCCATGGATCTTCTTGATCAGCCATAGACCCCATCCAGGTAAGTATGTTGCTAGGTCGCTAGAGGGTCCTTATTTATATCCCCTCACTATATAATATTTCTTATGTTACTTCGATGTGGGATGCTTTGCAACAGATTTTGAAGAAGGCCAACTCCATCAATCTGGATTTCAAAAGGAATATAGTGCATTAAGCATGCAATTAAAGCTGGAACAATCTTCTTCTACGGAAGGTACCCAGTGTTGAGTGCTAGGCAGATGGAACCTGATGAAACTTATGTTTACTTCATGATGACCCCAAATGCGTTTTAGTACTTAACGAAAAGCATTGTCTGGATAATAAACAAAAGAAAACTCCTATACTCTCTATGGCTTTTGTTATTCTTCTTAAGAATCATAGTTTTCAGGATGAAATAGTTAGATGCAGCGAAAAGAAATCTAGGGCATCCAAGCAAACTAGTCTTCTTCATCTGCCACTTTTTTTTTTTGCGAGTTTCTTTCATATCGAAGTTCCAATCATAGCTTTACTTTTATCTAAACAAAATAACATAATGTTCTGATAAAAATTCGGCTAGTTATCTGAATTGATAATGTGTAACAAAAAGTTTATTGGTTTCGTTTCGCATTCGATAGTCACTCATCACGGATGATCGCAAATACAAATCGAAACAAACAAAATTGACCATATACGAAAGACGAGATTAACAGAAGTCGCTATTTTAATATAAAAAAAGACATCATCATTTTTCCAATACACATTACTAATTCCGGTGATTAACTAAGTTTACACATTACTAATTCCGGTGATTAACTAAGTTTTCTCAGGCCATAATCCCTTCTTTTCTTTTTTTTTTAAGTTTTACAGCTTTCTTATTCTTACCATTCACAAAATCACACATTCCTTTTGTACACTTTCTTTTCACATGCCAAACAGCTTTTAGAATTAAACTGATTCGTACTCGTTTGTGAAGTAAATCTTGTGTTCAAGCCTACCGGTGGTTACAAATGTCACATTCATTTTCCAAATTATTATAGTCTACTTTGTTTTATCCTCTCGAAACCAAAAAACCTTTTATTTTTCTCTAAGTAAATTGAACTTTCTTTTGTTGAAATTTAACTTTATACAAAAATAAAAACAAATCAGTTCAATCTAATTGGAGGAGAATTTATATTGATTGTAAAATTTGATAAAATTATTGAATTTCAACTAAGCAGCCATGATTTTATGGGTTTTTTTTAAAAAAAAAATCAAAAAAAATATAAACATACTATTAAAATAAGTCAAATTTTCCGTATTGATTTTCTATTTAAATAATGGTGTTATCCACCCAATTTATAAATTATTTACTATTGCATTTAGTCACAAAGTATTTTAGTCAATATAATTTTAGAAGATTTTAATTATATGTTTATAATAAGTATTGAAAAAATCGCATGAATTTGGCTCAATCATTTATAGTGTCCAATTCAACCCGGTTACCACATACCACACTTATAAGTTCATACTGTTTTTTCACTGGTAAGTCTAATACATAATTAATTATATAAAGTAATTAATTAGATTACTTTTATTATTGGACTATCTTATGACAATGACTAAATATATATTTAACATACCCATAAATATTCCAACAGTGCACTTTAACTACCATATATTACTCGATAATATATTTAATTTCAATGATAAACGGTACAACCCCATACAAGATCAATAAACAATAAATAACTAAATATATTTTTTCTGGTAATGTGAACAACAAGGTGCAACAGTAATCATAATATTATAATTAATCAATTACTTATGCCAATTATGATCTGCAGTTTAAGAGTTATATGATTTCTAATCGTACATATCTACTCTTAAATAGTCTTACCAATGAAGATCCAATAAAGAGTATATATCGATAAATATAACCATATATATATGCATACATTACAATAAAACTTTATGTATACAATGCTGTAAATATCAATCCTATTACAAAGCTCCTAGTGAAACTAACAATACTCTAAAGCAAGTACACATATATTAATGGTGTGTCCATCAAAATAAGGCCATAGGATGAGGAGCTGGAATTTGTTTAACCTCACATTATGGTGATACTATGTACCAAGCTATATTAGCCCTGACATTGGTGATAGCAGCCATGAAAATAAGGCCATACTTTCAAGCACATTCAATCATAGTTCGACATCTTTTTCTTTCAAAGAATGTTCTACAAAAAGCTAACATATCAAGAAGAATGACTAAGTGGTCAGACAAGCTTGAAGACTATGATATTGATTTTGCACCTCTAACTGCAATCAATGCTCAAGCTATAGTTGATTTCCTGGTAGAATTTCATATTAAAAGGCCCTACGAAGAAGCTCGAGAAAACAATTTTAAAAAAGAGTGGGTAATCCGAACAAACAATGGGTCTAGTACGATAGGATGGGGAGCTGGAATTTGTTTAACCTCCCATTATGGTGATACTATGTACCAAGCTATATGTTTTGGCTTCAGGGTATCTAATAATGAATCAGAAGATGAAGCGGTTATAGCTGGTTTAAGATTAGCTCAATTATGTGGAGCAAAAAGGGTTCGGTTAGTAAGTGATTCCCAGTTACTTATTTATGAATTTGGCTCAATCATTTATAGTGTCCAATTCAACCCGGTTACCACATACCACACTTATAAGTTCATACTGTTTTTTCACTGGTAAGTCTAATACATAATTAATTATATAAAGTAATTAATTAGATTACTTTTATTATTGGATCTTATGACAATGACTAAATATATATTTAACATACCCATAAATATTCCAACAGTGCACTTTAACTACCATATATTACTCGATAATATATTTAATTTCAATGATAAACGGTACAACCCCATACAAGATCAATAAACAATAAATAACTAAATATATTTTTTGGTAATGTGAATAATAGGGTTCAAAAGTAATCATAATATTATAATTAATCAATTACCTATGCCAATTATGATCTGCAGTTTAAGAGTTATATGATTTGTAATCGTACATATCTACTCTTAAATAGTCTTACCAATGAAGATCTAATAAAGAACATATATCGATAAATATAACCACATATATATACATACATTACAATAAAACTTTATGTATACAATGCTGTAAATATCAATCCTATTATAAACTAACAATACTCTAAAGCAAGTACACATATATTAATGGTGTGTCCATCAAAAATCTTAGGCGAACCCGCCTTTGTAAGAGGATTTGCTATCATGAAGTTTGTGCCTAGTGAGTTTATATCTAGATTTAATAAGTAAGATTGAGAGAAATAAACATTGTAGAGAGAGAAGTATATTTTAGATAGAGAAATCAAGTAACAAGAGTAATTTATCTCAAATGTGAGAGAGCTTTATTAGATGAGCCTTGATAACTATATCGAGGTGAAAACTTAGCTTAAAATGAAACAATTACAAATAGGGTTTAATTACACATTAGTCCGTGACTAAACGTAAAGCTCTAATTTTATCCTCTGATTATACAATTTATCATAACAAGTTTTATTCCTTTACATTTCAGTCTCCGAAGTTCTATTTTATTATTAGTAGCCTCATTAGTTCTTATGAAAGTAAACGAATGAGAACTAAATAGCCTCGAAAACCTTTGGAAGTGAAGAAAATCCATTTTATCCACAATTCGAACTGCTACAAACTTGTTATTTTCATATTTTAAATTTAATATGTTGAATTATTTAATATTAAACCATTTATTTATACTAGTTTCAACGATTCGAAGCTGAGGCTAAATAGATGATGACACTCTAGATGTCAAGTCTATCTCTAGGCAAATTATGATGCCCTGGGCACTAGGTCTGCCACTAGATTTATAGCATGCCAGATGTTAAATCCTTATCCACGCAACCATTTCAAATTATATCCAACCACTTTCCACCTCTTCCACTTTTTATTATTTTTTTCTCTTCCTATAAATACTTCTGCGAACCATTGTTTGATTCACAAACATAATTTCTTGAGAGAGAAACTGCTTAAACTAAAAAATATTTGGCTACCTTTATCGGTTTCTTCAATCTACTTGCTACCTTTACCGGAAAACTCAACCTTTACGTTCAATCTTCAACTAGTTTATGAGAAAGCATCCGAAAACTAGAAGATTCAAAGCAAGAATTCCTAAAAAACAAATTCTCCAAAACCAAGCAACAAAGTCTTCGGATCATACGACTACTTATGTATAAGCGAAAGAGCAGACAAATACATAGCAGTTGGACTAATAAGCAACGCTCTTCGTGGTTTGTCTACATAGACAATTTATTACAGTAACTTCGATCCTACCAATTTTTCATTTCTTTTCACTTTCTCCTCTTCCAGAAGAAAGTCAGTCATCAAAAATTCGAACACCAAAAACACCTCGAATCAATCGTGAGGTGGTCAAATCTTCTTTAAAGAAATCCGAATAGACTCTTTCTACAACTAACCCTGAGCCCCCTCATCCATTGCGCAGGGAAATAAAAACTCAACCTCATCAAACTCCAAAAAGAAAAACCTTCATAGATATGGGTAATGACGTCGATGTCACTTCGAGCATTGATGTTGCTTCGAATCCATCAACCACTTTTCCTCCCTTGAGGGAGATTGTTAAGAAAACAACAATGTCTCAATAAAATCCCTCAAGTAACCCGCCTCAACTGGTAGACGGGACATCAAAAGAGGAAATAGATTCTGAAGCCACCTATTCAAATAACGAAGATGAGACAGAAGAAGAAGCTTCGAAGGAATCAGAGAGTCAAGTAGCAAAAATTTATTCAAAGGGAAAAGCTCGTACAACAAGAAAAAATAAAAGTTATGTCACAATATCCGTCGGGCTACGTGTATTAGTTAATGAAAATTTAAAGCCTCTCGAAGTATACTATATCTTGGCTTCAAAAAATGTTCCTTATACATATTACAAAGAGAGTCAAGCAACTGATCTGCAAAGGCAATGGGAGATGGGAGACAATATTATACTTCGTCTTCCTAAAGAAGGGGAAACACCTTTGGATTACAAAAAAATGAACTGGTGGTCTACCCAAAGATCATCAACTGGGGTATTCGATTTCCACTAGACCCCATGATAGTTGAGTACTTCAAAATTATGGATCTGTGTCCATCCCAAGTGACACCAAATCAATGGTTCACTTTGTTTTACGTGATCATGGCTTCTTGATTGTCCCAAATTCCCCTCTATATCCATGACTTCATTTCCTTGACCAAACCTTCGAAAGGAACAATACTTCTATTTTATTATCTAACACTGGATGATGATTTGAAAATCATCGATGACTTGTTGGAGGCAGAAAAAATTTAGAAACAAAAATTTGTTTTTATCTCATGAGCTTGGGAGAATGGTAAAGAAATTTCTGAAGTCAACCTATCTAAATTGAACCTTGTCTAAAGAATTAATTGCAAGTTCTTTTATTTTGTTACCTCAAATTATACTTCCAAATGATTTTCTTCTTTTTTTTATCAAATTATGTGTTATGTATAAAAATTTCAAGTCGCTACAAGCTTCGTCGAAAATATACTAAAGAGAATTTCATCAAACTTGCAGTCTGGGCTAAAAAGAATGGAACAATGTATTTCACACAGCCTTCCAACCTATCAACTTTCTCAACAGCCATCTGTGGAGAATCAGCTTTGGAGCTCATTTCCCTGAAAATCTAATGGAGCTTCCCAACCCTTTGCATGTTGTTAGAAAGTTAGTGCATCATGACTGCAAATTATTTATGCCCATTCAAAATAGGTCGGATAACCACATCTCCTAAAAAAAGAAGACGAAAAAGAATAAAAAGACAGCTAGCACATCTGGTGCTACCTCTTCAGAAGGTCTGATGCCTAAGACTTCGAAGAGAAAAAAAATTGAAAGTAACCTCCCCACAATAAAAAAAAGAGTAGACGAATGAGTGAAAGACGAGCCTTCTTCA
Source organism: Limnanthes douglasii subsp. nivea (assembly GCA_036936605.1). Lineage (NCBI taxonomy): Eukaryota > Viridiplantae > Streptophyta > Magnoliopsida > Brassicales > Limnanthaceae > Limnanthes > Limnanthes douglasii. The sequence continues at coordinate 146,040,327 of JAUPFV010000003.1, read as the reverse complement.
AAAAGGAAGATCGCTCCGTCAAAAAAGAAAGCTACAACTAAAACGACTCCTCAAAAGAAAGGAAAAAATTCATTTGTGCAAACCGTCAAAGAAGTACCATCCAATGGTGATGAAATTGTGGTCGTGGAGAGTCAACAAGGTCAGCAAAAAGGAAATGAAGCAGATGTTGAAGACGTTGTATTCAACAAGGAGAAACTGTTTCAGACAATGATCGAGTTGATGACCACTTTGATCCTGATAGCTTTATCAACTTTGATCAATCTCAAGAGCTTGTTGGAGATGAAGATCCAATCGTTCATGAACTTCATGATCAATTGCATAATCTTGGTAAAAGACATGCTTCTACTATTTCTAAAGTAGTATCTCATGAAGTTCTTTTTCTCACAACCTCCATGGCTCTCATACGCCATCCTAGCCCAATAGTCATCCCTCCTTATGAGCCATTCAAAGAAGTTGTAGCTGCTCTTCAACCTTTTTCCAATCTTGATGTTGCAACACAAGAATTAACTCAAGAAATCGAATCATCTCGAAGCCAATTAAAATACATGGCAAAATAAATGGTTCGCCATAAGAAAGTTGGTGCTGCTAAAAAAGCATGAGAAACATCTTTGGTGGCCTCGTTGAAAAGCAGTTTCATAGATTTCAAATGGCTAAATCTGAATTTATCAAAGGACTCATTTATCTCAAGAATCACCTTAGAGATGTGCATCGAAAAGAAAAAGAGGATCTCAATACTTCTCACCAAAATCAAATAGATCAACTCAAATCCAAGCATTATGAGGAGTTAACTACAGATAAGCATAAATATGATGATCTTTAAGTTTCACTTAAGAGGATTCATGAGAAGAAAAAGAAATTGATAAAGGATATGACCGTTCTCAAAGCTAAATTCGAAGAAGAAAAGAAGTTTGTTGTTACCGCTGCTGAGAATGAATGCGCAAAAGATATGCTAGCAGCTATAGCAAATGCCAAAAAGAAAAAAACCAACAAATTTCTTCACGAGATTCATGCTACATTTCCTAAAGATAACCTTTCCAGCTTTTGGGAACGAATTCCCATCGAAAGTCGCCCTAGCGAAGCTTTTGATCTTATTCCAGGCTTTTCATCCAAAGAAGCAGAATCGGATGAAAGTGTTTATGATCAAAGGGAAACTTCTGAAGAAAGCTCTGAAGTCGAGTAACTTTGTTATCTCCTTTTTGTGCCTATCATTTAATCAATTTAATATTTTGTTTTTGATATATGTATATTTACTTGGCATTCAAGAAATGAGTTTGTTCTCACATAATCGAATAGAATGCAGAAAGGCTTTGTTTATTATTTATTTTCATAAGTCATGTTAACCTTGAAATATTACTTATATTACTTATTCAAAGTGGAAAAAAAATGTGACATTTTGAATAATATTTTGCATAGAACCTCAAATATTACAGTGTGTTTGGAAACGTAACACTTCGAATATAATAGTGCATTTAGAGAACGTAGCACTTCGAATATTATAGTGCGTTTAGAGAATGTAGCACCTCGAATATCATAGTGCGCTTAGAGAACGTAACGCTTCAAATATTATAATGCATTTAGAGAATGTAGCACTTTGAATATGGCTGTTTCTTCGAAAAGTGTACTCAATATTTCAGAATAATCTACTCTTCTTCAACCTCAAATATGATCATTCTTTGACTAGTTACTAAAATAGTTTAAACAAGTATCTGTAAACAACCATTGGCCAAAAAATGAATTTTTATTAATAGCTTCGAATATTTATATAGCACCTCATTAAAACCTCCCTGGGCCAACAGGGTATGAAATAGTGTGCTAATTAATCAAAGAAAACAATTTCAAAATACAACACAGTTACTCCCAATACAATTTTAGATGTTGTATATTCAATGGAAATGAAGTTCGAATCTCAATGGTATAGCTTGAAAATAGGGGTGCATTTTTCTAACAGCCACTACCAATGCAAAGGTTAATTTTTCAAGCTTCAAATACCTCGTTTTTACTGCTACCAAACTCTTGATGACATAGTACATTGGCTTCAAAATTCTTGTATTTTCACTTACCAACATTGCGCTTATCGCAAAATAAGATATCACAATCTACAAAAAAAGTTGTTCTCCACTTCGATGCCTGGAGGGTATTTCTGGTGATAACACTAAATTTTTTATACTTGAAAATGATGCTTCACACTCCTAAATCCATTCAAATTCTTTTGGTATTCATAACACTTGAAAAAAAGGAAAACATTTATCATAAAATCTATAAATGAATCTGTTAAGAGCAGCTAACCATCCTGTCAAGATTTGAACTTCTTTGATAGTTCGAGAAGATTTCATCGATGCTACAACTTTTAGTTGTTCTGGTTCAGCTTATATTCCCTTCTCGCTAATAACATAACCCAAAAATTTCTTTGATCGAACTCCAAATGTACACTTTTCTGGATTCAACTTTAGCCTTATTACTTTTAAATTAAAAAAAATCTCATTTAAATATTCCAAGTGTGTATCATCTGTTAAGCTTTTGACCATTATGTCATTGATATAGACCTCTATGTTTCTTCCGATTTGAGAGGCAAGTTCCTTATTCATTAATCTCTGATATGTAGCCCTAACATTCTCTAATCCAAAGGGCATAAACCTGTAATAGTGCAAGCCTCGGTCCGTGTAAATGTAGTACTCTTTTGATCCTTTGGATCCATCTGAATTTGATTATATCTTGCAAAAGCATCCATAAAGGTCAATATTTTATTTTCCAAAGTGGATTCAATCAACTGGTCTATTCGAGGAACGAGGAATGGGTTTTTAGGACAAGCTCGATTCAAATATATGAAATCGACGAACATTCTTCACTTCCCATTCTTCTTCTTGACCACTACTAGGTTTGTCGTTCATAAAGGATATTGCGACTCCCTTATATGTCTGACCTTCGATAAACAATCAACTTTGGAAACAATTGCTTCTCATTTTTCGAAAGAAAATGTCCGTCTTTTTGTATAATAGGTTTCACCTCCGGATTAATTGTTAGGCTATGGAAAATCACTTCGATTGGAACTCCTATTACATCTTCTATTTTTCAAGCGAAAATATCCAAATTGTGAGACAAGAACTGTAATAGCTATTGACGTAAAATTGGGGTTAGTAAGGTTCCTATTCAAAGCGCTATTCCATCAGGAAAAGCATATTCCTCAATTTCCTCACTTATTTTCAATGAACCTGAGGTTTCCCCCTGATCGTCAACCCCTTCCTCGAGGTCCGAGGTCAACCGCATTGGTTGCTATTAATCAATTTTATCACCACTACTAGATCCTTAGATCAGAAGAGCAGTGGCATAACATTCTCTAGCAACCTTGTGATCACTTCAGACGACCCCTACTCAGTCTCCGACGACATACTTAAAGCATTGATGGACTGTTGACACAACTCAATACATCATCGATAGCCAAGATCTTTCAAAAATGGCATTGTAGTTTGTTGGACACTCCACTACCATAAAAAGCAACTGAGCCTTCTTTCTCAAAGGTCTATTTCCCAGACTTACCTCTCCCTCTAATTCCCCAATTACTTGCGTCGGTACTCCAATAACACTAATAATAGTACGTTATGATTGGGAAATCCGATAAGGGTTGCGCTTTCTATCATAAGTTTTTTGAAAAAGAACGTTCGCAGAGTTCCGTGTGTCTATCAGCACGCATCAGATTTTGACGCCAACAATCTATGCTCCAATAACCACCGCATCCTCATGTGGTCCTACAGTACCTCGTAAATCATCTTCATCAAAAAGAATAAAGGGAATGCCTATCTTACCATACAGATGAGTATACATCTTTCCCTCTATTTGAGTAGATAGACTCACTACATTCCTGGAACTGTCAGTATTACCAGTCATAGTATCGCCCCCGAAAATTGGCAAAGACTCAAAATACTCACAAAGGCTTCGAACGTGGCCTTGCTTCACTGGTTCCTCTACTGCCATTAAAATTAACCGATATGGATCTGCATCTAATTATTCCAATACTACATCAAAATTATCAACTTTTGAATCCAAAATCATCAAAATTTTAGCTTGTGTATTTGGATTCATTGCATGTGAAGTCGATGTGATAGGGTTCTTTGATGCACTGCTCTGCCCTTTCACATAGGCCAACAACTTCCCATTTTCAATCATAGTCTGTAGTTTCTTTCTCAATGCAATACAGTCTGCAGTATCATGTCCGATGCCGTTGTGATACTTACAAAACCTGTTGTTTCGCCCTCCCTTAGCCTATTTATTGGGGCATGCTTCATGAAATTCGCATACCCCTTAGCTTTTTCAAATATTGTAGCAACACTCTCGGTGAGATTAGTATAATACTCAGGCCTTATCCACTGGTTGGGCCCCGACCTATGAAATTGGTACCCTGATGTTTGGTTTGGATATCCCCCAGTTTGAGTAGGTAAGTTGTTGTTCCTCGGACGCGCTGGTTGGGCAGGATTCGAAGATTGTCCTTGATTATTTGGCACATGTCTAGAATTATTTTGACCAGTCCCAACTACTCATTGAACTCTGGTTGACTCTTCAACCTTGATTTGATCTTTCATTCGAGCCATCAATGCTCCAAAAGTCAAAGCTCTTTGCTTTGTTGTTTCGTTTGCCAGATCCCTTGGTAACAATCCATGTCAGAAGGCTGCATTGCTACCAGATTCTCACAATTATCCAAACCCACTTTGGTTAAGACAACCCGCTTAGTGTAATCTTTTAGTTTTCTCCCACTGTTTGCTTGCATTGAATTACCGTATCTCCATTTGCTCACATTTCCTTGCTCCTCACAAACTGTCTTCGGAAAGCAGTGTAAAAGTCTCTAAAATTTGAAATTGACCCCCTCAGAATTCTATCATACCACTTCAAAATTGTTCCCTTGAATGTTTGAGAGAAAGATTGATATACCAGCATGTCATCGTCCTTAAAATTCATCATATAATTTTTGATCTGCTCGATATGACTGTCAAGGTCTTGCATCCCATTGAATTTTTCAAATTTTGAAATATCAAAGCGCTTCGGAAGAGGGATAGATCTTATCTCAGTTGTCAATGAAGAATTTATCCAATCAACACCTTGAACATATCGATTGTTATCTCCAGTTCCCATCACAACATACAAATTTTGATCATCTACAACATTGTATTGGTTTGATGTATTTCAATCACACCAATGAGCTTCTCTCAAGCATCGAGGTACACTTTCCCTCATAGATTTTTGTTTTTTTTTTTGAAATTTTAAAGGTTAATCTTTTTTTTTTCTTTCAATGATCATCGATATCTTTTGAAATCATATCCATAACTTTCTATCTCTTCGTGACTGTGACATACCTTTGTTTATCTTTTTTTGTCCTTTTGAGAAGTGTGACGCTCTTTAGAAGGTTCGAACCGCGCTTTTTTCTGTTCACTTCTAATCTGGCGAGTTGTGCAAGATCGATTAGATTGATCGCCAACGTCATTTTTGTCGTCAACTTGTCTCACTTCTGATTTCAGCCTAATTGGCTGAATCTCCTGCTCTCTCTGGTCGTATTTTTTGTTTAGAGTTGTAATTTTTTGTCCAATATTTGGGTCATTCGTACTTCTATATCCGATTGAGTTTGTCGAACTAGAATATATTCTTTTTGCCTATCATCATCCCCTTGTAAATATTTTTTCAATGTTTCAACATTCGATCAAACTAATGGATTGTTCTCACTTCTTGGATTCATCTTCAAGTTTGAAGTTGTTTTCAAAAATTCGGAAGGGAATAAAAGAGAAAATTTGAACAAGTAATCTAGGCATTAATCAGTGATCAGTCCCCAGCGGAGTCACCAATTTAGTGAGTTAATATATAGATTTACTAAGTAAGATTGAGAAGTAAAAAATGTAAAAGAGAAGTACATTTTAGAGAGAGAAAATCAAGTAACAATAGTGATTTATCTCAAAAGTTACAGAGCTTTATTAGATCAGCCTTGGCCTTTATATCGAGGCGCAAAGACTTAGCTTAAATTGAAACAGTTAAAAAAATGTTTAATTACGTATTAACCCCTAACTAAAACGTAAAGCTCTCATTATATCCTCTGATTATACAATCTGTCATAACAAGTTTTATTCATTTACATTTCAGTCCTCGAAGTTCTATTTCCTTATCAGTGTCGATGTAATCTATGTATATATGTTTGATTTAGACAAACTCCTGCTGCTATTAGAATACTACACCATAGAATTGTTGTCGCGATATGACAGTGGGACTTTCTATCCCTTGTACAATACGCAACCTATGAACAAAATTATGCAGTCAAAATAACTGGTTTGATGCCTTAAAGCACTCAACAAATTCTACTGCTATGGTGAACGATGTAATATGATTCTTACTAAAATAATATATATATAAAAAAAATTATCCCCGACAATCACACTAAAAACTTGATGAATAAATTGCAAGTGTATGACTCTTTGCAAGTAATAGTGCGTATTTATATACTTAAGTTATCGAATCCAAAAGAAAAATCTAATTTTTAAACATATAATTTAATATAAATACATACTAATTTAAGGGTGGTCGATTTAAAGTTTTTTTATCTAGACCGAAGAATCCAAATTGGACTTTTAATTTTACGTTTAAAAATTAAATAAATAAATAATTTAGAAAATATCAATATCATAAAATATTTCGAGATGATACACACATGTATTAACAATGCACATGCTGTAACATAATATAAGTAGTTTAATTTATACATGTATTATTTAAATGAAATATCTTATTCATGATTTTGCATTTATCTCTCGATCACCAACAACTAACCATTTGTATGCCTGATTATATCTCTAGTCTCATACCTCATAGAATCAGCTAATACAATATAATAAATTAGTTTGGACTTCATCGGGTCATAATTATAGCGTACTACTAATTCAACCATTGACATTGGTACAATTCTGAATAAATTTTACATTTCGGTCGTAATCATATACTTAAGAACAAGCAATTGAACTCATAGGTAATTGGTGACATTAATAATTATACTAATACTAAATATTATGATAAAAAAAATGAGATTAAAAAAATTCACATATCAGTTGTATTTAATAAAGATTTCCTTAGCTCATAACAAAAATGGTTTAGCTAATGCTAATTATACTAATAATTTTAATTATAAAATAAAATAAAAATAAAAATAAGAAAATGAAATAAAATAAAAACTACTGATATCTCTAGATTTTGTCTATTATTTTTTTAATTCAAAATCTATAATTTTCTTATTGAGTATTTGTAGCCAAAGTCAATTACACTTTATAAAGGTAGTAAAAAACTATCAATCTTTTAAAAGATTTTTCTAAGCCCGCAACAATTTTATTTATTTTTATTTTGAACATATCAAATAAGAATGGACCAAGTCACATATGAATAGTATGACCACTCCGAAATTTAGTACATCAGTCATATATTTTGAATACCCATCAATATATTTGTCAGCATCACTCTAACGACGGTCGAAAAATTCATACCAACATCACTTGAAAACCTCTAATAACAAAATAACTCCAAGTCAAGTATAAAGGTAGAACAATGCCGCAGATACTGAATTTCGGTTGCATAACGCCCAAAATATTTATAAATAATACATAATATCATACACGCACCATTATATTATTAAAATGATTGATGTCAGAAATGACATGTATTACAGATATAGTCAAAACTATGAGTATGTTTAAGAAACAAAATAATAGTTATTCATTAGATATCAAGTAAGCTCCAAATGTGAAAAAAATATAGAGTTATATGTAAATATTTACGAAAACATCATTGAAAGTTTTAACATGTATGCAACATTCTCAAGATGTCGCTCGACTGAGATATTGGATGAATTCAACATCTTGCAAGCTACTTATTGCATCCACTTTAAAATGTATATTCAATTGACTTTGAACAATGACGGTTCACTGTATTTTTACCTCTCAAATAAGCATTTTGTACGATCAAGAAATGAAGGAGAATGAACTTACTTTTGTGAACGAATATTATTTGGATGCTCCATCTCTTTCTATTGGTTATTCACTATTTTAATGTATCAAAATGGGTATAGATGGAACTGTACAAACAATATATACCTACTATAAAAGTTTTAATAATGATGAAACATTACCGTGTTTTAACTTTTACCTCTAACTGCCGATTGTTCACAATTAAAAAAATAGATATAATATGCATTAACATGTTTATCACATAATGTGTATTAACATATTTATGATTATAGTTTTATTTTATTTTATTCTACGAAAATTATATTTTATTTCTTTTTTGTTATATTTTAGTATGAAATATGTTAGAGTGCCGGGATTGTGTTAAAATGTATATGAGCTATTTAATATTAGTATGATATACATTTTAGGAAATACGCATTAAACTATTTGTGTTACTTTGTGCCTCGTTGTATATATACACTATAATTGTGACTTGTTGTTGAAGGGTGTAGATATAAGAGACACAATTCTCTCAACATGGTATCAGAGACCTAGCCTCTAAAACCTTAGCCACAATAAAATAAAAACCTAACCTCCAAAAAAAATTTCATGCGCCGACGTGTTTCCGACATAACCTTCATCAACAGACGTTTATCCAACCTTTTTTTTTCTAGAGAGTGACATATTTCCGATCTTGTTCATCTTGCACCGACGTATTACCGGTTTAGTCTTGTTCGGTTTCTCATCAATAATGTTTTTTTTATAGTTTTCATGGCAGATGAATCACATTCTGCAGTGGACCAGACAACTTTTCTACGCCACGTGATTCGACGGTTGGGTTTTGGAAGACTGATCTGATTTCCCCCTATTATTTTGGTTCCAATGATAACCCTGGTAATAATATTTCAACTGTTAAATTTGATGGATCTAATTATCAAGATTGGTCTTGTTCTCTGTGTTTATCTTCAAAGGTAGGAGGAAGCTTGGTTTTTTGGATGGAAGTATTGTGAAACCGCTTGATCCAAAGTTTCTAGAGGATCATGATGTTGTTCAGTCCATAATTTTTCATTAGATTATGAACACTATTGATGAGTCTCCGTGTAAATATGAGAAGGTTAAACTTATGTGGGCTGTTTTGCAGCGTTGCTTTATTGTTAGCAATATTCAGCGCATACATGAGTTAAAGAAGGAGTTGGTTTCTTGTAAACATACATCTACTATGTCTGTTTCTGAGTACTTTGGGAAACTCAATAAAATATGGGATGAGTTGAGTGCTTATTCATTTTCTCCTACATGTGTTTGTGGTGGGAGGGCTGAAACATATCAGCAGAGTCAAGATGAAGAAAAGTTGTATGTGTTTCTTTTTTGTCTCCATCAGGAGTACTTTGGTATTATTCGCTATCATTTACTTTCTCATGATCAGACTCCCACTCTGAATAAGGCATTCAAAAATGTGCATGGTGAGGAACGGTTACAGGCCAGTGCACCTGTGGAGAAGCCCAATTTTAGAGGCCCCGATGACATTTGCGGTTCAGTCTACTTCTCAAGTACATTTTACACTTGATAATGACACTTAAGATTAAGTAAATTTTTCAAAATTAGAAGTCCAATTTAGAACGTAACATTTCCTTATTTTATAATTTAAAATTTAGTACCAAAATTTTAAAGGGTGAACTACTCAAAATACTCAACCAAGTAAATCATTACTACATAATACCCAAAATTGGCAAACTACTGATAAATATATCGACTATATATTGGAAAAAATACCTCCACTAGTATAAATAGGTTGTTTTAGGCGAGCAACTGTTTTCCCCTCATTTGAACAAAACATTATAGATATTTTCTCTCTTTATACCTTTTCCCCTTGTAAATCCAGAAGTAACATAAAACCAGAAACCAACCTCTACCACATCCGTTTGATATATGATTCATTGTTGGAAGACGTATTTAAAGCTCCAATCTCTATTTGAATCACAAATCTCTCTGTTTGGCCTCTATTTGAAGCAAGATTCTCTATATTCAACCTTTATTTGAAGCACAAACTAGGTGCAATTTCTTAGTTTTTCTATATTTAGATGATTTAAGTTTATTTTAAAATTCTTAAAAATGATAAATGTGTTGTTGGTTATAATTCGGCTTGAAACGTACTTTTGTACTTCCATTTTTTATAAACCAGGGTTTCTGAGTATGAGAATGTCACACTTTTTACATTTGATGTATTATATGTTAGTAAATTGGTTCTAATATTGTCAGATGTCATAATGTTTTGATGTTTTGAGATTCCATTTTTGGTTTTATTCAGTGCAAAAGTAAAATATCACCACGTCTCACATCTTCTTTGTCTGTCCTTCCAAAGTCTCGCATTGTTTTGCATGTTATGGTTAACTTTTACATGTGGATCATATATTCACACGCGTGCTTATGCAAGACATGTTTTTCTAAGAAGGCTCACATGTTTATAATGTCTATTAAGTCTAGTCTTGTTTGGTTTTGTAACCAGGTCTATAGTCTTGCATGTTTAATCAACACGTCTCATATTGTTTGTTACATGCGTTTTCGCATTATTCTTATAATTGGTTTTGCATTTTGTTGTGGGATAAAATGACTTTTAAATCATGCATTTTCAAATATGGTTTAGTTAGCATACTAAATTTAAAGGAATAAAAAATGGCATTCTTACTAATAAACACATTAAAGTTGTAAAAAATACATATTTCTATACAATATTGAATGCTTTATATGATGTCCGCAATAAGGTTTTACTGATGAAAACGCATTATCAGATTATAACCAAGATTACAAAGACACACTTGATAGAAGAATACACTTTACGCATTAGGTCCAAACTTGTAAAACTAACCACTAAATATGTAAATGTTATTTTTTGTTTGAAACATGACGACTAGTTAATGCCTTTAAACTCAAAATGAGTATTCAAACTTCAATAAAACAATGGTAGAAAAATAGAATCCATGATCATCAAAATATACTTTATGGACAAAAATTCAAGAAAAATTGGGCAAAAAAAAAAGCATTATCAAATAATCTGATATAGGTATGAATTTATCATTCATAGTATGTGTTTTATTTGTTGATAAGTTGGGTCACATGGTGCATGATGTTGTAACAATATTGTTGTGTGATTTATTAGATATAGTAGCGTATCATATGAGTTTACTAAAGCCTCGCATGGTATGTTTTTAGTGGTCTCACATGGTGTGTTTGTAATACTCAAACATGGTATGTCTGTAATAATACTACTATGTATTTAATAGTTATTACTTATCATTGTGTTGTATTCTATCAAAAGTAATAGACAAAGCCATTAGTGTGGGAGAAATTAAGCTTTTAAGGATGTGGTTATTTTGTTGATTATATTTTTATATTATACATTGTTCTACTCTGTATCAGGCAATTTAGTGGGTACAATAATGATCTTTTATGTTGAAGACCTTAAATAAATAAATAAATATGATTTGTTTGGAGCAATAAATAAGAAGCTACTTGGGTCAATTCAAACCTGTATCTCCGACACACCTGATAAAGCTTTTAGTTATGTTGCACTTTTAATAATTAGCATATTGTTACATAAGTAAGCAAGTAAATAATAGTTGTAATGATATTGATATATTTTTTTATGCAGCCATTTATCATGGAGCACACAACCGCTACGCAAGGATAAATAATGGCCAACATGATTCTAAGATGCTACAAATGATGGAGATTGTAGTCAAAATAATCAAACTTGGATATAATTCAAAAGATAAACCAGCTCAGAGATGATGAGGTATTAAATATTTTAGTCTCACACGTCATAGTTGCAGTAGAATTATATGTTTAGTTGAAGTATAACAACATGTTTAGTTGTAGTAGAATCATATATTTAGTTGAAGTAGAATATCATATTGGATTGTAGTAGTCTCGCACGTTTTAGTTACAGTACAATCACATACTGGATTGCAGTAGTTTTGCACGTTTTAGTTACAATACAGTCGCATGCTGAATTGTAGTAGTCTCACACGTTTTAGTTACAATACAATCACATGTTTTGCTAAAGTAAAATCGCATATTCTAGTAACAGTAGTCTCACATATTTTAGTTTGCAATAAAGTCGCATAATCATTTGTAGTAATCTCGCATGTTGAGTTGAACTAGTGACGCATGTTTTACTGAGTTGTTTATTATTTTATATATTTTTAGACTGAAGTAACACTAACATCGGTAGAAATAAGTGCATTTGGTAGGGATGAAGCTAGCGGGTGTGATCTAGAAGATGATCTAGTTGGGAACCTAAATCATGTACCAAAGCCAAAACATAAGAAGATGACTAATTTGTAGCAAAAAAACTAAGAAGAAAATCTTCACACCCCATACAACCACCAACCAGAACAACCAGTACAAGCGCAAACACTCCAACCTGAACACACCAGCCACAACCAGAGAAACGAAAATTCGAAAATCCCATTTTGATGCTGGTTGCACCATATATGAATTCATCAAACAAAAAACAAAGACGCACACCCCTTTCAAGAAGACTCCAACCACCTCCAAGATACTGCAACCATCTCCAAGAACAATGTAACAACCTCTAAGAACACTGCAACCACATCAATGAAAACTTAAACCCCCTAAAAATGAAAAGTACGATCACATATAAGAGGAGTTCTCTTTTATGTTAGAAAATGAAACGTAATAGATGTAGTAATACATACAGATGGTCTGTTGAGTTTTATCATATGTACCGTTTGCTTGAAAAAATAAAGAAAAAGTAAATATATATTTATCTTATAGTCTCTATTTTCATCTTTGTTCTGTTTGTTGTAGTCTCGCATGTGTCATACCAATATTTCTCGCATTGTTGTCGTAGGTCGAAGAGAAAGATAAATTTATAGATGAGTTACGTCAACAACTAAAACTTCATAACCTCGACATAACACTATCTCTATCTATTTGTGATCCAAAACCAATTGAATCAACACCACCATCACCACCAGTCAACAAAGAAATCCCACCAGTACCACAACAACATCCACGAGAACAACAAACATGAAACTAGATCAACATGAAATTTACCATTATCACCATATTTTTCTATGACATAAAGAAAAACACTTTTATGTTTTCCAATAAAAAATGTTCCATCGATAAATGAAAGAGGACGACAATAATAATAACCTTGAAGACAAGACCCGAATGCTATAAAACACCGCTTAAAGTTGTTTCCTTATGTATATTTCAAATGGACACTCTCTCGTAATATTGTGACTCTTCAATCTTATGAAGTATCCTTTAACTAAGTTAAATAAAATAGAACCATCCCTGAAAACTCTCCGCATAGATTTATTTAAAGCATTTCAATAAGAGACAGTAAAAAGTGTCTAAACCTTAGTCTTGTTTAACAAACGATTTACACTTTTCGCAGTCACGAAATTATATGGTCTAATAAAATCCTGAATTTCGGTAGTGATCAACCCGTATGTCAAATGTTTGGTACGTTCTTTGAAAAAATCGGGGTTGCAAGTATGCAAGTCAACAAACCACTTGACGACCATGAAGCCTATGGTCGAGTCAAAAGATGCATAAAGTCTTTATTTACATCCATTTGAGACTTTATTTTCACAATAAACAATTATTTTGGATCTTGTATTATGCATATATTTGAAATATAAATCACGCTCTAAAGCATAGTGACATAAAACTAACCTTATACCTTTAACACATTGATAGAATAAACTTTCCCAACACTTGTAATAACATAAACTCAACCAGTAGTAGCAAGTTATTTTTTAGATAAAAAACGTACACCAGATGATGATGGGATAATCACCATACGAAGTGAATAAACATAAATAGTCGAACAGGAAGCCGAGCTAAATATGTTATAGGTCGAACCGGTTACGACGTAGGACGGAAGTATGGCCAAAGTCGAACCAATCGGTGGATGGACTTTGCTGAACAGGGAAAATGAAGGACGAAGTCACGAGAAGATAATCAAACCCTGGCCGAGATAAGATGAATGCTGAATAGGAAGAGCACCGAGCATAAAGGAAACGATTGGAGAAGAGCTCGGTCTCTTGCACGGATGAAATCCACGAAGAACATTACCGAGAAGAGGAGGACCAGTGGAGCGCTCGTGATATTAAGTAAGTAAAATAAACCAAGCACATGAAGCCGACCGAGCACCTCACATAATAAACGATACTTAGAACAACGGTTTAAAGCCACATTACTAGAATTAGTCAAACCATTAATGTAATGACCGCTAAATTAGGGCCCATGATATAAATGTAGTTAAAACGTGCATTTAATGGAGTCAAAAAATGGAGTAATTAGTGATAACATTCATATAACGTATAAATAAAGGGACAGAATCATGATCAATTTAAATTCTCTCTTCTTTGATAATATAATTTACTACTTGGTAGTTCACTTTGTTATTTCCCTTAACACCGGAACTGCTCTTCATACTAACTAGTTGATTATTTGAGACTTCAAATAAACTTATGCTAGAATCTATAAGAATTTATTTAGAAACCATATCAACTGCATGTTACTCTATAAGAAAAATAACATTTTTTAAATGATCAACAATAAGCATTGTTAGCAAACACACAAAATCAGTCTCATTCATAAATTTACAATTACTATTATCACTGCAGTTGTAGTTTATACTATAAATACCTCTAAACAACAAATCATATATACTTTTAAGATACTCTCGGATACTTTCAAAGTCTCGAAACTCAATAAAAAGAAGAATTGCAGTTTGACAAAAATGTTTGAAAAACACACTTGTTGTCTAGACATTGCTTACCTGCATTGCACAGTTCAAAAATAATTAGAGTAAGAAAACGTCTCGCATAACATACATAGTTAATCTCACATATATCATATACGAATACAACAAAAGTTAGAATCTTGCATATTTTAGTAGTATGTCTCACATTAAAAATCACCACACATCTCGTATCTTCTTGCACCATTGTATCACATCTTCTAAAAATATATATGCAAATTGTAAATTTGACTCCCCAAAAATTACACAACCTAAAAAGAAACCGGTAAATCAAGGAAATACATATATACAATCAGTTTATAACTTAGTATAATAAGAAGGAGATGAAAATTTACTATTAAAAAATTAGTACGTCATGTTCGTCGAAATCGATTACTTATCTTTAACTGAAATCACACAAAAAAGTATAACTAAATCTTCGTCGAATATGTTATAGATATACAACTATGAATCTGATGAACTAATCCATTGTAAAAAATCGGTTCGAACAAATATCTCAATTTTTCAACTTCGAATATGGTTCAAATAAAAATTTGTGACGAATACGATGTAAAAACGGTTCGATTTCACA